>JARPMR010000019.1:18250335-19500224 GCA_029955525.1 Oeneis ivallda | reverse complement strand
TGGACAGATCATACAGATAGCTATTTGACGTAGGCATCCGCTTAGAAAGGATTTTTAAAAATTCAACACCTAAGGGGTAAAATAGGGGTTAAAAAAATCGAACTTAACATATTCAAAACCGCAGGCAAAAGCTAGTAAGGTTTGTTTATGAAAAAAAAGAAAGTCGTGTATTCAATTTAATATTTTGAGGCGAATTAATCTCGTGTATGAGTGGGTCTAAAAGACCCTTAGAGTGCCACACCGGCGTCTAATTAAGTCTGCCTTTACAAATTAAAATTCTTGATGAAAGCATATTTTGCTGTGTACTGTTGTAGAATGAAAAATTAAATTAAAAAGATGCCTTTCTTTGATGGATGAAATTCAGAGATGTTTATGGTTATAAATTCTTTAATGTCCAAGTTAAAGTTTAAACTAGGAGTACTAAGTTAGTGGTCTTTTCCAGAATTTAAAGTATCTTGGGCGCAAATCATGCCGCGAACTAAAGTAACTTAGATTAGCTTATAGTTACGTAGCTCAGCATACACCCAACTACATATAATGTAAGTTCAGATCGAAAACTTAAAAGAAAGATGAAGTGACGAACGACCACTTTTTACCCCAATATGCTAATTTAGTACTATCTAAGAACTAAGTGTAAAAGTGTGCGATCATATGTTCGGACGCCAAAAAAAGCGAGGCCCGACTTGCACTTGGCCGATTTTTATTGGTATTTGGGTTTTAGGTTAAGCTGAATAAAAGGAAGGCAAAGTTTGTATGGTAAAACGTCTTTTAACCCTAAGTTCAGAAAGACAAATCAAAGCACAGCTCAAACAGTTGGTTCTAGTAATTTCGCAGATAGATGACGCCCGCGAATTCATCCGCGTTGATTAAGGTTTTTAAATTCCCGCGGGAACTCTTTAATTTTCCGGGATAAAATATAGCCTATGTGTTAATCCTGGGTATGAGCTATTTCCATTCCAAAATTCAGCCAAATCGGTTCATTCGTTGTGGCTTGTTTGTAACTTGTGTTCAAAGAGTAATACAGTGCAACCTTAATATAACGTACCTCAATAAACGACTTCCTCGATTTAACAAATTCTTCGTAATCCCCTAGAATTGTCCATAAGAGTCAATGTAAAATACACCTTTACATTGCGAAAATTTTTTGCGACAACCTCTTTTTAACGAATTTTCAACTATCAAGGAAAAGTGTAAATACCTCTAATTAACGAATTTTGTCAACCCAAAACCTTTATGTAACGTTCCCACCAATGTATGACCCTTAATCCCATAGTATGTGATTCATGTCGCGAAAGTATTTATAACAAATTTTAGACCAACCTAACTTCAACATAACAAACTTCAGTTTAACGAATTATGTACTTGATATAACGAATATTTACTTGTTCTTGTGATTTGTTATATCGAGGTTGCACTGTAATAAACATCCATCCATACATCCATCCTCACAAACGCATTTATAATATGAGTAGGTAGGATTAGTAGGATAGGATATTAACCCACTATATTTATACACACAAATGTGCCGCAGTATGTTTCGTTACAAAGATTGATTCCCTCGCTAATACAATCACATCAATCATAAAGGTAACTCAGCTGAATTGTTACAAGTTAGACGAGAGAAGAGTATCTATAACCTAACTTATTATTAAGTTATCAAGTTATACGTGCAGGTTACTAACAAATTCGATCTTAATTTTCAATCATGAAAGCATTGAGTACCTACTATATTGAATTTACAAAAGTTTCAGCTCGTTCTTATTGAAAAATAAATAAAATAAAAACACTGAAATGAAATCAATGAAACTTATTAATTACTTGTGAAACTGATGCTACGATTGTAATATCAACAAAATTTTGAAAAATTATACTGCTTAAGTAGAAGAAATCTTAGGTTATGTTGTAAATTAAATTATTGGTAAAGTTTAAATTAGCCACGGTATGCACAAGCCAGTTTTCGTATCTTCATGTTAAAGTTGCTATTTTTTCTATACAGAACTAGCTTTTGCCCGCGACTTCGCTCACGTTAACTTTAATTTTTTTAAACCCCTGTATTACCCCCTTAGCGGTTGAATTTTCAAAAATCCTTTATTAGCGGATGCCTACGTTATAAGAGCTGTATGTATGCGGTTCAGCCCGATCCGTCCAGTGGTTTGAACTGTGCGTTGATAGATCAGTCAGTCAGTCACCTTTTTCTTTTATATATTTAGATATTGGGCAAACTGAACTTAACTAATATTCTAATCTCCCCTCCAAAATAAGCGGAAAGCTTGTGTTAGAAGTGCAACGGATGAGGATCGAACCTGCGACCTTTCAGTTTTCATTCCGCATAATGTTCAATTTAGCACGACGATGGTATGAGGCATGCACTGTGGGTATGAAAACGTTCATAAAGTCAAACGCTCAATACGTAAAATGCAAAATGTACAAAACCCAAAATTTACAAAACCTAAAATGTACAAAACCCAAAATGTACAAAAGCCAAAAGGTACAAAACCCAAAATGTGCAAAACGAAAAAGTTAAAAAACGCAAAATGTGCAAAAAACAAAGAGTCAAATTTTGGAAGGTAACGTTGTATAAGTATCGAAAATTCCCTATCTATGACATATTATGTGGAAGGCTTACAAGGTTCCGTTTCGTAAATAACGCGGCCCGCACATCAATCATGTTTGTAAACTGTCGACCAAAAGAAGTGCGAAAAGCTTTTTGCTAACGCCACCACTATGTATCAAACTAATAGCTCTAATCAATATCCCATATAAAAATTTAAATAACGATTTTAAGTGAAAATGTGCTTAAAAACTAACTGGTTTTTACCGACCTAGTAACCCTATACTATAGCAACATAGATGGTTCACTTAAATGCAGGTACAATAGTATGGTACAGAAAATCAACCCAACATTTTACCAGGTCTGGTGTATGAATATTTTTTTTATACATTCTCATCTAAATGGTAACTGTAGTCAAGAATCGTAAAATTGGGATAAAGAGCGAAGAGGTAGCCTTACCTGAAAGGGGTACGACAGATATTGGTGCTTAATCCCGTTTTACATAATCTCTTTTGTGATTTGTGAAAATTGGATGTGAAATAGCATTTTTAGACATGTTAAGTTAGAAGTGCTGTTAAGTTAGATGTGTACTAAGTATGTAATTATATGACCACTGTTTTACCCCGTTTGCCCCTTACCGGAACTTTATGGAATAGCTCTCACGGAGGATTTTTGTCCCCATTGTAGCCTTACGTACTACGAACAGTCTTATTACTACGAAGAATTTCATAAACAAGTAGTATGTCTTAATTTCAAACAAATTATAAAATCAGATATATAAAATACTAGCTGACCCAGCGAACTTCGTACCGCCAACAAAAATATTTAGTGGCTGGTCACCCTTATCATTTAGGGGTATGAAAAATAGATGTTGGCCGATTCTCAGACCTACTGAATATGCATATAAAATTTGGTAAAAATCAGTAAAGCCGTTTCGGAGGAGTAAGGTTACTAACATTGTGACTAGGGCTTTCGAATACCGGATTTTTTCAATACCGGTATTAATACCGGAAATATTTTTTTCAATACCGGGATCCCGGGATCCCGGTATTGAAATGGGATTTAATTGGGGCTATATGAAATTCCTATTTTTTGAAGTAAGAGACATGAAAAATCGGCATTTAAGTAATTATTAATTTTATGTATTAAAAACCTGTTTAAGCTATTTCAGAAAATCACGGGTTTTTAGAGGGGGGTTCACAATGGGGGTGAAAATTTGTATGGGAATATTTTGATGTTATAGATATTATTTATTTGTTTGGGTTGTTGTAGGTTATTTCTAGGGATCAGCTCAGAAAAGATTTTACGAAAATATCCCTCAAAAGCCCCTTTTGAAAGTGAAGGTTGGAATGTTGGATGAAAGTCTTATGAATACTAAACAGCTGATAGTTGATGACCTGAACAGTGATAGGCTACTTTTATTCCGAAAAAAATGGGTGCCGCAGGATTTTTAGAAAACTTACTACACGCAGACGAAGTCGTGAGAAACTGTTAGTTTTACAAAACAATACTTTGCACATAAATAAAAGAAATGGTTGCAAGGGAAAAATTTTTACTCCTTAGAAGAATTCTTTCAATACGACAAAAAAAGATTTTGACATTTTAACTGCCGTAGCAATCTATTGACTTTTGACATGATTTTGGAATTATAAAAGCCATTAGACATTTTGATATTTCATTAATGAGATTGAAATTATTATTATTCCGCTTGTAGTTTTTATTTTGTTTTTACTATTATTATTTTGTGCAATGTAATTTGAATTAATTTAAATTGACTCCTATAATATTTGTGCGCCGCTACGGCAAATGTGCTGGACTGCAAAATAATTATATATTTACCATCTTGTCGACACACATTATGCAAATAAAGAATTGAATTGAATTTTATTAATCAATTTCATAAATATGTTGACCTAGAAAAACACCCTTTCCGCCTCTATGCCTTAAAACGCTTATAATAATTAACTCCCTTTTCAACTCTCACAATAGATTTATTATCAATGCTAGTGGAAGCTTGAGGTTTAGATACTTTTTTTAGTTTTAGCCTCCATTTCTGCTTCCAGTTGTTTTTCAGTTCAAATCAACTCAATATTGGGCTGCAGGCATGTCTTCAGATATTGATAAAAATGTGAAAAGGCCTGGTATTGGCCAATACCGGTATCCCGGTATTGGAAGCCCTCAATACCGGTATTGAAAAAGTCCGGGATCCCGGTATTAGCCAATACCGGGATCCCGGTATTGGAAGCCCTAATTGTGACACGAGAATTTTAGCTTCAAATAATAGTGTTCTTCGATGCGGTGTTAAGGAAGCCCATCCCTACATCTTAGGGATTAAAAAAGGGATGAAATTATAAAATAGAAAGCTCTAATCTTGCAATCATGGTTCACCAAACGTCACCAAACCCAGAGAGGATACCCTACGGCCTACATCATGACACGCCTGTTTATCGCGCAAACAAATCGTCGTTAACGTTGTCAGGGCCTCAAATATCGACACATCGCACCCCAGAGACGTAAGTATCATTCCACGGAAAACTATTCAGCATCAGATTGCTTTCGGAAGTTTACAAATGCGTTTCCAGTGTACAACCTAACTTAACAAAGGAGGTTGGCGAATTTTGACCCAGCATTTTTAAAAACCGTTCAGATTCAAAAATCATTTAATTTTAATTAATATTTTTCAGAGTATTTTTCTGTGTAAACCCGATATTTTTAGAAGATGGGGATCAAAAATATAATTATTCACAAGTACACATTATAAATAAATGTTACATGGCAATACAAGTGAATATCTTTTTTCCTCCAACTTTATTTGATAGACTTCGATGAACTTTTTTGTTAGACTGGTTTACTAGTACAAGCATGAGAAATTTGATTGGTGAACGTGGTCTCAAGCCCACAGTTCAGTTCGTCTGGGTCAGAAATTCTACATAATTCGCCAATCTCCTTTAATAATTTCACCTTTTACCCGTGATATAACGGAGACGGTTAAGATTATTTGTTTGCGCGTTTCAATGCAACCATTTTCCTGAAAAACCTACTAGGTCAATTTTTATGCGCTTCTTTAATGGCCTTTATGGCTTAAGTACGTATACATACAAGCAGGTTCTCAGGTGTGTTTTAAACTTGCTTGCCTTGTGTGTGACAAAAGTGGTTCACATTATTCTACGTTTCCGCACCGCGCTCATGTGCAGCAGTGGACGATTGTCACAATATTTTCTTTCTTACATTTTGGTCTATTTAAATAACTTGATATTATAATACAGAACAAAAAGTCTTACGAATTCCATTAAACTCGAGTTGAGATTCGCACTCCGGTTCACAAAACAATAACAGCTAGGCTTCAAAAGCGGGATAAGCGGAGCAGATTTTAGGGCTTGGACACACACGGTCCAACGGCACGGCAGAAGTCAGAATGCCACATAACGATGGTATGAGGCATGAACTGTGGGTACGAAACACGTCACATTGCGGGGCACAAGGGCTAAGTCAGAGGTGCCTTCTGCGGTGTAAAGACCTTTATACAGGTCAGGATCTACTGGCCACGGGTTTCTTCTCAGAAAGAGAACTAATGCCATAGCCCACCATGCTGGCCAAGAGCGGATTGATAGAGCTCACACATTTTTAAGAACACTATGGAGAACTTGAGAGCTCTTCGTGAAGCTATTTCTTTCATCGTTAATAATAAATCTTTAAATCTTTCTTTTTGGCAAGGGATTTTTTCGTTAAAGCAAGGGATATAATTAATTTTATTAAATTCACATAACTCCTAAAAGTTAAAGATGCAAATCAAATTATTGTAAAGTGTCACCTAATTGGGTTTACATTACAATAGTAGAACGAGGGTTTAACCGACGACCATTAGGCAATCCTCCCTTTTTCGGTGAGCTATTGAGTTTCTTAACGGCGGGATCTTCGACATCGACCTATTTTTGATTGAATCGTAAACAATGAAATATTCTTTGTTTTGATCGGTTAAAAATATATGTTGTAGTTTAATGTATGTTCTTAATTCTTTTGTGATTCAAAACTCTATATTTACAACTTCACCCGATCAAAAATAATTTCGAAAACAGTGTAATTTTTATCGTTTTTCAGGTCGTGTTCATAGAATATTAAAGTTAGACTAAAAAAACAAATTTCATAAAATAGGCAAACACTTTTAGAAGATTCTTTTGTGATTACTTTTTCTCTAAAAAATTTGTATTTTTTTAATCACGACGTTTTTACTTTTTATATAACAAAGTGGCTCGTGCGCTTCACTTCAGTAGCCCGCAAAGTATCATCGAGGTAGGACGTATCGCTTTCGCTGGCTCGCTGCGATCCCCCCCGCTGATCAAGCGATCTATTGCATAGATACCTATTATTTTCATTCCGTATTCATTTATCATAGATTAAATCAAATCAGAGGGTTAATATTGTTGTAATTTTTAGTATTTAT
The DNA here is from genome assembly GCA_029955525.1 of Oeneis ivallda. Classification (NCBI taxonomy): domain Eukaryota; kingdom Metazoa; phylum Arthropoda; class Insecta; order Lepidoptera; family Nymphalidae; genus Oeneis; species Oeneis ivallda. The sequence goes on along the minus strand of JARPMR010000019.1, from coordinate 19,493,232 downwards.
TAATAAATCTGTAAATATTAGTATTATAGGTTTTAGGTTTAGAGTCTTATTGTATAGATAGTGTTAAACTATAATATAAGAATAATATAATAAAGTAAATATGGGGAATAAAAATGGAAGAAAGAACAAAATATCTTGATTTAAATTACGAAAACTTTCGAAATTGATATCTGGGGTTCCAGTGCTAATAAAAGAGGTAACCATCGTCTAAATAAGAAAAAAATGCGGCCATTTTCTTTTTTTTTGTTATTGGACCGATTTCTTTCAAAATTGATATCTGGGGTTCCCCAGTGCTAATAAAAGAGGAAACCATCATCAAAATAAGAAAAAAAGGCGGCCATTTTCTTTTTCTTTGTTATTGGATCGATTTCTTTCAAAATTGATATCTGGGATTCCCAGCGCTAATAAAAGAGGTATCCATCGTCAAATTAAGAAAAAGTGGCGGCCATTTTTATTTTTGTTATTGGACCAATTTCATTCAGAATTGATATCTGGGGTTCCCAGTGCTAATAAAAGAGGTATCCATCGTCAAAATAAGAAAAAGTGGCGGCCATTTTTATTTTTGTTATTGGACCAATTTCATTCAGAATTGATATCTGGGGTTCCCAGTGCTAATAAAAGAGGTATCCATCGTCAAAATAAGAAAAAGTGGCGGCCATTTTTATTTTTGTTATTGGACCGATTTCTTTCAAAATTGATATCTGGGGTTCCCAGTGCTAATAAAAGAGGAAACCATCATCAAAATAAGAAAAAAAGGCGGCCATTTTCTTTTTCTTTGTTATTGGATCGATTTCTTTCAAAATTGATATCTGGGATTCCCAGCGCTAATAAAAGAGGTATCCATCGTCAAATTAAGAAAAAGTGGCGGCCATTTTTATTTTTGTTATTGGACCGATTTCTTTCAAAATTGATATCTGGGGTTCCCAGTACTAATAAAAGAGGTAACCATCATCAAAATAAGAAAAAAAGCGGCCATTTTCTTTTTCTTTGTTATTAGACCGATTTCTTTCAAAATTGATATCTAGGGTTCCCAGTGCTAATAAAAGAGGTATCCATCGTCAAAATAAGAAAAAGTGGCGGTCATTTTTATGTTTGTTATTGGACCAATTTCTTTCAGAATTGATATCTGGGGTTCCCAGTACTAATAAAAGAGGTAACCATCATCAAAATAAGAAAAAAAAGGCGGACATTTTCTTTTTCCTTGTTATTAGACCGATTTCTTTCAAAATTGATATCTGGGGTTCCCAGTGCTAATAAAAGAGGTATCCATCGTCAAAATAAGAAAAAGTGGCGGCCATTTTATTTATTTTTGTTATCGGACCGATTTCTTTCAAAATCAATATCAGAGATTCATCATACTCATGAAAGAGGTCGCCGTCGTCAAAATTAGAAAAAGTGTCGGCAATTTTTTTTTTATACTATAAACATTTGTCAAATATTAAATAGGTGTTTTTATTATTCTTTGCTATTCCGATAAGGAATTTCATCCCAAATAGGTTGGGGGAAAAACTTTTCCATTTTTTTGTTCGGGCAACGGTTACCACTGTGTCATAACAGGTAAATGTTGCCAAAACTTGCCCAGGGATCTTCAGATATTGATTTTGAAAGAAATCAGTCCCATAACAAGAAAAAATAAAATGGCCGCCACTTTTTCTAGTTTTGACAATGGTTACCACTGTTATGAGCACAGAGATCTCTGATCGATATCGAATCGATATCTGAGGGATATCGATTTAGAAAGAAATCGGCCCCATATTAAGAACAAAAATGGCCGCCACTTTTTCTTGGACAATTGTTACCGCTTTTATGAGAACAAGGCTCCCCAGATACGGATTTTGAAAGAAATCGGTCCAATAACAAAAAACAAAGAAAATGGCTGACATTTTGGCAACGGTTACTATTTTATGAGCACAGGGAACCCCAGATATCGAGTTTGAAAAAAATCGGTCCAATAACAAAAAAAATGGCCAAGGAACTTCGTCCCAAACAGATTAAGGAAAAACTAATCTATTTTTCTAATTTTGACATCGGTTACCACTGCTATGAGCACGGGGATCCTCAGATATCAATTTTGAAAGAAATCGGTCCCATAACAAGAAAAAAAAATGGCCACCACTTTTTATTATTTTGACGATGGTTAACTATTTAATAAGCACAGGGAACCCCAGATATAGAGGTAGAAATAAATCGGTCCAATAACAAAAAATGGCTAAGGAACTTCGTTCCAAATAGGTTGGGGAAAAACTTTTCCATTTTTCCAATTTTGACATCGGTTACCACTGCTATGAGCACAGGGATCCTCAGATATCGATTTTGAATGAAATCGGTCCCATAACAAGAAAAAGAATATGGCCACCACTTTTTCAAATTTTGACGATGGTTACCGCTTTTATGAGTACAAGGATCCCCAGATATGGATTTTGAAAGAAATCGGTCCGATAACAAAAAAAGAGAAAATGGCCGACATTTTGGCAACGGTTAACTATTTTATGAGTACAGGGAACCCCAGATATCGAGTTTGAAAGAAATCGGTCCAATAACAAAAAAAATGGCTAAGGAACTTTGTCCAAAATAGGCTGGGGGAAAAATTTCCATTTTTCTTATTTTGACATCGGTTACCATTACTATGAGCACGGAGATCCTCAGATATCAATTTTGAAAGAAATCGGTCCCATAACAAGAAAAAAAATGGCCACCACTTTTTCTTATTTTGACGATGGTTACCTTTTTTATTAGCACTGGGAATCCCAGATATCAATTTTGAAAGAAATCGGTCCAATGACAAAAAAATGTCTAAGGAACTTCGTCCTAAATAGGTTAGGGAAAAACTTTTCCATTTTTCTAATTTTGACATTGGTTACCACTGCTATGAGCACGGGGATCCTCAGATATCGATTTTGAAAGAAATCGGTCCTATAACAAGAAAAAAGAATATGGCCACCACTTTTTCTAATTTTGACGATGGTTACCGCTTTTATTAGTACAAGGATCCCCAGATATGGATTTTGAAAGAAATCGGCCCAATAACAAAAAAAGAGAAAATGGCCGACATTTTGGCAACGGTTACGTATTTTATAAGTACAGGGAACCCCAGATATCGAGTTCGAAAGAAATAACAAAAAAAAAACAAAAAAAAATAAGTAGGTAAATGTACCTATGTACGTAATATGCAAAATAACAATCACACTTATATAATATAAATGTATGAATAAAAAATAAAATAAATGTTTCTAAAACTTACAAGTGTCCCTGTACTGTTAGGTACAATAAAGTTATTTAATCTATGATGTAAAATTTGGGGTGAGTGAGTTCATTTGAAAAGCGCCTACGCGCACCTCACCGCGCGGGGACTGAGGTTGCTCTAAATGCCTACTGCGCCCGGAGATCCTGCCCTTAAGCTTCAGCTTTTTGCAGCGGCATTTGTGAATTGCGAATCTCTGGTAATTGGGTGTGATGTGCTGCAACAATACCTACATTTTAGCGAAAGAGTGTATGACATTCAGAGGCACTGTAGAAATAATTTTAGACAATCCCACAGCGGTTATACACGGTATGTGTATACGAGCCTTAACAAAAATATCAACTTTTTGTAGGCGCGTTACGTCACAAGACAATGTAAAACGGCCGCTGCGAGATCTGTAAAAAGGAATTCGTAAAAAGTTTTTAAACATTGTAAGGGAACGTACGGAAAATTGGATTTAAATGGATGTCGTTTGTTTTAAACTTTCGTGAGTTATTTTTGTATTGTTACAAGTTAATTGACGCGACGAGAATTTTAAGCAATATAATACAAACAGAAAGTTAGTTGTAACAGTCTGGTTACAGTTAACTTTTAACCGTCTGGTTACGGAGAAGTGTCAATCGTTTCGTTAATATGGTCCGTGTGATGTGGACTACGTTTTATACGAGCCAAATCAATAATATGACAGATGTTACATCCAATTAACCGTAGTCGGGTTACAGTTTTGTTAAACCTTTATCCTTGTTGTACAAAAAAAAAACTGGCTGGATTTTCAAAAACCGAACTCCACGCGGACGAAGTTGCGGGCAAAAGTTACTTGTAAATAAATGAATATTACATTAATGCATTTAAGCTGAACTTAAGTTTAACATAAGGTTTTCCATCAAACTGTAGAGACACATCAAACAAAAGCCAAGTTATTTGCCCACCAAAATTGTGGCGGTTTACTTTGTGGACCAATGCAAACAAAAAATACATCAGCAAAGTGGCTTAGGTTTGGGTCTTCTTAGAGGAGCGGTCCGGTCCTTTACATTTAAGTTACATTTTTTCTAAGAATAACATATCTCATGAAATTAAATATATAATACTAGCTGATGCCTGCGACTTCGTCTGGATTAATCCCGCGGGAACTCTTTGATTTTTCGGGATGCCTATGTCACCCTCCAGGTTCTCAACTATACCTATCCAAAAGATCACGTCAATCCGTAACTTTGTTGCAGCGTGATTGACGGACAAACCAACAAACAAACACACTTTTATAATGTAAGGAAGAATTAATACTTAGTTAGATATATTCCCTTGAGGACTTTGAGGAGGAATGATAATAATAATCCCAGTCCCAGTCCCAATGATCCCAGTCAGCCTCGCTCACCATCTGAGGCGACTGAGGTTCCGTGGCGGTTCGCTCGCGGCCAAGATGCAGAAAGCGGTGTTGCTAGACTCGGCTAGGATAGTCCGTCGGTTTCTCAGCCTGTCGCCCTGACCCCCGGCCGTCTGGTCTCCCCTGCCGGGGCGTAATCCTCCGCCCGCTACAAGTATTTATTTATGTAATCTATATGTAAGTTTATTATAATGTGTATATATTTATGTTTATTATATTTCTGTTTGGCTTAATATGTATTTATTTTGTACGCGGGTGTGAGAGTCGAAATATATACCAACATAATAATAATAATAATTTATTCAGGAGGTTCCTCTCTCTGGGGCCCTGACCGCCGGTTGCTTGGACCCTGTTCCCGAGGCCGGTGGACCGCTATTTTTTATATTTTTAAATGTTTTTTTTTTATAATCAAATATTTAAAAATGTAAATTATATGATATAAATGAAATAAATGTAAATAATAATTTAATACAATAAAGTTTTTTTAATACAGATAATAAATAATTATGTATTGATGAACTTAAAGGGGGGATATCACTCCCATAAAAAAAGAAGAAAAAGAAGTTTTTATTAGAATCAAAGTAAAACTGACTGACAGTGACAGTTACTATGGAGTGTTCAAGAATTGCAACGATAAGGGAGGGCTTGGGAGTCGATCGCCAATCTGCGTTTATATTTGGAGATTGGTTTGTCAAGCGTAGAACAGAGTATGCAATGAACAAAATTATCGTAACATGGACGGGCTTTGGAGAATGGAATGAGGTCTAAGCATGCTCTTTACGATTTGGATTTTGTTCGTTCTACTTGCATTGCTCCTTTTGTGACCAGTTTGCCAGCGTAGACTCAGCTTCAGATACTAATTCATCAACGAATATGCTTTCCTTTTTATATTATTTTCCTAACACGATCCCCTTTATTACGGGAAGCATTCTTCATAATGGATCGCATAACATTATTATAACTCATTATGTAATATACAGTCCGCTATCACGTTTATTACCCTCATTAGATTCGGGGATAAGAGTGACAAATTCAGCAAAATTTCACATAAATGCTGAAATGGAAGATATTTTAACATTTTATTAGTAACAGATAAGACAAGGAAAGCGTTTCTTTTCTTTAGTTATAATAAAAGGAGCTTTTATTATTGTCATTTTCACAAGTCGTGAGAAAAGGAGCTTGATTTATATAAACTTTAACATATTATAATACAGTAGGTACTCAGCAGTAAGAGACCAACACCTGCTACGAATTTGTAGATCGTTGTCTCTGCCACTTATATCCATGTGATGTTTTGTCCCTTTCCGGGACAATTCACTTTACGAAGCCAGACGATTTTTTTTTAATTTTAATTTTTTTTTAATTTGAATTGATTTTTGATTGAATAACTTGATTTGTAATATTTACTGTCGTGTACTGTAGTAATTAATATAATTTTTCAAAATTGACCTGGCAGTCAAGTTTACTGAAGTCACAAAAACTACCGCCGTAGTTGACAGCTACGGTGTGATGATCGTCATTGGCTGATTATGTCACTTAATCACAGCTTTCGGGCCGAAAGGGGTTAACCTCAATATACTAACATCGATGCGCTTTGCCAGAAAGCTAGATAATATGACTAAACTTACTAAAGTTTACTAATAAGTTACTTTTATAAAAACTAGTAAAAACACTTTCACTTAGCCGCTCCACCTTTTAGGCAGACGAATCTCCGTGGTGTGGGCTAAAAGGTCGGGGTCGCGTTGCTAAAAGGACTCCATTAGCCACTCTGTTCATGCGCTAATGTACGCTTTGTTACAGCATCCCCTACGCCACCTGTGCTTTGTGTCTATAATCTCTTAGCACAAGCAGATTAGTTTTCGAACGATGATTCGAATAGCGTAATTAAACAGCATTTTACTCGCATCTCAAGCCTCCATAGACCAACGGTTTAATGTTCAGAAAGAGTAGAGAAGTACTACAGAAATCTAATAGGTTCAGAGTCTTTAAACCCTACAACTATCTACCACTCCGTAGGTATAGTGGCAGTTAATTAAAATTTCCTATTGTCGACGTTCCTACCACAACCACACTTAGGCCCGCTAGCAGAGACGCCGGGTTAGGCTTAACCCAGGAATAAATTTGTAATTTTGACAGAAGCTTTATACGAAATCTGTCAACGCAGCAGCTAACTCGGGGTTAAAAGGATAACTCGGCGTTTCTGCAAGAGGGCCTTATAGACATTGAAAAGCGGAATCCAATTCAAAAGTGTATTTGAAAACGCACACTAACTCCGAACAAACGTCACACATAATGAATCAAAGGTTCGAACGAAACGTCGATGGAGTCGACGGCTGACGACATTTTAATTATCGTCGGAGAGCTGGTGAGCAGTTTGATGAGGTAAAGCTCTGTTGATATGTAAGAAATACAGCGTGCGCAGTTTTATTCTTATCTTAATAGTAGTGCTAGTCCTGTCGTATGCAATCACTAAACTTTTACAACTCTTATGTTATGCTAGTCTTTTTCACAGGGAACAGTATGACAATGATAACACTATTTTAGGACAATTTTTAGAGATTGTGTATAATTTGATTTGCAAACGCTCTACAATCTAATATTTGTATGTGAGGTTTACTTGGTTTCAAAGATTTTGAGAAATAAATCTTTGAGCCAGAGCAATTTTATACAACATAATTATTTTCACCGGAATCTGACAAATCCCGTGGGATCTTTTTATTTTCCAACGATAAAAGTACCCAATATTCATTCTTAGGATGCGAGCTATCTCCTTACCAATTTTTTTCAAAATTCGTTTAGCGATTTAGGTGTGAGGAGATAACAAACATACAGCACTACGGTTACTTCATACAGTGGTATAGTTTAACTTTAAAAGACCCACCGCACCACGGCCAGGGGTACGGTGGGTCTGCAGTGCAGAAAGAACATAGGGTAACAATCGCTTTTAAATACTCTTAAAATTAGTACCTATCACTTGAAAAATTTTCTACCAATGACTTGATTTATTCATGATGTAGAAATTGTAGTTACGAACGTAATTTGGTGTACGTACTAAATGGTACGTGAAGTAACACTTTTGGCAGCGTCTTTTAAAAATTTAGTCAGGTAATTTGAATCTATCTATTATCCCTTAAAACGGCAGCCATATTTGTGACGTATGATGCGCAGATGACACGCGTCTGTTGCGAATTGAATGTCAATACGAAAAAGTGACTAGCTCTCGATTTATACTGCATGCGCCTTGCCCGGTAATTATGTTACACCCTTCTTGTTTTTCATTAAGCCCGCGGCCGTCGTCAGTAAAAATTGAATTTCGCTTACCCCGCCTCGGAATTATGGAATACCCCGCCGGGTTACCCGCGGTAACGAACTGGGGGACGGCTGAGAAATTGCTCTTTTATACGACGCAATTTTTGCTTTTACGGCCGAATATACTACTGTGCGAGGATGGAATTGAGACTGTGTAGACTTTAATGATCTTATAAATAAAAATTGCTCCTCGCTATTAGCGTTAGCTCAGATGAATGAAATTTTGTACGCGATTTAACACAGTGTAAAGCTTACCGCGCATATACCCCGAGGACCCTAAGGTTCAACGAGCAAAGCGAATTCACTCTGCACTGCAAGTGTCAGCGCCGAGCAACCAGAAAAATATGTATTGTGCTCATTCTGTAAGGCCAAGATTTTTTTTTTAAATTTATATTCACATTTTCGCTTTTATATCTAAAAATAAGAAATAATTATGGTCAATAGAGGTTTTTGTCAGACTCTAGAAAGATTCTAATGTCGTGGTCAGCTGTGATATTTTGTTAAAATTTATTCTTAAGTGAAACAGTTTTTTTGAGTTTCATATTCACATAAAAATTTAAAAATATATACGTGGATTCTTTATACCTACAAGTCTCTGGACTTGTTCAGGTGCTGCACACTCCTCTAAATTATTTTAATACAAGTTAAAGTTTTACATAAGTTAAAGTTTTACATGTCATGAACACAAAATAAAAAAGTAAAACAAAATAAAATATTATCGGTGGGTGCGGTAGGTGCATAATAATTATTATGATGATTTAAGTTAGGGAAGGTAGTTATAACTAGGCGCACGATGCGAGGCGACAGGCGTTCGTTCGCTAGTACAATATGTACATACAGGATTTTCCATTTTTATATAAAACTAGCTGATGCCCGCGACTTCGTCCGCATGGATTTAGTTTTTAAAAATCCCGCGGGAACTCTTTCATTGTCCGAGATAAAAAGTAGCTCTCCCGGTCTGAGGAACCACTACTACATCCATTACTATACCCATGCAAAAAATCGCATCAATCCGCTATTCTGTTGCGACGTGATTGAAGGATAAACCAACAAACAAACACACTTTCGCATTTATAATATCAGTAATGCTTTATTATAACACTTTTTATAATTGTCAAAGACAAAATTACGTTTAGCTGTCATTTACGTTTTGGTATTCCACTGTCATTTGCGTTTATTCCATGTCAGATGCGTTTTTGTTATACCACGTTTTATAGTGACTTGACGGAAACGCGGTCGAACGGGATAAAAAGTATCCTATGTCCGTCTCCTGGTTCTAAGCTACCTCTCCACCAATTTTCAGCCAAATCGGTTCATCCGTTCTTGAGTTATAAATAGTGTAACTAACACCACTTTCTTTTATATATATAGATGTAATAGGAATTTTATGTACTTCAATAAATATTTTTTAATTTATACTTTACTAGCTGATGCCCGCGACTTCATCTGCGTGGATTTAGTTTTTAAAATCCCTCGGGAACTCTTTGATTTTCCGGGATAAAAAGTAGCCTTTGTCACTCTCCAGGTCCTCAACTATACCCATGTAAAAAATCACGTCGATCCATAGCCCTGTTGCGGCGTGATTGAAGGGCAAACCAACAAACCAACACACCAATACACCAACAAACAAACACACTTTCGCATTTATAATATTAGTAAGGATGTTGGTTTTTGTAAATTTTGATTTTAGGCTTAATGGTAGTTCATCAATTAATTTGAGTAGACACACGCGGCGGATGGACACAAAGACTAGCACATGTAAAGACTTGGCGAAAGAAGGGTTCTTTAAACCAAACAGAGCAAATTATCGCTTGAAATCGCCTAGTGAGTGGTTTTCCAACGCTGTGTCTCCCTATACACGGTCGCTAATCCAGAACTTTGGGATCCCAATGTCCATCGGGTTTTCGAACCATATATGCTCTGCCGATTGTCACTTCAGCATCGCGATTCGATGAGCTAAGTCGGTATTTTTGGATCTTATTCGGATCTCTCCATTTCTGATTCGATCTTGCAGGGACAGTCAAATCATAGTTCTCTCGTTTCCTGCTCGTATGAATTACTTACAACACACACAAACAAATACAGGGAACCTATTCCGAGCGTTCCAACAATTTCGGTGGGGCCAAATTAAAACAATTTGAAACGTGAAACGCGGCTTACAACTTTTGTAGTTTGCTGCCGTAATTGGAATAGCGTGTTTATACGTTCAACACTGAGAATATGTGAACATGAACACACAGTGATATATGGGTGTCAATTTATCTTACAAGTACTGAAGTAGGTATTAGGAGGAGCACATAATACAAAAAGAAAAAATAATAATAAATGGCGACCTAGCACCAGAAAGCGCAGTGTTGGCAAACCCACCGCTAGGTGGTTCGGCGACATCAGATGACTCGCAGAAAGTCGTTGGATAAAGGCGGCACAAGGCATTAATCCCTACCTATTAGTCATTTGGAGAGAGGGTTCTGTTACCCAAGAGGAGGTGGAGAACCCATCCTTATGATAAAAAAAATATTTTGTAACGCTGTGAAAAAAAATATTAATTTTATGTACTTACCTAAGATTTTTATTAAATAGGTAGATGAGTACTGTAAAAGGTATATAGACGTATGTTTCGTAACATTAGTATTGGAGATATTGCATATATCAACAAGGAAAAGTACTTGAAGACCAATTTTGAAATTAAACAATCATATCATGACATGTCAAAAAGGCAAGCAAATAATCAATATTGCTCAATAAATCAACAAAACATTTCCAAAAAATATAAAAACGATAATAAACAGCAGTTCGGATGCAAAAATGTTTAAAATGTACAATGCATTTCGAGGCATGCAGCACAGCGATTAGCAACATACTGCAGTGAAAAAGCTAACACGGGAAACTGGGGAAGAAAAACATTCATCGCAAAATTTTGAAATTTTGAACGGTGTTTTCGTTTTTTGCAATCCCCTGTAGAGTACCGTGTATGAATGCTATAACTAGAAGTACTAGTAAGAAGTACACTATTACCTAAAGTAGAACTAGTTTAGGTAATAGTGATTTTAATAGTTTTAGATTTTGTGTGTTTTATCCACAGATTTAGGATTGGTAGCTTAGTCGCTACTAGATACTACCCTTCCTACAAACAATAGTTACATAAATGGGACAATACAAATTTTATTTTTATTTTTCTAACAAAATGTAAACTTTAAAATGCTGATTAATTATTTATTTTATGTATCATTCACTTAATTTTGTTGTATAATATTTATTTATTTTTCATTTTGTGTTTATTTGTCATTGTGTGACATGAAAGTGGGCCATTGAAGCCATAAAAAAGAAAGTCTGGCTTAACGGGCAAAACCGAAACCACTGGCAGGGGCCCATCAGCTGCTATTATAAATTGCATACCTTAAACCTTACCCGTCTGATATGTAGCTCGACGCTACTCACCGTTATACCGCACGGTACTACTGTACTGTACCGAGTACTGTATACTGACTGTCAGCGAATGAAAAATTCGCGAACAAAAAATAGTCTGCCTTTATTGGCTCTATGAATAAACAAGCGTATGTTTTTTAAGATCGCAACAACAGTATCAGATTACGAGTACATAGCACTTAAGTGCCAACCTTAAAATATGATACTTTAGTTTTGACGACCTCTCTGGCGCAGTGGTGAGCGCTGTGCATGGTCTTATAACTGGGAGGTCACGGGTTTGATTCCCGGCGGGGGCAATTTGGGAATTTATTATTTCTGAATTGTGACTATTCTGGTCTGGTGGGGCTTTGTCTGTGGCTAGTTACCATTCTACCGTCAAAGGCGTGCCGCCAAGCGACCTAGCGTTCTGGCACTGGCTGGCGTGTAGAAACAGATTATAGGGGTATGGGTTGAATGTACACTGCCGTACCCTTTCCAAGTTAGCCCGCTAACATCTTAGACTGCATCGTCACTTACCATCAGGTGAGATCGCAATCAAAGATTATCTTGTCATTGAATAAAAAATATTATTATTATTATAAACTTATTATATCCTAGTACGTTAGAGACACTAAGTACTTACCGGAATACTAAGATATTGCCGTAAATTGGCACACTTTCCGTAAACTCCTCCGTACTATGCACCTCACGGTAGGTGGTACGCCCGATACAGAACCTCCACGATTGGTGTTTTTTACGAGTTAACTTTACGATTGGGTATTTTACGATTGCGACGGGAAATTCCACGTTCGCCCGTTCCAGGCCCGCCGTAAAGTTGAGACTAAAAGAGTTGGAACTTTTATCTTTATTCTTTATGCATTTCATACACTGTTGTACCTTCCCTCTGCGGGTAATAAAAACAAACTTGGAATGTTAAGATAGGTCAGTTTATTACGTTAATCTTTAAAATTTTTAAGTAGCGTATATTTTTTGGTTGCATCGCTGTTTTCGACATTGAGCTTTGTAGATCCTACCTAATACTATAAATGTGAAAGTTTGTGAGGATGTATGGATGGATGTTTGGATGGATGTTTGTTACTCTTTCATGCTACCACGAATGAACCGATTTGGCTGAAATTTGGAATGGAGATAGCTCATACCCAGGATTAACACATAGGCTTTTTATCCCAGAAAATTAGAGTTCCCGCAGGAATTAAAAATCCCTAATCCCCGCGGACGAAGTCGCGGGAATCATCTAGTACTTTCATACATTTCATATATTCAACGTCGCAGTCCTCACCACTAGCTAACAGTGAGTTATTAGCTAATTATACTTAAATCCCTTAATTATCTGTCATTTATATTATGTACTAGCTGATGCCTGATTAGCCTGCCTGATAGCGTGATTTTAGTTTTTAAAATCCTTCGGGAACTCTTTGATTTTCCGGGATAAAAAGTAGCCTATGTCACTCTCCAGATCTTCAACTATACCCCATGCAAAAAACCACGTCGATCCGTAGCCCTGTTGCAGCATGATTGTAGGAAAAACCAACAAACCAACAAACAAACACACTTTCGCATTTATAATATTAGTAAGGACTAAAGAAGCGTTAAAGTGACTCTGAGAGTTAACTTTTTTAAAGCCATACTAAGCAGATCTCTAATTAACGATTAGCGATTCTAAGAGCGGCAGTTAGTTTAAAACCGTTTAGTAATCCCCAATCCCCATGCCACCAGCGCACCGCGTAACAAATGTTTCGTTATGGATCTTAGCAGCTCTGAATATTCATCCACATTGGAAGCGTTTCGGTTTAATGACAATTTGCATAGATAGCAAACTTACAAACTAACTTGTCTCGTTCTGGTAATAACGTTTTGGTTGGGAAATTGGTTGATATGTGTAGTACATTTTAAGGTATGGATACATGATTCAAGATATATTACTTGTGCTTAGAAGCAGTGATAGCCTTGTGGTTAGGACTGTGGTCTCCTATTCGGAGGGTCGCAGGTTCGATCCCCTGTACGCACCTCTGACTTTTCAGTCATGTGCGTTTAAACAATTAAATATCACTTGCTTCAACGGTGAAGGAAAACATCGTGAGGAAACCTGCACATCTGAGAGTTCTCTATAATGTTCTCAAAGGTGTGTGAAGTCCGCCAATTCGCATTGGGCCAGCGTTGTGAACTATGGCCTATAACCCTTCTCTGAGAAGAGACCTGCGCTCAGTAGTGAGCCGTTGATGGGTTGCTAATGATGATGATGATGATGACGACTAGTGCTTACAAACGTGTCGTCATAGCTTTGGTGGCGTAGCTGCTAAACGAAGGAGTGAAACTATCGGTTCTAGTTCGGGGGTTCGAATCCTGACTTCAGATTTTTATTTTTATTTTATTTATGTTTATTATTAATTTATTATTATTCATTCCAACCGTGTTCTCATTATAATCAATCAAGCAGCAACGCAACGACACAACGGATCGACGTGATTTTTTGCATAGATATAGTTGAGGACTTCGACATAGGCTTCCTTTTATCCCGAAACACAGAGGATTCCCGCGGGATTTTTAAAAACCTAACTCCACGCGAACGAATTCGCGGGCTTAAGCTAGTAGAAAAATGGAAGAAATACTTACGACTAATACTATAAAATTTAAAATTATAATAATTTAATATAAAAAATTCTTTTTAAACAACCGACTTCAAACTCCCGCTTTTCTACATAACACACACACTGTACAAAATATTATAATTGGTTGTTGATATTTCAAAAACCGCTCGACCGATTTCGATAAAATTTATATGGGGAGTATACCCTTTCAAACAAAAAAGCATTTCCCAAATCGGTTCAGCGTCTTCGAGTAATCGGTGGATATACATAAAAAAAAGATTCCGACGAATTGATAACCTCCTCCTTTTTTGAAGTCGGTTAAGAATTAAGTTTATATTACATCGTTTGTAATATGAATGTAATTCCTTTCTAATTTCTTACATCGCATCCGGAAATCCGACGTGCTCGTAAATTCTTTTGCAGTGATTCGTTCCGGGTTTCCACAAGCTAGTGCATATTCATCCGGAAGCCGGATCGTGCGGGTTTAATGAGAATTCGCATAGATTGCGGACTACTAAACAAAGTTCTGTTATTGCTTGAGCGGCAATATAACGCCAGGCCGTATCATGCTTAGGGCCAGAAATACGAATAGATTTGTGTATACCTATCTGGCTATAAAGCGTTGCCTCGTTAGTCTAGAAAGTTCGACTGCAGATGACGAGGTGCTGGGTTCAATTCCCGATTCGGGACAAAAAAGATAGATTTTCTGCCAAAGAATTCTCAATAGTATAGCTCGACGCTGGGAAGTTGGCTTTGAGCGAACGTGTTTACTGTTAAGGCGCCTCAACTCTCTCTGGTCATGTCGGATCTCCGGTCTGTCGATGGGACATGACTATGAGAGTGAGAGAATAGAGAGTGCACTTGTGCTTGCACACATGAGAGTGCACTTTTGCTTGCGCACACATTAGTGCAATGTACTATCTACCTTGCAGTTGGCTAATCTCCGTGGAGATAGGCCACCTTGGCCAATATCGATCAGATGGACATATTATTATAATTACATAGAATATGGGTCATGTGGACTTGTGACAGCACCTCTCAATCGATTATGATAGGTGAGCGGCGTTGACCCTGGTCACTAACTGGGTGGGTGACAGCATTTGGGAATCCTTTGAGCAGTGAATGATGGATAAATAAAAACCGGCCAAGTGCGTGTCGGGCCACGCGCAGTGTAGGGTTCCGTAGTTGAAAGTCTCAAATATTATTGCTGACCTAGGATAGTGTTTTTGTTTTATTTATGAATATTGAATAAATTTTGAGTTCCATGGTTTAAATACTATAATATTCTACAAAATATGCAACTTACAGTACGTGTAATACCTAACTTAGGAAAAACAGATATAACTCCTTAACTAATGAACCCTACTTAGCCGTGATAGTTTTCCTTTAAAATTCATTATATATACTACTGCTGTGAATTTTTTCTTGTATCCTATATACAACCATTTAGCTGGCAGAGGGGAAGGGGGACACTTGACTCTAATAAAATTTAGCACTTTAAAATATCATATTTCACAAACGGATCCCTGAATTGAAAAATGATGTTTCCACACCCACAATATTTTTGAAAGACCTATTCAATGACACCCCACACTATGGGATAGACGAGAAAAAAAAAGATCATCTTCACTTCACATGTAGGGGAGGTACCCTAAAAAAAATTATTTTTCACAATTTTATTTCACGACTTTGTCGGCGTGATTGATATTTATACCCTTGTTAAATTACAGATTTCTAGTACCAATAGTCTCTGAGCTAAACCACGGACGGACAGACAGACAGACAGACAGACAGACGGACGGACATGGCGAAACTATAAGGGTTCCTTATTTACTACGGAACCCTAATAAAAATGATGGTCAAATAAATACGAAAACCTAATCTGTTACTATATAAACTTTAGCAAGTTTTATGCAAATACGTGACAATGATAAAATTCTAGACTAGATTCTTAAATCAAATTAGTCAAATTCACTTTGATTCCTTTAAGGCGTTAATTGTGACCATAGAATTGCTTACTCGTGTAACTTAACAACTTAAATAGAGGTTCTCGTTCTTCGTAGCAAATCCGTAGAATACCTACTACGTCGTAGCAAACATTACGTACATTTACCGTAGCCACTATCTACGAGTAGATTCGATGTAATTTCTGTAGCCTTAGTACAAGATTGGATAGTTAACTATAACGGACCTCTGTTTGCGAGCTTCTTCATACATCTACAGCCAACGCCCCAAGCGGAAACATTGGTAACTAAAAGTGTCCGAATAGTTCCCAGTATGAGCGTGTATAGTTAAAACGCATGACGTCACTATCGTGAATTAAAAACGTCTTCGTACAAAAATACGGATAGTATCGCTATTTGGCAGTATGAGTAATATGTTTGACAACTCACAACCCGTAAATGACGTCATTTACGATTGTAAACGTGATACGATAGGTGAGTTACAATTCACCGAAAATATTCCGTGAGAGCTTGGTGATATACAATCGAAATGTTGAAAAATAATTATTTGAGGAGTTCCCTGACCCACGGAAGCGTGTAGAATGATCACGGAGGCTCTGCAAGATAGCCTCCGAGACGAGGAGGAGTAACAACTGTCTCAGAGGCGATATTTGTGTTGTGCATCTCGGATGAAATATTAATTTGTCCAGGAACTCCTAACCGGTCTCTGAGTGCTTGAAATTGTGCTTCAAATAAACCTTTACAAAGTGATAGTCAAGTAATCGTCCACTGTTAAGAAAGAGTAAGTATACTCTAATAAGCAACCTCATATTATGTTCACAAAAAGTACCTATCATTATTCACTGGAGAGTTGGAGACTGAGTGTTCGAAGGTTGGTTTATTCAAAGACCGGAGACGAAGGTAGGTAACCCGTAGGTTACATTTGGCATAAGTGTAGGTACACAAATACGTCAGATACCTAGGTCGGTACCTATTCTATATTGTATTATTTTGGCCTCAAGGACTACGGGCCTAGGTAGGTAGGTAAACAGCTATGTTTTGTTACAATTTCTATGATGATTTGATGAAATTTTGCTAGTTACATGTCCTTGAAAGTAAGGGCATTTTATCCCTAACTACATATCCAGTAGAGATAAGGAAAAGTCACTCTTGCAATATTCTTGCTTATTTAGCCTTTTGGGGTAAAATGTTCAAGGAAGGTGTAACACCCTACTTAAGTATTTATTTATTCAAGAGACAAAATACTAAGTTTCATATACATAACTTGAAAAATGAAACATTGTCATAAGCATTTTCATCCCCTATTTATCTTCTTTGGGGGAACAATCTTTAAACACTTATTTCTTCAATTTCAATTATTGAAAGGCCAAATACCAAGTTTCATGGATATAACTTAAAAGATAACAGACTTTCATACAAACTTTCAGCCCCTATTTGACACCATTGGGGGTGAAATTTCAAAAAATCCTTTCTTGATGGGTGCCTACTTCATAAAAGGAACCCACTGTCAAAATTTCAAGTTTCTAACTCTTATGGTTTGGTAAGGCTGTGTGTTATAGCTCAGTCAGTCAATCAGTGCTGTTAATGTTGGTTATCATCATCATCATAATTAGCAACCCATCAACGGCTCAATACTGAGCGCAGGTCTCTTCTCAGAGAGGGGTTATAGGCCATAGTCCACCACGCTGGCCCAATGCAAATTGGCAGACTTCACATACCTTCGAGAACATTATTAAAGAATTCTTAGGTGTGCCGGTTTCCTCACGATGTTTTCCTATACCATTGAAGCAGGTGGTATTTAATTAAACTCACATGACTCCGAAAAGTCAGAGGTGCGTACCCGGGATCAAACCTGCGACCCCCCGAATAGGAGACCACAGTCCAAACCACTAGGCTATCACTGCGTATGTTGGTTATACTCATTGTCATTTTGCACATTTTATCAATAAAATTTATGCTTACTTAACCTACATATTACCTATGTACAAAAACTAACAACATCCACATTTAACTTCAAAAATATGCATCAACAATATGCATGTGTGTAGGTAAAACAATTGCAAAAAGTAACTACTCCCATTCATAAAATATGTGCAAATAGAATAATTTATTAGTAGGTAAATTACACCTATGATATTAAAAACAATCGAACCACAAACCTAACTCTAATGAATAAGTTTCTATTTAATATAAGTATCATATTTTTACAGGTTGCAGATCACCTCAGAGCATAATAAAAGCTGTCACCTAAACAATATGTACCTACCTACCAAGTATGCAGGTGTTGCTTAACATCTGCAAGTGGCTGTCACATCATAGTGATCATACTTGAATAATATACTTAATTAGATTTTAATATAGGTACCTACATAAAAGAATAAATACCCAAACCAATTGTATAAAATGCAATTAGTTTTTATAAATAAACAAATTGAATCCTTAATTGTTTTAGTTTTCTTATTTTACTTACCTTATTCCATCCTAATTCATATTATTGCAAAGTTTATTAATCTTTTCAAAAGAAAACTTTAGTATGTATCTATTAAAAAGAAAGATAGGTATTTTGAATTGTTCTCAGTAATAAATAATTAACATTAAACATTAAATTCATATTGTACTAGCTGATGCCCGTGACTTCGTCCGTGTGGATTTAGATTTTAAAATCCCTCGGGAATTCTTTGATTTTCCGGGATAAAAAGTAGCCTATGTCACTCTCCAGGTCCTCAACTATACCTACCCATGCAAAAAATCACGTCGATCCATAGCCTTGTTGCAGCGTGATTGAAGGACAAACCAACAAACAAACACACTTTCGCATTTATAATAAGGATTTACTTTGTCCTATATATATATACTTGTATTAAGTTGCCGTGTTGTAATATTTCTATAGTTATTAAGGTAACTTTTCAGGAATAAAAAGTAACCTAGATAACTCATTGCATAGTCTTTCATCATCATCATCATCATCTCAGCCTGCGGACGTCCACTGCTGAACATAGGCCTTTCCCAGAGAACGCCACCACACCCGGTCCTCAGCCTTCCTCATCCAGCCACTTCCCGCCACCCGCTTTATATCGTCAGTCCAACGTGCTGGAGGGCGCCCCACACTACGCTTACTTGTTCGCGGTCTCCACTCTAGGACTTTTCGGCCCCAACGGCCATCGCTTCTGCGACAAGCATGGCCTGCCCACTGCCATTTCAGCTTGCTAATGGTTTGAGCTATGTCGGCGACCTTGGTTCTCTTACGGATCTCTTCATTTCGAATCCTGTCCTTAAGAGAAACTCCTAACATAGCCCTCTCCATAGCTCTCTGAGTGACTTTAAATTTGTGGGTCAAGCCTTTTGTTAGTGTCCACGTTTCAGCGCCATAAGTGAGGACGGGAAGGACACATTGATTGAAGACTTTCGTCTTCAGGCATTGAGGTATTGACGATGAGAAGACCTGACTTAATTTTCCAAATGCCGCCCAGCCCAGCCGTATCCTTCTGTTGGCTTCTTCGTCGAAATTGTTTCTACCCAATTGTATGGTCTGGCCAAGGTAGTTGTACTCTGAAACAATTTCGATTCCAACATTTTCGACGTTCACGGGTATCGGGACAACATGTTGATTGAACATAACCTTGGTTTTGTCCATGTTTATCCCGAGACCAACTCGTCTGGAAGAGCGGCTTAGACTACTCAGCATCTGCTCCAGATCTTCTGGAGTCTCTGCAAGGATAACCACATCGTCGGCGAACCGCAGGTGTGAGATGTATTCGCCATTTATATTAAATCCTCGTCCTGTCCAGTCCAGCGTTTTGAAGAGGTCTTCTAGTGCACTATTAAACAGTTTTGGGGATATTACATCCCCCTGTCTAACCCCCCTTCTCAAGTTGATTGGTTTTGTTTGCTGAGACTGTACTTGGACGGTCATTGACGCAGTATCGTAAATACATCGCAGCACCTCGATATAACGCCAATCGACTTGGCATCTCTGCAGTGACTCCAGAACAGCCCAAGTTTCGATAGAGTCGAAGGCTTTCTCGTAGTCCACAAAAGCAAGGCAGAGTGGTAGATTATACTCTTCGGCCTTCTGTATAATCTGCCTCAAGGTGTGGATGTGGTCTACGGTGCTGTAGCCTTTTCGAAACCCAGCCTGCTCCGGAGGTTGAAAATCGTCAAGCCTTCGGGCGAGGCGATTTGTGATCACCCTCGAAAACAACTTATAAACATGGCTCAAGAGTGATGCATAGTCTTTGTATCTGGATAAATGGTCAGCATTTGCAATAGAAATATAACATCCACACTGCAATATTGCAGTCAGCTTGCAGTGCATCTACTAAACAGAAGGTAAAAGTTCATCAAAATCGGTTCATCCTTTTAACTTTTATTGACTGGGACAAACAGACAAACAAATTTAAAAAAGACAGTTTAAACATTATAGACATAATGCCATTTGAAAATACCTTTGTTCTGCATCAATTTACTACTTATACTAAACATAATATATAGGTATACATTTTGAAAAGAGCAACTGCCGAGTTTCTTGTTGGTTCTTCTCGGCAGAAACGGCATTCCGAACCAGTGGTAGACTCATTGACGATTCAAAAGTACTTGTAAAAGTTTATTTGAATAAAAAACATTTCTATTCTATTCTATTCTATTGTATTCTATACCAATAAAAGGAAAATATTATTTTGACAAGACTAAAAATAATGGTGTGTAGGTAAATAAAAATAGGTAAGTAAATAAAGAAATGCTGATGAAAGATAAAGTAAAAATATTTATTTATTTATTTATTTATGTAGACTTATGGAATATACACAATTTTATTTTATTTATTCAGCAACAATATTATCAAATTACAATGTTTCTCAAACATGATTTCTCAAAGTACAATTTAATTCCATCCCGTTATGACCCTGGATGCTTGCACTGGAAAATGAAATGATTATAATATGAGCGGTGTAAGTGCAGAGGGCCTGGTGACTAAAGGCTGAATACAGAGATGCAAATGTGCACCCATTCTTCTGGTGTAAATTTGTAAGTACTAGCCTCTAATTATGTAGGTTTCACTGAAAAAAAAAGAAAAAAACACATTTCCCATAAGCTTATTATATAGCTATACTTACAGAGGATGGTATTACAATTAATAAAATGTCAACATAATTAATACATTATAATATGCTTGGTGACAGAAATCTTAATATGTAATAATAGTTTTCTATAACAAATTCAATAGTTTAGACATTTTGAAATAAAGTACCAAAATAAAGAATAACTGAAAAGGGAAAAGTGTTCATATCTTGAAAACTACTGAATCGATTTTGATGAAAGGTTTACTGTTCCTGTTGAAGTAAATGTAAGCAAATAAAAAATGAAAGGTCATAATCTGATGAATAGTTTCAGAGAAATGTATGGACAAACATACATACATACACCTATAAAATTTGTTTGGAAACCCTAATAATTATAATATCATATGAAAATATTTTGCAGTTCCAATAATATTACATACATACAGGTCGAATTTGATAACCTCCTTTTTTAAAATCTATTACAAAGAAAACAAAACTTAATCTACGGGGCCTAAACTAAAAACAATTTTATTATGATTAATTAATATAAGTAAGTCTCTTGCTGCAGCACTGGTTTTCATTTGCAATTTCATATATCATTTCAACAATAATATATTATGTACTAGCTAATGCCCCCGACTTCGTCCGTGTGGATTTAGTTTTTGAAATCCAGCAGGAGCTCTTTGATTTTCTGGGATAAAAGTAGCCTAGCTGTCACTCTCCAGGTCCTTAACTATATCCATGCAAAAATCACGTCAATCCGATGCTCTATTGCATCGTGATTGAAGGACAACCCAACAAACAAACACACATTCGCATTTATTTTAGTAAGGATTTATTTCTCAAATCATCATGATAAATCAAACCTGGCATAATAATATACTTATATACCTACCTACTTTGAATATAAAGAATTCATGTTTTAGGTACCTTTCCTCACTATTCTATGTATCCAATTCAGTTGGCCAGTTAGTGAAAATCCAGGCAGTTTTAGATTAGGATAATGAGCTGGTTGGTGTAATATACAGAATTCTTCTTCATCATCCTTATCAAGCCAACATAACACTGCACATCTAGGTCCGGGGTCGCCACTCCAGCACCTTGGGACCCCAATGAAAATAATATACCTCCGTACAGGATTCTGAATCTTGAATTAAAGGTTATACTCGTAAGTAGGTACTAACTAGGTATAGTTTGTTTTACGTTTCATATCCTATAGTTTGTTTGTTTTATGTTTTATATCTACTATTTCACATTTTTCTTTTTTGAGAAGTCTGAATCGTAAATTAAGATCTATTATAAATAATTTGATTTGATAATTTGTTTGTTTGTTATGACAGTTTGACTTTTACGGATGACCACAGAGTATAGAATCACTCAATTTTACCACAGACTTGCCACAGACTCATTCTCATTGTATTAACCTTCGTAGTGGTCATAGAACTCACTATAGTTAGCTCGTTTACGGATACGTGACCGACTCGTGGTACCAATTTGACAAAAATGTTATTTACTATGAATAGTTCGTGAGAGAACGATACTATAGTCGTAGCTGCCATAGTAAATCTTGTACTAGCCACACTGAAAACAAAACCAAAAACCATCGTCACACAAATCTCCATGTATTACGAAGAGGTACACAGAGCTTTTAGAAAAACTTTTAGGCGTTTCAATGCTGCCAAATCTTGTCGTATTGTCACGAAATCCGTAACCCGACATCGCTGGAAGTGGATATTTGCAATATTATACTCTGCATTGCCGTTTTAGTATACTACGCTGTAGAAACTCAGTAACGTATCCGGCAATGTAATGCGCACTGCGGAATATCCCTTGATCGTGCTGGACTATTGCGGTCACACATTTGCCGCCCTAATTCGTGTGTTGTGACGGCGCAATGGAAGCGGATGTGGCTTTTAACAAGTCAAAGGTATGTTAGTTTAGAAGTTACAGCTAGTAGTACCTTTATCTACTCCAGCATCGAAAAGTTCCAATTTCGAGTTTGACAGCTGAATCGAAATGAACCCTCTTTCGGTTTTG
Organism: Oeneis ivallda; assembly: GCA_029955525.1. Lineage (NCBI taxonomy): Eukaryota > Metazoa > Arthropoda > Insecta > Lepidoptera > Nymphalidae > Oeneis > Oeneis ivallda. The sequence continues at coordinate 19,470,229 of JARPMR010000019.1, read as the reverse complement.
CTTCTCATTTCGATGCAGCTCGTTGTATGGGAGCTGAATCGAAATGGTTATCTTCTTAAAATAGGATACCTAAAGCTAAGGCTCTGAGTTCTGGCACTTTTGTACCGTTCATATGACAGAGGCGCCACAGGCGGCTGGTGGCGGCTTACGGAGTTACTTTTTGTTGACAGAGGCGCCACAGGCGGCTGGTGGCGGCTTACGGAGTTACTTTTTGTTACTTTATTGAGCCTACGGCGTATTTTGTTAATGATTTTACTTCCTTGTCGTAGATAAAATCTTGTATGCAACTGACCGTAATTAGTCATTTTAATTCTCGTACTATCCTATTTTGATACTCGGCAAGCCTCGTATCAAAAAACAGCACTCGAATTAAAATGACCCTCATTACGATGCAGTTGCATAAATAGCTATTATGTTTAGTTGCTTTGAAATACTTCAACAAAATATGTGACATAAATAGATATGCTATGAAATAAAATGAAATAGATATACTGATAGCTCGATTATGTTTTTTTTACTGCGATTAAGAAATCAAAGATCCCTGAAAGATCAGGGAAATCAAGAAGCCTATAAAAACTAAATTCGCGCAGGTAAAGTCGCGGGTATCATCTGGTGTACAATAAAATTCTTAGGACCGTTTTCACCAACGTCAAGTGACGTTTAACTGAGGAATAAATTGGGCGCTCTGACAGCTTTTGTATTGAAAATGCCTATCACAATATCAAATTTACGCTCGGATAAGACTTATTTTACGTTGGTGAAATCGGCCTTAAATATTCTAAATCTCATGAGCAGCATCCACTCGATATCGTCCGTCAAGCGATACTCGAAAGCATATAAGAGCGTCATAATCTCATACTGAGAACCATAGCCTGAGAGAGCGACACTTAAGATGCTCTATTGTACGCTCCTGTCGGTAATTAAGAGTTTTTTATTCCCCATAAATGAGGCTTTAATTTTTTTGTTTTGACTCAAATCGAAAAATCGGTAGAAGTTATGGTCCCAAGGTGCTCGTAAGGTAACCTCGCATCAGGAAACGCATTGTAGGAACACTCCACTAGGTCGATGTTCGATCTCAAGCGAACTAGTGGAAACTGAACACAAGCGGCACAAGACCGTGATCTGTGGCGATCCTTAAACCTATAAAAGTGCAAAAGACCTATGTCCAGCAGAGAACTTCAAAAGATCGCGAAGATGAATCCATGAAAAACTTGCTAATTTTTGCACAGTGCCCCGGCATATCGTAAAGTGTGTCAGCCTTAACATTCACAAATCGCTAGCATTCACTAAGCTAAAATGACGCCCTATACATTTTAAAACTCTATTTTTAATATACCAACCCTTTCCATAATAAGAGCAGTTAATGGCATAAACATTCCTTACTTTAAAAATACCATAGTCACAACAATGTCCCTAAAAGTACGCATATAGTTCAAAAACGGCAGCAGTTTAGCATTCTTCATTAGCATAAACGATACTCGGAAATGTTTAAAGGCGTCTTAAGGTAAGAACCCTAGCCGATGGAAGCGACACTTCGGTGCCGAATAATGCCTTTGTCGTCTCTTCGGTTATTATCGATTTTACATAGGTACTTTTCCAGTGTGATTTAATACCTTCTAACCAGAGGTAGCAGATAGGACTAGAACGGGCGTTTAATAAATACATTACGTGTCCGATCGCCGGCATACTACTGAGCGTGGGTCTCTTCTCGAATGAGAAGGTTTTTGGTCCATATAGTCCACCACACTTGTCAAGTGCTGATTGGCAAACTTCACTTTTGAAAACATTATGGAGAACTCTCACGCTAGCAGGTTTTCTGACGATGTTTTCCTTCACCATTAAAGCAAGTGATTTTTAATTTCTGAAAAGTCAGAGACGCAAGCCTGCGATCATCCCGGACCCCTAAAACAGAGACCGAAGTCTGAACTACTAGGTTATCTTTACTAGGCTATCAACAGTTAAACTAGGCTATCCCCATTGCAACTAGGCTATCACCAGTTCAATTAGGCTATGGACAGTTCAAATAGGTTATCACCAGTTCCACTAGGCTATTATCAGTACAACTAGGCAATCACCAATCAATTTACTTTTAACTTGGTACATAAAAGCAAAAAAGTATAATTTTTTTAAATAACATGCATATTAAACTTTAAAACAACGGCTGTTTAATATTCGCCGTTATTTTAAACGGTCCTTGTGAAAAATTGAGAGGATCTCAACTTGAGAGCGCCTTACACAACCTCCGACGGTTGGGAGAGACACTTAAGGGCAAATTAAGATGTCTTTTGTTCACCTCACGTTATTGGGCTTGATTGTTTAATTAACTACATATTGGGAGTTATTCTGTTTTATATTAATTAATCGTATTCTCCCTAAGCTGGCTTTTACTTTATTATACTATTTCAATTTGGAATAGACATAATATTATTTTTATTACCATTCTATCTTGATATCTACGTATACTATTCCCATTTTAAATAAATAAATAATCATTTGATCAGGACAAAAAAACAGCCTCATAGTTAAAGACAGAAAACAAAATGAATTCATTATTTTAAAACTGTGGGTGGGTCGGGGTCCCCCGCGGCTGAAATTGTACAAACACTTCCATTAATTTAATAAACTTGTCACAATATTTTGTAGTCAGAGACAAGGTTACAAAAAACATGAAACATGTTAAAAAATTCATAAACGTAAAAAAAACGTAAGCGAAGCGGGAATAAATCGAAATTAGACTAAATTATATTCTTCACGCGTTCAATCACATCGCTTGGCTAATAAAGTTGTTATTTATAACCACGACCTCTAGCAAAGCCATACAAACTATAGAAAATATAACTAGCTTTGGGATAGTTTAAGATAAAAAATGTTGAGCCCGACTCTTACATGAATTCGACTAAAGCAATTCTAATAGTTGCAAGCCGCCAGAGATCTCACTAAAACAATTTGCAATATCTATAGTCTTACTGCCTGGAGTTTGTATGCTCCCTAAATTGGTCTCAAATAAGTGAACGTGGACAATCTAGCACAAAAAATAGGGAACGAAGGTCTGCTCACTTTTTGCGGTCTCAGCGACGTGAAATGGGCGTTCCCGTGTTGAGACGAATCTCATTTCGATCGATATACTCATAAAATTATTATCTTAAGGTTAAATTATTATCCCATGTTTTGTCGAACTCCTTCGCGTAATTGTGAGTACTATTGTGCTATGGTCAAATAAGTTAGATTCCTGGTAGGAGCAATAATATGGATGTCTATTAATACCTAGCTTTTCTCCGCGACTTCATCCGCGTGGAGTTATATTTATTTGAAGTTCCGAGGGAACCCTTTGTTTTTCCAGGATAAAAAGTAGCCTATTACAATTGGTCCTGTGTTAAGGTGTACCCATCCACAAAAACACGTTGCTATGTGATTGAAGAAAAAGCAAAGAAACTTTCGCATTTATAATATTTTTTTTTTCAATTTCGAGATAGGCTTGCGCTTGACGACAATCAATGCTGGACAGCACTGATGAGGTCTATGTTGGAGCGCGCTTGCCTAGAAAATGCCTATTCACTCTTGCCTTGAAGGTACTGATACACGGTTTAGATTATTTATAAACTAGCATTTTCTACCGAGACTTCATCCTTGTGGAGATTGGTTTGTTAAAATCATAAAGCTGGCGTGCTATTTGTTTAAAGTAGGTTTGTTGTTCTGTTAAACGCACAACGCCACAACATCCATGTGTCGATTGTAAATCCGACAAAAGCGCTACGTTTCGTGCGTACGCCGGCTCGCTCCGAGATATTGTGAAAGGAATGGAAGAAAATCTTTATCCTATTTTGGGTCACATTATTTGGAGGAAGAAAATTGAACATACATTGCCATCAAATTATACGCCCCGCTAGAGCAATATCGCATACAATATTTTTTCCCCCACGAATTGCCTCAGCTAATATGTGCGTAGGATCTTAGCAAACTCCATCCTGGGGCTGTTTTTTATTGTAACGTTATAAGTTTAGTGGTGAGCAAGTTTTTTAATTTCACCGACAATATAACTTGGACGCGGACAAAAGAAGGCAAAAACAATAACGATATTACTCTTTGTTGTTCACGTTTACAATTTGGAAGTTCATTAAAGTTTGCATGATAGCATGGAATCCGCAAAGGTTGTTAGGAAGTAATCTAATTCACAAATTGCTGCTACGCCGTACAAGCCAAGAGGCGCAAATATAAAAACCTCGACGGAGACTTCATTTTTGTGCCTTTTGGGGTGAAGAACACGTTTGAATGAAAAACTCTCAAAAACCGCCATCGAGCCTACCAGGGACGCAACAGTACAACCTTGGCGAGGAATTAGTTTGGCCATCCAAAAGAGCAATAATGTCAGCGTTTTTGATGCGCTGCATTTAAACCGGTTCGTTTATTTAGTTGTTAGTTTTACACTAATTGATGGTACACTTTTTAAAATCCTCCCGGATTTCGGAAAGATGTGATAGATCTCTAGAATGTTAAGTATTTCTGTAACAATTTTCAACAAAATCGGCACAGTGTTTGATCTGTGAAAAGGTAACAGACAGACAAAAATTGCTTTCGCATTTATAATAATGAGGTATAAATTACAAGAAACTTTATTAGCGGAGCACTCTATCGGAGCGTGCAAAGTTGCATTTTTCGAAATCGCACGCGCAAACATGTTTAGAGGACAGTTCGTCCGCGAAACACGTGGACACCCAGCTTAATGTAAGCCGTCGAAATCCTAATTGTACAATCAAATGGTATTAACTCTCGAGTGCCGCAGCTGCTCTGTCTACACGGCACTGTAATTATCACCGCCATCGTTACACTAATAACACCAACTGTAGTGTCGTATTCTAACTATCATACACTAGGGTTTGGCGTACTACTAACACTTAAGTAGGTACCTTCAAATCAAGAGTGAATAGGTGTTTTCTAGGCAAGTCTGCTATTTATTACGCTGCATCTTCACTTACAATCAGATGTCGCAGTCAAGCGATAATCTACTGTTAGAAATCTGAGGCGGAAAATAATGAGAAAACACAGGTTCAAAAAAATTTAGCTCATTTACCTTGAAATCAACTTCACTTTACACAGTAATCGAATAGAGCCGGCACCGACAATCCTTTCGTTCGGCGGGTAAGCCAGGAATCATACTTATGGAGCTGAGGGCTCGCTTTTATACTTAGTTTTGGTGGGTACCGCCGTTATTTACAATGAATCATTTTGAAATTCTGCTAACACTATTTTATTAACCGACTTCATAAAAGGAGAAGGTTATCAATTCGTGGGAATCTTTTTTTATGTATATCGACCGATTACTCAAAGACGCCTGAACCGATTAGGAAAATTCTTTTTTGTTTGAAAAGGTCCCCCATATAAGTTTTATCAAAATCGGTCGAGCGGTTTTTAAATATTAACAATAAATTAAATACTTTGTATAGTGTGTGTGTGTAATGTAGTAAAACGGGAGTTTGAAGTCGGTTGTTTAAAAATATTTTTTTATATTAATTTAGAATCATATAATGATTTAAAGTTGTGTTAAGTGTGCCAATTTGCATTGAGACAGCGTAGTGGACTATGGCCAATAACCCTTATATATCGAGAGGTGATCTGTGCCCAGTAGTGAGAGAGTGAACCAGATGGTTTTAGAATGAGATGAATTAATTAATGAACACAGTCTATAAGTAATCAATGTTTTCTACAGAGTAGCTAAAACTGGATACCTTTAATTGGCACCCAGGCTTGGATACCATTAATTGGCACCAAGGCTTAGCGCGCCCGCTTCGGCCCTTCCGCGCTCCCGCTTAACCTATTTATAATATAAATTTATCGTTCATAATGGAGCGATAAATTGCCGCCGGTGTTTCAGTCGCTATTATTAATTTCGACGGGCGGGCGAGCCGCGAATTGTATAGTATTTTCTTGCGTCCGAATAACTACACAGACTATAGAAAAAAGACAGACAAACGGCCAAAAACGGATTCCTTCCTACTAAACAATCAAAACGTTGTGATTTTATTGGCTTGTACAATCATTGTACAAGCCAAATTATTTGTACATGCCACATGGTTGGTGCGGTAATCGTAAATGAGAATTGTATTGTGACAAGCGTCATTTAGCAGCGCAACTTTTGCATCAAGATCTTTCGAAATTTTTAAAACAAGGCAAGCCACAGATTATAATATACTCTTGAAAAGTAAATTTTTCAGCAGATCATACAATAAATTAAATGTTACAGAAATCGAACGGATTTACTTTACTGGTTAGTGACCGCAACATAATGTGTTGACTGTTGGTCAATAATATTCTATACTAGCTGATGACTTCGTCCGCGTAGGTTAAAGTTCCGGGATAAAAATGTATCCTATTGTTAATCCAGGGTATAATCTATCTCCATTCTAAATTTCAGCCAAATCCGTCCAGTAGTTTTTGCGTGAAAGAGTAACAAACATACAAACAAACTTTCGCCTTTCTAATATTAGCGTGCAAAAAACCATGTCGATTCATTGCTGCGTCGCTGCATATTTGAAGGACAAACAATCTAAACTAAGCACACTCGCGCATTTAAAATATACCTATGTGTTTTGTTTAGTGCCAATATTTTCCTTCCGCTCGATGTCTATATTTTTCTATTAGTCTGTGTCCGAATAATGAAGAGCTATCTTCGCCCGGGGAAAAAATGGGAGAGATTAACGAGCGGATGAAGACAAAGAGGAGACGACAGTCGGACCGCGCCGGGCAAGTTTCAAACTCATTTGCGCCATTAATGCGTCCGAGAACTGTGACGTCACAGGTTTTTCACCAATGATGCGAGCTGTTGACCATTCATCTCAATTGGTGGACTTAAATGGCTCGACTGCCACCTCAATAACATTCAATGTAGATGTTTATTCATGTTTAGTAGCGATTTCGTATTATAAAACACTAGCTGGTACCCGGCATGCGATGCAATGCTACGTTAAGTATAAAGAAGTTATATTACTGTAGATTTTTGGGCAAGGAACCTTCGCGAGCGTCCCCAGAACACCCTACCAAAGTTGCATCACAATCTGATCACTGGTTTCGGAACGCATAGTGGACAAATATACAAAAATTAATTTTTTCTTAAATATACAAGATTGTATGAGGTAACAGCCGGGAATCACTTATTATAATAAGCAAGAAAAACAAAACAAATTTAAACCCAATTGGTTGATTGCTTTTAAAAATATCAACTCAAAATTGAAATAATTAGACAGTTTTTGAAGTGAAAACTTTTCTAGGCGCGTTGAGCACTTTTTTGGTAAGCAAAAAACATGGAATTTCGCGTCATCGTCACCTTCAAAATCGTCACCTGGAGATTTCAGTAAGCGTTCAACACTCTAGAAGTTCCCAAGCATACTTGTACAGCGCAGCGGGCAAGCAGCCGCCTTCCTTACCGTTTAATGTATGATGTGATGATGTCGCAGGTTCGAATCTCACTCACGTAATCGTGACAGTGCGCTTTTCTTTTTGTTTTTAATTATTAGCAAATCTAGTTTTCACTTCTAACGGCAGTCCCTATGACTGCCATTTTTTTTTTTGAAGATTTGTGTAACTAAACGCAGATCAAGTCAGACCACCGAATTGCAGACCATCAATTTCACCGAAGTCGAGTGACGTATAACCAAGGAACAAATTGGGCGTTCTGACAGTTTTTGTATTGAAAATCTGCCAAAATATGAAATATACGCTCGGTTAAGACTTATTTTAAGTTGATGAAATCGGCCCTAGAGATTTTTAAAATTCCGAATTGATACTTTATGGCTAGGACTTAACTAAACTTTCTTCTTTGTCAACCGATAGATGTTGCTGCTCTAAAGCTGTTGTACTCTTTGTGTAGATTTCCACTTGCCTCCTGTATGCTAACTGCTGGCTCGCCTGATTTCGCTTGTCAACCAAGTGTAGTCTGCTAACAACACGATATCCGGTGTAAGATCCACTCTTAATACATAGTTAGCGTCTCCGTACCCCCACAAGTTCTTCGAGCTATGTGCCACGCCCAACGTGACCCGTATAAGACCACAACTTTCATGGTTTTGTCAGAGATCGTCAAAAGTCGTTGTAATGGAGTTTTCACTTGAAATAAGGAGCGGAATGAAGGCAGATAAGGTCTTTGTCGGCGGCGCCAACAGGTGTCGGTGACGATAAGGAGTGAATAGTTTTTGCGATATCGGCGCTGTTGAGATGACGTGAAAGGGCTTCAAAAGTCACCCGCCGGCCCTGTTCCTGAAATGGCATTCTTTGTTTGGCTGTGTTGGTTGGCCACAAACTTTACTACGCCGTAGCTAAGTGCTACGCCAGTAGGCTACGCCTTTCGGTAAATAATATATTTTTTCAATAATAATTTTTATTAAGATACAAAGGGGCAAATGCTGCCAGCATCTTGGGTATTATACAACGCTGGGCTGACATCAAAGAGGTTTTAGATTTAATTAAGCTTTCATTTTAGAAGTAACATCGTGTTAAATGCTCGGGAGGTACAAGCGCCGGGGTAATTACCTTAGGGTACAGTGATGTGTGGCACAATTTTTTAAATAAATTCTTTATTTAGGTTTAAAAGATGTCATTCAGTTCAATTATTAAGATTGGACAGATAAACGAATCATATACGCGGGGTATATGATTCGTAATAATATAAAGAATATAGATAGATAGGCCACAGTAAATGAGTTACAAAAACAGCTGGATTCAAGCGGTAAAAGAACGGGGCGTGTATCAGTGAAGAAGATTTAACTCAGATAGTGACTTAACCTACCTTAACAATAAAATTATCTAATTTATTACTAACTTAACTATCAATGCTTGAATCGATGGAGTTGACATGCCAGTTGGTAAAAAACCCAAAAAAAAAATATAGATTAAAAAAAAATTCAGATAGTGGTTTTAAGTATACATATTCCTGCTATCATATTTCTTCAAACAGTTCAAGTAGAGATAACAAACACACATTGTATAATAATATATAAAAATTCTTTAAAAAAACCCGACTTCAAACGGCACTGAAAAGTATAAAATAATTTCAGTTTGTACACGTATGTTGAAGTCGGGCGGGCCTAAATAGAAACGATGAAACGTGTGCGCGGCGCTAGCCAAAATTTTAGTTTGTAGGTCCAGGCACAGAATATAAGTACTTGGTACATACAGGTATGTTGAAGTCGGGCCAGCGTTGCAGTCGCTAGTATACGCGTCGAATTGAGAACTTCTTTTTTATGTTTTGTTAAAAACGTACCGACACAACTTGTTTTTACCTACATTTTCACCTGTAATGACGCAGCAATCATGCGCCGCTGGCGCATCGCTGTGCATATGTCCAGGCTTTTATACTCTTGCATAGTTCTCTTTACTACTTATTTTTTCCTTATTCTCTCACAACTGATGGTCTGCCCTAGTTTGCCGAGCCGTTATATAATCGCCTTCCCAAGTCTTAAGTTCTATTAATAGTCCTTGAAGAAACTTGTCGCCTCTAATACCACTTTTAAAATGATTAGCTTTTTATGGATAGATTCTCTTTTTAGTGTCGATAGTCAAGCGCTTAATGGCTTAACTATCACCGTTTTATAGTTTAAGTAAAGTTCGTTTAGTTACGTTATATACATAGAGTGCTTTTCTGTTACTACCTAATGCTAGCGACCTCGTCCACGTAATTTTCAAAATAGTGAAAACATTAAAAAAGTTACTCGTAGTTCAGTAGGTATGTTTATTTATTTATTTATTTATGTATTTATTTATTTATTTATTTATTTACAAATAACTTAATCTATCATTTCAGGAAACCTAATGCGACAGATTAGTTATAAATGACTTAAAACTTCTTAATAATGTGTATTAATAACTACCTTATATTAATTACTTACAACCAACTTATTACCCAATATTATGTACAAAGAATATAACATAGTGACTTTTGCGAACTCGCTCAACGCCCAACTGGACAAATCAATTTGCTCCGACACGATATTGAGCGTTCGGATCGCGCGTGTGATCGGCGCTCAACGCAGCAAGCAGCTGCGCGCTAAATTGAAAGTTTATTTCAACAGAATAAGTTTTTGGGCACATATTTCACCAACGTACAATAATTGTTTTACTAAAAAGATGTTTTAGCAGATTTTCAATACAAAAACTGTCAGAACGCCCAATTTATTCCTCCGTTAAACGTCATTCGACGTTGGTGAAATCGATAATTAACGTATATGTTGTTTTTAAATTCTAATTTAGAAAACTTGCTTTTGCCCGTGGCTACGTCCACGCGGTTGTCAAAAAATACTCCAAAGGGAATATTAGTCATGTTCAACAAGGCTAAATTAAAAAAAAACATATTAATATAATTATAATAGTCGTACGGGTTAAGCAAACTAACGTAGGGACGTTATTTTGTTTTGTCGAGCATATCGCTAATTAATGAAGGCTGACACAGGTTGTGGTTACAGCAAATCTAATATTATATATAAAGTTTACTCACAGCCTCTCTGTTTGCTTAGATATCATATACACAAGTATGAGTGAAATACAATAATAAACGCCGCAGAGATTGCGCCTTCGAAGCTTCGTCCTACTCACACACTTGCGTAATATCAAGAACTAGCTCTCCGCATACTGAAATAAGGCAATCCGTGTGGGATATACGAGTACATCTTTGTAAGAAGTTTTTCAATATATTACGTGTCAAGTGAAGAATGACCGGGCAGATTGAATAATACAAATGCGAATTGGGACTGTGATTAACATTCTTTGCTAGTCTAGTTCAAAAGCTCTCGGACCCTGAAAATGAAAGTCTCTGAATTATGCGTTTTGCCAGAATTTTCCTTTCTGGAATAAATAATTTTAAGTTGAGCCATATAATCACAAATGAAGGTCATAATTTAAGGAAAAATAACTGGCCGGAGAAGAACATCTTGCTTCAAGCTATTAAACTTGCGCCAATTATATCGGAAAAGTGGGTCCCTTAGTTAAGCAGCGTTTAAAGTACCAGATATCCCTAATTATTGCCAACCTCCGGTAAGAGATGGCACTGCAAGAAGATTTTTGGATCTAAAAACAAAATGTATAACTTTTTTAAAAGCGCCGCTAACTTATAGCAATACATCACAGAAGAAATGAAAGGGAATCTCGCGAACGTCTCAAAACGGTCTAACTTTAAAGAATGGACAGCGTTTAATATTCTAAACTTTTGTAAAAGGCTTTGCGCCTTTGTTAAATATTAGGTTAATGGTGTCCTTACTCGACTCGTCGGGACTTGAACGAGACTTGAAGAGTTGTTCCAGAAGTTTTTCTAAAGGACATTAGGTATGTTTACACCCCTGACTAATATTGCTCTTTTCTCTAATAAGGATGTATGCATATACGATATATATATTCAATATTCATCTTTGTCGCATAGTAGGTGAATTTTTAAGTTGAATGTTCAACCAGAGGTACCTACATAAATCGTTAATCTGGATGGACTTTCTATCACAGACTGGTTGGCAGGTCATTTTCCTTTCTGAGGGTGAGTAAAGGTACGAGTACGATAACATAAGCTCTCAGACGGATATAACAGCTATATTTTTTTGCTTATAAGCATGGATAGGATTTGGAACACGATTCCAAGGCCTATGTTTTCTGGACTTTACAACCCACTTTAATTGGTAAGCCATTGTGGAGTAATGTCTAACCAAGAATTTTGACGTTCTGACAGTTTTTGTATTGAAAATCTGTCAAACCATCAAAATACCTCGGTTAAACGTTTCGGTCTCAGCTTAAAAAACAATAGATGTGGTATTCCAATCTCCTTTGTTACTTATCGAGGCTAACATTATTCTAGCACAGCCAAAAACTAAATAGAGCCAAAATTGTAAAACCGAATCGAGTAGAAGGCATTGTCTCGAAGGCAGCGGTGCACAAAATCACGACAGCTTGATAGATTACGGTCTACGAAACGAAAAATCTCTAGTGTAATATGTGTCCTTCATGTATTTTATCACATTGGATAAACATCATCGCTCTGCTGTAAAAAAATGCTCTTTGTAAATATTTTCATGTGTGATTACGAAACTGAAAATTTTATATTCTGTTTCATCTGACCCGATCTTGACGAATTTTACAGAAACTAGCTTACTGGAGTCGGATGAATAACAAGAATCTTCTTATTATATAAAAGGAAAAGGTGACTGACCGATGGATTGACAGACTGACTGATCTATCTACGCATAGCGCAAGCCACTGGGACGGATCGATCTGAAAGGCATACAGATAGCTATTATGACGTAGGCATCCGCTCAGAAAGGATTTTTGAAAATTCGACCCTTTCAGGGAGTAAAATAGGAGTTTGAGATAGTAGAATCTGCGCTTCGATACGATAATTTCTGAAACGTTTTAAAAATATAGTAACTTTTTTACAATAATAAGAATCATCATCATAATCTCAGCCTGCGGATGTCCACTGCTGAAGATAGGCCTTTCCCAGAGAACGCCACCACACCCGGTCCTCAGCCTGCCTCATCCAGCCACTTCCCGCTACCAGCTTTATATCGTCCGTCCAACGTGCTGGAGGGCGCCCCACACTACGCTTACTAGTTCGCGGTCTCCACTCTAGAACTTTTCGGCCCCAACGGCCATCGCTTCTGCGAAAAGCATGGCCTGCCGACTGCCACTTCAGCTTGCTAATGGTTAGGGCCATGTCGGCGACCTTGGTTCTCTTACGGATCTCTTCATTCCGAATCCTGTCCTTAAGAGAACCTCCTAACATAGCCCTCTCCATAGCTCTCTGAGTGTGACTTTAAATTTGTGGATCAAGCCTTTTGTTAGTGTCCACGTTTCAGCGCCATAAGTGAGTAATAATTAGTAAAACACAACTCTGTTTATGAAAAAAACAGTAAAACTCTGTTTTACTCCCTCTGTAAAACCCCTTATGATGTAAGAAAATTGTAAGCAGGCATAGTTATTGGCTAAAGATAGACAAAATCGATACTGCGTGCATGCGATAGCTTCTAAGTTTGCGTTAGTTCTGCGTGAATGTAGCGGGAACAGTAAGAGCTCGAAGCAGTATAAACTTTTAAACGGTAAGACAGTTTAAATAGCATCTTAGTAAGTTCAAATACTATAAACAAGCTTTGATGTAAGTTTTGCAAATACAGTAACGCTTGCGTAAGAGACGATTTAAGGCTCGAATACACTCTTGAATAGGTCTATTACGTATACATTTTGAAGGGAATCATCCAAAGTAATAAGTGTAGAACTAGACAGCTTCGATTTTCGTTTCATGTGTAAGTACGTTAAAAGTGAACGTAGAAAACTATTGAGCTTTTCCAGCCGGTAGTGAAGAAATAACTAGTAAGTTTGAAACTTTCATATACCTACTCGTATAAGTTATACCTACACTTTGTTTACATTTCGAACTTACAAAGCATATTCCTAATAAATCCTTTTCCAAAAAGGGGAAGCATATATCCCGAACTACGTGTAACAACACACATAAAGGCTTTGTAACTTTGTAGTTGCGAGAGACGGTAACTTGTCTCGTTAACGTATAGCTTTCTTAATGATAGTGACAGATTAATAGTTTCAAAAGCAAGGACGTGAATTCAATTTAGTTTTAGTACGTGTCTCCGGAAGTATGTGGAAGGATTTAAATGTTTGGTTATTTCTTGATTTTGCTATAATACTATTCAGGTCTGTGAAACTTAAGTTCAATTTAGTAAGTGGACTATCCACTAGCAAGGCAGGTTTGCTGAAACTAGTTGCTGGAAACGTATAAATATAAGCGGCATAAGACTGTCCTGTGGAGTCCTTTTTAAGTGACCTTTGTTCAGCAGTGGACTGAAATCAATTAAATCGTGTTTGACGTGTGCCGTGATATAAGAACAAGTGTAAACTAAAAATTTTATTTTTAAAAACCAAGCTTTCAATAGCTGACTACATCATCAGACCCTGGATATCATCTAGGATCAGAGTACTTGTCAAGACGAAACAAACGAGCCCAAACTCGATGGGGTCCCGTCTTTTAATTACTGAGTTCCTATCACCTTATCTTTCAGCTCCATCAACAGATCCACTCCATGTTCCAATAATATTGCATTATCATGTGATTTACATATCATCATCATCATTAGCAACCCATCAACGGCTCACTACTGAGCGCAGGTCTCCTCTCAGAGAAGGGTTATAGGCCATAGTCCACCACGCTGGCCCAATGCGAATTGGCGGACTTCACACACCTTCAAGAACATTATGAAGAACTCTCAGGTGTGCAGGTTTCCTCACGATGTTTTCCTTCACCGTTGAAGCAAGTGATATTTAATTGCTTAAACGCACTTGACTCCGAAAAATCAGAGGTGCGTACCCGGGATCGAACTTGCGACCCCCCGAATAGGAGACCACAGTCCTAACCACTAGGTTATCACTGCTTGATTTACATATACGTGTATGCAAAATTTCAGCTCAATTGCAAACCGGGAAGTGCTTTTAATTCATCTTGCACGATTTGACCTAAATATACATACCTACATACATACATACATTGCAAGTTAGATAAAAGCTCGCGAAAATTGTTTATACTTTTGTATGTAAAGAAAAATTGATATTCCTTTGCTATAATCCGCCAAACAGAATAAATCTTTTAACATTCGACGTACGTTTCGCTCCGATACCGGAGCATCATCAGGAGTCTTATTATTCTTCGAAGAAGGAGATCGGGAGATGTTGACTTCACAATGCACATGACTTGCAATTAAAAATCTATATAATAAGATATATTTGCGATTAAGTATACTTAAAAAATTAAATTTGTTAAAAATAATTCGGAAAAGCGTCGAAAACGATTAGGTCTATTAAATATATCCGTTAATTATAAAAAAGCCAACACTTGCCGCTTAGTAGGATATATAAAGTTCATAATATAAGTTAGAAGCATGCACGTTTGCATTGCAATATAAACTGAAGCCCGGTTTAGTTAGTTGTAAACTTCGCAATGCAGTCGGAAAACGGAAATTTTTATACAATGCTCAACTGTATGAGCACTCGAGAGAAATCTCTTTAGAATTAACTCCACAATGGCCACTGTATAATGTTAGAAAAGTTTATGAAACGTGAAAAATATCGTAAGTATAATTTTTGTAGAGCTGAAAGCTTATAGATTCTCATGAATTAAAAACATCCAACTATTATTATAATCCTACTATTTATTTATTATAAACGCGAATGATTGTGAGGATGGATGGATATTTGTTACTCTTTCACGCAAAAACACCAGTAGGGTTAGTACAAGATTGGATAGTTAACTGTGAATAGTAAACTATGACATTACGATCAAAGTAAAAAAAAACCATAACAGTATTGAGCTCTATAACGTAACGAAAAACGCTCCAAATTAAAATCGTCTGTATTGAATTTGTGACTTTAAATCGATACTATTATGGTTCATTTGACTTTGATGCTAATGTCATAGTTAACTAATACGATCAAACGAATTAAAACTCGGCATAACCACACTGGACTGATTTAGATGAAACTTCACAATGTTGTAGCTTATACGTCAGAACACTACGTTTTATTAGCTTATACGCCGTACCGTAGGTTATATTTTATCCCTAAAAATTATAGAATTCCCGCGGGGATCAGAAACCCTTAAACCGCGCGGACAAAGTAGCTGGCATCATCTAGTATCATCATCATAATATATGATTGTCTATAAAAAAATTCATATCTTTAAAAATATTAACTTTATCGTGAAAAGTCATAGGACCTTTTTTATGGGTATTTCAATAAAGAATATAAAAAAAATTTGTCCGGTTGAAAAATAACAATTCCTTGCAATTGTTTAAACAATTTCGGTTTAAACAATATGGCACCGGGTTGCGCCATGGCAACATGCATTTATATGCATGCACTTACACCTAACACACTTACCCAAGCTCCTATCTCCTTCACAATACGTGCTCACGGATGTAATGGCTCTAATCCTACCTGTAATTGCAAAGCCCTTGAACGCACCTCCTGTATCAAATACTTAGGTGTTTTGGTAGATTGCTTCTTATCTTGGAAACAACATATTGCATCAGTCTCTTCGCGCACAAGAAAATTAATGTTTGTTTTTAAGAATATAAGAAACGTAGCTGACCCCAAATGCCTTAAATCCGTTTACTATGCCCTCGCTCAATCAATCCTTTCATATTGTATAACCGCTTGGGGTGGTTCACCAAAAACGCTTATGCTACGGATTGAAAGAGCTCAGAGGGCAGTTTTAAAAGTAATGCTCGGTAAGCCCATACTCTTTCCTACTGCTGAGCTATATTCTAGTTGCCAGCTGCTCACAGTCCGGCAATTGTTCATCTTGCATACGGTGCTACGCAAACATTCTGAACTGACCTACGATCCTAACCTATTTACTATGAAGCGGAGAACTCATATGGTTTGCGCCCACAGACCTCGCCGGACCGCTGTTGCCGGTCGGCATTATTTTTATTTTGGTGGCTTAATATATAATCGAGCAAATAAAATACTAAATATATATCCGTTAACACTAGATAAATGCAAACACAAGTGTTCAGAATGGCTTCGAGCCCTCACTTATGATGAAACGGAAGTCCTTGTAAAGCTGAGTCAATAAATGTTACACTACTCCACTAACATTCAGACACACACACACACACACACACACACACACACACACACACACAAACACACGTGCGCGCGCGCGCACGCGCACACACACACATACACACACACCCACACACACACACACATACTCACTCTCACTCACACCCAAACACACTCACCTCTCACACCAATTACCTGACACCCAATACATTGCAAACACGCACATGCACTGTCAACAATCTACAACCACAATCTAACACTTTAAAATTTGTCTTTTTTCTAAATTTTATTTTATTTAATACGAGTAAGTATATAATTTTGCTTGTACTTTGTAATAATATTTAATGGACGAGGAGGGCGATGATCACCGCAACACAGTTTATACTTCTGCGGGATCATCGTTCAAATCTGTTATAAAATCATTTGTAATTTTGGGAAAAATAAACGATTATTATTATTATTATTATATCATTAGGAGGGCAATTTGAAGAGGATCGCATAAAAAAATTGAGGTGGAATAGTTTTCGGTACTCATGCGCCGATTCCTCCCGGACTATTAGATATATATCTAGCTTATGTCAGCGCCCACAGGAACTCTATGTTTTGCCGCAATTAAAGGTAGCCTATGTCACTGTCAAAGTCCTCAACAATACCGATGTTTAAAATCACGGCGATCCGTTGCTCTGTTGCTGCGTGAAGGACAAACTAACTAACAAACGCACATTCGCATTTATAATATTAGTAGGACAACTTTAGAAGGAAAATGTATCCGAGTAAAAACGTAGGTACCTAAGTGATTAAGGATTCAAAACTTACCTACTTAGAAAATTATCTGGTTAGACAGTTAGCAGGACTTACCTGTAACAAAAAAGTAAACATTAGAGGCTAAAACATGTCAACATATTTAATCCACTAGCGGTCGCCCGCGACTTCGTCCGCGTATAATTTCTGATTTTCTATGAGATTATAAAAAGATAAATTTTCCCGCTGCAAGAAGCCTATCGAAAAAAGTCCTACCGCTATTTTAAATAAAAATAAAAATCATTAAAGCTTTTCCATTCAAATTTCATCCCCTATTTTACCACCCATAAGAGGAGATTTTTCAAAATAACCTATACAGGTTTTTATTATTTACAGCTAGTCACCTAAATCCCGATTTTCAAACATCAAACTTAAACTTTCCTATATAAACTATCATCCCCTATTTTACCACCCTTAAGGGGGGGATTTTCCAAAATAACTTATACAAATCTTTATTATTTAAAGTTGATAATCTAAATGCCGATTTTCATATGTCTAACTTCAAAAACATAGGACTTTCATATCAAAACCCCATTTTACCCCCTTAGGGGAGGATCTTCTCAAATTCGTTTCTTAGCTGACACCTATCCTCTAGAAAGAACCTATGTTCCTAACAATAATTAAAACTTTCCTATAAAAACTTTCATCCCTTATTTTACCACCCTTAAGGGGGGATTTTCCAAAATAACTTATACAAATCTTTATTATTTAAAGTTAGTAATCTAAATGCCGATTTTCATATGTCTAACTTCAAAAAATTTCATATAACCATCGAAATTCCATTTCACCCCCTTGGGGGGGATTTTCTCAAAACCGTTTCTTAGCTGACACCTACCCCCTAGAAATAGCCTACATTCCAAATTTCAAGTTTGTAGGTTTTATAGTTCCTGAGATTTCGTGATGAGTCAGTGACCTTTCGCTTTTTTATATATAGATTAAACAAACATGCCATTCACAAAGATTGTTTTCTACCCAAAAATGTGATCGCTAAAAAAATTTTAGATTTTATGTCAAAATTTAAAAATTCAATGTGTTTTTAAACAGACTTCCAAAAATAGGCATTATCTAATGATAATGCCTATTTTTGGAAGTCTGTTTAAATGGTTGGAAATGACAATTCATTTCCAACCCTATCCAAACAGTATTATTCATCTATTCATCTATTCAACTATCCAACTATTCGACACACTTCTTCTTTCGAATGAGGATTGAGTAGGCCATCGCGCCGGCCAAGTACGAATCCTGGATTGAGACAACTCTCAAGCAGGCAGGTTTCTTCATGTATCTTTCACCGTTAAAGCAACTGACACTTAATTGCTTAAAACGTACATGACTCCGAAAAGTCAGAGATGCGTGCCTGGCATCGAACCCCGGACCCACCGAAAAGGGGATCGAAGCTACTAGCAACTGGGACACCCCTTTATAGTGTACCAACTCTTTTAAAAGTTTAATTGCTATTTATGACCCTAAGAGGGTCGCTATTCCCCAGTTGCCAACTTCTTTCATTTTCACCGGGAAAACAAAAAGATTGTCGGTTTTATTTACAACTCTCCCAAAAACCGGACCTGCATTAAATTACACGTACATTTTTCAAGTGTTTGTTTCAAAATTGCGCACTTCGCTACGGAAACATTCGTTAGTATTTTACGGCAGGCCTTTGATGAATTTCTCTTTTCTAAATCCAGTTATTCGAATGTTGAATGTTGGGATTCAGGTATACTCTATGAGGAGTTTCGACAAAGCATTTTTTTGGTATGACGACGGAAATAAAATACATAAAATATAATTTTAACTAAATTTATCTTTAATCGCAATGCTACTCTGGCATTTACGAGTATATTTCACTAGCTGATGCCCGCGACTTCGATCGCGTGGGTTTAACTTTTTTTAAATCGGCGGAAACTCTTTGATATTCCAGATATAAAGTACCTCCCCGGTCCTAAACTATTCCCATGCAAAAAATCACGTCAATCCGTAGTACTGTTGCAGAGTGATTGAAGAACAAACCAACAAACAAACACATTTTCGTATTCAGATTATACACAGTTCATTTTACACATAGTTCAAAGAGCTAATGATCGTTGGGGTCCCAAGGTGCGGGAGTTGCGTCTTCGCACCGGGAAGCGTAGTGTTGGCAGACCCCAACTAGGTGGACCGACGACATCAAACGAGTCGCAGGGAGCCGCTGGATTCAGGCGGCGCATGACCGAGGCCTGTGGAAGTTCATGCCAGAGACCTTTGTTCAGCAGTGGACGTTTATCGACTGACAAAGAAGAAGACACTATGGGCAGCTGCAAAAAGGGATAAATAGCTCCATAAACTCTCCATCGAAAATTTGGTTTTAGAAAGAGGCATATACAGTTCCAGTACAACAGGTTATAATTAATTTTTTACTCTTATTATTACTGATTTTACTTTCCGTTTTAAAAAAATGCTAGTTTTACATGTTACATTTTGAACATAATATAATTTTGACAACAGCCAAGTACCCTATTCCATCGTATGTATGGCCAACGTTTACCCGTTGGCATGGCATTGGTACGGAACAATTGGCCGATGATTTATACACAACATGGCGTACAAACAAACCCGCGACCATTGTCGGTTGCATTGTGAGAGCATTCCGCTTATATTAACAAATACTTGGCGCCAATCCAACCGGATCACATCTACTCTGCTCTGGTCCATACAACAACGTCGGCCCCAGTGAAGTTCTTGTGGTAGACACCTATTCGTGTCTACCACGTGTGTATATGCAATGGCCCCTCTAGAATACAGTTTTCAGTAACCTCTGCGTCATCGCCTTCGACTACTATACGCAAGTCTCCTTAGAGATAAAGGTTATAGGCCTTAGTCCAACAGGCCTCAAGCAAACTGGCAGACTTCACTTCATCGTGAAGCATGTGATATTTAATTGCTAAAACGCACAAAACTCCAAAAAGTTCGAGGTACATGCCCGGAATAGAATAGAATAGAATTTTTTATTCAAAAAACTTTTTTACAAGTGCTTTTGAATCGTCAATGAGTCTAAAACTGGGTCGGAATGCCCTTCCTGCCGAGAAGAACCAGCAAGAAACTCGGCGGTTGCTCTTTTCAAAACAAGTTTACAATAGGTACTATGCATTGTTTCCACAACGAGGGGAAGTTCCAAAAATGCATACCTACTTACAATTCAATACATGTTAAGACGGGCAGACAGAAAGTAGCCCCATTCCCGCCGGTGGAACCCGTTCACGAGCATGACGCATGACCCAGCCATGCCAGCCATGAATCGAATCCGCGACCCCCGGAATAGACCAAAGACCTATAACCACTAGGCTATCATTGATCTTGAGATTATCAAATAATAAACATGCCAAATAAAACTCGCGTTCAATACCCAGTCAAAGTTCAGCAAAACGCAGTATACTTTGCACAACAATATATACAGCACTGATTTTCAGCTTGGACACGGATCCGGTGTTAAAAGGGCCCATCGTCATATACACGCACCCATTTTTAATACGAGTCGTACTGGGCGTACGCTGTGACTTTCTTACCTCCATATAGCCCCTGAGTCCATAACATACGTTTCGAATAAGCCTGTCGAAGCGTATTTCTCTATAAAATACAAGTATACTAATACAATATTTTCTTTAAAAGAGATGGCAACCTTCGATTTACCGGAGAAAGGAGCGCTGGAAGCTCTATAAATTATTAAAGTTAAAGTGCCCAACGGACCGTAACTCGCTCCATGCGCCTAGTAACTTGATTTTTGTCTAAGGAAAAGAGGTCAGTATTTTATACGTAATGAGCCGTGATAGTCGAATGGACGAATATCAGGGCCCGGAAGTTCGTAAGGAAGGGGAGCAATGGACCCAATAGAGTATTTGTTTGCTTATTCTTACAACAAACATTTTTTGTGGTAACAGATTTGAGCTTTTCGCTGCCAAACATTTTACTATTGCGTATCATTTTTAGAGCGGAGATGATTTTTGCCTGTTGAGAAGTTTCCGGCGTGGAAAGTTGTTCCGCTAAGCTTAAGTTCCAATAAGCGTTCCGGTATGAAGCCTCTTAGAAATCCCAAAACTCAGGTTAGTCCGTTTCCATATTACGGTCGTTTAAAATAAACTATTGTATCCAAAAATGGTTCAAACGAGTCAGTAAATAAAATAATAGATTATAATTAATAATCTAATTAATATATGAATGTAATAATATGAATTAATGAATGAATAATCTAATTAATATAAAAATGAAGATATCTATTAATTACACAGGATAATTATATTAGAGATTGCAATAATTATATTTTAATAATTAGTAAACACTTTTCACTTTACTAAATATCTTCCCTCCCTATTCATCAGGTAAGATTGCCGTGACTATAATAAAATCTTACCTGGGGCCTATTTCATAAAACCCGACAAGTTGACTATTTGTAAAAAATTGTCAGATTGTCACGACAATTGTCGTTTCATAAAACTTGAATATTAATTAATTGTAGACAGCTATATAGTAGTAATTGTCACTCATTTTTTGAGCGTTTCATAAAACCATTTTCTTTACAATTCTAGTAAAAAACATCAGTCCTTGACAAGTATTCAACTGTCGGCGACAGGTATTTAATTATTTACCGACGACAGGCGATAGGTAATGTTCCGACATACACTGCGAGCACTGCTCAGTGCTCTCACTGGTGAAAGCACTGTAAGGTGGCTGACCAAGGTGGTGGTCACAGTATATATCGGAACATACCCCTAATAATAATCGAAACTTTTGATAGACGGTTCATCCCTACTTACATGGTTCCTACTAGGAACCATAAAGTAAAAAAACATTCTTTTTGAAAAACGGGTAACTTTAGAAACTTAAAAACGATAAAACATGAGTCGGTAAAATTAAATAAATATGATTTTTATGGTTAGCTTAAATAAAATCGGATGTTATAATAAAATAAAATATATGTAGATAATCATCTTTATTAAAAGAAACTTTGTTCCAACCGAGTGTTCCACGACAGTCACACATTTTTAATTAGTCAATTACACAATATACATGCCAAGGCCGGTGTCAAAAATTCGCGACAATTCGACAAGTTTGTCGCTGCTTGTTAACAATTGACCGTTTCATAAACGACGACGACGACGTTGACAATTTGGAAGATTTTCTTTGGACCTGTAAATGTTTATGAAACGCAGAAATGTCAAATTGTCGCGACAATTTGACAAACTTGTCGAATTTTCCGAAATAATATGTCGGAGCAAAAGTTTTATGAAACGGACAATTGTCGAATTTTTAAATTGTCACCACCAGTTGTAAGTTTTATGAAATCGGACCCACGTGGTGAGTAACTTGTAGGAGAATAAAATAAAATGTACTTAAGGCCCAAAAAATTGCATGATCTTAGGCAGAAACCTAAAATAGAATGTCACAAAAATGGCCCTTGCTCTAAAGTCTAAACTCGTGTAAGTTCATGTAAGTATAACCAAAATGCACTCTTGATAGTGACTCTCGATAGTGTACATAGAGTACGTAAGTAGTAAGGTAAGTAGAACGTTAGATTGGACCCTTTATTATAAATTTCATAACATATAAATCTAAATAGTATCTTTCTATGTAGCCGTGTATTTTATTGTCCGCAGTATCTAACAGCTGTTCACGGCTGAAGTGGCGTAGGCTTTATAAATACTGCGCCGTGGAGGAAATTGCTGAATAACACCCGAGTTGCGACGTGAAAGTTTCAACTTTATATATGAACGTCGTTCTGTTAAATATGGCACCATAATAGCTGATGTCCGCGACATCGTCCGCATGGATTTAGTTTTATTAAATCCCTCGCGAACTCTTTGATTAACTGGGATAAAAAGTAGCCTATGTCACTCTCCAGGTCCTCAACTACACCAATGCAAAAATCACGTCGACCCGAAGCTCTGTTGCGACGTGATTCAAGGACAAACCAACAAACCAAAAACCAAATACACTTTTGCATTTATAATAGGTATTAGTATGATAATGACGTGTGTTATTTTAGTACGTATTCTGCTTTACAGAATTTCTTAACTAAATTGACAGACCTAAATGTAATGCGGTCCTTTTCCGCAGGGAATATAATGGAAAGGATAGTACTATTTTTGTAGCTGGTTTTTTGTAGTTAAGGGCTTGTGTTAAATATAGTGTAAATATCTACCACCTACAATATTATACATATTAGAGTTTATATTGTCTGGTAGTAATCGCTCTTAACCATATTATACTCGTATCTTGCAGCTTGCTTCTACTTTGTTTTTGTTCTTCTTATGTGGTGTGCATATTGGAGTATTCTACCATATCATATAAATCTTAAAAAAATATATGTACGAGTAGCAACCCTAGATACGAACGCAAAGGTTGCACAATGCACAGGGGAGGAATCAAATACGTTTTTTCGGCAGCAAAAACTTTTACTAACAAACTGTAGTTCTATTTTGATTGTTGATGTTTGCTTTTGGGGAATTGAATAGATTTTTGTAATTTTTTGATGCTTTTTTCGTGTATTTCAAGAGTACTCTTTGGATATTGCCTGTGAGAGAGAATATTTTGTTGAACTGTATAATTGGATTGAATTTTATAAGTATCTTAAGTAAGCATCGTTATAGAGTTGAAAAAATTTGATTTTTCTGACAGTTCAAGCTTTGTGCGGAGGTATGAGCCAGGATTAATTCTCGTTTTTACCGACAGCCCCTTAATAGGGATCATATAAGTTCAATTATTTAACATCTCAACTAATATTATAAATGCCAAAATGTTTGTTTGTCAGTATGTCTTTCCAATCCTTCATCTTAAAACACGTAAAGGATGTGTGGCTTATAGTTACAACAATGCATATTAGTTGATTGCGTTAGGTAAGAGGAATAGGTAGGTGGATGGGTGACAGAATTTGAAGACCCAAAGACCTTTTTATTAGGGTTCCATACCAAAATGGTAAAAATGGAACCCTTATGGTGAGACTTTCTCCGTCCGTCTGTCCGTCCGTCTGTCACAGTCGATTATTTCAGTAACTATTAAAGCTATCGACATGAAATTTGGCATAGTTATGTATAATAGTGGCCCAAAATCATTAGAATAAAGAAAAATCGAAAATTATTTTTATATGTATATTTTACAGGAAAAATAAAAGCAACGCGAAAATTATTTTAGTTTGATTAAAAAAGGGGGAAAATCGGGGGTTTGAAATTTAAAAGTAAGATAACTATACCGAGTGGGGTATCATATGAAAGGCCTTTACTTTTGCATTCTAAAACAGTTTTTTATTTATTTCTATATATTATAGTTTTTGAATAATCGGCCAAAATGTCGAAAAAAATACCGTTCCCCCCCCCTTATCTCCGAAGTTTACCAATCGAAAAATCTGAAATAATTATGGTCAATAGATGTTTATGTATATTTTACAGGAAAAATAAAAGCAATGCGAAAATTATTTTAGTTTGATTAAAAAAGGGGGAAAATCGGGGGTTTGAAATTTCAAAGTAAGATAACTATACCGAGTGGGGTACCATATGAAAGGCCTTTACTTGTGCATTCTAAAACAGTTTTTTATTTATTTCTAGATATAATAGTTTCTGATTAATCGGCCAAAATGTCGAAAAAAATACCGTCCCCCCCCCCCCCCTTATCTCCGAAGTTTACCAATCGAAAAATCTGAAATAATTATGGTCAATAGAAGTTTATGTATATTTTACAGAAAAAATAAAACCAACGCTCTAACTAGCATAGTTTTTTTTATATTAACAATAAACCTCTACAAACAAAGTTAACGATAAATAAGCAAATTAATATAATATTATCGTGTTACTTTTACTTTTGGAGTATGGAACCCTCGGTGCGCGAGTCCGACTCGCACTTGACCGGCTTTTTTTTTTAAGCTGTTTATATTTATTTATTTAGTGTTAAAATATTTATTGTGAATATAATAATTATACAGTTTGATTAATTCCAAGAAACTTATTTACAAAAAAGGTGACTACTAATCCTTTCAAAATTTAAATCATATTTTGAATAGATAATGGAACTTACGTTCCATTTTACGTTACGACCCTCGAGTCAAGAGCATTAGGTAGACTGCAGAGTTAACTTAAACTTAGTATTTGCATATCCAAACCACTCGACGTGGTTCGAGTCTACACGTTGTACGAATTTTATTCCACCAATGTTTGGCCATAGAATAAAGGGGAAAGATAGATAGCGAACAGATCGCAAGTAAGTCAAGTCTACAAGAAGTCATTTTGAGACGACAAAAAAAAAACCTGGAGGCCTAATTTTACAACTAATCTAAGATTGAAAACTACTCTGAGAATCTAACTGTATAATGCAGAAAGCTGCATCAAAATCAGCCTAATAGTAGTACTTCTCCGCAAAAATTGTAATATATGAATGAAAAATTATAAAACGTTATTGAAGCGCCAGCCGTCCTTACATAATTAAAAAAGTACAGTAATTTGGAAGGAAAGTCATGTCTTTCTGGGGATTTAATTAATGTCTTAGAGTGCTCACATAATTGTCGATTTTAAGCTTAATAAATCCAATTCACACTTCCAATATGAAGATTATTATTTGTCATACATGTACATATTTATGAGGAACCAGCTATGCAAAAAAGCCTTAGTGGATGCATAGCTACATGCGTGATACGGTCGTACTCAGTAGTGTACGACCCTGGCTTCATTTTATTGAGTAACTCTATGCAAGGGCTCTGTCTTTTTTATTAGTCTGAGTGTTGAATACGAGCACAAGATTTACACAGAGGCTACGAGGAGAGTGAAATAGGTTATTTCGTAGGCTAAAACTTATGACAACGCGTTGGAGTATGTTGTTATTATGTAGATACAATGTAAGGCGCTGAGTAAAGAATGAACGTAACTTATGTAGGGTAAAAACCTACGTTTCTCTATGTTACTGTTTTGAGAAACAATGTAGTATGTATTAATGAAAATTTCATTTTATTTATTGCTCTTAGAAGTGTTTTAGCCTGGTACAGGTGGATCTGAAAGTATATTCATTTCTAAATCTTACCTAATATTTTTGAGTAACGTACCAGAACTGTAATTAGGCCCGTTTTTACCAACCATACCTAAATAATCCCCTAAGTAGGAGACACTTTACGAAGTGGTCCCGATATTACAATCTTACCCAATGTCATTTTCCCCTTTAGGTGTTACCTAAAGGTTTCCGAAATTGACAGAATACGTCACCTAACTCAGCTTAGGTAGCCCATAAAGTTAGGGAACGTTGCACGTGGGCTAAAACGGGCATAATAACATGAGATGTAATAGCTACATGGCAGTATCTTACCGAAAAACTCACTTGATAATACCCGTTTAATAAATTATATTATGTAGATTATAACGGTGAACGAAAACATCGTGGAGAAATCTGCATGCCCGAGTTTTCCATAATGATTTGAAATGTGTGTGAAGTCTACCATTGCGCACTTGGCCAGCGTTGGACTATGGCTCAACCCTTCTCATTCTAGAGGAGACCGGTTCCCAATAGTAGGCAGACGATGGGTCGAGTTGAATGAGATGATAACGGTTGTGATGTGTAGGTACGGTTTTCTCGTCAACAAAACTCAATAGCATTAATTTTATCTCTAGCTCAACTCGGATGTCCGCACATATGTATCCCCATTGCTCTCTAACAGTAATATTACGGCCTGGATATGTTAGTCTCAGTAGGAAATGCACGTACAAATAAGATACTCTGTTATGTTTGGTGTGTTTCTACGTGGGAGTGCTGCGAAATAATTAACTAGTTAATTTTGGTGTAACAGCCCTGAGCCCGTTAGACAGGTGTATGCTTCTCCTACTATGAATACATCTTGAATGGTGAGAAATTATGACTTCTGAGATACGACTAAGGGTCTATTTCACCAACGCCTAGTATTTAAGCAACGCATGACGTTTTGACAGATTGCCAATATAAAAATTGTTCAAAAGGTCCATACTGACCGAATCTGAAAGTAGTCAACTTTTGAGAACACCTAATAAGAAATTGAAGACGTTAAATTCGAATCTGAGTGAATTGGCATCTCTAAGCAAGCGCGTTCCATCGTAGGCTGCAACTCCACTTACCATCAGGTGAGATCGCAGTCGAGCGCTAGTCTATATATTATGTAAAGAAAAATTTGGTCTGTATCACCTGTGACTTTGAGGGGGCAATTTATGCGCTAGAGTAGCTGAGCAAAACAGAGTTAATGAAAGTAAATACATAGTTCTCATAATAATATTTGAAGTTCGCAGAAGATGCATACGTATACAAGTGCATACTAAAACACGGATTCACTATCTATTCTCTCACACTCACAGCCTGCGACTTGTCTGATGTCATCGGGCCACCTAGTGGGGGTCTGCAATCATTACACTTCCTGGTGCGAATTCGCTACTCCAGCACCTAGCTCCAATAGCACCCGCGTTCTAGCATCATCATCATCATCATGAGCAACCCATTAACTTCTCACTACTGAGCGCAGGTCTCCTCTCAGAGAAGGGTTATAGGTCATAGTCCACCACGCTGGCCCAAATCCCAATGCGAATTGGTTGACTTTACACACCTTTGAGAATATTGTTGAGAACTCTTAGGTGTGGGGTTTCCTAACGATATTTTCCTTCACTGTTGAAGCATGTGATATTTAATCGCTTAAACGCATACAGCTTCGAAAAGTCAGATGTGCGTGCCCGGAATGGAAACTGTGACCCCCCCCGAACAGGAGACCGCAGTCCTAACCACTAGGATATCACTGCTTCTGTCCTGTTTGTCCTAGCGTACTCAATCTGAATTAATTTCGTATCCTTCCCTCGTTCATCTTCCTTCCCCATTTATCATGTTTAATAATGAAATTTTAAAAGCATCGAAAGGTAATTTCTGAAAGTAGAATGCACAGCTTTGCAGGAATACAATGATAGATGCATGAGCGTCTAATATACGGCGTGATTATGGAAAAACGCGAGGATGTTTTTACGAAAATTCCGAATTTTTCAATTTCGAGTAGGATTTAGCTTTTCCCAGACAATAATATTAATTACTAGCTAATGCCGGCGACTTCGTACGCGTGGATTTAGTTTTTAAGACTATCGTGGAAACTCTTTGATTTTCCGGGATAAAAAGCTCAGTCACTTCACTACGTCCAGGTCCTCAGTTATTCAAGTTAGTCAAAAAATTAAGACGATGCAGCGTGATTGAAGGACAAACCAACAAACAAAAACAGACTTTTGTAAGTAAAAGGATTTTTTTACTGTTAACACTACTAAGTACTAGAATAAATCGATTGAAAACTGGTGGTTGGTTGGAAAGAAACAAAAAGGTTCTTTGATGCCAGCTGAATTCTTGCCATGATGATCCTTTATGTTAATACAGCTAGCTCATGTTTATTTGTTGTGTGCCCTTTGTAAAGTACAGGGATGTCTTCCTCAAATAATTAGGTTACACGATGTCGCGATACCCGCTGAATGGCTTCCAATTTTATTTGGAGCGTTTCCAGTCCGACCTTAATAATGGTTCCGCCATAAATTTTTGCAAATAGGTCATTGTATTAATTTATATGTCGTTTTGTATAGTGAACTTTGAACGCGTTCTAGTTAAGGCTAGGGCTACAATACTTCTTTTAATCCGGAATCCGAACTAACCGGAACTTGAGACTATATTATATTTGTCCATGCGTATTTAAAAAGTCCACAATCCATACTACTTATTAGTATATTATGATATTTCATTAAAAACAAATATTTTAAAAGGTGAGGTAATTAAGAGACACAATTTATAAAAAAAATTCAACCCAATAATTTTTTTTACTAATATTACAAAATATGTAAAAGTGGGTTTGTTTGTTGATTTGTCCTTCAATTACGCTGCAAAAATTTATACGGATCGACGTGATTTTTTGCATGGGTATAGTTGAGGACCTGGACAGTGACATATCCTTCTTTTAGCATAAGCATTTAAAGTATGTCATGCACTCTTTAAACATTTCTGTGGTGGTGTCGTGTGATGCGGGTTGTTACGTTCCCTCAAATATGGTTGAGCGAAGCAATGGCTGGGGTCATGCATCATGCTCGTGAACGGGTGGAACGTGGCGGGAATGGGGCTACTTTATGTCTGCCCATCTTAAGATAGAAGTTAGTCGGTATGCATTTTTGGAACTTTCCTCATTGTGGAAACACTGCATAATATATATAGCATAGTATTTACTGTATTGTAAATTTGTTTTGTTTTGAAAAGAGCAACCGCTGAGTTTCTTGCTGGTTCTTCTCGGAGCGGCATTCCGAACCAGTGGTAGATTCATCGACTATTCAAAAGCACTTGTAAAAGTTTATTTGAATAAAAAATATTTCTATTCTATTCTATTCTATTTTACTCGCTAAAAATCAAAGAATTCCCACGGGATTTTAAAAATTAATACCACGCGGACATCGCGGCCAGTTGAATCAATAAAGAAGATTTACATTTAACAAGGTATAAGTAGGTATTAGTAGTCGAAATAAAAATCGTCTTCGATGACTATATTCCATTACATACTGGACTGGAACAAGGACCGGATTGCACCGTGTATACCCAGCCTTAGTATCGCGAGTTATTAGCCTGAATTACATGACTTATGATTGTTACATGCACATTGCACGTGTGTACACGCATTTGCGATTATAAAGGGATTTTACTGAGAAATATGTTTCATAAATCTTCGTGTAAGTTGGCATAATGCTACGGAATGAAGTAATGGGAAAGTAAAGTAAATAAGCGTGCTGTAGTAAGAAACTTTATTTAATATATTTACCTTATTTGTGATGAATCTATTACTAGCTTTCGCTCGTGACTTCATGAGGGGATTTTTTTTAAACCCCGAAGCTGTTTTCCTATTTTAGCCTATATCACTCTCTATGTCGTTTACTATAGATATAGTACTTGCAATAAATCAAATATAAACCAACCTTCAAATTAAAATTAAACCGTTACCGACAAGTACCTCGAGAGTCGAGCTCAAAAACGCCACGGCAAGACAATTAATTAATACAATTTATCGCCGATGTCAATCCTTTTACAGATTTCCCAGATATTCCAGTTTTCCCAATATCGGACGAAAAACCCTTTGTAATAATCAAAATAACTCTGAGAGTAATTTCTATTTCCGCGAATAAATGTATACGATGTATTGTATTCCTTGCTTCTATTTTAATATAAACTCAAACAACATGACGCACAGTTCAATTTCCTTCGATGGTGAACCTTAGAGGATAGAGTTGCAATGTATTTTGAGACGTTAGGCAGAAAATTTAAAGTCTAATTTTTAGTGGCAGCGTTAGGGCTTGAACTTGTTGCTGGAAGATGGAATCTGGTGGACGAGTGGGCGCTGAGATGGATTTCGGTAGCCATTCGCTTCAAGCAACGAATCTAGGAGCTGACATAGCGTTCTCGGCCGAAACTTCAGACATTTAACGCACGGGAAAATTTTAATAATAATAATTAACCACCACCATACCTACACTGAGAGAATAATATGAACCATCGCTGCTATGAGTAGAACAGATTAGTTAGGCCAGGCAAAGGCATATTTATACTACCTTACACATAATATTAAAATCATAGTATTTTATGACTAGACGGGTGTCCGTAATTGTACAAATTTCAGACATAGAAAACTCTACAATTTTATTTGCATGAATAAACGCGCCGAGAGGCAACGGGGGGGGGGGGGGGCGCGTTTGAAAAGATGGTATCCTGTGTAACATTTTTTCATGAACTCTTTGAAGCTACACGAAACGTTGTGGATAGCTTACTCGCCTCGCGCGGAGAAGTCACATTGCTGATTCAATTCTTATGTTGGAAATTGATAATAAATGACCGCCCCCAGTCTGCGATACAATTTCGAACAATGTAGAACCGCGATTTTACTTATTCTGTGGTTCGAATTTTCTTGATGGACTCATAAAAAAGGAATTCATTAAAGACGCGACCGCAGTAAATGAAAAATTGCTGTAAGGATTTATACTTAGGAAAATTACCGAATATTACGTAAACTGCACTCACGTTTTTAATTTAACATTGATACCTAATTGTAATATTCAAAAAATATTCCATAAGATATCTTTAAAGAAACAGATAAACAAATATTTCGGTTCACTTACCTTATCCTTTTTTGACTCTATTCGGTTATTTAATCATGTACATACCTCTAGTTCGAAGAAGTAAGCGTATAGTTACAAAATAAGTAAGTACATAAAACTATATCTATATCAAATAAATGAAATTGATGTGTCTGTGCGATCCAAATAGGCATGATGACCGATTTTGAAAAACTGTTGGATGACGTTCGGAAGTATCTACTTTTTGGAAAAAATATCTTATTTCAGCAAAAAAAGGCTTTGGTATATAAAATTGCCATTTTAATCTTAGTTTTATTTACGCAAAAACGTTCGACGGTGTCATGGCGTCGTTTTTGACGTCACCCCTATGTTTCTCATAGTAGTTTGTCAAAGTTTGAATATAGATGTGACGTATCGCTTTGAATGGTGTTTAATCCAATATGGCGGATTGCTTTATTCAAGTTTTATTTCACCAAAATAAATATCAATCTCGGTCAAAATAGAAAAAGAAAACGTTTTTTTTTTCAATTCATAATTGGTTACAGACAATCAAGCCTATTACCTGGTCACAAGTCTCCTCTCGGCTCGGTAGACGCATCGACGATTCAAAAGCACTTGTAAAAAAGTTTATTTGAATAAAAAACATTTCTATTCTATTCTATTCTCAAATGAGAAGGGTTTAGGCCAATCGTCCACGCTGACCGGGTGCAGATTGGCAGAAACTCAAACCCTCTGAAAGATTTCCCCCAGTCTGTCTCCGGAAGCTGTTTGCTAATAAATGCTGTTTGCAATATTCTCCCACGTCGTATTCAAAACTTTGTTAGAGCAAATATAAAGTTAAATAGCTCCGGCATTCATGTAAAGAGCATTATTGGTCCGTATTTACTTTAAACTTCACCGGCCGATTTTGGAAAACTATTCGAAAACTTTACAGAGAACAAAAGACGAGAGTTTATTGGTTTTCTATCAAAGTAGGAGAATTTACGTTCTTCCAACGGCATCGGATACTTTGCTATGCCGGACGATTAAATTTCCAATTTCACGAAACTGGATTGAAAGTAAAATATTATTTTATTTTGGCTTGCTTTTCGACAAACCAAACAAGGTTAACGAGTTATTTTTTATTTGACGATAAGATATCCCTTGAATGCGATCTCTCCTGATGGTAAGTGACGATGTAGTCTAAAATGGTATCGGGCTAACTTGAAACTCCCACCAGACCGGAGTCAATTCAGAAAATATAAAATTCTTAATGGCCTCCGTCGGGTTCGAACCCGAAACCTCTCATTTATAAGACCACAGCGCTCACCACTATGCCAGGGACAGGTAGTCGTATACTTATACGTATGTAGTGATAATCATGAGTGGTAGGAGTAAGTGATAATGTACACTCTCTGTCAACTCGGACAGTATTCGTATTACACTGAAATGGATGTTGTCCCTTGTCGGCGATACCGTATCGTACCGTTATTTAACTTACATAATATTGTTCACGGCTTTATTTCGGAATTTACATAAAATATAAGGAAAAGATAATGTGCCAGTTGACGCCGCTAGGGAGTTGAACCTTATTATACAGTTGTATGAGATTATAACTTGCGTTATTTCACTTTATTTCGGTACTAGCTGATGCAAGCGACTTGGTCCGCGTGGATGTAGTTTTTAAAATCCCTCCCTATCCCTATGAAAAATCCCTATGAAATAAAAAGTAGCCTATTTCATTCTCCAGGTCCTCAACTATTTACCCATGCAAAATATCACGGCAATCCGTAGCTCTGTTGCGGCGTGACTGAAGGACAAACAAACAAACAAACACACTTTCGCATTTATAATATTAGTATGATTATTATTAGAGTCCAATCATCTCGGAATTGAAAAGTTCACTTAATCGTATATCTATTTGAGTATTTAAATTAATTATTAACAAAATAAAACACAATAGTAAAAAAAACTATCAAGGTAGCAATCTTCAAATAATTTGTTTTTTTTGCATATTTGACCTTCAACATTTACCTATAGTATGTTTTATAGTTTTTTTTGTTGTATTCGTATTGTCGGGAGATGATTTTTGATGATAGTTTTGTATGGAAATCTCAATCTCTTCACTAGTTAATTGCACCCGTACACAGTCAGGGCGGGTCGCAGGTTAAGATATATTATTATAATAGGTCTTTACCTATGAAATTGCCGTTTTGTATGCAATAAGTGAAAGTACTTATTTTTTCAAACTTTTTTATTTCTGTTATTCGAAATAATCACCCATGCAATCGACGCATCTTTGCCAACGCATTGGCAGTTTATTGATGCCCTTCTTGTAAAAATCAGCTGGACGGGAGGCAACAAACTCTTCAAAGGCATTTTGTACTGCCTCTCGGGAATTGAATTTTTTACCCACTAAAAAGTTGTCTAAATTTTGGAAAAAGTAATAGTCGGTAGGTGCAAGGTGTGGTGAGTATGGCGGATGAGGGAGAGCTTC
The DNA here is from genome assembly GCA_029955525.1 of Oeneis ivallda. Lineage (NCBI taxonomy): Eukaryota > Metazoa > Arthropoda > Insecta > Lepidoptera > Nymphalidae > Oeneis > Oeneis ivallda. The sequence goes on along the minus strand of JARPMR010000019.1, from coordinate 19,436,269 downwards.
CAACCCCAGCTCTTGCAGCTTGGAGACTGTCTGTTGCGCAGTATGGGGTCGCGCGTTGTCGTGAAGGAGCAGTGGGGACGACCGATTGACCAAAGCTGGTTGCAGATGTGCAAGCTTCTCCATCATTCTCTCCAGTTCTTCACAGTACACATCTGCATTAATGCTCATGCCGTTTTGTAAAAAGCTGTGGTGAATCACACCCGCACTAGACCACCAAACAGTGACCATCACCTTTTTAGGGGTCATTTTTGGTTTAGGGCATTGCTTTTGGGCTGAACCAGGGTCTAACCAACTTGCTGAGCGCTTTCGATTATCGAACAGAATCCATTTTTCGTCGCACGTAACAATTCGTTTCAAAATTTCTTCATTTCTTTGCCTGTTGAGCAGCGCAAGGCAGGTCTCGACGCGTACGTTGCGCTGGCGATCGTTAAGGTCGTGGGGCACCCATCTATCAAGCTTTTTTACCTTGCCAATTTGTCGCAAATGGATCAATATTGTTTTGATGCTTACATCAAAAGCTGCTGCTAGCTCAGCTGTAGATTGAGGTTCGTCAGCTTCCACAATCGCCTTTAATTCATTATTGTTAACCAAAGTCTCCGGACGACCACGAGCTTCATTTTTCAAGTCAAAATTTCTAGAACGGAACCGGGAAAACCAATAACGGGTTGTGCGATCGTTTGTACAGTTCTCTCCGTAAACGTTTTTGATGTTACGGGCCGTTTGTGTCGCGTTGGTGCCACGACGGAACTCATATTCCATAATTACACGAATTTTTAAAGTATCCATTATGACGAAAAATGTTAAAATGTAATGAAAATACAACGCTAATCAAAAAACAAAAGACTGAGTTTGTAAATAGAATGTCATGGTTTTAAAACAAAATTAATTTGAATTTAGAATACAGAGCCATTACAAACTTTTTTTTATTTGAAATGACCAGTACTGAAGAAAGGTAATTTCATAGGTAAAGACCTAATACTTACTTACGAGAGTACCTACAAAGATATTATGTAGTACGTAGTACTTTCGTTTATAAATCAACAGAATATTTTAATCAATGTAATGCATTCAACATCATCAGTATAATGAACGGGGCACGGTTGAGCCGGCCGATCGGCTAAACCAGCGACCTAGTCCCAGCGGCTGCAATATAATAATTGAGGATGCAGCGTCGCAGGTCATTGCACACCGCGCTTCTAATGACTTCCTGTGAGATTCACCTACAAAACGTTGAAAAACTCTATATAAATGTGGACTTATGAAAACTAAATTTTAATGTAATGTTACATAAAAGTTGCCAACAGCTAAAAAATGAAAAAGTGTTTCTTTGTTGGTTTGTCCTTCAATTACCCAGCAAGGCTCAACAGATTTACGCAATTTTTTTCAAGGGTATTAGCTAAGCATACACGCACGGATCTGCCCGACAGATATGCCTGTCAGTTACGCTTCGCGGGCAGATCTGTTAATGTATGGTGAAATTCAGGCACACATTTGCCTGCCAGATCTTGCCCGCTGCCCGTGCTCAAAACTTACGGATCGGGCACGGGGCAGGCAGATCCGAGCATCAACTGTGCGTGTGTGCGTAGCGATACACGTGCCCGCCAGATCCACATAAAGATTTTGCTTTGAAAGAGAAAATTGCAGAAAGCCGTTTATATTAAACTCGTGATTGCAACTGATACCTTGGATCGTGTGTGGCGAAAGTCACAGATCAGATCCGATACACGTTCAGACGCGTCTGTCGGGTAAATCTGTCCGTGTATGGCTAGCTATAGTTATAGGGTTATAACATGCGCGCCACGAGAAAATATTGTCTACTCTTTTTCTCGCGATATACCTTAGAGGTTCACGAGTAAATGGGTAGACAAGAGTTTCTCAGGCCACGCATGTTAGCCCTACTGGAAAGTGACGAAGGCATTACAGCGAGGCATAGACATTTTATCCCGGAAACTCAGAGTTCCCATGGGATTAAAAAAAAATCAACGCGGACGAAGACGCTGGCACAGTGAAATGTAAAAGTGTGTTAATAAATGTAAGTGTGTTTATATACTGGCTTGTGCTTCAATCACGCCACAACATAGCTACGGATCGATGTGAATATTTGCACGGATAAAGGTAGTTAAAGACCTGTAATAGCAACAGGAGTAACCTCTTCCAAAGCACTCTCTTCTTGTGCTGAGAACCCTCTTCTAAAGGACCTTCTCCCAGATAGAGGATGCTCCAGAGATCAACCCTAAAGTAGATAAGATAGATTAAGAAAAATATCAAATTACACTTAATTCAAATGAAATTATCCGCTTAGTGAATTATTCAGTTGGTATTAATTGGTTTATCACAGATATTAACTTGGTATTGAATTAGAGATTCCCCTTTGGGCAATATTACAGAGTTACCGTTCAAAACAATTTTCCCATTAATCTTCCGTAACACGGTTCGATATTCTAATCAAGCCGCTAATTAGTATTCAAATGTATTGAGTATCGGACGGGTAGCGTGCTAATCTCTCGCGAATGCCACGGTATAAATCAAGCGGACGCTTGATATTTACTTGATATTTATTTTGATTTTTTTGCAGATTTGACCTTCAACATTTACCTATAGTATGTTTTATAGTTTTTTTGTTGTATTCGTATTGTCGGGACATGATTTTTGATGATAGTTTTGTATGGAAATCTCAATCTCTTCACTAGTTAATTGCACCCGTACACAGTCAGGGCGGGTCGCAGGTTAAGATATATTATTATACTTACTTACGAGAGTACCTACAAAGATATTATGTAGTACGTAGTACTTTCGTTTATAAATCAACAGAATATTTTAATCAATGTAATGCATTCAACATCATCAGTATAATGAACGGGGCACGGTTGAGCCGGCCGATCGGCTAAACCGGCGACCTAGTCCCAGCGGCTGCAATATAATAATTGAGGATGCATCGTCGCAGGTCATTGCACACCGCGCTTCTAATGACTTCCTGTGAGATTCACCTACAAAACGTTGAAAAACTCTATATAAATGTGGACTTATGAAAACGAAATTTTAATGTAATGTTACATAAAACAGCTAAAAAATGAAAAAGCGTTTCTTTGTTGGTTTGTCCTTCAATTACCCAGTAAAGGATCAACAGATCGACGCAATTTTTTTTCAAGGGTATAGGTATAACATGCGCGCCACGAGAAAATATTGTCTACTCTTTTTCTCGCGATATCCCTTAGAGGTTCACGAGTAAATGGGTAGATAAAATTTTCTCGTGCCACGTATGTTAGCCCTACTGGAAAGTGACGAAGGCATTACAGCGAGGCATAGACATTTTATCCCGGAAACTCAGAGTTCCCATGGGATTAAAAAAAAATCAACGCGGACGAAGACGCTGGCACAGTGAAATGTAAAAGTGTGTTAATAAATGTAAGTGTGTTTATATACTGGCTTGTGCTTCAATCACGCCACAACATAGCTACGGATCGATGTGAATATTTGCACGGATATAGGTAGTTAAAGACCTGTAATAGCAACAGGAGTAACCTCTTCCAAAGCACTCTCTTCTTGTGCTGAGCACCCTCTTCTAAAGGACCTTCTCCTAGATAGAGGATGCTCCAGAGATCAACCCTAAAGTAGATAAGATAGATTAAGAAAAATATCAAATTACACTTAATTCAAATGAAATTATCCGCTTAGTGAATTATTCAGTTGGTATTAATTGGTTTATCACAGATATTAACTTGGTATTGAATTAGAGATTCCCCTTTGGGCAATATTACAGAGTTACCGTTCAAAACAATTTTCCCATTAATCTTCCGTAACACGGTTCGATATTCTAATCAAGCCGCTAATTAGTATTCAAATGTATTGAGTATCGGACGGGTAGCGTGCTAATCTCTCGCGAATGCCACGGTATAAATCAAGCGGACGCTTGATATTAGGTTTGGTTGTCACTGAATTTTGGCTTCGTGCATACCTAATTTGTATTTGTTTTGGCCGTAGAGAAAATAGAGTCGCCACTCCGCACTATAGACGTAGGAATTGCGCGAAAAATATTTTATGCCCTAGGTTCCCCGCTCCATCTGCATCGGTAATTAATATTTAAACAGACAGAAGATTTTATGTGTCACAAGAACGACTCACGAGAACTTCAATAAATTGGTGATCATTGATCATGGATGCGCGCTAGTAATTTCCTTTACCTAAGGCAAGGCCATTATGAATTTTAAAAAAATCGGTCTAAACCAGTAAGCAAAATTGACTTGCTCATTGGTTTATAAAGGCCCGCTATTCGAGCACACTCTCTACACCCCAATCACCACTGTGTGCTGCACTGCACGGCAACTGCACGTGAACTACGCAATCTGTCGACAGTTTCGATGCAGTTGTGTCAACTGCAACAGAACCGCATTAAAATTGGAAAGTTCCAGTCTGCAGCCAGTCTATGAAGACACTAAAATATTTTCCTCTAGTCTTTCTTAATTCATATAATACAACAACATTTCGTATTTACGTGCTAATCATGTACAACGTATATTAATTCTATAATTGAGCTAGATTTGGATAAATAAAGCATAATTAATATTAGTTACACTCATAACAGCAGCGCTATTAATTGCCGCTGTAAATACCAAACCCGATTACATACCAGGTATAACTACTCAAAACTACACACGCTTTTCTGAGCCATATGTAATAGAAAATAGTTGCCAATTTCCCTTGATATGAATATGAAAATTAACGGGTTTTCGTGAAACGAATAAAGCTGTTCACACATGTAGCAGCGTGACATCATTCAGATATTAGCACTGATTTATGAAAAAAAATACGCAATCTGGGGGCACGACAGTGTCCCCGCCAAAGTCAAGCAAAAATAAGGCCGTACCTACTATCCTTTTTTCGAAACCACTAGGGACATTTCCATCCTCCTGTAACATCGTTCTGGATAAATCTAGAAGTCTGAATTTTTGTAACCAAGAGGTATATTTTTTGAAAGAAAGAAAGACACTGGGTCGGAGAATTCTGTCAAAATTGCAATAAGTTGTCAAATATACTATAGACAGTTAACTCACTTAACATCAGTGTATATTGACGTTCGTTAAGTTTAAAAGTAACACGGTTTACTTAGGCCATTGGTAGATTATGGCCATTGGTAGGTTCACACAACTTTTGAGAATATTATGGAGAACTCGCAGGCATGCAGATTTCCTCATGATGTTTTACTTCACCGTTAACGCAAGTGATGTTTAATTGCTTAATAGATTAAAACAAAACATTGCGTGGGAGGATTTAAAATGTAAGACTGATTTTAGGGTCAGGGAAGACAAGTGTGGTTTTCTGACGTGTAAATTCGTGTAAAACGGTTGCATTCGGAAGTCCGATTTGTGCCACTTGATGACAAAATGAGTTTTTGCTGTTAACTTTGTGCGACTCAAAAAATTCAAGTTGCTTACCAAATGAATTATCGTTTGATCACGCCTAAGTAAAGGGGTTATTCTCCTGTGTTGCGTGTCGGTACGACATCGAGCGATGTTTATGTTTAATTAAAATAAGCAGCTATTGGTCATAATAAATAGGTTTATGCTAATTGATAATCCACTCACTGCTGGTCTGCGGTTAATTTCGTTGCCGCACTCATGTTTTAATTTATTTATTGTATGAAATAAAACGTCAATAATAAAATTTTAATTGAACCATACACATGATAAAAGTAAGTTATTATTTTTAGATGGAATCTTACTAATATCATAAATGCGAAATTGCGTTTGATTTTTGGTTGCTCTTTTCCAGCATATTTAAAGTACAACCTTTAAATATGCCGCAAAAGAGCAACCTATGGATCGACTTGATGATTTTTACATGGGTATAGTTGAGGACCTGGAGAGAGACAGGCTACTTTTTATCCCTAAAAATTAAAATTGCTCCTGATTTGCTGCGTGCTTGAAGGACAATCAAAAAAAAAACACATTCACATTTATAATATTAGGTAAGGAAAGTAAGGATAAAATCTTTTTAAAATTCTACACTCAGCTAAGACTCAGCTGAAGTTATATGTTTCACTATTTTAAATCTAACCTATTTATAAAATGCTTACAATAATGAACGGAGGCAACTGGGTCACTCATTGTTTGTGCGACTGGTGAATGGAACGATTATTACATTCGCTCTCTCAGTGCAAAACGTCCCTGTTCATTCATTCACCTGTTCTTATCTATGTTCTGCTAAAGCGGCTCGTTTATAACATAAGCTTGTAGACCCAGCACCCAGCGTCCAAGCCTAGTTTTAACAGAGCGCGCGGCGATACGTCTAGTTTTCGTTGATGATGATGATGATGATTTAATTCATTAGGAATGTTATAAGCAGTGATAGCCTAGTGATTAGTACTGCGGTGTCCTATTCGGGAGGTCGCAGGTTCGATCTCGGGCACGCACCTCTGCGACTTTCCTAAGTTAAGTGTGTTTAAGAAATTAAATATCACAAGCTTCAACGGCAAAGGAGAACATCGTGAGGAAACCTGCACACCTGAGAGTTCTTCATAATGTCCTCAAAGGTGTGTGAAGTCTGCCAATTTGCATTAGGCCAGCGTGGACTATGGCCTATAACCCTTCTCTGAGAGGAGACTGCGTTCAGTAGTGAGCCGCTGATTGGTTGCTGATGATGATTATTATTTTACTTTCGTCTTTCTGTATTCACTTATCAAGTCATCAAATGTATGCAAAACAGAATAATATTCGTCATCTTATATCGTTTTAACGCAGTAGCAAAGCCGCCGTTACTTCCATTTTAGTACTTAGCGAATAAAATAAAATATACGGGCCAGCATGGGGCCAGCAATAAAACTAGTGTAACTAAGTACACGAAGTGCTCGTAAACATTTTTATATTCATCTCAGTTTTATGTACTTATATAAAGTTCATCGCTATAAATTGCATTGAGACTTCATTCATTCTTAATCCACTTTATTATAACAACAGTATAAACCTTTACGACGTAGCATTCCCATATATTTTTCCTATGTTTAAAAAATTACTTATTAAATCAGAGTTCCCGAGAAAAGAGCTATTAGTCTACCATGCTATATGTTTTTTTTTAATTCATGGCATACTTGCTGACGAAGCTGAGCTGAGTCAACTTTCACCCAACGTCAGCACCCTTCCGTTGGTTTGTCCTTCAATCACGCCGCAATAGAACAAGGAATCGACTTGATTTTTGTATGGGTATAGTTGAGGACTGGTAGAGTGAAATAGGCTACTTTTTATCCGGGAAAATCAAGAGTTCCCGCGGCATTTTAAAAAGTAATCCCACGCGGACGAAGTCGCGGTCATCAACTAGTTGGTTGATAAAGAAGTAAAATAATAGAGAAATAATAATTTGCTATTGCACAGTAAAACAATCCTGTGTACCAAGTGATATGTCCAGAACACTTCGCTATTGTACAGTAAAACAATCCTGTGTAACAAGTGATATGTCCAGAAAACTTTGCTATTGTACAATAAAATAACCCTGTGCACCAAGTGATATGTCCAGAAAACTTTGCTATTGTTCAATAAAACAATCCTGTGTACCAAGTGATATGTCCAGAAAACTTTGCTATTGTACAATAAAACAACCCTTTGTACCAATTGATATGTCAAGAAAGGAAGCTGGGAATTGCTTCAAATTGCTCAAAGTGTATGTAACATTGTAGGTGTAGCCGGCGGCGACGCGAGGCCTCCGACCTACTTCGCAAACATAAACCTATTTGCGAGAATACTAGGTAAAACTTTTAAAATGTTTCTGTAGGCTGTGTAAACTGAACTGTTTTTCTCTTTGGAGCCAACTAAAATAGGCATCTATTCAAATTTAGCTGGTCGAGGCCATTACACCAAGTCAGTTTTTAATATAAAGTTGTATAACAGCTTTATCTTTACTAATAACACTAGTATTATACAGGCAAAATTTTGTATGTGTATATTTGTGTATATTTGTTACTCTTTCACGCAAAAACTACTGGACACATTTGGCTGTTTAGAATGGAGACGATACATGCTGGATTAACACATAGGCTACATTTTATCTCAGAAAATTAAAGAACTCCCGCGGGAATCAAAAAACCTAAATCCATGCGGACGATGTCGCGGGCATCATCATCATTTATTAATTTTGAAAAAAAACATCTATATAGTTTACATCTTTTCTTCTCAGTAAAAACACTTTGGAGCTTTCAAATAAGCTAGCAAAAGCCTTGAATTAACTTTTAACTTTGAATTAGTCACCATTGCTTAAACAACATATTCGTTTCCAACAGGCATGTCGTCTCAAGGTCACCTCAACACATTATATTATTTCTTCTGTACAGGCATACACGTCGCACATATATATTTTGAAATCTTTTGGTAATCTTACATTGGGAGTCGCATAAAGCAACGCCGCGGGGTATTCGTGATGTTACGTGTCTAGCATGTGTCACCCTTTTCATTTTTCTTCACATGACTCTCGTAATACTCGAAATGCTTTGCCTTTGATTTGATCTCTTCTTTTCCGTCCCAAGATTTAAAGATAAACATTGATAGTGGGGCCCTGGGGTATGATATGACGGCTTTTTATAACTACCAAAAAGGGGAACATACGCGGGGATTCAATAGAATAAGGCTCATCTATGTTCAAATCCTATGCTGCTCATTTTCTCTCCCTCCGAGCTGATGAATCCCAAAGAGCTCTTTCTTGCAATATACGATTTCCTTGTTTTCCTTACGGTTTCCTACGGTTTCCTTACAAATGTAATTTTAAAAACTACATGTCGGATTAGCATCAACTTGGCAAATATAGGGTGAGACCATAGATCGAACATTTTTATATGTTAATCGTATCCAGATTCAAGGTTTGAAAGTATATCGTTGTAAAAAAATACCATTAAATTACAAAAATAGAATTAAGTAGTACCATTTTCCGACACGGTTAAAAATGCTACATAATAGTGTCGAATAACGAACGTACTCGTATATAGGGATATGTATCGTGTTGCCAATGCGACTCCGGTCTAATTACGCGCTGCCGTTTCACATTGACCTCAATTTGACCAAGGTGAGGGTACCGGCCACCTTGTTAGACATTTCTTGTTATGACAACTATTTTGATATACTTGAGAGCTGTTGAGATATTTTTGTGCATTGGAAATAAATTACAAATTCGCTGTACAAAATTATACATCTAACAGGAGACACTTAACTGAATGACTCAGTGGGCGATGGAGATAGCTATATGCTCGGAGTATCCCTGCGAGATCAAATCAGACATTAGGAGATTCGTAAGAGACCTAAAATTAACTCGGCGAGTTGGGAAGCTGAAGTGAAAATGGGTGGGACACATAGTTCGAAGAAATTATGGTTATTGGGGTCTCAAGGGCTGGAGTGGCGATCACGCACCGGAAATAGAAAGTGACCTGGACCGAGAATGACATATCAGAATAATCGCAAGGAGCCGCTGGATACAGCCAGTGCAAGAGCGAGACCTGTGGAAGTTCGTGCAACCAAGGACCTATGCCCAGCAATTAACGTTTTCGGTATCAAAAAAGAAAAGAAGAAGATATATATCAACATAAATCTAATGTCGGGTAGACACTTTGATTTTGCATGAAAGGAGCCAGCACTAAAAAATCAGTCCTATACGAGAGAAACGGAGCGCAGTGCTTTTAATGATAACAACTTAAACTCAGCTTTATTTACGTTGATTCACGGTTGAAACTTATACAGGAATGAAAATAAAACATCTGCAATGCATCGATTTCAGCCATCAGCTCCGTCTGATTTGAACTGTTGTCAAAAGAGACGTAACGGCTCCACTCGGCTTCATTGGTAGGCGTTGCACCTGATTTCTCAGCTTTAGTTAGGAGTTTTCAAAAATTCAACTAACGTTTTTCGAAATCTGATCCTAAAAGATTCTAAAAGTAGGTATATTTGTCTCCCTCTAGTTCACGTCCTCGTGCACTAAACACGGTGACTTCTCTAAGCAATTAAGTATTATGTTGTGCCCACCTAGAAATACATAGTTTCCGAAGAAATTCCAGCTCGAACTTCCGACCGCTAGTACTTGGTAATAGTGCGAAATGATCGCGGCCAAGTTTCCGACGCTACACCGAGTTGACGGCCACTTGCCAAGTATCGCGGTAATTAAACTTCGCTGGGCTTGCTGCTAATGTGCTCTGTGACCCGTGACGTACTTTCAGCCAGTCGTTAAGGCTGGGTATATACAACGCAATCAGAAAGGTGCAGGAGAGCCAGACCTACTGATATAGCTCATAGAGTTGCCACGCTAAAGTGGCAATGGGCGGGGACATAGCTCAATGAACAACTGCCGTATTCTTGCCATAAACTTATTTACTACCGTAAGAAGACAAACAAAGAAGTGAGGAGCGAAAAAAAAGATAGAAAAGGAAAGCGAATCTGATATCACTATGCCCAGATTTCAAAGACAAATTCGTCACAATTTGTCACTTTGTTCACGCCAAAATGGGCTTTAATTATTAGTACTATATTTCTTAATACATCACTAGAAGTTTGATAAATCAAAATGGGTTACGCATTTTGCGGCTGCCAGGGGGGTCTACTTACGGTAGTAAATTATTGAGTCCATGTTTGCAGCGTTTACAGAAAATAATGGAATTTTGCTAAGAACTGTCAAAAATGCATTTCGTCGTACAAAATGCGGGTTTGACAGTTCCTAGCTAGCAATTTTCGACAGCCACTGAGGTAGAGAATAGCTGGCGGCCTTGGCTAGTTAACCGAAATTGCCTACAAGCGTAACAACATAGATTGGGTATCATTTAGTCAGTGTCCTATTTTATTTTAATTATTTAATTCGGAAATCTTCAAGTGTAGTTTACTTTGATAAATAGTATGAAAATATCACTTAGTATCCCATTTAACCCCAAACGCCCACGTAAAATTATACTTTTCGCCTTCACCGTTGCGCACTGCAGTTTGACGCGCTACATACATTTTCATTTATTGAAAATCTTTCACGCATATGCGCCCATCCGATGTTACCTTCTGCTGTTCTACTGGAGTACCGCTTTGTGTTTGGCCAAGCCTTCATTTGTAGGGATCATTTGCCACCTAATGTAGCGCAGATATCCCCGTCTAACAACTACTCGTAACAACTGAATCTTAACGCAATTATTTTTACTTAGACCTTGATAAATAGTTTCACAAAGAGTTTATCCTGAGAAACTGTTTCTTTCGGTATGAGAAAACTCAATAATACGGTGAAGTAAGCTATATCAACCCATAGTAGTATTATACATATGCAAGTGTTTTTTTTCTGTTTGTTACCTTTTCAATGCGGACCCGATCATGAAAAAATTTGGAAACTGAAATACAATACTTTAATCCCGAAAATTCAAGGTGTTTTCGGGATATTAAAATTTTTAGTCCAGCCCCTTGCACATTGACCAATGAAAGCTTAAAAACTAGCTTCTAAAAGCGCTTCTACCTAAATGGTAAGTCTTCAGGTGGGTGAAGATCTACGTTAAGGCATGGTTCTGCGCGCGAAATTCAAAGGACAATGGGCAAAAATGTATGGAACTTGGTCCAAGAGCCTCCACTGATGAGACTTGCGGGAAACGAAAGGTCAAAGTTGTCGTATGATTCTGGCAAAACGCTATTAAATTCTGTCCGGGGGTTATTTTGCTACGGTCATGTTTGTTCTGACTAAATAATATAACTCGTTTTAAACAATTCAGCGTGTATGTTATCTTTTTATTAAGTCATTCGATCAAAAGCGCCAATAGATTTAAGATTATGGAACACTAGCTGAGCCCGCAACTTTGTCCGCGTAGATTTCGTTTTTAAAATCCCTCGGGAACAATTTTTTCCCGGGATAAGAAGTAGCCCATGTCTCGCTCCAGGTCTTCAATCATGCAAAAAATCCGTAGCTCCGTTACGGCGTGATTGAAGGACAAACCAACAAACACACTTTCACATTTATAATATTAGTATGATGACCAAGATCTTAATAAGCTCAATGTAGTTGATTGCTGGAATAACAAAACAAGATTGTAGGGGAAGAAATCATATTCATCTATTATTCATCTATTATTATAAAATCTAAAAATCTGACTGGTGGATGTATGTCATCTTCATAACGTGCATAGCCTAGATACCATATGATGACCATGATGGATTGGTTAGATATGGTCTATGGTATGAAGATTAGGGTAGGTGAAAAAGTTTATCACCGACATGAGCCACCGCCGTCATTAACCTTGACGACCGCTCCATAAATCCCCCATGAATAAGTACTCCCACAAGAAGGTAGAAAGAACTTAGCATAACACGGGGCGGTCGCCACAAAGACTCGCACTCGCACTCGCTTGCCGGTTGTTGGGCCGGGCCGGTGCGGTGCATGCATACACAACAGGCTAGGACTGCGGGAGGGGGACATACACAATGATAATCCTACCCCCTCTGACCTTCCTTACCTTGTTTTGTTTACCTGGACGCGATCCGAGAAAATAAACGTACTCCATAGTCACATTATATCTGCGCCTGGTGTCGATGACGTCATATCGGTGTTCTGGTTCTGGCGGTGAGGTTAGGAGAAGCGGGAGGCGCATCGAATTAAAGATAGATAAAGAGATTAAGAGACCATGTCATAATAAAGACAACGTTATGTACGTAAAATCATATTATTTAGTCGGAACAAACATGACTAAGTATAACAGAATCATACGATAACTATGACCTTTCATTTCCCGCAAGTCTCATCAGTGGAGGCTCTTGGACCACCTTCGCCCATTGTCCTTTAATTTGGTTTTTCGCAATTTGTAAACTAATACGACAAAGTAGGCTTATGGCATTCTAATTGCGACAATGACATTATAATCTTCACAGGTTTATATAAAAATCTTTACTTGAAAGACGTCCAGTTTAAGAAATTAATCAAAATATCGACTAATTTGTGAGTAACTCACGTCCAACTCAGTATTTTTTTTTACCAAATTAAATTTGAAATTCGCGGGCAGACCCTTGTCTTCCACCTTAAGTTACGCAAGCAAATTTAATGGCTGCCGAAAGATGCTATATGAAGCTTGCTCGTCGAGCATGTACTTGTAGACTTGTACCTATAGACTTGTAAAAAAGTTTATTTGAATAAAAAACATTTCTATCCTAAAAACATTTCTATTCTATTCTATTCAGTCACATACCTGTAGCATACGCCGGCTCGAGGTCGTCCTCATCGTCCGTGTGGTGTCTACTCGAGGCGTGCGAGTGCGAGTGGTGCGGCACGCCCACGTGCACGGGCTGTATGGGCTGCTCGTAATGCTTGTGATGGTCCACGTACACCCGGTGATGGTGCGGACACGGCGTAGGGGGCAGGTAGTCCGCTAGCGTTCCACCGCGCGTCAGAGTCGAGCCGGCACTCAATGTCCCACCGCCCGAACACGACGCTAGAGCACTCCGCACTGACCCCAAGTCCAAAGACGGTCTTCTAGACAGCTCCCCGTAACTTTCCCCGAACAACGCACTCGCTGGCACCGCGTGTCTCACTTCATGGTGATGCGAATGCCCACCGTTTGATGAGGAGTGTGGGGACGCGGAATGATCTCTGCTATCCCTCGACGTCGACGCGGTGTGTATGATGCTTTGGTCGTCGTGTGTCTCCATCACTTCTCTCGCGGTGGGCGGGTTCGGGTGCGAGTGGACGACGGAAGTACCAGCCCTACGTGGACTCCGCCCACGATCGGGCATCACGGACGACGCAGACCAGTAACCCCACGCCATTTTGACTTTAATTATTTTAAAGCACTCTATAACGTTTAGCACTGACCACTAGCCATATAGGAAGACTTAGTTGACTGCAAGCAAGCCGGTGTCGGGATGGTTAGCCGTGAGCGAACCTAATCTCCTTTGACGTCGCAGCCCCGAGCTAACTCCGAAAGGAGATTTCCGTTTGTATATTCATCGGGAATGGAATTATCGTTTTATGTTTATGAACGGGTGCCACCGGCGGAAATGGGGCTACTTTCTATCTGCCCGTCTTAACATGAATTGAATTGTAGTACTTTTTTTTTATGAACTTCCCCTCATTGTGGAAATATTATATTCTATTCTATTCTAACAAATTTGCATGTGTTAAATCGGCTTGGCATCCAGCTGCCCACAAGATAGTATAAAAAAATTATTACAATGTAATAGCTACTGTTGTTATAGTATACAAAAATGATTATTTTGAAAAGAGCAACTGCTGAGTTTCTTGCCGGCTCTTCTCAGCAGATCCGCTTTCCGAACCAGAGTCGGACGTGTCATAAGAGCCACAGGTTGGCCTACGTGAAATAAATAATTTTGAATTTTGATTTTTTTGTTGAATGGACGCTGTATGGGGAATAAAACTAGTTATCGTTAAACGGCGGATGGATTATAGCGATGAGTACAAGTTTCAAAACCAGGGTGTGCAATAGATATTATTTCATAGATATGTTTTTGATATAATCTTTTTTACGCCTGAAAATCAGTGCTACAGTTTAGTTTAAATCTCGCAGTTAACTTCTTTATTTTACTGTCTCTTGGTTTTCGTGTTTATCTGAATAAATATTTTCTTTTTATTAAAAAAAAAACGGTTCGTTTCATTAGTACCTATGCAGTACTTTTCCACCTTTATGAAGTCATGTCACTGTATACAAATAATAATATAATATGATGCACAGATTATTCTCTTCCCCGAAAATATACTTGGTACGAGATATCCATTGCGTTTCTCTCTAGCAGTGAGATTTTCGACCGTCGAATTGTTTAAATCGCTACAAACTTTTAAACGAACATTTGCACCAAAGAAAAAACACTTCCAACAAGATATAGCCACTGTAAAAGCGTATTATGCGGCCGGTATAGTATTTGTTCTAAATCAACGGTACCGCGTTGAAAACTTTCGCAACAACATGCCAAAGTTTTCCCGTGCAGAACTTACGATTGCGGCAATCAATATAAAACCTACTGATTGAGCAGACCACGCCCGTTCAACTAGGGCGTACGGATAACGCGAGACCGAGAATGGGTCGAGAACTTAGAACCTTAGTGTAAACAAGAAAAAAGTTTTAAAACTGCATTCGTTACCCGTGTTACTACCAGCTTACTTACAGTACCAGTAGTAACACGGGTAATAAATACATTACGGGTAATAATACATCCCATCAAAAACATAAAGGTAGATCCAGTCTGCCGGTTTGTGGATGTTAATATTTCAATAACCGTTTGAGCTATATTTATGAAATTTGCGGTTCTAGTTAATCTAAGGGAGTTTAATAAATATACCAAATTTCATGTGTTTATGTTAAATATATTTTGAGTTATTGAGGAGGCAAAAGTGGCTCTAAGTGGTTCGTGTAATATAATTACATAACACACGGTCGCTGCGTCGCAAAGTTCCTTTCTTTTCTTTTGAACTTTGGCTGGGGACACACTTCCGTGTGTCTTGATCACGGGTACATCCTCAGGGCTAATGTAACCCGAATATGGAACATTGGATGAAAAGATCTATCATTTTGATTTTATTCGTATAAAATATAGCCTACGTCATCCGGATCATAGTAACGGATCGATTGACACTTCATTCATCATAATCGGCTCAGTAGTTTAGGTGCTAGGTGAAAAATAAGGAATTGACACATAAATACATAATACTACTAAAATAATAACCCTACCTTTTGGCTTAGCTTTGCAGTAGTCTGATAAAAATAACCACGCAAAACACTGTGTATCCACATAGAATACGAGCATCTACGAATGTTTAAAAGCTTCATTCGGGAGGCCTAATGATCTCACATTAGACGGGTTTTTCAACGGCGAATTCGATGAAAGTAATCTTGGCAGAGGTACGAAAAAGCTTTGCTTTCAGAAATTCACAATATATTACATCTATTTTATTACATCGCAAAATAAATTGATTAAACTTGCATTTATAGATTTAGCTTAATCTTATCTCATCAAAGAGACATTTGAAGGAGACCTTTTCGGATCTCGATAGGAGTTTGCAAATATTCAATTCCGGTCTTGAATTTGTAGTTCGTGGATAATAAGGGTCTCAAAGTTCGTTTTACCTAATCATAAATTGTTTATCATAGCGAAAAGTGTTGTACCTAGTCATTGTAAATCATGACGTCAAACTTTACAGATCTGTATGACGCCATATGCCTTTCACGAAAAGTTACGATTTTGTTTAAGCTGCTTGTATGTGCTCGCTTGGTGTGTTGAGCGGAGCCTGTGTTTGCTGTGTTAAGGCGGAAAAGAAATGCTTAAGACCCGGCAATGTATCAGCATATAGTATTACAATGTAGCCTTTGATGCTGCAGATATATATCAGCGGCAAAAATCCCTTAGCATCAAAATGACCCGCCTGTTCATTTATTCTCTATTTATAGTTCAATAAAAAAACACGAACCCACAACGTGGACTAAAATAAATTAACGTGTATTTAAACAGATATGAAAATAATAAAGTGTAACCATTTGAACTGAGGCGTTCCGTTTAATCCGGGCACACGGGTAATCCCTTTATGTATGACCACTGAGTTTCATTTTATATCTCATTGCTCCGATAGAATCGCGCGGCGGTGTCACTCTGACACTTTAGATTCACATTTATCATTTTTTTACACCTTTCCTGTAAAAAATATTTTTTTATATACCTACTGACACGTAGTCGTAATTCCTAGTTCCATGGTACTGACTTAAATAACAGAGTTTTTAATGTTAAAGAATTGTCTACTATTCGGTCTTTCAAAAGAACTATTATTATTTAACTTTTTACTTATAAATCCAAACATTTTTCTCCGATATGTAGTGTGCAAAAAACATATAAAAACGTAGGTTTATAGGTTCCGTGGTAGGTATAGTATATGGCAGTAAAATTCTATCGTCTGTTGGCAATATTCATAATATATTATCTGTAATCTGTCGATAATTTAATAGCAGTGTTATATTTTGACAAAAATCTATATATCGTACTTAGACTTTGTTGACAGTAAAAAAGTTGCTAACTGCCCCACTCAAGAGACATTCACTAAATTATAATTAATGAATCATTGATTTGTGATTAACTGCCGCACGCAGCCGCATGATATATCAAATTATATTTAATGAGTCATTAATTAATAACCATTAAATCTATTACTTCTAGCTGAAATGGCAGTGGGCAGGCCATGCTTGTCGCAGAAGCGATGGCCGTTGGGGCCGAAAAGTCCTAGAGTGGAGACCGCGAACAAGTAAGCGTAGTGTGGGGCGCCCTCCAGCACGTTGGACTGACGATATAAAGCGGGTGGCGGGAAGTGGCTGGATGAGGAAGGCTGAGGACCGGGTGTGGTGGCGTTCTCTGGGAAAGGCCTATGTTCAGCAGTGGACGTCCGCAGGCTGAGATGATGATGATGATGATGATGAAATCTATTACTTACTGATTTGTCATTAATGTACAAACGAAGCGTTAAATTCTGAGAGTGAAACTTTTTAAAACCAAGATCTCGTCGTTAAGTAACGATTAGCGACTCTGAGTGCGGCAGTTAACAATATAACAGATAGATTGAATACAGAAAATGGACAGACATCAACTCACAAATGAGTGAAACATTTGTTATTTAAACACGAGATACATAATATATAAATAGATATCAAAACACGAGTCATTCCCGCCGTCGGTGTAATCAGTGCCTTAGATAGATATAATAGTCCAATACTTCGAGCGATGAATACAGTCTACTTCACACAATGAAGCCGAGGTTTTCCCACCGGGTGGCGCCTGCCTCATAATATAGTGGAATATTAACCAGAAACCGAGGTAAATATTCCATGAACTTAACTTTAAAATGCTGACCACGGGCTAAAAATTTATATCACTTTCGGATGTTGCGGTGTTTTTGTTGTGTTTAATTATAGAAAATGTTTGTATGGTATGCATACCTTTACCTATAAATGTAATAGAACTGTGGCTGGCTGACTGAATGATAGATCTTCTTCTTTTTTGTTTCATTAAATAGGGATTTTTTTTGAAATTCCATATTTAAAGGGGCGGTAAAACTTTTAAGTAGATGAGATGAGACGTGGACGAAGTCGTCTGCTTGACTTAGTTATGGAATATATCTTCACTATGTAGAGAGAAAATGTAGATGTTTTCTGAAACCCACTTTTTTCATATAATTTTTGTAGTTTTAAATACCTTAAAATTGCACGTATATAAACCGTCGGAATGAAATTCTAAGGGCCAATTTCACCAAAGTAAAATAAGTCTTATCCGAGCGTAAAGATATTTTGACAACATTTTCAATACAAAAACTGTCAGAACGCCCAATTTAGGTATTCCTCAGTAAAACGTCACTCGACGTGGTGAAATCGGTCATAAATGATAATGACACTTTTAGCCAAAAATGTTTCGTTAATTTAGAAGAACTAAATGCGTTAACGTAAACGGTTTCTTGTTTTATACAATATATAGAAGAGAAGAGAAATAAGAGGAGAGATTAACAAGAGAAGAGATAGAGAAGAGCTGAGAGATATAAAAATACACACACGTGTATTGCAGATGGATTGCAGTCCAAATCCAGTCCGTCTGTCTAGACTCTGGACCTTAAAGGCTCTACGGTAAATATTGGATGGACTGTACTTTTAATGTTTACACGAAATGAAAATTTTAAATCACTCCCGGGAGGCTGACGTTGCGATGATGTTGTTTCTTTTCGTTGAATTATTAAAAAGGCTTTTATCGGATTATGAACGATTTTAAACACTCCTTTAATGTTTATAAACTGTGGCTAAATCTGAGGTTCATTTTCTACAGACAAGGCTTTAACTCGCTACAAAATTCATTTGGATGTTAGGCTTATCGGATACGTAAATCATGAATAACTGTAAATTTAATGAATGAATGGTAAAGGTAAAAAGGGACCAAGTTAAAAGTAAATGGGCGGAACACATAGTTTGAAGAACTGGCGCTAGGCCGATATCGGTGGAAGACCATGGAAAAGACCTTTGACCAGCAATGAACGTGTATCAGTTGGTAAAGAAGAAGAAGCAATGTAAATCATATAACATCTAGCTATTTAACTTGATATAAAATAATTTAATATAAAAAAATCTTTTTAAACAACCGACTTCAAACACCCGCTTTAATATATTACACACACACGATACAAAGTATATAATTTATTGTTGATATTTTAAAAACCGCTCGACCTATTTCGATAAAATTTATTTGGGACCACCTGGGGAGTATACCCTTTCAAACAAAAAAAGAATTTCCCAAATCGGTTCAGGCGTCTTCGAGTAGTCGGTGGACATACATAAAAAAAAAGATTCCGACGATATCCACCTTTTTTGAAGTCGGTTAAAAATATCAAGTGACCTAAAGCTACTTCTAAGAGGTTTCTAAACGCGCCCTGAAAAGCACACAACACAACCAGCTGGGTTTTCTGTCTGCTGTCATCTCACAATATCACTTAGGGCCGATTTCAACAACGTAAACTAAGTCTTATCCGAGCGTAAATTTGCTATTTTGACAGATATTTTAAAACACGGTTTTTGTTTTCAGAACACCCAATTTATTCCTTGGTTCAATGTCACTCGACGTAGGTGAAATTGGCACTTGGACGAAGTATCAAGACTTGACAGTTTTTTTTATAAGAATTTAACAATTAACAACTTGACAGCTGTCACAGGAAATAGCCGAGTTTTGATCAAGGTTCCGGTGATAGGAGTAATAAAAATATTGCAGTTACGTATTTAAACGTAATACTCCGGAATAAATAAATAACAGTCAGCATTTTCAAAGAGACACTTAATCAATTTATGCATGAGATGCATTGGTCTTTTCGAACCATTTCGACTTATTTTGAAGGAACATTATTTTTAGTAAAACTCCGTCCAAGTGTTTTTATGATGTCCATTCTAATGGCTATAATTTGTTTTATTGTTGAAGGCACCTTGGCTACAACCCCTGTGTCGACTGGGCGCTTCCCTTTGTCATAACGAAATGGTTTTCGACTCTGTAAAGGACTTTCACTAGGGTCTCCTCGCCGACAAAGATCCTTTGTACAAGTGTCTTGCATTAGATTGGAAGCCTAGATGGCAGTGTTGCTAAGAACTTTGATTACGAAGTTACGATATACGTATTGCGTTGTTGCATTCAGACTGTAGGATTTCTTGTATATTTTACAACAGCTAGAGTTCGTCAACTATTTTGCCATTAACTGTTATTTCAATAACACTTTGCATGGCTTTTAAATTGACTAAGGGCCGATTTCACCAACGTAAAATAAGACATCCCAGCGTAAATTTGATATTTTGACAGTATTTTCAATACAGAACATGTCAGAATACCCATTTTATTTTTCGGTAAAACGGTACTCGACACTAGTGAAATCGGCTATAAGTGCCGTTCTGACAGTTTTTCTATTCAAAGTAGGTACTGTCAAAATATCTAATTTACGCTCGGATAAGACTTATTTTACACTAGCTGATGCCCGCGACTTTGTCCGCGTGGATTTAGTTTTTAAAGTCCCTCAAGAACTCCTTGATTTTCCGGGATAAAAAGTAGCCTAGATGTTGACCCGAGTAATAAGCTAACCTTACCTTAAGCTTAACCACGGTATAAAATTTTGTAGAAATCTGTGCGGTAGTTTTTACGTGAAAGAAGGACAAACAAACAGACAAACTGACAAAAATTAAATAAAAATCTGTTTTGGGCTCAGTATCGATAGTAAAGCATCCCCCAATTAAAATTTTCAAAATATATTAAATGTACAGAAATCTTCCAGTTACAGTTTTATTATATGTATAGATTGGTGAAATCGGCCCCTAAACGTTGCAAAAGCTGCGAGAAATAAGTTATACTGATTGCGCTCGGATTGCTGCTTTTATCTAACATTCTGTTGACAGGTGTAGGACAACTGCATAGGTAGACAGTCGGGTAATCGTAAAATCGGCAATCAGATACTGTCTGCAGCCAGTCAGTGATCTAGTACCGACAATTAAAGTCGATCATCTACGTGGCGCGTCAACGACAAACACTGCAGTGCATCGCAATATCGCTATGCGGTTCACAAATCAATCACTCGATGGCTTCTCTTGTTTCATAGTGATTTTTGGTGCGAGACATGTTTATCGGCATGCATAAAACACTTTTTGAAACTAGATTTTTAGTGAAAAAGTTATAAAAGAATGGTGATGTGTTCCACTAGTAAATTACAACGAAATAACTATAACTGCAACCCTACCGTTATTATGAATGCGAAAGTGTTTGTTGTTCTTGCCCTTCAATAAAGCAACAATGAATCAACGGATTGACATGATTTTAGCATTGTATTGGGTATTGGGTTGGTGTATTGTATGAGTATTGGAATAGTTGACGACCAGTTAGTAGGGCTAGCATGCATGCACGAGATTTTTTTAATATATTTCTTAGGTGTCATATAGATAGAGGTATAGAGAGAGGATTTATCTTGACATAGGGCCATAGGGTAAAAATTCAAATAATAAAGCAGCCCCAGATTAATATTAAGAAATTGAATTTTCAGTTGATATCTTGTATAAAGTAGGCATAAGTAATGGTTAATTTTTACGCCAATGAAATAATGATCAACATTTAATTAAACGATGCGAGTTTTTGATCCCTTACAAGAGTCTGGCAAAGGGCTAAAAATTTCCTGAAGAAGTCTAAGAATACTCTAGTTATAATATTTAAGAGTATGTATTTTAAACCCATCTATTTAGACCCGCCTTTATTAACGAAATTGTCAGTCAGAAAATTATCTGTTTCATACATCCAGCAAGCGTCAGAAAGGGACGAACGATATGGCAAAATTCTGAGGTGTCGGTATAATCGCATTGATTGCATCAAAGTTTAAGCAAAAGAGGGTTGGCCTATACGAGTATCATCAATTACACGTCACTCACTATTGTATGATGAGGTACGAAAGTTTGAACCACAATAGAGACTGCATTGCATCAATATCGCTATGCGGAGCTTCGCACATCAATCAACTTTTTATCCGTAAATAACATCGAAGTGTTATCATATTTAGTGACGCACACATCTTTTTCAATAGATTCGCTCGTAAAGTGGATCTTAATGCATCGCTGTCAAAGTAGACTTTTATTGTACGCATTCGAGTAAACCACACATATTTTGGCCAATTTTTAAAACTTTGCGGCAAAGTAACTCTTTTCCTAGTGAAGTGCTAACGGGCGCGGCTTCGTCTTCGGGTTCAGGCACCGGCTTCGGGGTCTACCCCTAAAGCCCTCGGTGTTAGAGAGCTAATGTCATGCGTCATGCTCGTGACCGGGTGCCGCCGGCGGAAGTTTCTTGCCGGCTCTTCTCAGCAGAATCCGCTTTCCGAACCGGTGGTAGTGTGTGTAGTAGTCATGACGTGTCATAAAAGCCACAGGTTGGCCTACGTGAAATAAAAAACTTGAAAGGTGTCAAGGGACACCCGGATGGAACGTAATTCCTTTCGATTACATTGTGTTCGGTATAAGTTAAAAAAATTAGGGAAAAATTCCACATGTAGAAATTATTTAAAATAAAATAGAAAATTCAGTCTGTCGAGCTGGGATTCGAACCATCGACTTTGAACTTTTAGGCGACTGCCGGAGCCACTAGGCTACGGAGCCACAATGTTGTATCGCGAAAATACCGAACACAATGCAAAATTCACATTCAACAAAAAAGTGTCGGTTTCAAAATTATGTCGAATGTCGATTCCTTAATTTTTTCCGTCTAGCCCCCTTCCGTACCGTGCGATAAGGAACTTACGTTCCAATAATTTTGAATTTTTTGAATTTTAATCTTGAAGCGGTAGGGGAAAGGCATCAAAAACTAACTATAAAGACGCCATTCAAGGCTACAGTCGTCATTTTGCAAAAAAAAATGTGAATAAAAAGACTACATTACTTTTAACAATATCAATTCTTTTGAGTGCCAAATTCGTTTGACAAGACACACGACTCACGAGTTACAGTGTCGATGTCGAAAAAAAGCACAGAGGATTCTCGTATTTGTTCATCCGAGTGAACTTGATGCACAAAGGAACTTTGCGTGCCTCGAGTACAGAATCACACAACAGCCTATATGAGGGGAGGCCGGGAATACTCGCGTTGGGTTGTAATGATGAAATGTAGGCACATGAAAAGGTTGTGTCAAAGTTCAGGGAATTAGTGAACCATGTCACTTTTGACTGTGTCTCTTTGATCTCAATAAATACTAACATCACTAAATTGAGTGAAGTTATCTGTGAAGGAGTATTTTCGTATGTCTGCTTTTGCGTCTCTTGGTTAAGGACCTTGACACGCCTTTGCTGCGACGTACTATAAAAGAAAAAATTGGTTGTCTGTAAAGTCGGTTTACGGACGATAGTTTTACGTGATAAAGTCATAAAGAAACATTGATGAATAAATGTGTCACAAGCCAACACTTGGGCCGATCGTGCCTCTCTATCGCTTGTTCCGTGCTCTCGCTTGCACGCACAGACTCAGGCGGAAAGTGACACTTTTTCGTGCGTGCAGCCGGTGTTCATCGATTTATAAGACGTTATCACGTCAAAAGCTTTCAGCGGTAGCGGAGGTCTACTACACTAAAAGCCTATTTATTGACTCTTCATACATCCCGTATAAATTATTCATCCATACGAAAAAATTCAGTTTATAAAATTAAACGACATATAAAATAATGTTAGCTCACGCTAATGATCGCCTTGCGTTGCAGCTCGTTTAATATCATTAAGCGATTCATAAATCAATCACTCGCTTTGTAAATAACGCATTTGACTCCCCTGCGATTGCTTTAGAATATCGCCCGCTTTATAAAGTTAAAATTTTAATAATAGGTCTTACCTATGAAATTGCCGTTTTGTATGCAATAAGTGAAAGTACTTATTTTTTCAAACTTTTTTATTTCTGTTATTCGAAGTAATCACCCATGCAATCGACGCATCTTTGCCAACGCATTGGCAGTTTATTGATGCCCTTCTTGTAAAAATCAGCTGGACGGGAGGCAACAAACTCTTCAAAGGCATTTTGTACTGCCTCTCGGGAATTGAATTTTTTACCCACTACAAAGTTGTCTAAATTTTGGAAAAAGTAATAGTCGGTAGGTGCAAGGTCTGGTGAGTATGGTGGATGAGGGAGAGCTTCCAACCCCAGCTCTTGCAGCTTGGAGACTGTCTGTGGCGCAGTATGGGGTCGCGCGTTGTCGTGAAGGAGCAGTGGGGACGATCAATTGACCAAAGCTGGTTGCAGATGTGCAAGCTTCTCCATCATTCTCTCCAGTTCTTCACAGTACACATCTGCATTAATGCTCATGCCGTTTTGTAAAAAGCTGTGGTGAATCACACCCGCACTAGACCACCAAACAGTGACCATCACCTTTTTAGGGGTCATTTTTGGTTTAGGGCATTGCTTTGGTGCTGAACCAGGGTCTAACCAACTTGCTGAGCGCTTTCGATTGTCGAACAGAATCCATTTTTCGTCGCACGTAACAATTCGTTTCAAAATTCTTTCATTTCTTTGCCTGTTGAGCAGCGCAAGGCAGGTCTCGACGCGTACGTTGCGCTGGCGATCGTTAAGGTCGTGGGGCACCCATCTATCAAGCTTTTTTACCTTGCCAATTTGTCGCAAATGGATAATTTTGTTTTGATGCTTACATCAAAAGCTGCTGCTAGCTCAGCTGTAGATTGAGTTTCGTCAGCTTCCACAATCGCCTTTAATTCATTATTGTTAATCAAAGTCTCCGGACGACCACGAGCTTCATTTTTCAAGTCAAAATTTCCAGAACGGAACCGGGAAAACCAATAACGGGTTGTGCGATCGTTTGTACAGTTCTCTCCGTAAACGTTTTTGATGTTACGGGCCGTTTGTGTCGCGTTGGTGCCACGACGGAACTCATATTCCGTAATTACACGAATTTTTAAAGTATTCTTTATGACGAAAAATGTTCAAATGTAATGAAAATACAACGCTAATCAAAAAACAAAAGACTGAGTTTGTAAATAGAATGTCATGGTTTTAAAACAAAATTAATTTGAATTTAGAATACAGAGCCATTACAAACTTTTTTTTATTTGAAATGACCAGTACTGAAGAAAGGCAATTTCATAGGTAAAGACCTAATATGTAGTATCATATTGACATGATGAGCATATTTTTCCGTGTATTAGATATATTAAAGCGTACCGTAATGGTTAAAAAAGAGGCCGGTAGAAAATTCAAATAGAAACCAAACTGCTTATAGACTACAGAGCGTGTCGAAGAAATAGACAAACAAAAATACATAAATACCAACATAAGCTTGACGAAACATTAGTATTACCCTCTTTCGACAATCGAGTGATCACTTCCTTTTTTTTTCTTTTTTTTTTCAAACACTACGTCGCGGTATCGGCACACGCCGCTGTGTGGCTCTTATAATATTGGAAAGTCTTAATCGGAAAGCTACATTATCTTGCAGCTTTATTCCACTCACCGACCCAGTGCGCGCCAAATGAGTTGGAAATTCCTCCGATGCAAGCGAAAACAAAGACATCTCTGTACAATAATTGACGCACTTGATCGATAGGAAAGTAACAGTAACACGGTGGTGTGTGTTGACCACTGCCTCGTTGGTTTACTGATCAGCATGTTCGACTATGGATGACGAGGTCCCAGGCTCGATTCAAGAAATTCTCAGTACTATACCCTGGAGTTAGGAATTTGTCGATGAGTCACCGCCGTGCCTCGGAGAGCATGTAGAGAGCACGTAAAGCAGTCGGTCCTGCGCCTGATCTCGGACTATGAGAATAAGGGAATAGTGAGTGCCCTGTGTTTGCGCCCACACTTGTGCGCAATAATATCTCCCGCGCAGATGGCTAATCTGTCAAACGAGTCGCTTATATTTTCATACAGGAATAAAGATATTTTTATACGAATTATCCAAGCAAAGGCATAATGCTCGCAAAATCTAACTCACTAACTTTCAAAATAAAAAAAGGAAACTGCGCATAATATGGAGAGGAGAAATACCTTAATGGATGAAATTTTCCGCCCACTAGGTAAGCGGTGCAATGTGAAACCGACCGTGAACAGATTTAAACGCCGGGGCGTTGTGTGGATTAGCCAATGATGTTTACAGCCTTTAGATTAATCGTTCTTAGGAATGCAGTGACAATACTCCTGCCTTTTGTTCCATTTAAATCATGATTGAAATGATTACTTTCATTGTGGGGCCTATATTTCAACCGACTAACTTTAACCGACGAAAAAATTTTACGTCTTCACAGATTTTCAATACAAAAACTGTCAGCTCATTTAATTGTTCCTCCGTTAAACGCAACAAAGGAAGTACTAAATCAGAAATAAAATCCGTAGAAGAAACAGAGTAACCGCTATAGCTCAATGAGTCGCGAAGCTGAAATAGTACATTGTTCTACGAGGGGTGAAAGTGACCCATTACTTACGAGGGCGTCATTTGAGACACGAGGCGTAGCCGAGTGTATCAATACGTCCGAGTTAGGAATCGCACTTTCTCCCGAGTGATACATAGTGCTTTATACTACACCTACGAGGAAAATAACAGACACATTTTTTAATTATTGAAGTTTACTTTAGAGGTACGCCGTCTACTTTAAGAGGTACGCCGGCTACTTTAGAGGTACGACGACTACTTTAGAGGTACGCAGGCTACTTTTAAGGTACGCAGGCTACTTTGGAGGTACGCAGGCTACTTTTAAGGTACGCCAGCTACTTTAGAGGTACGCCGGCTACTTTAGAAGTACGCTGACTACTTTGGAGGTACGCAGGCTACTTTTAAGGTACGCCAGCTACTTTTAAGGTACGCCAGCTACTTTAGAGGTACGTCGACCACTTTAGAGGTACGCAGGTAGCCTGCGTACCACCAAAGTAGCCTGCGTACCTTTAAAGTAGACGGCGTACCTCTAAAGTAGCCTGCGTACCTCTAAAGTAGCCTGCGTACCTCCAAAGTAGTCACCATAGAGGTACGCCCACTACTTCAGAGGTACGCAGGCTACTTTTAAGGTACGACAGCTACTTTAGAGGTACGCCGGCTACTTTAGAGATACGCCGACTACTTTAGAGGTACGCAGGTAGCCTGCGTACCACCAAAGTAGCCTGCGTACCTCCAAAGTAGGCTGCGTACCTCTAAAGTAGACGGCGTACCTCTAAAGTAGCCAGCGTACCTCTAAAGTAGCCGGCGTACCTCTAAAGTAGCTGTCGTACCTTAAAAGTAGCCTGCGTACCTCTAAAGTAGTCGGTGTACCTCTACGGTGACTACTTCAGAGGTACGCAGGCTACTTTCGAGGTACGCCGGCTACTTTAGAGGTACGCCGACTACTTTAGAGGTACACAGGTAGTCTGCGTACCAGCAAAGTAGCCTGCGTACCTCCAAAGTAGCCTGCGTACCTTAAAAGTAGCCTGCGTACCTCCAAAGTAGCCTGCGTACCACCAAAGTAGCCTGCGTACCTCTAAAGTAACTTGCGTACCTCTAAAGTAGACGACGTACCTCTAAACGAGCTGGCGTACCGTAAAAGTAGCCTGCGTACCACCAAAGTAGCCTGCGTACCTCTAAAGTAGACAGCGCACCTCTAAAGTAGACGGCGTACCTCTAAAGTAGCTGTCGTACCTTAAAAGTAGCCTGCGTACCTCCAAAGTAGCCTGCGTACCTTCTAAGTAGGCTGCGTACCACCAAAGTAGCCTGCGTACCTCTAAATTAGACGGAGTACCTCTAAAGTAGCTGGCGTACCTTAAAAGTAGCCTGCTTACCACAATTTTTTTAAGTATTTTGTATGACTGAACTAATTTTGTCAAAAATTAAAAAAAGACAACCACGTATGTAATGGATTTTCATACAACTTTTCAGCCCGCTAAAGCACGTAAGTAATGAAATTTCATACATTTTTTCAGCCCGCAGATTTGTCTCCACGTAAAGACGTATTTTCTTTCTCGCTCTCTCTCGATATGACACAAATCGGAAGGTACTTTCCGAGCAGGTGTAGTATAATAGTACATTGTTCAACGAGGGGTGAAAGTGACCGAATACACCCGAGTAAGGAATCGCACTTTCTCCCGAGTGATACATAGTGCTTTATACTACACCTACGAGGAAAATAATAGACAAATCACATAATTGAAATTCATATATCTATTAATTTACAATTCTCAAACTCAACTCAACTCTAAAAAACTCATGGTAGAATTTATTCTCGCTTTTCCACTGTAGTAAATCTTCATAAAATGCTTTGTTGTATTTATCGATTTCTAGATTTCTCGGGACATTCATTTTTCACTATACACAGACATTTTGAATTCACACTGCTATCACCAATAGACATTTTGAGTTCTTAATATAGAGTAAAGTTTATGGTTTCTACTAACAGCTTGTAAGTAATTTTATAAATTCAAAATTTAGATATAACAAAATAATGCGACTCGCGGGAAATTTTTCATTTTTTTTAAATACGTAGGTATGACTTACAGAAAACGCAAGTGGCCAGTAACCACAGACCAGGAACAACAAGATAACAATTTGTTTTTTTTTTTTAACTTTGTAATCAGTTTTATTTTATTTCATAGAATAAGTATGTAATAGAATATGGAACCTCGTTTACTTATATAGTATATAGAATCCTCTTTATATAGATTAATTATTATTAGTTATAATTTAGTCACTATTTTATATATTTTTCTAATTATTTATTTATTAGATACTTACTATGAAAATAAAGAAACTTGTTTGTTGAAACAGATTTCTATTTTTTTTATATATAATTTTTTTAAGTATTGGTATTACTGAACTGATTATATCAGAAATTTAAAAAAAAAACCACGCGTGTAATGGATTTTCATACAACTTTTCAGCCCGCTAAAGCACGTAAGTAATGAAATTTCATACATTTTTTCAGCCCGCTCATTTGTCTCCACGTAAAGACGTATTTTCTTTCTCGCTCTTTTTCGATATGACACAAATCAGAAGGTACTTTCCGAGCAGGTGTAGTATAAAGATAATTCGTAGAACGTGGTAGGGTTTGTTGGCATTTTACCACTTGATTTACGGAACCGAGCAACGGATCAACACGTTTTTTGCATGAGCATAGTTGACGACCTGAAGATTGACGTAGGCTACTTTTTATACGACTGCCTGAAAATTGACGTAGGCTACTTTATACGACTGCCTGAAAAAAGGAGTATTACGGGATTTTTAATAACTTACTCCACGCAGACGAAGTTGCAAACAATTGCTGTTCGTTAGTCTGCCTAAAACTCAAAAACGGCGCGACCCATTTTTTTTTGTTTTATTCTATCCTTCGACAGTTTAAAGTAGGACGTGCCTTAAAGCAGATTTAGTACTAAATAAATTCTGCCACTTTCCGCGGGAGGTGAGGTAACACGTACAGCACACATTTACTAACTCACTACGTCTCCATGGGCGCACACTAACTCAAAAGCTGTCACACTTACAGAAAATGAGCACACAAGCAAATAATAATTACACGTACGTCGTACATGTACTTCGGCAGAGGAGAATGCGTGCGCTTGGCAAGTCCTTCTCTCTCTCTCTCTTCCAACATTCTATCTAATACAAGGGTGGTTTAAATCAGAAAAAAAAATAGGGGAAGACCTAAAAGAACAGCTGTAAAATCAAAATAGTTCATTTTGCATAGGAAGATAATACCCACTTCAAGTAAACCTCTTTTAATAGATGGCGGAAGCGAAGCCGCTGGTAAAAGCTAGTAGTGTACAAATTTAGGTCACGGTTAGCTGTTGAAAGAGCCGAAAATGTTACTTTAAAATACACAGAAAAAGCCGACTTGACACGGTGTCGCATGAAATGTATAAAGTCCGCAATCGTTCCGCGTGCAAGCTGCATGACCTCGTTTGAGAAGGGCTTAGTCTGTCAGCTGATCCGTGCGGTTCCCGCCAGCGGCCCACTGACTGCACACATTATTCCAATGCACTGACGGTTTTCTCTATTTCATCATCATTAGCAACCCATCAACGGCTCACTACTGAGCGAGGTCTCCTCTCAGAGAAGGGTTATAGGCCGTAGTCCCCCACGCTGGCCCAATGCGAATTGGCGGACCTCACACACCTTCAAGAACTATGAAGAACTCTCAGGTGTGCAGGTTTCCTGACGATGTTTTCCTTCACCGTTGAAGCAAGTTACATATAATTGCTTATACGCACTTGACTCCGAAAAGTCAGAGGTGCGTACCCGGGATCGAACCTGCGACCCCTCGAATAGAGACCTCAGTCCTAACCACTAGGCTATCACTGCTTTTTACTTTTCTCTATTTACTGGGGATGTTTTTATTTTTAAACGTTCGAACACATCTTTTAAATAGAATGGATGGGCGATGTCTTGAGTGCGAAAACTGTCTCAGGAAGTAAAAAAATATCTGAAAATTTTTAGTCGACTAATTTTTATCGATACTATGTTCTCTACTCTAACGTGGCCTTCGTAGTCTTCCATATATTTTGCTGGTAGACTTTTTGTCGAGCTACTAAAGTGTCGCTAATGTATCTATACTCTATTGACGTACTAAGTACCTACGCCACTGTCGGACCTAAATTATAAACTTTTGTTTACACCGATTTTCAGTTTAGAGTGTTTTATTAAATTTCACGCGCGATAGACTTCATTAAAAGTTTAGTCCACGGATATTATATTAATTTGGAAATAATAATTAATTTATAACAGCTATAATGTTGATTAGATTTCATTTATGAAGTAGCTCGATGTTTCGACCGTAGCAACATTCGCCGTCAAAAGTAAATGGATACTTTCTATGAAAGGCCCTTGGCTGGTTTGATTGAAAAAGTAATAAGCACCTAAACCAACTCGAGGGCTTGATTGATTAAAAGGGATAATGATTGTTGTCTATGTCATAAATAAACTACTATTTCTTATTTAATCAAATTTATTTATTTATACTGTTCCAAAACTTAAACTTAAACATGAACATTACTAAGGACGTGCATAAGGAGAGCTTATCTATAAGAAAGAGATTTCCTCCAGAAGCCATCGAATGTGAAAACAATGAGATCAAGATATGGCAAGACATTAAAAATTTTACATTTTACATAATCTTCAAATAATAAACTTAATATTTTCTTCTTAATCATTGAAAAAGTTTTCCAAAACACTTAAACCCCACGTCCTTTCTAACTTATAAGTTGAAATGTTTATAGCATCACATATCCCCACACATAAAACTCCCATATAAAGTGTGCAGTACCTGGGTGACCGAGCTTTGCTCGTTTTCATGAAAATCGTACTATACATACAAGAATTGCTCGTTTAAAGGTATTAGATAGATAGATAGATTAGATTAGTTATCGCAACCGCAAATCAAAGAGTAAAACTATTTGTTTTTTCAGTTATGACATCATAGACACATCTATTTTAATCAATTTTAGGGAAACTTTGTGCGTAAACAAACTACAATTTAACAGTGTTTGTTTTAATTTATATTTGCTATCGTAAGGAACCTCTGGATACGAAAGGCGCAATACCGTGATACGTGGATGTCCCTGAAAGAGTTACTTATATTCAACAGTGGAAGTCAATCGGTCGACGACGACGCGTACATTGTTCCAACTCTCAATTAGCTTTTGCAATATTCTGCACACTTTGTCTCCTTGCCTAACTCAATAATACAATTCTCATTTATATCTTAAGGAAGGGTATGAGATGCAGCCTCATCTTATCGTTGCCTAAATATTAACATACACGAAATTCCCATTTGTTTGCGTTACCTACTCGCGCCTAGGGTTGCCTATTGCGACTTTTCAATATTTTTTTACCCAACTACAACAAAGGCTAAATATTTTTTTACTAACATTTTTTGCAATAATATTTTCGTTATCTCGATTTTCCACCAATGTATTTTAAATAATCACAAGTATTTTTTGATTCAATTAAAAATGCTTCAATGCTTTAAAAACCCAAAAATTTATGCGAAAAAGTAACGTTAACGTTGAGTTTTTCCAACCGAAAAAACCCACTAAAATTTTCATGTATAAGTTTGCCGATGGCTGCCCCGTTCGCCTAGTTATAGGCGAGCGCGGGTCGCGGCCGGCGGTCAGCAAACCTTCTGCGCGCGAGTTATAAATGTACTATTTTGAGTTTTTACATAAATAACATAAAACAAATTTTGTTTTATAACTTGAAGGTCAAATGTCTGATTGAAACGAAGGACGTTTTTTGTTGTCAGTCAGTCAGCCGCATCAACCCTACTGTCTTGTATTCTTGTTTATTATGCATATGGCAGTACGGGTATACGAACTATGTGCCGTAGCAGCGGGAAAGGTGATATTGTATAGCTCTTTAGGGACACATAGAAAAACATTGAGTAACGTCTATATTCTCACTTTACCATGTGCTCTAATAATAATAATATACTAAGCCCCTAAAAAAGATATGGAATTAAAACCTGCTCGCACATCTAGTAGTCTGCAACGTATTTTTTTTATAGTAAACCTCAAAATTAGGATAATGACACTGTGTCCAACGCTTTATAGCATGTATGAAGCGTGATTCAAATGTTTTTGTTAGAACAGGCAGTTGTACAATGATGCGCATCTATTTTACAGCAGCGAAACCATAACGACATTGCCTGCTCTCAAGCAGACATTTGACTATGCCTCTATCCTGCTGCTTTTTCTGCTACGGTTTCTCAGTGGAGATGTGTTAAAAGCTTTAGAATTCTGTTGGTCAAACCTTCTATAACTATAATAGGGGAGTTTATTATCTGGCAACTCATATTTTTAGGTCTAAATAGTTGATTCTCAACAATAATTCTGACAACGATAACTTTACGATTATTAATAAAAATTCTTTTCAAAAAACCGACTTCTAACGCCACTACAAAGTATAAAAATAATTTTAGTTTGTCCACGTTTGTTGAAGTCGGGCGGGCCTATATACAAACTATGAAACCGATGCGCGACGCTACAGAATATGATAGACTCGTTTGTAGAAGTCAAGCGAGCATCGCGAGTCCGTTTCATAGTTTGTATTTTAGGCCCGCCCGACTTCAACAAACGTGGACAAACTAAAATTATTTTTATACTTTGTAGTGGCGTTAGAAGTCGGTTTTTTGAAAAGAATTTTTATTTTAAGCTTTTAAGTGTAGTATACTATGATTGAGGAGCTAGGACCTGGAGCTCCATGATGTAGTCCATACTTGTTACCTACAATATCAATTCGTAATCGAAATTTCCTAAATCGCCATAGTTTTAGCCTGCAGCATCAGGCTTGAGGAGTTGAAGGTATATTTATGGGACCATTTCGCAAACATCCTCTGTCGATTAAAAAAAAATCACGCGAATCGGTCCAGTAATCCCGGAGAAATCGGTGGACATACATAGAAAAAAAAAAGATACCGGCCGAATTGAGAACCTCCTCCTTTTTGGAAGTCGGTTAAAAACAGAGTCGGAAGATTAATAAGCGTTACGAGAAGAAAGCGTGGTGATATATATTGTTATTTTTTTGCGGAAATGGACATCATAGTCAAAAAATTCTACGTGTGCGGTATATGTAAGTACTTCACCTTATATGTGCGATCATCATAATCAATTTTCCCAGTCAGTAACGTACAAAAATTAAGTCCGGCTTTAAAATAAATGTTTAGCAATTAATAAACGGAATCAATTAACGTCAGTGAAGTGTAGCTATATTATGTTAGTTGGATAATTTTCCCTTCAACTAACTAACACAGCTAAGCTGGCTTATTCACGTTTTACAACGAGGTCAAACGGGGGATTACACGCAACGCGTCAGCAACAAAGCCTAGAGTAGGCACCGGTTTATATGGCGTAGCTTTAAAGTTTAGCCTGGGACTAATTCACTAGGTAGTTTTGAGTTTAGTACCTTCACTATACGTTAAGCTTTTTTCTCTTCGGGGGAGGAAAAGTCCCTTCGCACTTTTGGCTACTGGCAGGGCGTGTAAAACTTGCACGAAATAAAACAGCCTTCCCCTACTGAATCTCTAAGTTAGGCACGGAACCACAATTGCATTAATTCGTGCCAACTGTAAATGAAACTATATGGTAGGCCCGTTTTCACCAACCATATCTAAATCATCCCCTTAGCCGGAGTCCCTTTATGTGGGTAGCCCCTAAATACAATCCCTTAACCAATGTCATTTCCACTTTCAGGTGTACTCTAAAGGTTCGTGAAAACTAAATTGATAGAAAGCGTCACCTAACTTAACTAAGATAGCCCGTAAAAGTTAGGGAACGGGAAAACGGGCATGAGAGTCACACACCGGATGTTCGTGAGAGCTACGCACGGAAATGAGGAGTTAAAAGACAAAACACAATAGAAGAAGAAGCTGAAGTGGCAATTGGCGGTCGCGAGGAACACAGTTTAAAGAACTTGATACATTATGGGTTCTTAAGTTCGAAAGGCGAGGCCGCATCAGAAAAAGCAGCATTAGAGGCCCCCTACTTGATGGAGAGACGATCCTCCCGCAAATCGCTGAGGCGCAGGATGCCGATGGAATGAGTTCGAGTTCTCTAGACATTTACGTCCAGCGGTGGACATCTATCGCTGGAGACAATGGCGACGACTAAATGGTAGTATAGGCACTAAGCTCACCCTATACTGCTACAATTATGTATGGGATATCTTGGTCGCTAATCTCTAAGGATCTCTTTCATAAAGATTTTTTAAGTTATCTCTCAGAGTCATCTAAACGCTTCGTTAGTACATACAAACAACAACTCACTGTCTGCCGCACTCAGAGTCGCTAATCGTTACTTAACGACGAGATCTTGGATTTAAAAAGTGTCACTCTCAGAAATTAACGCTTCGTTTGAACAATAATGACAATTCAGTAAGTAATAGATTTAATGATTATTAATTAATGACTCAAATATAATTTAATACATGCGGCTGAGTGCGGCAGTTAATCACAAGTCAATGATTCATTAATTATAATTTAATGAATGTCTCTGAGTGCGGCAGTAAGAGATTTAGTGATACATAATTATTTAATAACTCGTTAAATATAATTTAATGGATGCCTCTGTTAAATTGCAAACTTAATTGGAGGATGTGAGGAGGGTAACTTGATTATAAGGAGGGTAACTTTGTTTGTTTGACCTTAAGAAACAAACGCTTCAAAACAAGAGGTTTCCACGATAGGGTCAATCCAACGCGGCCCTGCTTCGTCCCAAAAACGAATAACTAATATAGTAAAGCTGTTTAATTACTCTTGGGAGTTTATATTATTATTATTAGCAACAAAACTTTGTCTATAGTAGAGCCCTTTTAAATGGCCATATTTGGTTTTATTCGATGGCTGCGATATCACGAGATGGTAAGCGATGATGTAGTCTATGATGGTAGCGAGCTAACTTTTAAAGGGTATGAGTGTGATATCTGTACATTAAACCCATATTTCTGGTCGGTTTCCACACATCATTGTACATCTTAGTGGTACTCATCTGTAAGCTGAATAGTAAGTGATTATTTAACGTATGGGGTAACCCGTTACTCTATATCTAGTTATTCTCCAATTATTATTTATTGTTGACGTCAACCTCCTTATAACTCCGTATTCTGACTTATATCGCTCATAATTCTCGATATGAACGTGTATACTAATTAATTAAAGCGTCGGTTTTTCCAAGCGATAAAACTTACAATATCAAGAAACAAGGTCACAAATCAACCTGCGGTATTATAGTTGTTACGAAGTTTTATTTTTAATTCAATTAGTTTTACGAGTATGTTGGCACGCACGCGGCCGGCGGCTTCCCCTTTCAGAATTTCAATGTCACCACTTCATATCACAGAGGGTTTACCTCACCTGACTTAGAGCTTTTCTTGTTTCTTTTCTAGCGTGTTTCCTTTTACCCAGAATGAATCGTTATCGCATCTATACAATTTTAACTAAGCCTTAATTAGGTTGAAACCACGAAAGATCAACGATTCAAACCCTACCATTGCGGTATTTTTATAACTTCTTTTAGCGCAATCTTAGCGTTTGTTTGGAGTGGAAAGAGGGATATTAGAATATTTTTTTATATTAAGCTAATAGTTGCTAAAACTGATTGGAAAAGTAGATATGACATATCACTAATTTCCTTGATGATGTGTAGATCGATGTGGCCGTAGTTTAAACTGGTCAAACACACTCAGGCGCGATTGCCGAGAAATTTGGGTTCGATCCCCGCCAGCCCGGAATTTGTGGTATGTATTTAAAATATATTCGGATATTTTAGGTGAACACTTTAGAAAAAATAAAAAAGGGGTATATTATTCATGTTCAGCATTTTTAAAAGAAATAACCTATTACTGAGCCCTATAAATTGTAACCGGTTTCAATCCCGTTCCTAAATAGATATCTGCCAGCAACACTATAGAGATTAATACAATTTCCAATTATAGAAGTACAAAGAGATAGCGCACTGGAGCTCTTCAATTATAGTTAGCGCCGCCTCCATCGAGATCTAGACCGTTTAATTAAACGCTAAACGCCTTTCGTCGAATTTAGGAGCCTTTGAGGCGTATTTGTTACACGAAAACTGGATAGCAGCAGTGCCCAGCCTCAGGCTCTTAAAATACACGCTTTACCTGAAAGTAGGTTCCATATAATTTGGTAGTTATAGTTCTGAGGGCAATTTATTTGAGAATAAAACACATTTTGTCGTTGAAAGGATTATCTTTAGAATACGGTCGACTAAATTCAATATTTTTACTTAAGAAAGAGCTGTCTTCACTAATGCAAAGAAAAAACATGGGCAAACATGGACTGCCGATAAAAGTAAAAATAAGTCCTACTCATAGCTACAGATATACTGTTAACATTAGCATGTCAGTGACGCAAATCCATAGGACTATGAGACTCCAAAAATCGCTTAACGCGCCTAAAGAAGTTTTGTGAAACATCGAAAATATACAGGTAATATCGAGCTTAGTACACACATAAATGCACACTCTAATTATAATTTTCTATCTTCGGACGAGGCTGCTCCCTTTACCTTTCTAATCTGTCACTATCAGACATATTTTATTAAAATTAATTATTTTAAGTAAAACACAGATTACGTGTCCCGTAGTAAACAACACTATTTCGTACTACCTACATACATACGTACTACTACATACATACTACATACATACTGTCAAAATTAGCAGATACACGTGATCTTGATTTAAAAAGTTTTGTAGATACTTGAGTTTCCGGGAAAAAATGTATCACGTCTGTCTATAGCATGCAAGATATCTCAGTGCCAAATAAAGTCAATATCGATTCAGCGATTGAGCCGTGATATGGTAACAGACAGACAGAGTTACTTTTTGCATTTATACTATTAGTATCAATTTGATCATTCATCAGCAGCTCATCAACGGCTCACTACTTTCTTAAGAAGGTTTATAGGCTGGGGTCCACCACGCTGGCACAATGGAAATTGGCAGACTTCACACATCTTTGAGAATATTATGGAGAACTCTTAGACAAAGAGGTTCCTTCACGGTGTATGGATTGAGGTAATTCTTGTATAGAATCGAAAAGTTTGTACAGCAAAATAAAACGTCTAATGAATTGGAAAGTAGGTACGTCGCGATAGCGCAAATTTGCTTTTACAGGATTAAAGGAAGGTATCTAACACAGCTTTCCAATTTGTAACCATCTTCAGAACGCTATCGAGTTCTTGGACCGTTTAATTAAACGCCGGACGCCTTCCGTTGAATTTAGATGGGATAAGTACCGTCCGAAGTGATATTAATACCCTTCGGGAAAAAGAGGTGTGAAATAAAGGAATGAGGCAATTCGAAAATCTTAAAATGATCTTATAAATAAAAAATTCGAAGAAACAATGGCACAGTAATTTTCCCATTTTACTATGTCCCCTGAGGAATGGCTTTCGGTTCAGCAAATTTTGTTTAAGGAATGGCGAGCTTGCACAGGGTAGCGATTATTGGTAGATCTCCACCCGAAGACATCAGACCAGTCGCATGGAGCCACTGGATACAAACGGCGCAAGACCGAAATATGTGGATGTATGTATAAGAGACCAATTAGTATGTCTCAGTTGATAAAGAAAGAAGAAGAAATAAACGGTTAAATAGGACCAAAGGACGCGTTTAACCGGTTTCCAAAAAAACTAAATCAAATTCATTTAATACAGAGACGCGTTCTACATAAAGGAGGCTAGGCGATTTCTGGAGGACGATGTTTAATATTTACTATCAGATATTGTAGAAACTTCTAGCTAGCAAGATTAATACAAAAAATAATAAACATCCCCGTCAATCCAAAATCTACATTTTACAAAATTATGGAACTACTCCATAACGTAAATTTATTTCATTTGTTTATAATTATTATTGCTATAAATAGTCCCGAGATACAGATTTTTAACTTCCGTTTTCTTCCATGTTCTTTCACTAGAATTATAGCAAATGGTTCGCCGTCAAATCATCACAATATCAAGTAACCGGAATGTTTATTAGGCAGTACACCAAGGTAATTTGTTAACCCCATTCCCGCCACATTAGAAATGATTCAACTGAAATAGCGTATAGCTTCCGTGACTTTGGCATATATCGCCGGAGGTTTTCCAATTACTCATTCACTACCCCGGTCCTCGCGAGCCTTTCTAGTTAACATTAACATAACTTAAACTTGTATACGTACAACTCATAATAAATACACCTAAATATCTAATTTTGATTAAAAAGCCTGTATTCAAGTAGCACTATTCCCTTTTTTATCGATGGCAAAATTGCCCTTAACTGCGATCTTACCTCGTACCTGAGTTTATTGCCGGCTCTACTCAGCTGAATCTGCTTTCCGAAACGGTGGTAGAGCCATGACTTGTTATAAGAGCCACAGGTTGGCCTACGTGAACTAAATAATTTTTAATTTTAGCAAATGACAATGAACTTTTAAGCGGGCTAACTTTGAAATAGTGTGGTGATTTGATTAAAACCATACATACCCCTACTTGGTTTTTAGATTTCAGACTGAAATATTCGTGGTACTCTTAAGCCAGATTAGATTAGATTATTATGCCGTGACGCTGGGTAGGTTTGAAGCGTGGTTAAAGCCAATGCAATATGAATAGAGGATACGACAAACAAGGATATATTGCGAGAATATGCACATATTGAGCACCAATTTATGGAAATTGAATGTTTCAAAATTGGGCCAAGGGATTGTGCGGTATACGTAGGTAAGGTGGAACTGACAGATTTTTAGACGACTACAAAAGTAGAATGAAGTAGGGTAGTTGAAATACAATTTCAATGTTCTCTATCTAAAGCCGTGTCCACGCTTGGCGAGCCGAGCACTATCGGTCTTTCTGCGAATTCAGGACAAACAGCGAGCCTGCGAACAGCGAACATGCGACGAACACTATCTTTGAAACTTTCATTTGCAACCCTCAACGTACATGTATCCAACTCCTTGAACATATGCAACGTTAGATGTTAATAAAAAATTTTAAACACGTAATTAATTACACTTTAATTAAGTGAATTTGTATAACTTTTATCCAAAAGAAACAAGTGTAAATAAAAAATTTAATTTTTAAATACAAGCTTTTAGTAGCCACATCATTAGACTCTAGATATCATCTAGGATCAGAGTTCTTGTCATGACGAATCAAACGAGCCCAAACTCGATGGGGTTACATCGTTTTATTACAGAGTTCCGATAGCCATCTTACGTCTCCATCATCAGATCAGCTCCATGTCACAATAATATTGCATTGTCATCCGATTTATACATACATGCAAAATTTCAGCTCAATCGGAAACCGGGAAGTGGTTCTAATTCATCTTGCAAGATTTGACCCAAACAAACAAACAAATAAACTGGTCAAGCTAAATAAAAGCTTGTAAAAATGTAACTGACAAATTTATACGCCAGTTTTGATAGCTCGTTGTTAGCGCGAAATCATTTAGCGCAGTAATGCAGCAAGTAATCTTAAGGCACCAGTGGACTTTTACAGTAACAAGATAAGTTTTAATGTTTATTAAATAAAAAATGTTAAATAAATCAGAAACTGTCCATGGTAAACATGAACTTCAGATTTTTTTTCATAAAGTTAACTAAATAGGTCATCGCAGCGGTTACAGAATTATAAAATCTAATTACGTCACGAAATCTTAACCTAATTAAATAAATTTGAAAAAGTTACATTGGACGCGACAGCTGTTACTTTGGAAATCTTAAGTGGCTTAAACTTGCTTAACAGAAAGGACAAAACGAAAAAGCTTTCAAAGGGTCTTTTTAAATTACAAGAACTTTTCATCTATAGATATCTTCAGTTGTATTAACTAGAGGCAAGAGGGGCAGCCATGGATTAATCCTTAATCCATGGCTGCCTCTAGTTAATACAAAGTGCTGCCTTAATCGTTAAGGCCACAATACTATCGGCAGGTCACCTGAAGACGCTGCTTCACCCCGAGGCATGTTGCGCAAACTAATTGTAATGATTTTTTGTTACTAATTAAAACTACAAAGTTTGGAAGCTACAAAGTTTCCAAACGCGCCCGGTCTGAGAAGAGAATCTGAATTCGTACTGATAATAGTAAAAGTAATTGCGAAAGTCATAAGTATGTCGGTCTGTTGGTTAATTTTTCTATATTATTTGGCACAGAAATAGCTTATTATATTGAGATACATATGGAACACAAAAAGTGTTTTTTCTCGGAATATCAAGGAATTCCCACGGAATTTTCACCCGGAGAAAGTCGCGGGCATTAGTAATCCTACTGATATCCTACTTCCTACTAATATTATAAATGCGAAAATTTGTGAGGATGGATGGATGGATGTTAATATTTCAGGCCCCAACGAAAGAATCGATTTGGCTGAAATTTGTAATGGAGATAGCTCATACCCAGAACTAAAACATAGGCATTTTACATTTTATCCCGGAAAATTAAACTGTTCCCGCGGGAATCAAAAAATCTTAACTACTACCTAATAAAAAAACATATCAAACATCACCACTACAATTATGTATACATATATTTTCCACGTACCAAGCATAAAGCTCTTACTTTCCAAATACGTAAGAACACAGACACAAAAGCCAAATCAATTGGTGGTATTAGTACCTTTGATCTTTCGAATTTCATCCGCCCCCGAGACAGGTGAGTTTTTGGGGCTTCAAAAAATTAAACCTAAAGAGGCATTGAAAGTTAATATAAATTGGAGAAATTTCTAATTCCTTAAGCGTTGGACCCCATTCATTATGGTAAGAAGTCGTTGGAGACGATTAAAAAAGTAGGGTGGAATACAAAAATGGCGAATGGAAAAGTTTGTTTATTCATTTATGCAAAAAAAGACCATTAATTGGCAAGCCGCTGAATTCTTAAAGTCAAGAAAGATAAAAAAAAATGGTAAACGGACGAATACAGAAATATACAGTAAGGGAATACTCCCGAGCTATATATACATACAAAGTATGAAGCTCGCTTAGCTCGGAAGTATTCTCTTTGCATTTAATGCAGCTTAATTCCTATTTGCATGTTTACCAATCAACGTATACTGTAATTGTGTATTTAAGAAGACGGAATGGACTTATGGAACCTATTATTTGTGTATAAGAAGACAGAATAGACTTAAACGTCTGCAATTAAAATCTACATGGTTTCTCATATGCTAATAAGAAAAAATTATATGTGTTTTAGTTAAATAAGGAGAACTAAAGTATAGATTTAGGATTGGTTATCGCTACGCAACTATTCGTAGCACCTACCAATTTAAAATCTATGATCTAAAGTTACACGAGCTCAAAGTTATATTTAAGTAACTTTGAATTAATGAAACATATTATTTTAACGGAAATCTGACATATTATCTTCTAGAGCGGGCCTACTAAATACAAAAATGTTTTCAAATTCAAATAAGAATCAAACCCCAATGGTAGGGAGCGCACTTTCTCCTCTTCAGAAAGAGTATTATTATATTTTTGTCATGCTGTGCAAACGAAAACTTCCATCTCGCGTTTTGGCCTTTGGGTGCTATGGCTGCTTACAGATCCTTTTCATATCGACTTTGTGGATAGTGATCTAAGATGACAATTATTTTTAAGTGGCTCTTCATTTTCTACTGGATACAAGCGAAGCGAGCTAAATTAAATAAATTTTGTTTTTTGACCAATAGTCAAACAAAATTGTTTCGAAAGTCATAAGGCGTAGTAAACCATGGAAGTAGAACCTAATTTATTTTTAAATTAAGTTAAAATGAGAGATAAATAAGATTTCCTATTTGCTAAACAAGTAAATCAAGTAAATCTAAAGATTCAAATCAATTAGAATTTAGAGAGCATAGCCGTAACTGTTTGTAGTCGCAAACAAATCAGGTGTCGCGGCGCGGTTTTAAGGTCAACCAGCACTTTTGTACCGTAAAGTTAAAAAGACCGCGCCCGCACTCTGCGGATTAACCTATTAAAAAAAGTAAGCCACTTCTAACCTCCCTAACACGCTTAACCCCACACACTATTTACTTCGGTCGCAATACAAACACACCCTTGAATGCGCTACGGGCTGAGAGTACGGTATACCTACAACTACACGTTTTTCAAATAAACGCGTTAATCGAGATCGATGTGGATGCGTGTTATTTGTTTTTCTTGCGTGTCAAAGGAGATTCGGTTTGGAGAGTTTTCGCGACTTACGCAACGAGATGGGCACGTGGATGCGGCGCCGTCGGCGGCGTGTACGCGCGCGCGGCGCTGCTCGCTCGCCGTACGTCGGTCGGGGCGCGACTAGTTACGGAGTCCTAGAGGCAGCGGGCGAGTCGCCGCCGGGTCGAGCGCCCGCGGGAGCGATGTGCGGCGGGCTGCGCGGCCGGAGCGGGACTGGGCCGCCGGCCCTCGCGCCTGCGCCCCGAACCGTCTCCACCCCCGATTGATGTAATATTTATCTTGGATTAAGAACTAGATAAGGAGCCAGCGAGACATGCCACGGGACGTTGTTTTTATTCGGAATTGATTAAGTTAGACGAGTCTTATCTCAGCGTAAGTCTTCGTCTCTAGGGGTCTGTTTCAGGGTGTTGCGATTCGTACCGTTGGTTGTTGTATGTGGTTTGGTCGACTCGGTTGAGTTTCGACGGATCAATTTAGTCCGGTCCGGCGGGCTGGCACCGGAGCGGTCGAGAGGCTCTGCCGGCCGGTCGCGCGGTCGGGCGGCGGTCGGACGCGGTCGGGCGCGGTCGGGCGTGACGTCACCCGGGACGCACGCGCGGCGACAGGTGGGCGCAATGCGCCGCACCTATCATATGATTATGACGTTTCCTATCGGATTTGCCGGCGGCGGGAGCGGGTGGAAATTGCTAGCGATCATTCCGCCGAGTGCCACTACTAGCATCTTTACGTTGAGATGCATCAAAGTTTTCTAAGCTGAGAGGTACGAGGTAATATTAGGAATATTCACCGGTTTTCTTCGATATGTTATTGCTATCAAAATGGCTTCTCTGAGGCTGAGATCTACATAGCGTAGATCGCGTTCGGACTTGCAACACACAAAAACGACACAAATATGTCCTGAGATAAATATGCTTGGAGTCTGAGGACAGTGAGAGCGATCTAAGATCTTGGCCTCAAGAATTTGTATCAG
The DNA here is from genome assembly GCA_029955525.1 of Oeneis ivallda. Classification (NCBI taxonomy): domain Eukaryota; kingdom Metazoa; phylum Arthropoda; class Insecta; order Lepidoptera; family Nymphalidae; genus Oeneis; species Oeneis ivallda. The sequence continues at coordinate 19,392,701 of JARPMR010000019.1, read as the reverse complement.
GTCATACGAATATAACTTAATTCCTACTTACATACGATTACCTATTAAATATATAGTTAAAAAAGGACGTGCACACCTAAAAACACCTGCCTGTTGCCCTCCATTTGTTTTTGTTGTCGAATCTAATCGCGTGATCGTAGACAGTAGGTTGAAGAACGTTTGAACGCAATCTTCAGTTAATTTGGCGGTATGATAGACGTTAATTAAATGACCGGAACCCTTCCCATATCCGTTCAACAAGCTGATTCTTTGATTAAAACGACAAACTAAGTGATTTGTACATTCTAAAACGTAATGTGGTACAAGAGAACACAGCTAGAAAAGTCATGTCTAATGTTGAAATCTCTAGATCGAAAATGGTTGAATCTGAGCAGAGTGACAACTCTGATTCTGACTGACTGAAACTGAGATTCAAGATGGTTAATACGGGAACACTTTATGTCAGAAGTCAGAACATCTTTGTCTTTACTAGCGGATGCTCGCGACTTCGTCCGCGTGGATTTACGTTTTAAAAATCCCGGGGGAACCCTGATTTTCCGGGATAAAAGGTCGTCTATCTCACTATCCAGGTCCTCAACAATATCCATGCAAAAACACGTCTATCCGTTGCTGCTGCGTAATATGGCTTAGTGAGCGAATTAAATAATAAGAGTACTTATGTAACTTTATCTAGGCACCGTTTCGAAATGCCGTTTCTTTGATGATAATTTTCATTTGCTTTCAAAAAAAGGTTTTTACCTACATTATTTATCAACGTGGCGCAGGTGCTAAAACAATCTTGCATTAACAAACCAAATCTGCTATCACCAATGTCACGTTGCTTTAGCAATCCACAGATAACCTGTTTTTTATCACCAATTAAAACTAGCAATGGCTTTTTGTTTAATTTAGTTAGTCAGCACAGTAAGTTAGCTAGAGATACATACTTATATATCTGTATCAATCTGTAATTAGGCGTGTTATGAATAAAGACACTTCAAAATCAATCAATCAATTAAAAATCAGTGGTTTAAACGCTGATATCCAACTACTAGGTTCATAGAGTAGTTAATAGAATCTATCTCGGTATTATTCTCTACAAAAATATTGAATAAAGCGATCTAGGCTTATAATACCTCCTAACGATACCTACATCACGCCTCTCTCAATAAATGTACCCTTTTCGAATTGGATACATTATAATTTCTTCCACGTACTACGAGTATATAACTGATGAAAACGCGATCCACTTTATAGTTATGAATTAACAAAACGGTGCTGTTGGTTTAGGGTGACAACTTTAATAAGATACAACGATGTAGTTTTTTTTGGTAGGATAAAATATCTTTATCAGCTAATTTAGTTGTTTTTAGTGTTGTTTTGTAAGCGTCATGTTGGCCTTCCCTATATGAGCCAAAAATTCGTTAGCGTAATCTTTTTTTAACCGACTTCAAAAAAGGAGGAGGTTATCAATTCGTCGGAATCTTTTTTAGGGCTCCGTACCCAAAGGGTGCCAACGGGTCCCTATTACTAAGCCTACGCTGTCCGTCCGTCCGTCCGTCCGTCCGTCCGTCCGTCTGTCAGCGGGCTGTATCTCGTAAACCGTAATAGATAGACAGTTGAAATTTTCACATATTGTGTATTTCTGTTGCCGCTATAACGACAATTAATAATAAAAATAAAATAAAATTAAAAAATAAAGGGGGCTCCCATACATGGAAAAGGAGTCGAAATAAAATTTTATTTTTTTACCCTGGCATGTGGGGTGTAATTGTTAGATCTCATTAAGTGGAGTTCAAATATATATTTTTTTTATTTTTTAGCTACAAAAATGAAGAAATGGGGGGCCGTCAAAGTTGGCGGTTTTAGAGCAATTTTGTTAGGGGGTCTATCTCAAAAACTAAACTAGTTAGGAATTTGAAATTTTGGTATATTATGTACTATATAGTGAATTTAAACAACAAATACTGAAAACACGGATTTATAATGCGGTTTGTAATTTGTGACCAAAACAAACGAGCATTTTTTCCCCTTATGCTAATTTAGTACTTTCTAAGAACTAAGGTATCTAAATATGTATCTAGTTTTAAAAAAATGATTTGGTCTTATGTACGGAACCCTAAAAGAGCGAGGCCCGACTCGCACTTGGCCGATTTTTTTATGTATGTTCACCCATTTCTCGAAGACGCCTGAACTGATTTGGAAAATTCTTTTTTTTTATTTTGAAAAGGTATACTTCCCAGGTGGCCCCATTAAAATTTCATCGAAATCGGTCAAGCGGTTGTAAAAAAATCAACAATAAATTATATACTTTGTAGTCGCGCGGATGTTTGAAGTCGGTTTTTTAAAAAGAATTTATTTATATTAAATTATTTAATACTAGATCATGCCCGCGACTTCGTCTGGGTTTTGTACTTCCCGCGGAAACTCTGTAATTTTCCGGGACAAAAATAGCCTATGTGTTAATTCTGGGTATGAGCTATCTCCATTCCAAATCAGCCAAATCTGTTCATTCGTTGTGGAGTTATAGAGTTATAAACATCCATCCATACATCCTCACAAACTTTCGCATTTATAATATTAGTAGGATATAGACTAGCGCTTGACTGTAATCTCACCTGATGCTAAATGAAGATGCAGCCTAAGATCGAGCGCGCTTGCCTAGAAGATGCCTATTCAATCTTGATTTAATGGTACCCAAGTTATAGTTACCTACTTGTAAAACCGGAAGCCGGGAAGGGATTCCAAAATTTTCCGGTGCATATCAGAATCACCTTTAATCGATGAGATTACTTATTTCTGCGCTAACGAATGCTATCAATGTAAAATCAACTAATAAAAGTGGTCTAATTATAATAACTAACTTTTTTAGTAAGTACAAGTAGAAAAACTTTGCTTTTAACATATTGTGCACAGCGTGAAATTTTAATGGTTGTTTTCCCGCGGCAGAACGACCTCCCCAGTAGCTCCCAATGGTACTATCAAAACAGATCTGTATTCCGAACCGGTGGTAGAGTCTCGACGTGTCATAGGAGCCACAACGTTGCCTACATGAAATAAATGATTTTTTGAATTTTAATTTAGAGTAGGTATCTATCTATAGAGTTAAACTTAAAAATAAAAAAAATGTGGGCTCAACACTTTTCTTATTTTAATCAGATAATATTTAACGAGTACGTTCAAGATAACAAATTAATTATATCTAATGTCCAGAGATAACTGTAAGCGTTTTGTTTTAATAGGAATTGTAATCCGAGGATGTTCGTTTATATTGTATGAATCGTTCGCCAATTTGTTTCGTAATTTAGTCTAATTGTATCCATTTTATTTGCTATTGGAAATTTCGCCAGAATTTCATCCCATTGTAACATTAGTATAAGTGTTAGAAATGGAAATAACGAACAGAATTTGTATTCTGAAAATTGAACATTAAGAACAACATTGAAATTGTAGTAAGTATTAACTATTTTCGTTTTGTATAATAATTAAAATGGCAAGGCACAAAACGTGCTTAAACAAGTGCTTTATATAGCGTGAATACATCTTTATTTTTAATAATCGAATACTAAAATTTAAGCTAACAAACGTAGATGCAGCATTCTTTAGCTTTCATTTTGTACACTTAATGTACCTGTATAATTTTGCTGAAGAATACGAAATGTATTTCGTAGCTCTCGCGTAGCTGTCGGTCGACTCTAAATGTTCCGTAGACGTGCTACGAATAATAACCGCTACAGCTACGTCTCCAACTATATAGTGCTATTGATAAAATAGTTCTATTGCTAGCATAGTTTGTTATTAACAGGAATATACGTGAATTCTTCTGTATGCCCAATATGCATACAGAAACAGTTTATTAATATAGTTTCTATAACCTGATTTAAATAATGATAATATATATGAAAATAAAATAAAAATCACGTCTATAAGTAGCTTTGTTGCAACGTGATGCGAAAGTGTGTTTTTCTAAGACAATCTAACAAACAAACAAACAAACAAACACACATTCGTATTTTTACGTCATATTACTAGTGAAATAGCAATGCAGAGACTGGAAATTCATGCCAGTATAAGAGAAAACAGCAAAAATATATTTTCATACACATACCCATACACGAAAGGCGAGTGAATAATGTGCTAAGTGTTGATGTATCATTGTGTGTAATATTATTTATTTCCTCTAGGAAATCGGACGGCAGAATACGTTTTGATATTTGTAGTGTCGTATAGAATCCTCAGTGAAGCATAGTCCCTAACTCCCTACAAAGATAAAGTTCATAATACAAGCTATAGAATTCTGAATAGGTCATAGAATTTAGAACTTGTCTCCGCGCCAATATATATATATGTAAGTTTAAAAGTTATCCCGGAAAATTACAGAGTTCCCGCGGTAATCAAAAAACCTTAATCCACGCGGACGAAGTCACGGGCATCATCTAGTGAAACATAAGTGAATGCTATCGCAAACATAGCTATTTTTGGAACGAATTTCTTTTTAGGACAGTTTGGCGGATGGAGACCAAGCGAAAAAAGCGTAAGAATTTTCCGTCACAACACTTGTTGCCTTCGTTTATTACACACGTTACATTACGTTATGGTGGCGTAGCGGATAAACGTACGAGTGAAACTATCGGTTCGGAGATTCGAATCCTAACTTCAGATTATTATTTTTTATTTTATTTATTTTTAGTATTAATTTATTATTAAAAGGCACTTCGTTCCAACCGAGTGTTCCACGACACACGCATATTTTTGTTTTACCTTCAGTTTGAAGTTTCAAATTAAGTCTATATGAGTTGCTAAAATCAGCTCGCAACATGCTTTCCTGGTAATTAAGCAAATACAATTTACATTATTTACGGCCAAATTCATCAACGTAAAATAGCCTTTTCCGAGCGTTTTGATATTTTGGCACATTTTCAATAAAAAAACTGTCTGAACCTCCAATTTATTCTTCAGTTAAGCGTCACTCGACGTTGATGATATAGGTACTTAGTATTCTATGGTATTAAAATTAAGGAAATATATGAAACTAGACGAAACAGACAAGCTAGCTATTTAAACTGCCTTAATTTTTGACAGCTAAGGCAGCCGAGTGGAGCTCACCTGTTAGTGTCTTAATGAAGACCTATCAATTTAATTTTAGTTATGTATGCTATGTGATGCTGTGCCGGTGGCATAAATAAGTTCTAAACAGCGTTAAAATTCAAACGTTGTTGGAAACATACGCAAAGTCGTAAGTAAAACTTGTTACATACACGTTAAATTAATTCAAAAGTTCCCAAAATAAATCCCATTTTGTGGCGACTCCGTTTAATTTGAATGTGTAAAGTTAAAATAGATGTAAAATTTTCTCTCCTAAAATAAATGGAATCACTCGTTGCATGAATTATTTTCAACCGCAATGACAGTGTTATTAAAACGGTTTTGTCTGTAGAATTACATTTGACGCTGTGTCAAGTAAAGAGACAAAAGTTTATCCAACGACAATTTTATTGGTCTACATTACTGCAATAACGGCCGGTTTACATTATTCCAAAGCATTCCAGTAATTCGAGAGATCTATGCACAATTCGCGGGCTGGCGATGGGTTGAGATGATGATAATGAGTGTTATAAGGATACAGTGTTATAACTCTGTTATAGCAAACGGAATCAACACGCAAGTCACTATCTGGCTTGGCTCCATACGACTACTTCAATCCAACACCACGGTCCATTTATAAGGTCTACCTATATTGTATACAAGAGTAAAGACATGCTTCAACAGGGGCAAAGCGTCTAATTCATCGGAACTACACTTAAATTCCAAAATTTACCAAAGGATTAATGGGTGAAAATACTTTGAAACATTTTATATCGACTCTACCGCAGTATGCCTTCAGTTGGACTCAATGGCCTATACATTACCGAAATAAACAACGCTGTTTATCTGTGTCAAGTGACTTGAATAATGTGAATGGTGCACAAAACTTGCCTGTTACCGCGTTCACTTGTCGCATACTACTATACAGGGTGAAAACGATAAGTGTACGCAATCTATGTTTTCGATATAATTTAAATATTTTGTAACAAACAACGTATATAAAATAAGAAAAAGGAAAAGATGGTGAAGATTATTCTTAACTACTGCTAGAATATCTCTTATGTTTCCTTATGGAAACATAAGAGATATTCTAGCAGTGGCCCAAGGCAATGGGAAGTGTGTAAGGGAAAATTATAGTTAATTAAAACAGCTATCCAAAAACTTGTGTTTGGTTAGTAACAATCACACTATGTTGGTTTAACTGCGTTCCCTATTAATTGCATTAGTAGGTAAAAATATATATAATTTGTAGCAACTTCACGTTATTGATTTTGTATAAGTTGTCAGTCAGATAACTATATTTAAGTTCTTGTATCAATTGTTCTTGTAAGAGATATCAAACATCACTTACAATGAACAAAAATATTGCCCGCAAAGTTTAACATTTGTTTTCGTGCGTTCACGGAGCATTTCCATTTTTATTAAAAAATATTCAGTCTTTTTTTACCAAGTGCCGTTATTTAAATATCGGTATTCAGTTTCTGAATTTATCTCTCGTATTGAGAAAATAATTTCCCGAGCACACTTAAAACGTTGCCATCCTATATATGCAATGTGTGTCACATATTCACTTTTAGTATTAAAATTAATTAAAGTATGAAATATAATTTCAACGAAAACCTTTTCAAGCCTTAATTGGAATGACTTTAAACAAAGTTATGAATTTCAACTTCTGAAAGGCTTTGCGCGGAGCCACTTTTAACGCTCCGATTGTTCCATTAATGCGCGGCCTCCGCATGAGCATTATACAATATACTTTTAATTCGGTTTTATGATTGTATTAAATCGAAAATTCCCATTCAGTAAGCTAAGAAATAAGTCCATTCAACTTTTTATTTTTGTTTGTGACATCGGTTTTACATTTAACGACGAAGATTGTTTTTTTTTTTTTCAGTTAACAATAATTTGACTACGACGCGCGTTTGTGGAATGTAATGCTAAGGTAAGAAGAATTTTGTGTAAAATTTTGGTTTGTTAATTAATGCTAAATAAGTTTACTGGAGAGTTTGAGCTACAATTAGTAAAAATGTCCTCCCAACCAGGGACAACCGATGTAAAGGAAAAAGATAGGCGACATGGGCACTACCTGAAAGATACCTGTTTCCAACATACATTTTGGCTGATGATTATTGTGATGAGTAACCGAAGTTAGTAAAATCCAGTTTTCGGAAAATGAGCTTTAAGTATCCTGTTAGAGAGAGCGCTAGTGAACTGTGATGTCACAATTAAGCAGCTCCATACACGCTTATAGAAAATTTCGTTTTAGAAAGAGACAGATACAGTCACAGTAAAACAGCTTATAATTTTGAGACTAGTAATGATATTCAAAAAAGAGAATGGCCACAATGCCATTCTCTTTATAATATTTAAAAACGTTATTTTAAATAAATAAAAAAATATCATTCAAATACCCAATTGTGATGAGTAACCGAAGTTAGTAGAATTCAGTTTTCGTAAAATAAAATTACCAATATTTAAACTACTATGTAGTTATACTTATTATAGGTATGTCTACTATGTAGTATTAATATGCCTGTAAATATTCTTAAACGCCGATTTATTAATTGCATCATATATTTAATGAGTCTGGTAATTGCTGCAGACTATACGCTCCGTGGCGCCCGGTAATGAAGAAGTTGACGCTATAATTTTCGCCAGTTATTATATTAATAGCTGATGTTCGCGACTTCGTCCGTGTAGATTCATTTAGGTTGTTTAAAAACCTCATTAATTTTCCGGGATAAAAGTATTCCTTTGGATGTATCGCCTAGCCTTTTTGGAATCGATTTAGTGACATAGGCGTGCAAAAGGAAACTGACATCACTTACTTTCCAATTTATGATATTAGTACGGATACTTATACCTATAGCAATAGGTACACGAATATAATATTATCTATGTCTCTGGGTTCATAAGCCATTCTATGCCAGAAAAACTTTAATTCTCAGATTAGGCCTGGGACACACTAGCGCCTACTAAAAAACGTATTTGTGATGTTCCCTTATCCCTATAATGGGATAATGAATATGTTATCTCGCTCCTTGCGGGACATGACAATAATGCGGAATCTCGGTATACCGAGCTTGTCGATATAGGGAGAGATGGGAATACAGCTTTGCTTATATCATTGAGATTAAAAATGTTACGTATCCATTTGCAGAGTGGATTTGCAGTGGCACAGAGTTTTTACAAGCTTTTATTTAGCTTGACCAGTTTATTTATTTATTTGTTTGGGTCAAATCTTGCAAGATGAATTAGACCCACTTCCCGGTTTCTGATCGAGCTGAAATTTTGCATTTAAATGTGTAAATCGGATGACAATGCAATATTATTGTGACATGGAGCTGATCTGATGATGGAGACGGAAGATGGCTATCGGAACTCTGTAATTAAACGACATATAACCCCATCTAGTTTGGGCTCGTTTGATTCGTCATAACAAGTACTCTGATCCTAGATGATATCCGGAATCTAATGATGTAGCTACTAAAAGCTGCATTTAAAAATTAAAATTTTAATTTACACTTGTTAGTGATAACAACGTAAGCAAGCAGCTCTATTAATTTAACCAAAAGAAACCAAAGATATCATTAAAAACCACTGCACCTCGGCGTCAATAGAATTCGTTGGCTCTATTGTGAAAAGCGAACTTGACAGTTATCAGTTAGAACGAGTATCGTGAGTTTGCGCGTAAAATATAATATGTACTTCGCGTATTTACACGAACAAATTATATCACTAAAACACAGTGTGTAGTGCATAAATGTTTCAGTATAAACTGGCTTTCTGCAACGAGTGCCAAAATAGATAATGAGTTTCTATGTTATTACAGTACATGTTCCATAGTGTTTATGTACTTAATTAAAACCTTTGCCCTAGATACGTACAATGCCAACATAATTGAGTTTTTTTACGAGGAACAATTTTATTTATTGTTGATTTTTGACGTGATAACGTCTTATAAATCGAGGAACATCAGCTGCACGCACGAAAGTGTCACGTTCCGCTTAAGCCTGAGCGTGCAAGTGAGAGCGCGGAACAAGCGATTTTTTTTCGCCGCTTTTGATCCGCCAATAAACCAACTTAGTGCCAATTCTACTATCGCAGAGTAACTTTTAACTGAAGACTTTTGATGTTCTGACAATTTTTGCATCGAAAATCTGTTTAAACGTCAAAATTGGTCATTGAAGCGTTACTCGGCGATTGTCAAATTGGCACTTTCAAGTTTCAAAGTTATTTGACTTTGTATGGTAATACAACCTCTTGATGATAGAAGGGCAAAAATTGATTTCGTAAATATTTTAAAAATCAATCGTTTCAAGCATAAGCTCTGCATCTAAAATTAAAGCACGATTTATATTCGCAAATCTGCAAACAAAATATAGAATTTATAGCTGTATCAAATACACGTTTTCACTGCCTACATATCCGGCCCTCGCCTCGGTACAAAGCTAAAACGCAAACGGATTGAATCAAATCCTAAGGCCGATCGCATATTATGAGAAATTTTGTCAGAAATAACTCGAACACGTACTGGAACGCCCTCTGCTCTTGAACTTCCGAGAAGCAGACGATAATTTTGTCAAAGAATATCTAAAATACGAGTGTGTTTACACTATAAATTGCACTAAGTATAGAAATAAGACATTAAGGGCCGATTTCACCCACATAAAATAAGTCTTATCCGAACTTATCCTTATCTTATCTTAAGTCAATAGTTTGATAGTATTTTCAATGCTAAATCTGTCAGAACACCCAATTTATTCCTAGGATAAACGTCACTCGACGTTGGTGAAATCGGCACTAAGAGATGTAACTTTTAGGCCTTTGATTTCATTTACTTATCAACTCATGAGTCATGTCCCATTTCCGAGGCGATAATCGCAACTATCCTTTTTACTTTTAATTTTGACCGCGTTCTCTATTATGCATATGTACAGACACTTCGAACCTGCAAAAAAGTACTAAGCACTGTGTGAATGTTTTGACATAATAATTATGTACACTTAACACTTGACACCAAACAACAGTCACACTAATCAGTTAGAATGTAAATCAGCGGTGGAATTGTCTAATATAATTAATGATTAAACGACCTTACCTGTACGTGAAGTTCTATCATAATTATACGAGCGCCGAGTTCGAAGAGATTAGTATCCCTCCCGCCCAGTACTGTGCGTACCCCAAGTGTCTCGGAAATACATCAACGAATATCAGGATCTCTTACTCTAAACTAAATGAATGGCGACAATCGTGTCGAACGGAACTGGACGATGCCTACCCACAAAAACTGGACGATATACCTACCCACAAAAAAAAGTTTAGTCAAATTAATACTTTTTCTCAACTTAGTGTTACAAGTTAGTTACATGTGTAAATAATATTATCTACATTACTAATCTCGAGGACGAGGCGCGAATATAATGATTGCTATAGTATAACAATTGCAATCACCTCTGATTGACTCCCTATTGGTGAAAATGCATTGATAAAGTTAGAACGCCATAAATTCAGCCAACCAGGGGTCATTGCGATCTTCACAATGCAGCGATCATTTTTAGACAATCCCACAACCGGCTTAAGCCACAAAGGCGAAGCCGCAACCAAAATAATATCACAGAGTTTATACAAAAGTTATACGGAATGCTAAAAGCACATGTCCAGGAAAGTTCAAAACTTACGAGCACATTTGTCCTCGCGAACTCCTCTCTGGCGGGAATTCCCGCTGAAAATCAACTAATGCATAGTTATTTCTAACATTTCCGCTGCAAGTGAGATAACTAGAGCAAGGAGAATATTTATATGAAATCGATAATATTAAGGAACTTCGAGTATTGCAATGTTTTTAAAAATGTTCATTACACTTTACATTGAGAGCAATCATGATGTTTAGTCGAGCAATTCACATTCCATACTAATTACTAATGATATAAATGCGAAAGTGTGTCTGTTTGTTGGTTTGTCTTTCATTCATGCAGCAAAGAAGCAACATATCGACTGATCGTGATTTTCTTTGCATGGGTATAGTTGAGGACTTTGAGAGTGACATAGGCTACCTTTTATCCCGGAAAAACAGAGTTCCCATGGGACTTTTAAAACCTATCTCTACGCAGACAAGGTTCCAGGCAAAAGCTAGTAATTAAATAAAGGCAAAAGTTAGGTATAATAGGGTTAGGGCTTCCAATACCGGGATCCCGGTATTGGCTAATACCGGGATCCCGGACTTTTTCAATACCGGTATTGAGGGCTTCCAATACCGGGATACCGGTATTGACTAATACCGGGATCCTAGGCTTTTTTCACATTTTTATTAATATCTGCAGACATGCCTGCAGCCCAATATTGGGTTGATTTGAACTGAAAAACAACTGGAAGCAGAAATGGAGGCTAAAACTAAAAAAAAGTATCTAAACCCTAAGCTTCCTCTAGCATTGATAATGAATCTATTGTGAGAGTTGAAAAGGGAATTAATTAAAAGCGTTTTAAGGCGTAGAAGCGGAAAGAGCGTTTTCTCCGGTCAACATATTTATGGAATTGATTAATTCAATTCAATTCAATTCTTTATTTGCATAATATGACAAAAAAGATTTCGTCAATACGACAAATCCCTTGCAACCATTTCTTTAATTTATGTGCAAAGTATTGTTTTGGTAGTGTTTTGATATCGATTGGCAATTTATTGAATATTTTAATTGACAATTTTAATTTTTTTTATTAAAATGTGCTGTTTGTGGTGCTATGGTAAAAATAAATTTGTCGGGATCTCTAAGAGATCGCGTATTTAAATTTGTGTCACGCTTGGCCTTGAAGTTATGCATATTCATTTTCACAAATTTAGATATTTCCAAAATGTACATGGATGGAAGTGGGAAGACCTTGAGCTTTGTGAAAGCCGGCCTTACACGAATCATATGGTGCCATGCGAAGGATAGCTCTAAGCATTTTTTTTGAACTATAAAAGCCTTATTAGCCGTTGTTGAATTACCCCAAATTACAAGGCCATAACGGAGTACTGCAGAGACATAACCATGGTACGCAGTAAAAGCCGTGCGAATACTTGTTGTGGTAAGTCTGCGCAGAACAAAGACATACAAACATTGTGTGTTAATAAAATATAAATAACCTACCGCCCAAACAAGTAAATAATATCTATAAAATCAAAATATTCCCATTCAAATTTTCACCCCCTGTTTTACTACTCTGAAAGGGTGATTTTCTGAAATAACTAATACAGGTTTTTAATACCTAAAATTAATAACGATTTTTCATGTCTCCTACTTCAAAATATAGGACTTTCATATAGCCCCAATGAAATCCCATTTCAGGTATTGAAAAAAATATTTCCGGTATTAATACCGGTATTGAAAAAATCCGGTATTCGAAAGCCCTAAATAGGGTATTTGACTACTTTTAGAAAATCATCTTGAATTGTTAATAATGCTATGCTGAAGCTAACAAAACGTATATTTCGGCATAATTTTCAGTATTTTTCATAATTTTATTTAATGTTTTCTAATTAAATAAAACTTTATTTTTTAGTTTTGTCGTATGGAATAATGTTTTTAGATAATAATCTTTTAGGATGACACCAAATGAAACGATATTTTTAATATAGTCAAATACCCTATTGTCTGTCTATCAGTTACGATATCACATATCAACTGCTAACGGATCTAGATGAAATTTGACACTTTACGCCTTATAGCCTTTGACGTGCCCAAGCTACTTTTATCCCGGAAAATCGGCGTTTTAAAAATCTAAAACCACGCGGACGATTTTGCAATTAAATAACTGAAAATGAACGTTCAAACGGAAACTTTCAAAATTAATTGCATTTTCGTAATAAACTCCAAAAACACGTTCACGCAATTCATAATACCATGAGCGTTCCTTCTTTACAGCAACATTTTTAATGGTGTCCTAATAAGGGGCCCGACCCTCGCTCCGGGCGCTAATTGGCATCGAATCGCTTTTAAATTGCACGACACATATCCAGGTCGAAACAAATAAGTTCAGGGAAAATTGGGCACCTGTATAATTTTCTTTGATTCACACTTCCTTGAAAGGATTTTTATTTGTGCATGTTTGAGGCATGATCAGTCTACTAATATTTAAAATGGAAAGTATTAATCACGCCGCAACAGAGCTGCGGATCGACGTGATTTTTTTTGCATATGGTATTATTTTGATTAGCCTAGTGGTTAGGACTGTGGTCTCCTATTCGGGGGGTCGCAGGTTCGATCCCGGGTACGCACCTCTGACTTTCCGGAGTCAAGTGCGTTTAAGCAGTTAAATATCACTTGCTTCAACGGTGAAGGAAAACATCGTGAGGAAACCTGCACACCTGAGAGTTCTTCATAATGTTCTTGAAGGTGTGTGAAGTCCGCCAATTCGCATTGGGCCAGCGTGGTGGATTTATGGCCTATAACCCTTCTCTGAGAGGAGACCTGCGCTCAGTAGTGAGCCGTTGATGGGTTGCTAATGATGATGATGATGATTATTATTTTGATATGGGTAGGTAAAGTTGAAGACTGAAGAAGAGTGACAGGCTTTATTATCCCAGAAAATCAAAGAGTTCCCACGGGATTTTTACGGGAAACTAACATAACTTATGTTTGTTACAAGGTACCGTAATTGATGGTGGAACAAGAATGTTATATAATTTTTATCCTTATCTAATATGAATCAACATTAGAAGGAATTAGTTACTCACATATAAACTATACGAAGAATCCAAAACAACTATTGGGAAAGGAAGATAAATTATTATCTCGGACAACAAGCGTTAAATTTTATCGAAGCGTAAACATTATTTATAGTCAGTGTAGATTTTCTTGAAATATCTAGCGTCCGAGCACTTAAGTTTCCCTGGAATATTCCATATCCAATTTGTTCATAATAATACAGGGTGACCTGTTATTTGATGCTTTTCTTGAAAGGGGTAATTCAAGGGTTTACTTGGAGTTAATTTAGCCCTTTCAGGGGTGGAAAACTTTAATAAGTCGCAATCGATACAACAAGTTACAGGCCGCGCTGAAATAAATGAATTTTAAGTTTGGAAAACCTCGGTTGAATCGGTTTCACTCTTAAACCGAACAAAACTAAACCCTAAGGGCCGATTTCACCAACGTAAAATAAGTCTTTTAAAGATATTTAGGTAGATGTTTAATACTACTATACTAATTACTACATACTACTATGGATATGCCCAATTTATCCAACGCTTAACGGCGGGATCTTCGACATCGACCTATTTTTGATTGAATCGTAAACAATGAAATATTCTTTGTTTTGATCGGTTAAAAATATATGTTGTAGTTTAATGTATGTTCTTAATTCTTTTGTGATTCAAAACTCTATATTTACAACTTCACCCGATCAAAAATAATTTCGAAAACAGTGTAATTTTTATCGTTTTTCAGGTCGTGTTCATAGAATATTAAAGTTAGACTAAAAAAAACAAATTACATAAAATAGGCAAACACTTTTAGAAGATTCTTTTGTGATTACTTTTTCTCTAAAAAATTTGTATTTTTTTAATCACGACGTTTTTACTTTTTATATAACAAAGTGGCTCGTGCGCTTCACTTCAGTAGCCCGCAAAGTATCATCGAGGTAGGACGTATCGCTTTCGCTGGCTCGCTGCGATCCCCGCTGATCAAGCGATCTATTGCATAGATACCTATTATTTTCATTCCGTATTCATTTATCATAGATTAAATCAAATCAGAGGGTTAATATTGTTGTAATTTTTAGTATTTATTAATAAATCTGTAAATATTAGTATTATAGGTTTTAGGTTTAGAGTCTTATTGTATAGATAGTGTTAAACTATAATATAAGAATAATATAATAAAGTAAATATGGGGAATAAAAATGGAAGAAAGAACAAAATATCTTGATTTAAATTACGAAAACTTTCGAAATTGATATCTGGGGTTCCTGTGCTAATAAAAGAGGTAACCATCGTCTAAATAAGAAAAAAATGCGGCCATTTTCTTTTTTTTTGTTATTGGACCGATTTCTTTCAAAATTGATATCTGGGGTTCCCAGTGCTAATAAAAGAGGAAACCATCATCAAAATAAGAAAAAAAGGCGGCCATTTTCTTTTTCTTTGTTATTGGATCGATTTCTTTCAAAATTGATATCTGGGATTCTCAGCGCTAATAAAAGAGGTATCCATCGTCAAATTAAGAAAAAGTGGCGGCCATTTTTATTTTTGTTATTGGACCAATTTCATTCAGAATTGATATCTGGGGTTCCCAGTGCTAATAAAAGAGGTATCCATCGTCAAAATAAGAAAAAGTGGCGGCCATTTTTATTTTTGTTATTGGACCAATTTCATTCAGAATTGATATGTGGGGTTCCCAGTGCTAATAAAAGAGGTATCCATCGTCAAAATAAGAAAAAGTGGCGGCCATTTTTATTTTTGTTATTTGACCGATTTCTTTCAAAATTGATATCTGGGGTTCTCAGTGCTAATAAAAGAGGAAACCATCATCAAAATAAGAAAAAAAGGCGGCCATTTTCTTTTTCTTTGTTATTGGATCGATTTCTTTCAAAATTGATATCTGGGATTCCCAGCGCTAATAAAAGAGGTATCCATCGTCAAATTAAGAAAAAGTGGCGGCCATTTTTATTTTTGTTATTGGACCGATTTCTTTCAAAATTGATATCTGGGGTTCCCAGTGCTAATAAAAGAGGTATCCATCGTCAAACTAAGAAAAAGTGGCGGCCATTTTTATTTTTGTTATTGGACCAATTTCATTCAGAATTGATATCTGGGGTTCCCAGTACTAATAAAAGAGGTAACCATCATTAAAATAAGAAAAAAAAAGCGGCCATTTTCTTTTTCTTTGTTATTAGACCGATTTCTTTCAAAATTGATATCTGGGGTTCCCAGTGCTAATAAAAGAGATATCCATCGTCAAAATAAGAAAAAGTGGCGGTCATTTTTATGTTTGTTATTGGACCAATTTCTTTCAGAATTGATATCTGGGGTTCCCAGTACTAATAAAAGAGGTAACCATCATCAAAATAAAAAAAAGGCGGACATTTTCTTTTTCTTTGTTATTGGACCAATTTCTTTCAAAATTGATATCTGGGGTTCCCAGTGCTATTAAAGAGGTAACCATCGTCAAAATAAGAAAAAAGGCGGCCATTTTCTTCTTCTTTGTTATAGTACCGATTTCTTTCAAAATTGATATTCGGGGTTCGTTCCCAGTGCTAATAAAATAGGTATCCATCGTCAAAATAAGAAAAAGTGGCGGCCATTTTATTTATTTTTGTTATTGGACCGATTTCTTTCAAAATCAATATCAGAGATTCATCATACTCATGAAAGAGGTCGCCGTCGTCAAAAGTAGAAAAAGTGTCGGCAATTTTTTTTTATACTATAAACATTTGTCAAATATTAAATAGGTGTTTTTATTATTCTTTGCTATTCCGATAAGGAATTTCATCCCAAATAGGTTGGGAGAAAACTTTTCCATTTTTTTGTTCGGGCAACGGTTACCACTGTGTCATAACAGGTAAATGTTGCCGAAACTTACCCAGGGATCTTCAGATATTGATTTTGAAAGAAATCAGTCCCATAACAAGAAAAAATAAAATGGCCGCCACTTTTTCTAGTTTTGACAATGGTAACCACTGTTATGAGCACAGAGATCCTCAGATATCGATTTAGAAAGAAATCGGCCCCATATTAAGAACAAAAATGGCCGCCACTTTTTCTTGGACAATTGTTACCGCTTTTATGAGAACAAGGATCCCCAGATACGGATTTTGAAAGAAATCGGTCCAATAACAAAAAAAAAGAAAATGGCTGACATTTTGGCAACGGTTACTATTTTATAAGCACAGGGAACCCCAGATATCGAGTTTGAAAAAAATCGGTCCAATAACAAAAAAAAAATGGCCAAGGAACTTCGTCCCAAACAGATTAAGGAAAAACTATTCTATTTTTCTAATTTTGACATCGGTTACCACTGCTATGAGCACGGGGATCCTCAGATATCAATTTTGAAAGAAATCGGTCCCATAACAAGAAAAAAAATGGCCACCACTTTTTATTATTTTGACGATGGTTAACTATTTAATAAGCACAGGGAACCCCAGATATAGAGGTAGAAATAAATCGGTCCAATAACAAAAAAATGGCTAAGGAACTTCGTTCCAAATAGGTTGGGGAAAAACTTTTCCATTTTTCCAATTTTGACATCGGTTACCACTGCTATGAGCACAGGGATCCTCAGATATCGATTTTGAATGAAATCAGTCCCATAACAAGAAAAAGAATATGGCCACCACTTTTTCTAATTTTGACGATGGTTACCGCTTTTATTAGTACAAGGATCCCCAGATATGGATTTTGAAAGAAATCGGCCCAATAACAAAAAAAGAGAAAATTTCCGACATTTTGGCAACGGTTACGTATTTTATAAGTACAGGGAACCCCAGATATCGAGTTCGAAAGAAATAACAAAAAAAAAAACAAAAAAAAATAAGTAGGTAAATGTACCTATGTACGTAATATGCAAAATAACAATCACACTTATATAATATAAATGTATGAATAAAAAATAAAATAAATGTTTCTAAAACTTACAAGTGTCCCTGTACTGTTAGGTACAATAAAGTTATTTAATCTATGATGTAAAATTTGGGGTGAGTGAGTTCATTTGAAAAGCGCCTACGCGCACCTCACCGCGCGGGGACTGAGGTTGCTCTAAATGCCTACTGCGCCCGGAGATCCTGCCCTTAAACGTCACAGAACGTTGGAAAAATCGGGCATAAATCAGACTAGTACAAGAAGTATAGATTGCTAATATTTTTAACATTAGAGCAATACTCCTTTGCTTTTTTGTTGTTTACATGTACGAGTATGTATGTAAGTATATATTGTGATTCTGATTAGACCTGATAGCTACACAAACTCAACACTTTAAAATATGAAGTCGAAAAATAAAAACATATTCTATTTCGCAGACAGAAAATCCTTTAAACTAAAACTTTTATCGAAGTGCAAACATAATTTACCGTCAGTACGTATTTTCGCGAGATCGCGTCTGGACACTTTAAGTCACTTGGGGGCTTCTAAATCCACTTCGAAATTTCGGGCACAGAGACACTATCCATTTTTCAGTTAAGTATATGAAAACAAGTATTGAAAATTGTTAAGTAGTTGCACAAAACAACAATATTTTCAATCATTATTTGATATATGATGACTATGAATTTTTATTGAACGTTTTTTTATTCGATTTTTTTTCTTTATGTGATTATTTTCAGCCTTTAGAAAGCTTTCTAGGACCATTAACTCGTTCTGTTGTTTGGATGACAATTTTGATGTATATATTTTTATTATTATATTCAATTCGATTGTATTAAGTTTTCATGACGAAAAACAACTATTAGTCAAATTGAAACAGAAGTTATCTTTAATATTTCGCGAGGTTATTTCGCTTGGACACGTTAAGGCACCCGGGGGCCCCCTAAATCCTTTTCGGATCTTGCCACAACTTTGAACACGACGTGACTATTGTTTAATGTCATTTTTCATTTGTCTCTCTTTGTACTTACAATAATTTATGGTCGTTTGCCGTTTCCTCAGATCGCACAGCTTGATATTGGTTTTATTTTCCTATTTGTAACAGTTTTCCAGTGGCGTTAATAAATGATTTGTGCTTATTACTTCGTATCAATGAATCTTGCTTGTGGACTTAAATTGAATTGAATTTAAATTCATAACGAATGTTCTACAAGATACTTAGATGTTCTGAAAGATACATTGTTTCAAATCGGATTTTATTTGTTTAGAATATGAATAATTTTTTGCCAAGGCCTCCTTTTTCTTAAATCGCTCAATCGTTACTACTGAGCTGTATAATTAATTTGAGCTCTATGAGCCGTTGTCATATTTTATAAAATAATGTCCTCCCGACCGAATCCGATCACGGCGGCCAACCTCATTAGAGGTCAACCATCTGCGCGGGAGATATTATAGTGCACAAGTGTGTGCGCAAACACAGGTGCACTTTCTATTCCCTCACTCTCATAGTCCGGTGGGACGAATATGCGACACGACCGGAGAGAGATCAGGCGCAGGACCGACGACTTTACGTGCTCTCCGAGGCACGGGGGAGACTAACCGCCAACTTCCTAACTCCGGGCTAGTACTGAGAATTTCTTTGGTAGAAAAAACTAACCTAACCTAACCACTAGACCAACGAGGCAGTTGTCATATTTTATGATTTATTTGATTGACACCGTTTTGGCGCTGTAAGCAGATACGAATATCTCTGGAACTAATAAAATTTGAAATATTATTAGGTCCAGAGACACTCGCATAAATGTTAATTGTAGAGGGACAGTCAATCCAGTGATAATCTTTATAGAGATCAATGACTTTTACTGAGAATCGTGGCTCCTTGATATTACCTTTCCACTTCTTTTGCTAGTAGGTATCTTCACACTTAAAAGAAGAACACAGTACGCGTCTTTTTTATTAGAAGATAGGCTTGCACATGACGATAATCATTCTTCTTCTTCTTTCTAGCTTCTTTTAACATCGCGGGCTCTTTTCGAGTGGCCTTTTCTTCAATCTTACCAGTAAGCTAAATTTTTTTTTAGCTGTTCGTGTCAAGCATTGTGATATGGCCGAAATTCTCACGTGTTAAGCACACAGATGGTCGAAAGCAGTGTTTTTGGAACGTAGTTCCTTATCGCGCGGTGCGGAAGGGGGCTAGACGGATCGACACTTTTTTGAAACCGACACTTTTTTGAATGTGAATTTGGCATTGTGTTCGGTATTTTCGCGGTATAATATTGGATCTCCGTAGCCTTGTGGTTTCTGCAGTCGCTAAACAGTTAAAAGTCGATGGTTCGAATCCCAGCTCGACAGACTGAATTTTCTATTTTCAATTTTATTTTAAATAATTTCTACATGTGGAATTTTTCCCTAATTTTTTATAACTTATTTTTAAGTTATCGACCTTTGGCTGCTTGGCGACTGTGGAAACCACAAGGCTACGGAGATCTAATATTGTAGTGTGAAAATGTTGAACACAATGCCAAATTAATTAATCGAAAGGAACTTCGTTCCATCCGGGTGTCCCTTGACACCTCTCTAGTTTTTTTTAATAAAATAAATTAAGTTTAACTTTTCCCATTCATATTATTAACATTAACAAAAGAGCAAAAAAATGTAAGCAAACCTTGAACTAAAAACCCCTTCAGCTCGTCCATCAAAAAGATATGACAGGCATTCAACTGAAGCCCCCTAACAAGGTGTAAATAAGCTTAAAACACGAAATATACATGACAAGCGTAATTTCGAAAGAAATTACACCGTCAGTATAATAACCAAGGGCCGTCATAGACATCAGATAAATTGATATAAGACTTTATTATGTCTGAGAGCGGTTTTATTATTGGTGTTGCATTGATATGACACCACAAACGAATTTAAGTTTTTATGTATTTTCATTGGTGAGTTTTTATCATGATTGTTGTTTATCATTAATTACTAGCTGATGCCCATGACTTTATCCACGTAGATTTAATTTTTTAAAATCCCGTGGGAACTCTTTGATTTTCCGGGATAAAAAGTAGCCCGTCACTCTCCCGGACCTCAACTATACCCATGTAAAAATCACGTCGATCCGTAGCTCTGTTGCAGCGTCATTGAAAGACAAACAAACATACTTTTGCATTTATGATATTAGTAAGGATAGTCTATCACTGAAAACGATTCACTTGCAAACACAACTTACCGACAACTTTAAGATTTTAAGTTTACGTATGATTGTTTTTCTATTACTCGCAATTTATCAACGAAACCCACGGATTGATAAGTAAAGCTATCCATAAGTACTAAAATAGCTAATTAATTGGGTAAGTGATTGTATTTACGGGCTATATATGTAAACTTGGGGATGATTTAGGTATGGTTGTTGAAAATGGGCATTATTTACCTAGTCGTCTATACCGACAGTCTTAACGCAAATCTGCACTACAGCGCTATATAGCGACTTACCTCAATTTATCCAGCAGGACCGTAGAGTCGTGTTAATTCATCGTCGGAATCGACTCAGTCACTTACCTGCAAGTAAAGAATAGTCTTGTTCAGTGCATTCGGTATTTCAATATTTAAACAAGGGAATGTTAACGAACTGAAGAAATGTTTCGCACTAAAATATGAAGAATATTTAAACATTTTTAACATTAACATAACTAGCTAACTAAATTTTGTATTCCAATTTAACTAACTAAATTCGAATATATAATTTTCGAATCCGCTATGAGGGGACTATCAATGTTACTAGCACCTGGAACATCAGCACTCGCGACCCGTCGTGAAGTTTGACGCGGGATACTGCACTAATATTGCTAAACATGGACTTCCACAGGCCCCAGTCTTGCTCCGCATGCATCCAGCTGTTCCCTGCGTCTCATTCGATGTCGTCGATCCACCTAGTGAGGCGGTCTGCTAACATTGCGTTTCCCGGTCACCACTCCATCACCTTGGGACCCCAGCGACCATACCCGCGCATCATCATGCGCCCCGACCATTTCAGTTTCGCGACTCACTGAGCTATGTCGGTTTTTGGTTCTCCTACGGATCTCCTCATTTATGATTTGATCTCGCAGGGATACTCCGAGCATAGCTTATCAAGTGTAAAATATGTCTCCATTGTGGGTTTATCATCTCGAACCATCTTACCGAATCCCTCCCTATGGTGTACTTGTTCTGCATATTGACCAAAATTATAAGCTCCAGTGAGTGCTTAATAAAACCGAATTTTCGGATTAAAGCCAGTTCTATTTTACACGAATTCCTAGTCATTTGGTTAATTAATATAGCTTTCTTAAAAAAGTTTCGAGTGTACATTTACCAACTGTTTTTTTTTTGAAAATCTTTGTTATTTTCCAGTAACTTTCCAAACATTATTCCTAACACTTGGGCATTCCTGTACTTAATGACATGAATATTATAAAATGTATAAGGAATTTGCATTGAAAAATAAAAAAACTTTTCTACAAAAATAATTTTTTCATCTCTAAAGATTCCATGTAAAGTTTAATCAAATAAATAAAAGAATAATATTTAAACCGTCATCAATGCATATTTCTGTCGATCGTATTTACGATTAATATCTCCGAAACGAATCTAGGTTTATGAATCCACAAAAATATATTATTTCCCGGCGTGGCTTCACGTCAGTAATTATTTATAGGCATCCAAGCTTGATGTTCGGTCATATTTTCTCGCTCTTCTTTTATTTGTCCTCGAAATGGCGATGAAATTTTGCAAAATAAGGCGCGATTCACACCGCAGTGTCGTGTGGCAAGGATGTGACGCAGACTTATGCAGCAGGATGTTGATTGGAAGACGTGAAGGGTCCGAATTTCTACCGCAGTAACTAAGCTTTGAATGTTTGAGGTTGATCGCCAAAAGAAGTAGGTACAAACCGGATGTCAAAAAGCAGTAAAAACTGATGTAGACGGGACACATGAAGTGTAATCTCAGTAAGTAATGCAAAACTTATGCCGCGCGGTCTGTATTTACTCAAAGTCAAAAGATTTATTCTGAAGGACGCTGTACACTATATTAATTAAATTTTTAACTTGACTCTGCTTTCTATTATTACTAAATTCCAAAGCACTTTGTAAAAGTTTAGTTGAATAAAAAACCGTATTCTGTTTTTATTTGAAAAATAAACAGAAGAATAAAAGATACGGAAAAACTTTAGTCTGGGATTTTTTAATAAGTAGTTTAATACTATCTATAATATAAAAAAAACATTGAAATAAAATGAATTAATAACATGAAGATCGTTTTTACCATGGCATTGGGAGTTTCCTCAACTTTGAAATCGGTAAAGGAGGTTGATATTGCCATCAACTTGAGTACAATCGCTACATCTTAGCGGGAAAAGCTAGGCTTTTATTTATATCGGTCGCATTTTTTCATATGTCGGCAGATTGTCTGGCGTGGACAAAAGCAATTCCACGCCCCCCCCATCGTTCGCGACACTGTAATGTTAAATAATAAATCAAATATAAACCTTGTGAGAGGATGGGATTTTGGTTTGAGAAAAGCATAAGTACGTATTTGAGGCGTCCAATAGGGAAGAATGCTACGAGAAAAGTATACTTGAGGCATATTATAGTTATAATAGAAAAACGCTCTGATGTCGTCCTAGGTCATATTTATATTTTTTATGCATGACAAAGTAGTATTAGATTGTTATCTCACCTGATGGTAAGTGTCGATTCTGTCTAATTACGTAGCGAGCTATATTATTATAACGTAATGATCCGCTAAGGGATTTTTGAAAATTCAACCCCTACGGGTATAAAATAGGGGTTTGTCAAAAAATTTAACTTAACGTGAGAGAAGCCGTGGGCAAAAGCTAGTTCTAAACGTATAAAAGGCGTACACATACACAAAGACATTTAATCTCTACTGAAGAGATTTCTTACATAAACCCTCGAATGTGAAAACAATTAATTTATGTTGGGTGACAGCCCCCGCTAGAAAATATGCCACGAAAGCTCGTATGTTTCCTCTGGCTTCAATTTGACTCTGCTGAAATGAAAACCAGATCGACTTCAAAGTTCCATTAGCTAAAAGGTATCTACATGATATAAAAGCCAGTTGAAACCTAAAACTAACATTTCAGATCCGACTCGTAAATAAATGCGGGCTCGTTTCGTAATAATTTCTCCTATTCATCCGCTAAAATATTGGCACCCATCTTTGTGAATAATGAACCCATTTGAATAGGACCCTCGACGGGGGGCCATCAATAAAGATGGTGGATAGAAACGTTTGCTTTATAACCATTGTTTTGAGAAATGATGACAAGAATTTGTAACAAATATTAACAAATTTACCGCATTGTGAATTATTGATCTTACCTTAGCCGACTTGGGTTGAACCCGTCAAGGGCTTAGATGTCATGACCTTAATAATACAACGTTATTATTTCACAGTTTGCTTTACCAACCTGTTTACCTTTACCTTTATTTTAGTATCTATAATATAATAAAACTGTAACAGGTCCAATTCTGTACATTGAAGATATTTTGAAAATTTTTGTTTGAGGGCACTCTATAATCGATACTGAAGCCAAAACATTTTTTTTTTAATTTTTTGTCTGTCTGTCTGTCTGTCTGTCTGTCTGTCTGTCTGTCTGTATCTTGGCCGCGCATCACGCTGAAACTACTGGACGGATTTAAATGAAACTTGGCACGATTTAAGTTAATACTACGAGGTATAATATAGGATACTTTTTATCCCGAAATTCAGCACGGTTCCCTTGGGAGAGGGGATGAAAGTCAAAATGTGTATTTCGCTGTAATTCATTAAGGCGTATTCCGATTTAATCCATTCTTTTTTTGTTAGAAAGCAGGTTCTTTAGAAATTGTCCTGTAATTATTTCAAGGTCGTCAATTTCGTAGTTCAGAAATTATAGACAACACGATCTACAGTATAAGGTCCTAATAACTTGAACCCCGGAATCTACAAGATACTTTGAATGAACGGCTCATCTTAAGCTGGCAACGTACTTTATCGTATATAGCCATCGTGGATAGCCCTATTTTGTCAGAGTCAAACTACCTATACCAAAGGCGTCAGATTTTGCCAAACGATCATTATACCTACATATTACATAGTAGGTATGGATGTAATACATCGTTTGGACTTAATGCTACAGTGTTTACCAGTGTTTACAAGTTTAATATTCTAATCATACTAATATTATAAATGCGAAAGTGTGTTTGTTTGTTGGTTTGTCCTTCAATCACGCCACAACAGAGCCACGGATCGACGTGATTTTTTACATGGGTACTATAGTTGAGGACATAGGCTACTTTTTATCCCGGAAAATCAACGTGTTCACGAGGGATTTTAAAAACTAAATCCACGCGGACGAAGTCGCGGGCATCAGCTAGTAAAGCAATAAATGCACTGCGCATCCTAAATTGCGAATGTACAAGTTAATTTGATCCTAATTCAATGTGCAATAAAGTTTATTTTGTTTTGACGTTAATGATTCCATTAAGCCTATAATCGTATTGCGAAAAGTATCGGCGTGGTTGTACGAATTTATACGTTGTAATTGAGGGTAGACACGTTGCAAGAATGCTGAGTACTGTTGGGAAAAAAGACACCGACGAACACAGGTGCGGCTCAATTAGGGTTGAGAGATGGTTGGGAAGTCCGGGAAAGTCGCAGAACTGGACGCCATGTCCTTTACAATAATAAAATGCGTATATCTTCTCGAATCCTTAGGTACTAATATTATAAATGCGAAAGTGTGTTTGTTTGTTGGTTTGTCCTTCAATCACGCCGCAACAGGGCTACGTATCGACGTGATTTTTTGCATGGATATAGTTGAGGACCTGGAGAGTGGCATGGGCTATTTTTTATCCCGGAAAATCAAAGAGTTCCCTAGGGATTCTAAAAACTAAATCCACGCGGACGAAGTCGCGGGCATCAGCTAGTGTAAAATATAACTAGATGATGCCCGCGACTTTGTCCGAGTGGATTAACGTTTTCTTAATTCCCGCGGGAGCTCTGTCATTTTCCGGGGAAAAAATATGCCTATGTGTTAATTCTGGGTATGAGATATCTCCATTACAAATTTCAGCCAAATCGGTTAATTCGTTGTGGATTTATAGAGTAACAAGCATCCATCCGAACATCCATCCATACATCCATCCATACATCCTCACAAACTTTCTCATTTATAATACTAGCGACCCACCCCGGCTTAGCACGGGTAGGAGAGCATATTACGCCTATGCTTTGCAAACTCCTTGAAATGTTCCCTAAGTTATATTGAACAGCATATTGAACAGTTCGTAGGCTTATAAAAGAAATATCGCTCGGCTTATAATATAGCAATGTCAACGCGGCGCGGAGATGATCACTGGTCGCATTACGTGAGCGAGTCCCGTCATCGCCATCGGGTTGAAATCCACGTATTTATTTTGGCGCGCGTTAGTTTTTATTTTGCGATGACTCCTAAGATATTCATTTAAATTGTATGGTGTACAAGATAGTATAATAACTAATTACAATGTACATAACATACATTTGTCTGGTGGGAGGCTTTGGCCGTGGCTAGTTACCACCCTACCGTCAAAAGACGTACCGCCCGCGCCAAGCGATTTGGCATTCCGGCACGATGGCGTATAGAAACCAATTAGGGGTATGGGTTGAAAGTTCACTGCCATACCCCTTCCAAGTTAGCCCACTATCATCTTAGACTGCATCGTCACTTACCATCAGGTGAGATCGCAGTCAAGGACTAGTAATCGAATAAAAAAGAATATATTGTAAAGTTATGTTTTGAAAAGAGCAACTGCTGTGTTTCTTGCCGGCTCTTCTCAGCAGAATCTGCTTTTCGAATCGGTGGTAAAGTCATTACATGTCATAAGAGCCACAGGTTGGCCTACCTGTAATAAATAATTTTGAATTTTAAATCTTATCTTAATTCCCAATTATTGTGACCTTTTATTTATTATCCTTCAAATAATTCTCAACGAATATCTAAAAACTACGAGCGTTCAGAGAAAACCATTTAAACTAATTTAAAACTTCTGAATTTTAAGCGGAGAACTAATATTTTAGATGTTCGAAGTTCTCTGAATCTCAAAACTTGTCGCTAAACTTTAATGCTGATTTTATGCAAAAATAGCAATTTTCATTACAGTTTTGTTTCTTTCTAGAGAAATTCGAATCATAGCAGATATTAATTTATCAATTAATCTGAACAATATAATATTTACTTCTTATTGGCATATATATTCTAGAACTTATCGTAATAGGTATTCCATCTCAAATTTTACTCACATTGAAACATTGTCGTGCTCACAGGTCTATTGATAAAATTCACTTCAGGGTAATTTTCTCTTAACTGACTATTATTATATACTAACTTATTGACTAATATTGCTCTCTCCCCTCCAAACAACCGTTAAGCTTGTGTGGGTACAACAATAGTGCAAGGGGTCGGGACTAGGGATTAAACCTTTCAGTTGTCAGTCCGCAAATTTAACCATTGGCTTATTGAGGCTAATCAGTAATTTAACTTTAATCTAAGCAAAAGTTAATTAACTTAATTCAATTAAAAACTCATATTCTAAGAAATTTCTTAAATTTAAACTCAAAAGACAAAGTAACAATATAATATTTTCTTTGGGAAAACTTTCGAGGGTACAAAAATAAGTACGCAGAACTTGTAACATTCGAAAACTCTAATGCAATATAAAACCATACAGAATATTATGATCCTTTATTTGTCTTTAGATACAAGTACGTGAAAGAAACTAACGATTTCATACATCATAGAAATACTAGGAGCGTTTAAAGATAAGACAAAAACAAAGACATAAAGGTGAGACAGTTTACCCAGGACAAGTGTGTGTGGCGCCGAAAGGACGGTATAAATTACAAGCACCAAGAAAACTAAATTAGGGGTTTATTACCCATAACGGAGGAGGATGGTCAAGGTTGTTGAATCGCCTTGAGAAACGGAGTCCTAAATCGCTTGGCTGCACGTCTTTGACGCTTTAACCCTTCTCATTCGAGAAGAGACATGCGTCCAGTAGAGGGCGAAGATGGGCGATGGGTTGTGGTGAATGAATTAATTAATTTAATCTATCCCAGACGGACGCTATAAAATTCTACTAATCCTACTAATATTATAAATGCGAAAGTTTGTGAGGATGGATGGATGTATGGATGTTTGTTACTCCTTCACACCACAATTAATGAATCTACTTGGTTGTTTGGAATCGAGGTACCTCATACCCAGAATTAACACATGGCTACATTAACCGGAAAATTAAAGAGTGCCCTCTAGAAAAGAGAAACTTTAACCCACCCGGACGAAATTATATTGAGAAATGAATATTTACGAAGACCATGCCCGAATTTGGAGCAAACCCTAAACAAAAACCCTTATAATGACAAAAACACTTTTATTTATTTATAGGAAAGATTTTTTTATCCTTGGAGTTAACAAAGGAACTGAAACCGTTACGCTAATACTATTAACAAGTTGAATAGCATTCGTCCGTTACCTGTTAAGTTGTTCCCAACTTCCTAATTGACTTTGTTGGGTTCGCTCTCGCCCCGGGTGACGGATTTGCGCTAATAAGCGGGAAGAGATGTGTTAATACTGAAGGAAAAAGCTCATAAAATTATAACGGGTACTATGCTGATTTTTCTTTGTACTGCAGATGTTAAACCATTAAAAAGTTAATTAAATCCTTAAGAACATACTAAGATTATAAATTCGAAAGTGTGTTTATTTGTTAGTTTATCCGTTTATCCTTCAATCATGCCGCAGCAGAGCCCCAGATCAACGTAATTTTTTGCATGGGTATAGTTAAAAGGAGTATTACATAGGCTACTTTTATCCCGGAAAATGAAAGTTCCCACATGATTTTTAAAAACTTAATTCACGCGGACGAATTCGCGGACATCAGCTTAAATTATTATTATTAACTATTATGTGTCTCTTATGGTCTATCTTATCTTTGTGTAGGTTCTTAATAAATCCATGCACTTTTGTGAGTGAATTTAACGGAGGCGTCAACAAATTCCTGTTAGCTAAAGGTAGAGATACACACGATAATTTTTAACAGACGAATTAAGTAGTTCTGACATATTGCCAATACAAAAACTGTCAAAACGTCAAGTTTATTCATCTGCTATAGTTTAAAATTTTCGTAAAATAAGCCCTGAGTACCCTAATAAAGTATATTTATGCACGCTCCCACACTCTCTTGTAGGCTTTGTATTCGTAGGTACTAAATTATTCGAGATATACTCGTACGAATATGGATAGGTGGAGACTAAATATTAGGATAAGATTTTTCCTCAGCACAAAATTCGTAGGATACGGCCATACAAAGTGTGAGCTCATGTGTAGCAATTGTTAAAATTACGGTCTCTAATATCAGCCAATAACTTCCATAGGCGACGCATAAAGAACTGCTTTTCAATGTAAAGGACGCTGTATGGTGGCTTGTTTACATTGTATTTTCCTTATTACATATTTTTCTCCAAATACGAATATAATTTAACAAAGTAAAATCCGCGTTCGTGGGTGTAATCGCGTATATCTTGTTGACTAAATATTGGATTTCAATTAATGTTTCATTATCATTAAAACTATTTCAGA
This sequence comes from Oeneis ivallda, assembly GCA_029955525.1. Lineage (NCBI taxonomy): Eukaryota > Metazoa > Arthropoda > Insecta > Lepidoptera > Nymphalidae > Oeneis > Oeneis ivallda. The sequence continues at coordinate 19,363,431 of JARPMR010000019.1, read as the reverse complement.
AGGGACGCTTAAGTGCATGAGAAATTCAGAAATAACGCAGATGAAATCACGGCTAAACTGCTAGTAAAATACAGCATTCAAATGACATTTAGTTACACATAATACAAAGATTAACTCTTTGATATATCTTTGATATATTATTCTACTAGCTGACCCGGCGAACTTCATACCGCCAACTTACCTATATAAATAAAACGAATAAATTATCTTAATAAAAAAAATCTATCCTATCTTTCAAGTTGGACCAAATTACAGATAGTTACGAAGTTTGATCAAAATTGATTCAGTAGTTTAGGAGTCCATCGCGGACAAACAACGTGACACGTAATTTATATATCTTCTTCTTCTTCTGGGCTGGTTTCCACACGTAAACCGTGATTATATATATTAAGATGTATATCAATCTGATACTTAAATAGAATTGTGGAAGCAACAAATGTCAGATAATGAAGTCAATTTGACGTCTACACACGTCACTGACGGAACGGAAACTATTACCCATCAATTATCCAATCTTAAAGAAAATTAGTGCACGAAAATGTAAGTAAAATACTTATTTATCAATTAGAGAGAACAGTTTAATTATAAGTTATTAGGGTACTTTCTACAACACAAACATTCATTTACAACAATCATTATGAAAGGGGCTTGTTGCAAGTTCAATATAATACCGTGTTCGGAGCATAGCGCTATTTATTAATAAAATATGCTCATTACAATATGTAACTACTCGCGTTTAGCAATCTTGGGTCGCAATCCAAGTATATGAACATAAATTCTGATATAATAACGTACAAGTCGATCTGGAAAGTAACTACTGTTGTCGCATGAAAATTGTCACAATGTTTTGATTAATAAATAATTAATTAATGCCGACAATCGTAATTCCTACAATAATTATTGTTGGAATATCAATTGACGGCAGCAAGAATACGTTTAACCGTCCGACACGAAAAACGGATGGTGACAAAGGAAACACACCCTAACAAACAACTCTGAACACGTCCCTAGTAAATTCCCGAACGTTACGTTATTTCAGGGACGCGAAAATATTTTCTTCCGATTGGCGGGTTTCAATTTATGACTGGATACGTCGGTCGATTCGTATGTGAATTTAATGTGATAGGTTTAAAACTCTCGTTAGGTTTTTATTCGGAAAAATAAATATTTTTAGAGTAGGTAGATCAAACCGTTGCTTTTTTTGGCTAGAATATACTCATTGATTTTTGTAAAAACATACATGTGTAGATTAGAGAACTTTTTATTAAGTGACAACTAATAGCTGTACACCTATAAACTTTCCACCTGCGAAGTGATACAGAGATGATGGGCGAGGAATTTATTTCGAAAAAAACAAAAATAGTCCCAAGGTGCTGGAATGGCAACCTCGCTTCGGCAATTACGTTGGCAGACCTTCCTTATAGGTGGACCGATGACATCAGGACAGTCACATGGAGCCAATAGATACCCGCGGCGCAAAACCACAGCATGTGGAAACCTCTAGAGACCTATGCCCAGCCGTGGACATCTATCCATTGACTACAACGACGACCATATCATCTAGGAAACGTAGATAGCTTGTCTACCAAACGTCGCATAAATATTCAAAACGGCTATACACTTAAATTAAATTTTTACTTACGTATTCAGGTTGCGTTAGTTCAAAATCAATTCCTTTTATATATAAAAAATCCACATTCAAGCAAACTCTTTAATTTAGAATTCGCTTGAAAGTGGATCTTTTTGTTAAAACCAAGGGGACTACGAAATGTCGCCAGAGACCGACGGATCGGCTTATAATCTCGTTAACCGCGACCACGCTGGGATTTCCTCAGTTAAACGTACCTAAATAATATTTTTGTGATAGGAGTAGGATAGAGGGAGATATCTCCCTCTATTCAACTCCTATTAACACTATACATTGTGTAGAGTCTACGCAATGTGTAGTATAGTGTGATAAGAGTGGGATAGAGTGAGAGTACCTAAAGAGGGGCAGTTTAATTGATGTGTAGTAGTACCTACACATCAATAAGTAAGATTTAAGGTATTTTACAAAATAACTTTACACTGCTGTACGTTTATTAGACTACTCAACTCTGGCTTATTATCGGAGTTATGTGCGTTTGAATAAAAAAATTACTTTGACGTTGAAGAAAAACATCGTGAGTAAACCTGCACGCCTGAGCGTTCTCTATAATATTCTCAAAGGTTTCTGTCTGTCGAACCACTGACCACACTTGGCCAGCGAGGTGGACTACAGCCTGAACCCATCTCAGAAAACACATCTCCGTCGCTAATCCAAAGCAGCGAAGCTTCTGTGTATCTTTATTCAATTCTACAAGCAGACAAGTCTACACACCTGACGCGCACTGAAAGGAGCCAGTGCGAACGAACATTTGTTCGCCAAATCGCCATATTATACACACTCAATAATTTTACTTTTTATAAATCTATCCATTCACCTTTAATAATTTTACTTCTTAAACATTCCCATTGATCGTGATAAGACTCACTCAAAAAAATATCCTGAAGGCTATATTTATACGACCTAAAGCCTGAAGTCCATTAGCCGCCAAGCAGATGTGTAATAAAAAGATGAAATGTCAGCCTTAATGTCGTTTATTTTGGATAAACTTAGCCCAACTTTTTTTTGGGTCCCTGTTATCTTTATACGCCACGATAACGATGCGACACCTATGCAGAGCAAGACATTTGTGAGTAGAGATTAAGTAGGGTAACATGGCTCGCCCCTCCAAAACTCAAAACGTTTGAAAGTATTTGTGAAAGTATTTACAAAGCGCCACCAAGACTCGCAACGCATGTGTGCGTGCCGGCCTGCTACTGAAGACGACTAACAACTACAAACTCTTTTGTAAGGATGTGACTACACACATTAAAATAGTAGTATCGTACAAAGTTTGTTTTCATAGAAGTTTATCTAACCGCTAAATAATGCTACCCACATTAATAAATAATACTTCGCAGGTCAGCTTTCTTGTGCATCATGCAACGGGACCGCCAAAATAGTTCGGTTAAAGTCGGCAGTTAAAGATCGATTTCACCAGTCACCACCAATGTCATATTATCCGAAACTCGAAAGGTTTTTTTATTCATCACAAGAAAGCCCTTGAGTGCATCATTTACAATCAGATGAGATATAATCTGATTGTAAATGATGATGCAGTTAATGATAATAGTGGGCTAACTTGAAAGGGGTGAAGCAATTTTTATATTTAACCCACACCCCTAAACGATTTCTATCCAGCCCCTCTAGCCAAGTTACACTTCGCTGTATCTATTCTTTCTACGATAGTTGTCCCTTGAAGTTTTGGCTAGAGCTAGACTAGATGGAGCTGCAGCTGATCAAAGACAGAAGTGTATTGATAATATTTCGCGGCATTTTGTAGTGCTTTTTTTAGCATTTAAAACATTTATAATACAAAATGCCGCTTGCCGCTACAAAATTACTTGGCTACAGGGGCAGCATGATTTAAGCATACCGAGCAAAAATAGGTACCTAATAATAAGGTCTTTGCGGATAGATTCGTAATAGATACAAGGGACTGTTATGTTAAGTTTAAACCATTTTACTCTCCAAAAGTCAGAATTACATAGGATTTCACTAAGTATCTGAAACTAGAGAGACTGTAATCAACTTTTTATGAAAATAAAACGTAGGCACATTATAATTACTGGGCGGGTAGTGAAACAAACAATGCATCTGGCCACAACCTGAAGTAGAATAGGACGCTGCAGTAATTCATTACAAACTCCGTTTGTTCCACGAATAAATGAATGCAGGACGCGAGTTATGAACAAACAGTAAAAAATGTTGCTTTATTCATAGTGCACAAGTTATATTTTTTAACATGTAAAACAGTTCAATAAGAAAATCCTTATCAATATTAAAAATTATAAAGTGTTTGTTTGTTTGTCCTTCAATCACGTTGCAACGGATCGACAATAAACCCTTTAAAATTTTAAATAACCTAGCATCCTATAGTCTCCAGTTTCACCAGGAAACTATGAAATTAAAAACAGTATTTTTTATCCATGATAAGTTCGCCCTTGACTGCGATCTCACCTGATGGCAAGTGACATTGTAGTCTAGGATGGTAGCGGACTAACTTGGAAGGGGTATGGGAGTGTGGGCTAGACCCATCATCTTTCTGGGGATTATCCATAATTAGGCGCTGATCGCCCGTTTTGCGTGACTAAAAACGACTAGAACATATTATATCGTTTTCTACATGCCATCGTACCGGAACGCTAAGTCGCTTAGCTATGCCGTGAAGACATATGTCTTTGACGATAGGGAGATATTTAGCCACGGCCAAGACCTCAAACACCAGACAGATACTTTTTTTAACCGACTTCCAAAAACGGAGGTTCTCAATTCAGCAGGTATGTTTTCTATGAAAGTTGTCGTAAGTTATAAAACGGCGCGTCTAGATACGCTTAACGATGATTGATGCTACGTATAAGGCTGGCCTGGGAGGTGAGACCGCGGACATTCGCTGAACTAAAATCTACGCTTTCCAAGGCCGCCTAAGCCCTTAATGTAGACTTCCAAGGTTACAAAACAAGAGATGTTATAGAATTATTTATTGCCCAATGTGACAAAGTAAGAGCAGCCAGCAGAGATAGCCAAATGGTTAGGACTTCGCTTCCCCATTCGGGGGGGTGGCATCAGGTTCGATCCCGGACACGCACCTGTCTTTTCAGAGTTAAACGCGTTTAAGCAATTATATATCACATACTTCAACGTTGAAGGGAATCGTGAGAACCTGCACATCAGAGTTATCCATAATAAACTACTTAAACACGTATTATAATGTACTCGTAGCAGAATATATGTTAATTCATAAAGAGACCCTCGTTCTCTGGAACACTTGAAGTGCGTTTGGTGTTTAACAATGGAGGCCCCTTTGTGTAATTCGTTCCCTTAATTAACTTGTTATTATCTTTGCTATCTCTTTATTTGTGAAATAACGATATGCCAGATATTAATTTTATGAAATAACTATAGCTTTTACCCGCGGCTTCGCTCCCGCCATCTATTAAAAGTAATCGACAGTGGTGATTCCTTAGATGCAAAATTAGCAAAGATTTTTTCGATTTTTCAGCTGTTTTTTTTTAAGTAACTAATAGCATTAGAGCGAATAAACAAGCCGTCTCAAGCGTCAAGCCGTTTTTGAGTTTTAGACAGACTAACGAACAGCAATTAATTTTACATACATAGATGTTTGAAACGGTTTTTTCTCTACGTCGTACGTTATTTCATAACCCTTCTGAACAGAAAGTCTAAATTTAAGTTTTCACTTAAACGTATTGCAAGCATTGCAAAAATGAGACCAAAATCATTACAGGAGGGGGTTCCAATTATATCATTTCATACGACTCGATTTAATGTGCGATTCCTACTTTGGACAGAAGACTTTATCTTTCTACGTTTCTACTGTCGTAACTACTTTGTATTCTCGAAATTCAGGCTTAACTGTTTATTACATTAAAATACATTTTATTTCGCTGACTCAGACATAAATATAATAAAAGATTACTATATTTCACCAACAAATTCAAGCAGTTACACTGCAAAAAGAAATACAGTTAAGTTACATCAAGCAAAGTGTCAAAAGAACATTACCAACTGAATTAGTTAATAAAAACTGCGGTGAGTGTCCGAGATATAAATCAAGTGCGAAGCGTGAAATGCGGCAAGCTGGCTTGAGCTATCTCTATATTATATGCTCAACCACAGCTTAAAATTAGGTTAACTGTAGTATAGTCATACTATCACCGTGAGGTCAGTTTTCAAACCATGGTATAGAATCGTAGTCTAAACAGTGACAGCCTAGAGGTTCAGATTTAGAGGGTCACAGATTCGATCCCGGACACGCACCTCTTGACTTTTCTGAGTATTACGTATAGCTGTTTTTTCCTTTTGCATAGTTTTTGTCGGATTCGGCCTGAGACACTTTTATGTATGTCAGTTTTTATATAATAAAACGTAACGAACATTTGATTAACTATGATAGACGTAACTCATACAACATTATAGCAGATAACTTTCATAAAATTTTACTATTCATATTAACAATTCCTATGAGGACATTCTTTACGACCATTAAAAAACAGTTTACGACCCTACGCGAGCCACTGTGGTGTGGGTAGCTATAGAATAAATCACCGCTTATATTACACTTTGTTTGTTGGTTTGTCCCACAATCACCCAGCCACAGAGCAATGGATCGACTTGATTTCTTGCAAGGGCATAGTTATTGGTTAAGGACCTGGAGACTTTAGGCCCCGTACACACGGAGCGGTTTTCACCCGCGCCGCAGCGGTTGCGGGCCCGCGGCCTCCGTAGAATACAGATTTGTATGGAAAATGAAGTAGAAATCGCCCGCGAGCTTTGCAGCCGTTGATCGCGGACTCTACGATCGGCCGCGCGGACGCGGGGCGACGCGACGTTGGCGGGAGGTGTTCTCTCCTTCCTACGCCATTTTTGCGGTCCCTTCCCGCAACCGCGGCGACGACTGCGGGACCGCATAAACCTGCGGTGTCGTGAGTATTGAAATAAAACATCTATCGCAACCGCTGCGGGCGCGGGTGAGAACCGCGCTGTGAGTACGGGCTGTAACAGAATTTTTATTAACCTATTTCCACGACGACAAATTCGCGGACATAAGCTAGTCTAGTTATACATTTAAAATCGCGGCTTGAAGAATCAGGAACGCGTTCAGACTCTTAAAATTTTAATGGTCGATGTTATAAAAGCAATCAAAAGATTATTACGAATATTACACATAATATTGTAACAGTATTATGCGGAGTATACGTAATATAAGACCGCTATATAGTAAAGATCCAGATTTCCGATTCTGATTCCGTCTCTAGTGGTACTAACTTAATTCCCTTAAGTTAGCCATAAATTAAGGGCGGTATGCTGATTGTGGTTTCTTATCACAACCGACCCTAAATCGTGTATTTATGTTTGTATTTATGAAGAGAACCTAAAGCAATGTTTAGTAATAATTGAGGATCAAAAAAAATGTTTAAAAACTGTTCTGTAATATAACTTTAACTCCGTTGTCGACCTCGGAAAATTGGATGTCTTCTTCTTCTTAATCGACCGATATACGTCCACAGCTGGACCAAAGTCCCGCCCAAGGCTCCACAGGCTTCGGTCTTGCGCCGCCTGAATCTAGCGGCTCCTTGCGACGACTCGTTTGATGTCGTCGGACCACCTAGTGGGGGGTCTGCAAAGACTGCGCTTCCCGGTGCAGGGTCGCCACTCCAGCACCTTGGGACCGAAACGACCATCAGCTCTTCGAACTATGTGCCCCGCCCATCTCCACTTCAGTTTTGCGACTCGCTGAGTTATCTCGGATGTAACTTCCGCTATATTGGTGTTCGTATTAAATGTAGCTTATGAGCCTTTGTCACCCGTAACAAAAAACTAAACGATTGACACTACTTAAGTTTGCGACAGCAAAGATGGGTCGACGAAAGGAAACGAAGGCTTTTAACTAAAATTAATTTACTATAATTAAAGAACTTAAACCTAGCTTAATTCTGTGTCGATATTAGATCACGAGTCTAATGCTTAAATCTAACTTAACCCTAGCTTAAATATCTAAATCCCTACCACTACTATCTGCTCGGAGATCCGACGTGATGATAGCTGCATACCTCTGCGGCTGTACGCTGATGCATGCGGATGACATACCATCACCTAGGAATATGTAACTCACTTCATTCATCAAAATCGGCTCAGCAGTTTAAATTCGTAAACAGTTACATACATAGATAAATACATAGACTGCTTAAATCTTAACCCTTACTTTAGACTTTAAAAAATTGGTTGTCTGTAAAGTCGGTTTACGGACGATAATTTTACGTGATAACGTCATAGAGAAACATTGACGATGTTCTTGTGTTGAGCTTGTTTCCGCGCTCTCGCTTGCACGCTCAGGCTTAGGCGGAACGTGACACTTTTTCGTGCGTGCAGCCGGTGTTCATCGATTTATAAGACGTTCACGTCAACAAATACAACTCTTCTCAGAAGAATCTGCTTTTCGAACCGGCCGCGGCGGTGGTAAAGTCTTGATTCTAGTTGGCCTACATTAAATAAATAAAATTGAATTTGATGAAAGACGCAATAAAGACCGTTTGAGCAGAAATGGAATAGATTCAAAAGTTTTCCCTTTAAAGCGATATCAGAATTGGCACGCGCTGGAGAATCGCACATTATCCTATATCGCGGCGCGTGTGTTTTATCGTTTCCCATACATTGCGATCTTCCGATGTGACGTTCATCCGATTTAAACTTCGATAAGTGAAATTGCAGCAATATATCGAAACACATTGTGGTTAACGCTTACATAATCGTAAGACGTATGATAAACACAGGACATACCTATAATTTAATATAAAATTCTTTTTAAAAAACCGACTTCAAACGCCCGCGCCACTATAAAGTATATAATAATTTATTGTTGATTTTTTAAAAACCACTTGGCCGATTTCGATAAAATTTAAATGCTACCGCCGGTTTTCATCGATTTATAAGACGTTATCACGTCAAAACATCGCTGCTCAACATGTAGGGCAAAAATGTTTCAATATTTGTTGCATAGTCAATAACATGGCATAGCTACTTTCGTTGCACGTTGGATCTGTACAAGCACTCCAAGCCAGTAAGCTTTGAAATATATCTCAAGGAACTTTATTTGGAAAAGCTCTCTGCAGTTGGTACATGTTAATGCTTTCATGTAAAATTGTATTCTCATTCCGTTTCGCGAAAAATTCCTGCATTGCAGATAAATGAAATTTCATTATCCAATATGGTAGGTGACGTCATAAAGTGTAACGTCGCAAGGACGTCGTAAGCGAGCTGGAGGGCATCCTACACTGCGCTTGCCGGTACGCGGTCTCCACTCCAGAACACGTCTGCCCCATCGGCCATCGGTTCTGCGACAGATATGACCTGCCCACTGCCACTTCAGCTTGCTAATCCTCAGATTTCGGATTTTATCCCTGAGAGAGATTCCCAACATAGCTCGCTCCATAGCGTCGATACCGCAAAGCCTGAAGACAAAGGTTTTCAATGAGTGTGTCCTACCGGTAATGACGTATGGAGCGGAAACGTAGACACTGACGGTGGGCCTCGTTCACAAATTTTATTACTTAACTTTATTTATTTAACTTTATTTATTTATTTTATTGCCGACTCACTACTGGACACAGGTCTCCTCTCTAATGAAAAGAGTTTAAGCCATAGTCCACCACTAAATACAGATTCGCAGACTTCACACACCTTTGAAAAAATTATGGTGAACTCTCACGCATATCTACAGGTTTCCGCAAGATATTTATTCTGAACCACAACTTAAACGTATTAAAATCCTATGGTTGCTTGGTAGAGATCGCTACTGAGCGATTAGGTCGCATTTAGTTGCTTTCTCTATTTAGTTTAGTTTTCTATTTCTTTGGTTTTTAACATTATTTTATTGTGGTGTAAAATTAATAAGTTCAAACTGAACTTGACTAAACTTCTTCAAAAAAAAAACCACAAAATTATTGCTCTATTTGCAGTTAATTACGAATTACTTGGGCGTTGTAGCGAACCGAATAAGCAGCAATATTCGAAGCATACCTAATAGATTCTAAACTATCGTCAGTATAATAAATTCCGTATAACAGATAGGCAATAACCGCCGTCGCCTCGCAGCTCCCGGGCTGCGGCACTATAAACCCTATGAACGTAGGTATTATTTAGTGCGCCCGCTGCGCTTAGGCGGAATTTACTGCTCGATGAACTGGACCGGCCGCCGGTGAATATATCGGGGGTGCAAAACACTTACTTTGTAAATTCATGTGCCAAGGCTACTCCTATATAAAATTTATACATCGTGTTTTACAGTTCCAGAGTGATTAGGCACGGCTATCTTAGGCTGCATCTTGACTTACCATCAGGAGATGGCATTCACGCGCTAGTCTATTTAATAAAAAAAGGTTCCATAGATAAACTAGGAACCCTCATTATAGTTTCGTCTAGTAGGTATGTCTGTCTGTTTGTCGCGTCTGTTCATCTGTGTGTCACAGCCATATTATTCAGAAACTACATTTAAATTCCACGCCTTTACAGAAACTTTTTATAAAGAGACATGATACCTAGATTGAAAAAGAATCAGGCTAACATAAAATTCAATTCAATTTATGATACCTACATCATGCTTAAGAAATGTTCAAGGGTAAAAAAAAAGATTCCGACGAATTGCGGACCTACTCCTTTATTGAAGTCGGTTAAAAATAGAATGCAAAGTATGAGAGGTTAAAGTAGAAATATTGTTGATTTAGATACCTTCTTTATCTAATGAAAACATATTATCTCGTTGGATATGTGTTTTCACGTGTGTTTAGAGGAAATCTCTCCCTTTATCAGCAAGGCAAACATTTCCCAAAATAAAACACGGATAAAGAGACCTACAAAAATAAAGGCTTTCGTTTACACTGATTGTGTGTCTTTATGTCCCTAACGTAGACAATCGTTAGGTGTGACGTTTATTATAAGAGATACCTTGCTTATCTCGTTGACGGGCTATACTCTTGCTGAGAACTAGATTTTTTGTTTATCGGCTCAGTCACTTCTCACAATATGACAGTGCCTGGAAAGTACTATATTCTAGCAATAAATAAATCGAGTCCCAGAAAGAAAATCAATAACAAAGCCGTAGTAAGACCTTTTGTCGCACCTGTTAAATATAAAATACAAAAAAAATACTAAGTCAGCTACACAATTGCATCTCATTATCATCATCTCAACCGATACACGTCTACTGCTGGACATAGGTCTCCTGAAATGATCGCCACAGAACACGATCCTGAGCCGCCTGTAACCAGCTGCTGCCAGAGATCGACCGTCCACCTAGCGAGGGGTCTACCAACGCTGCGCCTCCCGGCGTGGGTCGCCATTCCAGCGTCTTGGGACCCCAACGCCCATCGGTTCTTCTAGACATGTGCTTCACCCATTGCCACTGCAGTAAATAGAATAGAATAGAATAGAAAATAGTGCTTTTGAATCGTCAGACTACCACTGAACGAATGAAATGAAAAGAATGCAGATTGCAGTCACTAAACGACGCCGACCTTTAGAAGGCTTCCACTTCAGCTCTGCGATTTGCAATAATTGCATCCAAAAGTTGCCAAAGAACTCGCCCGTTTACGGCCTCCTCAGGGCCAATAAAGGAATGTTTTCCCCTAGGGGAATAGGGTATAACGAATAGAATGGGGGATGACGAGACATAAAAGCGTGTTCAACTTGTAATCATTGACGGAATCTTATTTAGTAAAGAGGGTAAACTGTACTGATGTAGGTACAGTACGTTTGTCGTCTTGCGATTTGAGCCGTGTGACAGCTTAAATCACATATTACTTAACTCCATGGACCATTATCTTCACAATCTTCTGTTTTTTTCGTTTTTTTATTGGAGAATAACTTTATTATGGGACTCTATAATTAATCTATGGTTTCATAGACGATATAGAGGTCAGTGCGCCATTTGCAATATTATTACTTCCAGAGAACCTTTTATGTCAAATGTGGTGTTTCAAATTGATCCATAACTAAACTGTCATTTGTATAGGGACAGCTAATCCAATTTAATCATAGATTTATTACTAGCAAAATGCTGAGCTTTGTGAGGGCTCGCGTAGTTTTTCTAACGGGTAATAATTTTTAAGTTAATGGTTATAAAATTATATTTTTTTTGTCAGATAACACATCTGGATAAAAAGTTAAATTACTATGTTAAATCACAAATCTATAGGCGTGATAGTTTTTCAGTAAAGTGTACCACAAAATGCTCAGGTTCTGGGATAGTGATAGGTCTCGCTCCGCTCGCCCTAATTATAGTTATTGAGCTAATCTGAGTTGATTGCGATCATGACTGTAGCAATCAAATACCAGCGTAAAGTCTGCTAGAATAGACCCGATACTAGACTTGTCAATGTAGATGTACTCACGCCGTAGCAACTAGGTCGCACGGTATTCCTGCGACCTCAAATTATTGTTACAGTATACAGTAACGAATGGACTTGTAAACATGGTGTAACGGATGTAGCCATTTGCGCATCGAATACACCGGTTACGGCGGGTTACCTACAGTGATATTTACGACAACCGCCTACAGCTAGAGGTTTATAGCTGCACAAATTTCGGTTGGAATTTTAACGCTGCGGCCGTCATTCACAGTGCTGCATTAAGCCTTATGGCCTTAATGCACTGGGCAAACGTGTATGGGCAAAATATTGTACTCATCACCCAACGCACTGTAATAAGCCTTTAGCTTCACATGAACTGTAGAATACGTAACGTTAGAACTTAAAAATCTTTTAGTTTAAATACAAAAGTAGTTTTCCAAAAAAGAACAAAAATAGAAACAGTTACGAGTCTTCATAGTAAGGAAGGTTTTAAGACAGTGAATGACTGACTGACAGACAATGCATGAAAACACATGCCAAACCAGTAAGCCTTTAGATAGGTAGAGGTAAAATATTGCTTGAGTACCTACCCTACGGGTGCACTAGGGAGACTTCTTGAAATTCCATCCTTAAGGGATGAAGAAACATTAATTTAAAGCCTAAATTCTATCGAACGTAGTCATATGCATCATCTAGTTCTTTCAATATAGCTTTGAAATACCTACCAAAAATTTGGCGGTCTACGTTCATAAAGATTCTATTATATGTATCTGCGCTTTCAAAAAATAAAAGAAATGGATCGTTCGAACCAGAATTGAACTTTTCCTTTTCAAGCTCTATAAGATTGGCACGAAATCAAGAACGGCACATTACTCCACAATGCAAGCGTGTGTTTTATCGGTTCCCATATTATATTTTCTTCAAATTTCACTCTCTTCTCCGGTTTCCTTACAAATAGGTATTACAAATGCGAAAGTGTGTTTGGGTGTTGGTTTGTCTTTTACTCACGCAGGAACGGAACAACGGAGCAAAAGATTGGCGTGATTTTTTTACTTGAATATAGTTGAGGTACTTGGGTTGGGTTTTTTAAAACCCAACTCCATTCGGACGAAGTTGCGGGGAGAAGTTAGTAATACACATCTTAGTAATCTTAGTAATACACTTCCTACCAATATGAGAAAGTTTATGAGGAAGGATGTATGGACGGATGGATGGATGGATGGATGTTTGTTACTCTTTAACGCCACAACGAATGAACCTATTTGGCTAAAATTTGGAATGAAGATAGCTCATACTCAGGATTAGCACATATGCTACTTTTTATCCCGGATAATTACAGAGTTCCCGCGGGAATTAAAACCTTAATCCACGCGGACGAAGTCGCGGACATCATCTAGTATTAATACAGTTAATAAACACTTTAGCCCTTGACTGATGAAATGATGAACACATGAACTAAGTGTCCTTTCAATAACAGTCACTCCGTTTTACAACACAAACACCGAAACTTTCGCAGGCAAAAACTTCATTTGTTGATAATGTCTACGTTCATTTAGCTTTACCGTCTGATGAAACATGGCGACTCCTTTACGTCGCGCATTCAGGTAAAACACGAAATGTTCTCAACCATTGCGATTGTTTTTACATTTCACACAAACGTCACCACAGCAAAGTGCCCTTTTAATAACAGTCACTACGCTTTACAACGCAAACACAGAAGCTTTCGCAGACAAAGTTTTCATTTGCTCACTCATTAAGGGGCACAACGGTCCCGCGCGGGCAAAATTAACCCACATTTGAACACCCTGGAGAAATAACTTCGTCTGCGAAATTAAACTGGGCTTACTAACTGTCTAACATTGACGGTTTTCTTTATTTTGTTAGCTCGTAGGAGAAATCTTTGAACGCCCGTAAGGGCTAGAAAAGTTCCTGGAAAATGTATATTGCAGTTATTAAGTTTACTTTACTGCCTTCGAACTATTAGAGTACTCTCAAGCATGCAGGTTTCCTCACGATGTTTCCTTCACCGTTAAAGCAGGTAATAATTAATTGTTCTAAAGTCAGAAATGCATGCCTGGGATAGACTAAAGACATCGCCACCTTACCGCCACAGACTATTTTACTTATTATAAGATTGCCTGGAGGATTTCGCTGGTTCGCTGGTTGCCTGGTAGTGGTCACTGTTAAATGAAAAGACCACCTATTTTTAATTTTAATCTACCTACTAATCTTTATAGCTTTTTTGTTTTCCTTAAATACCTACAGGCACGATCAAGAGCACATCACTGCTACACGCTAAGTATTTGAGTTTACTCAACAAACGACAAGGCGTGTTATAAATACGTTTCCGATCGTATTCCCAGTCATAAATACTCACATTTTTGGTATCTCACTCACGCAGGCCGAGTTAATTAATACGTGTGGAAGTTGCTAATATTACCTCAGGTCTGGTCGAGCCCGCGGACTTACCTGCAATAATAAAATTGTGGAATTTAATATCTGGCAGATTGCCCGTGTATTTTTAATGGTCGAAAATGATAGCTCAAGCTTTTCTTAATTCACTGTCCTATCACATGAACTGCATTAATCTTTTGAAAAATGACCGTGTTTTCTTTCCATGTCACACGTGACTTGGAAAGAAATTTTTGAATGCTAGGTATTCAAATGTGAAAAATAAGTTTGAACCATGGACTTTCCAGATTTCAGTCGGCGTTAAATCACTCGTTTCTGCGCTACCGAAAAGAAACTAATGAAAAATGGTAGTAAATACTGTTATAGTTCTTGCAATTCACGAGGGCGACTGACTATGGTTGTGTGTGTGTCGTATCTGTATAAGTGTGAGCGAGCGCAATGCTCGCGCCTGCCCGCTCCCACCTAGGCTTTGACAGGCACGCACACTTATGCAATGTGAATGTACACGAAGTAACCACAAGTGAAGCTCACTCGCGTTCGTGAATTGCAAAAACCCTTTCACCGTTAAAGCAAGTGATGTTTAATTGCTTAAAATGTATGAACTACATACTTAATTCTGAAAAGTCAGATGTGTACCGAGGATGGACCTCCTGTTAAGAAGGCCGATTTCTTAACCCCTTCCGCAGTTAAGAATTAAAAAGCATTAACTTATTGCTCTATTTAAAATGGACTATTGTTCACATAAGGACTCCTAACTCAGGAGCAATATAAAATGATCTAGGCGCAGCGTTGTGAAGAAACCATTGTCCTGTGCTTACGACCTGAGTGAGGCAGTGAGCGCAATGCATCACAACAATGGCTAATAATTTCCATGCCAAGATAGACCCTTTCATGGCGCTTCAATAGTCGCCTATCTCGAGAGTGGACGGGTATCTGGACTTACCGCAGAAATACATCAAGATAGAACAGAGCAGTGGGCGCGGCATGCGTGCAAACAATTTTCGATACAATACAACTGTTTTGAAATATAATTTAATATACAAAATTCTTTTGGAACGAAGTTCCTTATGGCGCGTTGCGGAGGGCAACCTAGCCGGCAAAAAACGTCCGTAACGTTAAATAAAAAAGCGTAAGATTTTATACATTTTTTAATGACCTAAAAATCTTATATAATAATTTCAACGAGTTGTGCAACGCTCCCGTGGCGCAATCGGCTCGCGTGCGGCATTTAACCGAAAGGTTGGTGGTTCGAGCCCACCCGGGGGCGCGCAATTTTATTTTCATTTTTTATTTTATAAAATTATTTTAATATTTTATAAAATCGATATTTAGGCTTCCCTGGGGTCATTTTGATTTTTATCTATAAAAAATCATGATAAAAAATGTATACCCGAATAATTATTTTCTTTATACCTCGAGTAGAACTTGAAATTAATATTTTTATAATAAGGAACTTCGTTCTTATCTCACGAAACCACACGACTTTTTTTTAACCAACAGACTTCAAACTCCAGCTTTACTATATTACACACACACTATACAAAGTATATAATTTATTGTTGATATTTTAAAAACCGCTCGACCGATTTCGATAACATTTATATGGAACCACCAGGGTAGTAGTAAGTATACCCTTTCAAACAATAAAAGAATTTCCCAACTCGGTTCAGGCGTCTTCGAGTAATCGGTGGACATACAAACAGAAAAAAGATTTCGACGAATTGATAACCTCCTCCTTTTTTGAAGTCGGTTAAAAATAAAAATAAATCCCGTGACAATCCTATATATTGCACTATTATACATAATTCATAGAAAGCAGTAAAATCGGTTCAATAGTTTAGGCCCATAAACATTCCTTTTGGCTTTGCCATCGTCGGGCAAAAAGGAGGCACTTCCCTTTACACAATTTATTTTCAACAAAAACAATATTTCAAAACCACAAGGGCAGCTTTCTCCCTCCAGCAACAGGCACGTTTGTTTGTTTCGTAAAACTAGTGATAACCGTTCTATATCGATATATTTTTGTGGGACTCGCAAAATCGTACTTGATAAGGGTTGCCAACGTTTGCGTACAAATGTTCAAGTTCTTTTAACGTCAAAAGCAATAAAACGACTGTCCAGTAACCTCCTATTCAAGAGGGGCACAGCAGCCCAATGTATCCCAACAATTGCCTAATCCTATCTCGAAAGCGGAGGTTTATCTAGACTTACACTATTGTAGGGTTGTCAGCTAGGACGTTTATTTTGTTATTCGTTTCTTTTGAAAGAAAATGAAAAGATTTGTGATTTAGTTGATTTTGCGCGCGCGAATTTGAAAATGCGATGATTTAAGCCGCCCGCGTTTTTCGATTAGGGTTCGACGATTAGGGTACCTGCCCACTGAACTCTAGCGGAGCGGAGATATGGTCAGCAGACTATACAGATTATTTATTTATAGATGACACGTAAACATTACAACTATGTGCAGCGATAGACGTGTTACGACGAAGACAAAAAAGAGACGTGTCAAGGGACACCCGGATGGAACGTAGTACCTTATTAGTAGTAAGTTAGTGAAGGAATTGTAATAAACTAGTGGTGTCATCTAGTATTAAATTGATTAACTACGATGAATTATTTTTAGTTTATTTCTATTGCACTGTTACAACACCAAAGAGTTACTCTGGTGGAGTTACTGTTTTTTCACAGATGGCGTTATCCAATTTATACAATAAAAAATTAGGGAAAATTCCACATTTAGAAATTATTTAAAATAAAATTGAAAATAGAAAATTCAGTCTGTCGAGCTGGGATTCGAACCATCGACGTTGAATTTATAGGCGACTCTCCTAACCACTAGGCCATGCAGACGCCGAGTTCTAAGGCGAAAATACCGAATACAATGCAAAATTAACATTCAACAAAAAATGACGTTTCAAAAATGTGTCGTGTCGGTTTCCTTAATTTTTTCCGTCTAGCCCCCTTCCGTACCGCGCGATAAGGAACTACGTTCCAAAAATTATTGTAATTTATCAATGATCTGATTGGTCGGCTGAGCACACTCTGCTCCACTACACTTCATTGGCAGGAATCTTAACCCCAGAAGGACTGATCGACGCATGTCGCACCTACGTTGAGCGCAGGCCTGAGTTGTCATATACTGGATATAAGAGAGAACATTATCTACAGACTCCATGGTTTGATCAATGATTTCAATCATGGCATTAGGTCATCCCTACTTCATAGATACTTGTATCTATGAAGTGTGAAGATACAAGTATCATAGATAGGCGACGTTTTCGCATAGGCGTGGCGTTGCGCGGCGCGTGCGGCGTCGAGTCGCGTGAGCGGTCGCGCGATATGGCCAAGGTACGAGGGCGAGCGAGAGCGAGCGAGCGACGCGCCGCGCGACGCGCAACGCCACGCCTATGCGAAAACGTCGCCATACTTGTATCTATGAAGTGGGGGTTAAATGTTAGGATTAAATTTAGGGATCAAATGTTGATTTGAGCCGTCATTAAATCCGTCGTAATTGTGAGAATAACCTAGAGTATAAATATGGCGTCCGTGGACAAAAAACTATCGAATCCATTTTAACTTTCCGTTGATATTTTATCGCAGTCTTGATTTTTAACCCCCGACGCAAAAAGAGGAGTGTTACCAGTTTGACGTCGATGTCTCTCTGTCTGTCTCTGTGTGTGTGTGTCTGTCTGTGGCATCGTAGCTCTCAAACGGATGGACCGATTTCGATGCGGTTTTTTTCATTTGAAAGCCAGTTTCCTTGCGGTGGTTCTTGTTATGTTTGGTTAATATCGGTCCAGCAGTGTAAGAGTATCAGCTCTTTTCCAAATGATGTAAGGCATTTTTGGCGTATGATGAGTCGATTAAGTGATTCACGCGTGCCAGTATAATCGTTAAATGACAATTAATTGATAACTTCGACAGCCACAGATTCTCATGTCGGGGTGTTTAAATTTTCAATTTACACTTGTGATTTATGAACTTGCTGGTGTATATTTTTTTTCTGTTAATAATAAAAATCATGTCAAGCTAATTACAACGTAGTCTTCTTGTCGTTGGTGTCGATTTGCGCAAACGGTGCCCACTCGTGGTACCTACTGCTAATTGTGCGTTGGATAGCGACTCGCTTTCACCATTGTTTACGACGAGCGACCAGCCTCCGGTCCGTGACTAATCACTTTTAAATATACTTTATATCAGACATAAGTAGCAGAAGACCGCTAGTGTCATACATTAGAGTCAAAGGGATTCTACTAAGAATTGTTCAGGAAGCGTTATTCAAAATTCTTTTTTTATTTCATGTAGACTGATGTGGAAAGGAGTCTTAACTTGTGGCTCTTCGCACAAATTAAGACTCTACCACGGGTTGAAAGGGCAAATTCTGCAGAGAAAGCTGCAAGAAACAACCTAACTGTCCTACCATTTTTGTTATTGCCAAATAGGCTTGCGCTTGATGACAATCCATGATAGAAAGAACTGATGAGGTCTAGATTGGAGCGCGGTAGGCTAGAAGATGCCTATTCACTCTTGCCTTGAAGGTACTGAAATTATCCGTGGCAGGAAACACGGACGCCGAAAGGGCGATCCACAGCTTAACGGTTCGCTTTAGAAACGTAGAACTTTCGTCTCACTAGGACACCAGTGGCAGTACAACCACAGTCGCGCTAACAACAAGATTTATATAACTCTATGGAGGTACCTCACCTGGTGTCCGCTAGGTGCAACCAATTTAGTGGTGGCGGCCTGGAACACCCGCATTATTGCATGATTGCGCTAAAGCCGGGCATTGACGGTACATCCAACAGTCTAAATGGCGTGGCTGCCTTCCAAAATCTGTCCGTGAATGTCTTAAACGTATGTTATTTTTTAAACGGCGTCCTGACAGTGGATTTTCAAATGGATCGAAATCCAGGACGCACGCATTTGGACGCACTCCAAACTCTTTGTGAATGTGCAAAACTACGTCCATTTTTATTTCATTCAGCGTCGCGCCGCCACATTGTGACGACGTATTTTAAGAGTTTTTATATCTTGCAAGATAATTAGAACCACTTCCCGGTTTCCGATTAAGCTGAAATTCTGCAGTATGTAAATCGGATGACAATGCAATATTATTGTATCTTGGAGCTGATCTGATGATGGAGACGGAAGATGGCATTTGGATCTCTGAAGTAAAATAACGCAATCCCCCCATCAAATTTGGGCTCGTCTGATTCGTCTTAACAAGTACTCTGGTCCTAGATGTTATCCAGGGTCTGATGATGGAGCTGAAAGGTGGTTAGAGGAACTCTGTTATGAAACTACATAACCCTATCGAGTTTGAGTTCGTTTGATTCGTCTTGACAAGTACTCTGATTATAGATGTTATCCAGGGTCTGATGATAGAGCTGAAAGGTGGTTAGGGGAACTCTGTTATAAAACTACGTAACCCTATCGAGTTTGGGCTCGTTTGATTCATATTGACAAGAACTCTGGTCCTAGATGATACCCAGGGTCTGATGATGTAGCTCCTAAAAGCTTGCATTTTAATTTTTTTTTTAACACATACTATCATACTAATATTATAAATGTTTGTTGGTTTGTTTGGAAGTGTTTGTTGGTTTGTTAGTTTGTCCTTCAATCACGCCGCAACAGAGCTTCGGATCGACTTGATTTTTTGCATGGGTATAGTTGAGGACCTGGAGAGTGACGTAGGTTACTTTTTATCCCGGAAAATCAAAGAGTTCCCAAGGGATTTTAAAAACTAAACCCACGCGGACAAAGTCGCGGGCATCAGCTAGTAATATTATAAATGCGAAAGAGGACCTGGAGAGTGACATAGGCTACTTTTTATCCCGGAAAATCAAATAGTTCCCGAGGGATTTTAAAAACTAAAAATACACGGACGAAGTCGCGGGCATCAGCTAGTTTACAATGACGACGAGAATGTTATGCGATGGATCGATCGTGAGTGTGCTGAACAATTGGACGCCGTCAATTTGGATGTAGTCATTTTAACCACGTCCGTTTGGATGTACCGTCAGTGCCCGGCTTAAGAGCGGGTGATCCGGCCGCTGCCACCAAATTGGTGCTATTTGGCGTCTCACACACACACCAGTTGCACTGGCAGTGCAACTGGTGGTTGCAGTGCCAGGGATGCGCGTCCCGCACAGTACTCGTGCGTGACGATGCCAGAAGACACCTATGAACGCCAGATAGAACGCCACTAGTCTTTTTAGGAGACATTTATAATACTATAATAGCGTACAGTCCGCCACGCCTGTACCATTTGGCTCATAGAGCGAGTCGGAGGCGCGTCACGCCACCACCTAAATGTAACGTTATTTATAACTAACAATTAAGGCGATTGCTTCCGTTGCGACGGGCTAGTTTATGATTGCTTTGCGCAGTTTGTTTGCCATAATTCAAAATTTAGATTCTGACTTCAAACGCTTGAAATTAATTGTTGTAAATTGTTGTTAATTGTAAATGGGTTAATTGTATAGTAGGTACTAACTACTATTTTATTCTTACACAATAATCAAGGATCCATTCTAGGTCCTCTTTTATTTTTAATCTACATAAATGATATTGGCAACTTAGGACTAACCGGTGAAATATCGTTATATGCTGACGATACATGTTTATTTTATTTTGCTGACTCAATCAATGAGATTATATCGGATGCACAAACAGATTTAGATAAACTAAATGAATGGTTCCAATACAATTTACTTACTATAAATGTTGCTAAAACTTCTTACATGCTTTTTACTGCAAAAAACAAAAAACTTCCTAAATTTGATCTCTTAACTATAAATAATCAGGTTCTTAAACAATCAAAAACGGAAAAATACCTTGGCTTATTCTTGGATTCTAAATTATCATGGCGACCTCACTTAGACTACCTGCAGTCAAAAATCTCATCTTTGACTGGATCTTTGCGTAAATCTACACGATGTATACCATATAAAGTCCGAACTTTAATTTACAATTCACTAGCTAAGTCCATATTAGAATACCTAATAGAAATATGGGGATGTGCGTATAAAACTAATCTGAAAGATCTCCAAATATCCCAAAATAAATTATTAAAAACATTGTTTCAACTAGATTACCGATTTCCATCTAAAGAACTATATAAGAAAACTGACTCATTATCCATTAGCCAATTATATAAATACAAGACATGTATTCTAATTAGAAAAATACTTACACAATCTATAAACACACAAATTACAATAAAAACTAAATCCTATACATACTTTGCACGAAATAAAAATAAATTGCAATTGCCTAAAGCAAGAACAAAAACATATGGCGCGAAAACTATACAATTTGAGGGAGCACTTCTATATAATGGTCTGCCAAAAGATATATTATCCGAGAAATCTTTTCCAATTTTTAAAAGAAAAGTCAGGAAGTTTTTTAAAAACAGTTAGTAAACCTTAAAAATATTTTAGTTTTATAGTTATTTAAGTTATTTAAGAGCCACCATTTTTGTTTTAATGTATATAATGTGTTATAATTTAAGTTTTAATTTCTCTGTAAGTGAGGTGAGCATGTTTTGTTCTTAGAGAATAAATTCTTTAAACCTAAACCTAACCTACAATTTTCTTCATTTATTGATTGGGACAAGATGCTTTAAGTACGTTGTTTATTGTCGAGCAATAAAGTGAAGACGAAAAACAATTCTTTTCGTTTATAGTTGGAATATTTTGATTTTTGACACACCTTTGAGAACATTATAAAACTCTCAGACGTGCAGGTATTCTTCACGCACGGTAGAGCTTTAAACGCACATAACTCCGAAAATTGCTTTAAGCAATTAAATATCACATGCTTCAACGGTGAAGGAAAACATCGCGAGGAAACCTTCACACCTGAGAGTTCTCCGTAATGTTCTCAAAGGTGTGTGAAGTCTACCAATTCACATTGGATCAGCGTTGCGTACTTATAGCCTTTTACTCTTCTCTGAAAGGAGGCCTGTGCTCAATAGTGCGGTGTTCATGGGTTACTCATGATGATGATGATGAATTCCGACATCATCATCATCATCATTATCATCAGCAACCCATCAACGACTCACTACTGAGCGCAGGTCTCCTCTCAGAGAAGGGTTATAGGCCATAGTCCACCACGCTGGCCCAATGCGAATTGGCGGACTTCGCACAACTTCAAGAAGATTATGAAGAACTCTCAGGTGTGCAGGTTTCCTCACGATGTTTTCCTTCACCGTTGAAGCAAGTGATATTAAATTGCTTAAACGCACTTGACTCCGAAAAGTCAGAGGTGCGTATCCGGGATCGAACCTGCGACCCCCCGAATAGGAGACCACAGTCCTAACCACTAGGCTATCACTGCTTAGTCTTAGTCCCGCGACAAGGAAGCCGGAATCTGAACCACTAGGATATCACCGCACTAATTTTCAATGTGACCCCTATAAAAATCTTATTATCATGATTACAATAGATAGAGCGCAGATACAGAAATGCTGAAACATATAAATGCAATTGCGGATATTAGGAGCGTGTTAATCAACAAGATAAACCTCAGCGCGCTTCCGCTAAAGCCCGGCGTAGCAAAACATTTAGCACAAACTCGTTCCTATGCTCTATACATAATGAAATGCATTTGTATAGAACTTGTCTTCTTCCTTTACTGCAGAAATACTGAAAAAATCATTAGCGCTTTCCATTTTTGACTGTCGTCAAGTTCATGCCTATCTCAATAAAATAAACGGTCAAATGCGAGTCAGGCCCGTCACAATATGCATACCTACCATAAAAGGGTATGTTATTTTCCATCATAAAATGTATTTTATATACATTTTAAAATAATTTTACAAAATGCCGTGGGGACCCACTTATTTTACAAAATGCCGTGGGGACCCACCCACCCGTAGTTTTTAAGTTACAAATGCGCTATTGTTTTGTGTTAAATAGGTGTTTGTGGCTGTTTTTAAATTCCTGAATAAAAGACTATTTATTTATTTATTTATTTTATTTAAATTATAATGATTTAAGATAAATTTAAATTAATGACAAAAACGTCACTGGAAATTTTGTAAGGAAATGCGCTTTGAAAAGCCGTAACTTTTCAATGAGTTAAACTAGAAACTTGAAATTTTCACAGCATTGAGTGCATGAGACCATTGACCTTTGTATTCAGTTTAAAAAACTTGGTACCTCAAGTCGTTTCTGCAAAAAAGGACACACACAGACTGACGGACAACGGGTTTATGGGTTTATCCCGGATTATTCGAAACCTTAAAAAGTATTATAATTTATAACTTCTGCCAAGTCGATAAGATAAGATGACCAATAAGAATCAAAACAATCACAAAGCAAAGACGAGGTCGCCGGGGACGTAACGTGATTGTATGAGCGCCTCAATCAACTGAGCAATTTGCCACAATAGAAAACAAATAAACACCGCGCTACTCCAATACAACAAGCCCTCCAGTGATTCAGTGCTTTTTAATTTTTTTTGCCATTTTCTATCTAGAGTTTCGTCATAAAACTGTCAAGAGAAGAAATAAACAGTAGAAGAACTCTTAACAAAATTATCGACATCTTCTTCTCTTGGTCAATCGATAGACGTCCACTGCTGGACAAACGTCTCTTGCATGGACTTTCACAGAACTCGGTCTTGCGCCGCCTGTATCCAGCGGCTCCCTGCGACTCGTTTGATGTACCGGTCCACCTGGCCAACACTGCGCTTCCCGGTGCGGGGTCGCCACTCCAGCACCTTGGGACTCAAACGACCATCAACTCATCGAACTATGTGCCCTACCCATCTCCACTTCAGTTTCGCGACTCGCCGAGCTATGTCGGTTACTTTGGTTCACCTACGAATCTCCTCATTTCTGATTTGATCTCGCAGGGATACTCCGAGCATAGCTCTCTCCATCGCCTGCTGACTGATCCTTCTTATGCCAATAGTTAGCGACTATGTCTCGGATCCGTAAGTCATCACTGGCAACACGCACTGTTCCAAGACTTTAGTCTTGAGTATGGATTTTGTGCCTGAAGACTAAAGTCTAAAGCTGACTGATCCTTCGTATGCCAATAGTTAGCGACTATGTCTCGGATCCGTAAGTCATCACTGGCAACACGCACTGTTCCAAGACTTTAGTCTTGAGGATGGATTTTGTGCCTGAAGACTAAAGTCTAAAGCTGACTGATCCTTCTTATGCCAATAGTTAGCGACTATGTCTCGGATCCGTAAGTCATCACTGGCAACACGCACTGTTCCAAGACTTTAGTCTTGAGGATGGATTTTGTGCCTGAAGACTAAAGTCTAAAGCTGACTGATCCTTCTTATGCCAATAGTTAGCGACTATGTCTCGGATCCGTAAGTCATCACTGGCAACACGCACTGTTCCAAGACTTTAGTCTTCAGGATGGATTTTGTGCCTGAATATAAAGTCTTTGATGGCTGAATACCCCGAAATAAGTAGTAAAGTGTAAAGTGTTTACTAATTCGTAAAACAGAATACTTTCTGAATATCTACGTATAGATTGATTTGCGCTTATTTGAACGGGCCCCGGACTAAGATTATAATTGTATGAAACCATCTATATAACAAGAAAGTAATGATCACAATAATCAAAGACGACAAAAATGACAATGTCGCCACAAAGCTAACCTAATTTTATGAGAGCGCCTCAATCAGAGCAGTAAAGCAATTTGCTACAATAGATGGAAAATAAATAAATAAGCGACACGGCAGTAATTCAACACGCTTCGGCCTCGCTGTAATATTTTGTCGTGTATTTTTAGTCGAACAGCAGTGATAGCCTAGTGGTTAGGACTGTGGTCTCCTATCCGAGGGGTCACAGGTTTGATCCCGGGCACGCACCTCTGACTTATCGGAGTTATGTGCGTTTAAGCAATTAACTATAACTTGCTTCAACGGTGAAGGAAAACATCGTGAGGAAACCTGCACATCTGAGAGTTCTCCATAATGTTCTCGAAGGTGTGTGAAGTCCACTAATTCGCATTGGGCCAGCGTGGTGGACTATGGCCTATAACCCTTCTCTGAGAGGAGACCTGCGCTCAGTAGTGAGCCGTTGATGGGTTGCTAATGATGATGATGATGAAGCAATGAAATATCACATGCTTCAACGGTGAAGGAAAACATCGTGAGGAAACCTGTACACCTGAGAGCTCTCCATAATGTTCTCAAAGGTGTGTGAACTGCGTCTATTTGCATTGGACCAGCGTGGTTGACTATGGCCTATAACCCTTCCATGAAAAGATAACTGCGCTCAATAGAGAGCCGTTGGTGGGTTGCTGATGATGATTTTAATTAGGTACTCTAGCAAAATAAAACTACGGAGTAATAGAGAGAAACTATCGTGAGTGATATTCATTATTATCCTTACTAAATATAATTAGGTAATGTGAAAGTGTGTTTGTTCGATTGACCTTCAATCACGCTGCAACAGAGCAACGACGTAACATTTTTTGCAAGCGTTCCCTTGGGATTAATAAAAAATATTACTCCACGTGGACGAAGTCGGAGCCAAAAGCTAGTAAATAAATGGGTATAGCACCGCAGCTGGAGTCATTTGCCTTCGTTGAGACGAGTCTACATACACTGTCAAGTCGCAACGAAACAAAGAATCGACTAAAACAGACACATTACGATTTTAAAGCGTTGCGCAATTCTAATCGAGATTTAATCGAAAATCGATACGTCCATAAAACCGGTTTAAAGATATCGTATTGAACCCTTAGTTTTAGCATTTCTCTAGGTTTTTAATCGTTTTATTTTATTTTACCATAAAGTCTTTGTTGTTATTCAACGGTTATTGACTTGAAGAACGTCACATCATGCTCTTCAATGCATGCATTGTTAAGAGTTATGAGAATAAAATTATTTTTAAATTTCAGTTGTCAAACATTAGTTCACTGTAAATCAGTCATCAATGATCAATGTATCATCAATCAAATAATCACGTATGGGAACTAATAGAACTTAGGAATCTACTTATAAACTCGTGTAAGTGTCAGATACTTGACTGATGACTAGCATGATTCGCATGGCTGGAAAACTCTGGCTTGAATAAAGTAGAGGTTTAAGCTGAGATCTATAGATCGTATTCTGGTTCTGCTCGAGACTCAAGACAGAGTTAAAATGAGACACAAATATGTCCTGATATCAATCTGACTCGTTTTAACTCAGTCTTGAGTCTGAGCTGAGTGGGAGTGTCATCACATCTATGGATTTCAGCCTTAGATAGCCCCATTTGTTGACATAGATACACATGAAAAGTTCGAAATAGTCACAAGTGATGAAAGAAATATACGACGAGAGACGGTAGTCAGATTTTTTTCGACATATCGTCCTCGCAGTTACGATGCTCCCATTATTGAGTTTTACCGCTAGATTTTCCTGGCCGTGAAGAGCATACTTTGTCTAGGAATATAATTATGATGAAAAGTGAAGTATTTAATCTTGTTAACACTATTTAAACATAAAGGCTTACTTACCATTTCGAGACAAAACCCTTCTCAGCATGTGTCCAAATCGCCTCGCGCCCATACATTTCCGCTGCTCTCGCGCCGCATCGTCCATATAATCGCTATCAGTCGCCGTATCACCATCACTATCATTGTCTGACATGAGAGATTCCCGCTTACTAACAGCCCTCGCGTTTGCATTAAAGCTTAAAGTCGGTTCACTTGCACCCAAACTCTTTGGTTCGACGGCCCAACCGTCATTCTTCGGTACATCGTTAAATAAATCATCTAAATTTGTTTCTAATAAACCTTTGGCACTACAAATCACTTTAATTTTGGCATCATTGTGTGTAACTATGGCATCTACACTGTTTGAAAGTCTTTTATCACTAACTGAAGTTTTCGACTCGTGATCATTTCTGGGAGTCTCGTTTATGTTGTCGTGAGTTTTCGTCCGTTGTTTGAACCTTAACGAACTTTGTGACACTAGGTTAGACTGTTTCTCTTTGACACTTTTTTCAGCCAGATCACCTGGTAACTGCTGCGGTGAATGACTTCCGCGGAAAATGTTGGAAAGCACGATCATTTTCACTATCTTCAACGTACCAAGATTAGTTATAAATTCCATCACTGCATTCCTTATTTCACTATTGATACTTTACACTTAGTAAGAACGAGATGGTATTGTGTTTGATCGAAAAAATAGTGAAGCAATATTATACATTACATATTGTGACATTGAGACATAAAAAATGTTGCATTTATATTACTTCGATACTTTCTTCGAAGTGTACCAAACGTGCACCTATTGCAAGCCTAGGTTACTACATTTACCTTTCATACGTATTAATAGAAATTTAGAAAATAAGAAACCACTGATTATTTCAATTACATAATGTATTTCTACTAGAGGTTCGCCTCGAACTGAGAACTCGCGGTAACGGTATCCCATGATTATTCATTCAATCGATACATGACGACCAAAACTGACATTATTATTATGCCCGTTTTCACCAAACATACCTAAATCATCCCCTATGTAGGAGTCTCTTTACGTAGGTAGCTCCAAAACACAATCCTAAGTCCCAACATCCGTCCCAATGTCCTTTTAGGTGTCCCGTACAGGATCGCGATAAAGAAGTTGACAGTAATCATCACCTAACTTATCATAGGTAGCCCGTAAAGGTTAGGGAACGTCAGTGAAAACATTGAATTATTATGTAGGTACTAACGAGTGAAAACGGGTTAGGGGCATCTGTACAAATCGTCATCTATCGACGCGAATAGAAAATATACAAAATGCAGCAATTAATAGTTTATTGAAGTTTGATATTTAACTAAAGAATAATTTTAATTGAATAATATGTTATTATATTATGTACCTAAATAATAATGCTCGACGCAAAACTGTTTTTGGGATAGATCGTAGTCGTAACTCCTACGAGTAGTTCCATGGAATAGTTAATGACTGCGCCATCTATTAGCATTATTGTGAAGCTTTGTGAAATTTACTGATGCTCATTAAAAATTAAATAATCTCGTTTCTTTATAATATTCATATAATTTTAGTATTTGTTGTTCAAGTACAGGATACAAGTGAAGTAAGAAAATAAGTAGAACTTGAAAATATATAGCCAATTTTCCCAGAGAGCGTCTTCAAGCGAGCGTATTAAATCGCCACTTTGAAAGCCACCAGTTTCGTCAATTTTAGGAAAAAAAAAAAAACGTTTGTACTCTGTTCCAAATTGTCTTTAAAATGATACACAGAAAACCTATGAATAGCAAAAAAAAAAAAAATTTACTTCGCATTCGCTTCTATGAGAGCCCCCCTGAAATAATATATAGATTTTTATAACTTTTTAAGCCATTTTCGGCTGGAGGCCATCGGTTTACATATTATATCTAAATTTGAAGTAATTACGTTCAGTAATTCAAAAGTTATAAGGCTCTGACAGACGGACGGACGGACGGACGGACAAGTGCAAATCGCTCTAGTAAACTCAGAGACCTCGCTTCGCTCGGTCAATAAATATTTTCTTCAATCATTTTCACTGTCATTCATCAGTGCCGCATTATAATAAATGTCCTATGGTTAACAGTGAACGCATCCACAGTCTGATGATGATGACAATGAATAAAAAAAACCACAAAAAAATTTAGTAGAACTGAATATTTTACTGTATTAATTGGCCACCTGTGCTTTATTAGGCCAAACATATTCATTATTGACAATGTACCACAGCGTAGTAGAATTTATTTATCATTACTTGGTTATCTGCAGTAAGTTTTTGTTTCAAAACTATCTATAGCCTAAATAAACTTCGCATTCTACACTACGGAATTATCTATATTTGCTCTTCGCAAATCCTATCTGTCAGCAGGAATAAGGCGATATTGTCTCAGCGGTGATAAAATTACCAGCCACGTAAACGTTATCAGCGAAGCTAAAGCCGCTCGCTCCACCGCTCCATTCTAAGCATTCTAAAGCAGATTTCGGAGCCAACATTTTACACTAATATTACTCCCCGAGTATCTATTCAGTAACATCTAGTTTACATTGTGCATAAGCCGCTAAGATTATAGGTATGTAACGGAAAACTGAAGTTACAAAGTCTATTTTTGGCGAATTGGGAACGAAAATTTTGTATTTTATTTGTATTAATGTATTTCCTCATATAATATGTATTTTATTAAGTGAACTTTTTAGTAGCATTTTTTTGAAGTTCCAGTAACCTAGTCTCAACTTTTTCTAATTTTCTCAAATTTTTAAGGCTTCTGGTAGAAATCTCTTCACTACAGACAAGTTGCGCATATCCCTTTTATTATACATAATTATATGTCTTAGATTTGATTGTTTGATGCATAAATAAATAAACAAACTAGGGTTCGGTGTGGTTCTTTTCAAGTTGTGCATTCTGTCTTTACTTTGGAAAACAGATAGAATTTATGAGAAAACATGTGAGATTTAAGCGAAGTTAAATTTAAATTGAAAATTTAACGATTACGCGCAGTAACTAAATGATTGCAATCTATAAAAAATGCCTGAGCCTTGGTAAAAAAAAATTGACACGTACTAGATTCTTAAACATAATTATGATTTATGAGTCCCTTTGAAATCATGATCGATATAGCAAGACGCAAAAACAATCATTCCAGTTTTTAACTACCCGAAAACAATAATTTACCTCGGAAATGTAAGTTAAAATTTAAAATACAGTTGACAAGTTTAAACAACTAAATGCAACCAATAAAATATCAAATTCATTTAAGTTCTATTGAACATTGGTGCATGGAAAGCTATGAACCGGCTCGATTGCACGATACCTTTGTATCAAATACGTTGGAAAGTTAAATGGTATCCTATTCCTTTGAGAGACTTTTTACCTGAAGTCAACGTGCATTTCACGAAAGGGCGTTAACAGTATTACAATGCTTAAGTATAGGTAAAGTAGCCCATAGTAAATACGAGACTGGTTACATAACCATAACATCTCGCTAACATTAGTAGATTTCGAGCATCGAAACAAAATATGTTAAAGTGAAACGAATTTAAAAAGTATAATATTAGCTATGACAAATTTATTCTAATAAAGTTGCATAGGTAAAATCGGCTTGGCATCCAGCTGCCCACAAGATAGTATAAAAACTTATTACAATGTAATAGCTTCATAATAATATTGTAAATGTAAAATGATTATTTTGAAAAGAGCAACTGCTGAGTTTCTTGCCGGCTCTTCTCAGCAGAATCCGCTTTCGGAACCGGTGGTAGAGTCATGACTTGTCATAATAGCCACAGGTTGGCCTGCGTGAAATAAATAATTTTGAATTGAATTTTTATGCTGTATTTGAACAATCTTTCATTTTAGAAGTCTATCAAAGGTGTCGAGACGTGCAAAATCGTATTATATCCTAATTAATCGTGAATTGATACATTTTAAATTCGTTTAAAAGTTTCGCAGGAAATATACAGTTACCAGAAACTGTGTTACTTAATTCAAACAGTGCGTCCAATTTTGAAACAGTACTAATGGAGAGACACTTAAAAATAAAATTCACATGACGGATGGCAAAAAGCGGAACTGAAGCCATTCCAACTTCCAACGGCAGTCAAAAAGCGCTTTGACTATAAACCGGTTACCGGTTAGATATAAAAGTTGTAATTTTGTTCTACGAGTAGTTTCGGTTCCCATCACACGGTCGGAGACGAATGGCACACAGAAAGCTGTAGAGAGTTTAGACTAGTAGATATACTTTTAGCAAGAAAAGGTTAGAATTATTTTGCTATAATCCGCCAACAGAAAAAATCTGTATGGTCAAACATGCAATTAAAAGCTAAGCACCACTCACCTACCCAGCCAAGCAAAAAAAGCCAAGTTCCCAAGCAAGCAATGCCACCACCACTCACATGCACCACCACACAAGATTTTTACACTACTCTCGACGCACGTTTCGCCCCGACACCGGAGCATCCTCAGGAGATGTCGACTTTACAATGCTGTATTGTCTAGTGAAGCTTGTGTCAAATGCGCGGTATTATATACCTTTTTCCTACCCCCACTACTGTTGCCCCGCCCACTACCCCCCGGACCCTCCACTACCCCCCGGATTCCCCCCTCTCTTTTTTCAAACAAACGAAGCAGTGGTGAACTTGAGACGTTCACTTGTTCATTAAGTAATTTAAACTGCTTATTATTATTGTGTTTTATTATTTCTAATTGTTCCAACATGCTCAGTCGAAGTCCTTTATCGCAGGTATGTAAGATTTTATATGAATGATCGGATGATAATTTGTGTCCACTATCAAGGAGATGTTTAGCAAAATGAGACTTTTGGGGTTGGTTGTTCCTAACCGCGGCCATATGTTCTTTGTAGCGTGTTTCAAATTTACGACCCGTTTGACCAATATAAGTGGCTTTACAGTCTGAACATTTGAGTTTATAAATGCCCGATTTTTGTTTGTTGTTTAATTTATCTTTGCCGTTGCAAATATTTTTAAGTGTATTATTTGTCCTAAATGCAACATGTATATCATGTGCTTTAAGTGTCTTCGCAATACGCTCCGACACTGTTCCAAAATAAGTTAAACTGGATTTGTATTTATTTATTTTATCAGGTGATGATGAATATAAATCCTTTTTGATCCGCATCAATTGTTGCTTTTTTATTATATTATTAACAATATTATTGTTGTATCCATTTGCCTGTGCCATATGGTAAATTACTTTTAATTCTTTTAAATAGTTTTCTTTCGTGAGTGGAATAGTGAGCAACCTATGTACATAACTGTGGAACGCTGCGAGTTTATGCTGCCAAGGATGACAGGATGAAGCGGGTATGGTTGTGTCTGTGTATGTGGGTTTCCGGAAAATTCCAAACTGATGTTTATTATTAGTACGAGTTATAGTTAGATCGAGGAAGTTTATAGAGTTATCTTGTTCTAATTCTGATTTGAATTTAATTTTCGGGTGTATATTGTTTAGATTTTTTACAAATATGTCAAGTTGTCGGTCTGTCCCAGTCCAACATATAATTATATCATCTACATATCTATAGTAATACAGAATATTTTTATGTTTGACAATATGTTTATTTTCAAAATCATCCATGAAGATATCAGCCATTAGGGGACTTAGTGGTGAGCCCATAGCTAATCCCTCTTTTTGAAGCTTCACTAGACAATACAGCATTGTAAAGTCGACATCTCCTGAGGATGCTCCGGTGTCGGGGCGAAACGTGCGTCGAGAGTAGTGTAAAAATCTTGTGTGGTGGTGCATGTGAGTGGTGGTGGCATTGCTTGCTTGGGAACTTGGCTTTTTTTGCTTGGCTGGGTAGGTGAGTGGTGCTTAGCTTTTAATTGCATGTTTGACCATACAGATTTTTTCTGTTGGCGGATTATAGCAAAATAATTCTAACCTTTTCTTGCTAATCATGAACTTCCGCAAAGTAACGCCTGCTTCTATCCAAGATATACTTTTGTTCTGTTCTTATCCTTTACAAAAATATAGTACAGTAAGGGTCTATTTTGCCATCACCGCGTGTAACGAATCCTCGGTTATTAACCGAAACTTTTAAAAATGAGGTTCAGACATCAGTTACCGACTTGGCGATGTTTGAACTAAGCTAATGCTTCAAAATGTTAATGTGCCGCAAAATTTGCAGCACCAGAGGAATCATCATCGTCATCATCATCTCAACTGGTAGACCACTGTTGGACAAAATCTTGTTTACGTCTAAAGAAATAATTTTAATTACTCACCTAACTATTTAATTTTAAAACGTTTGAAGCAACCGCTGGATAAAAAACGTTTTCTGTGGTGTTCCTTGTACGGACCTATCTCTTGAAGTGGACGTCGATCGATTGAGACGACGATGACATGAGTTAATATTTATTTTATTTAGTTACTAGCTTTTGCCAGCGGCTTCGCTCACGTTAAGTTAGATTTTTCTAACCCGTGATTTAGCCCCTTAGGGATCGGATTTTCAAAAATCCTTTCTTAGCGGATTTAATAGCTATCTGTATGCCAAGCCTGATCCATTCAGTGGTCTGAGTTGTGCGTTGATAGATCGATCAGTCAGTCAGTCAGTCACCTTTTCCTTTTATATATTAAAAAAAAATCATATACTTAGCTATTTGTTTTTTTTTATAATGTAAACGAGATTAAACTCTCCTGAGATTGTACAGACTACAGACCAATGTTTTCTAAAAAGACTTAGAGCTCACAGAGCTTTTCAATGCACAGCGCATTGAAAAGCTATGTAAGCTCTATTCTATGTCAGCTTTTAGCTAAATAGCTTCAAAACTTAAATCGTTTTCTAGTATGTAAGTTAAGGAATGACGATAGTCAAGCATATTCTGCTCAAGAGACAGGGAATTTTGAAGCTATAGTTTAAAAAATCTAAATTTCAACTCAACTAAGACTGTAAATATAGTTTATTCTATCCTAAAAAAAGTTTAAAACACGTCAACATTAAATTACAAGTAAGTTATTACGCTATCCTAATGACGATATCTATAATAAAGATAACACTGCTTTGAATCGTTACGGACAATATAAAAACTTCCACTAAAACTGTAAAGTTCCATAAAACTGACATCGAATAGACAACATAACATTTGCTGGCTTTTATTACTGTTCTATACAGTTATGTAACATCCAGTGTGCATATGAAAAGGTCTCACCACTTAAATAATCATTGTGGTATTAATACAAAGTGTACCTTTTATTCCACGGGACCACGGATTAAAAACGGCAAACTTTTTCACGTAATTTGAAACGAAAATAAAATTGTTTAACCGCGCCTGTAACAAACAACGCAAACGAAAACGGAAAGAATGACATCACACTGAATGCGCGCGTACGGATGTATATTTTGTAAACATAGACCTAAATGAAACACGTCACAAGGCATGATGACGACTGAAACAGTGTGAACTCCATACAGTTTCGAGTGTAAAGTAACTTCTAAACGACAAACGACACTTAGATCAATAATTGTTATGAAAATTTTCAATCTGTACTCTGTAGCTACTATTGTTGATTGACCGTCACGATATTCAAGATCACAGTTCACTTAGTTCAATTCAAACAAATCATCAACACTACTCCTAAACTCGTAAAGGCCTTATATACGATACTTACAATTTGTCTTCATGATCCTCGACTATGATTTTAAGTACTGACAAATTGTAAGTACCGTATACAGGGTCTTTACGAGTTTAGGACTAGTGTTGGCCACATCTCCGTCGCGCGTTGTGTAATATCCAAGCTTTAAAAAGCAAGACTTTTTCACGGAACATTGCAAAATTAATTAGGGTTTGCTTATTGTTTTCGTATTTACCTGCATGTACGTAACATATTAACTAACAATGCTCCTATAAACATTCCCACACTTCTAAATACGCTAATCGTTTTGGTAATCAAGAATATTGGCCTCTCGGAAAAAGCAAGGTCTTCTCAAGGTGATTTTATTACATCATTTGCATTTAGGCTAACTAAACACGTTGGATTTGAAATTCGGGAATGCTGAAAAGAATGGAAGCGGAAAGTCGGGCATGCTCCGGCGAAAATCAAAGCCAGTCTCTTTAGTCAAGTCTTTAAAGCGGAAATGATCTTATATGAAGTGAATACCAGAAGCTCTTTTCAAGTTAATTTTAAGTCTATTTTGTCATTTAGCATGGAAATTCATGATGATTTGATATCGCCTCAGGGCTCGGTACAAAAGTTTGGAAACATTGGACGCAACGAGAAGTTTACAAAAACAGATTATAAAAGATAACTTACGGCCTAGAGTGAGCCGTAAAACACTTTTTTATTTCGGAGACAAAGAATTCCCACGTTTATAAATCTTGATCCATAAATGTTGCTAAGCCTAAAGAAGCCCTTAAATAAACCAGTGAACATTTTATTTTAGCAATTTCCTGATTCCAGTGGGGATGTTCAGTTTACGATTTCATCTCGCGTCGATACGCCATGATTGAAATACATTACACGGGGATTCATATCAAAATCCCGTCACGATCACAATTGGGGATAAGCAAAGAGAGCGCTGGGCCTAAGATTGTTGAAGCTAAGAAGAAAAATTTGATAGCGGGAGGTTTCTCAACTTTAATTTATTAAATTAAAAAATCCATATTCATAATAAGATACTGAGTGTGTGAGTATGAAATCAGTCAGAGTGTCAGTAATACTTGCTCGAATAGTTAGTTGTGCTTAGCTACGTGATCACGAGGGATCACGATTGGTCATGACTCATGATCGCACTTTGGCCAAGGAAGCTCAAATGCTCATGGCCATATACAAAGTTTTCTCGCATCGAATGGTCACGGCAAGTTGTACGGCTAGGTTACAGCCAAAGATGCGTATTACAATATTTTTTTACGACCCTGCGGAGTGCGGCCTACTAGTTCAATAATTCAGTTTAGGTACACTACCGTTTATTCCACCTTTCCACATTAATGTGCGCATACTTTTTTCGACCGAGCGAAGCGAAGGTCTTTGAGTTAACTAGGGCGATTTGCACTTGTCCGTCCGTCCGTCCGTCCGTCCGTCCGTCTGTCAGAGCCTTATAACTTTTGAATTACTGAACGTAATTACTTCAAATTTAGATATAATATGTAAACCGATGGCCTCCAGCCGAAAATGGCTTAAAAAGTTATAAAAATCTTTATTTCAGGGGGGCTCTCATAGAAGCGAATGCGAAGTAAAAAAAAAAAAATCGCGTTACATAAAATTGTTACGTATCATTTTAAAGATAATTTTGAACTGAGTACAAAAATATTTTTTTTTTAATTTTTCCCTTAAAATTGACGAAATGGGGGGCTTTCAAAGTGGCGATTTTATACGCTCGCTTGAAGACGCTCTCTAGAAAAATCCGCTATGGATTTTCAAACTGATTTTATGTTTTTAGGTCACTTATATCCTGTACTTGAACAACAAATACTAAAATTATATGAATATTATAAAGAAACGAGATTATTTAATTTTTAATGGGCGTCAGTAATTCATATAGCATCAACATAGCTTCACAATAATGCTAATAGATGGCGCAGTCAGTAACTATTCCCATGGAACTACGAGTTAAATTCAATGTTTGATAAATAATTCAATGTTTTCACTAACGTTCCCTAACCTTTACGGGCTACCTATAAGTTAGGTGATTGATGTTTTCTGTCAACTTATTTATCACGATCCTGTACGGGACACCTAAAAGGATATTGGGACGGATGTTAGGACTTAGGATTGTATTTAGGAGCTACCTACGTTAAGAGACTCCTACTTAGGGGATGATTTAGGTATGTTTGGTGAAAACGGGCATAATAATAATGTCAGTTTTGGTTATCATGTATCGATTGAATGAATAATCATGGGATACCGTTACCGCGAGGTCTCAGTTCGGGGCGAACCACTAGTTTAAATAAAATCAGATTTATTTTAATGTAGATTTATCAAACTGTTTAATTCATCGATGACTCTTTCACAATGTTGCTACAACTTATTTTTCAATTTACCCATGTCAACTGATTTATTGAACAGACTCTACCTACTATTGTATCTCTACATACACTGAACCTACCTCCCTATTGAGGACTACACCTCCCTTAAGAGATATATCGAGCATCATCAGAATTCACACCATAAAAACTAACGATTTAAAGGTATTTACTTGAATTTTTTGCAGAACTTCCCGATACCAAAACGGCCATATTTTCAACTGGAGTCAACAAAACCTTAAAGGTGGCAATGTGAAAACACAATATAACCTTGTTAGGTTCGCCGTTATAAATCGCAGGTTTATTTTCGGCGATATCGCTCGAACGTAAAAGCACTTTGATCTCAAAGTCTCGAGGCGTGCAGAAACGGACGAGTCTGCGATTTACAGATTTAGCTTCTGAGACGGGGGGTTAATGCGAACTTTAAAATTGATGAGGGAGCTATTTTCCACTCCTGAAGACTAAAACTAAGTAAACAACAGAAAATTATCATGCCACGTCGAATTTGTTGCAACTAGTCGATTGCGGAAAAGCTGCTTCAATCAATGCTACAATGTCCATTGTGGTGATTGGCTGAATTATTTATGGCGCCCTTGCTGCAGCAGTGCATTTTAACCAATAGAAAGAAAGGATGAGTAACACTGTAGCTGTAATTTATAGACAATCGCGCGGCTGATTTTTTAATTGATATTTTACTAGCAAAAAGCTGAGCTTTGTGAGGGCTCGCGTAGTTTTTCTAACGGGTAATAAGTTCTGTTGCAGGCAATGTTAACTCTTTGGTTTTCTAACAGATGGCGTTAGTAGTACAATAACATTCTATCCAATGAATACAAAATTGTTAATGTTAATTTTTTTTAAAGTTATAAAATTATATTTTTTTTTGACAGATAACACATCTGGATATGAATTTAAATTACTATGTTAAAGCACAAATCTATAGGCGTGATAATTTTTTAGTAAAGTGTACCACAAAAATGCTCAGGTTGTGGGATAGTGTTATATTTTAGTTATCACTGTAACATGTGCTACGGATTGATCGATGCATATAAACATTTTTTTTATTATTTTAGGGCAAGGACAGATTCGACACTTTTAGCAGCGACGATCGGCGCTTTTGCGATTTTAAGTCGCTTTCGAACGCAAAAACGCAGATCGTCGCTGCTAAAACAATCGAGTCTGCCAGTGCAGTTAGAAAATGTCATGCGGGCAAATGAGCAGTATGTAAACGCGGAAACCAAAAATCGGAAATCACTATTGGATGCGGGAACGACGCGACGAGCAATCTTAATTTGCTACAACGCGATGACGCTACGAGACAACCCGTCTTTCTTGGGAAATGCTTGAAACAAATTACAACGACGTGGGTCGAGAGAGACTGAAGTCAATTTAAATATTAAGATGGCATTTGGTAGAGAGAGGGATACGTCGTCGGGGGAACTTATGTTTGTTTAATAACGTCAAATTGTATGAATAGATGGAAAGGAGAAAGGCCGTAGTCTGTTCGTTATATTATTATCATTCGTTTTATTTTTAGTTATATGTAGCCTATGTAACTTTCCAAGTCATAGTTGAGGACTTGGAAAGTACCCATTGGATTGGACCCATACAAAAAGTAACGTCGATACGTGGCTGGGTGATTGAAGGAGAAACCAACAAACAAGCACACTATCGGGTTTATAATATTAGTAGGGATATAGTGTAATCGTTTCTTAAACTTCTTGGGGGTGGAAGCGTTGCAAATCCTATTTTTATACTTAGTTTTCGTGTCATAAAATGACGTTGCAACGTCGATTCAGCCGAATATTTAGCGGGTTAGCATGTCGTGATGCCAGTGTGTCAACGACCTAACGCTGAGTTTTAGTTAAGCTGTTTACCTACTAGTCCGAACCAGTGTGGTAGATTCACTTGACAATTCGAAAGCACTTTGTAAAAGTTTATTTGAATAAAAAATATTCCATTCTATTCTATTCTATTCTATTCTAGTCATGAAATACTATTGACTTATGACTTAAAAAACACCTACATATTTTAGTACGTATTTTTATTTTAATAGCACTTGTGTAACATTTATACAGTAAGAAGTTTTTTATTTATTTGAAGAAATAATTGCACAATGAAGAGACTATTCTCAAGGCTTATTCTGTATCCTAGTGGCTAAGCAATTTAATTTTACATTACGATAAATATCGAACAAATTCCCAAAAAAAAAAAAGTTGCCAAAAAGGCCCAAAAAGTTGCCTTGAATTGTGTAACTTTGGTAAACTACAATAATGACTTCGTTTCAATAAATTTTAAATTGTAACAACATTCAATAAGTATTAAGTAGGTACCTACTACTATAGACTGCATTAACAGTAGGTACCTTTGTCCTTTCTCGATACGTGATAGGCCTGTTGAATAATATTCAATCGACAAATATAAATCTATCTATAATTTGAATCACTGACAATAGCTCGAATATATAAGCATGATAATCTAATATGTCAACAAGTATTTAAGATAAGCAAAAAAATACGTGAGTGTGGTGGAGCACTCGGTTGAAACAAACCTATTAAAAACATTATCTTTTAGAATCAACGCCATCTCTCGCCACATGTCTATACTATAGAAAGGGCAGACGTGACGGAAAATTCTTACACTTTTTTTCGCCTAGCCATCCGCCAAGTCCGTACCTTCCGATAACGAACTTCGTTCCAACTAGTCAATGTGTCCTAAGCCTAACTCAGAGCGACAGTTAAGCTATTTTCACACCGGATACGTCCAGCGAACCGTGACTGCACGTCTCGGTTGTCAGAAATCTGCTTCAAGTAATATTATTTGCCATTATATTAAGGTGCAAAACCAACACACAAAGCGCAATGACGGGGCGTCGGGAATAGTTTTTGTAGCTACTTCTTTTTTTAACTTGAGCAACTTACAAACTCATTTGACTTGTGCGCTTTGAGATATTGTAATAGAAAATGTAGTCTCCTTTATAGTTGATATTTTAATTAGCATAGTAAATGCTATCTTTTGATGCATTAAAGGTATGGTTATCTGGGTGACAATGACTATTTGATACATAGACCAAAAAAAGGCTTTTTGCTAATATACTGAGTCACAGAATGTATAATAGTACTACGTAGTACTTAAATATTTGATATATGTATTGAGAATAATATCATCGTATCATAATAATTGGATTGGGAAATGTAATTACTTAACTTATCACGGGTTTTTTTTATATAAGTCCAAAAGCGTTAGAAGATAAATTCGAAATTTAATCTGCACTGTAGCCCACTTCAAAATTTTCCATTCGAAGTATATTATATATTATTGCACTAGAACAATACCTAAGAGATTTTATAGCAAAATAATACTATTAGTTCGTTTACCATATAAGTCGCTTCCTCTTCCTAACAATCAAACAAATGCATAGAAAAACAAAATAATTTTCTGCAAGCCGTGAGCAATTAAGCATGTGTTATTTCCTTAGTTCTAGCTAGTTATTAATATCGATCACCGCAATAAAAAAACCTCATCTGTTTACAAGCTCTTAGTTATCTGCAACCAATCTGAGTCGAAGTATGATTCGGTGATAAGTAAAACACATACGTTTATTAAGTCGAGGCTATCACACAATTTATGAAACTTTGCATTTGTATTATAAATACAAAAATTTGTTTGTTGGTTTGTCCTTAAATCACGCAGCAACGGAGCAATCATAGATAGAATTGATTTTTTGCATCAATATAGATTTTTTCACGCCGTGTGGTGACAGCAATCAGAATACAGTTGTCACCACCCATCCTCTTCCCGCGGGTGTCGTACGAGGCGACTAAGGGAATATAACGGAGAACGAGCAGCAGCGTCCTCTGTGCTACTACTACCATCTACTGCGATCACCAACCCGTCTGCCCCGCGTGGTGATTATGGGCAAACCCTCCCCTTGGGAGAGGCCTTTAGTCCAGCTGTGGACTGTTATAGGCTATTGATGATGATAGATTTTTAACCCAGGAAAACAAAGAGTCCCGCAGGGTTTTTAAAAACCTTACTGGAACTGAACTGAAGGACAGCTTCAATCACGTAGCAACACAACAACGGATGAAGTAATTTTTAGTTTTTTACATATTTGGAGATCTAGAGAGTGGCATTTTTAACAACCCTAACTCCACGCGGACGAAATCGCGGTAAAGCTATTGTATCTCTTTACGTGGTATACAGTATTAATTAAATTGACACTTGTTTTGAAAAGAGCAGCTGCTGAGTTTCTTGGACGCTCCTCCTGATCTTGACTTGTCATTAGAGCTGCAAGTGTTTCTACATAAAATAACTAACTTTGACTTTCGGCCAAGTCTAGTACCGGAAGTATCTCGCTAATATTATGGCAGAGTGGCATCTCAAAATGAACGATATACGAACACTCAGAATATACGAACTTTGGTATGTTATTTGAGAGAGCCGAGTCGCCCTATTGAGTCTTGAGGACCGAGCAATTGCGGCCAATTATCCTAGTAAATATGTAGGTTGGAGACACATCGAGATCATATAAAAATTTACTTACCTGCCAACTAAGTACTAATTTTTCGTATATTTGCACTTACAAATATTGACAATTTCTTAATAAAGGTGTGCTGTAATTTTATATTTTTTTAATATTGTAATTTAATTTATTTCCATCCGAAAATATAAAAACTTAGCTGATGCCCGCGACTTCGTCTGCGTGGATTAATCCCGAGGCGATCTAATTAAATTTTATAATACAAAAGCTACTACTGTGACTAAAATATGATAGATATATTCCCTTGAGGATTTTTATAGGAAATAATGATTACTTTAATCATGTAGTACATAATTTTTATATTGTATCATCAATAGTTTTCTCAGCATACGCCAAAAAATGCATTTTATGCTTTGGGTTTTTTGGTTACATTATTGCAATTTTCTTAAGGATCTCAAATTTTTTGAAAATAAAATATAGCCTGTTACTTCCTGATAACTTAGCTTTCTATTGGTGAAAAAATGGTTCAAATCGTTCCAGTAGGTAGTTACAGAGTATATTCGGTACAAACAATCAAACAAAAAACAAACAAACAAAAAAATATTTCCTCTTTTTAATATCGGTCCAGTAGGTAGTTACAGAGTCTATTCGGTACAAACAATCAAACAAAAAACAAACAAACAAAAAAATATTTCCTCTTTTTAATATTAGTATAGATTAACTAATTTTAATTTATAAGCTATTTTTAAAAACTCGTTGTCCGCGCTAAGTCTAATTCTAAGTAGGTAAGTAATACTTACCGAGCGTGGACCTGCACGCACTAATAATAAAATAGACACCGCACAATCGCCGCATAAGTACAAAAATTGTGTATTGCACTCCATGTGTTTTGAGTATAAAATGTAACATGGTTTTAAAATGATAGCAATTAGTAGGTTACTGTTTCCAATCAAACTAATTTCAAAAACATAATATGCTAATAGCTACGAGTATTTTACACTCACTGTAGAATATTCGCCGGGATATAGCGTGCTGCGGCTGTAATTTGCGCGATACTCGCTTGAGGTACAGGTTTGGGTATGTAACGTAGTAAATATAATAAGTCTATGGTAACATACATAGATATATCATTCAAACAATCTAATCTCTTTAAACGATCAATTCTTGTTTATATATATATATACCTATATAAATATATAATCTGAATCTCGGAAACAGCTCCAACGATTTTCATGAAATTTGGTATGCAGGGGGTTTCGGGGGCGATAAATCGATCGAGCTAGGTTTCATTTTTAGAAAAGGTCGTTTTATCCGTGTTTTCAGGCAATGAAAAATCCCTTACAATATCATTAGAATACGAAGGTAAATTTCGCCACCCTCTATAAATTCCCGATAGCTCAGAGAAATTGGGCGGTCCCGAAACCAGACCCGGGTTCGAGACCAGCCGATTATATTTTCCTCTATGAATTTTATTATTATTATTATTTTTTTCTAAATATA
Source organism: Oeneis ivallda (assembly GCA_029955525.1). Classification (NCBI taxonomy): domain Eukaryota; kingdom Metazoa; phylum Arthropoda; class Insecta; order Lepidoptera; family Nymphalidae; genus Oeneis; species Oeneis ivallda. The sequence continues at coordinate 19,320,610 of JARPMR010000019.1, read as the reverse complement.
TAATTTCCACAAAAAAAAACCGAGCTAAGCTCGGTCACCCAGATATTATAATTAAATAATAATATAAATCATTCCTGCGTTACCATTCTGTTATCTCTTCACTGCATGCATATTAAAATTGGTCGCGGCATTAGCCTATGCATTGTTTTCTTATCTGATACATTTATCTCTTTACATAATATAAAGGTTGTATGAACTTGTTGATAAAACGAGCACCTCGTATTAAAATGCAAGTTATTTATTCACAAAGGGCCGATTTCACGAACGTAAAATTAAAACTGTCAAAACGCCCAATTTATTCCTCGGTAAAACGTCACTCCACTTTGTAGGTAAAATCGGGCATAAATCAAACATGCTATTATTATCAAATATACTATTTCTATTTAAGAATTGGTAAACACTTTAGACTTTACTATATATTTATTTGAACTATATTTTCGACCTTCCAACTGTAGATTTTGGATTAGATAGGTAAGTATAATACCAGCGCCAAAACACTCAACCCAAAACGTAAGGTGTACTATGGGTAGGCTATATTTTTACGGTACTTAAGTATTTTCGTAGCCATTGTACAGGTTTCATCTGAAAACTACATAATGCAAGTGTCGCGTATTGTGTGCTCCACCCGCAGGTTTTAAAGCGGGATTGACGGGCACTGTTTGCTTCACGGAGCTTCACAATATAGTTTCCAATTTTCTCGCGGATTATTGCAGAGCAATTTTACTCACAGGTACATATAAACTTTTTGAACTTACAAGGCAATAGGTAGGGTTATTATGTTTGTTGTACGCAATGGCCAATACTTTTAACCTTTCTGAAACGAATCGTTCCCCCCTAGACTTTGACATTGCTTTACAAGGAACCCATCCTCCCTACACCCACCTATGTAAAGCGATAATTGTATTTGTCTCTCGGTTATTTTTTGCAGGCCTAGCATGCACGTCGAAGTGATATCTCGCGAAGAGAGAGAGAGAGAGATGTTGTCGATGTAGACTGATTTCTCGTTTACTCTTTAAAACTTCAAAATTCGAGAAAATGACGTCGCCACTCGTCATGTTAGAGTTCGTAGAGAAAAAGAGTGAAAATAATTTTATCTCTACTTATGACCTAACGAGACGATCATGGTGTGCAACCATGTTCGTTTCGATAGAGATACCTATGGAGATAATACTAGAAAAGGGGTAGACAAAATTTTCTCGCGCGTGCATGCTATGCCTGCAGATTTGTGGCCTAAATTTGAATATATAATACATATAATTTGTACAGTAATTATGTTCAATACTTCAGGAATTACACAGCACTGACAAACGAAAAACCTGACAAGTGTAAATTCACCCGAGAGACACACTCATTCAATAACAATCTGTATAAAAAGGATTAATTTTATTATATTTTCACTGTCGTGATCCATGAAATCACTCGGTGTGTCAACACCTTAGCAAAAGTATGATGATATAACGCTAAATTGACGTATTCAACTCAGTCGCTTGTTTTGCCTATTAAACAATGTCTATGACGTCATTAATGATTAAAATGAGAGGTTGATGATTCCGCTTATTCTATCTAAGGCTCAAAGCACATTGCAAAGTATATAGCGACGCGTCTGTAGTAAAACTTTTAGACAGTGAACATAATTCCTCTACGGCAGACGATCTTTAATATTTCAATGAATCAAATGGCTTGCATCTAACGGCTCATTTTCAGTCGAAAAATTAAGCGGAAAGCTTGTGTTAGGAGTGGGTATCGAGCCTGCGCCTTTCAGTTTTCAGTCGCACCTTTAACCGTTGGACTATTGAGACTTTTGACTATGGCCTAAAGCCCTAAACCCTTCTCATACTAAACGGAAACCCGTACCCAGAAAGAGGGCCGGCGAAGGGTCGCGATGATTATCATTACATTAAAGTAAGTTTAATTCGTTAAAATAAAGACCATACTCAGTGATGGCTTGATGACGTCATTCTTAATTAAAATGAGAGGAGCAAACGTTAAAGTTTATGTATGCACTGTTTATGAACAATACCTGCTTGAAGAAGAAACATTCTCATACTCGAACCGTCGAACGAGAGTTAGCTAGCCTTGCTTGTTTTCATTAAGTTACGCTAAGTTTCTTTGTTAAGAACTTTACAGGTGCAGAGGACAAAAAACATGTACGTAATTCCAACGTACAAATGATATTTTGTATAAAATAATCTATAGAAAAATATTATGCAAATCAACTCAGTATAAATTATGTTTTGTATTAAAGGAGATACCTACACGACAGCAAACGCTAGTTATCTTGCTTTGTTTTCATTATGTTACGCTCAGATTCTTTGTTAAGAACTTCACAGGTGCATTAGCAAGAATAACATAACGTACTATCGATGAATAATTTCTTCTTTAATTAAGGATTAATATCGTAATATTATAAATGCGAAAGTGTGTTTGTTTGTTGGTTTGTCTTTCATGCAGCAATGGTACAACCGGAGATAATAATCTGGGTGCAACAGACTGACGCGGACGCTTTTTTGCATGGGTATAACTGAGGACTTAGAGAGTGACATGGGCTATCTTTTATACCGGAAAACCAGAGGTTTCTCGCGGAATTTTGAAAATCTAACTAATACGACTAATAATATAATATTAATAATAAGATCTAATAATAATAATAAGACTAATCCCCGTTTTCACAACGTTCCCTAACTTTTATGGGCTACTTGAGCTAAGTTAGGTGACGCTTTCTGTCAATTTAATTTTCACGAAATGACATTGTGTGAGAGCAATCTCTCCCCGATACAATTATCGGGGCTAGGTACCTAGGTAATGAGACTCCTACTTAGGGAATGGTTTAGGTATGGTTGGTGCAAACGGATTAGTCGCAGGACTCGCAGGTAAAAGCTAGTGTATCAATAAAATCTGATTGTTCCGCTAAACACGTCTCCGCTCTCTCCCTAACCCTACACTGATAGAAAGCTTAACCAACAATTAAGAAGATTATACTTAACTTTCTCAAGATAGTCTAGATCTCGTTATGTACACTACAGAACCTGTATAAATAACGCTGCATCCGTCTCGAATAAATATCATAGGAGGGAAAGTGACACAAACACTGCACGCATGACAGTCAACTGATGCAGAACACACCGTTACACAAATACGTACCTTATAATGACCATAAACGGAGTTTATTATCGCATGACAAGAAACTACGTGTTATATGTAAGAACTAATTTATGTGTCTTATACAGCAGCGATAAGGATTATTTTCCTTTGTTCTACGTTTCGGCCTTGAGTGAAAGTGATTGCGGAACACGCGGTCTGTTATTTGATTTGATGGATGTTAATAAGGACACGGTAAACATGTGTCAAATTGATTTGTTACACAAACAGTTACTAAAGATACAAAAATTACTTTCAAATTACTATCAACATGAATAGGCCAACGTTTTCGTATACCTAAGTAATAACGTAATAATATGTTGAAGTCAGGCGAGTGTCTCGTCGTTTTCGTCGTTTATTTTTCTTATTTTAGGCTTTTTAGGGTTCCGTACCCAAAGGGTGCCAACGGGACCCTATTACTAAATCCTCCGCTGTCCGTCCGTCCGTCTGTCAGCGGGCTGTATCTCGTAAACCGTAACAGGTAGACAGTTGAAATTTTCACAGAGTGTGTATTTCTATTGCCGCTATAACAACAAATAATAAAAATAAAATTAAATTAAAAAAATAAAAGGGTTGAAATACATTTTTCTTTTTACCCTGGCTTGTGGGGTGTCATTGTCTAGAGCTCATTAAGTGGTGTTCAAATATATTTTTTATTATTTTTAGATTAAAAAATGAAGAAATGGGGGGCCTTCAAAGTTGTGACCAAAACAAACGAGCATTTTTCCCCCATAATAATATGCTAATTTAGTACCATCTAAGAACTAAGATACCTAAATAAATGTATCTAGTTTAAAAAAAAGTGATTTGGTCATATGTACGGAACCCTAAAAGAGCGAGGCCCGACTCGCACTTGGCCGATTTTTTTAATACGTACGTTATATCAAAAATTGCAGACCAAATATTGCGGCCGGGGACGAACCCACACCTCTCGGGAATCACGCCTGAGTGTTCTGGCCCAGTTTATTTATACTAGCTGAGATCTACATATAGATCGTACTCTGGCTCTGCTCAAGACTCAAGATAGAGTTAAAATGGGACACAAATAGCTCCTGACATAAATCTGTCTCGTTTTATCTCAGTCTTGAGTCTGAGCTAAGTGGGAGTGCCATCTATATCATCCTAAGGCCACGGTCGATCTACTCGTAAGCATTGAAAATAGTGATGTGTCAACTTTCATTCATTCGAAAATTCAAGTGTACATTAACAACTTTTATAATAAAAAAAAAATAATATAACAAAGATTGGCAGTGGAACCTGAAGTTTAATGTTGAAAACTAAACCAACTTATGTAGAATACAAATAAAAATAAAATATGAAAAAAATCAGGTTTTAGCTAGAACTGGTAACCATAAAAGCGGTGGTTGGTGTCTCATATTGCGCCAACAATATTTAAATTGTTTCCTAAGCCCATTTCAAACACGTAAACGCGTAGGATGATGATATTTTATAAACGCACCCATGTCGCTTCGCGGTCGCACCCTTTATGGCGTCCCTTTGTTATATCGCCGTTGACGGTGGTCGTCATTTGAATTTCTTTCAATTGAAAATTTTTTCACGCATTCCCGTCGCAAATTTGAAGGTTTCACGCTTTGTTGGATCCGTCAACGGAATTGTTGTGATACTTTTGCCGAGATTAAAAGCGGTCGCGGGTAGTACCGCATTTGGTCATTGTGCACGATTTATTTTGAATATGTACTTTGCACATATCTACATTCCACGTGAATGGATGGAGTAAAATTTTCCGTGAAAAATTCTTATAAGCTATAATTATTCATCGTTACTAATATTATAAATGCGAAAGTGTGTTTATATGTTTGTTTGTCCTTCAATCACGAAGCAATAGAGGAACGAATCGAAGTGACTTTTTGCATGGGTATGGTTGAGGACTTGGAGAGTGATACTTCGAGGTTCCTCATACCTTTTATCCCGAAAAAACAGAGGGTTCCCGCGAGAATTTGAAAACCTAACTCTATGCGGACGAAGCCGCAGGTAAAATCTAGTGCTTTCATGAAATTTATTAATAGGATCATGCTTTCAGTGATCATCATTCGATTTGAAAGCAGAAACATTCCTTTATTTGCACACCATGGAAAAAATTACAGAGATTCAAGTCGAGTTACCTTTCAAAACAAATTAGGGAAGTAACGTAGTCTTGAGAGATGAATTTAGAGAAAAAAATACGCGGACTAAGTCGCGGGCATGAGCTCGTATCTAGGGGCTTGCATTCGAATATTCGAATATTCGAATTATTCGAATAATATTTCTTGTCCGAATATTCGAATATTAAATCTGCTATATTCGAATATTCGACCAATTTTCCGAAAGCCAAACTCGGAATATTGATGTGCATGTCGCAGGCATTTTGTGTGATTCCGCCGTTTACATACGGCGTCGTCAGTTTAGAAACGCTCGCTGTTATGTAATGCCGTGGCAAATTGAAGTATTTAGTTCTGTTTCTTAAGCCTAGCAAGTACTATGTTCGCCAAAATCTAAAGTTAGGTTAGGGTTATACATGAACAGTCGGGTGGTAGTGTGAACAGTCAAGTGTGTGTGGAAGAGTTTGGTGAACACTTAGGTATATTGGCCAAATGGAACCTACCACCTGACTGTTCATGTCGAAACCCAACCTAACCTAACTTAAGAGGCAGATTCGTGGCCCTGGTGCTTGGGAATTACGTGGATTCGCAATAACTACATCTAAAACTACAGTGAAATTCATCGCCTCCAGGCGATGGATATGGGGAGTCCGTCGCCTGAGGGAGTAAGGTCCTCGGGCCGGGAGACACACTTTGTTCCTTGTGAGCCTCAGATAGAGTGATGAGTGAAGAACTCTGTGTTTGAGAGGAGGTTCTGCCTCTGCAGGCGCCGCTGGCTGGGTTGCGTGAACGTGATTACGGTCCCGTTGCCCAGTCACCAGGCGATGAGAAGGAACACCGTGGGGTTTTAGTCGGTTAGAGTCCGACATAACTGTCGCGTAACCCCGGGGGCGGTGGTATCCATGATGGATTTCCCCACGTAAAAAAATAGGTATATTGGCCAAATGGAACCTAAGCGGGCACCTGACTGTTCATGTCGAACCCCAAACTAAGCTAACTTTAGAGGCAAATTCGTGGCCCTGGTGCTTGGGAATTGCGTAGAATTCGCAATAACTACATCTAAAACTACAGTTACCCCGAAAACTTCCAACTCGAACTGCAGAACCGATTCGATTGCCTAGCAGACTGTGTTTCTGTGGACGATCTGAACAACAGGTTCGTGGAAACTGTCCATACTGTGGGGTCTAAGTTCTTTAAGACCCATCGCAGGAAAAGAATCGAAAAGTTCTCTGACCATACTCTCAAGCTCATGGAGGAGAGACAAGAGATGAGGCTACAGTCATCGGTAGACGCGGCTGCCTACCGGCGGATTAATAGGCAGATCTCTAAGGCACAAACTCGCGACCTTCGGGTCTTTAATACCAAGTGTATTAAAGATACCATCGAGCGGAACAAAGGCTCAAAAGTGTTCGCGAGAGATCTGTCTATCGGACAGAGCCAGCTGACGCGGCTTAAAACTGATGACGGTCGTCTCGTCTCTTCTCGACCTGAGATTTTGGGAGAGGTCGAGAAGTTCTATGGGCAGTTATATACCACGACACAAAAACCTGTTGAGGATTTGGCCAAAGATCCCAGAGCCAAACTGACCCGACACTATACCGAAGATATCCCGGACGTCAGCCTATACGAGATTAGAATGGCTCTTAAACAGCTTAAGAACAACAAGGCGCCAGGTGACGACGGAATCACTGCGGAACTCCTGAAAGCGGGTGGAAAACCGGTACTTAAGATCTTTCAGCGATTGTTCAATTCCGTCATTCACGAGGGTATAACGCCGGAAGCATGGCACAGGAGCGTAGTGGTCCTGTTCTTCAAAAAGGGTGATAATACCTTGCTGAAGAATTATGGACCCATCTCGCTGCTGAGTCATGTTTACAAGTTGTTCTCGAGAGTCATTACGAATCGTCTCGCTCGTAGGTTCGACTACTTCCAGCCTCCCGAACAAGCCGGATTCCGAAAAGGCTGTAGCACCATAGATCACATTCATACGCTGCGGCAGGTTATACAAAAGATGGAAGAGCATTAACAGCCACTTTGCTTAGCGTCTGAGGACTATGAGAAAGCCTGGAATTTGATGGAAACTTGGGCCTTATTGAGGTCGCTGCAGAGATGCCGGATTGACTACCGGTATATCCAAGTGTTGAAGTGCTTGTATGAAAACGCCACTATGTCAGTACGTATACAGGACCAGACTACGAGGCCAATCCACTTGTAGCGTGGAGTGTGACAGGGAGACGATCTCCCCAAAGCTATTTACCGCTGCATTGGAGGACGTCTTTAAGCTTCTGGATTGGAACGGGCTTGGCATCAATATAAACGGTGAGTACATCACTCACTTGCGATTTGCCAATGACATAGTCGTTATGGCAGACTCTGAGCGACCTCAATACAGTGCTCAACGATCTCAGCACGGTTTCTCAGCGTGGGCCTAAAGATGAACATGAGCAAGATGAAAATCATGTCCAATGCTCATGCTCCACACCACCCTCGTTAAAAATATTGGACTTGACATTGTGCACGAGTAAATAATATACCTGGGACACACAGTCCAGCTAGGTAGGTCCAAATTCATAATTTCTAATACTGAATTATTACCTATTTGTATTCTATCAACGTTAGAAATCTTTCTTTTAAATCTTTTAAGATTTGTAAGTAAGTAATACGAAGTAAGTAGTACGAAGAACCAAAAATAATGTTTAGAATTTAGTACTTTATTTCTAGTTACATGATAAAAGATTTTAAGCAAGTTGTCGTTTTTGTAATTGATTATTTGATTTTATTGATATATCATCCATCCATCCATCCATCAGCCTGTATTCATCCACTGCTGGACATAGGCCTTTCCGAGAGCGCGCCACCAAACACGGTCCTCCGCTTTCCTCATCCAACCGCTTCCCGCCACCTTCTTAAGGTCATCGGTCCAGCGAGCTGGAGGGCGTCCTACACTGCGCTTACCGGTACGCGGTCTCCACTCCAGAACACGTCTGCCCCAACGGCCATCGGTTCTGCGACAGATATGACCTGCCCACTGCCACTTCAGCTTGCTAATCCTCAGAGCTATGTCGGTCACTTTTGTTCTTCTACGAATCTCCTCGTTCCGGATTTTATCCCTGAGAGAGATTCCCAACATAGCTCGCTCCATAGCGCGCTGAGCGACTTTTAATTTGTGAACGAGGCCCACCGACAGTGTCCACGTTTCCGCTCCATACGTCATTACCGGTAGGACACACTCATTGAAAACCTTTGTCTTCAGGCTTTGCGGTATCGACGAATCGAAGACCTGACGCAGCTTTGAAAATGCTGCCCAGCCCAGCTGAATTCTTCTGTCAGCCTCCTTGTCCAAGTTGTTCCTACCGAGTTGTATAATCTGGCCAAGGTAGTTGTATTCCTGAACAACTTCGATGCTGACATTGTCGACGTTAACAGGTCTTGAGATAACGTGCTCGTTCAACATGACTTTCGTTTTGTCTATGTTCATCTTAAGACCCACTTGTCTGGAAGAACAGCTGAGCTGGGCCAGCATTTCTTCAAGGTCTTGCAGCGATTCCGACAGTATAACTATATCGTCTGCAAAACGCAAGTGTGAGATGTATTCACCATTCACATTAATGCCTCGACTTTTCCAGTCCAACACCTTAAACACGTCTTCTAGGGCGCAAGTGAAGAGTTTCGGAGATATAACGTCTCCCTGTCTTACCCCCCGCCGTATGGGAATCGGATTCGTTTGTTGGTCTTGGACTTGGACTGTCATAGTGGCGGCCTCGTACAAACATCTCAACACCTGGATATAGTGCCAGTCGACTTGGCATCGCTGCAATGAATCCAGAACAGCCCAGGTCTCGACAGAATCAAAGGCTTTCTCGTAGTCCACAAAGGCCAGACAGAGGGGCAGATTATACTCTTGGGTCTTCTGCATAATCTGCCGTAGCGTGTGAATGTGGTCTACGGTACTGTAGCCTTTGCGAAATCCGGCCTGCTCTGGCGGCTGAAATTCGTCAAGCCTTCGGGCGAGACGGTTCGTAATCACCCGCGAGAATAGCTTATAGATATGGCTCAGAAGTGAGATTGGCCTATAGTTTTTAAGTAGGCTCTTGTCCCCTTTTTTAAAAAAGAGAACTGTGACACTTCTGCTCCATTTATCCGGTGTTATGCCAGTTTTGATGACGTTATTAAAGAGGTCTTTAAGCTTAATCAGAATTGGCTTTCCTCCTGCACGTAGGAGCTCCGCAGTAATACCGTCATCGCCTGGGGCTTTGTTGTTTTTCAGCTGTCCGAGGGCTATACTAATCTCGCCTAGGTCGATATCCGGGAGGTCATCGGTATAGTGGCGCACAAGTTTCGCTCTTTTGTCGTTCGCAGTTTGAGTTTGGATGGGTGCAGGCTTCGGAGCATGAGCAGAGTATAGCTGCCCATAAAACCGCTCGATCTCAGCTAACACCTCTGGCTTTGAAGCAACAACCCGACCGTCCGATGTTCTCAACTTTGTCAGATGGCTTCTCCCAAGACTTTTAGCGAATACTTTAGCTCCTCTATTGCGTTCTATCGCATCTTGTATGTTACGCGTCGAGGCAGCGCGCATATCGAAACGTATTCGCTTCTTGATAAGCTTGTTTAGAGCCTGCCTGTCTGGTGAAGTTGAGGACATTTCTCGTTTCTGCTGCATCAAATCCAGGGTCTCGCTAGAGATCTTGGATGTGAGGATTTTGCCTCCTTTTTGGCAAAATTTGCCACCCACCTCCCGAACAACATTCACAAAGTCGCCATATTTCTGATCAACCTCGTCGCTGGTTTCCAGCAAATCGAATCGGTTCCTAAGCTCTAGTTGGAACTTGTCTGTTACAGCCATGGGTTGGTGTGGTCTTGGGCGAAGAGTTGACCTCATCAGACGTCGTCTCTCTAACTGAAGGTCTATATTCAAAGATCCCCTTACAAGACGGTGATCGCTTCCAGTATTAAATCTGTTGATCACGGAGACGTCTCTGAATATAGCCCTGCGATCCGTCATGATGAAGTCAATCTCATTCCTGGTCACGTTATCGGGGCTCTGCCAAGTCCACTTCCTATGGGCACTCTTCTTGAAAAAAGAGTTCATTAGGAAGAGCCTTTTCCGTTCAAGAAAGTTGACCAGCATTTGCCCCCTGTGATTTCTGTTACCAACTCCATGGGGCCCAACTCTTGATTCGTTGCGTTCTTGTACTCCCACCTTTGCGTTGAAGTCTCCCATAACAACCGTGAAGTAGGATTTCGTTGTTTTATCCATAGCCTTGGCGACGTCTTCGTATAAGGCTTCTACTTCTTCGTCAGAGTGTGACGACGTGGGCGCATAGACCTGTACTACTTTCAGAGAATACCTCCGGTTCAACTTAAGTACAACATATGCCACCCTTGACGACACACTACTGATTTCCACGATGTTATTTGCGAGCACTTTGTTGATCAGAAATCCCACTCCACCTTGGGACGTCTGCTCGCCTTCACGATAGTAGAGAACGTGGCCCGATTCTAGTGTCAGCGTCTCCTCTCCCTCTCTACGGATTTCTGATAGTCCTAGAATGTGCCACTTAATTTTCTCCAACTCTACCTCGAGTTCGGCTAGGCTTTCATCCGATCTCAGGGTCCTGGTGTTATACGTAGCCAATAAGAGTCGCTTGGTATGGTAGCCATCCGTAGCCCGGTGATTCTTCGCACCCCCTGCCCCGCCGTGACCGCGACCGCTACCGTAGTCGGGAATAGCAGAGCTGCCGGGAACTAGGGGCCTTTGTCTGTTGGCGCTGCTCATCAAAAGTAGTGCCCATACTGACCACGCTGGGCAGGCGGGTTGGTCAGCGCAGGGCTTGGCTTCCTCGCACCAGGGACGCTGCTGCCCATCTCCAGTCTGCTATTTGAAGCCTAGCATTAGTTTGGAATGGTTATCCCGCCATTCTTCGGTCGTCATATCCTCGTTCGCTAATTGGCAGGGGGCACCACGGGCAGGTGAGGTTGACAATTGGGGCGCTTAGATGTTGGTGCGCCCCCTTACCCCCCCCTATTTATTGATATATAAATACTAGTGGTTCGCCCCGAACTGAGACCTCGCGGTAACGGTTTCCCATAATTACTTATTCATTCAATAGATACATGACGATCAAAATTGACATTATTATTATGCCCGTTTTCACCAACCATACCTAAATCATCCCCTTTGTAGAAGTCTCTTTACGTAGGTAGCCCCTAAATACAATCCTAACATCCCAATGTCATTTTCACCTTTAGTTGTCCCGCAGAGGTTTGTAATAACAAAGTTGACAGAAAGTGTCAACTAACTTAACATATGTAGCCCGTAAAGGTTAGGGAACTGTTATAGTGAAATCCTCAAGGCCTCAGTCAAACTTTTTTTGGAACATTCAAATTAAATTACTTGTACACAGCGTCAACTATCGACACGATCAGAAAACATGTAAAAACAAACTGCAACGTGAAGTTTTATTGATGTTTGCTAAATGACTAAATAATAATTTTAATTGAATATAAATGTTACATTATAGCTGCATTTGCTATATGAGATGAGAGCGCCATCTATTGACATCATTGTGAAGTTCTGTTGTTGCTGCTCATTAAAAGTTAAATAATTTAGTTTCCTTATTACATTTATCTAATTTTAGTATTTGTTGTTCAAGTACATGATATTACGCTAAAATTATAAAACTTTCAAGCCCCAGCTTTCAATGGTTATTCCGTTGTGAGGTCAAATATAATCTCCACTTTGAAAGCCCCCCATTTCGTCAATTTTAGGAAAAAAATTAAAAAAAAATACTTTTGTACTCTGTTCCAAATTATCTTTAAAATGACGTACTGTAACCCTATGAAAAGCAAAAAATTTTTTTTTTCTTCGCATTCGCTTCTATGAGAGCCCCCCTGAAATAAAGATTTTTATAACTTTTTAAGCCATTTTCGGCTGGAGGCCATCGGTTTACATATTATATCTAAAATTGAAGTAATTACGTTCAGTAATTCAGAAGTTATAAGGCTCTGACAGACGGACGGACGGACGGACGGACGGACGGACAAGTGCAAATTCACTCAAGTAGACTCAAAGACCTTCGCTTCGCTCGGTCGATTATTAAAATACTCACACTCATATCTCGGTTTATAAGCCCCGCCGCACATGCCCACACTCGCACTTGTTCACGATACTGCGCCAATGTGGCACTGACATTGGTGGACACGGTGTGTCCGCATTTGCTTACACGAATCGTACATCATTCGACGCCTCAGTAGCATTCGTCGACGGGAATCAAGCAAGATGGACGCGATAGATTTAAGTTCAGAATCCGACAATGATTTTTTATATAGATTATTGTAAATAAGGAAAGCATCCGGAAAAAAAAATTGGAAGAGCTCTTTCATGTCCAAAAGGCAAACACATGCAGAATTCAAATTAACTTCTGAGTTTTCAGACGAAAAATTCAAAAATTATTTTAGAATGACTAGGAACGATTTCAAGGAATTACATGTGAATTATATACGTCGTATAAACATTTTTCGCTTCGAACAGCTTCAATTAGTTCTTCCATCTTGCAAACACTCGCGCCACTGCCACTCGAAATTAGGCCACGTTTTCGCATAGGCGTGGCGTTGCGCTTCGCGCGGCGCGTCGAGTCGCGTGAGCGGTCGCGCGATATGGCCAAGGTATGAGGGCGAGCGAGAGCGAGCGAGCGACGCGCCGCGCGACGCGCAACGCCACGCCTATGCGAAAACGTGGCCTAAGTGTCTCGATCACCTAGCCGGCACGCGCGTACACGCGCGTACACGCTCATGTACGTGCCTGCATCGACACGTGCGAGCAAATGCGGAGTTCGGTACTGTGCCATAGGTTATAAATATTGCCACTCGCACGCGGCTCGTGAAGACCAATGCGAGTGGGTGCATGTGCGGCGGGGCTTAGACTGAATTATGTTGTGGTTGTCTTGTTAAGCACCAACTTTTGATATTTTTTGGAGGACTGAATTAGTGCCATAACAGTCAAATTTCAAACAGTTCTTTAATTTTTAAGTAAGATTTTGTTTTGATTTAGAGATATTAAACTCAAAGTAAGAGATTGGCAGTTAAAAACGTGATTATTATAACAACTTTTGTTTTTTTTTTAATTATTCGAATATTATTCGAATAATTCGAATAATACCCGAAAAAAAGTCGAATATTCGAATACCAAAATCTTCGAATATATACGAGTCGTATCGTATATATGTCCGATTTGCAGCGGAAAACCGCACGCGATTTTCCGCTTGATCTATCCATGACTCAATATGCTTTTAACGCAAGAGTTATTACCCGTGGCTTTGGAATTCCGGCTAAGTTAGCGGCAAAACGGGAAGCGCAAATGTTTAAACTACTCGTACGCAAACATTTACGCATGAGAGTACGTAGGTACGTGCTGACGGCTCTCACTAGGGCTTTCGAATACCGGATTATTTCAATACCGGTATTGATACCGGAATTTTTTTTCAATACCGGGATCCCGGTATTGAAAAAAATTCCCATGAGATTTATTGTGGGGTAATATATTTTCCTGTTAAATCAGTAAACCAGTACGTATTTATTTTTGAAGACAACGGTAAAATAACAAGCAGATTTTTCATTAGAAAGATTTTTTATTTACAGTACAATTATTTCACTGTAAAGTGTAAGTTAAATAATCAACTCTTTTAATACATAACTAGCGATCGCCCGTGACTTCGAATGAATGTTAATTGATGAATTGTCAATCAGTTATGAGATTATAAAAAAGATAAATTTTCCCGCTGCAAGCCTATCGAAAAAAGTCCTACCGCTAGTAAAAACCGCGACTTCACACCCACGGAGATCGCAATTTTAATGTATTTTTTATTTTTGAAAATTTGTACTCTATTTTACCACCTTCAAGAGGTGATTTTCTAAAATAACATTAAGACTATTGTATTTTTTACCACCAAAACCAACCAAACCAAAAGTTTCCGAAAGTTCATGGAAAACCTTTTTTCTTTCATATAACCTTCGAAACCCCATTTCACCCCCTTAGGGGGGGATTTTCTCAATTTCGGGCGTATTACACAATTATGTAACAGAAGAAAAAGCTCTTTCCGCCTCTACGCTTGATTTCTGCGCTATATTCACGCTGCGCGCGTAAACGAATATAGTTTTGGTATACTGTACCAATGTAAATGTAATGTAAAAAATGTGACAATTCAACTTTTATTACTGGTATTGAAATAAGGCGAAAAAAATTCTAGGACCCCGGTATCAGCTAAAACCGGGATCCCGGTATTGGAAGACCTGAATACCGGTATTGAAAAATGTCCGGGATCCCGGTATTAGCCAATACCGGGATACCGGTATTGGAAGCCCTAGCTCTCACCCCCCGCCTATTATGCTAAGAGCCGCAAAAGAGGGATGAATGCAAACAACGTAATACGAGAAAGCGAGGACTGAATACAAGAATACCTAATTCTGTCACTTTTCGTCTCGGAATTATACCTCAACGTGATGGGAAAGTTTAGAAAAATCTTTTCTGTTAAAAAATACGACGAAAACCACGGAATATGCCCGTTTCCACCAAGGTTTTTAACGTTTATGGCTCAACATCACCAAGGTGCAGAATTGGCTTTGCTAGCAATTTACCTGATGTCTTAAATCTTGACTTTATTGAGAAAATAAAATTAAGTAGCCCATAAATGGGTTTTACGAACCTTTAGGGAATAGCTATAGGTGGAAATGACATTGGGGCAGGGATTGTATTTAAGGGCTACCTCCGTAAAGAGACTCCTACTTAGGGGATGATTTAGGTGTGGTTGGTGAAAACGAGCTAAAATATTGTAACTTACTAGTTCTTACCCATGACTTCGTACGCGTCAAGTTCGGTTTTCAAATCCCTCTGGATAAAAAGTACCTACGTTACTCTCATGCAAAAACCACGTCGATCCTTTCCTTTATTGCTGCGTGATTGAAGAACAAACAAACATACTTACTAACGCATTTCTAAAATTAGTAAGGATAGCCGCCATCCATATCCATGGACCATATTCTAGTCCTCATGTCTCACTCAATCGAACGAAAAAAACTATTTTCGGAAAAATCCTTGGATTCTGGAAATATTATGAATTAAAAAAACCCCCCAGTCACCTTATCTCAATGATTAAAAACAATTCAACCCTTGGAATGATTCGAGGGTATAAAGAATGCTCAGGCGTGAAAAAAATAACTCAGTCTCAGACGACATCAGACAAGCCGCTAGGAGCTGCCGCTGGATAAAGACGGCGCAAGATCGGGCCTGTGGAAGTCCACGCAACTCCACGAGTCCACGAGACTCGGACTCTATCGGTTCATGAGAAGACTTTGTATCAGTTTGTTTCTTGTCTATCTTTGTTTCAATTATAAACAGTTTAAGTTGGGATTTTTTGCGTGAACTTCAACAAAATTATGTAAGTAAATAAAGGATGTATTATAAAATAAATATCTACCTACACGTGATTTGGTATGACAAAATTAAGTTTAAGTAATGGTAAACGACAGGAAAACGACCAAACAAGTAGTTCAGTGGTCAGACACAGGAGGTTATACGAGTTACATTCGATTGTATTTCTGATACGAGTCTAAAAGGCAGTTTCACGACTTTTGAAACAGGTTTGCGTGAGAAAATCACTTAGATAAATCAGCTGTTGAGTGCATTAGTTAGCACATAGGGGGAATAAATATTTTTGAATTGGCCAAGATTAGAAAAGATATAATACACACAGTTTTTTTTTTTTTTCAATTAATATGTCAAAACGGTTTCAAATGTTGTCCAATCTTAAAATCAAAATTTTTAAAACTTAAAGTAAAGTCTGTGAGTTTACTTTTTCAACTACTAATGTATTTTCTATAGAGTATGAAATGGCGGTGTTTTCAGCAATACTAGTTAAAATCGTTAGACTTTTTTCGAGATAAAACATTGTTGCAGTTAAATAATTAGCGCTATGTAATCCAAATTCTAAAGAAAGAACGTGAAAAATCTTCTTATTTATGTAGTAAAGTATGTGCATGTCAATGAAATCAATCCTTATATTGAGATTGCTGTCTGTATCACCATTAGTGTGAACACTACACATTTTCAATCTTTCAATCTGGAGATTTTGGATTAGATAGGTTTTTAATACCAGCCGTAAGTTAACTTTGGTACCGTAGTTAACTTTCAAGGCACTCAGGGCCAGAGAGATGTGGGTTCGAATCCCCTCAGCCACCAATTTGTGATAGATTTTATGCATTTAAGAAAACTTTATTATTTACTTACGACATTCTACATCAGAATGCTGACAAATTTATCCTGACATCAGAAACTAGTAAAAGTTTTTATAAAACAGCGAAAAAATTACATATTATCCTTACTAATATTATAAATGCGAAAGTGTGTTTGTTTGTTGGTTTGTCCTTCAACTACGCCGCATCAGGGCTACGGATCGACGTGATTTTTTGCATGGGTATAGTTGAGGACCTGGAGAGTGATATAGGCTACTTTTTCTCCCGGAAAATCAAAGAGTTCCCGCGGGATTTTAAAAATTAAATCCACGCGGACGAAGTCGCGGGCATCAGCTAGTATCACAATAAAACCTACTTGTTGGTATCCAAAATAAAATAAAGATACTCGTAAGTGTGATTCTATAGTTGTAAATAGCTTATAAGCCCTACCGGTCCACATCTGCCGGTCCGGACTCACGGCTCACGGACTTGAGAGATCAAGGCTTTTGGGCTATTGGCCTATGGTAGTTGGTACTACAAAAATAAGACACCTACGATGCCATAACATAATATAACATCGTATACAAAAAACTGGTATTCATACTATAGTAGGACAGTTTTTTTGATACCTTAATTGGAAATCTATGTAGATACGCAAACAATGGCATCGCAGTTTTTTTTTTTAATATAATCGGTTATTTTGGAGCACCGTTACTTAAAATGGTAAGTGATGAACAAGGATCATAATATTTTAAGTGACAAAAAATCTATAATACAATGCGCTTATCTCATCAGAATAAAAAAACCCTTTTTAAAAGCTCTTAACTCCGTCTGTGTACTCAAGGCCTCATACTGATTTATTAAATCCAGGTCTTTAAAAAATTATCCTTCGTATAGGTACTTTAACAAAAACTTTTCGAAAATAATTATTGGTACTCTTTTGTAGGTATATGTATTTTATTTTGCAGTCATCTTTAAAAGAAGTTCTGTTATTATGTTACGCGATATCTTCACCGATTTAAATGAAAGGTACCATTTTTATTGAATAGGCTAGTGGTCACATTTTTAATTTGAAGAAAATATTCCACCTCTAAGGATGGAAAACAAGTGTACTTAAATTATTTTTAAATGCAAGCTTTTAGTAGCTACATCATTAGACTCTGGATCTAGGATTCTGGTCCTGTACTCTGTACTCTGGTACTTGTTATGACGAATCAAACGAGCCCAAACTTGATGGGATTACGTCGTTTTATTACAGAGTTCCGATAGCCATCTTCCGTCTCCATCATCAGATCAGCTCCATGTCACAATAATATTGCATTGTTATCCGATTTACACATAAATGCAAAATTTCAGCTCGATCAGAAACCGGGTCTGTGGTGTGGTCTAAGAAAGTGGGTCTAAGTCATCTTCCAAGATTTGACCCAAACAAACAAACAATAAATATATAAACTGGTCAAGCTAAATAAAAGCTTGTAATTATAAGGAGTGAATCCAGTTCATTGAATTTCACACGCTTAAATTCTACTACTAACCACATCAATGGGCGCGATTAAGTTCGCAGCTCAGAAATGAATCACGAGTGGGTTATATTTTACAACATTAATCAAGGAATAATTGAAAAAGGTTACTTTTATAAAATAACAAGACTTACTTTTTTATTATTTACTTAACTTTTTCTCAGAGCGCCAGACTTCGGGCAGACTAGTAAAAACGCAGTAGGTCTACTCAAAGGTTACTTTGCAAGTTTACGTTAACTATGAGTAAATCTGTTATTTGGTGATGAAGTATGAATTATGGATGGGAAAGAGATGGAGAATTTTCCCATCCCTTTCCATTTCCTCCATTTGTCCATGTATTTTCCTTGACATATTGACGCAAAATTAACGTATGCTAGAAAGTTTACATTAGGGCTACAGTACAAATGTTATCGAAATGAACGTTTTTGAAACGTGCAAACTTGTAGGTATTAATTAGGAGCAGGACAAAGCACAGCAACATTTAAATAACATTTTAAATTAACCATTTTACGAGCGTGGCCACATTTAAGGAATCAGCTGGCGTGTGATTGAATTTTAATAATAAATAACAATGTTATTTCACCGATTAAGCATTCAATTGAAATGGATTATATTACATGCATTTAATTAATGAACAAACAACTCCCGCAAGTGGCAGCGGATGTCATACGTACCTAAATACCAACTCGTGTGCGAACTACAATGTGAGCCAAGGCCAGATTGTATCAGCACTTGTTTGTGGTTTCGGATAAAGAGACCTTCGTATGTTAAATAAGTAATTAAAAAACGACCTCGATAGCTCAGGGGGAAGAGAAATTTGAATGGTTCTAGGTTCGAACACTTGTTATGTAAGAGACCCTTGTTCAACAGTATGGGTACGTCGATCGGATAAAAAAGAAGGTTCTAACATCCTAACTCCACGCGGACGAAACCGCGAACAAAAGCTAATCACAAATAAGATAAAAATCTATCATTTACGATAAAATATATATGCACAGGCCAAAGTATTATAAATGATAGGGATAGATCATGAATGTTCATGTTGATTTATAAGGGTTGAATTATGGGGTATGAAGGGTTTTAATAGTACATTGTTCAACGAGGGGTGAAAGTGACCGATTACATACGAGGGTGTCATTTGAGCCTTAATACACCCGAGTAAGGAATCGCACTTTCTCCCGAGTGATACATAGTGCTTTATACTACACCTACGAGGAAAATAATAGACAAATCACATAATTGAAATTCATATCTATTAAATTTTTTATAATTCTCAAACTCAACTCAACTCTAAAAAACTCATGGTAGAATTTTTTCTCGCTTTTCCACTGTAGTAAATCTTCATAAAATGCTTTGTTGTATTTATCGATTTCTAGATTTCTCGGGACATTCATTTTTCACTATTTTTCACTATATACCTACACAGATATTTTGAATTCACATTGCTATCACCAATAGACATTTTGAGTTCTTAATATAGAGTCAAGTTTATGGTTTCTACTAAAAGCTTGTAAGTAATTTTATAAATTCAAAATTTAGATATAACAAAATAATGCGACTCGCGGGAAATTTTTCATTTTTTTAAAATACGTAGTAAGAATCACAGAAAACGCAAGTGGCCAGTAACCACAGACCAGGAACAACAAGATAACAATTTGTTTTTTTTTTTAACTTTGAAATCAGTTTTATTTTATTTCATAGAAGAAGTATGTAATAGAATATGGAACCTCGTTTACTTCTATAGTATATAGAAGCCTCTTTATAAAGATTATTATTAGTTATAAATTATAATTTAGTCTCTATTTTATATATTTTTCTAATTATTTATTTATTAGATACTTACTACGAAAATAAAGAGTCTTGTTTGTTGAAACAGATTTCTATTTTTTTTATATAATTTTTTTAAGTATTGGTATTACTGAACTGATTTTATCAAAAATTAAAAAAAAAACCACGTGTGTAATGGATTTTCATACAACTTTTCAGCCCGCTAAAGCACGTAAGTAATGAAATTTCATACATTTTTTCAGCCCACTGATTTGTCTCCACGTAAAGACGTATTTTCTTTCTCGCTCTTTTTCGATATGACACAAATCAGAAGGTACTTTCCGAGCAGGTGTAGTATAATAGTATATTACACATCTAGGGCAGTAAAATAAGAAATGTCTCAGATCACATGTAATTGTTGTCCGAGGCGAAGCCGAGGTCAATAAACATGTGATCTGAGGCTTTCTTATTTACTGCCCGTGGTGTGTATACTATTTTTCTCCTCGACGGAGGCGGAAAGCGACATTTTCGTTTAGCGCAGCGGGAGGAAAATTGACGCTTTCCGCCCGGAGGTGAGAAAATGTTATTTACATGAGTAAGTACCTTACTCAACTCTTATTTTAAATGGAAACAAAGGAAAACAAAAAGAGATGTAAGGACTATTAACGATCCCTTGCTAAGTTCACTAGGAGAAATTATATATACTTAACGCCAAAAACGTAACTTTAAAAGCCGTAAGTACGTCGTAGTAGTACGTCCTCTCTTGCGTGGATTTTTTTGAATGCCACTTCAGTTTCGCGACTCGCTGAGCTATGTCGGTGACTTTGGTTCTCCTACGGATCTCCTCGTTTCTGATTTGATCTCGCAGGGATACTCCGAGCCTCCATCCCCGCTAAGATGACTTACGAATCCGAGACATAGTCGCTAACTATGGGCCTCATAAGAAGGCTCAGGGTCACTTAGAATACATACCCTCGTCAAAATTTAGATGTCATATTATAAATTAATATCACTAAAGTTTGATAAAATTAATAAACCTACAGACACTTATATTGGTCTAGCCTCTAGACTCTAGATATTTGTTTCCACATAAATAGATTCTAATTTTAGTATTCTTAGCATATTTAAATTGATTTCCTTATTTGAGCAGTTCTTTAAAGAGCACCGAAAAACTAAAACCTACTTAGTTTAAATATGTAAGTGATCGGTCCAACTTCAAGCAAAGACGTTTATACACTTTTTGTGCTTATTTTATAGAAGGTCAGCAAGCCAACTATAGTTATTTGGAATGTTCAATTTATTACCTATAATTGGTATAGCTATAACTGAACAGAGCCCGCTCTATACTCAAGTAATAGAACTGAGTTTGCATTATAACATTCAAAGATATTGTTTTGCTAGTGACAACAGATTATGCTAGAAAGGATAAAGCCTCAAAATTAAATTGACCAAGACAAACAAAACAGGTACTCGACTACTTTCACTATAGGCGTTAATAACAATCAATTAGATATTTTTGAAGAGTAAAAACTTGTTAATAAACATGTAGTTAACTTCTTTCGCGTGCATGAGTGGGAAAAGATTAGATACCTCCTACAGTAAACGATGTAAATGTAGTACCTACTAGATACGCGGTTACGAACACGTACCATATTCAACTGAGTTGCACTGAATGCCGAGCATTACAGTTATTGCGGCCGTGGCACTCGCGACGTACGAACGCGGGTACTATTTATGCGATAAATCATTCTACGTACCTAATTGTGAATTGAAAAGCCAACAATGCCTATATTCAAGTAAGCAACTAAAAAGTATAGTTATTATAGTGAATAATTATATAACAACATCGTAATTCATAACACTAGATACGAAATAAAAATTATTTCTTAATTTATTCAAATACTTTTTTATATCTGACGACCGCACCCCGCACACAACGGTTTGCGGGGTGCGGCACGCCTCTGCGACCGCGGTCGCGCACGAATTGCAACCTTATTCATCATGCCGGCTCCCCTCTCTACCTCAGCCCGCGCAATCAAAACTGTGACACAGTTCTTATTCCGAATTTCTTGTCTATTTTTTATCCGTCAGTCCTACAGTATTCTCACCAAACTCTATTTTATGAGGTAACTTACACTAGCGGCACGCTATGATGGCCGGTTTGACACATTACAATAGTGATGTGGAATGTCAATTTATTCTCGAACAAAAAACAATTAAGTTTTGTTTTTGTACCTGATTAAATAGGTTTAATAAAACAAAAATGTATATGTTTATTTAATTTATTTGAACGAACTGAATATTTGAATGAAAATGAATATACATACTTTATATGCACACAAGAAACATATGAATACAAAAGATACCAAAAAAGGTGCCACAAAAGGCCATAATTAATCAGATTCGTCCATACTACTATTTTCACTGTCGTCACTGCTATCATCACCTACATTAATAATTATATGTTCGTTTTCTATAATATTATCTATTTTCACATCTCTTTCATAATCTTCCCTTATTAATTTAACAGTTCTATTCACAACCTTTTCCCAGTCTCCTTTAGTCACATGTTCACAAGCTTCTTCTAATAATTTTAGCATTTTTTTTGTGGTAAATGGGGGTTCTGTATTGTGTCTTGCAGCATATCCCTTAATTTGAGCCCACACCAACTCAATCGCATTATACTCACAATGGTAAGGCGGTAACCGTATAACTCTGTGCCCATGTTCTAATGCTATTTCGTCAATGACGTATCGGATCTTGGTTGGTTTGTTTTCTTTTAAAAGACGTACTAATTCCGCTTTTAACATATTCATGTTTGCATCTACGCCATTTTTACGAAGCCATGCGACGATATCAGCTTTCTTTTGGGATTGGGCAGGTGGCTTGTCAATTTGCATCGAGTGGTATGGGGCGTTGTCCATAATTATAATAGATGGTTCAGGGAGGCTACACAACATTGAGGTAAACCATTCAGTAAACTTTTCTCCATTCATGTCTTCATGATAGTCTCTAGTGGTTTTTGACGCAAAAGCCATGAGAGAACCTTCGACAAACCCGTTGATGGTTCCGGCGTGACAAATTATAAGTCGCGATCCTTTTCCTACAGGAACTTTGGAAGTAGATGCTGCTGTGTCATCGTTCCAAGAACGGCCTACAGTATGGTTAGCATTAAGCCATGTTTCATCCAAGAACACAACATTTTGCCAATTTTTGATTTCTTTCACTTGCCGTAAAAAAGTATACCTTGCCATCGCTATATCAAATCTTTCCATCAATATTTTGCGTTTGTTACATTTTTTGTATCGAAATCCAATGGTCTTCAAAATCTTCGTTAAAGAACTTTCCCCACCGAAGAATAATCCAGCTTCCTTCAGTGAATGCACCAACTTTTTTCTTGTTGGATACTCCTTCTGTAAATAGTAGCCGTAAACATGTCTTCGGATAGCATCGGCATCAAAGCTATCGATGCCTACGACTGGTTTTGCTCGTTTTCTCTTTTTTGGCGTGTGAAGTTTATTTTCTTCTGTGCCAGTCTCGCCATATTTTTTTTTAGTTATCCGTCTAACAGTTCGTTGTCCAATATTAAGCGCATCAGCTACGCGTTCAACCACTGACGTTATAGGTAAAATTGACCCTCCATTTTGAGCTTCACGATCGAAATAGTTACGAAGGCGTATTACGAACTCACGTGTCTGACTATTTAGAACAGTTCTCTGCGTACGTTCGGTCATATCGACGAAATCCACAACAAAGGGCTTGAACAGAGTCCAAATTAACGAGCAAGGGTCAACAGTAATGCAGTATCAATATTTGAAATCCAAAGCCAGGTCAAAACTATATCACAATCGCATTGCACTGACAGTTTATACTTTTCGAAGCAACGTCAATTCGAAACTGCTTTGTTTTGCATTGAGCATTGACGCGAGTTTGCCGGAGGTAGTAGTTGTGCTAGCCAGCGATCCTATGTGACGATCGTATTAGATTCCATTTTTAAAAATTTTCAATTTAGAAAACCAAATGCCGAGTTGTGGTATATATCATATAAAAATAAAAATTTTACCTTTTGTATGAAACAGCTGATATTTTTTTGCGATTTCAGAGGTTTGTCCACATAGTGAAAATTGTTCATATTCACAAGTACATTCACCCCTTAAATGGTGCAAACTGATTTTTCTACACTTGTATACATTTTAGAAATCAATTTAATAAATAAATTTTGAGTCCTAAACCTAAAACTACATTCGATAAAATTTATGAATCTCTGCACATCACTATCGTCAATAAAGTAATACAATTATTTCCTTCAAAGTCGTTATCAATTAATACGGAACTTCATGAGCGGACAAACGTCAAACCGGCCATCATAGCGTGCCGCTAGTGTAAGGGGCGAAAAAATCTTACGAGATGGCAACGGATTTGCTGTTCCTATGGTGTTGCCTTTTTTTTAGGGTCGGGTATAATTACTCTTAAAGTAAAGTCACTACTATCGATATTTATAAAATAAACACGATAAGTATGTAAAAAATTCTCTATTTTTCATTTATGTGTGTAACAGAAATGTCGTAACATTTCTTTTAGCCGGTCTACCATTCGCGTAAATCTCCTTATTATAATTACTTGACAACTATTTAGATAAGCGAATGAGAGAATGCTTTGTGAGCGTGACTCAAGAATGTTTCAACTACCGTTTCACGGGCTGATACCTATCAATGTTTTTAAGATAAAGAGGCATGTTGAACTGTTAAACGAGTCATGACAGTCATCATATATGTGTTTCGGTACAAGAAAGATACAAATAGCCACTCACACAACACCTTTCAGTTAATTCTCTTTATTGTAATAAATAATTATTACTTGACAACTAATTAGATCAGCTCGAATGAGAGAATTGTGAGCTCATTGTGAGTGTATAAAGAAGTTTTGAGAAAGACCGGGCGTTGTTTTCAGTTTACAATCTTTCAGGTTATTTATCTAATGTCATCTTTGAGTAAATCTGTCATTTCAGGATATTGACCTTTGGGAAAACAAAAGTGATCGATTAAGTACAAACAATTAACGCTAACTTGCGAAGTTACACTTAAGAGCTAAGGCTCTTAAGGAGTTAATGATTATCACAAATTCACAAGCTGGTCCTTTTCGAAGATTCTAAAAATGTTGCATGGTGAAAGAAATTTACGTACCTACAAAATTTGGTAATTATCGTGCTTGCATTAAAATGATATAAGCCGCTCTACCATTTAGGTAAATCTCCTTATAATAATAACTTGACAACTATTTAGATATAAGTGAATGAGAGAATGCTTTGTGAGTGTGATAAACTATTCGGAATGTTTGAACTGCCGTTTCACGGGTATCAATGCTTCTAACGGAATCCGAAATCAATTCGGACACCGGCACCATTTTAATCCGAACCACGCTGGGATGGCAAACTTTACGCCCCCTATTTACCGGCACAATACAAACGACTACATACAGACTACATATACTACATAGGTGGGTGCGTTATACGTAATGAGACTCAATCCCTGAATTTGAGAGTGGGGGTTGGTTAATGACACCCACTGTTACAATCGTTGGGGTAGTTTTTCAATTTGATGAAAAGTTCGCGACTGACGCGATCTTATTGATGGTATAGTTTATGACATACTTTATAGTTGATGGTATGGTGACTGCTCTGAACACGCAATGAGTTCCACCGATCAGTAATTGAGTTCGAAGTTAGGTGTCATGAGCAACCCATCAACGGCTCACTATTGAGCGCAGGTCTCCTCTCTGAGAAGGCTAATAGGACATAGTCCGCCACGCCACCGGCCCAATGCAAATTGGCAGACTTCACAAACCTTTGAGAACATTATGATGAACTCTCAGGTGTGCAGGTTCTTCTTCACGATGTTTTCCTTCACCGTTGAAGCTTGCGATATTTAATTTCTTACCATCGAAGTTGCGTATTATATGCGAATTGTATAAAGCGTGTGAATAACGTGCGTTATCTGCCCCATGCTAGGCTACTTGGACGAGAAGAGGACTTGCCAAGCGCACGCATTCCCCTCTGCCGAACTACATGTATGACGTACGGGTCAGTTCATAGTAATTATTTGCTTGTGTGCTCATTTTACAGCTTTTGAGTTAGTGTGCGCTCATGGAGACGTAAGTGAGTGAGTAAATGTGTGATGTACGTATTTACCTCACCTCCCGCGGAAAGTGGCAGAATTTATTTAGTACTAAATCTGCTTTAAGGCACGTCCTGCTTTAAATTGTCGAAGCTAGGCTACATCCTGCTGAATTTTTTTCGTGCTCGGCGCGTCGAAACGCTGTATTTGTTAAGAGTGGCCATAAAGATTGGCGAGGACTATGATTCAGTAAAAGACGTAGAAGCAGTGATCTTTATAATCAATCTATGATTAACACTGGATTGGCTGTGCCTATACAAATGAGAGCATTTATCAATTTGAAGCGCCACATTTGACATGCGAGTGCCTCTGGAACTAATAATATATGCAAATAGCGCACCAACCTCTACATTTATTAATTTATGATTTTATATAAAATCATAGATTAAAGAGGTAGGTTATGAAATCATAGATTAATTATTATTATAGGTTGAAGCAACACTTGCATTATTATTAGTTCCAAAGACACTCGTATCTATGCTTACAGTGCCAAAATGGCGTGAATCAAATTCAAAGTAGCGTCAATAGCGTCGTAACTCGTATAGCGTCGATGGAGTGTGACCAAAAAAATGTGACTGCCGCCTTACCAGTGTTAATCATAGATTAATTGGGTATTTGACTGTTATTTATTTATTTATTATATATAAGAAAGTGCCATTTCTCTTTTTTAAATATCTTTACTAGTCTCGGAATCATAAGCTGTTTTACTGTGACTGTACTAATGAAATTTTCGAAACGAAATTTTCTATGGAGCGTGTATGGAGCTGCTGAATTGTGACATCACAATTCACTAGCGTTCTCTCTGTTTAACAGAAAACTTTAAGGATTTATTTTCTGTTTTTACGAAGTTCATTCTTACATGTTACATTTTGACGTGATAACGTCTTATAAATCGATGAACACCGGCTGCACGCACGAAAAAGTGTCACGTTCCGCCAAAGCCTGACCGTGCAAGCGAGAGCGCGGAACAAGCGATAAAGAGGCACGATCGGCCCAAGCGTTGGCTTGTAACCGCGCCGCCGCGCGCCGCCCGCCAGTCATCGTCAATGTTTTTTTATGACGTTATCACGTAAAACTATCGTCCGTAAACCGACTTTACAGACATGAGACAACCAATTTTTTGATTATAAATAATTAATATCAACATTTTGACTACAATCAAATACCCAATTATAAAGCTCAGTGCATACTGCGTAGCCGGGAGCTGTAAGCGTTAAAGTGGAGGATACGGCGGTCAAACCATAATCAGTTTCTACCCTCCAACATTAGGCCCAATTATTTATAGATATATTAGACTTATAAAAAACTTGCTCTTACAAATTACAATATTGTGTATAAATGAGATCAGTTAATAGTATCAAGGTATCATCAAAAACAAACACCTGCCATTAAAAAAGGTGATATTTCGAAAGATCCGCGCGTTTCTCGATGTGGGTCAAACACTATCATGCACGGGCCGCGCCGGCGAAGCGAAGTAAACAAAGCCCAGAACAACGGTTAACGTGGCGCGAAAAAAACATGCACCCAGACTGTTGATATACAAAATCCGGCGATATTATGTCGTTACCTATCTGATAATTATTTCCTGTAGTCATTTAGCCAGTGCTCAAAGTGTCCGAAAAGAAAAAATTGTGGTATTCAAGACAAACGTGCTATTTACAAAATTGGTAATTTTAGGAGTGCGGTTTGAGAACATAACTAATATAAATTGTGAATTAAGATTTGTTTTTAATTAGAAATACACTCATTTATATCGTTTAGGCAGCTACGAAAAATATGTACAAATTCAGTTTATTTTCACTTAGCATGTTAGATATTGTAGATTTCCAAAATGATAAAAAAAGTAATCCAAATACTTCGCATTTTTAATGACACTGAGTGCGTAATTTATCTAAGCCTAGAATCTAGATATAGGCTAATGGCGATAAATTGCACGAAATCACAGTAATATTTTTTACAATTCCGGTTGTTTGATAGTTCTATGGAACGCGTATTTGCATTGCATTTAGAAAGTGTCCACACGTTTACACGCAAAAATTTTTTTATAAATGTAATTACTTTTTTATGACATTTCTTAACTAAGTATTTGGTATTTATTCGGTTGTTTAGAAGTCTAATTTGTAATTAGTTATGTCAACTTTGCTGCAAGATTTAACTAAGTAGGTATTTGGTATTTATTCGGTTGTTTAGAAGTCTAATTTGTAATTAGTTATGTCAACTTTGCTGCAAGATTCATCAATGAACTCAGAGACTGAAATCTATAGATTGAACTCTCACTGTGCTCCAACTCAAGAAATTTGAAACGAGACAGATTTAAGTCAGAACATATCTGTGTCTCGTTTTAACCAAAAAGTCCGAGCCAAATCAGAGCTCTATAGATCACAGCCTGAGTTGTAAAGGAACTGTGTATCTTAGGAAAGTATCGGTAAATCAACGTGTTCTGGATCAAAACAAACACAAAACCACCTCGCCGGTTTGACTCCTCCCGGACGATACAATCGTCGAGGTCAACGCTTCCATTCTGACCAGTCGGCACACCGCACTGCACAGTTCACGTAATCACAAACAGAAACACATAAATACACTGAAGTTTAACTCACGAATCGCGTTCGCAGTATGCGCATGGACATTTCGTAATGCGAATTATTCCCGTCGCGCAAAGAGCATGTCTCGATCGAGATCCTATTCTGGTTAAATAGAAATTTCCATAAACGGAAACGTAAACAAACTTTGAACTCTCAAAAAAAAAACCTTAGCAAAATTCTAACTAGTAGCGCAATATTACATTTGTAATATACAGTTAGCATATAACTGCTGCAATGTACATTCAGGCATCGTTGTAATCATCTAGTGACAATGAGGTTTTAATTCAATAATATTTTGCTTCAACACAATTTGTACACAAAATAAGTAAGTACTCATTGTAAAACATTTTATTGCTAGTTTAAAAATTTATCACAATTCGTTTTCGTTGCACTATTTAATAAAATCATAACATTACAATTTCTGCAACAAAATTACGCTTAATTAAGACTTCATGTAAGCGATCATCCTAAAAGTAGGTATCTAGAATCTCATATATTTTAAAACTTAATTATACACCATTCGCAAAATATAAACATTTTTATAGGTCAGTAGGTAGGTACCTACCTAATTAGTCATTGCAAAAAACCTCGAATATATAAATGCATTGAAAGAAAGCCATTATTGTTGACGTGAACGGAAATTTCTATTTGATCAGAAATATTACGGTCGCGAGCGCATTGGCGCGCGAAAAAGACGCGTACGCGCACAGATTTCCACAATGCCACTGTTTCTGATTCGTTTCCCAGGCGATCGCGAGCGCAGCCAGAGCGGAGCGGCCAATTAGACGCCGCGGCCTTCGACGGTCATTAAAAATGTTAATACAATTCCAACTTGGAACAATGACCCAAGCTGTAATGTACATAAGTTTGGCTATTTATAATGTTGATGTTTTGATTAAAGGATGTAATGAAACAATAGAAATATTATAAAAGCGCAGAGTTATCAAAACGGAGCCGATTTTTTTTTAGCATTATATCATCGACGACGGTCATATTATTATGTAAATACAATTAAAAGTTAGTGTTTAACGTTTAGGTACCGCCGTGGTCCCAGTGGGTCGACCCATCAATAATATTATGTCCACGGGTAAATAAAATTACCCCTAACTTTGGCCATTCATAAGGTTGTATTTTTACCCGACTACGGCAAAGCCAAAAGGATAAGTTGTGATTTTAGCAGTATGTATGTTTGTATTTACGCATGTTCTACAGTTTCAGTACACCGTAGCGCCTAAAGTATTGAATCGAGTTTGATGGATAAGGTGATTGCCTCTAATAAAGCAGTGATAGCCTAGTGGTTAGGACAGTTGTTTTCTATTCGGGGGGTCGCAGGTTCGATCCCGGGTCGCACCTCTGACTTTTCGGAATCAAGTGTGTTTAAGCAATTAAATATTAGTTGCTTCAATGGTGAAGGAAAGCATCGTGAGAAAACCTGCACGTATCTTGAGAGTTCTTCATAATGTTCTTGAAGGTGTGTGAAGTCCGCCAATTCGCATTGGGCCCGCATGGTGGACTATGGCCTATAACCCTTCTCTCTGAGAGGAGACCTGCGCTCAGTAGTGAGCCGTTGATGGGTTGCTAATAATTTTGATGATGATGATGATGTCACCCCATCGATGCATATACACACATCAAAAGTGTCTAGGGATCAACATATATTTTTGCAATAACTTTTCTCCTGATTGATATTAATTAAAATTTTCTTTAAGGATTCATCAAATAAAGTGTTTTCGTGTGTCACAGTAACGATAAACCAAGTCACCTTTGCATTAATAAAGAAATTTGCCATTTTCCTAATAAAGGGATTTTTGACATTTGAACCACTAACATTAAAGTTCGAAAAAAAGACTGAAATAACAGTTTTCTTTAAAATTTTATTGGGTAACTTAAACAATTAATAATCCGTGTTTCTACCGCGAACACTAACAACACAAGAACATCGGTTTGGCATACTCAAAATGAGTTCATCCAAATCACGCTGTGGAATGGCCGCCCATGTTCGTTGCAACAACAAAAAAAGGTCTTCTTGCCACTGGATACCCTCCATATTCGGCAGAGCTCTTCTCTGTAGCATATCCCATGCATGCTCAATCGGGTTCAAGTCTGGCGACTGAGCAGGCCAGGGCAGGACATTGATGTTAGCTGCGGCGAGAGTCTGTCTTACAACTCTTGCGGTGTGCGGTCGTGCATTATCATGCATTAACTGAAATAAGGGACCGATTTGCACTTGTAGAGGAACGATGACGTCTGATACAATCGTCTCAGCATAAATTTGAGCGTTGAGGTTGCCTCTGATCCAAATCAACTCAGTTCTTCCGCCGATCCAAATACCCGCCCATACCATGATGGTTCCACCACTATAAGGATGGACTTCCTGGCAGGATTTTAATCGCTGTTGGCGTCCAGGGGTTCTCCAGTGTCGTATACGTCTTGTATCCGGTCTCATACCAAAACGAGACTCATCAGAAAAGCACACGAAACGCCATTGTTCTTCTGCCCAATTTCTGTGTTCAAGAGCCCATTGATATCGAATCCTACGATTGTGCATTGCTATAGGTGGTACCCGTAGCGGTCTTCGGGAATGAAGGTTCACTTCATGCAAGCGGTTTCTGACTGTTTGGTCGCTAATTAAGTTCCCTGAAGAGTGATGAAGCCTCACGGCTAACATCATGGCGGTTATTGTTGGAGCTCTTCGAGTTAAGATTTGAATGTATCGGTCTTGTCTCCGTGTGGTGCAGCGATACCGTCCTCCATGGCGCTCAGCCACGGTACCAGTGCTTCGGTAACGTGTCCAAAGTCGACTGATAACACTCTGACTTGTATTCAGAGCTAAAGCCACAGTACGTTGCCGGGAACCAGCTTCTATCATTCCCACGGCTCTGAGCATTTCTTCCCTGCTTAAATGACGTCGCGGCTCCATAATAACGTTGGTTTTAATCAGTAGTAGGGAAACAGTAGCACTAATAATGTCTTCAATGCGTTGTATGTTTTTATAGGGAAAATATTGACAGCTGATTTTCATCTTTTACTCGAATTTGATTGACAGTTCCTGATTCAAATTATGAAATGCACCAAAAAGGATCCATATAAATTTATAAAATCATAAATTTATTACAAAGCCACATCTCAATCTCAAGAAATCCGCATAAAAATG
This sequence comes from Oeneis ivallda, assembly GCA_029955525.1. NCBI lineage: Eukaryota > Metazoa > Arthropoda > Insecta > Lepidoptera > Nymphalidae > Oeneis > Oeneis ivallda. The sequence continues at coordinate 19,288,945 of JARPMR010000019.1, read as the reverse complement.
CTTGATCCCTAGACACTTTTGATGTGTGTATTTTAAAAATTAATCAAACATAAAATTAATACTAACTTCAATCGATTGTCATTTTATTTGTTGGGTTCAGTATTCGCTTTTATAACTTGATTCCGAAAGAATTTGCAGGACTGCCATTGCACAAATTTAAACAGTTTGTAAAGACATTTAATAAGTAGACGCTAATAAACAGTTGATGAAGTTCTTAATGACAAAGTTGCTTGGAAGCAATCGGCTTTGCTTCAGCTGTCCACAAGATAATTAACATTTTTGTTCTGAAAAGAGCGCAACTGCCGAGTTTCTTGCCGGCTCTTCTCAGCAGAATCAGCTTTCCGAATCCGTGGTAGATACTAGACTTGTCATAACTTCATAAGTGCCCAAAATTTTGCCTCCATAAAAATAAATATTTTTGAATTTGAATTAGTTGTTTTGAAAAGAGCGCAACTGCCGAGTTTCTTGCCGGCTCTTCTTAGCAGAATCAGCTTTCCGAAACAGTGGTACATACTAGACTTGTCATAACTTCATAAGTGCCAAAATTTGGCCTACATAAAAATAAATAATTATTGAATTTGAATTAAGAGTTCGTCTGGTTTACAGTTTTATTGTTCAGCAAATGTGTTGCGCAGTTGCAGCATTTTCGTTTAATTCCGACGCTGACAAGCTTGTTTTCAAGTCGTTGTTATGAGACAACGCGTAACTTTCTCATTGGTCGTCGCCGGTAATCATTTTGAGTGTGTACTGGATCGCGGATGACTGTTTTATTAGTAGACAGTAGAATTAATAACGAGTCGACTCGCAAGATGACGTCACGGGACCGAAGCCCGCATTTCATTAGGTCGTTGCCCGACTTTTTCAATTTGGATATCACATACTTTCTCCCTGCGTCGTACTCCTCCTTGCTGTGGGTTTGCATTAATCATATAGTGGTAGGTATTTTCTTGGTATGATAACTTAATACACTGGGTTCCCAAATTAGCACTTGTCTCAACTGAGGGTACGGGATTTGAATTTTCTTAAGATGTTTGATGCTACAGTAGCGACTGCTACTCTGCGAGCACCACTTTCGGTTCTCCATAGGTCACCCATCCAGTCACTGACTTGATCCAAGGTTACAAGGTTGTTTGTTCAACTGTATGTGCCGAAATTAGTGTATGATGTATCTGTTAGCGACATCAGTATCGACACACTGCAGTTGTAATATTTGATATGTAATTAAAAATTGATTAAAGGCTTAGGAGCTTTCACATTGCAAGGTGGAGGGAAAAATACCACGTGGCAAATCACCTAGTCGCTGCGCTGCGCTGACCAGGGCAAGTCAATCACTGGCCTTCCACTTACAATCGCTATTACAAAAGGCGAGGACTGGACAGAGAAGGCTAAAGCTACCAACGCCACAAAGGCAAATCAGCAATGAAGTGTGCGACCAAGTAAGTGTATGTAAGTGTGCAGAACAAGAGGAATATTGGATATTGCATGCTTTACTTTGCGGAATTCCATGATATTCAAAGAAAAAGTACTATTCTGCTTGCAAATTGTAGGAAAAATTTATATTCTAATTATATTATAATTGCAATTGCAATTGCATCTTTGCAATTGTGCATTGTGGAGTCAACATCTGATGAATGATGATGATTCAGTATGGGAGCGAAACGTACGTCGAGTGTTTAAAAAAGATTTATTTTGGATTGCCGGATTATAATAGCAAATAAATATTACTTTTTAACCGACTTCAAAAAAGGAGGAGGTTCTCATCGGAATCTTTTTTTTTATGTATACTCACCGATTGCTCGAAGACGCTTGAACCGATTTGGAGAATTCTTTTTGTTTGAAAGGGTACTTCCCAGGTGGTCCCATTTAAATTTTATCGAAATCCGTCGAGCGGTTTTAAAAAATCAACAATAAATTATATATTTTGTAGTGGCGCGGATGTTTGAAGTCGGTTTTTAAAAAGATTTTTTTGTATTAAACTAAAAGAATAACTTTGAATAACAAGAGGAGTTTTCAAAATATCTTATTTCCAAGGAAAAACCGAAAAATTTTGGGCGTATATTCCTGGATAAGCTGTCAATTAACTTCTATTTAAAAAGCATATTTTGTTCATTAGGGTCGCGACGCGCCGTGCCACGTCGCGACGACAAATTAGATCAATCACCGAGTATGTTTTCTCGTGTATTCAAATGGGATTTTCCGTGTAATATTGCCACGACGAATTAATCACTTAATGTTAAATTTAATAAATGTTAAATTATCACTGTCAAATTTTTATATCCTACTAATATTATAAATGCGAAAGTTTGTGAGGATGGATTTATGGATGGATGTTTGATACTCTTTCACGCCACAACGAATGAACCGAAATGGCTGTTTGGAATACTGTTAGCTCATACCCAGGATTAACACATATGATAAATTTTGTCCCGGAAAATTAAGGAGTTCCTTAAGAGGAATTAAAAAACCTTAATCCACGCACACAAAGTCGCGGGCATCATCTAGTTAAAAATAAAAATACAATTTCAGCGCCCTCTTAGAACTTTTCTTGAAGTATAGGTTAACACTTTAATAAAAAAAAAACGTGTGGCACTCGGGGACTGCCGCGGTAAAGCTATTGCATAGCATTTTCTAGTCGCACGCACACAAACACCGTGCCGAAGTCTGCCGAACTGAAACGACGGTGTTAGGTTTATTTTCGTTACGGAATTTCTTGATTCGGTCGCCGCGCTCAAAGCCCGCGATAAAAGCTATGCAATAGCTTAAAAATCATGCTTGGTCGAAGTATGTTAAAACTATAATGGTATCTAATGTTAAAACTCACACAGATAGGCGGGTTCAAACAGTTTTTGAACATTGCTTATTCCGTAATTAGGAAATCTGGGAAGGTTTCCTTAAAGAAAAAAATGACAGTAAGTTATATATAACAAGCTTGGAGGAAAAAATTGAAAGCTTGGAGAAGAACTTACGAGCGTCTTCAATTGAAATTAAAAATATCCCTAAAAAACAGGGCGAAACCAAGGCCGATCTTATAAAAATTACTTCCAGCATTGGGTCCGCCCTTAAGCTAAACATCCAGGCTTCAGAAATCAATGACGTGTTCAGACTTCCCGCTAAAAAAGAAGTTATCCCCTCCATTGTGGTCAAATTCTCTTCAATTATTCGTAAGGAGGAACTCCTGGTGTCAGTCAAAAGATTTAATAAAGATAATAAAAATGATAAACTGAACACTCGGCACCTCAGGCTTGACTATCCGCCTGCTCCGATTTATATTAGGGAGCACTTGACTGCGAAGACCAGTAGGCTGTTTTTTCAATGCAGAGAGTTCTCTAGACAGCAGGACTACAGTTTTTGCTGGTGCTCACATGGTAAAATCTTCCTGCGAAAGAGAGAAGGTGACCGCTTCATTTTGGTTAAAAATGATAAACATCTTGAAGAACTTAAAACCAAGATATAGGGTTCGCTATATAACCACGGCCCGTCGCACAATAGTTTTAAAAATAATTTTAATTAATATATTTTTTTACTATACAATTTCAACTTCTACTGCGTGTATACTGAGTTCACTTTGCGATGTTCCGACCATGTTTCATAAGACAAGTATCCATCGCAGTTATTTCAACTCACTCGTACATTGTTTCATACCTACCTACAAAAATATTTAATCAAGAAGAAATCATCCACTTCTAATCACACCTATGAACAAATGCCCTATTATTCGTATGTCAATCTTCCGTCAAAGTCCATAAGGTATAAATTCATAAAGTACCTTTTTATACTAGCTACAAACAAAAACAATAATTTAACACTACAGTACACATACATTTACTCACAATACTCAAACTACCCACAAACCACACAAATGTGGAAACAATTTTGCGATGTTTTCCGTGTTTTACAGGTTAACGATCGTTGTCTTAACTTTATACCTGTTGCAATTTATTCTATAATTATTCGTTTGAGTTCAATGACTTCTTACAATGTTTCTCATAATAAATGGAAATTTTTGGTTGTTTTTATTACTAAACTATTTGAGGGTGATTTGTTGAGATTTGGACATGATTTTTACGCTCATGTGTTATATACTTTATTATTTAATGGATGACATCAGCCTTATTATGAAGGATATAGAACAATTAACCACCTCGAGATCCTTATTGTGCTCCCCCGAAGACACTGTAATGCACGTAAATAAGCCGAACGAATTTTTCAAAGTTATGCATGTCAATATACGTAGTATAAACTGCAACTTTAATAGCCTTTTAGTCTTGTTACATAGAATTAAACACCGGCTAGACTTAATAGTGTTATCAGAATGTTGGCTTAGTAAGTCCCCATTTATTCCTCCTTTGGAAGGATTTATTGCCCACGCTTCATCGTATAACAACCAAAATGAAGGTATTGTTGTTTACATACGGTCTGAGATTAATTACACAGTAGAATCTACTGATGTCACCGATGCTAACAGTCTAGTTATAAAATTATCAAACTCTCTTGTTGTAATGGCAATTTACCGCTCTCCATCTCATAAAAACACTAAACCTTTTATTAATAGCCTGGACTCTATGATGAAGCTTTATAGTTCCTACAAAAATGCAATAATCGTTGGGGATTTAAATATCAACATTGCAACAGGTAATTGTGATTCATCTACTGATGACTACCTTAGTATGCTTGCTGCGCATGGAATGCTTCCCGCCCATAATTTACCCACTAGGCTCAACAACTGTCTAGACCATATAATGTTCAGATCCACAAATCCTGTGACCACTTTGGTCTTAGACTCCTACATTACTGATCATGCACCTATTATTTTTTATTGTGATACCAAAATTAGAGCTCAAATTTCTATTCGCAACTCTCTGAAATTAGATATCCTAGGTGTGGTTAACTATTTGGAAAAATCAGATTTTTCCCCGATTCATAGTTCTTCTGATCCTAACAAAGCAACTGATTTGCTTGTCACTACACTTATGGAAGCTATAAAATTCAATAGTCACTTTGTGGTCATTCCCAATAAAAATAGAATTATTAAACCGTGGATTACACCTGGCCTCCTCAGGTGCATTCGACATAGAGACAATTTGTACAGAAAGTCAAAAAAACAACAGGATAATCTAATTCTTAAAGCTATTTTCATTCGCTACCGCAACTATTGTAATAATCTCCTTAAGAAAGTGAAACAAGAGTATGAGCGTTGTGAATTTCAGAAGGCCAAAAATAACCCAAGAAAAACTTGGGACTTAATAAAGAAAGTCGCTAATCTCAAAAAGAAAGAGTCTAGCTCTTCTGAGTTGCTAAATCTGTGCAGTCATCCAATTGATTCTGTTGATACAGTAAATAGCTTTTTCTCCAGTATAGGAAAAAATCTTGCACAGAGTATCATTGTACCACCTGAAGACTCACTAAATGAATTCTGTTCTCCCACTCGTAGTGGCTTGAATGCAATGTCTTTACTTACGGTTGAATCTATTGAAATTGAAGATGCAATCCGTAATCTCAAAGACAATTGTGCCGTTGGCTGGGACGGTATCCCCACATCAGTTGTTAAAGCCGGTGCACACGTTATTATACCTATATTGCAACACATATTTAATTTATGTATTTCCCTAGGAATTTTTCCTCGTGCCTTTAAAAAGGCTGTTGTGCACCCTATATATAAGAGTGGAGACAGAGGCAGTGTCACGAACTATAGACCGATTTCCGTACTCACAACTCTGTCAAAAATATTTGAAAAGATTCTTAACAAGAGACTTCTAAGTTACATCAATCATAACGATATATTATCAGAAAACCAATTTGGATTCCGCAGTGAAAAATCAACGGAAGATGCAGTTTTAAAACTTTCACAAATCATTCTAAAAAATATTGATAATAAATTAAAATCTGTTGCCATTTATCTTGACCTTTCTAAAGCATTTGACACTGTCTCTGTTCCCAAGTTGCTCAGCAAGCTCGAGAAGATAGGTGTTAGAGGTTTTGCCTTTAATATCTTTGAAAGCTATTTAACTGATCGTACCCAGTGCGTAAAAATAGGTAACTACCTAAGCAAAGAGGCCCCAATCAATTACGGTGTCCCACAGGGTAGTGTCCTTGGGCCTACCCTTTTTCTCATTTACATAAACGAGTTATGTACCATAAATCTACCTAACTGTAAGATTATCATGTATGCGGATGATACAGTACTCCTTACCCATGGGAAAAACTGGCAAGAAGCGCAAAATCGCTCTGAATCTTCTTTAAGATCCGTGTTGATATGGCTTAAACTGAATTTGCTAACTCTTAACGTTGCTAAAACAAAATTTATTACTTTTGCATCTTCTTCACCCTCACAAGCTCCACCCTCTTTTATCATACGAGCCCACTGTTGTCTCAATATCGATGCTTGTAACTGTCCACTCTTGGAGCGCTCACTAAGCACCAAATACCTAGGTGTAACTATGGACGGTGCTATGACGTGGAACCAACATATAGATTCATTGGTGTCTCGACTGAGGAAACTTATCTTTGTCTTTAAGCGACTGAGGAATGTGGTTGACTTGGTTTGCTTAAAGACAGTTTACTACTCCTTGGCTCAATCGATTCTGTCGTACTGCATCACCTGTTGGGGTGGCTCAGGAAAAACGGCAATGTTGAGAATTGAAAGGGCGCAGAGATCAGTATTAAAGGTCATGTGCAATAAACCCATATTTTTTCCTACTGTCGATCTTTATACATACACTAAGGTCTTAACAGTTAGACAATTGTTTATTATGTGCACAATTTTACGTAAACACCTTGAGCTACCCTATGACCCAAAAATTTGCTCCAAACGCAGGTCCTACATGGTATGTGCAATGGAATCGATTCGAACGGCAATCTCAAGGCGCCATTACCCATTTTTAAGCTGTTTACTGTACAACAAAATCAATAAATTGTTGAATATCTACCATTTAACAAGTAATTTATGTAAATCTAAGTGTTTTCAATGGTTACAATCGCTCTCCTATGAAGAGACCGAAAGACTTTTATACACACTCAAATAGTACAACAACAATAATACTCAAACGCATTCACTCACTCACACTCACATACACACACGAACGCACCCACACACACGCACACACGCACACACACACGCATATACGCACACACACACCCACACGCACACACACACTCACTCACACTTCCTTGCATGCTGTAAATTTAATTTAATATTATATAAATGGATAAATTGAATCCTGTTAATATTTCCGTATATAATTTAAGTCTCGGAGGTGGGCGTGACGGCTGGAACGCAGTTTTAACTTTTCCAGCCGTCAACGTTCATAGATTTTAAGCACCAATGTAACAAAGAAAGGAAATAAATAATTTCAATTTCAATTTCAATTTCAATTAGATGTATGCGAGGAGCATGACCATTATCGATACAATCTGCGCGATTTATGCCGGGATTTGTCGATACTATCGTATAGGATACAAATATCTTCTTTAACGTTAGTTCCAAGATCATATTAGCGACCCTGTACTTGATGTATCGTACTTGGCTCTCTTTTAGTTTCCCTAATCTTGATTCTGTAAGAGACCTATATCGGTTGACCCCGATAATTTGGCTTTTTTCATCATCACCATAATCTTAACTGAAAGCTCCACTGCTAGACATACGTCCCGCTACTTGTAAGGATCACCACGTGACACGCTCTTGTGCCGCTTGTTTAAAGCAGTAGCCAGTGACTCACATGAGATCATCCTTCCACCTAGTGGGGATTTTCGAATGTTGCGCTTCCCGGTGCGAGTAACTTTTATTATCCTACTAGCTGATGCCCGCGACTTCGTCCGCGTGGATTTTATTTTTAAAATCCCGCGGGAACTCTTTGATTTTCCCGGATAAAACTTAGCCTTTGTCACCCTGCAGGTTCTCAACTATACCCATGCAAAAAATCACGTCGATCCGTAGCTTTTTTACTACTTGATTGAAAAACAAACCAACATACAAACACACTTTCCCATTTATAATATTAAAAAGTATCCTATGTCCGTCTCCTGGTTCTAAGCTACCTCCCCACCAATTTTCAGCCAAATCGGTTCAGCCGTTCTTGAGTTATAAATAGTGTAACTAACACGACTTTCTTTTATATATATAAGATTATCGTCAGTCCAATTCATTGATGGAACATTTCAAAATTTACGGTTCCGAGTAATTGAGAATCAAAGTTTATGGAAATTTCGATTTTACAAGAAAAATCAAAATTTCTCTACCAGATTATTTAGTGTTTCGGAAAGATACCATTTTGCATACTTAACTCAAAACACTTGATTTTGGAAATGTTCCACTAATGAATTAAACCGACGTTATATTGGTTTATTTAAGTTATCGTTACCTATTTATAGAGACATTCCGGCGGAAAGCGGTAAGCAAGAGCCCTTGTGAGATAGCGTCACGAATTTCCTCGCTAATTAATGTAGGTAGTAGGTACCCCTGGTATAATTCCGTGCCGCCTCCAAGTTTCAAGTGCCGCAATATTAAATTCGTAGTATGTACAACGTTGCTTCCTTTAGTTGATTAGTGATTGTATTGTTTACACTTTAGGCTCTTGAGACTTCGACAAAAATGATTTGGACTAGCCGGCGATTGGGTTGACGCTGTATCATTGTAGGTACATATTAAATTAAAGAACAAATGTAGAAGACAATAATAACAATAAAAACTGATATTAATGAAAAACAAAACAAAAATACGATTATTCTTGCATTTTAGGTTAGGTTCTCATGACGATTCCTTAATAAATATGTTAAAAAAAATTGGAAAAGATAAAGAAGTAGGAAATTGTATTCCGAAAGTGGTATAATCATGACCTTTTACGTTTCAAGACCATTACTAATAACCATTCAGATGAGCGTTTTGAAATTATCAAATATATTATAAGATATTATATGCACATATACACGTGTGGCCAAAACACAAGTTCAGATTTTCAATCGAGCAGTTCGCTGCACACAAAGAACATTTTAGTTCGAGTCAAACCCTTTCATACGGAAAACCATTTACAAAACAGGCGGGGGGTGAACTCGTATTAATGATAGCCACCAAAAGCGGCTTACACAGGCCACATACTCGTTTAAAAGGAATAGGATTTGAAATCGACGTTCATAACGGGAGCAGAGTTAATTAAAATGTCCCTAATTACGAGGACGCTGCGACTGCGACAGCGGCGGCGGGCGCGCGAACGGCGAAACAAACTTGGGTTAACTTTGTAGTGTTGTCCGATTTACAAGCTTTAGTTCAACATTTCCAAAATAATTCACTAAGGCCCGCTTGCAGAATCGCCGGGTTATCCTTTTAACCCAGAGTTAGCTGCTGCTTTGACAGATTTCGTATAAAGTTTCCGTCAAAATTACAAATTTATTCCTGGGTTAAACCTAACCCGGTGTCACTGCAAGCGAGCTTAAGGCTTTTAAGTGTAACTTCGCAAGTTATCGTTAACTGTTTTTAAAGTCGATCACTTTTGTTTTCCCAAAGGTCAACATCCTGAAATTAGATTTACTCAAAGATGACATTAGATACGATTTACAAGCTTTAGTTCAACATTTCCAAAATGATTCACTAAGGACCCGCTTGCAGAATCGCCGGGTTATCCTTTTAACCCAGTTAGCTGCTGCTTTGACAGATTTCGTATGAAGTTTCCGTCAAAATTACAAGTTTATTCCAGAGTTAAACCTAACCCGCCATCTCTCATTTGTTTTTATTTTAATAGGTTCGATCTTACGATAGTAAGTAATACTTTGTTTAAGGTTTAGATTTGACCTGCTTTCCAAAAGTTCTCCTGACTCATATATCTCACCAGCACCACGTGTTATACCATAGTTATATTTATTGCATAACAGCTCAAAAATAGAGCCTCACACAACCTCACTTAGAAATCGTTCCCCGCTCAACACTACCGTGTCATGCTCAGCCAAAGCAATCAGAAATATTTGCAAAAACTGCTTGCATAATAAGAATCGAACTGTTTAAAAAAATACTTGAGAGGTGTCAAGGGACACCCGGATGGAACGAAGTTCCTTTCGATTAATTAATTTGGCATTGTGTTCGGTATTTTCGCGGTACAATATTGGGTCTCCGTAGCCTTGTGGTTTCTGCAGTCGCTTAACAGCCAAAGGTCGATGGTTCGAGGCTACGGAGACCCAATATTGTACCGCGAAAATACCGAACACAATGCCAAACTCACATTCTAAAAAGTGTCGGTTTCAAAAAAGTGTCGATCCGTCTAGTCCCCTTCCGCACCGCGCGATAAGGAACTACGTTCCAAAAATCGTTTTATCTGTAGTTTACATTTCACTTATTACTGTCACACGTGTCAACCCAGTTATACTGGCTGAAAAAAAAGAGGCGCCTATTATAACCTCATTAAGAAATCATGTTCCACCCAACACTACCATGTTGGGCGCCAAACCGATCTGCAATGTTTGCACTTTATTAGAGCAAGTTTCCCGCCCCTGTTTGCATACAAGTTTGGGCCGTTTCCGTTTTATTTACTCACGGCGTGGAACGTTCCAACTTTAACGGCCCCACTAAATTCTCACGGGATGTATGTACTCGTGTGTATGCCCCGCAATCGGGCGTACGGTAGTGCTCTTTAAGTCTTTAGTACACCTTCACCGCGATAAAAGGAAAAGCGCTGGAGTCAGGCCTGACTTTGTCGTGGATCAATGTCATTTGTTTTCAATTCAATTTTTCGTTATGGCGCAATAGGTACCCAGAGGGCGCGGTTCAGTTCGCCAATGACGGATGGAAGAGATACGTTTGAAAATTGTTGATTTATTTTAACACATCAATTCAGTGAATATTGTACAAACTCTTTTACGGGCGAAACAGAAGCAAAACTGCCTTTTCTAACGCAGAGTTTCACTATTATAATAGGATTTTTATTTACAAGATAACGTGAAGATTCATTTTGATGGAAGGGACCTCACTTGAAAGACTATGGCAGTTTTTTAAATAAACCCATTGACTATAAATAATACAGTACAATATCGCTGATTTGACCTTGGTACGAAGGTAAAAAACTGAACAATCAATCAGTTTTATTAGCGAGACTTACGCTTGTCTATTGTAGTCTAAGTAATAATGATGAAGTTCGATTGAAACACAATATTAGTAATCGAGAAGACAACAGCGATGTGAAGCCTCAATAGCCCAACAGTTAAAGGTGCGGACTGAAATCTGAAAGGTCGCAGGTTCGAATCCCACCCGTTGCACTATTGTCGTACCCACTCCTGACACGAGCTTTCCGCTTATTTGGAGGGGAGAGGAGAATATTAGTCAAGTTCAACTTGGTTGATATTCTTTTTTAAATAAAAAAAAAAGCCTTAATGCTTAAGTCAACCTTTTCGGGTCTGGGCTGCGGGTCTGGGGGTTAAATCCCAGATATGTTATACATATATAAAACTTTTCGCAGTTATGTGCGATTTAAGCAACTAAATGTCACTTTCTTTAACGGTATACGAGCACATAACATCCGTTAGTAAACTGCATTCACTGCCGGATTTTTAATTCACTTGTTTTCCGCTTATAGTGCTGGGCTGTAAATGTGAAGAAGAACTCGAGCCTTATGAGACTTGAATGGAGTGTTTCGAAACTCGAAATCTATCAACTTCGTCGAGATGTGGAAACTCGTACTAACCTACTGCTTTTTAATATTATAATAAGTTTTTATTAAAGGCATATAAAACCCATATATACAGATTAATTAAAAAAATATATTAACTTTATTATTTTGGGAATTAAACACCTTAATCCACGCGGACGAAGTCGCGGGCATCATCTCATAATTTATAAGGTAACAGCTGATGCCCGTGATTTCGTCTGAATGGATTTAGCACTCTGATTTTCCAATATTTGTACTGTATTTCGTCAAGATCCATTTTAACAGACAGACAAACATTTACTTGCAATTACAAAATAGAAGTAGGTATACACTCGAATCCGTGGAAACTGGACTGGAGCCATTATAGAAAAGCATTTTCTTTTCGCTTGACATTTCAGAAGAGGTAGTACTAGGTACCTTAACCAATCGGCAAAGTGGAACCAAAGTTATTAGTGAAATCGCAAACCCGTCGGACGTGACTGGATATTCGAGTGAACGCGATCAGGGGGTTCGATGAAAAAAGGAGGCACCCACAGAATGCCAATCTGAATATGGACCAAATGCAATACGGTGTTATCCTCTACGGGGAGATGATATATGAAATGTTTCCCTGTCACAGTACAAGAGCATTTGGTCAAAAGAATTTTTCTTATTGTAGGGCCCACGAAATCGCGTGAATTCAGGTTTAAAAAAATTACTTTTCAAAAACTTTACTCCCCCCTTTCACTTTTTTAGGGATGAAATTAAAAACCCTCTGCGCCGATCTTATGTGGCAATTTTTACCCGACGAGCGGCTATATGGCAGGTTTGTGTATTTATTTGTTTACGCATCAGTTCACTCATGATTGCCAGTAACGAAAAAGTAATTATAGAACGTAGTAATAACGTAACGTAAGTAAATTCTTGTAGCTCCTTTTCTCCCATTTAAGTTTTTGGTCAATCAAAACGTGTACCATGTTACAGACTTTTTACCCTTTAAGGCAGCATTACTCTTCGTGGCTATCGAAAGTTGTTGTATCTATTAAACCCGCATTTTGTATGACGAAATGCGGATTTGACAGTTCTTAGTTACTAACTTTCCATTGCTTACACATAGCCGTTGGAGATGTCAAAAATAGAGAATACTGCAGCTGGTCATGAGGACCAAGCTTTAGTTTTCGTTGAAAACTTCATGGCGGCTGACGGCCGTGTCGCTTGATGTAATATGGAAATGGTGGCCGGCCGGATTCGCAATGCGGGCAGATAAGGATTTTATAGCGAAATTGCACAATAGCCCGTTGGGTAAACAGTGTGAAAATAGGCATGTTCGCGCGAAAACACCCCCGATAAGTGGGTAACGCGGCGTCATAGGGACGTTTGGCCTGATAACGTCGCCGGTGCGGCTTTTAATGTTTCATTTTGGAAATGAAATGAAATGAGATTTACATAACACAAAACCAGATTTTGGTATCTAATACCTACTATTCGGTTCTACCAACAATAATCCTGAACTGAACTAAATTGACAGGTCTAAAATTAAACGGGTTGATTTATGACTATTGTGTCTTTTTAACCGACTTCAAAAAAGGAGGAGGTTCTCAATTTGTCTGAATATTTTTTTATATGTATATTCACCGATTACTCGAAGACGCCTCAAGCGATTTGGCTCCAAAGCCTTTATGAAAAAAGTAAATTAATTAAAAGTTTAATTATCAGTTTCAGAATTCAGAATTGTCACGCAATTCCATCTAAATCTACTGGTGAATTTTTTTTAAAGAATATTAGGCTAGCTGAAATTGACTAATATCAACTCACCCCTCCAAATACCTAAGCTGAAATCTTGTGTTAGGAGTGGGTACGAAAATAGTGCAACGGGTAGGTTCGAACCTACGACCTTTCAGTTTTCAGTCCGCGTCGCTTAACTGTTGGGCTATTGCGGCTCCTTGGGCGTTAAGTCTTGAGAGAACTTACTTTTGGACCAAGTCTTTGGCGTAGTTTATTGGCATATTTGTTACGCTATGTGCATAAAGATTTTTAATAAAATACCCGCAGAAATTAGGATGCTCCCAGAAATAAAAATTAACTATAAACTTAAGAAATGGTTGCAAGAAACATTTTTTAAACAATTTCTTGCAACCTTTTCAGTAATATTTCTTAGTTATAGGGTCTAAGCAGCTTGCAGTTACTTTGCAGTGTTTGGGGGTTATGGCTCAGTTACACAAGTAGAATTTCTCGAATGCGAGCGAAATTTTAGACACTCGCATTCGAGCATTGCACTGTTACGAGTTTTCGTCATAATGTATGGGCAAGTGCTGTTCCTATGGACGCTTGTACCTGTGGACACAATGGATTTCGTCGAAACTGCCTACCCTAAAATTATAATTTGAACGCAACCGTAAAGCTTTGTCTATGGTTGACAGTTCGCGTTGTCTATGGCTCAAACGCTCGACGCGCGGAGCCAAACAAACGAAGAAGAAGAAGAAGACAGTTCGCGTTCAAATTATTATATTAGGGTTGCTAGTTTCGACGGAATTGATTGTGTCCACAGGTACAAGCGTCCATAGGAACAGCACTTGCCCCTATAATAATGATGTAATGTATAATCGCGAGCGAAAATTGTATGGACAGTTATCGCATGGGATAGTGGCATACGGTTTTCCGCTCGCATTCGAGAAACTCCTTGTGTAACTGACGCCTTAGATACAGGTATCATCATTCTGTTCTTAAAGAGGAGACTTCGTCTATCAGTGACGCATATCTAGGCTAATGATGATGATCCTTTTGAGAAATAAAATAAGAATTTCACAGCAGACAAAAGGCAAACATCGAATATAATAAATAGGGATGTCAGAATTGCCATAAAGTATCGATATAATAAATCTATACTTATAATAAAACTGTAACTGGAAGATTTCTGTACATTTAATATATTTTGAAAATTTTAACTGGGGGATGCTTTATTATCGATACTGAACCCAAAACAGATTTTTATTTAATTTTTGTCTTTCTGTCTGTCTGTCTGTCTGTCTGTTCGCGCATCACGCGAAAACTACTGAACGGATTTAAATGAAATTTAGTATAGCTTTAGCTGATACTTCGGGTCAACATATAGGATAGTTTTTATCCCGATAAAACATAAGGTTACTCCAGGATAGGGGATGAAATTTATTGTTGATTTTACTCCATAACTCAGTCAAATATGAACTGATTTTAATAATTCTTTCTTTATTTAAAAGTGTATAATACCAGGCATAGTTTGTCTAATTTTGATGAAGATCTGATAAATATTATAGGAGATAGAGGACATAATGCTTCACGGGTAGCAGCAAAAGTCACTCACGTAAAGGACAACGATCGAATACAGGCATTCCATATTTATATGAGGGTTTTAGCCATAGACATAGACTTTATCATTAACCTCCAGGCCCTAGATGATTATACCATTGTGTTTGTTTTGTAGCCTACCCGTGCAAAGCCGGGGCGGGTCCACTAGTCGTATAATATATTTAATGTACGTATCAATATCGACGATTTCAATATAACGGACATAGCTAGATCGGTAAGATATAGAAAAATATTGGCGGTTTATAATTATTATTCTAGACTAGCTGATGCCCGCGACTTCGTCCGCGTGGATTTAGTTTTTGAACTCCCTTGGGAACTCTTTGGTTTTCTGGGATAAAAAGTAGCCTATGTCACCCTCCAGGTCCTCAACTATACCCATGCAAAAAATCAAGTCGATCCGTATCTGTTTTAAAGGACAAACCAACAAACCACTTTCGCATTTATAATATTAGTATGATAGTATGATTACTGATTTTATTTTATTAAATGACATAATATATTTCTGAACGAACAAACAATGACAACCATCAAAATATTAAAGTTTAAATACGCGATAATCCGAGTAATGTGGATATAATAATATGGTGTCGATTCAAAACCCTTAATAGGTACGTGCTTCAATTCGAGTGGACCCGAGTCTACCGTACCGAAGCTAAGAGACGAACGTCAAATGTTTGACAGGAAAGTAGGTAGAACACTTTATATGGGAAAATGAAATTGTTGTTTTTACTATCTTCCTCGCAATTTTTCCATATTTTCTCACCGTTTAAACCTTCCCTGGACTACGACAAACATTTCAAAACAAAAATCAGCTAAATCGGCCCAACCGTTCTCGAGTTTTAGCGAGACTAACGAACAGCAATTGATTTTTATATATATAGAGATTATGTTGCCTAATTTACTTGGGCGAATTATACTAGATTTGTATTGAGAAAAAAACGTTTGAACTTACAAAAAATATGAAAAGATACTCTCAGCTGTACCACGTACAATACTTTTTTTTTTATGACAGTGGTTTAACTCAGTAGCGACACCTGTGTAGCTTATGGAAAAAAATTTTGAAATGTTGGCGATGTGGCCTTTTATACCGATTGGGTTACAGAAATATGAACTGAAAAAAATATATTATAAACTAAAATAAAATATAAACCAGCTTCTGCCCGTGACATTGTCCTCAGTTTTTCAGGGGTAAAAGCTTGTGTGCTCTCCAAGTCCATAACTAAATGAAAAATTCACGTTGATTCGCTGTTCCGTCGCTGCGTGATTTAAGGACAAACCAACAAACAAACACACCGCATCGCAATAAGGAATATTTCCAGTAAGGATAGCTTTAAAAAATATTGTTACGTCGAAAATAAAATATCTAAGTATCGATATATTTTTAACAAGCCTAGAATATAACGTCGAAAGTCGTCAGCTAATGATTTACGTGCAAATAAATTATTCATTTATGGTAATGTGCCCCACGGCGCCTATTGAAATTTAGAATTTTCCTCACATTTTCCCCGCGACACCGCTTAAAAGTCGATCGTCTTAATACTACAAGCCCGTAAAATTTCCACACCCTTAAGCCGCAAGTATTTATAATGATATTTCTTTCGTCTAAATACTTACCTGCCATAATCATTGATTTCTTGTAATCAACTACTATACCTAACATGTCGCGCCCCTCCATTCTAATAATAATGAACTATTAAAGACGCTGCTAGTTGAGCAAATCCTTGGATTTATTTTTTATCGTAGTTAATCTCAAGTATTCTTTACCATAGCGTTTTTTCGCTGGCGGATTGCAGAGTATCAATCATCGTTAGTCACCATTGGGCAATATACAAAAAACAATGTGTATAAAAACACATTTAAGTATTATGTAGCGTTCTTACACAGTCGATTAAGTTGCATTGAAGCAATCGGCTTTGTTTCAGCTGCCCATAAGATAGGGTAATAACAATATATTATATTGATAAGCTACGTATTATTGTAACCCTTTTGTTTTGAGAAGAGCTGAGTGTTTTACCAGGTCTTTTCAGCATAATCTGTTTCCGTACCGGTGGTAGAGGCTTTGGGTCGTGGATGACGAAGATGACAACCCAGTGTTTGAGGTAGACTTGATTGCAGACAGATGGCGTCGCTACTGTGAACAGCTTTACAAATGTCCCTCAGTGCTAGAATTCAATACAATAGCCTGGAATGATCTTGAGTTAGAACCACCAATCCTACGATCAGAGATCACAACTGCTTTAGGGATACTCAAGAACAAGAAAGCTCCAGGGCCTGATGCAATTACTGCGGAAACGCTGAGACTTATAGGCGATAGAGGGATTGACATTCTACAGGAAATCTGCAACCATATTTGGCACTCTGGGGAATGGCCCGACGACTGGACTAACTCAGTCATATTACCTCTCCACAAGAAAGGATCCACAAAGAAATGTGACAACTACAGGACATTGTCTTTAATCTCCCACGCAAGTAAAGTCATGCTGCACATCATTAACAACCGCCTTCGCCACTTTTTGGACTGGCAAATTCCAGAAGAACAAGCAGGCTTTGTTAAGGGCAGGGGTACCCGCGAACAGATACTCAACATCAGACAGATCATAGAGAAGAGCTATGAATTTGACAATCCTGTCATCATCTGTTTCGTGGACTACAGCAAAGCTTTTGACTGTGTTGATTGGACCTGTCTGTGGAAGGTACTATCAGAACTGGGCGTACCTTTACATCTTGTGGTACTATTACAAACCCTATACAAAAACAGCCGAGGTTCCGTTAGAATAGATAAGACCATGTCAAACCCATTTCATTTCCAAAAAGGCGTGCGTCAGGGATGCATTTTGTCACCCATACTTTTTAATGTTTATGGAGAGTACATAATCCGTCGCACATGTGAAGCTTGGGATGGGGGCATAAACATTGGTGGCACCAAAATTACTAACTTACGGTACGCTGACGACACTACACTTTTGGCGTCCAATGAAGCAGAAATGGTGACCCTCCTTGGCAAATTGGAAAATGAAAGCAAGAAACTTGGTCTTTCTATCAATCCATCTAAATCGAAGATCATGATTGTGGATCGAAGTGGCAAACTTGAACTCACGGGAGCACTCAAGCTAGAAGTGGTTACCAGCTTTACCTATCTAGGCTCATGTATCACCAACAATGGATCTTGTGAACCAGAGGTGCGCAGACGCATTGGTATGGCAAAGAACGACATGTCCCAGCTATCAAAGATCTGGAGTAGCAGGAGCATATCAATACGCACCAAGCAAAGACTGGTAAATGCGCTGGTTTTCTCCATATTTTTATACGGTTCTGAAACATGGACTATTCGGGCTACAGACCGCAAACGCATTGATGCCTTCGAGATGTGGTGCTGGAGGAAGATGCTTAAGATACCCTGGACTGCATTCAGAACCAACGCATCTATATTGAAAGGGCTTAATATAAAAACCAGGCTGTCGACTATATGTCTCAGGCGCACCTTGGAATACTTCGGACACATTGCCCGCCGTAGCCCTGGAAACTTAGAAAAACTACTGGTCACGGGCAAGGTGGAAGGGAAGAGGCCAAGAGGACGTAGCCCCATGCGTTGGTCCGATCAGATCCGCACTGCACTCGGAACTTCGTTCCACGCCGCACTACACAGTGCCGAGAACAGAACCACATGGAGAAACATCGTACGGGAGAAGGTGATCCATGCAAAGGATCGCGACCCTCAGTAATGAGGACAACGATGCAGAGAGAGGTAGAGGCTTGCTTTCATAGGAGCCACGCCACAACTTGGCCTATATGAAATGATAGATTTTATTTTATAATAGTTATTATGAAATGATCGGATGAATTGATGGCATTTTTGATGTAACAATACAAAAGGAATATTAATCATGTTCAGCATACACAATTTTGTTCGAAAATAGTTATTTGTGTTATATGGGGCCAAAGAAATTTTTTGTTCCCCGAGGGCGTTATTTTGAATTCAGAGCGAAGTGAAGGATTCTATAGTAGAATCCCGAGTGCAGCGAGGGATTCTAACGTAGAATCCTGAGCGTAGCGAGGAATTCAATATACGCCGCCCGAGAACAAAATATTTTGGCCCCGAATGACACACAATAATTTTCATCATTACCTATGAGAAAAAGCTAGGAGTATCAACCTACTATGTATTGACATCGTATATTGAAAGTTTAAATAAAACACAAATAAATTATTATTAAATAATTAAACATTAATATTTATGTTGGATACAGTATGGGCATTATATCTGATCGACAAATTGATCACGTGACATCGAAGACAACAGCTTCTCAAACATTTTTGAATTTTGACACATACTAATGCACGAATTCAGACCAATCAGAAGAGAGAAATGAAAAGTCCCATGGGGTTAAAATTAAATTTTGCTCCCGCTATCCTCTGAAGCCAATATTCGTTTTTCGAATAGGTATGATGAAAAAAAATGAATACGTATATGTGTTATATTTTACTAACTAGTTGATGCCCGCGGCTCCGTCCGCGTGGATTTGGTGTTACTTTTTTCTTTTTACTCAGCTGCCAAGTGCCGTGATGTTGAATTATATGATTCAACATCACGATACGACCCTTGGAAGCTGACCTGAAACCTTCCTGAAGAATTGGGCTATCAAATACAAAATTCAAATTCAAAATTTGTCCATATAAAAGTGTCATTTTGAATGGAGTCGTGTACGCATCAATTCGGCTTTGCGATGCGTAGACGACTCCATACAAGATTACGCTTTTATATGGACAAAATGCGAATCCATGCGCACAGATGTAATTCCAGCCTATCACTGCATAAAATGTTGAACTACCAACTCGTAACTTTTTATATTAGTACGAGATGTCTACTCTGTCATGTTGATTGATGAACATTTTCTTTTCCACTTGACTTCGCTTCTGCTTCAGATAGCCATAAAATACAGAAATTTGTTTTCCATTTACGGATCTTCCTTTTCCTCTTACAAAATGCGGATAATTTATTTCTCGATTTACAGGACGCCACCCTAATTTCGATTCGCGACATTGACTAGTATCTCTATGTGTTAGGTAGGTGGTGTAGAGAACGAAGTTCCATTTCGGACGGTTTGGCGATGGAGGCTAGGCGATAAAAAGTGTAAGAATTTTCCATCACGACACTTGTTGCCTTCATTTATTACACACGTTCCATTATAGCTTTGGTGGCGTAGCGGATAACCGAAGGAGTGAAACTATCGGTTTGGGGGTTCGAATCCTAACTTCAGATTATTATTTATTTATTTTTATTATTATTATTTTTATTATTAAAAGGCACTTCGTTCCAACCGAGTGTTCCACGACACTCACGCATTTTTTTGGATAATATGAAAGTTAGTGAGTCTACATGACTGACCGTGAATAGTGAGTTCCGAGTCGCGGTTCAGCTCATACAGCCTCAGAGCCTCGTCCAGCTCTAACTGCGTTGATATCGTGCACGGGTCGCCTTCTTCGTCCACCCACTTCATTGTGAACACCTGGGTAAAACCACTGATGTTATAGAAAGCAGACTTACTTTAAAATCTCATCAAAAACTATGACACATGCACTGATATCTCAAGTTAGCATGTATTCAAATATGCATTTTGATTAAGAGAGCAGTCATTGCCGTTGTGTATGACTATGTGGTAGACCATCATTTTGGTTCTGAGAGCAGTCATTGTCATTATGTATGACTATGTGGTAGACCATAATTTTGATTTTGAGAGCAGTCATTGTCGTTATGTATGGCTATGTGGTAGACCATCATTTTGATTTGAGAGCAGTCATTGTCGTTATTTATGAATATGTGGTAGACCATCATTTTGATTATGAGAGCAGTCATTGAAATTTTGTATGACTATATTGTGGTAGACCATCATTTTGATTATGAGAGCAGTTATTGTCGTCGTGTATGACTATGTGGTAGACCATAATTTTAAGAGAGCAGTCATTGTCGTTATTTATGTGGTAGACTCATGCACTCATCATTTTTACTTGAGTAGAAGTTGTCAAGCTGGAGCGAAAATGGATGGAGCACATAGTTTGAAGAATGGATTGTTATTGGGGTCCCAAGGTGTTGAAGACCCAGCACCAGGAAGGATCAGTGATGGGCAGACCCCCCACTAGGTGGACCAACTAAATCTAAGCCCATGGATACAGGTGGTGGCTGGTGCAAAACAGAGACTTGTGGAAGTCCATGCAAGAGATCTTTTTTTACCAGTAGAAATCTACAGTTGACAATGAAGAAAAAGAAAGATGACATAAACAGTGAATTCAAAATCTATTGAATATATATTGAAAGCTTGTGTCAGGAGTGGGCACGACAATAGTGCTACAGGTGGGATTCGAACTTGCAACCTTTCAGATTTCAGTCTGCACCCTTAACGTTTAACCCTTGGGCTATTGAGGCTTAAATTCAATTTGAAAGCATTTGTAAAAGTTTATTTGAATAAAAAATATTTCTATTCTATTCTAGAAGTTTGGTACCTGATCAGGAGGAAAACGGCATATAGCCATCATCTCCTGGGTGAACTCCTCCAGAGTGATACTATGGTTGATGTATGTGATGAACACATCTCCACTGTACACAGTCTTCACTCGCACATCCGTCACATGATCGTTCGGTCCTACCAGTTGACTCGGCATCATGACACAGTTACTATTCACCAATGAACTGAAATTATATAGCAAAATCTTATCATCATCATCAGCATCCCATTAACGTCTCACTACTGAGTGCAGGTTTCCTCTCAGAGAAGGGTTATAGGCCATAGTCCACCACTCTGGCCCAATGCAAATTGGCAGACTTCACACACCTTTGAAAACATGATTGAGAACTCTCAGGTGTACAGGATTCCTCACGATGTTTTCAATGTTTAAGCAGATATTTAATTTTTAAACACTTAACTCTAAAGTCAGAGAGGTGTGGCCAGAATCGAACCTGCCACCCCCAGAGTAGAAGACAGCAGTACTAACCACTGGGCTATCACTGCTTCCAAACACAAACAAAATCGTATAAGTATATGGTAAGTTATTTTGATACAATTGTATTTTTTTTAAATATTGGTATCATATTGGCAAAGTCTTATATTTGGGCAACCGCAGTAATCAAAGCCTGTGCTTGGAATTCCTTTGGAGTATAAAGTCCTGAACTAATTAAATCACCGAAGTAGTTTCTTCCAAGATATGAAGGCTGGCCCTTTGAATTGGCAGTGGCCAAGGTCTGTCAGAAGCCCAATTTCGAATTTATAGAGAATCAGGTATACAAAGTAAGAAGAGTAGAATTTTGGTTAAAATTTTGACCATCAGTTTTAGTAACAATTAAAAGCTATAACAAAGTACCTGCCATCTTCTGTTAAGTAGATAAATGGCAAAATATTAGATCCAACTTTTGATCAAATCATATAATATCATTACTCATTATCCTAATAAACGCTCATTCCCAAATCTCTTACCTACTCCTATGGTTTCTAATGGTAAGGTTTCTTTACATAACCTATTTAACATACAATGATAATTATAACGTAGTTCCTAATGAACGACTATAATGCGAGCCCAGCGGCGTATGCCTATGTAGTTTACTTCCCGTTTCGGCACGTTTATAAGGTGCTAAGGTGTAATATCGCACCGTGCATTCCCACAACATGAATCATTTTAATGCACACAAAGCAAACTTTTTAACATAACTCACTTTAATGGACACGAACTGAACGGTCACGGTATACAAAGCACTGTTTAATTTAGGATATTAATAATAAATTCTCATACAATTACCTATTAAATTAAAAAGTAGTATCAACAAAAGTTTTGACACAACAACATTGGCCTGACAAACCATTGACAAAAGCAGTTTTTGAATGGCAGGTACAAAACAAAGGAAGAGGAAGATGCGACCGCAGACAAGCGAAGAGAACGGAAAACTCATATATGAACAACCAAACAACTTCGCTCCTTTTCTCACCAAGCCTTTACTTGTAAGAGTGACAGAGATAAGATAAGATAAGTCTATGGCACTTTCGTTTGTCTGTGCTGTGATTGACATTCAAAGTTGAAGAAAATGATCTGTGATCTGTCCTCTGTCAAATGTGTCTGAATCGTTGACATTTGTGTTTTTTGTGACATCCTATGGTGACATCTGACCGAAATTAATTGCATTCCTCTTCTCAATTTCTATTTTCTATCGAGTTAATTTTTTAATTTATCTATACATTACACTTACAAATTGTAATTTTGTGTTTTAGACTTTGTGTTTAGCCATGGTAAATTTGCTTTTATTATAATAGGCCTTAATCCTGTAAAAGATTATGTATTTGTTGTGATGACTAATGACTAATACCTGTGCTATTTAGGATAACTCGTATGTTTTACGAGTGTACAATATACTTATTGTAATTGCAATTTGCAGACAGAACAGCAGATGGATTGCGCTCTTGATTTGATGAGGAGGCTGCCTCCTCAGCAGATTGAGAAGAATTTAACAGATTTGATTGACTTGGTGCCGAGTTTGTGCGAAGACTTACTGTCGTCAGTTGACCAGCCATTAAAGATAGCCCAGGACCGAAGTAACGGCAAGGATTACTTGCTATGTGATTACAATCGAGATGGCGACTCGTACCGATCGCCATGGTCAAATACGTACGACCCTCCGCTCGAAGACGGGTCTATGCCCTCAGAGAGATTGAGAAAATTAGAAATCGAAGCAAATCATGCTTTTGACCAATACAGGGAAATGTATTTTGAAGGTGGGGTGAGCTCTGTATATTTATGGGACATGGATCATGGTTTTGCAGGTATGTAGGTACTTTCTCTAGTTATTACAATAATGAGTTTATTGAGATAAGTTTCATCATCAGCAACCCATTAATGGCTCACTACTGAGCGCAGGTCTCTCTGAGAAGGGTTATAGGCCATAGTCCACTATGCTGGCACAAAGCAAATTGGCAGACTTCACACACCTTTGAGAACTTAATGAAGAACTCTCAGGTGTGCAGGTTTCCTCACAATGTTTTTCTTCACTCTTAAAGCTTTAAATATTTAATTTCTTAAACTAATACTAATAATAACTTAGAAACGCTAGAGGTGTGTGCCTCAGACCGAGACTGTGGCCCTCCATATAGGACACCACAGTATTATAAACACTTGCTATAACCCTTAATCTGCGATCGGACAGCTCCCGCTCACATTTAAAACGATGCGTAAATTGCGGAAGGACGGCTCCCGCTCTGTAGCTATCCTTTTTCGACGCGTTTGGTTTTGCATTTAATTCGAAAATATTTACTAGCCCCATCCTTCTCCAACTTTACTATTGACAAGCTTATAGAATCGAGTCTCTATTCATGTTTTATATTCGACTCTATGACAATAATTTGACATTAAGATAATCTATGTTGAAAACACGAGTTGCCACTCTGCTGTTTCCGCTGACGCGAGTTCGGAGTGTGACGTCGTGTGGTGATTAAAAATAATAAAAAATAGTGTTTTCTGTGAATAAAACAATGGAAGGGTAAGCAATTAACAGTTTTTTCGTAAAATACATGTAGATAGGCAACAATTTTGCACCAAATTCATTAATTTCATCAGACCTCGAACGTGAAGCAAAAGTTTTACAAAATATAAGCTCCGACACGAGATCTTGTTCTCTATTTCAGTAATATGAATGAACGAGTATTATTAAATTATAGCTTATTTCATCACAATTCCAAAAATATACTTTTATACCTAAGTTCTATACAAAAGTTTAGAGAAATGAATTTTTCAATAGCGCGGCGCCGGATTCGCGCGAACACCCACGATTCGTTACTCAGACTTGACGGTTCAGCGGCGCGCGGGGCGGTGCAGATCCAGCAGATGAGAGGTTATGGCTATCACTGCTTTGAAGTATGAATATTTAATGTTCCCAGATAAATGCTAAATAACTTTTAAAAGATATAATATACTAAGTTTACCCATGAGAATTTCCCATTTCCCTCAATTTTTTTTATACTTAACGTGAGGTTTTAAGCAGGTTTGATTTTGGTCCATATTTTAACCCAACAACAAATAAAGTTAAAAGAAACCTTTATTAAATTATAATCACTTGTTTCTAGAGATTGGTTGTGTTAGTACAAATGAGTTAGGAATTAATATTGTGGTGGTCTCTGCTCTGTTTGTGTACCCTTTCTGTTGTTGAAACAAGCTTAAAAGTATTGCCATCTTTTAACTAAAATAAATAGTTTGAAAGGGATGGCACTGCACTACTTTTATAATATTCATTCTTATTCTCTTTATCCTAACTTACCAGGTGTGATTCTAATAAAGAAGGCTGGTGATGGCTCTCAGAAGATCAAGGGTTGCTGGGACTCCATTCATGTGGTAGAAGTGGTAGAGAAGAGCTCTGGAAGGAATGCTCACTACAAGCTGACTTCTACTGCAATGCTGTGGCTTCAGACCAATAAAGAAGGAAGTGGGACCATGAATCTTGGCGGTAGTTTGACCAGACAGGTAAGGTATATCTTTAAAATCAATTTCCAGATTCATACATAGAAGACCAGTATTTATCTAACCTTAGGATGAGATCTGTAGATGGCACTCTCACTCAGCTCAGACTCAAGACTGAGTTAAAATGAGACAGATTTATGTCAGGACATATTTATGTCTCATTTTAACCCTGTCTTGAGTCTTCAGCAGAGCCAGAGTAAGCTAATACCATGTTATAATATGACATGTCATAATATTTGCTCTGTGAAAACGTACAAAAATAATCCAGATAATGTGAAAAAAGATGGAGCATATTTATCATTTATATGTTTGAACTTCTTTTCTCTCTCAAACTCAGACGAGTCTGCCAATTTGCATTGGGCCAGCGTGATGGCCCAATGCAAATTGGCAAATCCCTTTGAGATGAGACCTGTACTCAGGAGTGATCTGTTGATGGGTTTGTATTGTATTTATGGAGGGGACGCCTGCTAATGCCAGGCGGGTGATCAGTCCTGTGTTAGAACTATTCCACCCATTTCCCTGTGTTAGACACAGATTACTGGTGGTGCCTAGGCAGCCTACCCCCCTCAAACCTACTTGTAACTTTTGTATACCTAACGATGTCCCCGGTAGAAAGGTATGTTAGTTCTTCTTCACTTAATCTGCCCTTACCTTGCAGTTCCCATCTTACCAATAAATACATAGGGCACTCAGCTATGAAGTGGAAGCTGGTCTCTTCCTCACCATACTCTGGACAGGATGGGTCTTCTTTAGTTCTCATTATTGTGAGATGTCTATTTAGCAAACAGTGTCCAGTTGCTATACCTATTACCAATGCTATATTATTCCTACTCTGTGACATAATCTGTCTCGTCCTCTTTTTATCCCTTGACGCGTTGCTGATGATGATGATGTTGAATTAATTTATAAATTTAGTAAAATAATAATAATTAGTAATTTTAATTCAACAAACAAACTTTAAATTAATAATAAATTAGAATAGTTATAATAATTATTCAAAGGCTGAGTCTAAATATCTATAGATTGTACTCTGGCTCTGCTCAAGACTCAAGATAGAGTTAAAATGTGACACAAATATGTTCTGACATAAATCTGTCTCGGTATAACTCAGTCTTGAGTCTGAGCTGAGTGAGAGTGCCATCTATAGATCTTACCCTATAAGCATATACTTGCCAACAAACTGTATGTGCAGTTTGGCAGGATAAGTTTTATTTGTATATATTAACATTATTTTTTTTATTGTGCATTATAATATCTTCAACCATTTAAAGTAGGACTTGCCTTAAAGCAGATTTAGTATTAAATAAATTCTGCCATTTTCTGCAGGAGGGGAGGTAAATACGTACAGCACACATTTACTAACTCACTATGCCTCCATGAGCGCACACTAACTCAAAACCTGTCACACACAGAAGATGAGCACACAAGCAAATAATTACATGTATGCTGTTCATGTACTTCAGCAGAGGGGAATGCATGGGCTTGGCAAGTCCTTCTCTTTTCATCCAAGTATATTATGATAAAATAAATTAAAAAACAACTATTCCAATTTCAGGCAGAACAAGATTCAGCAGTGAGCGATGTCACTCCACACATTGCTAACATTGGTCGCATGGTGGAAGATATGGAAAATAAAATTAGAAACACACTTAATGACATTTATTTTGGTATGTTACATTTAACTTTGTAACGGGACATGATTAAACAAACAAGATCCAACCCACGAAAGTTTTCAATAAAACTTACTTTAATTCTGATTTCTGAATTTACCAGTAGAACCTTGGGTTGGATATCTATGACCTGTAAAAACTAGTAATTATTTGTATTTATCCTTTTTTCATGGAGCAATGGTTAATATGTACTTGTATGTAATAAAAATTGATTCATTAGTTGTGGTACGAAAGAGTAACAAACATCCATCCATACATCCATCCTCACAAACTTTCGCATTTATAATATTGGTAGGAAATAGGATAGGATTAGGATAGTAAGAGAGTGTGGCGGATTTAATTGATAATCCAACCACAGCGAGGAGATGCGGTGAGGTGAGGTGAATAAATAAAACACCTTTTCTTCTAGTAGAGCGGAGATGCGTTCGCTTCCAAAGTCAGCGAGTGAAGTGCGTGATTGGACCCGGGGCGGGCTAGTTTTATTTGTTTGCAAGCGCTCGCAACTCCTTATCGTTTATTGATCAAAAGGAACAGTACAGCATTATAATAAAGCAACAGGTGTAAGCGAGACGGATATCGTCTTAGTTAGAGCGGTACAGAAACAGTGCGTATGATAGAGATAGAGCTTAGAATGAGACAACATTATAATAACTACGAGTGTGACAGAGATGGAGTTACTCTAAGTTTATACAATTAAAATTATACAATATAAAATATTAAAACTGTCTTAAGGCGTAATTATTTCTATGAGAGGCTAATAAGTATGACAAAACTTAACTACTTATGGTAACTTATTGATGTTTAACTATTACTTAAGAATTATATAAAACAAAATCTGATTATATACACCTATGATTTGATACAGTCTGGGAACTAGTCCCGCAAGCTGCGTTGGGATCTATTGCGAAGTCTAATCATTTAATGAGGTAATTCAAAAGGAATTGAGAGATTGATTTTTATAGAGTATAAGATCAGTCTTCGGTATTTGGGTCAATCTTCAATAATAATCTTCAGTAATTGCGTCAATCTTCAACATTCTCCCCCTCGTGCGGAGATGTAGATCTGGAGCACCTTTAATTTGAGGAAGAAGATTGTGTTATTCTTATTAGTTGTGAAACTGATCTTTGTCCGGCGGTGGTGCGAATATCGACTATTCGTATTCGTCCGTCTGAGCCAGGGTAAGTCTTTACGATTTCGCCATTCTTGTGTGTCTCGTGTCAAGAATTCGGGTCCGTTAAACCGTCGGTGATTGATAAACCATCGGTGATTGATATCAAAGTTCTTAGGAGATGTTCTGGTGGCGTAGTCAGCGACGTTGTGTTTTGTAGGTACGTATCTCCATTCCAAAGCTTTGGTAAGGTCTTCGATTTCCGCTAGTTGATGTGCGACGAAAGTTTTGAATGTTCGTGAGTCGGACTTTATCCATGCTAATACTGTTCTGGAGTCTGACCAGTAGTATTTTCTTTTTATATTGTTGTCCATTTCATTATGTTTACTCGAAGACAAACGGCAGCCCAACAATGCAGCCTGTAGTTCTAATCGTATTGATGTGGGTTTCAACGGCGCCACTTTGGCCTTTGCAGCTGTCAATTTAACTGTAGTTTTGTTTTCATGTGTTTCTTCAGTGGTCATGAAGCTCTGTAAATAGTCGTCCATGTAGTGACATTGTTCAATCGTATTCACAGCTTCTAGGTATTTCTCTCGGAAGTCTTGAGCGTTCTTATTTTTAACATAAATTGCCGAACAAGGTGACGATGTTGTTCCGAAGGTCAAGGACTTCATTCTGAATTCTTTCGGCTCTCTGTCAGCTTCGTTCTCTCTCCATAGGAACCGTAAGCTGTTACGGTCTTCCTCGCAGATTAACATTTCCTTTATGTCAGCTGCTATGGCAACGGGGCCTTGGCGGAATCTGATTAAGACGCTGAATAGAGATCGTAGCTGATCAGGATCGCATAATAGAGCGTCGTTCAAACTCTTTCCTTGCGTTCGTTCGGCGGCGTTGAATACAAATCTTATCTCTTGCTTCTAAGGGTGTGTCACGGCGAAATGTGGTAGGTACCAAGCTCTGGGTGATGTAGGTTCATTGGTGACTGATTCGGCGTGTCCACTTGCTAGCAAGTTCTTAATCTGCTCACTGTATTTCTTTTTAAATTCATTT
Source organism: Oeneis ivallda (assembly GCA_029955525.1). Lineage (NCBI taxonomy): Eukaryota > Metazoa > Arthropoda > Insecta > Lepidoptera > Nymphalidae > Oeneis > Oeneis ivallda. The sequence goes on along the minus strand of JARPMR010000019.1, from coordinate 19,259,681 downwards.
TCTATGCCTTGTAGTCTGCGTAACGCGTTGTTTCTATTCGCGGGCATAGTCTCGTTTTCGGTTCGCCGTAATAATCCACACTTGAATCGTCCCTCGGGTAACCGATGAGTCGTTTTTTCTAGGTTTGCCAATCCTCGTTGTTCTGGATCGTTTATTGGTTTCTTTGGTGTTATTCCTAATGAATCCAGGCTGAAATGATTCTTTGTTGATTCGTCTATGTCTTCGGTCTTCCTTTCGAAAACATGGTTTATGAATAGCACGGGTTTCGTAGATTGAGCTTTGGAACCATGTAGTATCCATCCAAGTCTTGTCAGGGACGCCACTGGTCTAGATGTGTTGCCAGCTTTTAGGTCTCTTGTTACTATAAGGTGCCAATTATCCTGGCCTATGAGTAGTTTGGGTGGTGATCCATTGTATATGAGTTGATCCTCTATGTCTATCAGGTGGGGGCAATCCTCTATATCTTCTTTCCGCACTGATTGTGAACTCAAGTTAAGTTTGTCAATGGTGTGCGCTTGTATATCTTCGTAATTCCTTGTGAGTAAACCTTTTATTCTCAACTTGATATGCTTTGAGTGTTCTGTTTCTGTTTGGTGACCTCCAATTCCCTCTATGAGCAAGCTTCTGCTTGGACCTGTGGCTCCTATTTGATCGGCTATTTCGTCCAGTAGGAGCGTCACTGTAGAGCCCTCGTCCAATAGAGCCATTACTGTGGCTGATCCTTTTGGTCCACTTAGTTCCACTGGTACGATCTTTAAGTATGCTCTCGAGGCGCCTATGTGGTTTACTGACACTATCTGGTTTGCTTCCGGTTTGGGGTTATCTTGATGCAAGAGTTCGTGATGTGTCCTTGCACAGCCCTCTTTTCCACATGGTTTGGCTTTGCAGACGAGATGTCGGTGGTTCTTTTTTAAGCACATGAAGCACATCTTGAGCTTCTTGACTGTCTCCCATCTATCTTTTATTGTTTCGTTGTTAAACTTGCCGCATTTGGTGATTTCGTGAGCTTGTTCACATACCGGGCATCTTTCTCCTATGGATGTGGTTGACGTCGCAAGTACTATTCTCATTTCTTCTTCAAACTCGCTGTCATAACTTGAGTCCGAGTCGCTATCTTCATGTTGGGCTACGTGAACTCTCGCCTTTCTAAACGATTGATGTTTTGAGTTCTCTGCTTTGATTCGAGTTCTTTCGGTCAAGCTTGGTTCGTCAAAGTCGTTGGACATTTTTGTTAAAAACTCAGCCAACACGTTCAAAATCGGTTCTCTCTTTCTATTTGCTTTGAACTCCTGCCATCGGAATCTGACCAAAGTGTTCATCTTCTCAATGATCTTATCTGATATCTCTGTCGAATATAAGTATTCCAGTTGATCCAGTTGCTTGATGGTGTCTACCGTGTTGAATACTGCGCTAGCGAAAGCGCCGATGCCCTTAAGATCTTCTGACATACGAGGTAGCTTATGAAGTTCTGCTATCAGTCCTTTGATAATATATGTTGGTTGGCCGAATCTTCTTTCTAGTTCTGCGAGTATTCTGTCCGGCGTAGCGCTCGTATACAGTAGTGATTTTCCTTGTCCCTTAAGAGTTTTTCTTAGTCTTGAAATATTTTCGATGTCAATGAAGTACGATGAAGTGCTCTCGTAGTGCTTTATGAAAGGTATCCAATTGATGGGATCCCCGTCGAAAATTGGAAGTTCGCTCATGTATGCGGGCGGTTTCTTGGGTGTGGTGTCTTGACTCGACTGCTTCATTGCCATTGATATTAACTTTGATAGCATATTGATGCCTTTGTTTAGCTCGGTGTCTTGTTTGGATGGTGCTGTCGCTGGGTCATCTGCTTCGATTTGTTCGACTTCATCTTCGACGTCGGAGTGGTCGGCAAGTTGCGCTAGCTCTAGTCGAGTGCGAGCAGCAGCGGCTTCGGCGTTTGCCTTTTCTATGGCTTTCTTTTCTAGCTCTAATCGTGCTTCTAGCTCGGCGCGTTTATTTTGAGAGGCGCGTGACCCCGTGGCTTTCTTCGTCTGACTCGTGGAGCTTGTCTTGGCTTTTGCCGTGCTCTCCGTTTCAGTTGTGTTCTCGGTACTTGTTGTTTGCTCGGTACCAGTTGTGGTTTCAGTACTGGTGTCCGTGTTCGTAGATTCTTCTCCACTGGATTCCTTCTCTTTAGGCTGTATCTTCTTGCTTCGGGTCTCGATGGTGCTCATCTTGTTTGTAGGTCCTCAGTCTTCTTGGTCCTAACTTTCCCTACAGCCCTACCTCCCTAGCAGCCCTAGCAGTCCTGTTTGAGGGTCCCGAAAGACACGCTCTCCCAGGGATGGAAAATAGGGTAAGGTAGGTGGGAATCGCCCGGCAGAGAGTACAAGTTTGAGGGTGTTGCTCGGGTGCGAGGGGGAATATACCCGCACCGTTAACGTGCCTTCCAGGAGGCCACCCTCTTGCTTGCACCGTACTGGCGCGATCAGACTGTTACAGACTTATAGCCAATCAAGGCAAGCTGGCAGTACCGTCTGGTATACTGCTCCCGCCGTTAGGCGTTAAACTCCTTGTCTACCGTTTGGCACCGTTAGGTGGTAAACAAAGGAGCAGCGGTAAACCGCTTAGAGATCTTCAGCACGTCGAAGCGATCTTCCCAACGGCCTCGCGGTCTTCGGCAGCCACGCAGAGCGACGCCTCAATGCACCCGCAGCGATGGTGGATTCCTCTTCGTAGTGGTTGATGCTCTTCGGTCATCCGCAGCGCGACGAAGCGATCTTCCCAACGGCCTCGCGGTCTTCGGCAGCGTTGCCTCAATGCAGCCGCAGCGATGGTGGATTCCTCTTCGTGGTGTTGATGCGCTTCGGTCTTCCGCAGCGCGACGAAGCGATCTTCCCAACGGCCTCGCGGTCTTCGGCAGCGTTGCCTCAATGCACCCGCAGCGATGGTGGATTCCTCTTCGTGGTCTTGATGCGCTTGAGTTCTTCTGCAGCGTGGCGAAGCGATCTTCCCAACAGCCTCGCGGTCTTCGGCGGTGATGCCTCAATGCACCCGCAGCGATGGTGGATTCCTCTTCGTTAGCTTGGCAGTTTCGTCTTGACGCTGACTTCTGACTTCTGACGCAGTTCTTGTCCTGAAGTATCTTCCCGGCCCGCGGAACCCGTTCCGAGGCTATAGGTTGATTCTTCTAACTGCCCGTTGATCTTCGTTGACTGGTAGCTGGTCTCCCTTGGTAGGCTGGCTCGTTGGATCCGGCTCGAAGGACCATGCACTGTGGCGGATTTAATTGATAATCCAACCACAGCGAGGAGATGCGGTGAGGTGAGGTGAATAAATAAAACACCTTTTCTTCTAGTAGAGCGGAGATGCGTTCGCTTCCAAGTCAGCGAGTGAAGTGCGTGATTGGCGCCTGGGTCTTCCACGCAGGCCTTCACAGGCCTCGGGGTGACTGTTCGGGGCGATGGCCCCCTACAGTGGTTGCAACGCCGCCTGCAACTACAGGCGGGGCACTGGGTGGGACCAGTTGGTCCGGGGTGTCGTGTCCGTGGAGTCTTGTCCGGTGTTATCCTGCTGCAGTGCGATCGAGCCCGCGTAGTGTCGCGGGCGATCTGCGGACTGCGGCAGGGTGGTATGTCCGTGGTGGGCTTCGCCCGCCGCTCAGCGAGGTCGAGCCCGCTGGTAGTGTACCGGTGAGCGCCCATCAGCCAGGGGCGAGGAAGCAGTCGTGTCCTATGTGACTAGGTCGCGTGGCAGGCCTCTTATGTCCGGCGGTTGTCGATGGTATGGCGCGATGCCACGCAGGTGCTGGGATCGCGCTCCGTCGGCGCGTGCGAACATAGAGGCACTCAGGCGGCGAACGAAGTCGTCCAGGCTCTCCATGCGCAGGTCCCTGGAGATGACCTGATTACGTACGAAGCGTGGTGCTCCGGAGATGGTGCGGAGCGACAGCGACTGCTGTGCTCGCAGCGACTTGCGGTCCGTCTCGCTGGTTAGCGCGAACCACGCGGGGGCCGCGTAGGTGAGTCGCGTGCGAACGTACACCTTGTAGATGTACAGCTTCGTACGGAGAGGCAGGTGGGACGCCAGCACGGGTCGAAGGAGGTTCCGTGCGGCGCGCGTCTGGTTGACTACGTTCTTCACGTGGGGCCGCATCGAGAGTGTCTTGTCGACGGTCACGCCGAGGTACTTGGCCTTCGGGGACCACTCGATGGTCTCGCCCATAAGTGACATCGGGGGCGGCAGTAGTCGCGCCCGCCCGATGGAGATCGCCAAGAGGAGTCGCCCAGCTGCCGTCGTGTGCAACCGTTTGCACCGGCGCTCGGGCCCCTAAGTGTTTCGGTACTTCGTGCGATCGCCTTGCCGAATCTCTCGCGCCCGCGGAGGTGTTGGACCAACACGTCACCCCCGCCGGTCAAGGCTCGGTCTGCCACCAGCGGCAAGCCCCGGGTTCGAAGCCGGTGGGGTGCTGGCGTGCCGGCACCCCCGTTCGGGCCGCGCCCAAGGCAGCTCGCCCCCGCATCGACATCGACATTGATATTTCATTACGCCAATGCAACCGGCGTTTTTCGCGTCCGTGTTCGCGTAAACCACCATGCCACCGCCAAGCCTGCCGCCGTTGCCGCAGCGGCGCGCGACTCGACCGCGCGCGCTGCGCCGCAAGGTGTATGTGCAGTCGGCAAGACCCGCCCTTGAGGCCGGGCTGGACGCGATGATAGCGTCCGGCCAAGCCACCCTCGCTGCCTGCTCAACGAGGAGGACCGACCCTGCGCAAGCGGGTCCATCGACGGGTGCTGGCGAGGAGACCTTCGTCGCGAGTCCGCTGACGATGTCGCCAGCCCCGTCCACCGAATCGATCCCGTCCGTCGTCCGACCGGCTACGCCCAGACGACGACCGACGCCCGCACCGGTCGCAGTACCGGTGCCAGCCGTGCGCTCCGCGACGCCCGCAACGAGGCACGCCATGCCGGCTCCGCCATCGCGTACGCCGCGCTACCCCGCCCCCGCGCATAACATCGCCGTGGGACGTTTCCCCTCCCCCCCGAAGGCAAGGGGTGAGAAGACTCCGGCGACCTACATCTCGCCGAGTATGCCGACCCTGTCGCCGGGCTCCCCCATGGAGACCACGACCAGCCCGACGTACGCGGCTACAGCCGCGTCCAAACAGACGCCGGGTGACGTACCCGCCCCCGCCGCTAGCACTAGCGCTGCCACCGCGCCCGCTGCCACTGCCGCTGCCACTACCACCGGCACCGCCGCCGCCGCCGCAGCTGCTCCAACCGCCGCCGCCGCCGCCGCCGCCGCCACCGCTCCGACCGCCAAGACACCCAGCCGCTACCCGCCGCTGATCGTGGAGGTGCTGCCGGACTGGCCCACGCACTTCCGAGAGCTTAAAAAGCTCCTCGGTCACACCCCCCAACGGACGCCCGTTTGGCAAAGGCGTCCGTTTTATACCGAAATCGGACCAGGAGTTCCGTGTAACCCAGCGCTATCTTACGCAGCTGGAGGGCAACACCGGACTCTCCTGGTTCTGTTATTCGCTCCCCGCAGAGAGGAGCGCTAAAGTCGCCATTCGAGGCCTGCCGGCGAACACAGAGCCGGCACTAGTGGAGGCGGAGCTGCGCGAGCTCGGGTACGTCCCTGAGCACGTGCGCACGATCCCAGCTCGCCCGGGCAGACCTGGCTGCCTGATGTTCGCACAGCTGCAGCGGACTAAGGACCTCATCCCGGGCATCTACGAGGTGCACGAGTTACTGTGCATGCCCGGGATCACTATCGAGCCATGGCGCGGAAGGAAGGGACCAGCGCAGTGCCACCGATGCCAGCAGTTTCGGCATTCGTCCCATAACTGCCACCGGCCCATTGCCTGTGTGCGGTGTGGGGGCGACCATCCAGCCCGAGACTGCCAACGCCCCAGGGAGGACCCGCCGACGTGCGCCAACTGTGGCGGCGCACACACGGCGAACAACGCCACCTGCCCAGTTATCCGAAAGGAAACGCGCAACCGCCGGGCAGGCACCACCGCGCGCACCGCCGCATCTGCGCGCGCGCCATCTGCTACCGCCACCGCCCACGCATCGGAGGCCAACGCGCCCGGCTCGCTTATGGCTGCCGCCAACCAGCCAGGGCAGACGGGCAAACCCCGCCGCAAGCGCGGCAAGCGCGCCCAAGCGCGCAAAGACGCGCCGCCCGCCGCACAGCCCACCGTGCCGCTCACCGCACCGCGCGACGCGCCATCCGTCGCGCCACGCACGAAGACGAAGGCGAAGCGAGTAGCGCCGCTGGACCCACGACTCACCAAGGTCATCAGCACACTCAACCAGGTGCTGGTGGCCATCCAGGAGCAGCGAGACCCTATCGCGCTGATCCTGGGATGCATCGCTGAGCTCTGCGCCTTTTATGGCTGAGCTCCGCATCGCGTTTTGGAACGCCGACGGGCTTTCGCCACAAAAAGCCCGTCTCTTCAAGACCTTGCTCTCTCAGCGTCGAGTGGACATCGGCCTGATCAACGAGACTCACCTCAGACCAGTGGACAAGTTGAAGGTTTCCGGATACTTTGTCTACCGGGAGGACCACACCTCGCCGATCGGGACTGCTTATAGGGGATTAGCAGTCTTAGTCCGTCGGAATGTCATCCACCAACTGCTGCCAATACCACAGCTGCAGACGTCGTACGCCTTGGGCGTTGAGATCTGCATCGACCGCCAGCCCACCCGCGTGTTCGCCTTCTACAAGCCGCCGCAGAATCGACTCGCAGTGACTGATGTCCGCACCTTGCTGGACTCGCCGCTGCCCACGATCCTCGCTGGCCGACTTCAACGCGAAACACACGGCGTGGAACTCTACCATCGTGAGCCCGGACGGCAGACGCCTCCTGGACGACGCAGACCGCCACGGCTACGAGGTGCTAGGACCAGAGGTCCCGACGCACTACCCGTACTGTGCAGCCCACACGCCGGACGTCATCGACATAGCAGTCGCTCGCGGCCTAGTCGCCGCACCGTCGCTTGACGTCCTGGATGATCATCTCATTTCCGACCACCAAGCTGTCCTCTTGACGCTGAAGACGACCCCGATGACGACATCGATGCCTTCTCCGAAACATCGCCAGGACTGGCGAATCTTCGCCGAACACATGGCCGAACATTCGCCGTCCTTCAGAGTAGAGAGTCCTGCAGACGTCGACCGACTCGCCACGGACCTCAGCGCAGTAATGTCCAATGCGCTTCGAGAGTCCAGACTCGACGCTGCATCTACTCGCAGGCAACCACAGCTCCCTGCCTACATTCAAGCGATGATAGAGGAGAAGAGGAAGCTGCGAAGGCAATGGCAACACCTGCGGTGCCCGACCATGAAGACGCGGCTCAACGCTCTGGCCGCTAGGATCTCTGACGCACTGGAGACAGTCGCAGTCGAGTCTTGGCACTCCGCCATCGAGCGAGCCGGCGATGACTGGTCCGGCATTCACCGCCTCTGCCGCCAACTCTCCGGGAAGCCGCCTCCGATTAGACCCCTCATGGCCAGTGACGGTTCCCCACGTTACCGCGCCGAGGATCGAGCGGAGATTTTCGCGGATCACCTGGAGACGCAGTTTACACCCAATCCGACTGCGGATGTGCAGCACGTAGAGACCATCGAGCGACATGTGAAGGACTACTTCGAGTCGCCGATACCTCCGACAGAAGACCCCGTCGTGTTCTCCCCCGGACAAGTCCAAAGGATGATTCGACGAACTAAACTGCGCAAAGCCCCCGGCCCCGACCGAGTCACCAACGAAGCCCTGCGTCACCTACCCCCGCGAGCAATCGCGACGCTGACGCGGCTCTTCAATGGAATCCTCCGTACCGGGCACTTCCCATCGTCGTGGAAGCTCGGCCGAGTCATCCTGATTCCCAAGCCTGGCAAGAACATCATGCTGCCTGGGAGTTACCGTCCCATCACTCTTCTGTCGTGCACCTCGAAAGTCTTCGAGAAGCTACTGCTGCTGCACATCACGCCCCACCTCCAGCCACGCGAAGAACAGTTCGGTTTCCGTGCCGAACACTCCACCACTTTACAAGTGGCGAGGGTACTGCATCACCTCGCGGCCGCCTACAACAAGCGAGAGCAGTCAGTCGCAGTATTCCTCGACATGGAGAAGGCGTTCGACCGCGTTTGGCACACCGGACTCGTGTACAAGCTGTCCACGTCTACTACTCCGCGCCGAGTAGTCAAGACTGTGGCCACCTTCCTGCAAGACAGACGTTTTCAAGTGGCGGTTGAAGACGCCCTGTCCACGGAGCGCACCATCCGAGCCGGTGTACCTCAGGGAAGCTGCCTGTCGCCCGTCTGCTACAGCAGATACACGGACGACATCACAGTCGCTGACGGCGCCATGTTAGCGCTGTATGCCGACGACGCGGCCTTCATTACCTCCTCGCTGAATGCCCCGCATGCAGCGCTGAAGATGCAGCGAACACTGGACGCGCTTCCCACATGGCTGGAGAACTGGAGACTCAAGGTCAACGTGCGTGATTGGACCCGGGGCGGGCTAGTTTTATTTGTTTGCAAGCGCTCGCAACTCGTTATCGTTTATTGATCAAAAGGAACAGTACAGCATTATAATAAAGCAACAGGTGTAAGCGAGACGGATATCGTCTTAGTTAGAGCGGTACAGAAACAGTGCGTATGATAGAGATAGAGCTTAGAATGAGACAACATTATAATAACTACGAGTGTGACAGAGATGGAGTTACTCTAAGTTTATACAATTAAAATTATACAATATAAAATATTAAAACTGTCTTAAGGCGTAATTATTTCTAGGAGAGGCTAATAAGTATGACAAAACTTAACTACTTATGGTAACTTATTGATGTTTAACTATTACTTAAGAATTATATAAAACAAAATCTGATTATATACACCTATGATTTGATACAGTCTGGGAACTAGTCCCGCAAGCTGCGTTGGGATCTATTGCGAAGTCTAATCATTTAATGAGGTAATTCAAAAGGAATTGAGAGATTGATTTTTATAGAGTATAAGATCAGTCTTCGGTATTTGGGTCAATCTTCAATAATAATCTTCAGTAATTGCGTCAATCTTCAACAGAGAGGTAGTAGGTTTTTTTTTACTAAAAAAAGTGCTTTGAGTTCTTAGATTGAATGATATCCTTGCAGGCAAAACAAAAGACATAGTGAACGGTTTGCGCTCAACGGTACCAGCCAATGTGGTGCGACAGAAAGCCGCCTTGCAGCACGACTTGGCTGAAGCGCTGCTGCAGCGCCGGCAGACCACGCGCGCTGACTGAGGGTTAGAGGACTGCCAGTCTGGTAATTGTTTTTGTTGAAGTTCCTTATCGCACGGTACGGACTTGGCGGATGGAGGCTAGGTGAAAAAAGTATAAGAATTTTCCGTCACGACCCCTTTCTATAGTGTAGACATGTGGCGAGAGATGGCGTTGATTCTTAAAGGTAATGATTTCATTATTAGAAGGTAATATGTTCATAATATTGTTTAAATAGCTACCATCATTATAAAGTTTTATTGAATTAATGAATTTCGTTCCAATCAATTGTTCCACGACACTCACGCATGTTTTTTTTTGACAAATACATTAGGCATGACGACAGTAACCAAGAATCAATTAAATTATGAATATATCTGAAGAAATAGGATTCATGGATTATAAAAAACGTATTTATTTTTCTATTTTGAGCGAGATTTATTTCGATCAAATGAAACTATAAAATACAGCAATCCGCCATATTGGATTGAACACCAATAGGAGCGATACGTCACATCTATCTTCAATCTTCTAAGCAAAAACAGCTCTGACGTCACACACGACCCCATGACACTGTTGAGCGTTTTTGAGTGAATTATTAAACTTAAAATTTAAATGGCAATTTTATCTACTAAACCATTTTTTTTCTGAAATAAGATATTTTGACGTATATCTTTTTATCTGGACAGATACAGAGAAACGTTCGCATCGTTTCTGCATAGTGTGTGAAGTCCCTTAATTGAATACTATGGTTAACAACACTTAATACTTTCGAAATATTTTTGATTATAATTTTTTTTATTTCAGATGAGTTGGAGATTTTGGGTTAAATTGTAACAACGACATCTACAGGCCAAAAAAATAAATTGTAAAACTGGACCGTGAATGTTACAAAAGTAGATAACTAGATTAAACAAAAAAATTGTTTCTATACATTTGCTCGTACGGCAAATAATAAACTGCTGCAAAAAGTCATGAGAAACCCTGTGGTTATTCTTGTCAACCATCAAAGCTCTTTTTGCGGTCGTTTTTTTTCTGTTGCTATAAAGAGGAACTACAGATATAGATTGAAATGAATCGCATGCAAAGATTCAGCATATTGTAGAGTTATCTATTTTTAACCTACTTCAAAAAAGGAGGAGGTTCTCAATTTTTCGGAATCTTTTTTTTATGTATGTTCACCGATTACTCGAAGATGCCTGAACTGATTTGGAAAATTCTTTTTTGTTACAAAAGGTATACTTCCCTGGTGGTCCCATTTAAATTTTATCGAAATCGATCCAGCGGTTTAAAAAAAAAAACAACAATAAATTATACACTTTGTAGTAGCTGGCTTTTGAAGTCGTTTTTTTAAAAATAATTTTTTATATTTAATTATTTAAATCCAATGAGGATGTAGGTCAAACCTACTTTGGTCGCATTTTGATGCATTTCGTTATTAACCGTAATAGATCGTTACAATATAATTTTAACCCAAAATTACGTTATAATAATTATTAAGATAATTGAATATCTTAAAGAGCATTTTTCATTAATTAGTTATATTTATTGTAAATTAGAAAGTGGTATTATAAATAATTAAGGTATTCTCTTAAACGGTAAGGAATCAGTGTACCTATTAAATTTAAGCGAAGCGAAGCGCGGCAATATTCAAAGATTTACATGTACAAGGGAGGTTGCCCACGGCTACGTTTTGAAGCGATTTCAGTAGCGATACAATCGCAAAAAGACCGCGATACCGTCGCGATGCTGTCGCACCTTCGCTCATGTAACGATTCTGCATCACTACTATCGCGATAGTGCATTGACACAGATCCCATGCAGCATCTATACAGTCAAGATGTTGTCGCACCTTCGCCCATGTAACAACGATTCTGCATCGCTACTATAGCGATACTGCATCGACAGACGATCGATACAGACGCGATGCAGCATCGACACAGATCCGATGCAGCATCGATACAGACGCGATGCTATCGCACCTTCGCCCATGTAACAACGATTCTGCATCGCTACTATCGCGATACTGCATCGACACAGATCCGATGCAGCATCGGTACAGACGCGATGCAGCATCGAAATCGCGAAACGCGCTACTAAATTGGTGCAAAAAGTCTCCAAGGGCGATCTCCCTTGTACATTGTCACATTAGTGTCAAACTGACAAATATAAATTCGTCAAATTACTATTTTATTGATAATTATGTCTGTCTACATAGGGCCGATTTAACCAACGTCGAGTAACGTTTTACCGAGGAATATGTTGGGGTTTCTGACAGTTTTATATTGAAAATGCTGTCAAAATATCTAATTTACGCTCGGACAAGACTTATGTTGGTGAAAGCGGCCCTTACTTAGTAAGCATTAAGCATAGCGACTTATTCACTGTATGCGAGTATAACTTCTGTAGACTTATTATTTTTCTGTCAACTCATGTGGCGAATTCAGAAAATTTGAAACTGCTAATTTTAATAGAAAACTGACTGACAGAGTCCGCGCCACGAAAGAAGTCTCATAGAGGGCGCTAGTAGTATGTTTATGTAATTATTGTATGTAAAATCTATAAATACCACTTCTTCTTTCGTGGTGCGGACTCTACAAACATGATTGTTTTCTAGACCATGTCCTACAAAAAATCGACATTTAATCATCATTAGTTGATTACCTACTGGTGTTTCGGAAACGTCGAGTGTTAAGTCACTATATGAAACATTAGGAATCATCTTTTTCAATTTTGAAATTTTAAACATCTTATAAATTATGCTCCGACCTCGGTCCAGTCTATTTCCTGTCTAGTTTGCTACCTAGATAATGAATGATATTACAAATTTTTAGTCTTACTTACACTTCAAAATCTTCCTACGGGCCTCACTATACTAAGGTTGGCCCGTGGGTAGTATTTTTATTAGGTAAAAGTAAATAATCCATTATACAACAATAGTTTTAAGTTGGCCTCTCTATAAATAAAGTTGTATCTATCAGAGTGTGTTTCTTTGTTATTTAAAACCTTTTCCTGGTCTGCCATTCTCTGGGAGGTCAGTAATTTTGGTTCAAAGTAATTTTTTTACTTTAGAACTTTTAAGTAATACCTACCTACCTTAGAACCTTTAGAACTTTTAAGTAATACCTACAATGCATATTATCACACGATCACGCTGGTTAAGCAACGGTGACCCCAGTCCGTAACTGGGTGGGTGCCTGGGTGGCCAGCCATTTAGCTCGACCCTTCATGCCTCTGAGAGATAATACTCGAGAGCCGTCGGCCCCGTTTATCATTACTAACATCGCATCGGTCAAAATCTCGGTTGCATAAATAAGTAGTAGGTACTATGCGGAAGGATTTGAAGATTAGAAGTTTAGTTACAGTGCCACAAGTATAAGTTGGCGATGGCGTTTTGAGGAACTAATTCGGTCATCCAATTTTTATAGTCTTTGTGAACTGAACTATGAAAGACAACATTATCATTTAGACTAAGATAACGCAAATAATTGATTATAAAAATGATTTTTCCTAAACTAAGCCTTGAGTTCTATAAAAGGGCCACACTAATGTTGAGCACAGTGGCGCACAGCCGCGCCAAGTTATAATTGTCGCACTCTATTTATTTATTTTATAGGTTTGGTTGCTCTAATTTTCATAGACTTGGTGTGTACCCAGTACCTTACTTACTTTAAAAAAGGGCTATATCCTTAACTTAATGATATTAAACTGTAAATATGTATAGTTAGTATGTATATTCCATTTTATATTATTTTCTACCCTTTTCTGATCCTTTCCAAAATTCCGTTTCTTTTCTGATTTTACTATTAAAAAATAAGTTTCTCCGTTTTAAAAAAAAAAAACTTGACTATGGCTCAAACGCTCGACGCGCGGAGCCAAACAAACGAAGAAGAACCCAGAGCCGATAGACCTTGTAAATAAAAAATAAAAAAACTGCCAAGTGCGAGTCTGGCCCATTCTCGCTCTTTGCTGAAACCACAGACCAGTAACACTAAGCTGAAACCACATTTGTGAGGATCATAACTTCGCAAATCCTAGTTCCATGGTGAGGATCAATTCGGATTTTGCCTATACAAAAATGTCATTTTCCATTGAGTCGTGTACGCATCGAATGATCGAAAAGCCGATTTGATCCGTACACGTTTAAGTATGGAAAATGACAGTTTTGTATGTGCCAAATCCGAATCGATCCCACAAAAATGTGGTTTCACCCCTAAGGTTCCGTACATATGACCAAATCATTTTTTTAAAACTAGATACATATTTAGGTATCTTAGTTCTTAGAAAGTACTAAATTAGCATAATATGGGGAAAAAATGCTCGTTTGTTTTGGTCACAACTTACAAACCGCATTATAAATCGGTTTTTTCAGTATTTGTTGTTTAAAAATACATAATATACCAAAATTTTAAATTCCTAACTAGTTTAGTTTTTGACATAGACCCCCTAAAAATAAAAAATAAATATACCTATATTTGAACTCCTATATTTGAGTTCTAGACAATGACACCTCACATGCCAGGGTAAACAATATAAAATTTTATTTCGGCTCTTTTTCCATGTATGGGAGCCCCCCTTTATTTTTTAATTTAATTTAATTTTTATTTATTGGATAGAATCAGGAGTTACTTTGCGGAAGTCCATGATTAGCAAGAAAAGGGTAGAATTACAGCAAAATAATTCTACCCTTTTCTTGTTAATTTTTATTATTTATTGTTATAGCGGCAATAGAAATACACACTGTGAAAATTTTTAATATCTACCTATTACGGTTTATGAGATACAGGCGATAAAGCCCGCTGACAGACGGACGGATGGACAGACGGACAGCGGAGGCTTAATAATAGGGTCCCATTGGCACCCTTTGGGTACGGAACCCTAAAAACTATTTAATGGAACACGGACCATCTTTGTGGTGAGCATGGAACTAGGAATTTCGACTACGATGGTGGTGAGTGTACTGGGGGCTTACTATGAGCTCTTATAGCAGGGCAGAAATTGAACTGCACGGCAATATCGTACCATGACATCTATTATAGCAGGCCTGCTGCAGGCTTGTTGCGTTAGCGATTCAAAAACCATTCACCTTTTTTTTTGTATAGATTTTCGTACCATGACGTGCCACTTGACAGCGGCAAAGCGTTTGTTGACTGGAAACTGAGCGTCCCATACGTCAAATTACATGATCCAAAAAAAGTTACTCCTATAGCAGCTTTTTCAGCATTGTTTTGTAATTTAGATATCCGATTATCGAGGTACTATGTTTTAAACCTCTAAATTGCAATATTATAATCGTGTTCCTACAACAATTTCGGAAATTCTGAAGTGAATTGTTAGAATTTGAAGTGTACATACCCGTGGTATTATTTAATGATTGGGTTTTAATATGTGCTTCAAACGTTCAACATTACTTTTTGCCTTTCCTCTATTTTCAACGAGACTTTTGCTTTTCCTCTGTTTTGTTGATGTGTGACGAAAATGCAATCTTTGAGTATTTGCAGAGCTAATACCGGATTGAAAACAGGAACCGCCGCCATGAGCCGATGAGGGAAATAAACAACTCTTTCGATATGATTTATGAATGAAAGGGAATTTATGGAGCAATATAGGTAATAGGACACTAAAACTTGATCAATAAATACCTAGCATAGGTATTTATTGATCAAGTTTTAGTGTCCTTGTATTTCAATATATGATAATCGACAAATACTTTAAAATGTTTTTTTTTAATTGATATGTTATCAAAGGATTTAGTCCACGGTTTGTGTGAGGATTTGGAACCTTTAATGAAAACGAATCCTCATAGATCTAGTGATTTGAGCATAGAGACAAAGGGAGAGGCCAACACATGATAATGAAATTAATGAACCCATGAAGTCATTGCATCAATCCACTGTCCCACTGCTGGGCTCGGGTCTCCTCTCAGAATGAGATGGATTAGACTGTAGTTTACCATGCTGGCCTAGTATGGCCTAGTAGTATTGCCAGACTTCAAACACCTTCCAGAACTCTATTAAAAGCTCACATGTATTGGTTTCTTTGTGAATGCTTCACCAAAAGATGTAATAATGTTTTTTGTAATAAGTATGCACATTTTTTTTAGATCAGTGGTGCATGCTGGGATTGGAACCCAGACCCGTTTGTTGGAGAAATTACTGTCCTTGTTGTATATATATCATATATTTTCCTACCATAAAGCACTATTACATAACGGTAGTTTTATTTTTTACTACAATTTAGTCTTCTTCTTCTTCTCTTCTTTATCAACCTATAGACGTCCACTGCTGGACAAAGGTCTCCTGCATGGACTTCCACAGGCTTCGGTCTTGCGCCGCTTGAATCCAGCGGCTCCCTGCGACTCGTTTGATGTCGGTCCACCTGGTGGGGGGTCTGCCAACACTGCGTTTCCCGGTGCGGGGTCGCCACTCCAACACCTTGGGACCCCGACGACCATCAGTTCTTCGAACTATGTGCAATCAAACAATTTAGGTAGTCTATGGGCTAATAAGTAAACTTTTCTTCAACTTCTACTGATGATTAAATTCTATATCTAATTTACAGTCCAGTAACTGTCCTTAGTTAATTCTAATATATAAGTTCACTATGTTTGTGTGTCCTAGTCAAATAACAAGCACTGCACTGACCTTGTCTTATATGAAGTTCTTACTTTACTATACTTACTAAGTTTGTCTGCATGTCAGGCATATTAATTACAGTAAATCAATTATTATTATTGTTTAATGCTTTATAAGGACAGGAGCATTGTTATGGAGCTAAATAAGGACAGGAGTATTAACAAGCAGCTAAAATAGGTAGGTTAAATTAATTGTTTTCAGGTTTTAACAGCAATCTATGTCTATGCACATGGGTCCCATCAGAACATCAGAAAACTTCTGGGTGTGCACAACAAGTTGCCCACCAAACCTTATCTACAGTATTGGCAGAGGTCACTGCTGCCATAAACCATATTGAGATTAGAAATAAATATATTATATAAAATAATAGAAATAAATAATAATTAGTATTGTTCATGAGTATAAAACTACTATTGACTTTTATTTTATTGACTTGTACTTAGGTTTGTTTAGCAATTACTTATAAGTGAATGTGAATTATGTATTAATTTATATTATTGTGCACAGTGGTTAAATGAATAAATATTGAATCCAATTTCTGTTTGTCATTCCATTCTAAATATTTTATAGAATTAAATCACTGTCTCATTTCATTTTTCTATAAATCCTACTAATATTGTAAATGTGAAAGTTTGTAAGGATGTATGGATGGATGTTTGTTACTCTATAACTCCACAACCAATGAACAGATTTGGCTGAAATTTGGAATAGAGATAGCTCATATCCAGGATTCTTATCCCGGAAAATTACAGAGTTCCCACAGGAATCAAAAAACCTTAATCCACGCGGACGAAGTAGCGGGCATCATCTAGTACCTATAATATGGGTAATGATAACTGATGTAGGAAGCTCAAGTTATTAACTTGAGTAAAAATCGATGAGAAATACTGCAGTGCTAACCTTCGACTATTCAGATGAAGACTTGGTTGCTCCATCGCCAGTAGAATTTAAATCTCTGCAGCTGCCCTTTACCAAATTCGCCTACTATGGTCCTACGCTTGGGTGGATTTATTATATCCGACTGAAATTTCCCTATGATTATCCAGGAACTCCCATAATGTGATGAAGCTGAGTCATGCTTACATGATGACTTGTTTGTGTTGCACTAAAATTTAATTACTTACCACATTTTATAAACAATGTTCCAATTAAACTTCTTACTAAGTAAAATCATATTTTTAAATGAGAAAATTCACACACAGAGACACATAGGTACTTCAAAGAAAATGCAAGACTAGTTGTATTTTTTTTTTTTCATTATTACATATGAGTATGCATTACAATATATACACACTAAAATTACAATCTAGCCTAATAATTTAACTAATAAGTTATTTTACTTTAACCTAAACTTATAAATTATCTTAATACTAGAAGTAGTCCACTGACGCATCTTAGTCTTTCTTTATTGATTGAAGACACTTTATTCATGTGTTCTTTAAGGCAACTTTTACACTACACTATCACTATTCACTACTAAGGACTAGCTCATAGGGTTTTGTCCTTTTAAGTCTCCTCACTAACTGCGTTACGTCGAGCAGCTGGATCGTCTCAACGTTAACGTGATGGTGAAGCCGATGTTCGTGGGCTTCAGCGAATTTTGAAATTATTAACTTTAAGGTCCCAGTGAATATTATCGTTCCTTATGTACCAAGGTGCGTTAACAATGTTCCTTAGTACTTCATTTTGAAACCTTTGAATAATTTGTGTGTTGCTCTTTTTGGTGCAGCCCCAGAGTTGGCACCCATAAGCCCAGACAGGCATTAAAACTTGCTTATAAAGCAGAACTTTATTGTGAATTGATAGCAAGGAATGTCTTCCTAGCAACCAATGCAGATTTTTATAGCGAAGTTCTAGCTCGTCTCTTTTTTGAAGATCCCCGGAAACAAAATATATTAAAAAAAACACTTAAAAATATGAAACTGTTATCGCGTTGGCTATATACTTCGTGATATCAAGTAAAAAGTAAAGTAGTTATTTATAAACTGCAACTTCCAAGTGGGACTGGGATCGGCTAAAACGTCAAGTTGATTTTAAACGAGCGCGGTAAAACTATAAAAAATACATCTACTTACGTCCGAAAACAGTTAAATCTTCAAGGTTAAGAAGTTATTACGATCGCAAAACATGAAGGTTTTAGTGATCTAAGATAAAGTATTTTGATAATTTGTAATAAATAATCTTATAAAAAGAACACTTATCTAAAAAAAACGTGTGTACATTATTAAAAAAAACCGGTTTACATGAACATGCAATGATATCGATAAAGAGGCAAGTTTTTGAACGTTACAAAGTAAAAAAGACATTCACATTACAGCAGACCAGAGACAAGCTTAGCAGGTCAATAGGCTATTTGACTACTTTTAGAAAATCATCTTAAATTGTTAATAATGCTATGCTGAAGCTAACAAAACATATATTTCGGCATAATTTTCATTATTTTTCATAAAAATCGAGAAATAAATTCAAAAAAATAAATTGCCGCCGAAACATTCCATTTGCTCTCATGACGTAACAGTTCACATTTCAAACAATGACAATTTTATAATATGTGTTTAGGCCGCGTGTCGCATACTATTTGGTATTTAATAAAATAGTAACGATGAAAAACAGACGAAATTAGCCTATTACGCCGCACAAACACGTCGAAATGTATTGACAAAATGAGAATTCCATAGGTGGTGTGGACTGTGACGTCATTCGAGATCACGGAACGTTTTCGATCACGTGACCATGGCCAGAATTATAGCAATTTTATTTAATGTTTTCTAATTAAATAAAGCTTTATTTTTTAGTTTTGTCGTATGGAATAATGTTTTTAGATAATAATCTTTTAGGATGACACCAGTTGAAATGATATTTTTATTATAGTCAAATACCCTATTGTCGTTCACTTGCCGTTCACCTTTTAGGAGGTCATAGTACGATTTTCAGCGATTCAGAAGCAGGCCTGCTTTTGAACTGCCTGGAAATAGGGAATATGCATAAAATTTAAATTTGTCTCAAATATTTTTTTCTTGATTCTTTATTGCCTTAACATTATACTTAAAAGGTATTTTTTTATTTAGTTATTATTTAAACCCAGAAAATATTATATAGAAAGTGAAAAATAAAGGAGGGAAATTCAAACTTACAAAACGCGTCGCCATTGGTCGAAACGAAATGTGACGTCATTTGTGTTACGGTTGATTTACGGCGTCGATATTCATACAGTGTCTGTGAGAAAAATTGTTTAAAACTGTATTCCTGTGTGATTACTTGTGAATTTATATTTGTAGTCAATCTAGGTCGATGACAGAAACTGGTTTTGTCAAAGCACAATCGTATAATCTACCGAAAATAGATGCATTTATGATGTCAGCGTATTTTGTATCGAATCTCGATTTTACGAGCGCAGAGATCAAAGGAGTGAAAGCTGCAAGATAATTATTATGTTACATGGTATATTTTAGTCCTTAACATAGATTTTTATTCTTATATGTTTAAATAATACTTAAAACAAAACATAACCTTTAAATAACCATCTGTGTTCCTAAACTCCTAATTTAAGTCTTCTTCTTCTTCTTTTTCAACCTATAGACGTCCACTGCTGGACAAAGGTCTCCTGCATGGACTTCCACAGGCTTCGGTCTTGCGCCGCTTGAATCCAGCGGCTCCCTGCGACTCGTTTGATGTCGTCGGTCCACCTGGTGGGGGGACTGCCAACACTGCGTTTCCCTGTGCGGGGTCGCCACTCCAACACCTTGGGACCCCAACGACCATCAGCTCTTCGAACTATGTGCCCCGCCCATTTCCACTTCAGTTTCGCGACACGCTGAGCTATGTCGGTGACTTTGGTTCTCCTACGAATCTCCGAAAATTTACGTCTATGTCATTATAATTTATACGTAATATTATGTTATTGAAGCTCACTCAAGTTTGATATGTTTATATACTTTTTAGGGTTCCGTAGTAAGAAAGGAACCCTTATAGTTTCGCCATGTCCGTCCGTCTGTCTGTCCGTCCGTTTGTCTGTCTGTCTGTCTGTCTGTCTGTCCGCGGTTTAGCTCAGATACTATTGGTACTAGAAATCTTTAATTTGACAAGGGTATAAATATCAATCACGCCGACAAAGTCGTGAAATAAAATTGTGAAAAAGAATTTTTTTAGGGTACCTCCCCTACATGTAAAGTGGGGATGAATTTTTTTTCTCGTCTATTCCATAGTGTGGGGTGTCGTTAAATAGGTCTTTCAAAAATATTGTGGGTGTGAGAACACCATTTTTCAATTCAGGAATCCGTTTGTGAAATATGATATTTTAAAGTGCTAAATTTTATTAGAGTCAAGTGTCCCCCCCTCTGCCAGCTAAATGGTTGTATATAGGATACAAGAAAAAATTTACAGCTGTAGTATATATAATGAATTTTAAAGGAAAACTGTCACGGCCAAGTTGGGTTCATTAGTTAAGGAGTTATATCTGTTTTTTCTAAGTTGGGTATTACACGTAGTGTAAGTTGCATATTTATATTAGAGTATTTAAACCATGGAACTCAAAATGTATTCAATATTCATAAATAAATTAAAAGCACTCTCCTAGGTCAGCAATAATATTTGAGACTTTCAACTACGGAACCCTACACTGCGCGTGGCCCGACACGCACTTGGCCGGTTATTGTAAATAAGTATTAGATAAATACGATATCGTGCGACCCCGCACCGGGAAGCGCAGCGTCCCCACCAGGTGGACCGACGACATCAAACGAGTCGCAGGGAGCCGCTGGATTCAGGCGGCGCAAGACCGAGGCCTGTGGAAGTCCATGCAAGAGACCTTTGTCCAGCAGTGGACGTCTATCGGTTGATAAAGAAGAAGAAGAAGAAGAAGAAATACGATATTCCGATTTACATGAACAATTTTCTTACACTTTTTTTCGTACTTTCGCATCTCGTGGAATACGAAAAAACACTTTATCGGGTGTATAATAATCGTGTTTTTGTACTTAGGTACCATACAATACTTGTAAGAAGGTTTTTTAACTTCTTCCATGGTTTGTGTAGCAATTAAAACTGAAAATAAGTATGAAGTAACTGAAACGCTATAGTAAACAAACACGGGACATGTCGAATGACGTCATCAAAAGCGCGCGCTAATGGTGGCGTTTGAACGGCTCAAATTTATTCAATGTTTTAAATTTCACTTTGAAAAATTATTTGACTATTTTCAAACCTATTTATATTTTTTATATGTTATAAAGATGTAAATGATTAATTTAAGAAATTAAAAAAAAATCATGCATATTCCCTATTGCACGGTTTTATAAAAGGTCATAGTAAGCCCCCTTATTAAAGTATGGTAGTAATTTAAACCAAGTCTATGAATAGTTCCTAGTTCCATGTTCATCTTCTGTGTTCCATGAAGGTCATGTGTAGGCGTAATTCATTCCATAGACCACGAACACTAGGATAATTCATTCTGTGTAGTGCAGGGCTATGACAGCTTAGTTCCAAATGAGCCGTTTTGGCGCTGCAATCGTTAGCTTGGGCCACAGAATACACACCTAGCTTGGACTCGTTAACTTGTCGCTAACATATGTCGCCATTTTTGTTTTGATTTTGTTGATAACGTGTTGATAACCGACATCCGACTGCCGAGTTTTCCTCGCATTTGCTGAGTTAATTTCCAAATTCTCCTCCGTTGTTTGATGCGATAATCTTTAATAGCGTGCAGCTTTTAGGATTGTGATGCGATACGCGAATCGATCGTCATGGGATCAATTAAATGATAAAGAAAATGAAAGTCAGCGTTGCTGCTTGTTTAGTGCTCGAACTGCTGCAATGCTAAAATACACCAATGCACTCAGTAAGTATACAAATGAATTAATAGCTGATGCCCGCGACTTCATCCGCGTGGATTTAGTTTTTAAAATCCTTCTGGAACTCTTTGATTTTACAGGATAAAAAAGTAGCCTATGTCACTCTCCAGGTCCAACTATACCCATGCAAAAATCACGTACCATAGCTCTGTTTTGGCGTGATCGAAGGAAAAACCAACAAACAAACACAATTTCGCATTTATAATATTAGTATGACTTAACTAGCATAGAATTATTAAGAGTGCCAATGCCCATAAAAATTATTCTTATTAATAAATTAACTGTATCTATTTCTATGTAAAGACAATAATTTACAAGAATATTAGTCACAAATCAACCATGTTTTAAAGTTAGTGTTCTAATAATAAAAATTTACATGTACTATCAACCTACATACTTTACTTACCTATGTATATTTTTAATATTTTTCAGATAACTTTCACACTGGAAAGACAAGTACTATGGAGACAAGGGCAGAAGTTGTTGAATTTTTCGATAAACTATTTGACATGGTGGTGCAGCCAAAGGAAAACTGCATAAAGCAGTTAAAATTAATTCCCCGCACAAAACATTTTGGACAGAAGCTATAAAAAAATTAAAGATTTAAAATTTGAAGACAGTACTAGCAAACTTGCTATACAATCAGGAAAACCTCGACTTGTGCATTTTTCATCCCTAGTAGGTTGGATAACCTTAGAGATTCATAAGGATATCCAAATTATTATTCAAAAAGTACAGCATAGAGTATTTTTATCCAAGATTTATTAATCAAGACCGATTAGTAAATTTTTTTGGAAGGGCTCTAAATTATTGAATATTAATTCACATATCAACACATTTCTTTATTCATTTAAGTCAGAGGTTCCCAAACTTTTTTTGCTCATAGACCCCTTTCAAAAGTTTGCTGGTTCCGGTGGACCCTCTGCAGCTAAATTTCTATCATATTTCCAGTCGACAAAAAATGTGAAGATAAATTATGAAAATTGGCGTTGCGAGTGAGTTCCAACCACGAAAACAACATTCTTTGAAAAAAAAAGAGAATTGATTGGTAAATTAATTAATTGATTGTGCTGTGAGTGGATGTCAAAAGTAAAGTTGACCATTCAAAAAGAAGTGATTCCATCTCAAGCTTACATTTTTGACATCTACTCACAGCACAAAAACCAATCAATTCTCACTTATTTTATTTAGAAAACTCGGAGTGGTAAAAATAAAAAAATAGTATATTTTCTTGTGTTGTATTTATTCAAATACTATGTAAGTAACTATTAATTATTATTATTGTTATCATATTTTACAATATTATATTAAGTAAGTATAGTAAATCAAAATATAATTGTACCTGCAATCAAAATTAAACATTAATAACGTACACATAACACCTGAGAGTTCTCCATAATGTTCTCGAAGGTGTGTGAAGTCCACCAATTCGCATTGGGCCAGCATGGTGGACTATGGCCTGTAACCCTTCTCTTAGAGGAGACCTCGCTGGGTTGATAATAAAGATGACTTATATTAGTGAAACACCACACAGTCGGGAAATAAACAATTACTAATAAATTAGGGACAAAAAGTTCTACCTTTCTCGGATTTCTGTTCTAAATAAATAAATAAGTAATAAATAAAATAAAAGTATGTATAGCAAAAGGCAGCCTACTTACTTTTTCCGTCGCTGGCAATCACTAAGATCGATTCACTTTAGGTACTTTTCTCTCCGAAATTCCGGGAAAAAATGAGTAACGTTTATTCTTGGCATTCGTATTTATATTGGTGAAGAATCAAACAAGTTCATGCAAGATTGCAAGCACACACACCACCCACAAGTCGTATTTGGTCCCTTTGCACGTCTGAACAAGCGTTGCAGACGGCGCGTCGGCGGCGGCTTCACTATCGACCCCCGCTTACGAATTGTGAACCCCCATTTTTCTGTCACGCCAACGTAGACCCCCGTCGAGTCTCCCGTGGACCCCTGGGGGTCCACCTGGACCACTTTGGGAATTACTGATTTAAGTCATTAATTTTATCAAATTTTTTGTGCCCTCATTCAAAATTCGCAAACTGTGAAGTGGATAATGGTGATACATTATTGGATGGAATTTTTTTTTATTTCAAGATGAATTAGATGAAAATTAAAAAAATGTTAATGATTGTAATCAAATCCCATCCACTTCACAGGAAAAAGAACGAGATTGTCCAAGTGAGTCTATATTGAGTGATCAAATTATATTAGAGAAAATTAAAGTGAAATGCTCAGCATATACTGCTGGCTTCATATTTCGTAAAATGACAAAAAAACCAGTGTAAGGGTTGCTTATAAACTTACAGAAGCAGCTCTACGGATGAAAATATCAGCTATTCATACTTTTTTTTTATTATCAAATAAGAGGAATATACAAAAATGTTCTTAATAGCACACAAAAAACCACTTAGGTTTAAATTGTGAGCTATAAGCCAATTCTGTTGAACACAAATACCTATAATAACATTAACAAACCAACTTATCCAAAAAATATGATTTTAGTTTACGTTTTAAATTATTTTCTGTAAATTGTAATCTTACTTTACTATCTAAATTGTTTATTAGACTCTTAAAGAACAGAGAATGTAAATTGTTAAAAATTGATAATTTAGCATATCCTAATGAACATTTTGTAATTCTGTACAGGGATGCGAGTACATATATGTATATTGTATACATAATTATTTAAATGAGAATGGGCATAAAAAAAATATTGGTAGAAATATAAAATAGGTTGCATTAAACATTCTTTGAGGTTTTTCTGGTTGGGGTGTTGTTCCACACATACAGAATTATTAAAAAATATATTTTTAAAACATTTTATAAGATTACAATATGTGCACAATTGGTGCAATATGTTAAATAAAATATTAAAAGGGGACATGGAAGAAAAATACGTGTCAGAAATGGCTGATATTCAAGAAATAGCTTGTGTAAAATATAAGTGTTTTAAATTAAAGAAAAAGTTTTAAAATAAAATATTAAAAGGGGACATGGAAGAAAAATACGTATCAGAAATGGCTGATATTCAAGAAATAGCTTGTGTAAAATATAAGTGTTTTAAATTAAGGAAAAAGTTTTAAATAAATAAGTTTTTAATTTAACTTTTTTGTTTTTAATTTTAAGTATTTAGGAAATCCCTACATTATTTGGTTGTCGATAGAAGTACATCACTAAAGTATCGATAACGAGTTATCGACTTGGGTAAGCCCTAGCTGCAACGCTACAGCAGCGCCAAAACGGATCAATTGGAAACTGGGTGTAGAAAAAGTCACTGTCGCATCTGTTACGTAGTAACTAATACCTAATCTGTGGTGTAGTGTGTTCATTTGGTGGTTCTTGTGGTTGTTTTCATTTGAGTGTTTTCACTTTTCTTCACAGATTTTTCTTCAGACAATCAAAATATTACTTTATATTGTTATTCTTTTTTATAATTATTAGTAGGGTTATTTAAAATATGGCCACTGGAGCTGAAATAATTGTTGACCTATCGGATAATGATGATGATGATGATTGTGTAAGTACACAACTTTTATCCTGGAAATATTTATATCTAGCTACTCTTAAGGTACTTAAACAAAAACTTAATCAATAGTTAACATTCTGCGTTATCCATAGGGTTTCTCATAGGAATCTCTTCTTCATCAGTCGATTCTTCTCTGACGACTGTTCTCATGTCCACAATGGTTTCGTCGTCATTAGATAGTCGTCCACCGCTGGATATGTGCTCAATAGAGCACAGATTTCCTCTGAAATAGTTTAGGCCACAGTCCACTACACTGGCCAAGTGAGGATTGCGAGACTTCACACACCTTTGATAACACACTGGACGCTTCTGACCTCCTTCAGTTATTATCCTTCGCCGTTCCTAAGAGTAAGAAGTCAAGAAGAGTACCTTCTAGGAAAACTTTTCACGTAAATATTAGCAAATCAAACTTAGGAAGGAACGCCGCAATTAACCGTCTTAACAGAGTTTACAATGTCCTCGCTAATGTTCAGAAAGATGTCGATATTTTTTGTCAGGGTCCAAATACTTTTAAAAAGGCTATTCTATCAGCGGTCTGCACTTTGAGAGATAACTCGGCCACTCTTAGTTAGTCTTTCTAGTTTTTGTAATGGTATATTATAGTTTTTGAGCAGTGTTCTTTATAAACTATTTTCTATGGCTAATGTAAAAAATATTTATTTTAGCACAATATAATACTTCTTAAGGCAAGTGTTGTGTATGCCTATAAGTGGTGTGTCACACCGAATAAGAATTAGTATAATGTTAAGTTAGCTTAGTTTTGTGTATATGCTGTTGGCATACCTTAATAAATACATAAATAAACACTAAGGACAACATTGCAGAGGTATTACCTTTCAATGTTCTCCTCAATGTTAAAACACCTTCTGCATAGTATTTAAGACCTTTTCGAGAGTGGTCAGCTTTAGAGTTGTGTTTTTGAGCAATTAAATATCACATACTTTAACAGCAATTATTGCAAAATGACACACCAAACTCAGGAATCCATTAGCATCATCAATCCACTCTCTTTTGAATTAAAACTTTCAAATAATATAGAATAGTAAGAATGTATTTTGTTTTTATTTTCAGGTAATAGAATCAGTTTCATACAAACCAAAAAACAAGGGCAATAAAAATATTATCTTTGATGACATCTTTAAAGAAAATCCTCTTCTAGCTGAAGTTATTGAGAAGTGCTTTAACTTGGAAAGCTCGGAAGGGATGTTGAGGGTTATAAACAAAACATTAGTAGGAGTATACAAGGAAGCTGACCCTGGGTTTAAATCATCAACCGAATTTGAGGCTGTATTAAAAAAGACATTGATAAATCTAGACCGAGATCCAAATCACAAGTTTTCTCACATAAAGGATTTATGTGAAAAATTAAGGGCCAGTAAGTTTAAGAAACGTGTGCAGTTGATAACTTTGGAGAAGAAAATAAGGAGTGAGTTTTTCATTATGCATTTTGTATACCTATAACACAGTGAGAACAACCTTGGGATTTATATTTTGGAGGAAATATTCCTTCACTACCCTAGAGGTGCACAAACGATGTATTTTTAAAATCATCCCTAAAGGAGTAGGTGCGAAGAAAAGTTTCTTAAAAGATAAATCCAAATGTATGAAGTTGTGAACAACAGCTAGTGTAAGTTTATCTTAACACTATTGTGCTATCTTTGCAACATGTTACTATTATTTCAAAATAGTTGGCTTATTGATCCAGCAGTAAAGCAGTGGACACTTTTCATGGCTCAACCTATTACTGACTTTTGTAAAGAGTCTGCCTGTTACCTTTTCACCGAAATGTATTCTTAAAATACTATTTATTTTAAGAATGCAGGTATGGCAGATTTGCTGCTAAAATGTTTTTTATTTCAGAAATAGTGAGTGATTTTAACTAGTGATGTAAAAAAACCATTTCATGCACAATGAAAACATGATTAATATAAGTAGAAGTCTACTATATTATGTTTTTTTTTCAAAAATCTGTTTTCTATAATCAAGATTTTTGAGATAAAATAGTGTTGCAGCAGGAGAAGATCCTGTTAGAAACTCAGCAATTGCTCTTTTCTACACAAAACAACTTATTTTATGTAACTTAACTTTATCTTGGTTAATTTTATTTTTATTAGCTATCATTTGCTACTTTTTATTTTTCCAGAAAAAAGTCTTTTGCAATTGAAAGCGAAAAGAAAAAGTTCATTAGAAAGGAAAAGTAAAAAACAAAAGACTGATGTTATAGATTTAGATAAATATGAAGAAATACCCATAATTAATTTAGATCAGAATGATTCAACAGATGACTGTCCCATAGTCATTGATGATGAGAAAGAGAACTATAGTGCACAAGAAAATAACAATTGCATATTGGAAATAAATTCCGATGAACTAACTGATCCAGAAGTAAATTCTGAAAATTTAAATTATCATAAAGTAAATGAAGAAACACTATTAAGTACTGAAGATGATAAAGAAAAACATAGCTCTCAAGAAAATGACGATTGTTTGATGGAAATAAATGATGATGAACCAACACTATGTGAAAATGATCACTATCAAATTGATATTGATAAAACAAATTTGGAAAATGCAAATAAATATAATAAAAATGTAGGAAACACAGAAAATGACCTAACAACATATGATAATAGTAGAAAAAGTATAAGCAAGGAAAATTCCATAAATGCAAATTATCACATACAAACAAACAAAAAAGAATTAATAAATAATAATCATGATAAACAAAGTCATATAGCAAAAGTAAATGGGCATTATTTTCCAAGAACAAATTTACAAAGTCATACTTTAGGTAACAGTCCAGAAAAGCTCTTAATACCTCACAAGTTATTTGACTTGTCTATGGAAGATGAACCTTCAAAGATGGCAGATTTACAAAAGATAAAAAATATCGAAATAGAGATAGCTCAGTACAAAGAATATATAATGAAACTTGATGAGCAAGAAGTTACCGATGACAGTTGCCTGTCACCTTATGTAATGAGCGAAAAGTTAGTTTCTCTTTGCATAGTATGTAATGTTCTTAAAATTGTCTGAAGTGTGCCAATTTGCAGTGTGGTGGACTATGGCCTACACATATAACATAATATAGAGGCCATCGTCCACCATATTAATATTGTATCATTGTTTCTTATAATACTTGCTTTAAGTTCATGGTATTTTTTTAACTATAATCTCTGAGCGAATACAACCATCTCCATAGAGAGTAGCGAAATACTAAGAGAGTCGGGAAATACTATATTGCACGAACTCTATTCCCTCATTCTCGTCGTTACAAATTAGACGGAAATCCGACATAACTGGATAGAGGTCAGGTGCAGAACTGACGGTTTTTACGTTTGAAAATTTGGCAGAAAAACAACACATATTTTAACTCTGGAATCGAACCCGGGACCTTGTCTATGCAAAACGAAGTTCCTTATTGGACTAGGTGAAAAAAAAGTGTAAATTTTTTTCCATCACAACCCTTGTTGGTGCCTTTGTTTAGCAGACACATTCCGTCATAGCTTTGGTAGTAGTTGGCATAGCGGCTAAACGAAGGAGTGAATCTATCAGTTTGGGCGTTCAAATCCGGACTTCAGATTATTATTTTTTATTTCATTTATTTTTATTATCAAAAAGAACTTCGTTCCAACGGAGTGTTCCACGACACTCACGCATTTTTTATTTAAATTTTCTTTAATTTTTTCAGATATAAAGCGAAAATAGTACAATTATATAAAGAACTGTGCACCTTAACGGGTACAGAGGTCACAAAAAGGCGTGAAGTTCGGCTCACAGTCATAGAGGGACACCCACCAGGGCCTGTGCAGAGGCTGGAGAGATTCCTCAACAGGAACATTGGGGAAGATGGTAACCCACCATTCCCTGACTTCAATGATGTTGTCAAGTGTGTGGAATTGGCGAATCAGAAAGATAATCTTGGTTGGGATAAACCTCAAGTTATGAGAGAAGGTAAGGTTTGACCCAAATCACATAAAAAAGTCTACCATGAATTAAAAAAAAATTGATAATTGATTTTTTTATATCAAAATACTTCAGTATGGTGGCAATGCTATAATAATTAAAATTTTCACAATGGCAAATAGCAAAGCAAGGGCAAAACTGTATTCTTATTCTTATTTTCAAGATGGTGTTGTGGAGTTTTTTTATTTTTAGTAATTATTTGCTACATATTGAATAGAATAGAATAGAAATATTTTTTATTCAAATAAACTTAAGTGCTTTCGAATAGTCAAATCAATCTACCATCTTCTCTAAATTAATCTTGATACAAGTCTGGTATTGTTTCACTCAGAAACCGGAGCATCCTCCCTGTTGTGTGCTAAGATTTAAAAACTTGGCAGAAAATATTTCTCATATGAATCCATCTAGAGCGAAATGACAACTCTATTTTACTCTATGGAAGAAATCGCACAGTGACTCTTCTCAAATTTAAGGTAGAGCTAAAATGCCAGGTTATCTATGTGTCTCGTTAAACTGTGTCTTGAATCCGAGATGAGTCCAAGCTCTATAGTTTATGTTTTCGCACGTCTAGCAAGTGCATTATTTGTACACTGCGGTCGCGCGCTCCAAAAACGCCGTCAGAGGCGAGAGTGGAGCGACCTGCTGTCTCGAGTGAAGGCGGAAAAGTGCGAGGACGACCCGGCTGACAATGACCCGGAACTACTGGCGCGGTTAGAGGCCAATAGACAAGTCGCTGTTAAGAAGGAGGCGGATTTACTTCAAAGGTAACTGGACCTGCTGTCTCGCGTGATGGTGGGACATTGTGTTAACGACCCGGCTGACAACGATCCGGAGCTACTGGCGCGGTTAGAGGCCAATAGACAAGTCGCTGTCAAGAAGGAGGTGGATTTACTTCAAAGGTAACTGGACCTGCTGTCTCGCGTGATGGTGGGACATTGTGTTAACGACCCGGCTGACAACGATCCGGAGCTACTGGCGCGGTTAGAGACCAATAGACAAGTCGCTGTTAAGAAGGAGGCGGATTTACTTCAAAGGTAACTGGACCTGCTGTCTCGCGTGATGGTGGGACATTGTGTTAACGACCCGGCTGACAACGATCCGGAGCTACTGGCGCGGTTAGAGGCCAATAGACAAGTCGCTGTTAAGAAGGAGGCGGATTTACTTCAAAGGTAACTGGACCTGCTGTCTCGCGTGATGGTGGGACATTGTGTTAACGACCCGGCTGACAGCGATCCGGAGCTACTGACGCGGTTACAGGCCAATAGACAAGTCGCTGTTAAGAAGGAGGCGGATTTACTTCAAAGGTAACTGGACCTGCTGTCTCGCGTGATGGTGGGACATTGTGTTTACGACCCGGCTGACAACGACCCCGAGCTACTGGCGCGGTTAGAGGCCAATAGACGAGTCGCTGTCAAGGAGGCGGATTTACTTCAGAGGTAACTGGACCTTCTGTCTCGCGTGATGGTGGGGCATTGTGTTAAATTTGTAACTACCAGTTAAAGTACAATTATAGGATGTATAGTATAATAACTATGTATAATATTTCAGGTACACAATGATGCAGTATTTGGCACCAGAATTGAACAATACGAAGAATGTGGTCAAAGGCCAAGCAGCCAATGAAGTATCTTCCAATGAATCTGTTATAACTGTTATTGACAAGAGTTCTGATAAAAATGATCCGCCGCAAGTAAATAATGTATTTATAGCACCCACCAAAGAAAACAATACTAATCAATTAGATAGGAATGAAATAATCGTTAGTAGTATTTCTTATCCAAGAGAATCTATATCTTATTCTAAAATTGGAAGAAAACAACATATTAATTCAGTACATAATACTGGTCTTGTAATGCCTCAAATTATTGCAGAATCTGTAACTAATAAAATTTACACTGATGAATTTGGTCTCAAAATTAATGATTCAAGAAATATTTCAAATGTCGAAGTAAATTTAACAACTAATATTGCTGCGAATTTTGAGTCGAATATTGGAGAGCTTGATAATCCATGTAATTTTAAAACAGGACTGATTTTCGAGCCCAATATTGAAGACAGTAATTTAAAATGCGAAGCAAATTATAATTCTAACATTGAATCCAATATTGGGGAAGTTAACGGTGAATGTAATGTTGCAACAAATGAAACAAATATTTCAAGATTGAGTTTTGAACCTAATAGCACAGAAGTAAATTCAATAGAGACTATTGTCAAAACTGAATCCGATGAAGTAGATATTAATGAATGCAATATTGCAGCAAATAAAACGAATGTTGCAAGGTTGAACTTTGAATCCAATGACTCAGTAGTGAAATGTAAAGCTAATGTGCAAGTGAATTCTGAATCGAATGTAGAAGTCAATTTTGGATCCAACACAGAAGTTATTTCTACTGAGGTTAGTTTTGAAATGGAATCCGACAAAGTAAACATTAAAACAGAACCTACCCAGAATATAGCAAAACTCTTGAATGATTTAGGCGACAACTACACTGTGTCGATATTTGATATTGAAGATCCTTTTCTTGTCATACATATTTCAGACAGTTCTGATGAAGACGACTGACATTGTTGTACTGTCGTTAAATTGAAGTCAACTTCAGTGAAAATGTTTTCTGTGGCAATTTTTTAGCCTGTTAAAAAATGTCTACATTTGGATTGTAAAATTGCAAATTGTCCTGTTAAGCTGTCTAGTTTTGAAAACTTAGCACGAACTTGTCCTGTTAAGTTGTCTAGTTTTGAAAACTTAGCACAAACGAACGCAGCAAGTGAAGAACAGGGGAAACGTCAAAGGCTGGTTTAAAGTACCTATTATACCTACGGAGCAGTGATAGCCTAGTGGTCAGTACTGCGGTCTTCTATTCGGGGGGGACGCAGGTTCGATCCCGGGCACTCACCGCTGGCTTTTCTAAGTGAGGTGTGTTTAAGAAATTAAATATCACAAGCTTCAACGGTGAAGGATAACATCGTGAGGAAACCTGCACACTTGAGAGTTCTTCATAATAGTAGGGGAGCCCACGATGCTAAATGGGGATTTACTCGAGCGTCGTAAAGACCTATTGGGTTGCAAAGCTTAGATGATAAGAAGAAAAAAATGTTATATGATATATACCTTTACATCGGTGGGGGAAGCAGCTATAGATTTTTAAATATGTAAAAAAAAACTGTTGCATGGACATCCTCGAGCGCGTCAGATATTGATAGCATCAATCCCCTACGTATTGTTAATAATGTACGTATGTTAATCTGATCGTTTGCATGATGCGGGTGGTTGTATGTAAGGGTTGAAAATGAAAAAAAAAAAAAATTTAATCGAGCGCGTCAGATTTTCTAAGGGAGTGTTAAGTGCACCAAAAAAAAGCTCTCATTCACTAATCTGACAATTTCGATGGGACGCAAACTCGCGGCCATTTTCATAATGTGCAAAAAAAATTCGCCATTTTGAAATACTCAAGCGCGTCAGATTAAGATATATATGGTTCATCTTTATGTTCTAAACGTACTGTCTCATAATCTGACGATTATCTAGAGGGATTCGACTGATCTGACAAAAAAAATTAGAAAAACGGTTCACTTTAAAGGCCATCCCTGCAACTTCCCGCTAATTCCGTTCCTGGGCGCTTAAAATTGTACTTATGACATTTTTGAGCTCAAAATATAATTTATGTGATATTTTGAGCTCGCTGAGTTCAAAGAAATAATATTTCTATGCATTTGAGCTCTCTCAGCTCGAAAGTCTGATAGAAGTTTCATAGAACACTATTTTTAATTGCAGTAAATAATTTATAGCACTGTGCGTGATATAAATCATTTAATGATGATTCCATCGACATTTCGAGGTCATCATTTGTTCCTCGAGACTGTCGGAAAACCGGCTTGCTTCGACGATATTCCAAAATATTTACACATTTTTTTAATGTTTTTACCGTAAATTTTATTGTTTTTTGTGAGGTACTTTCACCACAAAATACACATTTTCAATTTATATCACTCATATTAAATATTTATAATTTTTAATTCACACAAATAATATTAAAATAACAAAAAAAGCCAAAACGTTGGAAACACGTTGTAAACAGCATGCTACGAACGAGTCTTTATGATCAGCTGTGATGGCGTCATGGCAGCAGAAACCAGAGTGGGGACGGAGTGAGAGAGTAATAGATAGAGAAAGAGTGAGAGAGGAATAGAAACGCGGAGAAGGAAATGTAGGCATCACGCAGCTGCACGCATTTAACTTTATCGACGAATTTTTGTTATTTCGGCTTGCGGAAATCGTCAGATTATATATTTTTCATTATTCTTGAATTATTTCCTTCAAAATAAAAAAAAATTTAGCTACGCTCGAGAATGTCGAGATAACGTTTTTTTTTTACAACTTTGTTGCCCTCCCCTTTCTTTACGTCACTCTCAAATTGTCAGATTAGTGGAATATATACTTTTTAGGATGTAATTAACTCACCCTACCTTAATCTGACGCGCTCGAGAATTTCTGATGGTCAATTTTTTTTTACTAATCTGATCCTGTATCCTTCACGGGCGGCCTTATATATGTGCCTCATGTTTCGTGGAGGTACTTTACCGGGTACAAGGTATCCCCCTGTATATTAATCTGCCGCGCTTTAGTAAATCCCGAAATCCCCGCTTGGGCTCCCCTACTATAATGTTCTCAAAGGTGTGTGAAGTCTGCCAATTTG
This sequence comes from Oeneis ivallda, assembly GCA_029955525.1. Lineage (NCBI taxonomy): Eukaryota > Metazoa > Arthropoda > Insecta > Lepidoptera > Nymphalidae > Oeneis > Oeneis ivallda. The sequence continues at coordinate 19,225,754 of JARPMR010000019.1, read as the reverse complement.
CAATGGGCCAGCGTGGTGGACTATGGCCTTATAACCCTCCTCTGAGAGGAGACCTGCGCTCAGTAGTGAGCCAATAATGGGTAGCTGATGATTATGCCTATCAAACGAGCACGTTTCAAAGCTCCGTCTATGTTACGCGAATTTTGCCATGGCGTTTCCGTCGAAAGTTCTGCAGATAAAATTATAAAATGCACATTGTTTGCTTTGAGTCTGAAAAGTCTGCAAATGACTTTCTAAGGCACATAGTCCATAATAAATGCATGCAACTTTTTTGCATAGTAATATAGGTAATAATTATCTTCTGTTCGATGATGATCGACGATATCTTTAGTTCGAACTATGGGCATTGATTTAATGGAAGTTTGTGGTACAAACATATAAAAAAATTATCCCATCCCATACACCCCATTAAAATTGTGCCTATTTCCTGTGATACGTTACCTATGTAATTTTTGTACAGAAATACATTGTGTATAAAACTAAGGTCTATTTTATTTTTCCTCATGTAGCCTAACCATAAGTACCTAGGTACCTACCTGCCTCACAAGGCCTTCGCCTTTCACCTTACGTCGCTACATCGTTCGTGGCGTCACCAATTTTACACGAGTAGTTTTAGTAGCTTAGCTTTCAAGATAATGTAATACTTACTCTGAAGTAATTGTGGGATAAGTACCTACCTAAACCGTAGTTGCGATACTTCGCGTGTATAGGTCGCGGCACGAAAGTCTAGTGCTGAACAAAATAGCTGCGCATGGGGTACTGTCGCGCAACCAATGACAACGGCCGGAATGCGACTGGAGGGCCAATCAGCGCCATGATACCTTATTTTCGAATTCTGCGCGATAACGGTCGCCGCTAGACTTTCGAACCGCTACCTATACGCATCGAAAAGCCGAATCGATGCGTACACAGACTATGAAAAATAATTTTATACAGACAAAATGCGAATCGAGGCGCACAAATGTGGTTGCAGCCTTAATGTCTCTCTACCGTATTAAAGTTGCAGTGCAATCGGGTATTGTTTACTCGGGTCTAAGGTAAGAAATATAAAATATCAAATTAATCGTATGAAATCTTTACACCTGCAAAAAGAAGTCTTCAAAAAACGGCTGTAGAACCTGCGATGCCTCATACAGTTGGACAAAGCGGTCAAAAACTTACATCCTTCCTCTTTCGTCGATTAAAAAAAAAGCGTGTTACGCGAGCCAGGCGACCATCGTAGTCGTAATCCCTAGTTCCATGCTTGCGACGATCCATCGGCAGTATGTTTTGGAAAGAGCAACTACAGAATTTCTTACCTCTACTCAGCAATCTGCTTTTGCTTTCAGAACCGGTGATAATCTTGACTCGTCTTAAGAGCGATAAATTGAAACGTGAAATCAAAAATATAGAATTTGAATTTTGCTCCACCTGTTCATAGAATCAGTTGTGATGTATTCTAAAAAATATGATTGCATCAGTATAACGATCGCAACGAACTCTGACGTGGACATATAAGTCTCATGATACGTATAACTTTCATAGTTTATTAGTCTGAATACTTCTGCGATCCGCTTCAATGACAGGTAGCCTAAGGTGTTTTATCACTCTACTAATTCAGCAGCTCCTATCATTAGACTGCATCACTAACCATCGCTCGGTATAAAAATTACCATCAGTAATAAAAATAGTCTAATTCTGTTGAATCAAATCTCTAAACTAAATTGACAGTTCTAAACGAAAGTTATCCTTCACCGCAGACTAACATTGTGAAAAATATTATAGATAGTATTAGGCTGGAAGTGCTGGAACCACATCTGTGCGCATCGATTCGCATTTTTTCCATACAAAACTGTCATTTTTCAGTCGTGTACTCATCAATTCAGCTTTTCGATGCGTACACGACTCTGAAAAATGTATGGACAAAATGCAAATCGATCCGCACAGATGTGGTTCCAGCCTTAATGTACCTGACTGACCCTTTTGCGTACTACCGAAGTAGTGGCGGTAGGTGCTAATACGATTGTTTACACGTCTTAAACAAATGCCATCTTTTCCAAATGAAAAGGATAGAACTATTACGTCTAGTGATAGTTCTAATCATAATATTCTATCAATTTAGTTCAGATACCTGGGAAGAATTAGCACCAAAAAACAAAACTAAAATGAACAAACCAAAAATGGAATTACAAGTCACGATTGTTTGTTTTGTACAGATTTTAATTCGACAGATTGTTATTTCATAGTTATTACTGCATTCACATAATATACTTTTTTTGTCAGTGATGCTATTTTAATTCGGTAATGTTCGCACATTGACGCAAACAAAATAATTACACGTAGAAAAATTGCACAAATGTGGATTATTAAAGTTTTATAACAAACATCCGTCCGTTCTAGTTACTTACGTATATACAACTTCTTACTTGAAATCGACTCTCAGATTATGAACCAACCCATGCCCCGTGAAAAAAATAAAAAAATACATATAGACAACACGTTTAAAAATTTTTATGAATCATGAACTCATGACTTACAAAGTTATAAGTCATGACCAAGCTGCAATAAGATTTCGCTTCTGACTATATCTAAGTACATACTGAGTTTTACAAAAGATTACGTTTAGAGCAACTTTTTTACGAGTCACAAATATTTGTATGAAAAGTTTAATTTCGTAAGTAAAACGCAAGCCCCACCGCGACTAAGCTAACTGACTTAGCTTAGCTCACGTATAATCTATTGTTCCGTAGTTGTCATAAAAGGTAAACTTTCAGGACACGTTTGGGAGAAACGCGTACCCGATGACCGTAGCCGGGCGCTTACGAGGTTCTTAACTGTCCGCGAAATTCAAATTTAATTTGGCTTTTCGCAATTTGTAAACTAAAACGACAAAGTAGGCTTATGGCATTCTAATGCGCCAATGGCAGTATCAGTTAATTAAGAAATCGACAATCGACAATTTAGTTACTCACAAATTAGTCGATATTCTGACTAATTTCTTAAACTGGACACTACACAAGTAAAGATTTTTATATAAACCTGTGAAGATGATACTGCCATTGGCGCAATTAGAGTGCCATAAGCCTACTTTGTCTTATAAGTTTATAAATTGCGAAAAACCGAATAAAATTTGAATTTCGCGGGCAGACCCGTATAATGAACCTTAAGTTTGGTTTTTCACTTGTACCACTATATCATAGTCAGTGCGGTAAGAACATCCTATGCGTTGTTTAGTGTTGCTTACGAATTTCTGCGAGAGGCTACTTGTTTGCCTTTTAAGATAGCTAAAGAAAAATACATTATAGCTAAGGTTTTGCATACTCAAAGCGATGGTGGATTCAGTGAGACGCCACAACGCGTCGTCACGCTTAGCCTTACCTCAGTAGTTAGCGGTGTGAATTGAAGTATTAGCCTACATTAACTAAGCTAAATTAGTTTAATTTACGTCTGCGATTAACCGCTAGGTATAGGTAGCGGCACGAAAGTCTAGCGGTGACCGTTATTGCGCAGAAGTCGAAAATAAGGTATCATGGCGCTGATTGGCTCTCCAGTCGCATTCCGTCCGTCGTCATTGGTTGCGCGACAGTACCCCATGCGCAGCTATTTTGTTCAGCGCTAGACTTTCGTGCCGCGACCTATACGGTATACCTACTTATTTGTCATACAAATATTTTTTACAGAATATAAGCATCATTTTGCAAAACTCAGTAGTTATTACCATATTCAAATACTAAGAGCGGGTTTGCACCTCCTGTTAGCTTCACTCGCAACTTAATTGTTACCAACATAAAGCTGGCTCTTCACTATGGGATTTGTTATATTATATCCCTAATTATAAATTATATCCCGAGATTGGGCTTTACACTGTGAGATATATTTTATCGACTAATACAGTTCAGTTGCAATCTTCATCGAATCCGCCAATCAAACAACGCGGCCGCGGGTCGCAGGGGCATGAACGATGTGCAAGGTGCGGGAGATATATCCATGAAAATATCGCTCCGTCGTACGAAAAATCGGGATATGACATATTATATCCCAAAGTGAAAAGCGAATGCGAGTGAACGCGTTATCGGTAGGTGCAAAACGATCCAACTAGCATTTGAATAGTGTAACTGTAAAAGAAGAATAAAATAAATCAATTTATGCCACGTTGACATGGTAGTTTGATGTAGCTGATGAGTGATGACTAAACGAGACACTTGGTAGTTTTTGCCTGTGTAGTGCAGTATGGTTTAAAATAACATACTTGAAGGGGTTTGAAGATTTTGGCCCACTGTCTGCCATATTCTTTTTTTTTTTTTCAAAATAGCGGCCATGCGTAAAATCTGGATTAATCAATAGCATCAATAAATAACAAATAAGTATTGTAACAGAATCTTCTTAAGTCACGTTTAGAAAATTACGAGTACTAGCAAGGCGCGTGGGTGAGCGCGTTTTTTTTTGCTCAAGTAGACTGTCGGGTCCTAATCATTTTCTACCAGAAAACCACTCTTCCATCTTTTATACTCTCCGAGGTAAGACACCTATCAAAGTTGTATAGCCGGCATCTTGAATCCGCCATTTTGGATTTTTTTTCAGCCAATTGGATGAGGTTCCGAGTATTTTTTATTTGAACAGCTCCCACTATCTTTAATAGCCTGGCCGTGCTCCTCGCCCACCTTCCAAACCCTCAATCATCTCTACATATTTTTTTCCTCCGAATCATTTGTCAGAATGGGAATTCTGCTGAAAAGGTAGCGTTTCAAAGTCTTGCATAGTTTGTAAGGAAAATTAAATTCCGCTATTTTGATTTTTTTGTCTGTTCATCAAGTAGAGTAGACCATTGGGTCCTGATCATCTTTCGTACACCCCGAGATGGACACCGACAAAAGTATGGCCACCATCTTGAAACCGCCACTTTGGAGTTTTTTTTTCAGCTCACTGCCAATTGAATTCGGTTTCGAGTATTTTTTGTTTGAGCAGCCTCCACCTAGCGAGCGATTTCGGAAAAAAATAAATTGTTCCATGCAAAAAATCTTCGAGCCCCATTTGAATCTAATTTCTACCGTGTAAACGTGACACCTCCAATACACAGCTTCAGTCTTAATCTTATTGTAAAATTAATAAACAATTATATTAAAATGTTATTTTTAAATGCTAATTTCAACTAAACGATTAAGCTGTAGTTTTCTTGGGACCAGCTAAGCAAATGATAAGTTATTATTAAGACAACACCTCTCTATTTTTCATAGAGTTCCATGTATGCAGTTAAAAAGACTTGATAAAGAAAAATATTATTCTCATTACTAAAGTATTTTATTTTTTTTACACTTTGCCGATGCCTTTACAAATACTTTAGCCTGTTTTATAAATAAAAAGACTTGATTACAAGCTGCTAAGTATAAAAACTTCATCAACAATAACGATTATGCGCATTTCGTGAAGAATGTACAATTTCAATCTGAGAACATAAGAATATTTTCACATGTTTATAGTCATCAAACGGCCTTAGTGTCCTTAAAGACGTACCACGAAACCACAACAGTAATGTCGCAGCGCCCAAAATTATATGAAAACGCAGCTAATTCACACACACAATGACCACTTTTATAGGTTACATCGACAGCTTTCGTTAGCGCAGAAAAAAAGTTAGCTCGTTAGACTACTTTTATAGCTTACTAAGATAATATTCGTTACCGCAAAAGTAATCTCGCAGACAAAACACGATTGAAATCTGTGAAAATATTTTCGCGCCTACAAAAAATATAGCATCAGGTGCATCGTTGAAACTTATAAAAGTCGTCAACATTTACCAAATTTCCAGTCGCATTCAAGTGGTCAATACCTGCTACATTGCAATTGAACCACTCGCTAACGAACGACCACCATACCGTTCTTAATATTTTTTGGCAGCACAACTTCAGAAAGTTGCTGTCACTGTCTTGGCACATTTTGCTGCTATGAGGTGGTCCGTCTGATTAGACACTAAGAATTTATTTTATTTTTTTAAACTACAAATAGGCAATGTAAAAAATTTTCTTGTAATGCATAAAAAAATATCTCTCCTATAGGGCCTTACCTTACATTCTTACATATTTTCGTATATCATACCCATCGTCTTTGACAATTTGACGGTACTAAAATCGTTAACACCAATGACATACAAGTGGGGGTAGTACCCTTAGCGTTCCGAATCAACACTTGCTTATCGACGGCCGAGCTATGCGGACGCGTACAGGGCCATCGCCAAATGGCATATGTTCAAATTAAAGAGAGCAAGGAAAGGCCGTTGGGCCCCGATTCTTTGCGACTCTGTGATACCTACTTTAAGTGTCAATTTCACCATAGCCGAATAATCTTTATCGAGGAATAAAAAAAATTTGGCAGATTTTCAACACAAATACTGTCAGAACGTCTTTATTCGCGGTTACTTTTTGATAGTGAAATTGGCCCTTATAAATATTTAAGTAATTGGAAAATAGTGTCGCGACGGAGTTTTTTTTTTTAGTTTTCAGTGATAAATGTAATATCGACCTAAAGGCATAGACAGACTCACTAAAATATATAGAGCCTCGATTAAGACCATCAAGAATATTTTGTTAAGGATTCAGGCGTTTATGAAACCACGCCGTCTGTTTTTCTAAAATATTTTTGCTGAAAATAATTCCTGTGAAAGGAAATTGATGGCCTTTCCTTGAGATTAACTACAAATTTTAATGTCTCATCGAATAAGGGCCCAGCGCACAATCTCTTAACCGTAGTGCTAAGTTTATACAATAATAGACTATTTTTCATCTAAAAATGCGAGTCAGTCTTGACTGAAGTGATTGTTATTGCGTGACCGAACAGCCGGTAGTCGCCGCGGTGATGCGACGAGGGTGCCCTCTACACGAGCGAGTCGCTTGACGCGCCGAAATTACGACGAGTCGTCAAATCAAAAGGACTTCACACACCAATTGGGCTATTTATATTCCTCTTAGTTGATAATAAAAAAAAAAATATTGACGGCCAACGTAATACCTGCCCTTAGCGTCTACAGACTGCAAAACTGTCGTCTGGATGCCCGATCCGTCCAGTGATTTGAGCTGTGCGTTGATAGATCAGTCAGAGCCTTTTATAATAGATTTAGATTAGTATATATACCACGATAAATATTTTAGTTGGATCTGCGGGGTAAATTTTGATGATCATCAAAATTATTATTAAGTTATTAAAAAGTGACGTTCTCGGTGTAATTCAATTCAATTTTCGTTTATGGCGTGCAGACCAGTAGGTTCTCCAGTGTAATTTGCCTAACATTAGGGCCTCTCCTTCAAAGAATCTAAAAGGGGGTAGATAGTTTTTGTTAAGATTTTTAATGACAGCTTCAACCTAACCTCTCGCATCCCGTAATGCCGTCGTAACCATTGCCTTCAGTAAAATCCTAGGAAAGTAATTGTGACGTGATTTTCTCGATGGCGCTATATTTTTCTGGGTTACTCCTGGCTAGGGTAACCATTATCATCGCAGGGTTTTTCCTGGCTATCACGTTCTCACACATGTTTGCATAATCCATCACACTATCCCATTGGATTGTCACAATATCAAATTGCGACGTGATTTTCTCGATGGCGCTAAATTTTTCTGGCTTACTCCTGGCTAGGGTAACCATTATCATCGCAGGGTTTTTCCTGGCTATCACATTCTCACACATGTTTGCATAATCCATCACACTATCCCATTGGATTGTCACAATTTCAGGTTTCGGCATTCTGAAGCCCAATCCTCCGCAGGTTTTCATGATGAGGGCCACAAAGCTCTCAGTGTCTCTACGTTGACGCTCAGGTGTTATCACAACCCTCAAAGGGTTGGACTTATTTCTCAACACCCAGTTTCCTATAACCCTAAAGGCATTTATTTGTTGGCCGGCAAAAAAAAAAACAAATTACCTACGAACTGTGAAGTCTTTGTCAATACTAAAACATTGCACTTGCAAATAAATGACCTAAAAATGTTATACTACACTCGTTATTAACTCCTAACTGTAGTTAGTTCTTGTAACAATTCACTTATCATGATGTAACGTCGCTAAAGCGCATTTACATTAACGCCCGGTTCCTATGTTCAATCTATCTGTAATCTATTGATGTTACCTAGTAACCTTGTTATTTGTGTGGACTTTTTCGACCCTTTCTTGCTAGGTATCTTATCGACAGATTGCAGATAGATTGAACATAGGGACCGGGTTCAGTTGGTAGTCATATGTGCATGTCACGATTTGGTCGAATGTTCCTTGAAATTATAGTTGGCCGAATTTATTTTTCACATTCGATACAACCGCCGAATATGCTCGTCTATATTATTCTACGACCAAAGATATAACTGAACAACGTAAATGAGCCATTACGTGGTCACATCGGACTCGTCGCGTAAAGCGATGAGTCAATTCAATTCCCAAGCAATGGCTTTTAGTTGTGCCAACTGGGCACAAAAGCACTCTCTTTGATAAGCGACGAGTCAAAGAACTCGAAGTATCTTTAGCAATTGCAGTTCTTGACAACGTTGACAGATTTCGAGTTCCGAAACAAAATTACGTCAGAATAATATGAAACCAAAACTCTTGTTTAATCAGTACTACCAAATTTTATTTCAAAAAGTTCGCTTGGGGCGCTGGCTGTAGATGTATGGATGAACTCGCACCTTAAAACAAGGCTGTTTCGGTATATTTACTCTGAAGTGGTGGTGTTTTGTTCGTCGAAATCTATAATCGTTGTCGAGATACGTGAACTGCTACTAACCCACTCTTCGCGGCATTCCAACGTCTAATTGCAAAGAGCAAAAATAACTTGTTAAGAAAAGTATTAATCTCTCATATCAAGTATAAGGTAAGTAAGTTTTAGGTACAAGTAGAGACGATTTGTCATATATACTTGTCGCAGACTTGACCTGACTTGAGACAATACGTTAGTGTATATAAAATTGAAACTGTATTTTAGTTAACTTGATGGCATTATATGACGAAATCGCTGCGAGCCACTTACTCATGTAGGTAGGACGCCTTATTTAAAATGTTATTTTTTATATAGAAAGAGTAATTTGAACAGATGGCAAGTGTTGGCCGAAGGGTACGCGGCGTTACCGGCACGCCGTCAAAGGAGGTCTTTGATCCGCGCAGCACCGCTTCAGCAGTCTTGAATGATCATTGAAAAGTAGGCTTTACGTCGTCTACTGTAGATACATTTTTCAACGACAGTAATAGCAGACGCCGAATGGTAAGCGAGATTTCCACGTGCTGTCCTGCTTTTCTGTACCCCTAGTGTAAGTTTTCCATGTTAAATGTCATGTTTACAGATTTACATAAACCTGTGTGAACATGTTATTTATCATTTATAATATGACTAATATCGTAACTTGACAACTCCACACTAATTTGACAGATTAATGCAAATTGTAGGCGAAGTAACAAGGTTTTAAACTGTTTTTATTGGCTGAATTTGGGCTGATCAGAAATTGAAATCTTGATCTGATTGAAATTCACAGTTGAAGCAAAACTGTGAATTTTATCCAAAATGTCAGCTAATTGTACCTAAATGATAGCAATAGTCACACTGTAACTCAAACATTGGTACTAAGAGCGGTTTCAGATTATCGTTTTTTCGGCGCGTATAAGCTCGTTTTTTGTAGCGTTTATAGGCGCGTTCTTTTCACACGCGCAAGTTACGAGCGTTGACGAGCTTATTAAGTTCGTATAAGCGTGAGTAGACTTCGTCCGAAGCACCGGTTCGAGCGAATTCGCCGGAATAAACGCGTGTACGCGCGTTAGGTTTTTTTGAAACGCGAAATGTGGCGTGCGTGTGAGCGCCAGCGTATACACTCGAAAAAATAAGCTAGTCTGAAATCGCTTTAAGGTCCTCGCTTGCCACATTTTTTACTTAAAACTTATACTACGGGTCTTTCTTCGCAATTTTTAGAGAACGACGCCGTGTGGCCAAGCCAAAGCGGAGCGTCACAAATCAGCAACAACCACAATCAATCACACACCCACATTCAAGAATTTCTCTTTATTTATATTTTTTTTTTTGTATTTTTTAAAACTTTTTTTTTGTTTATTTTCTTCTTGTTTTTTTTTAATATGTATTAATTAATTTAGCATTAAAGTATGGTAATCAAACTTCCGGTTTGCGTTCGTCTTTTCGCGGGACCTCTGTAGGACCCCGTAGAAAACAATAATATCCACCGCGGGGAATTTCAAACCGATGTCGCTCTTTAGGTAGTTTCCCTTTCGGCGGCTCGCAACGTAAAACGACGTAGGAAGCGAAAAGAGAACAAACAAAACAAAACAAACGAGAAGTTCTGAGCCGGCGCGACATCCGCGCTCGCACGAACACGGCCTATTTAATTTTTATATGAAAAAAAATACGTGTGGCACTCGGGGACTGCCGCGGTAAAGCTATTGCATAGCATTTTCTAGTCGCACGCACACAAACACCGTGCCGAAGTCTGCCGAACTGAAACGACGGTGTTAGGTTTATTTTCGTTACGGAATTTCTTGATTCGGTCGCCGCGCTCAAAGTCCGCGATAAAAGCTATGCAATAGCTTAATAAATTATTATTAATGTTTAATCCGCTTTCCATAGTAGCCAAGCTGAATTTGACTAATCTCCACCCCAGCAAGCAGCAAGCAGAAAGCTTGTGCTTGGGGAGTGGGTAGAATAGTGAAACGGGTGGGAATTGAAACTTCGACCTTTCAGTTTTCAGTCCACAACTTTAACCGTTGATCTATTGAAGCTATGTTTTTTGGCGTGATAACGTCTTATAAATCGATGAACACTGGCTGCAAAGAAAGTGTCACGTTCCGCCTGATCCTGAGCGTGCAAGCGAGAGCGCGGAACAAGTGATAGAGAGGCACGATCTAGTTAGTTATCACGTAAAACTATCTTCCGTAAACCGACTTTACAGACAATCAATTTTTTTTTTTGAGGCAATAATCACTTGCTTGTAACATTGATTTAAAATCCCATAATTCCATTACAGTTTTTTGAGTCCATTGTAAATCTTTCCATGGTAATCTTATTGGGAAGTTTACCTAAGTTCATCACTTATATTTGAATTAAGTTTGCAATAAATTAAGTAGCTGTTTAGTGAGAGTACAGTGTAAGCGTTCACAGAGATTATTATCGCCACTGTGGAAGTTCGCGCGAACTCGGATGTCGGTACTGGCGTCAAACGGTCATGTTTTAAGTTAAATTATACATAATATTATGTTTTACATTTATGTAAGTTGTTTGATTGTAAAAAAAATTATAGTTTGTTTTAACCCTATAAATGCTGTTGTAGGTTTATTTGTCCAGAGCCGTGTTTGCCTTCACTGCGATCACACACTCCTCACCGCAAGACTTCAGCACGGTGCACTGGAATCAGATAAAAAAAACAAGTAAAAATATTGAAAAATAAAATGTGAGTATCGTGGAATACACTAATAGTCATAATAAATTATAATTATGGTATAGGTCGCGGCATGAAAGTTTAGCGCAGAACAAAATAGCTGCGCATGGGGTACTGTCGCGCAACCAATGACGACGGCCGGAATGCGACTGGAGAGCCAATCAGCGCCATGATACCTTATTTACGACTTCTGCACAATAACGGTCACCGCTTGACTTTCGTGCCGCTACCTATACCTATTTAAGCAATATTATGAAAATGTTTTTTTTTCCTCTCATATCTCTTATCCATCTGCGATCAGTCCGTGAACTATAAGCAGATCAGGGGTTCTTAGTTTGAATGTTTAGGATTTGCACATCCAATGACGTGACATTCCATAAAGATCCTTATCATAATCCGAATTCCTTATGAAAATGTTATCTTCTAATAATGAAAACGCCATCTCTCGCCACATGTTAGAACCATCTTGTAATAAATAAGCGCGCGCCTATGACTGGGCACAGCCAATAGCATACGCGCTATGGATAACTGTCTATACTACTCAGGAAAATTATTATTAGAATCAACGCCATCTCTCGCCACATGTTAGAACCATCTCGTAATTTAGCATACGCGCTATTTTTAACTATCTACACTACTCGTGACAGAAAATTCTTACACTTTTCTTCGCCCAGCCCCCATGCGCCAAGTCCATACCATCCGATAAGAAACTTCGTTCCAAAAAAAAAAAAACCTAAATAAAATCACTACTTCATTGATGAATGATCAATGCAGTGAGTTTAAATAGGACTCAGGTTCTATTTGATTTATAATTGGGCTGGTGGGAGACTTTGACGTGTCCAGTTACCACCCTAGCATTAAACACATACCGCCAAGCGATTTAGGGTTCCAGCATGATGGCGATTGGCGAATTAGGTGGTTTAAAATCTTAAAGCTAATCACTGTATTTTCTTCTTCTTTAGCCTATCTTTCTTTAGCCTCCCTAAGCTAAATGTCTTCCATCCCAAATTATCCATATAGCCTGCAATATAAGCGATAGCTCAGGTTGAGGGTGGAATGATAATCTACGAGTAGATTTAGCACCAACACACCATGAAATGTGTCAGAGACTCTATACTCGAACTGTCACTTTTCCTCATAAAATACATAACATAGTATGTTTTTGCTTGTTTCTTGACTCTTAAGGACTAAGATCGCCGTTGTCGGTTATTAGTGAGGCAAGCCTTGTCAGTGCAGCGGCAGTTGTTGGTGACTCACCAGTAACTCTTTGCCGCTGTCAAAGTCGGCACGCAGCTGAAGGCCGAGGTCGCCGTCCGGGATCTTGAGGTCCTCGTGCAGGTCGCCCCTGTCGGCCATCAGTGAGGCAAGCCTCGTCAGTGCAGCGGCAGTTGTTGGTGACTCACCAGTAACTCTTTGCCGCTGTCAAAGTCGGCACGCAGCTGAAGGCCGAGGTCGCCGTCCGGGATCTTGAGGTCCTCGTGCAGGTCGCCCCTGTCGGCCATCAGTAAGGCAAGCCTCGTCAGTGCAGCGGCAGTTGGTGACTCACCAGTAACTCTTTGCCGCTGTCAAAGTCGGCACGCAGCTGAAGGCCGAGGTCGCCGTCCGGGATCTTGAGGTCCTCGCGCAGGTCGCCGTTGTCGGCCATCAGTGAGGCAAGCCTCGTCAGTGCAGCGGCAGTTGTTGGTGACTCACCAGTAACTCTTTGCCGCTGTCAAAGTCGGCACGCAGCTGAAGGCCGAGGTCGCCGTCCGGGATCTTGAGGTCCTCGTGCAGGTCGCCCCTGTCGGCCATCAGTAAGGCAAGCCTCGTCGGTGCAGCGGCAGTTGTTGGTGACTCACCAGTAACTCTTTGCCGCTGTCAAAGTCGGCACGCAGCTGAAGGCCGAGGTCGCCGTCCGGGATCTTGAGGTCCTCGCGCAGGTCGCCGTTGTCGGCCATCAGTGAGGCAAGCCTCGTCAGTGCAGCGGCAGTTGTTGGTGACTCACCAGTAACTCTTTGCCGCTGTCAAAGTCGGCACGCAGCTGAAGGCCGAGGTCGCCGTCCGGGATCTTGAGGTCCTCGTGCAGATCGCCCCTGTCGGCCATCAGTAAGGCAAGCCTCGTCAGTGCAGCGGCAGTTGGTGACTCACCAGTAACTCTTTGCCGCTGTCAAAGTCGGCACGCAGCTGAAGGCCGAGGTCGCCGTCCGGGATCTTGAGGTCCTCGCGCAGGTCGCCGTTGTCGGCCATCAGTGAGGCAAGCCTCGTCAGTGCAGCGGCAGTTGTTGGTGACTCACCAGTAACTCTTTGCCGCTGTCAAAGTCGGCACGCAGCTGAAGGCAGAGGTCGCCGTCCGGGATCTTGAGGTCCTCGTGCAGATCGCCCCTGTCGGCCATCAGTAAGGCAAACCTCGTCAGTGCAGCGGCAGTTGGTGACTCACCAGTAACTCTTTGCCGCTGTCAAAGTCGGCACGCAGCTGAAGGCCGAGGTCGCCGTCCGGGATCTTGAGGTCCTCGCGCAGGTCGCCGTTGTCGGCCATCAGTGAGGCAAGCCTCGTCAGTGCAGCGGCAGTTGTTGGTGACTCACCAGTAACTCTTTGCCGCTGTCAAAGTCGGCACGCAGCTGAAGGCCGAGGTCGCCGTCCGGGATCTTGAGGTCCTCGCGCAAGTCGCCGTTGTCGGCCATCAGTGAGGCAAGCCTCGTCAGTGCAGCGGCAGTTGTTGGTGACTCACCAGTAACTCTTTGCCGCTGTCAAAGTCGGCACGCAGCTGAAGGCCGAGGTCGCCGTCCGGGATCTTGAGGTCCTCGCGCAGGTCGCCGTTGTCGGCCATCAGTGTGAGGTAGCCGTCGTCGGAGATGTCGGTCAGTTGGTAGTCCTCGCGCTTCACGTGTGGCACATCCATGTTGTGAGTGGAGGGACATATATCTTCATATCTGGTGGTTGAGAAACATGTTATGAAATAACATCCATCTATTCATCTGGAATTTAAAAATGGTGAATAACAGATATGATAGTGTGATAGTGGTGAAATAATTTACTATATTTCTATATCTGTCAATATGTATACAACACACATACAAAATTTCTAAACTAAACTAAATTGACATGTCTAAATCTAGTGTGATCCTTTTCCACAAGGAGCATTATGAAAGAGAAAGCAAGAGATTTAGAACTGTCAGTTTATCTATGAGATTGTATACAACAGAATTAGCCAAATTATGTGATTGTCAGATTTTGTAATAAAGGTTTTTGGTAAAGCCACAAAGCAGCGAATTGGCATAGTTTACATACATACATAGTATACTACATTACATACCTTACATATTATTATAGTTCAACAGAAATTGTTCTATTTAACATACCTCAACTCAACTATTGATCATTACAGTACCACCCACCACCCAGTAACCACATTAAATATACAAAGACAAACATAAGTCGTTTAGTAGGTGTACAATTAGTATGAATAATAAATGAGGTGTTATGCGGTTGTTATTCACGTCTAAAACCACGTGAACCGAAAATTTGCATATGCGATAACCCTAGTTATTGATTTATTTGAAAATAGTACATGTATAGTAAAAGGATAATCACATCATAAAAAAACTAATAAAGGAACACAGTTTTTTAGTTGAATGTTTTCCAAGAGATAATCAAGTAGATTGATATAGATAAAGGCCTGCAAAACCAGCGCTATGGATATAGATGGATAGAGGACTGCCAGTCAGTTGTGGTACTGATTTATTAAATTCAAATTTATTTATTTCACGTAGGCCAACCTGTGGCTCTTATGACAAGTCATGACTCTACCACCGGTTTGGAAAGCGGATTCTGCTGAGAAGAGCCGGCAAGAAACTCAGCAGTTGCTCTTTTCAAAATAATCATTTTACAATATTATTATGAAGCTATTACATTGTAATAAGTTTTTTATACTATCTTGTGGGCAGCTGGATGTATTAGTGTAGTTGATTATGAGAGTTTGATAAGTGTGCTCCTGTACGGTGATCCCAAAAGACAGTAGTATAATGAGACGCATAGTCGGGGCTGGCGTATAATTTCCGAGTACCCTCAGCACGAGTACAGTACAAAACCGCACTCGCGACTCTATGGGCTCGATATTTTTTTGATATTATGAGATGATACTTACTGTAGTATAAAAATTATCTTTTCCGTTATGAAAGGGTGCTTCTTCAGTTGTGCTCATACTGCCTACTACTGTATGCACAACCGAATTAGCGTCAATAACGTGGACTAATAATGCGAAAATCTATTCAAATTTTAGTGTTTACAATATTATCAATGAGTTTGGGTTCTTCTTGTAAACAAATTTTTGTGAAAAAGGTGTTTTCTTTTTTTATTTGGTAGGGAGTAGTAAGGGTTCCCAGTAACTTTCTACAAAGTTGACAAAACACAATGGATGGACAGAATGAGGCAGTTCTGAAGACAATTTCTTGTCTTAACTACATTTAGTAGCAAGACTATAGAGACTGAAATGCAAACTAAAAGGCAATCAATATGGTGTTCTGAACAAAGTTTTGACATATTTATTTTTTATTAAAGTGTTAACCTACACTTATGGAAATATTCAAATAAATTTTTAAATACATATCAATAATAATTCCAAGGCTGACTGGGTTTGAACCCACATTACTTGGGAATCATGCCTGAGTGCAACATCACCAACAAAATTAGTGATAATATGTATCTACTTTTTTCAAGTTTTAAGCACATGTTAGCGACATCTATTACCAACACATTACACTTGTCGATCTACTTTTTCCAAGACCCCAAATTACACGGAGCTCTTTTTTTTGGAAAGTTTAGACATTTCCCCGTACTTACTTCTTGCCGTTGAATATATCGATGCCGACCATGTGCACTTTGGCGTGGCCGTGTTTGCCGGTCTTGGAGGTGGACATCTCGACAATCTTGCACGGGCGGCCCTTGAGCATGACGAAGCCGTTTTTGCGGAGCGCCGAGCACTGCATGGGGAAGGTGGCCGAGGCGCCGGAGTCCCCGGTCTCGAAGTGTGTGTCCTCGATGTCACCCATGGTGTGTGCGGTGCTTTACCTACGGTGTGGAGTGATCTGCCGGCAACAATGTTGTACATGTAATGACTGTTCAATAAACAACAATACGACACCCTTAACACCAGTGAGAAGTTAACGGTCCCCAAGAGTCCCCAGTCATATCTGCTAAATTCACAACTTGAGATTTGAGCCTTAGAAGTTTTTGTAAACTATAAATGGGACAATAGCCAATAGCCATAGACAATAATGCTTTGCTTATTTGTATAAATATGTACAAATAAGCAATGTGAATTTAGCAGATGTGACTTTGTTCTTGGGGACTGTCAATTAGAAATAGAATCAATGATTTTTATAACTAAAAAACTGTCTTGTATTAAAAAATATAAGAAATTACTTTTTAGGTAGTTGTCAGTTAAATAGGAAATAGGGTACATAATGGGGTGTTCTTACAACATTTTTTGAAGATTTAGCCTATTCGAACAAACCTCCATACCTACTTAATTTAAGAAAAAATGTTGATCTGTGTTTTTTTACAATCATTAATTCAAATTCAAAATCATTTATTTCATGTAGGCCAACCTGTGGCGCTTATGACAAGTCATGACTCTACCACCCTTTCACTAGTTAATAGTTCAAATAAACTTTTACAAAGTGATTTTGGTTCCTCAAGTGTATTTAGTATTTACCACAGGTTCGGAATGTCTTTCACTTATAGAGCTCTAAAACTAATGTATTGTTCAATATGGTAAAATAAAAAAAAAATGAGTGTTGTGGAACAATCATTTGGAATGAAGTTCCTTCTAATAAAAAAAAAAAATAGTTATCTGAAGTCAGGATTAAAACCCCCGAGCCGATAGTTTCATTATTGTTGTGAGCTAACAGTTTGTGAACAAGTTATTTTTAATTTTTAACAAATTATTTTTAAATTATACTTAAATAATAATAAATTAATAATAGAAATAAAAAATAAAAATCTGAAGTCAGGATTCGAACCCTGAGCCGATAGTTTCACTCCTTCGTTTTACCACTGCGCCATCAAAGCATTGATGGAACGCGTATAATAAACGAAGGCAACAAGTACTGTGAGGGAAATTTTTTACACATTTTTTCGTCTAGCCCTCCATCCGCCAAACTGTCCGAAAAGGAACTTCATTCAAAAATAATTTTGTATCCCTGTACGGTGATCCCAAAGCACAATAGTGAAATGAGACGCATAGTCTGAACTGATGTTTTATTTCTGAGTACCCTCAGCACAAGGACAGTATAGAAACTATACTTGCGACTCTATAGGCTCAAGTCACACAACTTAAATTGATGGAAATCCATAATAAACATTTCACCATCACCAAGTAAACTAACCGACAAATAAACTAACATTTTGACAAGTTGTTTCACAACAACAACTTTCTTCATTGGTTAAAACTAATAAGTACTAACTCAGGCTGACCACAGTAAAAAGTGAACAAGTTCACCGATATTAACTCCTGGCTGTGTGCTCTCCTTCAATGTGACATTGGTGAAGTATTTGCTCCCCATGCATTTTAAAGCCATTTCCAATAAAAAGCAGGGTTCGAGGATATATATCAATGGATATATATCACGATATATATCCGATATATATCCGATATATATCCGATATATATCCGATATATATCACGATATATATCCGATATATATCCGATATATATCAAACTGGGTTCGATGATATATATCAATGGATTTTTTTAAATTTGTTTTGTTACATAATTGTAGGTATGACCATTGACTGATAAGAATTTATAAAAAAAGTTTTATGTTTTTGAGTTGCGTTTTTGATATACATGTATAAGATTTTATGTTTTTAGTTGATTTTGCCTGATCTAAAATAAAATTTTATGTTTTGGTTTCATTTGTCTGATTTTAAGTACCTAAATAAATAAAACATTAAAACATTTTAGTTTTTTTCATAATTTTAGTATGATTTTGCACATATGCAAATAGTATTCATAAATAATACAATAAAATATTAATATGGCTTTCATACAAAATTGATATATATCAAACTTGATATATATCGGATATATATCATAAATATCCGATATTTTGATATTTATAATAAATATCGGATATTTTCGAACCCTGATAAAAAGTGAAGTGAAGTTGACAATTGTTTAATAGGGCCTAAGCAGCGTTTCAAACAACACATTTTTTTAGCCAAAGAAATTCGATGTTTGAAGATGAATAATGAATATTCCTATAATGATTGGATGTTTTGATTGAATTCATTCCTAACAATTAGTTTGTGTATACAGGAGATATTATAGTGCACAAACAGAGATGCACTCTGTATTCCCTCACTCTCAGTCTTATGTGATGGTTATCCGCGATTTGACTATGTAAATTACTATAATTATGGCTTGTTTCACCACTTGCTGATTAAGTACCTGCTGATATATAACTAACAGATAAAATATCTGCTGGATAAATCTGTGTGGTATCTTTTTGAGTTAAACTGCCAGATTGACCTATCAGATACTTATGAAACAGACATTTAACGTTATTCTACAGATAAGTTGTGGATAGGCTATCAGATCTTTATCAACAAGTGGTGAAACAAATCCTAAATCACAAATAATTTCAAAGAAAATAATAATATAATAATAATAATAAATCGTTTGTTTCCATCATTATACAGAAACATCAATTTGATCTTGAACAAAACTTGATACCTATCAACAAAAATTGATGCCTACTACTAATTGAGAAGTTTACAAAGAGTACAAGATCAAGAACTGGCTATCCTAGCTAGATTTTTAGATCTGTGTTAAGGATAGCCTGCCCTCTCCCTCGAGTAGCCAAAACTGTGCACAAGCACATGTTTTCCAAAAATAAATAGCCTTAGGCATTATACAATACAAATACAACATTAATAGATAGTTTACACACTTTAAATTTATCTAATAACTGGCGTGTAATATGTGTGTGTTTGTGTATGTTTGTGTGTGTGTGTGTGTGTGTGTGTGTGTGTGTGTGTGTGTGTGTGTGTGTGTGTGTGTGAGTATGTTTGAGTGTGTGGGTGTATGTTTGTGTTCAGTGTGGATGCACGTGTTTTATAAAAAATTATAATATGAACGAATAACTGGTGAATTAATTTATGTAACAATATAGTTTTTATTATAAGAAAATATATAATTATATATGTATCAGATTGTAAGGAAGTCTTCTATTTCTTCATAAGATTTACCCAGCAAGAAAGATGTTACTAGTTTTTTGCACTGAGTAACTGGGAGATTATAAATGGGTAATATTGCATTAAGCTTGTTGTACAAGAATGGGCCAAGATAGTAAAGAAAGCGCTTTGTGAATGCTAATTTAGGCGCATGCAAGGTACAAATCTTGTGTTTGCGACGCTCCTCAATAGGTCGAAACGGAGTCACCTTGTGCTGATACAGAATCACATTAAGAATAAACAGCTTTCTAACACTAAGGACGCCACAGTCTTTGTACAAACAAAGTGGTAGGGAAGAGTATTGGTCTAAACGTTGACACTTTTAGTATGGCCCGTTGGGCAATTTCAAGGGGCTTTAGTGTGGTTTTAGCGATGCCTCCCCAACAAGTTATGCAGTATTGAATGATGGATTGGCACAAAGCAAAATAAACATTACGGATTACTAGTGGATTTGCAACGTTTCGTAGATTTTTGAAAATAAAAATCAATTTACGGACCCTGTTTGTAAGTAGATCGATATGGTTTTTAAAATTTAAGTTTTGATCTAAAACAATGCCTAGATATTTAATTTTATTAGTAGAAGCTATAGACTCACAGTTACAATTTGAACTAAGCCTATCAGAGCAAGAATGAACTTTAAGAGTTACCGGAGTCTCAGGTTGTGAAGCATTTCTTACTGAATAGGTTATAAGTTTAGTTTTTGAGATGTTTAAAGTTAAAGAGTGCGATCGTAGCCAGTCGTTAATAGAGTTGAATCCAAGTTGAGCAGCTTCTTCAAGATCAGACCAAGAATTAGCATAGAAGGTGATGGCAGTATCATCGGCGAAGGAGACTATTTGGGCATTTTTAATGCGGAGATTGCAAAGATCATTTATGAAGATTAGAAAAAGTGTTGGGCCAAGAATACTACCTTGTGGGACACCATACGATATTGGTAGCTCGTCACTCAAGTTGTTATCGATTTTGGTCATTTGCGTTCGACCAGAAAGGTAACTGCAGAAGAAATTTAGTTGATTGCCACGTACACCCATTTTTTCTAGCTTATTTAAGAGAGTGGGAACAGGAACTGTGTCGAAGGCTTTAGCAAGATCCAAAAATACTGTAAGGACTTTGTGACCATTATTCAAGAGGCTAATGATATGGTCTGTTAATACTAAAACAGCATCATTAGTGCTTCTTCTTTTCCTAAATCCAAATTGTTGTGTAGAAATTAATTTGAAGTGCTCCAGATAAAGAACAAGTCGATTGCAAACCAATCGCTCAAGTACTTTTGACAAGGCTGGGAGTATAGCAATAGGTCGGTAATTGTTAATTGATTTAGCGTCACCACTTTTGTAGATTGGGATAATTATCGCCTTTTTGAGGGCCGTTGGGAACAGTCCTATCGCAAAACTTAAATTGAAAATATGACAGAATAGGGGCCAAAATTTGGGAATACCTTTTTAATATTATTGAGGAAATCCCGTCCCATCCAGTAGCGGCGTTAGTTTTTAGGGATTTAATAATAGAATTTATTTCATCAGTGTCAGTAGGTTCTAAAACAAAAGAGGACAAAAAATTTATTGAAGTGTAATCTGTAGAAAAACTTGTACTGGGTAAATTTTGCTTTATTTTGTCAGCTAGATCTTTACCTATATTTACAAAAAAAGTATTTGCATTGTTACAAGACTGTAGTGCAGAACAGTCATTGGACAACAATTTAGTACTATTTTGTTTTTGTTTTGAAGTAAAGCATATTTTTTTAATCGTATCCCACAACTGCTTTTTATTATTTCCTGCTCTGTTTATTTCATGAGAATCATAAAGCTGTTTTGCTTTTTTTAAAATTTTAGAACAGTAATTTCTGTACCGTTTATAAGTAACTTTGAGGATTTCATTTTCTGGAGATTGTTTTACTTTTTTGTGCATCGAGTCTCTGTTTCGCATACATCTTAATAGACCTTCTGTGATCCAGGGTTTCAAGATCCTCTTTTTGCTTGGCACCCTTGAAACAGCCATGTTTTCACTGATAGCTTGAGACAGCAATGAAATTCATTTACCTAAAAGGCTATGAAATATGATTAGATTGACATGTTATTTTGTTTACACAACCTCAGGTTGACAATGAATTGATAATATTATCTAAATAATACCACCTTGGCATTAACCATACATCATGAGTAATGTGTCTTACATTATGCATAACCAAAAAATGTTATTGGCCTCTGGTGTCAATGAACTTTGAAATGAGGTTCAACAGGGAGCATCATTTTGATATAATGTAGTTTTAAATACAATGTTACTTTTTATTTTTTAACAAATTCATCAGAATCTTTTTTTTTATGTATGTTCACCGATTACTCGACTAATTTGGAAAATTCTTTTTATGTTTGAAAGGGTATACTTCCCAGGTGGCCCCATTTAAATGTTATCAAAATCGGTCGAGCTGTTTTTAAAAAATCAACAATAAATTGTATACTTTGTAGTGGTTTTGCCCGGGAGACTCTGGTAATAAAACCTCCCAGGGAACAATAATTTCTCTGGTTTTTCTAAAAATTTAAAAAAGTGGTTTAACTTTGAAGATCCGGAATACCAAGCAATGAAAATTTTATCTCTAAATGAACCTATCAGAGGGAACGCCTGCTAACGCCAGGCGGGTGATCAGTCCTGTGTCAGAACTATTCCACTCAATTCCCCGTGCTTGGACACAGGTACATAGCTTTAAAAATAATATGAGTAGTGAACAAATAAATAGTACATTATTGCAAAGGCCGGGAAATAGGCAATTGCAGGTCGAGTATGAGTTTGAAGGCCGAGCCGTAGGCGAGGACTTCACTAAATACGAGACAGGCAATTGCCATTTCTGGCCGAGGCATATATAGTGCTTTTCTCTAAAGAATGCAGGGAAATAAAACACACTTTTTATAATATACATTAAATTCAGTTAATATTAAAAGTTACATTAGACATATTGGGGCTGGAACATTACAAGGCTCCTGCAATGTTGTATGAAACGGCGTGCTACAACATTGCAGGAGCGTTGTAATGTTCCAAATTCAAAAAACACTCCTGCAATGGATTTGATTTTCTTTGTCCGAAAATTCGATACTTCGCGTGTTCTTTTTTCGAAAATAATGACAATATTTCCATGCATGTTTGAGAAAAAGTAATTTTATCACTAACTAGCTTATCCCGGCAACTTTGTCCCCATGGATTTAATCTTTAAAATCAAGTGGGAATTTTTTCATTTTCCGAGATAAAATTTTCCTGTCAACTCTCCTGGTCCTCAACTACACCCAAGCAAAAAATCATTGAAACATAGCTCTGTTGCAGTTTGTTTGAGTGACAAACCAACACACTTTCACTTTTATAATATTAGTAGGCATTCTAGGAAATACATAATATTATATAGATAAGTATTTTAATAAAAGTGAAGTCATTCACATCTGTATAATAATAATTATAAAATATAATCAGACACTACTTGATATGTTAAGTAGAAACATGAAGATTTTAACCAATTTAAACTATGTAACTATCAGTACTGAGTATTGGCACATATTATGCTCATTTTTAGGGTTCCGTACCCAAAGGGTACCAACGGGACCCTATTACTAAGCCTACGCTGTCCGTCCGTCCGTCCGTCTGTCAGCGGGCTGTATCTCGTAAACCGTAATAGATAGACAGATGAAATTTTCACATATTATGTATTTCTATTGCCGCTATAACAACAAATAATAAAAATTAAATTAAATTAAAAAATTAAATTAAAATATTTCCATGGGTACATGAAAATATTTTAATTTAATTTTTTTGTAACGGAACCCTAAAAGAGCGAGGCCCGACTCGCACTTGGCCGATTTTTAACATGCTATTGTGGGTAACTCAGTTATATGTACAAGATCTCTAAGAGTGAGATCTATAGATAGCACTCTCATTCAGCTCAGACTCTTTATGTAAGACATATTTGTGTCTCATTTTAACTCAATTTTGAATCTTGAGCAGAGCCAGAGTATGATGTATAGATCTCAGCCTAAAAATAAACTAGTGACAAATCTAAATCTTGTGCTATCCCTTTCATAATGCTCCCTGCAGAAAAGGATAGCACTAGATTTGAAAGAGTCATTTTAGTTTAGAGATTGTGTACAACAGAACTAGATACATTATTGAGCCATTCCCTTTTAGTATGTTGTATACTATTGAAGTAGTGATAGCCTAGTGGTTAGTACTGCTGTCTCCTATTCGGGGAGTCGCAGGTTCAATATCGGGCACGCACCTCTGACATTTCTAAGTTAAGTGTGTTTAAGAAATTAAATATCACAAGCTTCAATGGTGAAGGAAAACATTGTGAGGAAACCTGCACACCTGAGTTCGTCATAATGTTCTCAAAGGTGTGTGAAGTCTGCCAATTTGCATTGGGCCAGGATGGTGGACTATGGCCTATAACCCTTCTCTGAGGAGACCTGCACTAAGTAGTGACCCTTTGATGGGTTGCCTATGATGGTGATGTATGCCCATTTTGATTATGTTTAAAAATCAACTGTTTGGTGATTTATCAAGTAGGTATGCTGAGATATGCAGGCAGGGGGTGAGTTCTGAGCATATTATCTTAACAGGTTTGCTTATATAAAAGCATGCTATTGTCGATGACAAGTATGCATAGTAGAATAGGCATTTGTCATTCACACAAGTATGCATATTTGCAAGCATGTGGGGCAATAGCTTAATAATTCAAATTCAAAAGCAGTTGCTTTATTTTTACTTTGTAACACCACAAAAACTCAACCCATTTCAACAAAACTTGGCACACACATAGCTGCCAAATAGTTGTAGAGTGACTAGCATAATTATGTGTGAGTAGCATTATACAGTATACTCTGTAGAGTGAGTAGCATTATACAGTAGCTAACAGTAAATATAATACATAAAGTTCCATAAAGCATTCTCTATCACATAAAGTTCCATAAAGCATTCTCTATCACACAAAGCAGCAAAATCATAATCCTACTAATATTATAAATGCATGTGTTTGTTTGTCCTTCAATCATGCTGCAATAGAACTATGTATCAACTTGATTTTTTGCATGGGTATAGTTGAGTACCTAGAGAGTGACATAGGCTACTTTTTATCCTGGAAAATCAAAGGCTGAAATCTATAGACTATACTCTGGCTCTGCTCAAGACTCAAGATGAAAATGAGACATAAATATGTCCTGACATCATTCTGTCTCGTTTTTAATCAGTCTCGTGTCTGAGCTGAGCGAGAGTGTCATTTATAGATCACACCAAAAGAGTTTCTGTGGGATTTTAAAAACTAAATCCATGTAGCCGAAGTCACGGGCATCAGTTTGTAATATCATATATGAGACAACAGACATAGAATAGTGCTTATCCTTGGAGTGTTCCTAAAGTACCAAATCCACACAAGTGAAATTGTGGGTGAAAGTTAGCTTTATATATATAAAACAAGTGTAAATTAAAAATTTAAGCTTTTAGTAGCTACATCATTAGACTCTGGATATCATTTAGGATCAGAGTACTTGTTATGACGAATCAAACGAGCCCAAACTTGATGGAGTTACATTGTTTTATGACAGAGTTCCGATAGCCATCTTCCGTCTCCATCATCAGATCAGCTCCATGTCACAACAATATTGCATTGTCATCCGATTTACACATACATGCAAAATTTCAGCTCAATCAGAAACCAGGAAGTGGGTCTAATTCATCTTGCAAGATTTGACCCAAACAAACATTGCAAGTTAAATAAAAGCTTATAATAATTTTAGACTGATAAAATGCTTAGATTATTCTGATACAATGATTACTATACTAATTTACACTTTAAACTTTATAAATGACAAGAACATATTGGATGCAAATATGCATATTGGCATTATGTTTATCACAATGAAATGACAAAAGTCCCTGTAACTTTTTAACAGATTCTGATTAAGTATGACACACAATATGTTTAAAATACCAGTTATTTTAGCTGATTCAAAAGCAGCATAAAGCAGTGTGTACATTATAAAAGGAATGCATGTCTTGCATGTAATGTCACAATCAAGGGGATTATTCAGTACTTTTATTGGGTGAAAGCAACTGAAAAGTGGTCAAATCATTGCAAATAATGACAGAGTATTAAAGTGAAAGGAACATCACAAAATCACGTCTTAGTATTTTAAATCAATGAATCATATGTTGGTTCACACGATTAATACGTATGAATTATTAAGAAAAGGGCAATATTAAGTACAGTAAAGTTAAAGTGTTACACATACTGAGATGGTGGAATATGTCACAAAACGCACTAATATGTCGCGCAAGCACTGCAGACATTCAGACACGCCTGTATTCTTTATCTACATGAAAATACTAGGTGTACTGCGAAAATCCAGGCGACCTAACCCCACCTAGCGTGTCGACGCGAAAACCTTTGCATGAAAATGGAAGATGATAGTAAATATTACACACAGCTATACACCCGAAAAGCCAAAAAACACAGTCATGCTTGATACCAGGAATTAGATAAGCCCGACTGGTATTCGAACATGTGCCTTCCAAGTTCCAACAGAGACATCTTGATATTGTGTTAATGAATACTCACAGAATGACTTCTAACAAAAATAAGTTTCGTCGCTACACACTAACAACAGCGTTTAGTTTAAATCGCTAAAAAGTAGCATTAACCACGTTTTTCCACCCAAATTCATGAACATGTAAGGATATTAACAAATATGTCAAACGTGCCGGCGGCGCCGCGTTGGAGTTAACTTCAAAATTTTCACAGATTTCACACCGTTACAATGCCCTATTTTCACACATTTATATTCACCATAGAAAATACTTACGAAAACAGTTAAAAAGACTATTGAAAGCAGAATCACGATAAAACTAAGGTATTTATCGACACTCACATGTGACCGACGGGTTCTTCAACCGAAAGGTCAATTTGCGCCTGCGTAGCACCTTCATAACTCACTTCCTGTCGCGGGGTTCGCAACAAGGCCAAAAAGCCGCCTTTTATTCGCGGGAAATATAAATATTAAAATCTGATACAGAAAAATCGACTTCTAAAGTTTTTATCTGCTGAGGACTATGTTCCAAAAAATTAAATTTTATTTTATAAAATAAAAGAAAAGTAGATTTATTCAAAGAAATTATATTTATTTAAAATTAGCAAATATTTTAGTACTGTTTTACCGGCAGACAGTATTACAAAATAGAGCCACGAGATGGCAGCACACTCCCGTGAATTTGTTTGACAGTTTTTGACGTGTAGCCGCCATAGACATATAAAATGGTAGCCGCCGAGCCAACTTCTCATTCCTCGAACTATATTTTTAGTCTGGTCACAGAGTCTATTCTCATAAGTCATAACTAATCATTATTCTGTGGATTGTATAAGGCTGGAACATGGAATTATTATGTACTTACGTACAACTGGAAGGCTTACTGGTAAAATCCTGTTAAATAAAATTGAACTCTATTTGTAAGACGATATCGTTGTTTTTAGAATATCCAAATACACGGTAAAAAACGGGCTCGAGAGAGAACAATTTAAGCTTCGTTGTGTCTCTTTCGCACGATTGAAATACCGGATAATATGGTTGTCATGTCAGCTGCAGGTCGACCACGTAACTATTGTCTCACATCTCACATCCAAAAATATCCATAAGGATCGTTATCGTTACAGTCCTTATAACCGGTACCGCGTAAGCTTTTTCAGGAGTGTAGCAATAGGTCGCAATCAGGTGACTATCACGTGACTATCGATATTTTAGTGGTGGGTCATACGTATAATCCGACTAATTTGAACATCTATGATAATCTAACAATCTATACGGCCACAGCAGTCTTCCAAATTTTACTGCGTTATCCCAATTGAAATAATTAATAACTGCCATAGTTAATAATAATTGCTTTTGAATTAAATCTTTAATATCTGCAAATAATTTATGCAATATTTAAGTATTTAAGTAGGATGGTACTTCTTACACATAAACACATATAAAACTTGGTAGACTCATTGACAATTCAAAAGCACTTGTAAAAAAGTTTATTTGAATATAAAACATTTCTATTTCTATTTCGAAAACTAAAACTTATTCCCGCATCACAGACAGAATTTACCCAGGCGCAAATTATTATTGAATATTATGTAGGTTTATACATAAATATGCGGCTAGTTCATGGAACTAGGAATTACGACTACGTTAATTAATCCAACAATGATAACAACTGCGAGTTTGATGCCACCCAAACACCAAACTATTTTTATGATTTCAGATTTTCTATCTTTATACTTCGTAACAAACTTTCAGACGGCAAACGGAGATTACTCTTTAATTAGACGTAGTCGTAATTCCTAGTTCCATGCTCTACTATCCAACATACGAAAGTGTCAAAAAGTAACCTTTAAATCTAAAATTATTCTTCAATGATTTTAACATTAAACATACTTCTTAAAATACTACTCATTGCTTAATAATTATTAAATAATATCAATGTAATATCAAAATAATAATCAAATTATTTAATAAAGCTTTTTAAAACATTTTAACAGAAAATATGAGTAGTAAAACGATTAGTGGACACCTTATGTCACCGATAAGAACACCTTACGGCTTGTATCAATGAAAGCCTAGTTTGACGTAACTTTTGTCGTAGTCCTTAACGACATCTTCCTTCAAAAGTCTTACGTGGAACCAATTTTCAGCAATGTTCATACAAAAATTGTATCGATAGTGTACTGCATCAATGTCAAATAATTTTTTGTCCTCAACGATCCTCTATGGACTCTATCAATGATACGTGGAGCCAAAACCATGTTTTGACATTGATGCTGTCCTTTAATGATTGATATATTTCTTAGCCGGTTGCCCCGCGGATGTAAATTAATGGCGTCTTGTTCGTTATTGTAAGTGTGACAAGGACAGGTGAAGTTTTGAAACCTCTCTTTCGGCTCGCGTTTATAATCTGAGTGAACCTTCCAGTTGTACGTAAGTACATAATAATTCCATGGGCTGGAACCACATCTGTGCATTAATTCGCATTTTGTCCATACACAACTGTCATTTTTCATCGAGTCGTGTACATATCGAAAAGCCAAATTGATGCGTACACGACTTTATGAAAAATGACTGTTTTGTATGAATTTTATGAAATGAATGTTTTGTATGGACAAAATGTGAATTGATGCGCACAGACATTCTTTTTTATAATTTTTTATTGGGGAAGATTACTGAAAACATAATATTTTAAATTACTAGATGATGACCGCGACTTCGCCCGCGTGGATTAAGGTTTTTTGATTCCCGCGTGAACCCTTTAATTTACCGGGATAAAATCCCGTATAAAATTCCTTGTTATTCCAGGGTATAATCTATTTTCAGCCAGTGGTTCCAGTTGGTTACTTTAAACCATAGACTTATTAGGTTGAATAGTCAAAGCGATAAACTCAAGAAGTTTTATGTAGAAATAATTGACTTGTTCTGCAAATTGAAAACTTTTCTTTTGAACTTTTCTTTTTAAAGTTATTGTGCAATAGCGGGTTGCAATAAAGCTGTAAAAGTATTTTTACTATTCGAATATCATCGTCTCACGATTGACTGCGCTATGAAACCATATAAAGCACATAATATTATTTTTGTGATCTAGAGGGCCCCGATTCTGTAAATCCTTACTCTGTGTCTGTGCTATCAAGAAATGATAGCCCATGGGATAGCCCCCTGACATTTAATTAATATCCATTATAAGTTTGCTAAGAAAATGTTATTTTTTACTTCGTAACAAACCTTCAATGGATAAAAAATATAGGTCAGTGGCTAACGTAGTCGTTATTCCTAGTTCCATGGTGGCTATCATTTCTTGGGCCCATTCTCTCAGTTGCTATCAAAAAATGATAGCCACTGACATATATTTTTATCCATTCAAGGTTTGCTAGGGAAAATAAAATTATCAAACCTTCAATGGATAAAAAACACACAGACACAGAGTAATGATTATAGTTTGCCCATAGTCTGTGTTTACCACTTATGTTTACTGTTTACCCATTACCATATAGAAAAAAGACGTAGTCGTAATTCCTAGTTCTATGGTTTACCATTACAATGATGAGTACCTATTCCATAACTAGATGGCGCTTGTATACGTATATAAAGATTTATTCAAGACTAGCTGACAAAGAGAATGTAATCACTCGTGCTAGCTGATGCCCGCGACTTCGTCCGCGTGGATTTAATTTTTTAAATCCTTCGGGAACTCTTTGATTTCTGGGATAAAAAGTAGCCTTTGTCACTCTCCAGGTCCTCAACTATACCAATGCAAAAAAGACGTGAGCGTGACCTATGTCCCCCTCCAGGACCTCAAGTAGGTAGGTAGGTATAGGTAGGTAGGTAGGTACCTAACCTACCGGTGCAAAAATCACGTCGATCCGTTGCTTCGTTGCTGCGTGATTGAAGGACAAACCAAAAAATAGAGACTTTCACATTATATAGATAGGTAGGTTAGGTAATACCTATTCTTCTTCTTTATCAACCGATAGACGTCCACTGCTGGACAAAGGTCTCTTGCATGGACTTCCACAGGTCTCGGTCTTGCGCCGCCTGGATCCAGCGGCTCCCTGCGACTCGTTTGATGTCGTCGGTCCACCTGGTGGGGGGGTCTGGCAAAACTGCGCTTCCCAGTGCGGGACTGCCACTCCAGCACCTTGGGACCCCAACGACCATCAGCTCTTCGAACTATGTGCCCCGCCCATTTTCACTTCAGTTTTGCGACTAGCTGAGCTATGTCGGTGACTTTGGTTCTCCTACGGATCTCCTCATTTCTGATTCGATCCCGCAGGGACACTCCAAGCATAGCTCTCTCCATCGCCCGCTGAGTGGTCCTACTTATAAGTACCTATTAGAATACCTATTAGTACCTAAGATTAAGAATTATTTTAATAGGGAAGTAAGGATATTTTAAACATCATAATATTCTTAGTAGGTACATAAATCTATATAAATAAAAATGAATGTTGGTAAGCGCATAACTCAAGAATGGATGGACCAATTCGGTTAATTTATTTTTTTGTATGTTCCTCAAGGTCCACGGAAGGTTTTAAAAAAAAAAACAAACAAAAAAAATTTATAATAGATAAGTTGGCGGTACGAAGTTCGCCGTGTCAGCTAGTGATTAATATTTTCTCTCTTCTAACTACATCTATATTTAAACTATCTAATGCGTTCTTTTTTTACGTTTAATTTTATTATTTTTAAATAAATAAAATTAAAATTAAATTTAGATACTAATTTAAACTTTGCAGTTTACCAAATGATCGAAAACTAACAGCGATATGTTTCAATTTTCAGGCACCCCCAAAGTGATCCTCATTACTTAATGATTTTATCTACCACATAAATTGACGGCCGAAAACTGATGACGACGATCTTTGCATCAGCTACAATAATAAAATAAAGAGTCATGAGATATATCATTTCACCATTTGAATAAAAGAGATAAAAGATTGGAAGACTTGATACACCACATATCGGCCCCTAGGCCGAAAAACAAAGTTTTGGAAAAAATTTATTGTTAGATCCCGGCCCCCATAATTATTGTTGTTCTGTATAAAATATTCCAAAAATCATATTAGGAGCATGTTAAAAAGTTATTTTTGGCGTATTATTTGCCTATTAATATCATTTAATTAGAAAAACAACCCAACGATTACCTTGGAGTGAAACGCGCGGCACTATTTTTTTTATAATTTCCGCAGGTTGCGTTACCTCTGATGGCCGTCGCCGATTTCAAAAAATTCACTAAAATTACTCAAAGATGTTATCTGAACGAAAATATTGTCATATACAAAGCAAGCATTTTCAAATGACTGAATAAAGATTTCATTTGGAAATAGTATATTTTCTAAGCGATATTAACTCAATTTTACTGCATGGAGTACGCGTAAAAAGGCCGATAACCGAAGGCGGCCGGCGAACCGTCTTACTAACCCTACTCTGGCATTGCTCAAGAGTCAAGATAGAGTAAAATGAGACACAACTATGTCCAACATAAATCTGTCTCGTTTCAAGTTTTCAACTCAATCTTGAGTCTGAGCTCAGTAAGAGTGCCCTCTATAGATCTTACCCTAAGATTAAAACGAACCTATGACAATGGTAGCTAAGCACTCGCCTGTGGCTTAGGCCGCTTGGGCTTACAAAGGTCGACTCGTTTGTACTTTGTAACAACTTACCTAGTTCTCGCCCTTGTACCTATCAACATCTATAATATCGCAAGAGCACTATAGTCATCTAAAGAAAATACTTTAGAAAGGGAAGCAGGTACCTACCTAGCAGGTAGACTTATTATTTACCAAAGCTATTGAGGTAATGCACGCGTGCATACGCGCGAGAAAATTTTGTCGACGCCTTTTTTCGTATTATCTCTATATCTCTATCGACACTAACATGGTTGCACAATAGGTTGGACATATAGATTCGACGAAAGAGAAATATAGTCTACATCGACAATAGGTATAGGTACCTACCTATCTCTCTCTGTCTTCGCGGGAGATATCACTTCGACGTGCATGCTAGGCGGGCTGATGTCATAGATAGGTAGGTATTATTTGAATTTGGTCAGTGTTATAGATTGCTCATGTTTGTACCTACCTATAGAGATACATAGTTACAAATCGAATTGAGCTACGCCAGAAGATTCACTCCGTTGTACCTTCATTCAATTCTAAACTAAATAAATGTCTATCCTAGCAATATCCACGCTCAGTGATACAAAATTATGAGAGTAGAAAATAATAGCGGCGGAATGACTCGCGAAAACACCTAATCGCTCCGTAATAACTACATCAATGCTTGCGTAATTGTATCTCTTTTGTGGCGACCCCTCGAGGGGTTTTTTCGACCCCCAGTGATTTATTGAAGAAAGCTTTTAAACCCTTGCGGTCGCCTCTCTTTTGTTGTAGATTTGTGTCTTGTATTATGGTATGGGTCATTACGGACCGATTTGCTCTATTAATTTAATGTCTGCTTTTCCCTTTTATTTTGTTGTTATTGCTATTGAAAACTTGCGTGATGGAAGATGCGGTATGGACCCTGTGGTTGTCCCTACACGAGACGTAGGTTGGTACCTACCTACTTATTATCCAGGCCCTGCAGTGAATGTATATCGGTTGACAAACAAAACAAGTATAAAAGCTAAAAAAACTATAACCCACCTACGGAAAATTGGATAGGTAGGTAAGTAAGTAATAAGATAAATCATAGAATAGAATAGAATAGAAATGTTTTTTATTCAAATAAACTTTTTTACAAGTGCTTTTGAATCGTCGATGAGTCTACCACTGGTTCGGAATGCCGTTCCTGTCGGGAAGAACCAGCAAGAAACTCGGCATATTGATATTGTTCATATTATAAAATTGCACACTTTGACACATTTGATATTCATCAAAATCGGCTCAGTAGTTTATTCGCTGTGGTGGAACATCCGTAAATATAGTCACATACATACATAGACTGCTAAAACCATAACCCTTCCTTTTGGAGTTGTCATAGTCGGGTATAAAAGAAGAAGAGAGTAGGTATCTACATAAGTACCTACTTACTGGGTACGAATATGATTATGATGTTTTCACTGGATTTCGGTCAGCAGCCGATTTTATTTGAGACAAATCAAACTTTGTAGTCCACTAAGTGTGTGTGTAACGTAAACACTGGTCACTGGTGCACTCCATATAGGTATATATTCTCTCACTCTCGTAATCCAAAAAATATCTTTAAAGGCAATAAAACAAATAAGACATTTTGGTAGGGTTCAAAATAAAATCAATAGATCTGTCACAAATATCGATACTTTGCCCATTTTTAACCGAGCTATTCAAAGATAAATCACTAACTGACTGTCCTCCGCTCTCGACCATCCGGCACTCGCTTTATCCCCCCCATTTTTCCCACTCTTAGCGTCATTTTGTCGGGGCTACACGTGCTTATTCCTGATTGGCCAACGCAACCATGTTTGCCAACAACTAACAAGTTACCAACATAAACAAGTGTTGCCACACTGAAAGAAATGCCACTTGAAAAATTCATTTAACACAGTCTTTTTTTATAAAATCATGACATTCGGCCATCCGATATCGTGCAGCCTCCGGCGCACGTACCCTACTAAAAATCTGGTAACCGCATACCTTACATACATAGATATAGATATATCTATATCATACACACAATATAAACCGTTTTGCTGGAATGTTGCACTTCAACACTGTATTATCAACATGCATTAGAATAACAACATAAAATAATATCCATAATTTTTTTGTTAATATACCCACACTACATTTCAACTAAATTGGATATCCTTTTGTATATGTATAACCTAATTTTTGATCATGACATTCGGTCGTAATTCTCACTGGACTTATTTTATTGTGAATCAGATTCGAAACTAATTATCATTACTAAGCTTGATCATTATTTTAATATTACGAATTACTCTAGCACTAACCAATTAACACCAATTTCATATTACACACTACACTTATAGCTATAGAAACTTTAGACCCACAGAACATAAACTCTCTAACGAGAGGTTTAGACCTATCTAAGAACTATCTCGTGCTACGTGAAACAACTACTCATCGTAGCTTAGCCAGCACAGTCTCTAAGATATTTTAGGAGCGAGGTTAACCCAACTCATTCAATCCTTATCATTTTATTATAAAAATGTCATTATCTCACTCAAAATCCAATCTTCAGACTAAATATCTCGACTAAAAATTCAAAATTTTAATTTATTCACAAATTCAACCCTAAACCTTTTCATTTCATTCAAATCTTTATTCGTTCTATTAACCTCAACATAATTTTTAGTTAAAGTTAACAATTTCTTTTAACTATCTGTCAATTACAAGCTAAACTCTGCATTCATAATCTCTGTCTAGTCAATTAGACAATAATATTAAGTACTTAAATTTTTAAGTTTTAAATTAAAAGTTCTGGTTCGAAATACCGCAACCTAGCGGGAAGAACCAGTAAAAATACCGCAACAAATATTTACTAATTAAGTCATTTTTTTTATTACTATTAGGCTGTTTCTTTTCAATCATGTTACTGAATATGGTATACTGACTATTCACTTAAATACCATCTTGAAATCGGAAATCAATTAAGTGACTCACTCACTTCGAAAGCAAACTTACTTCACCTTGGTTTGGTCTACTTTTTTTTTTTTTTTTTTGGGTGTGGAGTTATTTTATTAAAGTAAAATTGTTACATATCTGTTCAGTTTAATGAGTTCCGTGCTTTTGTGTTATCTGCACTCGCCGGTCTGCAGCAGCAGGTAGAAGTACTGGCGCGACAAACTGATCAGTTGGAAATGCGGAGTAGGCGGAAGATGCTCCTGATCCACGGGATCCCAGAGGGCAACGATGGTAATCTGTCAGCCACAGTGAGTGCTTCTTTGTCCGCTCATCTGAAATTACCCAACTTGCAGGATGATTGTTTTGACCGCTGCCAGCGCTTGGGTCAGCCTAAGGCTGACAAGCCTCGGGCTATACTGCTGAAATTCCGGGATCTAACAGTGAAGAATCAGGTCTGGTTTGCAAAAACTGCTCTCAAGGGTTCAGGTATAACTTTGTCTGAGTTCTTAACAAAAGACCGGCACAACGCCTTCATGGCTGCAAGGCAGAAGTTTGGAGTATCAAAGTGCTGGACGAGAGAAGGGCTCATCACAATAATCGGATGCGACGGCAAACGCCACCGGGTAACTTCCAAGGCGGAGGTTGACGCCATTCGGCTGCGCAGTGATGATCAGGTTCCTGCCTCCTCAGCGGCCACTTCCTGTGCCAAAGTCACTTCTCAAGTACCGAAGACCGCTAAACCAGTGGTGAATGAGGCGGTAAGGTCGAAACGGATTGTTAGGAAGTAAGGCAGAGTAAAGCAATCTAAGTCACTTTATTTTATATTTTTGAATAATGCGGGTTTGCATAAAAAATAAATACCAAACATTGTCAAAATATGTCATTGTCAACGTCAATTGTCAAACGTATAGTGGAAATGTCATAGATGATTGGCAGCCATAGACTAAGAGTGACTTTTTATCGTGAGTTAGGCTCTAAATTCAAGTATCTTAAGTTTTAATATAACTATTTGCGGTTATCGTTAGTTTTTGTTATTGTTTAAATTAGAATGCATTGGTTGTAGTGTAACTTTCTGTATTTAATTATTGAACAAAACTTGAAAGTTACTTATCTTAATAATTATCATATAGTTTGATGTGTTTTTTAAGTTTAATTATCATTTTTTTTATTTTATTTTTTATTTTTTATTTCTTTACCCAGTAGTGCTAGTATTTTTATTAAGTTTATCTGCTGGTGGCTTTTATTACTCAAAGGCTGGTGGGTATAAAGGAGTACTGCTTTTAAGTAGTCAAATATTTATATTAATAATATTATTTAACTTTATATTAATTATATTTTATTATTTCATTTTTAAAGATATATATTTTTATTATTTTATTATTGTGTATTAAGTATGTTATTTCAAGATATAGGCCTTGACAACTCTTTTTTTTCACTTTCTTCTAATGAAGAATTGAGTAATGACGACAGTTTTTACAGTATACCCTCTCTTTCTGAAACTCTAGACTCGCACTTTTCAGACGTCCCAAAAAATTTCAATATCGTTCATATTAATGCTCAGAGTATTCCTGCACATTTTCCAGATATGCTTTCGTCGTTTGATAGCAAGAATATCCACGCGATTTTGATCTCGGAGTCATGGTTAAAGCCGTGTTTGTCCTCCGCGTCGTATACTCTTCCTGGTTTTCACCTCATTCGGAATGACCGTGCTAATCGGGTTGGTGGAGGTGTTGCTATATACCTTCGTACTCACATACCATTTAACATCCTCAGTATGTCCATGGTACAGGCTGTTCCAGAGGCAGAGAATTTATTTATTGAAGTTATTCTTTCCGGTGTGAAACTTCTGCTTGGCGTGTATTATAGTCCCAGTCTAACAGTAGACTACTTTCATAGCTTTGAAACTCTTTTGGATAAATTCATTCCGCTATATGAGCACACAATCATTATGGGAGATTTTAATACTTGCCTCATAAAAAATGATGC
The DNA here is from genome assembly GCA_029955525.1 of Oeneis ivallda. Lineage (NCBI taxonomy): Eukaryota > Metazoa > Arthropoda > Insecta > Lepidoptera > Nymphalidae > Oeneis > Oeneis ivallda. Next base: position 19,189,047 of record JARPMR010000019.1, on the reverse strand, counting down.
ACGTGCATTCCGTTTGAAGTCTGTAGTGCAGGCATCTAACCTGCATATTCTTCCTCTCTCTGCAACTCACTCTTTTCCTAATTCTACTCCATCTCTTCTTGATTTGATTCTTGTTTCCTCAGTAGACTTTGTGGCTAAACACGGACAGTGTTCCGCAGATGCTTTTTCTTACCATGATCTGATCTTTATGTCTTATAAAATACGTCCTCCCAAAGCTAGATCAAGAATTCTTCTCAAGCGTAATTTTAGTGGTATGGACACTGTTAGGCTGCGAGACGACGCTTCTAAAATTGATTGGACTGAAGTCCTTACTGGTGATTGTATTGATGACCGGGTAGATATTTTCAATTCACTCTTAACTAACTTATATGATATTCATGCTCCCCAGTAAGAATTAAACACCTTCCTGCTCCTTGGCTAACTGAGGAAATTAAAACGTTGCAACATAGGAAAAATGTAGCTAAATCTAATTACAAATTGAATGCCAGTGATGCCAATCGAGACAAATATAAGCACATTCGGAATCGATGCAACAGGTTGTGTAGAGACAAACAACGACGTCATATTCATAAGTCCGTACTCGAGGAAGAAGACTCCGGACGGGTATGGAAGTTTCTGAAATCTCTCGGAGTTGGGAAAGCAAGTAGTAATAGTCACACTAGTAGTATTGATTTTAATCAACTTAATCAGCATTTTTCCTTGTCCAGTACTATTGATAGTACTATAAAATTGAATACAAAGAATCAAATTCTAGCTTTACCCACTCCTGATGATCCCGCTTTTATTTTTAGTCAAATTGACTGCAGTGATGTTAAGAGAAGTATTAAGGAAGTCAGCTCTGATGCTGTGGGTATTGATTGCATTAGTCGTAAAATGATTATTCCTCTCCTTGATCTTCTAGCTCCTGTAATTGCTTCTATCTTTAATCACTCTATTCGTACAAGTGTTTTTCCTTCTCCTTGGAAGGAGGCACAGGTTACTCCTATTCCAAAAAAATCGAATCCAGTCAGTTTTTCTGATTATCGTCCTATTTCTATTTTACCATTCCTTTCAAAAGTTTTTGAGCGTATAGTTCATAAGCAAATGACGCTTTTTCTCTCTCGATATAACCTATTAAACCCTTTTCAATCCGGTTTTCGACCCGGACATAGTACGACTACTGCATTAATTAAAATAACTGATGACATCCGCTTTGGTATGGATAATCAACGTGTAACAGTATTGACCCTACTAGATTTTAGTAATGCTTTTAACAATGTTGATTTTGAACTGCTATTAGCAACTTTAACTTCTCTTAACATATCTCCTGGAGTCGTTGACTGGTTTCATAGTTACTTGCATGGGCGCAGGCAGCGTATACGTGTCGAGGATCATTTTTCTGATTGGTGTTCGATAAGTGCCGGCGTACCGCAAGGTGGCGTGTTGTCTCCTCTCCTTTTTTCAATTTTCATTAGTTCAGTTACTCAGCACATAACTTCTCACTACCACCTGTATGCTGACGATCTCCAAGTGTACGCTCAATCTAAACTACAAGATTTGCCCAGGACCATTGACTTGGTTAATAAAGATTTAGACGCCATTGTTCACTGGAGCAAATCGCACGGACTAAAAGTAAATCCAAAAACAAGACTCAAGTCATTATAATGGGAAGTCAAAGTCTAATATCACGCATTGACTGGACTACTCTTCCCTGCGTTACTTTTGATGGGGTCCAATTACAATATAGTGATACTGTCAAAAACTTGGGCATTGTATTTGACAAGTTTCTTTCTTGGGTTCCTCAGGTTAGTGAAGTGAGTAGGAAAATGTTTGCAGCGGTTGGTTCTCTCCGGAGGTTAAGTAACTTTCTACCCATACCGACTAAAATTGCGCTTGCACAATCTCTCCTTTTACCAATTCTTGATTATGCTGATTCTTGTTACCTAGACTTAAGTGTGGAGCAGCTTAATAAGCTCGAGCGCATCCAAAATCTCTGTATACGGTTCATATTTGGGCTTCGTAAATATGACCATGTTTCAGAATTTCGCAAAAAACTCGAGTGGCTCCCAATTCGCCTTCGCAGGAATACTCGAATTTTATCTCTCTTATACAGTGTCCTTTTCAATCCAACTACTCCTCCGTATTTGAAAGAGCGGTTCGAGTTTCTCGGGGATTCTCATCCGGGTCGATCTCTCCGCTCTGGGGATAACTTGACTCTTAGAATTCCTTCCCATAGCACATCTTTCTACTCCAAGTCCTTCTCCATTACAGCTGTTCGTCTTTGGAACTCTCTCCCTGTCAATTTGCGGCGGGCACAATCTCTGCCTATTTTTAAGCAGCTCCTTAAAAAACATTTTATGCCCCCGTAATTTTGTATAGGTAGATATTTATCTACTTAATTCCTTATTTATTATTATGGCTAATCATATAATATGATACTTAAGTATATATTGTATGTATGTATTTATGAATGTATGTAACATTTATGTATATGTAGGTATGTTTATTATATATATATATAATCATCCTTTCACGGTAAATGTTGATCCAGTGAGAAGTTAGAACAAATGTTGATCCACCTATTTTACGTATTTACTCAGCTCCGTGTCGCGCAAATTGATATACTTTGATCCATCCTTGATGCGCGTGTGACGTCGGTGGATTTGCACTTACAGGTTTTCAATATACTCATCAGCGATTTGACCAATATTTGTTGATCCATCAACGGTCGAAAAAATTATACTGAGTATGATTTCTTAGATCCAGAATATATTTAACTTATATGCGACATTTACTTAGACTAAGTTGATCCGGAGCCAAAATTGACGAATAGGTACTCGAACACAAAGCGGCAACGTCGCGTTCTGCGTGTAACAGAGAACCCAGTAGACTACTTCGGTAGAGTAATCTAAGAAAGATGCGTTAGCTGCTTGAGGATCAAACTTTGACAGATTTTAGATATTGCGGAAAGAAGTTTGCGCGGGTTTTGTAGCTACCTACCAGTTTTTAACCTCGGACGAAAAAAGAGTTGTGATTGTGTTTGGGTATACGTGTAAGTACCTACCTAGGTACTTAATATGCGTTTCCAATAACAATAGGACCAGCAAAGATGCCATCTTTTCACCAGTGCTGTCTGCCAGAAGCCGAATCAGAATAATAAAAAAAACCGGCCAAGTGCGTGTCGGGCCATGCGCAGTGTAGGGTTCCGTAGTAATTGCAAAATATATCATTGCTGACCTAGGATAGTGCTTTAATTTGATTTATGAATATTGAAAATATTTTGAGTTCTATAGTTTAAACGTTTACACGAGTCCGGCGTGCCAGACGCAACCAAACGCCTTCTCCATATCGAGGAATACTGCGACTGATTGCTCTCGCTTGTTGTAGGCGGTAGCGAGGTGGTGCAGTACCCTCGTCACTTGTAAAGTGGTGGAGTGTTCGGCACGGAAACCGAACTATTCGTCGCGTGGCTTCTCGAAGGCTTTCGCGGTACTCGACAGAAGAGTGATGGGATGGTTACTCCCAGGCAGCACGATGTTCTTGCCTGGCTTGGGGATCAGGATGACTCGGCCGAGCTTCCACGATGATGGGAAGTTCCCGGTACGGAGGATTCGCGGGGATAGGTGACGCAGGGTTTCGTTGGTGACTAGGTCGGGACTGGGTGCTTTGCGCAGTCTAGTTCGTCAAACCATCCTTTGGACTTGTCCGGGGGAGAACACGACGGAGTCTTCTGCCGGTAGTATCGGCGACTCGAAGTAGTCCTTCACATGTCGCTCGATGGTCTCTACGTGCTGCACATCCGCAGTCGGGTTGGGTGTAAGCTCCATCTCCAGGTGATCCACGAACATCTCCGCTCGATCCTCGGCGCGGTATCGTGGGGTTCCGTCACTGGCCATGAGGGTCTAATCGGAGGCGGCTTCCCGGAGAGTTGGCGGCAGAGGCGGTGCATGCCGGACCGGTCGTCGCCGGCTCGCTCGATGGCGGAGTGCCAAGATTCAACTGCGACTGTCTCCAGTGCGAGATCTGATCTGGGATCCTGGCGGCCAGAGCGTTCAGCCGCGTCTTCATGGTCTGGCACCGCGGTTTTTGCCATTGCTTTCGCAGCTTCCTCTTCTCCTCTTGCGTCGCTTGTATGTAGGCAGGCAGTAGATGCAGCGTTGAGGCTGGACTCTCGCAGCGCGATTGCGCGATGCGCAATTCCGCAATCGAACGCTGCGATCGAGTTACGTTTTCGGCGTTCCGCGAGTGAATAGCGCTATCACGCCATCCCTTTTAAATAGTTTGGCAATTTAGTGAAATAATAAAACCTAAAAATATGTGCCACGCGGCGAAACAACTTTTTTGCTTTTTTGTGTCTAAAATAGTAGAATAATATATCATTGATCAGCAACAAAACAATTAAAAACAATACAATACGTCACGTAGCCGCAAGCGCAAACAAAACCACAGAAAAAGTATAAATTAAAAATTTAAAACATCCCCGAAATGTGAATGTATCAGAAAGGTATGTACCAGAAATCCTGTTACCCAGTTTTCTGCTCTATCATCAGATCCTCCTGCTCGATCCTAGATCCTCGATAATCATCTATCTTACACCTACTCATTGAGATTGAGACCATTCTAATGTGCCCATACACACTATATCTACTATAAGCACAGAATAAGGATATTTTCATACAGAGGTCCGACGAAAGCGATTTGATTCTTTTTTAATCGATACAGAAATTTTGCGAGATGGTTCTCCAAAAAATTCTGGTTTTAACGCTTTAATCCTAATGCTGCAGGGCTACTGCCCACTACTGTACTATGGTTATTTGTTAACTGTCGATTAGGGATAGTTTTTTAGGTGCCAAGTAAAGACTACATAGTTAAATTCCAGGACCCAACTCCTCAATCCTGATGCTGCACGGGTTCTGCCTAGGCAGATAAAGTCACGGGTATCATCGCGCATCATTAGACGTTGGCGGCATTTACCACGAGATCAAAGGCGTCAAAATACTTTATCTCCTCCTTGTACTGTGCTATAAGTTTCTGAGGAGTTTGATATCTCAAGGTTACCAGTGAAAACTTGTAAGACCCCTTAATCAAGTATGAAATGAGCTGATGGTTTCAAAGGCCTGAGCAGATCTTCGTAAATCATAGCTAAGAACCATCTCGATCACGTCTTTCAAATAGAAAAACCGCATCAAAATCGGTGTATTCGTTAGGCAGCTACGATGGGACAGATACACGGACACTAGCGTATTCTTATTCAATATAGGAAGAATATTATAATATTAATAATATAGTCTTGTATGGATCGCAGAATCGCCGAATATTTGTGTTCAAAAATCGCTAAAACGCGTTGCAGTCACAAAAGGCCATAAAAACGCAAAAGCCATTCTTCTTCTTCTTCAGGTGCCATCTCCTACCGGAGGTCGGCTATCATGTTGGCTATTCGGACCTTACACACAGTACTCAGTCTGAACCATGTCCGGAGATTCTTAAGCCAAGAGGTCTGTCTTCTTCCAGGGGGTCTCCTACCTTGTATCTTCCCCTGTATTATTAGTTGGAGCAATTTGAACTTATCGCCACGCATTATATGTCCCAGATAGGTATTGCAGTTTTCATTTCTTTATTGTCTTTAAAACTTCTGCCCCTTTGTTGACCATCTGCAAAACCCTTTCGTTGGAAACTCTATCCGTCCATGATATTCTCAGAATTCTTCTATACACCCACATTTCAAATGCCTCTAGTCGATTGCTCGTATTTTGAGTTAAAGTCCATGATTCGACACCGTACAGAAGAACCGAAAAAACATAGCATCGTGCACCCTGGTAGAGATCTTTAAGGATCGGTTGCAGAGTAAGTGGCGCAACTTCATAAATGCGTTGCGTGCCTGCTCTATCCGGCACTTAATTTCTACGCTATGATCATTTTGGTCATTCACAATGCAGCCTAAGTACTGTAAGTACTGTAAGTACTGTAAGTAGTGCGAAAACGCGGAATCGCGGAATCGCGCAGCAGACGCAAATACGCAAAAGGCAATAAAAACGCCTCGGTCACTGCCGCTAAAAATCGGAGTGGGGCCTCTGGTTTATCCGTTTAATCTGTAGCTTTAATAGAATAGAATAGAGTAGAGTAGTTGAGTAGAGTAGAGTATAGTGGAGAAAAGTGGAGTAATGTGGAGTAGAGTGGAGTAGAGTTGAGTAGAGTGGAGTAGAGTACCTAGAATAGAATAGAATATTTGCAAGAATGTTATTTAGAAGAACACAATCAGGTCTTACAATTAATTTGCACTAATGCATTCAAGTAATTCATTAGTGTGCAAATTTGAAAAATACATTGCTGCATAATTTTACTTGAGTATTAATTTGAAAACCAAAGAGTTAACATCACTGCAAGTTGCAACAGAACACAGTACCCGTTAGAAAAACTACGCGAGCCCTCACAAAGCTCAGCTTTTTGCTAGTTAAAAATAAAATGAAAACAGTGCATAAGGATAAGTATTTAGATATTGTTAAATATGTGTATTAAAAAGTATTAAATATCACTGTGTCAATGGATATTATGTCCAAATTATAGCAGTCCATTTATACAATATCAATAGTTAACTCACATATTCATTATTAAAATTAAAACATGTGTAAATTAAAAAAAATGATTTTTAAAATACAAGCTTTTAGTAGCTACCTACATCATCACACCTTGAATATCATCTAGGACCAGAGTACTTGTCAAGATAAATCAAACGAGCCCAAACTCGATGGGGTTACATAGTTTCATTACAGAGTTCCCTTAACAACATTTCAGCTCCATCATCAGACCCTGCATATTATCTGGGACCAGAATTCTTGTCAAGACAAATCAAACGAGCCCAAACTCGATAGGGTTACCTAGTTTCATTACAGAGTTCCCTTAAGCACCTTTCAACTTCATGATCAGGTCCTCGATATCATCTAGGACCAGAGTACCTACCAAGACAAATCAAACGAGCCCAAATCATCGACCAGAGTACTTATCAAGACGAACTAAACGAGATCAAACTCAATAGGGTTACGTAGTTTCATCACAGAGTTCCCTTAACCACCTTTCAGCTCCATCATCACACCCTGGATATCATCTAGGGCCAGAGTACTTGCCAAGACGAATCAAATGAGTCCAAATTCGATGGGGTTACGTCGTTTTATTACAGAGTTCCCGTAGTCATCTTTCAGCTCCATCATCAGATCAGCTCCATGTCATTGTCATCCGATTTACATCTACATACAAAATTTCAGCTCTATTGGAAGCCGGGAAGTGGTTGTAATTCATCTTGCAAGATTTGACCTAAACATACCTACATACTCACATAAATTGCAAGATAATATATAATGCTTGTAAAAACATTCTCCATAGGCCAGTCTCCAGTTTTACTTTAAACGTTCGTACGGCCAAGATACGAAACGGCAACGTCGCGGCTGCTTTAAGCCAATCCGATCGTTTGCTATGCTCTGATTGGCTCATTTAAATCGGATCAACATTTTCCGTAACTATCGCAAGGTGGATTTGTATATCGGATCAACTTCGGCGAACGCTAGTAAGAAGTTCCGTGAGTGTAGATGTTGATCCGGTCGGATCCACATTAGTTACCAATGATGCATATTGGATCAACAAAAGGCGCCGGATCAACATACATTTTTGGATCAACAAAGTGCTCGCGTGAAGTCGCGTCTGATCAACATTTACCGTGAAGGTATCTCTATATATATATATATATATATATATATATATATATATATATATATATATATATATATATATTATGTATATATTATAATATTATATATATTTCACCTAATTTTTATTTTCATAATTTATTTATTTTAAGTGTACACCCTCATCCAGTATTTCTTATTACTGTTTCGTCATTAGGTTGCCTGGAAGAGATCGCTTCTTAACGATAAGGCCGCCTATTGTACAGCTTATATCCTTATATTATGTATGTTTTATGTTCTTTTATTTTATGTTAATTGGTGTACAATAAAGAATATTTTCATTTCATTTCATTTCATTTCATTTCATTTCATTTAAGCAAATTCCAATAATATCAAATTATCTCTTATTTATCCTAAAAAAGTAGTTTATCCCACCACCACATTCGTGAATGCGGTGCCATCAGTTCTGTATTATCGAGTATTGCATTCTACGAATTTATAAAAATATCAAGTAATAATTTGTCTTTTCAAAAAAAATGTTTTACCTGACAGATTTACTGGCTACAACCCAGAACTTGTATCAAATAATTAATTATGTTATTCATTTCTTTAAACAATGTTTTCATCTTAAAATTGCTTATTTATAAAACATTCATTATCAAATATTTAAAAAAAATCATTCACAGTCATCTAAATAGTAATTTAAATAATATAAAATTTATTATTCATCCAAAAAATAAAGTCAACAAGAAAATAATATATCTATATAAATCTAAAATAAACAATCGTTAATTTGTATTAAAATAACTAAATAATCGGCAATCAAAGCAATTAATTTGTTCGTTAATGGTAAACGGTTCGAATTCTGAGAATCCATCCCTAGCATTACTAATGACGTTCATCTCTGTTTCAAGCAGTCGCAATATATATTTTTTTTATTCGCAGGTGATCTCAAAATCTCTAGCTACTAATCAACACTGAACTTGATTGCTAGATCCTTTAAAAATACCTAGACAATCTAACTGTATCCGTCCCTATCGATTTGTAATGTACCTGACGAACGACCTCTCAAAATCACCATTCCTTCATTTCTATAATTTCATGCTTGTTGTCAACGAAACTCTCTTTTTACCATACCAATTACTAAATCAGATTGGAAACGTTCAGAAAAATCTTTCGTTCACCGCATTATTGCCTATGAAACTCACTACCTCAGCATATTAAAGACAGTCAATACACACTTTCAAATTTAGAGTGAAGCAGCACTATCTTTCTTAATGTACTGTATAGAATTATAATTTTTATAAAAATGTTTTTGAAAAATATGTATTTTTGCGTATTTATGGTTTATTATATAATTTATTTAAAAAAAAATAAAAAAAAAATTTAACTTTATTGGATAGAATGTTATTGTACTACCATGTACATCTGTTAGAAACCCAAAGAGTTTAACATCGCTGCAACGGAACTTAATAACCATTAGAAAAACTACGCGAGCCCTCACAAAGCTCAGCTTTTTGCTAGTATATTATTATAGTATATAATTATATAAGGATGTACATTTTATACCCATGCACCACTTTTTAATTTCACCTCTCACTTTTGAGCAAGATGAAAGAAATCTCCACATAGAGATAAGCTTCACCTTTGTCCAATTCATCTGATAATAGATTTTAACAGATTTTATAAATAATAAAAATAACATAAATATATTCAAATTCAATTCAAATCCAATTCAAATTCAAATTAAGTATTTATAAAATTAATGATATTATCGTTCAAAACTTCCATGAAGAGTTTCTTTTTAAAATATTATCTTTTAAATTTCTACTACAGGCGCAAGTTGACGTTCAATGCGTTGAAATACTTATTTATAAATAAATAAATAATCTGCTTGCCTATCTTTGTAGAACCAATGCTGGAAAATTTTTAAATATGCGTCAACTTGTGGGCATTTACATTAAATAGTTCATAAACACACACATTAACTTTCTCTAAGAAAGGTTTAAGAATGCCACTAATAAAGTATTTTTTTAATGCCACTAGCACAGTTAAATACGAGTAGATCTAAATCAAGACAAGACAATTTTAAGAATAAGACAAAATAACATTAGATATAATTCCAAGTATTGCACAATATTTTGCTCCAGTTTACCTTCGTAAGTGTATTTTAACCTACTCGTATGTTTCTTCAGTTTCAATCTTCAATCATTAATCATTATACGTAAGTATACGATACAACTGTTTATTTATTTTCCCTAAGAATAATCGTAATTTTCATCGCAATAAATTGGTAAATCGATCACCAAATTGATTTACAAGAATTATAAATAATAATCAATAATTCATGATTAAAACCTCGTCAATATACCCCGCCTATCGTACCCGTAATGAATATCCTCAAAACACAAATGTTTCATCAACTCACAAAGAAACAGTTCATTAGAATATATTTATTATAACATTCTTTATCAAAGAAAAGTTCATATTCATCACATTCATCAACTTCAAATATTCATAATGATAATATTAGGTAATTCTCAAAAGCACTATATGTCACTAACATATTTGCTACCAAAGCTTGCTACTGGAGTTATATACAAAATAATAATAATATGTATTATTATTTAAAACACTCCACGTATTAATTGCGATTTCCCGTTTCTCAGTTCATCAAGTCAAGTTCTTATGAATAAAATATTGCATGTACCTACCATACTCTGTAATCAAGTAGGTACGCAATAAAATTTTCTAAAAATTGAGTAAGTAAATAAAGATTCATCAAAAAAGTTATCTTCAAAAACATACTGATTTTACTTAGATAACTTAAGTTGTCAAATTCCCGATTGCAAAGAATTTAAAAATAACCCTCTTTTTGTCTGTTTTCTTTTTTTTTGAACCCTACTTACGCGATTATTCATACAAACGCATTATTATAAAGCAAAGTATATAACATAGACGTGATTCTTCAAACTTTTTTTTATATATATATATATATATATATATATATATATATATATATATATATATATACCAACTTAAACGACCCGAAGGTATATTTATTTCGTTCAATAATAACTTCATATTAATATATTTATTTTAAAAAATATTGGTAAGTCCTACAAAACAACGCAACATAAAATGCACGCGGTCAACCAATCGCGTATCCTACCCGTAAATGCTGATCAAAAAGCTACACGACCACCTAATAATAAAGAAAGTACTCTTAATTTCATCTGATTTTTGACAGTCTTGCCTTTTCATATTATGATTAAAGTTTAAGCCCTTCTTGCCCTCGCGGCCAATTAAGAACAATTATTATATTGACAAATATTTACAATCATGCAGGTGATCTTAAGTTTATCATCAAAGGACAATCTTGCCAATCTGAGTAGTCTACTCTAATTCGTATCATTGGGCATTTTGCCTTTAATCGTGTCACAGGCTTTCTTACCTTCGTATCATTTAAATGATTGCTAATAAATTACTTAAGATATAATTCACTGTTACACTTTGTCCACCTCTAAACCACTATTATTTATCCCGATTAGGTTTATTCAAATTTTTTCAGGCTAATTACTGTATTTAGGAAAATTACGGTAATTTTAAAGTTTGGAAAAAATATATACTAAAAGAAGTTGGTTAAAAAAATAAAACAGCAGAACCCTTTAAAAGAGATTCACTCATGCCCATTAATGATAATCATTCTCGATTTCGGCTTGGTTCTGATTTTATTCTACTAGGCGGGTAGATCCACGAATTGAATATTAGGAAGATAATGAAATCATGGCGGAAAACGTGTGGCATAGTTTGCATCACGTACACGATACTTAAATTTACCAATATTTCCTTAAATATTATAAAAATATTAAAATATTGAAATAAAGGTCTATGATATGAAAACTGTTATAGTAGTAGTAGATCTCCTTTTTTTTACGGAAATATTTTTAATACCTACAATGTGCCAAGATAAATTTATTCTGTCAATAAAGTGGACCAAATAACTTTTTAGAATTAAATTTCTCAAATAGAGAACATATTTCAGTGCTGTTTGAAATTATAGAACTTATCTTCCTGGGATGCACACTAGTATCGTGAACCGTGTGGATATAAAACTATCATAAAGTTTAACTATCAAAATATTATGTATGACATATTTTATTGTTTTTCAATTGAATGCAGATACTTAACTGAGAATTTGCACGCCATGCATAATATGGCAAAATATGAAAGAAAATATTATTACAATATATTACTATCGCTTTTCTACTCACATTTAGCAACTAAACGATATCATTTCATTTCATGTATAACTTGACACTCTCACTTATCTTTAGGACACCCGTAGTCCGCCAAATAAAATTTATCACTTCTTTGAAATCCACGGCACACTTGGCCACTGTTCGAATGTCTATGGACGCACTGGTCCAATACGGTAACATACATAGTTACCATCAACAGACACACATGGTCCAATACAGTAGGTAGAATACTTATTTACCGCCTATAGACGCACTGGTCCAATACAGTAGGTAACATACATAGTTACCATCAACAGACACACATGGTCCAATACAGTAGGTAACATCATAGTTACCGTCTAAAACTAAAACTATCATTTTGACTCAACTCATAGTCTAACTATGCCTTTCAAGTAAGAAGGCTTAGAATCAAACATATCTATCAAATTTTGGCTGCCACAAACTATTATTTTCACTCAACTCATTATTTCATTTTACCCTCCAAATAAAACATGACGAAAATTACAAATCTTGAATTTGATTGCACATTACATTTTTAGTCAGTTGAAACGAATGGCATTAACACACATGGTTAAAACTTAAAATAAATAAATAAATTAAGGACTTACATAACTTCATATGTTGTACCTGCATTTTTGTGAATAAAATTTCATTCATTCATTCATTCACACTTAGTCCAATATAGAATAAACTTTGTTAAATCTCACAGATTTATATATATATATTCACTCGCTATCCTTATCAACCCCACACTGTTTATAAACTGTTCATCGAGTTCGCAACTGTATTAATATTATCTGCCTTAACTTAACACCGGCAAAAAAACTATGAAAATTATATAATGTGGGTACTATATAAATGATTCATAATTGATGTCATACCTTCAACCCTTTTAACATCTTCTAAATGTATCGAGTTCTCATAACATAAGAAAGACTATTTCTCCAAATGTTGAATATAGCAAGGATACATTATCAAAGAGTCGCTTTGACCAAATGATCCAAACTGATATGTCAACATAGCTTTTCGTCATGATCATACGGGATATAATCCTATATGAAAATTGACCTACCCGAAATTAATGATGGGTGTTGCAATGCTAACAATATCACAGGAAAACAGTACCAAAGAGTAGCCTTAGCCAAATGTTCCAAGTGATAAGATAGAATCACTGTAGTCTTAGTAAAATTATTGTAAAGGACAAAGCCTTTCAACAACTTATTACTAAATTAACACCATTAATTCCATATAAAATACTATAATCTTAGCTATTCGAAAAATAATTATTCACAACTATTTTGAAGGTATAACATTTCATACAAAGTAATCACGTCTTACATACCATTGGGTTCATATTGTCACTTCTGAAGTTGTCACAAATATCGATACTTTGCCCATTTTTAACCGAGCTATTCAAAGATAAATCACTAACTGACTGTCCTCCGCTCTCGACCATCCGGCACTCGCTTTATCCCCCCCATTTTTCCCACTCTTAGCGTCATTTTGTCAGGGCTACACGTGCTTATTCCTGATTGGCCAACGCAACCATGTTTGCCAACAACTAACAAGTTACCAACATAAACAAGTGTTGCCACACTGAAAGAATTGCCACTTGAAAAATTCATTTAACACAGTCTTTTTTTATAAAATCATGACAGATCTAACTACCTAATCCTTAATCTTGCTTCATTTCATCATCATCATCAGCAACCCATCAACAGCTCACTAGGTACTGAGCGCAGGCATGTCCAGGTCCCTTCTGAGAGAAGTTATAAGTAGGTCATAGTCCACCACGCTGGCCCAATGTGAATTTGCGGACTTGGAGAACTCTCAGGTGTGCAGGTTTCCTCACGATGTTTTCCTTCTTCGTTGAAGCATGTGATATTGTGCGTGCCAACGATCCAACCTGCGATCCCCCGACAAGGAGACCACAGTCCTAGCCACTAGGCTATCACTGTGTACCCTATTGTGGTTTGTTTATTTAAGAAACTTAAAAAATCTCTACATTTAGGTAGGTAGTTATAATAAACTTTAAAATGTAACAAACAAACAAAACAACAATAAAATAAAGAGCGTTGTAGACGGGAAATGTGCCTTAAATATGTAACAGCTTAAACGATAAACCCCAAGCAATAAAAACGAAATAAATTCAACGGTAGGTAAACGTTATCCTTTCTAGTAGGTAAGTACCTACCTATCTAATAGCAAATACTACCCAGTAAAAACGGAAAAACGGGGCTAGGAACATAGCTTCGTATCACCTACTTTAACGGTGAAGGGAAAAGTCGTGAGGAAACCAGCTGTGGTATTCTCTAAAATTGATCACATCAGTGTAAATGACCTTTGATTGGCTAAATTTATGATGTTCCTGCTGAGTCAATGCATTTTAAGATTTATTTTTTTCCTTTTTTCATATTTTATTTAATTTTACATAAAAATTTATTTAACTTGCAATTTGCACTTTAATGCATTTTAAGGCGATTTAATTTGGTGGTGGTGGGAGGAAATTTAATTTGGTTTTTCGCAATTTGTAAACTATACCTACGACAAATAGGCTTATGGCATTCTAATTGCCCAAATGGCAGTAGGTAATAGGTTCACAGGTTTATATGTATATAAAAATCTTTACTTGAATGTGTCCAGTTTAAGAAATTAGTCCGAGTATCGACTAATTTGTGAGTAACTCATGTCAAACTCGAATCAAAATATGATTTTGGGCTTTTCCTATTGGCCAAAACCATGTTTTGACATTGAAATAGTCCTTTAAGGACAGCGATAGAAGTTACGCGATCGCCACCCTGATGAACCTACTCAATTTACCTACCTAATCAATTTTAGAGAATAGTTATGTACCACAGCTGCATGTCTGAGAGTTCTTCATATTGTTTCAATAGTGTGTGAAGTCTGCTAATCCGCTTGGCTTGACCATCATTCTGGACATGGCCTGAAGTCTGAAACCCTTCTCACTCTGAGAGGAGATCTCTACCTAGTCATATAGGCCGGCGATGGATTGAGATGAATCATAGGTAGGTACCTACTAATACTTATTATAAATACGAAAATTTGTTTGTTGGTTTGTCCTTCAATCACGTCGCAACAGAGCTACAGATCGGCGTGATTTTTTGCATGGGTAGGTACCTATAGTTGAGGTCCTGAGAGTGACATAGGCTACTTTTTATTCCGGAAAATCGAAGAGTTTCCGAGGGATTTTAGAAACTAAATCCACGCGGACGAAGTCGCGGGCATCAGCTCGTAAAGAAATACCCTAGGATTTTTGTCGTTAAAGTAGTCATTTGAATTTAATTAGATTTTCCATTAAGTCTGCGTCTCCACAAAATGTCAATATAATGGTCACAGTATGGTATGGATTGAGGTGGGTATATCCACTGAATACCTATTAATTTATGCGGTAACTAAGGTAAAGTCATCACACTATCACATCACATCACGTCACATCACATCACATCACATCACATCACATCACATCACATCACATCACATCACATCACATCACATCACATCACATCACATCACATCACATCACATCACATCACATCACATCACATCACATCACATCACATCACATCACATCACATCACATCACATCACATCACATCACATCACATCAGATCACATCACATCACATCACATCACACTATCACATCACACTTCACATCACACTATCACACTAATCACATCACATCACATCACACTATCACACTAATATCAATTATCACACTAATATTATAAAGGCGAACGTTTGTGTACCTACCTATCTGAGTGTATGTTTGTTACTCTTTCACGCAAAAACTACTGAACGGATTTGGCTGAAATTTGGAATGGAGATAGCTCATACCCAGGATTAACACATAGGCAATTTATCCCGGAAAAGGAAAGAGTTCCCGCGGGAATCAAAAAACCTTAATCCATGCGGACGAAGTCGCGGGCATCGTCTAGTAGTTATATACAATTGAGTAAGTAGTCGGCCAAGAATGAAATGAATTTTTGTTGTAATTTTTTACAGCGAACAGTAAGTAGTCGTCGACTACGCGCACCATTAAGCGATTACGAGAAAGACCGTCCAAATGTAATCATTTACCATATTATTATCATTTTGCCGACTCCAACGTCCGCAAACTCCATTTCGCCGCCTAAATACGGGTGCGGAGCCAATTTTTTAAATGCGGTACGCTCAAAATAAATTATGTAGCAAATGGGGAAGGCGCAACGGCCAAACAAGAAATAAAACGGATGAGTGCGACTCGCGACCCGCCAGAGGGAGACAGACGTATGACTCCACCTCCTTCCCCCTTCCCTAACCCACCAGACCCCCTATCGTTCCACTTGAAGACGGGCCCGACTAAGCTATCGTTTTATTGTCACTTACACCTTGCCAAAGATTTGTTTACTGTTGAAAATCTCTTGTCTGTAATCCGAGTTAGTTATGTCTATGAGCATAAAGTTCAAATTGGTGTGCCATTTTGTTAAGATGTAATCGAAATTGAGATAAGCTGGTTTAGGATTGTCTTAGTTTAATTTGTTAATGTTGTTGTATTTATGCTATTCAGACTACATACATTTCAGACTGGTGTCGATGACACGTTTCTGTACAACTGCAGCCTCAGTTTATGGTAGGTATCTACTTACTAATTGGTAACTGATGAATGATGAAAGAATAGAATAGAAAATTCTTTATTGCACAACAAGAAATAAAGGTTGATACACAAGAAAAGGAAAATTAATACAAGGTGCAAAGGCGGCCTTATTGCAAAAGCAATCTCTTTCCAGGCAACTTGTCTGGAGAGGAAAACGTCAAAGAAGAAAATGGGATAGTGCAAGCTAAGATCGAGGAAAGTTAAAACATGCTATTGTAACACATAGCATAGCAGTGAAATGAATACTTAATATGACATAATATAATGAAATAAATAGTATATGTATATCATCATCATCATCATTAACAACCCATCAACGGCTCACTACTGAGAAAAGTCTCCTCTCAGAGAAGGGTTATAGGCCATAGTCCACCACGCTGGCCCAATGCGAATTGGCGGACCTCACACACCTTCAAGAATTACGAAGAACTCTCAGGTGTGCAGGTTTCTTCACGATGTTTTCATTCACCGTTGAAGCAAGTGATATTTAATTGCTTAAACGCACTTGACTCCGAAAAGTCAGAGGTACCTACGTACCCGGGATCGAACCTGCGACACCCCGAATAGGAGACCACAGTCCTAACCACTAGGCTATCACTGCTTTATAACATAAATTATGTAAATTAAAGTAATGTAAATATATAATATATACATATCCGTTGTATACACTTAAGGTGTCAAAGAAAGAAAATGTTTTTTCAGACGTTGTTTGAAGATAGGGAGTGATTTAGAGTGTCTAATTTCGAAGAGGAGGGAGTTCCATAGTAAGGTAGATGATGTCCCTAGGAAGGCTAAGCTACTCATTAATTCGTCTCATAGTTTCGAATCATGGGCATCCACAGCTGCACATAACTCTATAGCAAAAGTCACCACATAATAGATACCTCAATAGCCCAACGGTTAAAGGTGCGAACTGAAAACTGATAGGTTGATAGTTCGATCTCCACCCATTGCAGAAGATATTATACTACATAAGATAATACATAAGATAACAGTACCGAGACAAAGATTGACTGTCCATCAGCGAAATGTCTATTGCATGTCAATAAAAAATTATAATTATTTGTTAGATTATGTTAAGGTTATGACTATTAATAAATTCAAAAATTACATGTTAAATAAATTATTATATGATAATATTTATGGCATTAATGATTACTTTAAAATGAAATTTAACTAAAAGACAGACATCTCAAACCTTAACATCTTAATTTTTGACATTAATAATGGGTATACCTTAATTTAAACCAAATTAATACCTATATTTGCACGCCTATAAGGCAAAACATATTCGGAATCACAAAATATCTTTGTAACCTGTTTTTAACCCATATTTATAATAAAGAAAATAAATGCATTTATTATCATATTATTATTATTACTTACACGTCAACGGCTCACTATACTGAGCGCAGATCTCAGAGAAGGGTTATGAAGGCCATAGTCTACCATGCTGGCCCAATGTGAATTGGCAGAGTTCACACACCTTCGAGAACATTATTGATAATTCTCAGGTGTGCAGGTTTCCTCACGTTATCCTTCACCGTTGAAGCACGTGATATTTAATTGCTTAGTAGATATAATCTCATAAATTTATCTCTGAAAACTGAAACCACGAAATTGGTACTTAGTCAACCTAACTTAACTCTTAAACGAATTTTTAGCACCATGTGATGTGACAGTGTGTCTTATAGAAGAGAAGGTTCCTATTTTTTTCACTATAAGTTAATACTTCTACGACTAGGTAAAAATAAAAAAATAATTAGTTAAATAGGACCTAAAACCTCATAAAAATAAATTAAAATATACCTAGATAAGCTAAACTTAATTAAGTCTAAAACTAAATCCGCCCTGTGATCAAACGTAAACGTTAAACAGCTGTTTTAGTGAAGACTAATTTATAAATGTAGTAGGTACTTAGGTATGACCTGCCATGTGACATGTCCCTTCCAAGTTAACCCGCTACCATCTTAGACTGTACCGTCACTTATCATCAGGTGAGATTACAGTCAAGACGGCACTTGTTAACAATAAAAAAATAGCAAATAGGAGAAATAAACGAAAATAATAATAATGTCTACGATCTCGCACATCTAACAAAGTCAATGCTACGAAGTGCTACGAACCACCAACAACAAAAGCCCTAATTTCGTAATTCCGTAACCAGACTCAAAAGAAAAGTTGTCGTCAATTCAATTTGCATTGAAGGAGGATCGAGTAACGTACAAATTAAGTTTCAGAACTGATCAGAGAGCATGGGAAAATTGGATTATCGTCCCGCGCAGTAATCTGACCGGCCGGTCACTTAATTCTCGTTCTCATTCACTCAATCTTCAAGCGTCTACAGACGTGCCAACTTCAAACTCATACTAACATACCAATTGAGTTGCTAATAGGTAATTAATGATTAAAATGCTGAAGGGTAAAGAAATTGGAATATCATTTTGCAAACTGTCGTCTAGAGGACTTTTACATAATTTCTGATTTTTTACAATTTAATTCTGTGGATCATTTTTAACCGACTTAAATAAGAAGGAGGTTCTCAATTATTATTCGTCGGAATCTTTTTTTTTATGTATGTTCACTGATTACTCGAAGACGCCTGAACCGATTTGGAAAATTCTTTTTTTGTTTGAAAGGGTATACTTCTCAGGTTGTCCCACTTAAATTTTATCGAAATCGGTGGAGCGGTTTTAAAAAAATCAACAATATACTTTGTAGTGGCGCGGGCGTTTGAAGTCGGTTGTTTAAAAAGAATTTTCTATATTAAATTATAAAGAATGAAAATCACGAAGTAAAGACGGACTTATGAGCCTTGAACGAATTCTAAACATGATTGGTCGAGGCTCCATTACAAGCTCCCTTCGTGCTCGGTACGTCAAGCCAAGACTAAGTTTTATAGTTTGTCTAAAAACAACTGTTTGGAGCCGACACGCCAATCTTGGAATTTAGAACTGACATTTAATAATATTAGTATTACTAAATGGGTTTGATGAAAATTAGCTTGACTCAGCTGTGGACTTAACTGAACTTTATTAACATAGGTTCAAAGTTCGAAATTCAGTTTAACTTAGTCTTAGTTAAACTGGAGGTGCATAAACATTGACCGAACTGAAATCGGTACGTATGTGGATCCTTTTTTTTCGGTGTCCCGAGCACGTCGTTAAAAGTATTTCGAAACGTATAAATAATTTACGAAACGAGGACATAAAGTTTGCCGAGCGACCCCCGCATGCAAATCGAGTTGGAGGAAAGAAGTGTCCGCGGCCGTCGCCGTCTCGCTCCTTCGCTCAACTTTGGTGTTCATGCGAAAACGAGAAGAGAGATTGTTACTGCTGGTGTCGGAGGGAGATAGAGGATTTCGGTAGTTGCGTTCCGCTAAGTGAATCAGTGCCCGCGTTCGCTATTAAATCAGGGCGCGGGGAGGGGGTGGCGCGTGCTAAAATGCTCTTTACGGGTGGGGTTTTGTTTGGCGAGGGCGGTTTCTGAGCGATTACTCGTCAGTCGTGCTCGCGACGGGTGGTGGATCGGTCGTGTGTGTCGGTACAATGGCCGCGCGGTGACCGCGCTTCTCGTAAACGGTTAGGCGGGAAAATTCCCGCCCACAACACGGCAAAATATTTTCAGACGCTAATAAGGTAATTGGATTAGAAATATTTTATTTCTGCAGTGTTACAGGTAGTTCAGTTGTGTCTCATAAGTTTCTGTTCTCTGCTATCAATTAAAGCAGTACACAAGTAACCTCCAAAAATGTTTATAGGTAATTTTAAAATATTTATTTAAAAATAAGACTGTCGTAAATGCTTTGAATGAAAAGTTCAAAACGTATAAATTTTTATTAAAAATAAAATAAAAAAATCTAGGGTTGTCGTTTCAACACTAAATATACCTAATTATACCTAAATATACTTACTCCTACATCTTACGCTGTGTAGGCATGTAAACTCACTTAAAAAGTTAAAAACGCAGAATTATATTTTATTTAGCTTTTAAATGCGCTCATCCAAAAAGTACCTAACCACTTCAAAATTAAGCGCACCTATTAAAGAGTACATAACCAAATACAAATGATATACTGCAGGCACTATGCCGCCCGCCCTACATCGTCTACAGGAAAATTAACCAACACAAACTGGCCTACGTAATGGGACCTACGTAACAGTAAATGAGAGCGGCATCTATTAAAATTATTGTGAAGTTCTGTAAAAAATACTGAAGCTCATTAAAAATGAAATAATTTCGTTTCTTTATAATATTTTTATCTAATTTTAGTATTTTTAATTGTTCAAAATATAACTAAAATTATACCTAGGTACATAAGTTTCAGCCTCGGCCTTTCAGTCGATTTTGACATAGAGCTTCGAATTCAATCTCCACTTTGAAAGCCCATAATTTCGTCAATTTTAAGGGAAAAATTAAAAAAATTTTTTGTACTATATTCCAAATTATTTTTAAAATGATATACCGCAACCTTATGTAACGCTATAAAAATATTTTACTTCGCATTCGCTTCTATGTGAGCCTTACGGTAGTAAATATAATAAGTCTATGATGAGAGCCCCCTTGAAATAAAGATTTTTATTACTTTTTAAGCAATATTCGGCTGAAAGCCATCGGTTTATTTATATTGTTTAAATTTGAAGAAATTTAGTTCAGTAATTCAGAAGTTATAAGACTCTGATAGACGGACGGACAAGTGCAATTTCACTCAAGTGATAAATCCTGGCTCTAGCGCAATTTTTTAAGTTATAACTAACGTTAACTATAGAAATCTGGATATGACAAATCATGATGATTTTCCAAAAACTATTTTCCAAGCTAAAAATAGATTTATGCTATACTAGCTGATGCCCGCGACTTCGTCCGCGTGGATTAATCCCGCCGGAACTCTTTGATTTTTCGGGATTTTATAGGCAAAATTTTGCTACTTTGGGTTACATTATTGCAATTTTCTTAAGGATCTCTAATTTTTTTGAAAATAAATTATATTAATATAAAATAATAGCCTAAGTTACTTCCTGATAGCTTTGTATTGGTCAAAAAATAGTTCAAATCGGTCCAGTAGTTACAGAGCCTATTCGGTACAAACAAACAAACAAAAAAACAAACAAAGAAAAAAATCTTTCCTCTTTATAATATTATTATAGATAAATATGATATATGCTTGTAATTCAATTAACTGTAGATATAATTATTATCCAAGACCACCTACAAATTCAATTTCTAATAAACCGCATATATTCAGACTAGAGGCTTTCTCAACGGCGATAGGCAAACAACTCAATTTGCACTACTTAGCTATTCACAAAAGCGAAATAATGCCAACACGGTAGTTTCAAAGCGCGCATATAATTCCGCATCTAGTAGGTTTAGTCGGATCCAGTTAGGGGTTTTCGGAAGCTTCTCAAACTAATAAATCAGGTTTAGGTTTAAAAAGGAATGTGTCCATGTTAAGTAAAATTTGAATACGAGCCAAACTAGGTACCTGCCTTGCCTGAACTCCTGAGAGATTTTCATAAACCATTCCTTTTTTAAAAGGAAGGTTTATGTTTAAGGTTTATGTTTAGGTTTTTTAAGTGTTTTATCTCTGGGAGGCATATTCGGGAAGTTTTTGTAGTGACACAAACAAGTGGGAAGTTTTCATGATCGTTCTCATTATAATTTAAATCCGTAGCACCTTCGTAGAGCCTACGTAGCTTCTTATATCGTTGCTACACTATATAATAATGCTACTACGTTTAATGATATGTAAATTAAAAAAAATTAAGTACACATAATTAATAAATATGCTGTTGAGAAACCGTCGCACCGTTTGGAAGGAAATATTGTTTTTCTAGTTTTGAGAAAAGCACTGAAATATTAAAATAGTTTCCTGGCTGGGTCAAACTTGGGATATTGAGTTTCTAAAATGGTTCAACTTTAGTTTAATGGAAGGCTACCGTCAAGTAGCTATGGCAAAAACATACTGCCAAACGATTTCGCGTCCCGATTCGAACTCTGCGTCGACCCCGGATTGAAGTGTGGGTTAAATATAACTGACTTGTTCCAAGTCAGCCCACTCATATCTTAGACAAGGGTTAAAGTGTCAATTAACACAAAAAAATGTTTATGATCGTTAAGATTTTCAACAAACTCTATATTTAATCATTAAAATCCGTAGCATTTTCGTAGAACCTTCGTAGCACATTTATATCGTTGCTATACATAATGTAACGTTTTAATCAGTAACTTTTCTATTACGACGTATTAGGAATGCCGTTCGAAGAACCAGCAAGAAACTCGGCGGTTGTTCTTTTTAAAATATACATAAAAACAATGGCCCCTGGAGCAGACGTGTTCTAGAGCGAAGAACATAATATGTATCTATGCAAACGTAGTTTAGGACGAACTCCAGCCCACGGTTATGTAGTGACACGTCCACGATAAGGTCTATGTCCAACCGTGGACATCATAGGCTAACCAAAAAGAGCGAGAAACCTACTAAGTGGTACAACGTTTCTTGATTTTGTTAAAGTACATCGAGGCATCGTAATTGCGTCGGGCGCCAACTGCGATTGCATATCAATATGTCTGCTGTAATTGAGCTTATTGCTCGCCTTTTATTGGCCTTTATTCTATTACGGGACTGATTGGACCGCGCAATGTTCAATACTGAAAGTATTTTATAAGTAGGTAGGTATACGACACATAACGTACTTACGTAGTTACTACAACGGAAGCATTATTTTCTTAGGGCCTGTTTCACAACCTTCAAGTAAACTTTCACCGATAAATAAAGTTGACGTATTGACAGTTTTTGTACGGGCAATCTGTCAAAACTTTAAATTTATTTGTCAGTTCAAGTTTACTGGAAGGTCCTAAAGTCTTATTAAATACAATTTTTCAGATATTTTCTCAGGTAGGTTAACCTATAGCTGTATATAAAGTGCAAGTGATGTAGCTTGTTCTTACATTAAGATCATCCTTCAGTAGCAAATTAAATCCATTTAGTTTCCACAAAAGCATAAATTATGTTATCAGTTACGTCTCGGCTCTAACTCAATATCTCGATACTTCGGAATTAAGTTTGTCTCAAATTCTGTTGCGCGAACTTTGAATCAAACTTAGTTTAATTCAAGGATCTGTGTGTCGCAGGGGTGAATACCTACTGTTGAGTCTCAAGACTTATCCAAGTATAAGTTCACTTACCTATCCGATTTTCAGTAGTGGTGATAGGTAAGTTCCAGGCTCTACCAGCAGGCTTGTTATTACAGACTTATTGGGATAATGCCTGTGTTGAAAATAAATTATTTCTTACCGATCACTAAATAAATGTTCTTCTAAAATAAGTACAAGTGTTTAAAATACCCCCGACATTTGAATCTATGGCCAGATTATGTACAATATACCTGACATCCTGTTACCCAGTTTTCTGCTCCATCATCAGATTTTCCTCCTTGATCCTCGATCATCATCTATCTATCTAAATCATTGAGACCATTCCAATGAGCCCAAACACATTATATCTACTGTAAGTTGCTGAGTTAAAAATACACTTCCACTGCCAGTTTTAAGTGTAATAACCATTTTAAATCATCGAATATATTACAAAAAGTGTTTTTAAATGTTTTATGACTCGGACGATAGCCCACATGATGATAAATAATTTTGAGTTTGAATTTGAATTTCTAATTTGAATTCGATGATAAGTTAGCGCTCAACTGCAATTTCTAGTCTTGACTTCGTAGTAGTATGGAGCTAAACGAGTCAACTTGGGAGTGTTATTCAGTTTTTACGTGTCATCGTATCCGTATTTACCCTGTCAGTTACCCTGTCAGGATCGAACTCAAGACCTATCGGTTATGAAGCCCCAGAGCTCTGCACAAAATTTTATTAGCATTAGCACGATACCTAAACAAATTATTCAGAAAAACTGAACATAAAACAGATCAGAGTATCAGGCATATCGTCCTATAAAGCGATTAAAGGCCGCCGAGACCCGTTTACACAAATTGTGACTGACGGCTCTGCCCAGGGTTAACACTCATTTTTTTATTAAATTTTAATCCACTCAGTGTCGCTTCGACTTTTTATTCGGTTAATGTTTACCTTTTTAATGTTATTTGTATTACTATCTACATCGAATAATGAACCTTTTTTTTGTGGAAACTTTGCTGGGAGTGGATAGTCATTACGTTCAAATTATGTATGTACATTGTACAAGCTATTAAATATTTAGAAACTAGCTGATGCTCGCGACTTCGTCCGCGTGGATTTAGTGTTGAAAAATCCCGCGGGCACACTTTGATTTTCCGAAATAAAAAGTTTCATAAGTCACTCTTGACTCTCCCGGTTGTGAACGTGATAGTACCTACCCATGCAAAAAAAATTACGTCAATCCGTTGCTCTATTGCGGCGTGATTGAAGGATAAACCAACAAACAAAACCTTTGCAGAGGAGTTTTTAATTCGGAGAATTACAAAAAGCGAAGCAATAAAGAAGAAAACAAAAATATTAGTGAATCGGTACCTAAATTGAAGAAAGTAGACATTTTTAGGTTTGCCCGTAGTTCAAAGGGATTTTCCTAACTATCTGAGCTTCGAGTAAAAAAAAATATTAAGTTGGGTAAATGGCCTAGGTACTGATGTGTTTGACTAATGGCTAATTTCACCAACGTCGAGTGACGTTTTACCGAGGAATAAATTGGGCGTTCTGATAGTTTTTGTATTGAAAATACTGTCAAAATATTAAGTTGGGTAAATGGCCTAGGTACTGATGTGTTTGAATAATGGCTAATTTCACCAACGTCGAGTGCCGTTTTACCGAGGAATAAATTGGGTGTTCTGACAGTTTTTGTATTGAAAATACTGTCAAAATATTAAGTCGGGTAAATGGCCTAGGTACTGATGTTTTTGACTAATGGCTAATTTCACCAACGTCGAGTGACGTTTTACCGAGTAATAAATTGGGCGTTCTGATAGTTTTTATATTGAAAATACTGTCAAAATTTGAGATTTAAGGCGTACGAAAAGACGTTAATTACGTTGGTGAATTCGGCCCTAAGAGAGACAACAGACTGGCTTTAGCGGCAGCGATCGGCGTTTTTATGGTTTTGATTCGCAGTTTGGAAGCTTGATGCCGCGTCCGAACGCTAACGTGGGCACACAACAAACGCCAGTCGCAGTGATCGAGTTGCGTTTTAAACGCTGACCTTCTCTATTTTAGCATCGTATCGAACGCTTTTGAGTCGCGAAAACCCGATGCAGTCGCAAAAACGCCGATTGCCGCCGCTATAAAAGTAGCGCGTCTGCCCTCTCCCTTTGTTTAATTTTATGTTTTGATAAATAAATTATTCTTATTATTCTTAAGACAAATGTTAAAGCAATTTATTATGGGTGCATTGCATGTAGGGCGATTAGGGTAAAGTTTAAGATTAAGGTTACCATGCTAACTGCCTGCCATGCAACCCAACGTTAAATCAAATTTTATTTTATCGCAACTATAATAGAACATCCCACTTTCACTAGGTGTAGATAATTTCATCTATACCTAGGTCCTTTTATATTTTTTCCAATCGATCCGATTGTCGCGCCCCGATAGAATCATTCCCCGTTATTAATAGTTAATTTAAACTGTTCAATTGATCTCCATTACACTTTATAAAACTCCGATATTAAATGAACGAGCTGTATAGGCACAGTGATTAAATATTATTGATTGTTTTGTTCCTCTGCAGGCGGGTTGAATCGTAAAATAATTTGTTTCAATTGTATTGAATGAATTTATACGTCATTCGTTTTGTCCTGCATTTGAGTTAGCTTCTGTGGCCTAGCATTGTACTGGTATTTTAAATCGAAACTTGTGGTACAACAAAAAACAGGGCTATTCACTAAAATAACACTCACTTCGAAAGCTTTAATTGACCTTGGTTTGACATAACAGTGAATAAAATGATAGAGAATGGATATGCATTAACTCCTATTTTGTATTAGGACGAGTAGGTACACTTTTCCAGTCTTCTTTACCTACTCCGTGAACCAAACACCCAGGTGAAGTGAGTTATGTGTAATGTACTCTATAGCCCGGCAGAATCCTATCATTATACCTACCTTGACTGTAAGTGCGATATAAAGAGGAACCTGCCCGTGTGGTCATGATAAATAATATACTTAAATGTGTCTAATTCGGTTGCATCTACACAATCTCTAAACCTTAGACTAAATTAAGTTGTACTTTACGCAGAAGAATCGCGGGCAAATTATAGTAGTTATTATAACTACTTACATGCTTAATATAAAATTGAAGCTGTTAGATGAGGAGCAAATAAAATAAATTCAACGAAACTAGGTATATTATACCTATTGTGAATTTTGCGACATAACATCATAAAAGCTTTTTATATTATGAATTAATTAGTACTATTATGAACTGTACATAAAATAATGACGACAAATTAAATTTAAACCGAGTAGGCACGATGTAATATGAAAGCCGCCACGTAATTATTCGATTTGATTCCAATTAATCCAATTGATTCGCCGAAGTCGAATTGAAATTAAACGATACAAATGTAATTTCGTTTTAAATTGTATTTGCGTTCACCATTGAGATTGAACTTCATATTTGATTCGCAAATACCGTAAAGATACGATGATTAAGTTTCGGGAACTTCCAATTTTATTTGACTTTTGAAATAGGTACATGTTTGATAGAAGCCTATCTCATGTACCTACTCATACCTACTTATTGCAGTTACCGGTGAATCGAGCACATCGATTGTCAAAGACGGAATCAGTTACTTATTTCATAATACGTCTACTTTGAGGCCTGTAGCAGACTTCAACTTAAGAATCATCATTATCATCTTCATCAGCAACTCATCAATGGCTCACTACTGGGAGACTACTACACTACTCAGAGAAGGGTTATAGGCCACCACGCTGAGTCAATGCCATAGTCCACCACGTTAGCCCTATGGAAATCTGCACACTTCACACACCTTTGAGAACATTATGAAGAACTCTCAAGCGTGCAGGTTTCCTGTACGATGCACGATGTTTTCCTTCAATTTGGATTATTACTTGATATACATTGTTTAAACACACAAAGGTTCCGAAAAGTCAGGGGTGCACGCCCGGAATCGCACTCGCGACTCCACGATTGGGAGATCTCAGTCCCAACCATTTATTGTGATTAACGAGCGATACAAATTGAGATTTGTAATCTAATAATTGTTACGTACAAGTACTTAAATTAATAACTTCAAATATCATATCGGTGTCGTAACGCTGTCGTCTAGAGACAATACGCTCCATAGATAACTTATCAGTTCTCACACAGAACACAGAACACGTCGGCACAACACAAAAGTCCCTTTGCCTTATTTCGCTTAAGTGTTGTACCGGTGTCGATAGTCTCGCCTGGGAAGACAATCGTGAAATGAAGTGTCTTTCGAATAAAAGGCTTTACTTATAGCAAAAAAATCGGATTTCGAATGCGCGCGGTTCCCATTTTGAATTCAGAATGAGACAAAACTCTTTAGATTTTACGATGCTTATTTATGTTTTTAATGAAATAAGTGGCCGAATGAACGCGATTTCTATCTTCGTTAATAGAAATGGCGTGAGATCCATTTATAAGTAGGTGGGTAGAAAGACTTGAGTGGGGCGTTTTGGTTGTTAAGGTTATTTAATTTACTTCAATAAAACGTAAGGGACTTAAGGAGTTCACGTACCTACAACTGATTAAAGGAGATATAATTATTTCTTTGCAGTAAAGGACTTAAAACCATCGTACTAATAGTATAAATGCGAAAGTGTGTTTGTTTGTTAGTTTGTCCTTTAATCACGCCGCAACAGAGCTACGGATCGACGTGATTTTGGGTAGGTACAGTTGAGGACCTGGAGAGTAACATAGGCTTTTTATCACGAAAAATCAAAGAGTTCACGAGGGATTTTAAAAACTAAATCCACGAAGACGAAGTCGCGTACCTCAGCTAGTAAAGTAATAGGTAAGTATTTAAGATTTCAATTTGAGCAGCAAGCAACTTTATTACCACGAATCAATTGAATGATGATGAAAAATGAATGAATAATAACTTTCGTATCTTTGAAGTACCTAGGTATGATCCTTTGACAAATGAACCACTAGTAAATATATTATTCGTCTATGGTATGATCAAATGATCATCATCTTATATTTATCTAACTAACGGTAAGTATAATATAATGTACTATGCACCCACGTAATGTTAAAGTAATTATAGATACCTAGTACCTACTCTAAGACCCGCTTACAGAGACGCCGGGTTAGGTTTAACCCAGGAATAAATTTGTAATTTTGACAGAAGCTTTATACGAAATTTGTCAAAGCAGCAGCTAAATCGGGGTTAAAAGGATACTGGATAACCCAGCGTTTCTGCAAGAGGGCCTTAGAGTAAGAAATGCTATATGGATAACGCAAAAACATGAAATTAATTGGTACTGGCGGAACAGCTGACAAAATGCATTACATCCTGTCAAGGTTGGTGCATACACGGACGCGGGTCGGTGGGTGTGACGCGGTAATAGTGATAATATAAATAGGATTAGCGGATCGGCCCCACGCGCGCAGACAGGACGCGCCAATACACCGGCTACACACTGCAGAATATAAAATTACTTTGAAACAAAAAAGGAATACCTCAGAATTTTTGAAACTATGAAAGTGTTCTATAATAATACAGTGTTTGCAATTCACGAAGGCGAGTGAGCTTTACTTGTGGTTACTTCGTGTACATGCACATTGCATAAGTGTGCATGCCTGTCAAAGCCTAGGTGGGAGCGGGCAGGCGCGAGCATTGCGTTCGCTCACACTCATACAGATACGACGCACACACAACCATAAGTTAGGCGCCCTCGTGAATTGCAAGAACTATAATATTACGTTATCGGAAGTGACAGTTCGTCGAGGCTTGCTGATGGTTATTTTTTCCGACTATGGTATACATTTTGAAGGAGTTCAAGGCAGCTGGGCTAGTAGCGACGGGAGGCAGTATCACTTTAATCACCTTTTCGTGCTTGATACCCGTAAGTGGCGGGAATCTCATGCGATTCTCTGCAAGCAAATCGACAGAACCGGAATAGCTATTTATGCAACTGCATCGTAATGAGGGTCATTTTAATTCGAGTGCTGTTTTTTGATACGAGGCTTGCCGAGTATCAAAATAGGATAGTACGAGAATTAAAATGACTAATTACGTTCAGTTGCATACAAGATTTTATCTACGACAAGGAAAATAATATCATTAACAAAATACGCCATAGGCTCAATAAAGTAACAAAAAGTAACTCCGTAAGCTGCCACCAGCCGCCTGTGGCGCCTCTGTCAACAAAAAGTAACTCCGTAAGCCGCCACCAGCCGCCTGTGGCGCCTCTGTTGTATGAACGGTACAAAAATGCCAGAACTCAGAGCCTTAGCTTTAGGTATCCTATTTTAAGAAGATAACCATTTCGATTCAGCTCCCATACAACGAGCTGCATCGAAATGAGAAGCAAAACCGAAAGAGGGTTCATTTCGATTCAGCTGTCAAATTCGAAATTGGAACTTTTCGATGTTGGAGTAAATAAAGACATTTATATGTCATCTCAACCGATGTACCTACATTATAATATGTCCTTTGGATATAGGTAGGTCTCATGCAGGGATTGCCAAAGAACACTATAGTGAAATGTTTCTTGACTTGATGTAGAGATAGTAGGTAGAGAGGTAGTAGAATATGACCTAAAGTCTGTTGTGGTGTCATGGCGTGCTGACACTTAGGATTAGCTACGGTTCTCGATCATGGTCATCATAATACGTTACAACTCTTCACACATCCCTTCATCTTTTAAACAAGCGTGTACTGTTACTTAAGACAAAATCAGACAAAAATAAAAAATCAAGTGGCACTCGGGGACTGCTGCGGTAAAGCTATTGCATAGCATTTTATCAACTTATGCAATTGTAATATTTATGCAATATTTTTTTTGCATAATAAAAATTATGCCAAAAAATAATTAAAAAACAAACAAAGAAGAAAAGCGCACTGTCACTACTTCGCGAGTGAGATTCGAACCTGCGACATATCATACACCATACGGTAAAGAAAGCGGCCGCTCGCCCACTGCGCCAAACAGAGCTACTTGTGAACCTCTAAAATGTTGAACGCTTACTGAACGACGGTGTTAGGTTTATTTTCGTTACGGAATTTCTTGATTCGGTCGCCGCGCTCAAACTGTTTGTCCTAGTTCAAAGCCCGCGATAAAAGCTATGCAATAGCTTAAAATTGCAATCGAATGTTTGAGTTTTATGTCCATGTTAAAATTCCTCTCACTCCACTGTGCTAACGTCACCAACGGCTCCGATGCGCCCGCGCATCGTTTAACCTATTCATTGCTCCATTAATGTCATTTGTATCATAAGCAAAGAGCCAACGATTAAAAAACGTCTTAACGTAACGTATAAAAACATCAAGGAGCATAAACATACTTGTATGTGCAAGCAATTTAAGTTTAAATTAATAAAAAAGTACATAATCATATAATATACACATTTATACACACAAAATTAGTGTTTAAAAAGTCAATTTATTACTCTTCAATTCTTGAACCAACAACAGTAAGGCTTATTGATTTGAGGTACTTATCACCTTTACCACGTATGTAAAACACATAACACATAATAAAACATAACATAACATGCATGTGTAGTTAGTTGGTGTGTCTTATTAATATATAAATAAAATTGCTCGTTTGCTCGCTATATTACATAAAAAAAGGATTCCAAGCATGAAGAATAAAATAAAAATGCATAAATCTAAAACGAGAAATCAAATTTCAAATCTTTTGTGGTTCAAAACAATTTTTTTATGAAAAGGTTCCATCGTATGGTATGGCAGTTTTTGCCACTAGCTCTTGTACTATAACCGACGCGTCGCAAATCCGCACGTGGGTCACTAGTAATATGTGCAATTGAATTTCATTGTCATTTTCCTCTCGCCAACCAAGTTATGTCACTGAGCTCAAAAACTATCAATAAATATGTTTTGATCAACGGTTTTATGATACCAAATATGATTGTTGGGTTATTTTCAATCAAATGGATTTTTTGAATAGGTAGTCCCTAATTTACGTGTCTAAACACGAAAATAAATTGACTAAATCTAATATAAAATTCTCATGTCGCGGTGTTTGTTACCAAACTCCTCCGACTAAACGGCTGGACCGATTTTTATGAAATTTTGTGTGCATATCGGGTAGGTCTGAGAATCGGCCAACATCTATTTTTCATACCCCTAAATGATAATGGTCACCCCTAAATATTTTTGTTGGCGGTACGAAGTTCGCTGGGTCAGCTAGTAACGTATAAATTTACGTGTCTAAACACGTACCTAAATAAATTAACTCACATCTTCATGTGATTGAAATTCAACATACCTACTCCCAAGCTTTCATTCAACGTTTTTAAATAAACCGCTAAGGTACCGCTAAGGTGTGGTACGCTTTTTTGGCGTCAGGCATATTTAATAATTGTTAATTGTCGTTAAACACAAGCCTAGGTATTATGCAGTAAAAAATTCAACTGCACTGTAATTTCCGGACGCGGTGCGTCATTGGTGACGTAGTTATAGGCTACGATGCACATAAATCAATTAATTTTGATCGGCAAATTGCTTCGGTGTAACGCACATTGCAGTGTATTGAGGCGGTTGCGATTTCATACAATCAACATTGAGTTACAGAATCGGTCAAACCCGTTCAGAAGAAATAGACGATCTGCCAGCTTCGACTTCGTAGAGTATCATCTCTGTCGCTTGTAACCATGTGACGTTTTGTCGCTTCATGCGACAGAAACTATGCTCTACGAAGCCGAAGCCAACTGTGCAGGTACAGTAAAATAATAATTTTTAAGTAAAAAAATACCTACTTAAGTAAAAATACAACTTTTTTACTATAGGTAAATATTAAAAAAAATACCAAATAAAACTTCAGGTAAAAAAAACGTATTCAAAAGCTGAAAAAGGTTTTCTGAAACAATATGCTTATTAACTAATTTTTACAATTTTTAAAAATTTTCGAATTCTTTTCTGGCCATCAGTTGATCTTGCAGTACCTACAATCTATTTCGCAATCCATCTATATTCAAAGCACGATTCTGCCAGTATTTCTTTATACTAGGCCGCGCTCTAATTAGACCACATTAGCATAGGCAACTTAAAAGTCTTAATAGACCCTAGACCTAATAACAAGGCGCCGTCAAAGCCTAGCAGTCGTGTGTAGAATTGGCAATGTGCATTGTAGATAGTGTGAACAAATATATTTAATTTTAGGACATATACTTAATAATTTCTATATAATCCAAATGTATCATAGAAAATCATTATTTATTTAATGAGTGTGGGATAAATGCCCAGTTAAATAGGTATTGAAGCAGTGATAGCCTAGTGGTTAGGACTGTGGTCTCCTATTCGGAGGGTCACAGGTTCCATCCCGGGTACTCCTCTGACTTTTCGGAGTCAAGTGCGTTTAAGCTATTAAATATCACTTGCTTTAACGGTGAAGGAAAACATCGTGAAGAAATTTGCACATCTAAGAGTTCTTCATAATGTTCTCGAAGGTGTGTGATGTCCGCCAATTCGCATTGGGCCAGCGTGGTGGACTATGGCCTACAACCCTTCTCTGAGAGGAGACCTGCGCTCAGTAGTGAGCCGTTGATGGGTTGCTAATGATGATGATTATAGCTTACTTTCTTCATAATTTTAATTTAAGAATTTGTATAATTTATAAAACAAAAACGTAAGTGATTCTGATATTTCTGCGTATCCTCTTTTTCAAGAAAAATCGTGGTCACCCTAATATTAGACGTTAATATTACGATTGTATCGGCTTCTCAATCACAGGTTGTTGGATCACAGTTAATAGTGAGTTTGATTGAATATTAAGTCGTTCGAATTGCACCTCCGGCCGGGATTGTAGTTAATGTATAGTTTGTTTTAACTTATCATTCTATTGTCATCGATATGATAAATTCTCTTGAGATTGTAAACCTAGGTAATCAGGATCTATTGAATTACCGATATCAAGAGATCACTCGGTACAGCTAAAAACCTACGCGTTTATTTCAGATTCAGACTGATAGCATTCATACAGAATGATGTTGATGATGATGATGATGGACTATTCAAGAGTGGAGCGATTTGTCATATAGGTACTTCATCATCATCATCATTAGCAACCCATCAACGCCTCACTACTGAGCGCAGGTCTCTCAGAGAAGGGTTATAGGCCATAGTCCACTACGCTGGCCCAGTGCGAATTGGCGGACTTCACACACCTTCAAGAACATTATATGAAGAACTCTCAGGTGTGCAGGTTACCTCACGATGTTTTCCTTCACCGTTGAAGCAAGTGATATTTAATTGCTTAAACGCACTTGACTCCGAAAGTCAGAGGTGCGTACCCGGGATCGAACCTGCGATCCCCCGAATAGAGCCCACAGTCCTAACCACTAGGCTATCACTGCTTGCTATACTACTATAGGTACTTATTGAATATGAATTTTCAAATGAAAAATAGGCAATATTTTAACGTTCCATAATTTTATTATCAACATTTTTTTTATTTTTCGGGTATACCTAAGTCTTTGGTAGACTATTCAAAAATAGTAGCTTGTAAGTGTACCTAAGCACTTAAATAAAAATTATATCAAAGCTTATAATATAAGTAAATATACCTTTAACCTGTTCTTTATAGCTGGCGAGCGGCGGCAGCGGCGGGCGCGGCCTCTTCTGCTACCACTGCCCGCCGAGCCTGCCACCGCACCAGCACCGCTTACCTACGCTGGAGTACCCCTTCACTGCGACACACCCTTGTACGTATTCTATTAATGATTCCTATCCACATTCACAATATCTTTATAACTTGTGAGTGGCGGTGGCGGGCGCGGCCTCTTCCGCTACTACTGCCCGCCGAGCCTGCCACCGTACCAGCACCGCTTGCCCACGCTGGAGTACCCCTTCACTGCGACACACCCTTGTACGTATTCTATTTATTCCTAGCCACATTCACAATATCTTTATAACTTGTGAGTGGCGGTGGCGGGCGCGGCCTCTTCCGCTACTACTGCCCGACGAACCTGCCACCGTACCAGCACCGCTTGCCCACGCTGGAGTACCCCTTCACTGCGACACACCCTTGTACGTATTCTATTTATTCCTAGCCACATTCACAATATCTTTATAACTTGTGAGTGGCGGTGGCGGGCGCGGCCTCTTCCGCTACTACTGCCCGACGAACCTGCCACCGTACCAGCACCGCTTGCCCACGCTGGAGTACCCCTTCACTGCGACACACCCTTGTACGTATTCTATTTATTCCTAGCCACATTCACAATATCTTTATAACTTGTGAGTGGCGGTGGCGGGCGCGGCCTCTTCCGCTACTACTGCCCGACGAACCTGCCACCGTACCAGCACCGCTTGCCCACGCTGGAGTACCCCTTCACTGCGACACACCCTTGTACGTATTCTATTTATTCCTAGCCACATCCACGAAGATCTTTATAACTCGCGAGTGACGGTGGCGGGCGCGGCATCATCTATACTACTGCCCCGCCAAGCTTCCCGCACCAGCTTCGTTTACCCACGCTGGAGTACCCCTTCACTGCAACGCATCGTTGTTCGTATTCTATTAATGATTCCTATCCACATTCACAATATCTTTATAACTTGTGAGTGGCGGTGGCGGGCGCGGCCTCTTCCGCTACTACTGCCCGCCGAGCCTGCCACCGTACCAGCACCGCTTGCCCACGCTGGAGTACCCCTTCACTGCGACACACCCTTGTACGTATTCTATTTATTCCTAGCCACATTCACAATATCTTTATAACTTGTGAGTGGCGGTGGCGGGCGCGGCCTCTTCCGCTACTACTGCCCGATGAACCTGCCACCGTACCAGCACCGCTTGCCCACGCTGGAGTACCCCTTCACTGCGACACACCCTTGTACGTATTCTATTTATTCCTAGCCACATTCACAATATCTTTATAACTTGTGAGTGGCGGTGGCGGGCGCGGCCTCTTCCGCTACTACTGCCCGCCGAGCCTGCCACCGCACCAGCACCGCTTACCTACGCTGGAGTACCCCTTCACTGCGACACACCCTTGTACGTATTTTATTTATTCCTAGCCACATTCACAATATCTTTATAACTTGTGAGTGGCGGTGGCGGGCGCGGCCTCTTCCGCTACTACTGCCCGACGAACCTGCCACCGTACCAGCACCGCTTGCCCACGCTGGAGTACCCCTTCACTGCGACACACCCTTGTACGTATTCTATTTATTCCTAGCCACATTCACAATATCTTTATAACTTGTGAGTGGCGGTGGCGGGCGCGGCCTCTTCCGCTACTACTGCCCGACGAACCTGCCACCGTACCAGCACCGCTTGCCCACGCTGGAGTACCCCTTCACTGCGACACACCCTTGTACGTATTCTATTTATTCCTAGCCACATCCACGAAGATCTTTATAACTCGCGAGTGACGGTGGCGGGCGCGGCATCATCTATACTACTGCCCCGCCAAGCTTCCCGCACCAGCTTCGTTTACCCACGCTGGAGTACCCCTTCACTGCAACGCATCGTTGTTCGTATTCTTGCCTATTTATTTTCACAAGGAGCACGAATCCCCGCCAAGCCCGCCACCACACCAACACCACTTGCCCATGCTGGAGTAAGTACCCCTTTAACATAACACAATTCCTTTTACGTATTTCAGCTATCCGCTTCAGCTTAATAAAGCTGAATGCTATTTTTACTTTTCTTTAAATTTTTCTCACCATCATTTCATACTTCTACTAAATCTTAAGACTTTACCTATTGGCCATAATATAATATGAGGATAATTATGATCGGCTTATAAGTCTGTGTAGTATTATTAGGGGACTATTCATTTTTATTGAATAGCCAACAGTGGACTATTCGTAGAATCTGTTCAGTGAACTATTTTATTTAAATTATATCAAATGTTTGTCTGGATTATATTCTAATTATTCATTGATGCTTTTTTAGCACACCGACCGCCGACACATGCTGATGCAAATACCTGTAGCGAAGCGAAAACGTTTTCTCTACCACGTGTGATATGCTTCAGTGTACTAAAGGCATAAGAGCTGATCCACTTGGCACAAACAAAAGTTCATGTGAACTGTTTGTACCTACAAACAAAAGTTTGTGCAAACGGAACGTGTGGAGTGTGGATATGTTTGCGGCGACATTTTGATACAAGACACAAACAACCACAAGCGTTTGTGCAAACTTCACGTCCACACGTTGCGATTGCAAAAACTTTTTTTGTACAACCAGTTTGCACAATCTTGTAGGTATGTGCCATGTAGAACAGCTTTTAAGAAGAAAATTAATTTACATTATTAGTCAGCATTCACATAGTACGGAAACGCCGATTAGTTCCCTCGTAGAGTAAGTCGAGAAACTTTCCGTAACGCAGTTTGTAATACCTACCGCTGCTCTAACGCTAACTCTGTTACAGTCGCTTCAGCTTTGTTACAATTTGGTTTCAGCAGTAATGTTATTAACCTTTCATAAGCTTGAACTATCGTGAGTAATATTCATCACTAGATGATGCCCACGGCTTCGTCCGCGTGGATTAAGGTTTTTTTAAATTTCCGAGATAAAATCCTATCGATATTAATTCTAAATAAGAGCTTGTTAACTCCATTCCGAATTTCAGCCAAATCGGTTCGTTCGTTGTAGCGTGAAGAAGTAAAAAATATCCAAACTTTCGTAAGTATATAATAATATTATAGGTAGTGACATTAATTTAGGTATGCATCTACTCGATTCACATCAAAATACGCCGGAATATACCCGAATAGTTTCAAAGCATAATCACGCGATGTGGATCTAAATTTTTATCAACAGATCAACTATTGTAATTCGTACAGTCGTTCGTCTACTTTAAAAGTTAATTTGTAAATATTTTGTTCAAATTGAGTGCAGTAATTTACACCTATCTGTCCTATGCAATATGGCTTCACAAAAAACAATTTAAATGCATTTAGACTGATGATAATAAAGGATCTAAATCAGTATTTATCATCTTCTATGTACGGAGTTACAAAGGCTCGTAATAATTTTGATAATACCTACTTAGTAAATAAAACATTTGAAGAATTTACGTGTGTCAAAATGTCAGTAAGCAAAGTTAATTACTTAATTAAAAAAATAGTGTGGTAAACACTTAAAAATTGAATAGTCTATGAAAGTTATCCGAATAGTCCAATATGTCCCAATGTAGGTTAACCCACTTCCTGTAACTGAATAGTGCAGCGTCAATTACCTTCCTCGCAGGTCGCTAAACTTCCATAAATGAGTTTGCAAAGCTGCAGCTCCCAGACTAACTCCGTTAGATCCACAAAGGTCGATTCTCAATTTAATTCGCAAATATTTTAACCTTATTTTCAATAAATTCAGATTAGACTAAAAATGCCCAAAAACAGATGAAGGCTTTCTTCATAAATTACTTAGTTTAAATCTTTATGTTAAACTAATTAATTTTATTAATTATTAATTAAAGGATTAGTCGAAAATATTCCGCATCAGTCAGTCATATGCGCCGTGAATTAGTTTTTAAAAATTTTCTGTTTGCAACATTTTGCATTGTGTTGCAAGTTTTTGTAATTTTGTATCGCCTGTACTGGTAAAAAGAGCACCGTGTAAGCGGTGTAAGCTCGAGTTTCCATACAAAGGCGGGTTTGCTTTGATTTAGAAACAACATGTCAGATTTATAACATAAACTAGCTGATGCCCGCGACTTCGTCTACGTGGATTTAGTTCATAACATCGCGCGGGAAATCTTTGTCACCCTCCAGGTTCTCAAGTATACCTATCCAATAAATCACGTCAATCCGTAACTTTGTAGCAGGAAACATTTGATCGTCTTGCTCGCGGCATTGTTAATCATGATTCAAAGAGAAAACATATTACTGATGATATTATCAATTACGTTTAGCTATCATTTTTATAATTGTTAAATTTTTTACCATACTTAACCAAAGACAAAATTACGTTTAGCTGTCATTTACGTTTTGTTATTCCACTGTCATTTGCGTTTTGTTATTCCATGTCAGATGCGTTTTTGTTATACCACGTTTTATAGTGACTTGACGGAAACGCGGTCGAACGGGATAAAAAGTATCCTATGTCCGTCTCCTGGTTCTAAGCTACCTCTCCACCAATTTTCAGCCAAATCGGTTTATCCGTTCTTGAGTTATAAATAGTGTAACTAACACCACTTTCTTTTATATATATAGATTAATAAAGGCTTAATATTATTAAACATAACAATTAATAATTTAATGCCGTGAGATATACCTAAATTAGAAAACAATAGTGTATGTAAAATTGTTGACTCTTCTCATTCGCTCTATTGTTTTCTGTAGGTAGGTATTATTTTTAAGTTTCAGACTATAGTAAGTCTCACTCACGAGAGACTTTTACTTTATTGTTTCAGAAAACCAGCAGCCTATTAGATATACCTACCTACCTACTATATATAGGCTTAGAATTAGTTATCTTATCGTTATAACAGGTTTGCATCAAAAATATACTAATTAAACGAGGGTAGGTAAGTACCTACCTGGTAAAACCGTTCAAGTTTTAATAGAAAAAGGAAAGGAATGATACAAATAAAAGAAACCCAGAGTACAGATTTCACAGTCCACGGAAGTAACCAGGTAATGAAATTATGAAGGTAAAAAATCAGTTTCTTGTAATCGGTTCACGTGTCCAAGGGGTGGCAATGTGTTAATGAATAGAAGGCAGGCGGGGGAGCGCGCCGGGCGGCGGGGTGGGGGGAGGGGGCGTGGCAGCCTCCCAGGGGATTGGTCGCCGCGGGCGCCATCTATTATTCATAAAATAGTTTTTGAGTCGCGCCGCCGCTCGCTTTAACTCTGTTACACCCAAACTAACTTAATAAGGATCATGTCACTTCGGATTAGTCCCAGCGCGTCAGGTTTTTTAGTGAAACGTACACCGATCAAAGGAGAGTAACTGCGTTAGTGTTGCCTTATTTCATTACGGGACTGACGGGGCCCTTCGTTTCGGTAATTGTGAAAATGTATTAATTTTTAAAAAGCAATCATTATGAAATTACGAAGGAAAAAATCGGCCAAGCGCGAGTCGGGCCTCGCTCTTTTAGGGTTCCGTTAAAAAAAATTAAATTAAAATATTTTCATGTACCCATGGAAATATTTTAATTTAATTTTTTCAATTTAAATTAATTTTTGTTATTTGTTGTTATAGCGGCAATAGAAATACATAATATGTGAAAATTTCATCTGTCTATCTATTACGGTTTACGAGATACAGCCCGCTGACAGACGGACGGACGGACGGACGGACGGACGGACGGACGGACAGCGTAGGCTTAGTAATAGGGTCCCGTTGGTACCCTTTGGGTACCATTTTCTTTTAAGTACCAATTTCACCATCACCGGGTAACGTTTAACCGCTAGGTTTACGTTTAAGTTGTGCTTGCAGATTTTCAATACGAAAACTGTCAGAATCCAGTACAGATTATTCCTCGATTGAAAGTTACTTGGCGATTGTGATAAAACTAAGTGCCGATTTCACCAACGTCAAGTGAAGTTTAACCGAAGAATAAAATTTGGCGTTTTGACAATTTTTCTATTGAAAATCTGCCAAAATAACATTACGCTCGGATAAGACTTACTTATTATGTACGCTAATGAAATTAACGTAAAACGAGTCTCGAATCATCTATTTCGACGCGAGCCGCGAGCGGTCGTTAGTTAGCGTTATAATCGTACAATCACCTTTATAACTTTAAAATATAAAAAGGCTGGATACAGGACCCTTTACCGTTCCGTTGCACCCTGATCCCCCCCCTCCCTCTCCCCATCCCTGGTCAAACTTTCCCGCTGCACTTAAGCGAGCCGGCTTCCGGCGGATGCCGAACACTTTTTAATTTCCGCCGCTTGCGGAGATTTTTCTACAGCCTGATGAACGCTCCATTATTAATTAC
Organism: Oeneis ivallda; assembly: GCA_029955525.1. Classification (NCBI taxonomy): domain Eukaryota; kingdom Metazoa; phylum Arthropoda; class Insecta; order Lepidoptera; family Nymphalidae; genus Oeneis; species Oeneis ivallda. The sequence goes on along the minus strand of JARPMR010000019.1, from coordinate 19,148,415 downwards.
TCCAATTAATTTCATATTTATAATTCGTTAATCTGCGCTTCACCCAGTTAGCAGTCAAGCGCGAGTTCAGAATTCATTATTAGGCTAGGAATCAGTTGATTCGTTGATACGAGCTCTTGGCCACCCACGCATAATACCTAATTAAATTGTTACACGGTGCCAAGATTATCTACTGGCTGCATTCCCATGTTGTACAGCCAGGCTGATCCTTTGCACAACAAGAAAAAAGTTTAAACACCTTAAACTGACTAGGAAATTGAATATAAAATGTAAATGAAGTTCATGTCACTCGGACCCTAATAACGAATCGATTGACTCTGCAGTACTTACTTACTTAGTAGTAAAAAATTTTATAATTATTTTTGCAAAGTGATCAAGTGATCAATGTCAATATGCGTCGGCTCTTGCGGTAAAGTCGGGCCCGTTCTATAAAATTTCAAATAGTGATACAAATTGATTATGCACTGAAAATATGAACGGGAACTAAATTGCTTCAATCATTCAATTAATTAACAGATAAACAGCGAATACTACGTGATGCTGCGGAAAAATTTAACGAACACCGTCCAAAAAGCTATTTTATAATTAAAATACATTTTAACTCACTAGCCAGCCCCAACAACATTTTCTCATTAAGTGATTTATTTTTTATAATAAATGTACATATCGTGATTTATAATTTAAGCAAATATTTGAGCAGATACCTCTTAGTCACCTCATGTAGACACTATTAACTAGGTATATTAAATAATTAGGTAGTGATGGATTAAAGTAATGATGATGATAATTATGATCATGATGACCTACCTCGTAAGATAAAGTAATTTAATGTTTTGAAGAGAAACATAAAAGTCAGCTTTTATCCTGATTTCATAAGTAAGTAGTAAGTACCTACAGTTGTTCAACTTTGTGAATAGTCCATAACTCCATACTGATTTATTTCGAAATAACCTGTTTTTTATTCACCAATAGGTATTTAAATAGTAAAGTGTCATAATATTCTGTAGTCCAAGAAATCTAGGTACCTACTGGTGCAATGAAGTCACTGTCAAAAAAAAAATTAAAATCACTGTTCTTTAAATCGTACAAATAATCCGAAACTAGCAAAATATCTGCAGTAAGAGTCGAAGACAGCTGTAATCTCGTGCATCGGGGTAATTTAGTGTTGTAGCGGAATGACATTATCAGCAATAATAGAAACGCAGCGAGGGGGCCGCCCTAGCGTTTGTCATTGATTCGGTGATTGCAGTGAGGGTGACAATTTACGGAAAATTATCTCGTATATTTGCGATTAACAAAGATGGACAAACTAATAATGATAAATTATGTTAAACAATAGAAAAATAAACTTAAATCTCAATTTTCATTATTATACAATTATACATACTTCTAAAATTAAAACTAAATTATACTGAATAATTAATTATTTACTAAAAATAAAAATAAATTAAACATTTTTAATTAGTTCTTTTTCAAAAGAATATTATTAGAAAGCACTTTACGCTTTGTTTATTTTCAAAAATACTGAGTATTTACTGAGTAGAAAATTAATTAATACTAATTAGCTTTAATGAAATATTTATTCATAAAAATAATACCTGGCAGCTTAACGGCAACCCAAATATCGCATTAGTATTGTACCATTAACACTAAATGACAAACCGTTTCGAAATGAATAGGTACTATATGAATATCAGCTATTCTTTGAGTATTCAAAAATGATGTAGGTACATATTACAAAATTGAAGGACGATTAGTCCTGATGAGTAGTCAGGACTAATCGTCCTTTTTCACAGCAACCGTTGCGAAAATCCTTTCTAATAAAGGTAAGTATTCTATAGGTAATTTGCAAAAATGTGTTTGTTGGTTTGTCCTTCAATCACGCCATCACGGAGCTACGGATTGACATGATTTTAGAATAGAATAGAATAGAATAGAATAGAAATATTTTTTATTCAAATAAACTTTTACAAGTGCTTTTGAATAGTCAATGAATCTACCACTGGTTCGGAATGCCTTTCCTGCCGAGAAGAACCAGCAAGAAACTCGGCGGTTGCTCTTTTTTGTTGTTGTTGTTTTGCAAAGATATAGTTATGGACTATGGAAAGAAACATTAGATAGGTTACTTTTTATTCCGAAAAAAAAACATCACCGCGAGATTTTTAAAAACCTTAAACTCGGCACGCAGGTGAAGTACTTATTTTTTTACTGCTACTTAAAGGCTAGTAATTTAATGTTCTGAGTAATATTCATCACCTTTTGCAATCAAGACAAGATTACTAAGAAAAACAAGAATATAATAGGTATACATAATATAAGCATATTATTACAAAAAACTTCTTTCCCCACCGATGATTCTACCTTAGCTTCTATATCGAAGGACTATTAAAGTCACAATAACAACATCCACTTCACGAAAATATTATCCACAAACCACTCATGTGGCTAAATAGTAGGTAATAAAGCCCTAATTTATATGCACCCTACACAATGGTGTCTCCACCTCATCAATTCCCTCGGATAGACACCATAATGTCTGGGGCGATTTAGCACTCTGACGTAATGGGCCGATCTTTCCGGACCTACTGTTATTTTATGGCCACCCTACGAGCATTGATATTATAATTTGGGATATTATTTTGTTAAGTGCTCTGTTTATCTAAGTATATCAACTTTTATTGGAAAGGACATTCATGACTTTTTTTTTTCTTTACTTTTCTCAAATATCGTTAAAAAAATTGTACTTACCTACGTACGAATTTTAGGGTGATCAATTAATGATAAAAGATGACCCTCAGACCTATAGGAATTGTGATTGAACCGCTTCAAAGCCGTTAATTACCCCCAAAGCAGTTTTCAATACCAACTAAAAATGAACTTGACATCAGCAATAAACTTTGTGTTCATCACGCAAGCAGAGAATGGCGGCGGTGCGCCCGATGCCTCCGACCCTACCAAAAAGCCTCCGCCTCGCAGTCCTTGAGGACGTATCCGATTTACTTTACATAGACTCTATGTTCGATTTCTACTTATGCTGTTTTTTCACAGATACAAGCTACTCGTATCACCCGGCGATACACGATGACACTTTCGTTCGCCGTAAACAGAGGCGTAATCGCACCACCTTTACTTTACAGCAGGTAAGATTGAGCTACCAAATTAGGGAGAGGGCAGACTGGCTACTTTTAGCGGCAGCGATCGCGCGTTTTTATAGCCTTTAGCGATCTTATGGCCTCTTGTGTGCATCACGTTTCGCGATTCTGCGATCGAAAGCCATAAAAACGAACGCGTTTGAGTCACGAATTTCGCGCGCGTGAAACGCGATGCACGCAAAAGGCCATAAGATCGCTAAAGGCTATAAAAACGCGCGATCGCTGCCGTTAAAAGTGGCCAGTCTGCCCTCTCCCTGAGGCATGTATTTACCTGTCTAATAGATACCTGCCAAATTCGTTGATAAAACTACAAACAATAAGAACCACCTGATTTTATGTACGTACCTCGGCAACGAGAAATATAAGATGTGCAAGTGCCAGAAAAATATACCTAATAATTAAATAACCTAACCTACTTACGTTATTTATTCTAACTAGATTAAACCTTACTATTAACTAATAATTTTATCGTTACAAGATAAGTATATAAAATAAGATTGACCGCAAATAAATTTTAGGAAAAATCAGAAGAGGCTTTTTCACTTTTTTTAGTTTTCCTCTTTACCTATAGGTACTGTTGCATGTAAAAATTATACAATTGATTTCCCTTGTTTTACACTATTTGCCTGTGGGGTAAGTTAGGTACCTTGTATGAGCTTACTATGTTGTGTATTTCGATGTGGCGTTAGGGACCCGTGTCTAACTACCTACCCCACAAAATGAAATAATGTTTGTTTTTGTACAGTTGGAAGAGTTGGAGACGGCGTTCGCTCAGACCCACTACCCTGACGTGTTCACGAGGGAGGACCTCGCCCTCAAGATCAACCTCACTGAGGCGAGAGTGCAGGTACCTACCTAATCTATAAATCTCATCTTTGACGTGATAACGTCTTATAAATCGATAACACCGACTGCACGCACGAAAAAGTGGTACGTTCCGCCTGAGCCTGCGCGTGCAAGCGAGAGAGCGGAACAAGCGATAGAGAGGCACGATCGGCCCAAGCGTTGGCAGAGCGCCGGCCGCTGAGCCGAGGTTAGCGGTCATCAATGTTTCTATATGACGTTATAACGCATAAGACTTAGTTTACTTTGGTGATAACGGCCCTAAGGAAAAAAAAATTACGAAGGTACAGGTCGGCAAAAAAGTTTGACTACATTACAACTATACCAAAATGAGATGTATGCAAAAGGTAACTAGGTTGCAGGGAGGTAGTATCTACATATGACCCGTAAGCCAATTTACGGAGTAGTAGGTAGAGATGCCACACAACTTGCGTCTTCTATTATGAAAAGTGACAGCCGCAGCCACGTCTGTGACTTGACAATTTTATTTTATAAACTTTCAGATACGTATTACAATATTTCGTCATATTACGTTTCTGCAAAAATAACTACTTAAGTACACCAACCTAATTATGTCAAATATTTTTTATAGTAATTTAGTTTCCATTTAGATAGATTTTAGTTTATTTTATTATTTAGGTAGTTGCATTGTTTAGTTTTAGATAGTATATCTAGATATTATAATTTTGATCAATAAGAAAATATTTTTTTTTGTCCTTTCTTATATACTTAAATTCGGAAGTGGGTTTGTTTGTTGGTTTGTCCTCAATCGTGCAGCAAGGGAGCAACCGATCGTCATTTTTTGTATGGGCAGTTGACCTGGAGAGTGAAAAAGGCTAATTTTGATCCCGGAAAAACAAAGGGTTTACGGGATTAAAAAAAAACAACTCCACGTGGATGATATCGTGCAGAAGCTAGTAATTGAATATTTCCGTCTTGCCTATGATTTCTATTAATATCTACCTACACCTCGCACCTAAACCAGTCAAATGTCGAACTAGTCACAAACAAGGTGCACTCAACGAAACAAGTCAATATCCAATTTCGTTCGATCCGCTCTCCTATTCCATTAGTTAACTAGTATTGTCAAAATACACCGGCAAAACAATTGAGAACACATACGTCTATATGACCGAGAGATGACCAGTTATGATTGACCTTTGGTGCTGAGACGCTAAAAACTCTAGTTTTACATATAACTGAAGTAATTTTTTGTAGAGATTTACTTGACTTATGTCGTAGGCTCTGCTACATACAGGCTACAGCTTGGTCTACACTCTACATGAAACAAGATTTTTGAAATTTTTTTTTTTTTAATTTCTAGTCTAGTATCATGTTTTGAAAAGCAACCCTTTGCGTTCTAGTGCACAAAGTGACCTCATAGTCATTTGATTCATTGTCAGTAGCTTTAGTTCAACGTTTCTCGCCCTCCGGCGTCCAGGTTTCCTACCCACATTGATAAACTATTTAGTAAAATATTTTATCAATGCCTACTTACCACTTTTAATTTGAGTACCTTCAAGGCAAAGGCAATAGGCATCTTCTAGGCAAGCGTGCTCCAACCTTGACCTCATCAGTACTTTCCATCATTTATTTTCGTCAAGCACAAGTCTATCTAGCATTTAAAAAAACAATTTAGAGCAAATTTTATTTTAAGCTAACTACAGTGAAACTTTATCTTTCCATATTTCTCTCACCTCAAATTCCTGACGCATTAACTATTACGGTTGTGTATCAAAGGAATAGGGGTCAGTTTACACTGGCGGCGCGTAACGCGTTTAAGTCGTTCATCTCGGAATGGTATTACCTCCCTCGCGTGTGCCCTGGGATTAAGGGGTGTCGCGTTAGTAAGCTAAGTGGTAGCTAAGCTGTTTACCTGCCTTGTGCCCACTAGCAATAGTGATTTTAACAGTTTCCTTACTAGCTCCGTTCTACCCAACACTGGATAGGCTGTCCTTATACAAACGACAGCTTAAAATATGGATCAATTTGAAGCGCCACATTTGACATACGAGTGTCTCTGGAACTAATAATATTGCAAATGGCGCAACGACCTCCATAATTTAATCTATGAAACCATTGTTAAATTATATGAAATCATAGATTATAGAGAATAAAAAATAATTAAGGATTTATAGATTATAGAGAAAATAAAATCTTAAATTAATTATTAGAGTAGAGAGCTGGTGCAAAAAAATATATGACTACGGCCTCTCCAGTGTTAATTATGATAATTACTATAGAGCTCCGTCGTTCTACCACAGAATCCCCCCTAGCCATATTACATATCTACTGTCGTATCTATTCTCTTTCTATGATCGTTAAGCTTTAGAGCTGGAGTTCCCAAAGTTTTTTTAGCACGCCTCCCTTCTGAAAGGATAGGAGGCGTGATAAAAAACTTTGGGACACCCTACTTTAGAGGAAGCGATCTTAGAAACGATTAATTGGTAGCCAAGTCGACACAACGTTCTCACTCCTCCTCCTCCGCTCCACGGAATAGAATTCACGCTACACGCATAAACAGGGTTAATTTTAATATACCAACAACCTCACAATGTAACTCTGCATAATATTGAACAACATTTGTTCGACGACTTCTTGTTTTGTTGAAGTGTCATTTTTTTAACTCTGTGGTCATTTTATGCAATGTCTCTTCCACACCTGCGTGAAGCGTCGACTACTAACCGCGCAACAATTAATGTCCGAAGTTATCGCTTCGGATATTATTAACATCAGGCTGAGCTATCGTCTGCAAGTCCATAATTTCGCGTTTATCGCGAACACCAAAAAGGATTTCCGCGGCGAAAGACGTTAGTATCGGACAAGCATTAAGTACCGAATATCGAGTGACGGCGCGGTATCAAATACGCCACCCATGCCCTTTGACACGAGCCGCCTAGAATTTTTAAAATTTTAGAAAGAAAAGAAAGAAATTAGTCAGAATATCGACTAATTTGTGAGTAGACTCACGTCCAACTCGATAATCTGACTAATTTCTTGAACTGGACACTTTTAAGTAAAGATTTTAATATAAACCTGTGAAGATGACACTGCCATTGGCGCAATTAGAATGCCATTGAAGCCTACTTTGTCGTATTAGTTTACAAATTGCAAAAAACCAAATTAAATTTGAATTTCGCGGGCAGACCCGTGTAATCAACCTTAATGTAATTTAAAGAATGTCTCAATTAGATATAGATGAATAGACCTATCAGCGCAGAGGTGGGTAACTATTGCAAGCATTTATACTTTTCTTATAACTTGTACTAGGTATAGTGTAAACTTTTGATATTCAAAAAGTGTACAACAATATTAATAAGTAGAAGTTTATCGGTTGACTATAAAGACAATACTTTTCTTTCATTAATCTCAGCCAAATCGAAACCAATAAAGTCAACCCACAGCCTTTACAGCTTTACAAGCAAACGTACATTCCCATTCAACTGATTTCCGAGCAAAATTCAGTGGCCATAAAACGTACGCCCAAGCGACATGCGGGCCACTAAATTGTAGCGCTCGCGTGCTTCGCCGACGAAATTGGGCAATTTCTACTTGGGTCACAACTTGAGCATAAATAAAACACGCGTGGGGTAATTTGCCTAAAACCCGGCGTCGCGTTACCCGGGCAGTTGGTATCTAAGTCCGGGCGTGTGGAATGAATGCATGTAAATGTACATAATATATAACAGGTCTTATAGCTCGTATTTCTGAGGTTATATATGGTTAAAACACTTTTGAGACAGTACCAAGAATTCGTGATGAAATTCGTAAATGTTCGAATAAACGAAAGATTTATAAATATTTTTGCTTCTTTTATACTTCATCAGTAGAAGGCAAAGATTTTCGGTATACGTTAGTATCTACGGTAATTGGCACACGGCACAATGAGGGGCAATGTGGTTTTGTCTTTGAGTATTAAATTAATACTCAAGAGTTCTTGTGGATATTCCGGGTTATTTATATTCTTCAGTTGTGTTAATCATTTGATAGTGGTTCCTAAGCTATACTTCGTCGATATGGAGTTAGATTAATACATTTTTTAAAATCATCCGGAATAAACCTTATTTCCGGGATAAAACGTTGCCTATGTCACTCTTATTTAAGCTTCTTGGTCACTCTCTAAGTCTGTAACCATGTCTTTAAATATTCCCACACAAAAATTTACGTCGATCTGTTGCTCCGTTACTGTGTGATTGAAGGACAAAGCAATAAACTCACACACTCTCGTATCCTTATCCTTACTAATATTATAAATGCGAAAGTGTGTTTGTTTGTTGGTTTGTCCTTCAATCATGCCACAACAGGGCTATGGATCGACGTGATTTTTGCATGGGTATAGTTGAGGACCTGGAGAGTGACATAGGCTTTTTATCCCGGGAAATCAAAGAGTTCCCGAGGGATTTTAAAAACTAAATCCACGCAAACGAAGTCGCGGGCATCAGCTAGTTTATAATACTTATTAGTAAGGATAACAAGCCAGCCCCACACAGCAGTAGCGCTACTGCTACACGTAGTAATATAATTGAGTCGGCTTTCAATTTGATTCGCATCCTCGTCGGAGTGTCGGTGATAATTCGCCCGAAAAATATAAAAAGGTGGCAGCTGGCCGACATATTGGATTACGGCGCGGCCCGGCGTAACATACCTTTTCAGTAAATACGCTAAATGGCATCAAATTTTTATTCTGACAGTGGGATTCTTTGTTTTGTAAGAGATTAGATGGTTTAAGGATGATTATACGAGTCTGCCCGCGAAATTCAAATTTAATTTGGTTTTTCGCAATTTGTAAACTAATACGACAAACTAGGCTTATGGCATTCTAATTGCGCCAGTAGAATTATCATCTTCACAGGTTTACATAAAAATCTTTACTTGAAAGTGACCAGTTTAAGAAATTAATCAAAATACTGAGTTGGACGTGAGTTACTCACAAATTAGTCGATATTTTGATAAATTTCTTAAACTGGACACTTTCAAGTAAATATTTTTATATAAACCTGTGAAGATGATAATTCCACTGGCGCAATTAGAAGGCCATAAGCCTACTTTGTCGTATTAGTTTACAAATTGCGAAAAACCAAATTAAATTTGAATTTCGCGGGCAGACCCTTGTCTTCCACCTTAAGTGCTAATTTTATCAACTCCGAGTAACGTGTAAAGTTGCTGCGCCAGTTGTTGTAAAGTTGCTGCGCCAGTTGTTGTAAAGTTGTTTAACCAAGGTGTAAAGTTGTTGTTTTGACGGTTTTTGTATTGATTCTTACTCGACTATATCAAAACTTAAAAATTCGTCGGTTAAGCGTTACTCGGTGTTGGTGTATTTGGTACTAATGGTGTCTCTATTCTGCGATTTTAACCTCGTAGATTTACGTTTCATAAAAATCCATGGGTTGAACCTACTCATTGATTTTCCGGTATTAAAAATTCACTATGTTTTTTCCTTTGGGTGGAAGCCACCTCCTTACCAAATTTTCCAAAATCACTTCAGCAGCTTAGGTGTGCAAAGTTAAAAAAAACAGACAGACAGTATAAGTTTCACATTTAGCTATATGGATTTATTTAAATATTTCTTAGAATTAATTTTAAATTGGCAATTTCGTATTCATTAAAACTGCTTGCAAATTGTAGCGCGTAGTAGGTACCTGTTAGACATAGTTCTTAGGTATATGTCACGCTACTTTCATATATATTTTTTAATGAAACTTACATGAAGCCGCTTAGTGTAATGCTGAGCTGAGTGCCCACGGGCAAGTAACTTTCGTAATTAGTTGCAAAAGTTGATTTGCTGCTACGATGCAAGTGACATGCCAGAACTGATTCCTGCTATTGCTAGTTGGCCGTTGCTTAAACTTTTACCTACGTAAACTAGCGCAAACGATTTCGTAGACCGATTAATAAAAAAATCTGCGAATTTATTTGTGTAAACCATAGATTTGGATTAGTAGTCGCTGCGCAGCTACTATTAGATACCGACCCCTCCTAAAAACAATAGCTCGTTAATGCGGCAATGTAATATCAATGTAACATGTTAATATCATAGTTTGTATTAACTTAAAAACTAAACTTACATATAGAAAGGACGTGTACAAGGACATCTTATCGCTACAGAATGTGATTTCTTCCAAATGCTCTAGGTGTGAGAACAATTGATGAAAAGAGAGTTGATTATTCGAAAAAAAATTAAGTCTATGGTTGTAACGAGACTGATACGGTTCAGACGTACAGGTACAATTTGCCGCAATTTACTAGTACGCCCACGGTACCTAGTAGGTGTGCAGCGACTTCCAATCCTAAATCTATGGTGTAAACATTATTAATTTTACACAAATTCAACAAGCCGTGATGCCATATTTTGTAAAACAGAGACAAATGGCGTGTAAACACAATAAACAACAAAGGCACAGGGGTGTCACAACAATGCCACTCGCGAAGGGCGTAGAGTGTGCAAACCCTATTGCAGCTTAAGGGCTGTCTGTAATACTCCGTTAATTATTACGAAGTGCTTTGTAATACTTGAGTTGTAATTTTAAAGTGTTTTGTCAACAGTGTGAGCTGTTTATTGTTTTAGCAACGCGATGGGTAAAAAAATATTTAAAGACGATTTTTTTTTATTTTTTACGTTCTCGAGTTCGTTATCGTTATCGTTTCCCAGCAGTGTTTCTGGTCTGGTCTAGTCTGGTGGAAGGCCTTTCGCGGTGACGAAATACCACCCTACTGTCAAAGACGTGTTGCCAAGCGAGCATTCCGATACGATGGCGTGATGGGTTTAATTAAAACTGATCTACCCCCTTTTAGTTAGCCCGCTACCGTGTTAGACTGCCTCATCATTTAATATAAGGCTTACCTTATATTAAATGATGACCGCAGCCAAAAGATATCTTGTTTTGAGAAAAAAAGGCGGCCAGTGTATTTTCCACCTATACCTTTTTCCCACTAGACCAAACCAGAAATAATTTGGAAATTATAAATTCTCAAATTGCCTCCACCGGGAATCGAACCCGGGATGGGTTTATAAGACCACTTATAAGACAAAATCCCTGTCAGTCTTATCTATTCAGGCCTCAATTACTGAACCGATCATGGCGAAATTATAACAAAAAGATTGCATGCCTGCCTTGGGAAGTATGTAGAGAACAAGAATAAAATTATTATGTAGACTACATAAATTCCCCTGGGAATTTTAAACATCATAAATCGACGAACTCATGGGCATCTACTAATCAACTATAAATATCAAAGGATGATCTTATATTAAAAAGGGAGTCACTCTATCCAGTTCAATTATAATAACACAGTAATGTCTGGCCACAGGGCGCAGAGGTGCAACCCTACCCCGTGCGACAATTGTTAACGACGCGGCATATCGACCTCTACTCGTACAAAATTGGCTGAAAAATACGGGGCTACGTTACGAGCGTAACCGTTCCGTGTGCAGCTTCGAAAATTGTAACCACGTAAAGTTCCCGGTAGGAAATATGACATATCCTTGGCCCCAGAAAGACTTAGGGCCTGTATTACCACCTTCTGATAAGTGTTGGATAGCCTAACCGTAAATTTAGTCACTTTCTTACTTTATGTCAAGTGACAAAGACAAAATATGCGAATAAGCTATCCGGCACTTATCAGAAGGTGGTGAAAATGGCCCTTAATCGGCCAGCCCCGGCCCCATATTTACTGCCAGGGATGTAATAGTATCATCTAAAGTGATTTTGTTCGATAGATAATAATTAAAAATCTTGTATGTTTCCAAAGGTGACCGTAGACTACTATAATGTTAAACTGAAATAGATCTTAACGACCTTGATTTAAGGCTGAGGCTCATTCACATATCTACTGTCTAGCTTCAAGCGGAAATAAGCGAAGAGAAATAAAAATCTTTGATACCATTATGCACGACTTTAAAACAGGAATTTTAATGTATTTCGATGCTATAAAACTATCAACGTTGGCGCGATGTGAAAACTCGTGCTACATGTACTCTTAGGCTGAGTATAGATCTATCGATTGTACTCAGGCTCTGATCAAGACTCAAGATAGACTTAAAATGGTACACAAATATGTTTCGACATAAGTCTGTCTCGTTTTAACTCAGTCTTGAGTCTGAGCTGAAAGTGCCATCTTACCCTTAAATTCTGGAATACACGGCAGCACGTTGCGAGTATAATCGCCGCGTAGATGGTGCTACGAATAACGTAGCTGATGACGTAATAATTCTACTGCTACATAAATTGTAGTTTCAAAAATATTGAGTTCTTATGCTTGTGTGATAAAAATGTTACTTAATTGCCAAAATTATTTATAGAATGAAATAAACCTTTACTAACAAATGGTTCAAGTTGTTTTTGTATTACTAACACTATGATCCCAATTTGTCGAAATTAAATACTTTTGTTAATTATTTTTTATTTTATTTAAAGCCTGCTCCGGTCGCTGTATCAAAATCCATATTTTTTATTTCATTCGTTATTATTTGCCACTTGAGTCGCGCCGAGCACTCGACGCTCTTTATCAATCATCCCCTTCGCAAATTAAATCGGGAGTAAAAATGAAATATGTCACTTTGTTTTTTTTTGTTCTTAAAGTCACTCGTTTGAACAAGTTTTTGTCGGCGAAATTGTGATTTATTTTGTTCAAGCTTTAATAAATTAGCCATACTTTTTAAATTCGCACAGTCAAGTTTTTTGAAATCCCTGTAGCAAAATAATCTTAAGAGGTATCTTTGAGGTATCTTTTAAGTATTTACGAATTCAAAATTATTGGAACGAAGTTCCTTATCGGACGGTACGGACTTGGCGGATGGGGGCTAGGCGAAAAAAATTGTAATAATTTTTCCGTCACGACCTTTGTGTGTTGCCTTCGTTTATTACACACGTTCCGTCATAGCATTGGTGGCGTAGCGGCTAAACGAAGGGGTGAAAGTATCGGTTCGGGGATTTGAATCCTGGCTTTAGATTATTATTTTTTATTTTATTAATTTTTTATTATTTATAAAAAATTCCAACTAACTAAGTTGGAACTAAGTTCCAACCGAGTGTTCCACGACACTCACGTATTTTTTTGTTTCATGTAGACCAACCTGAGGCTCTAATGAGAAGTCAATACTCTACATCGGTTCTGAAAATAGTAGTGGTATTCTCTAAAATGATTGTATCTGGAACGATCGCAATGACCTCTGATTGTATCAGTGGAACGATCGCAATGACCTCTGATTGTATCAGTGGAACGATCGCAATGACCTCTGATTGTATCAGTGGAACGATCGCAATGACCTCTGATTGTATCAGTGGAACGATCGCATTGACCTCTGATTGCATCAGTGGAACGATCGCAATGACCTCTGATTGTATCAGTGGAATGATCGCTACAATGACCTCTGATGGGCTCAATTTATAGTGTTCTTGCTGCATCAATACATTTTAACCAATGTACCAACTAATCAGAGGTCGTTGTAATCATTTTTAGAGAATACAACTACAGATTTTGCTGTTTCAAAAGACACTTTGACAAAATGCCAATACAAAAACTGTCCAAATGTCAAATTATTTCGTCGGTTAATAATAACTTGGCGATAGTGAAATAGGTCCTTAGTGTAACAAAATTGTCTTACAAAAGTCAAGTTAAAGTCTATCTCATCTGGTACGTTTTCGAATCAATTTGAAATATCATACCCACTCTAAACTGAATTGGGTCCCGCCAAGCATTAAGGATTAAGGAGAAGTAATTTTCCACTAATGTGGTCTTCCAATTTTAGTTATAGTTTGTCTTGGATTGGATCTTCGTCGACTTATGAAGCAATGTCTGAGATTTTGTCAGTTCCATTTTTATAGTTCACAGGTTTACGTTTGTAACTGATAAGAGATTTTTTTTTTCAGAATTATTTCTAAGTTATGCAATTTAGTTAAGTAGTGCATTATATACGGTCTAAAGTTTAAAATAAAAGTTTTTACGAGACATTTCCGTGCGGTTAATTGACTCATGTGGTGACGCCTTCTGTCAATAGCTTCTGTGCTGGCTGTTTTAAATATAAGTCAAGCTGAACTACTAATATACTCCTTTCCCCTTCAAATAAACTTAAAGCTTGTTTCAGGAGTGGGTACGACAATTGAGCAACGGGTAGGAACCGAACCGGCAACCTTTCAGTTTTCAGTCCGGACCGTTAGTTAACTGTTGTGCTAGTTAGACATCCGTACATGTTCAGAGTAGAAATTCAGTCAGTATTCTTGTCACTATTCTATGCGGGTATGATTTGTAATACATACGAGCACAAGGACAGCTTACTCGTATCTCTAAAACGTTTAAAAAAAATTGGTTGTCTGTAGTCGGTTTACGGACGATAGTTTTACGTGATAACATCATAAAGAAACATTGACGATGACTGGTGGGCGCCGGCTGGCGCTCTCTAGACAAAAGCCAACGCTTGGGCCTATCGTGCCTCTCTATCGCTTGTTCCGCGATCTCGCTTGCACGCCTAGGCTCAGGCGGAACTTGACACTTTTTCGTGCGTGCAGCCGGTGTTCATCAATTTATAAGACGTTATCACGTCAAAAACTTACCTAATGGAAGATATTTAGGTAATTAACCTTTTTCAAGAATTTTAACGAGGAAAAAAGTTTAAAACTCTAACCCGACTACGACTTCTAAATTAGATGTTACATCCGTCATATTATACATTTGGTTCGTATAAAATGTAACCTATGTCAGCCGGACCGTCATAACAAATCGATTGAGATCTCATTCGTCAAATTAGGCTCAGTAGTGTATTCGCTACGGTGTGGCACATTCCAATATAGTCACATACATACATACATACATACAAACATACCTACATACACTGCGAAAATCATAACCCTTCCTTTGGCTTCGCCATAGTCGGGTAAAAAGAGAGGAGACTAAGTCTACTAGTTTAATATCTTTGTGCCAGTTGTGGGCCAGTGATGGACTGAGATGAAATTGATGAATGTACGAGTACGTACATAAACGATTCGCACATTACATTAATTTACAAGGTTCACTGAATTCCCAAGATAGCATTACACAATAAATTATCTGTACTCGGTAAATAATCCGCAATTACGGAGCATCCGATTAAAATTTTCTCATCTCCTCCTCGGATGCTTGGCTCCTTAAGACGTTCGCAGAAGATAATTAGCGAATAAACATGTTAGCTACAGTATACGTTCCATTTTACGGGAATTACGCCACTCTCAACGTGGAATCTAATTACTTAGCGGTTGAGAGCTCAGAAACAAGTAAGTGGAGGCGATTTACCATAGAAGTGCAGAAAATACCTATTTTTTTAAAATATTATGTAGCTATGACGAGCAAACGAGCATGCAAGTCACGTGATGTTAAGTGATTACCGCCGCACATGAATATTTGTAGCACCAGAGGTACCATCAATGCTTTGCCGGCTTTTCAGGAATTTGTTCGTCCGCGCCTTAAATAGGCCATGTTGTAGTTTATTTATTTTTTCGCGCCTCTGTTTGATTATATTTTTATTGACAGTAGGTACATGTTGTTTAAGTAGGTAGAAAAATTATGAAATTCATAGATATTTCTATGATATCATAGAAAAATCAAGGGTAAATAAAGTATGTTTGTGAGGATGGATGGATGGATGTTTGTTACTTACGTTTGTTACACAACGAATGAGCCGATTTGTCTGAAATTTTGCACAGAGATAGATTATAGTCTGGAATAGCACAAAGGCTTTTTATTTTGCACAGTTCCCGCGGGAATTTAAAACATTAATCCACGCGGACGAAGTCGCGGGCATCATCTAGTAAAGTATAAATAAAGGTTTTCATACATAAAAAAAGGGAAATCATGCCGTGTCCAATAATTCTCAGCCGCGTGGCGAAAAGCTAAGAAGCTTCGGATGTTATGTTAGTCGGATCAAGAAGATTTGCGTGATCCCGCGCGGCGCATCAATTTACTCTTCACGTGATGAAAAACTTACTCCGCAACTTCGTGTTATTTGTAGCTGTCTGTACATTATTAACGAAAGTTGTACGATAATATTCATTTGGTATATCTATTTGGTTTGTTAAGTATATAATGTAATTTGATGAAAATATGTAACTTTATTAGTCTTTGTTAAATAGAAAGCTGAAAATAGTGTTCTTAAAAAATAGTTACCATGTTGATTACAGTAATTTTTAAACCATGTTACATTTTTTCCAAAAAAATGATTAAAAACACATGAAGTAGGTAACATCCTCGATGTATAATTTGTAATTAAACATCAATGGGGTTAATTCGTATATTAATTACTTTTCTACTTAGGTATAGCCAGAGCGTGGTGCCTATTATTACTATCGCAGGTCCAGGGTCCACGCTCGCGAATATGATTTTGTTGGTTTAATACTCAAAGTTTTGCGTATAGAACGACCTATAAAAACTATCTTAGGTATATTTTTTTATAAACTAAGGGGAGGCTATTGTACACATAGACTTGATTAATTTTTAGATAGTTGCATGGAAGCAATCGGCTTCGCGTTTATAATGTAGGTAGGTATATATAAATACTTTATGTTTTGAAAAGAGCAAACTACCAATTTTCTTGCTGGCTCTTTTGACTGGTGGTAGAGTCTTAACTTGTTATAAGAGCCACAAGTTGACTTATATGAAATAAATAACTCCCAATTTTCAACACGAATACCTACCTGTAAAGCGAATTGATGTTTTCGTTAAACCTATCAAATGAGTGCTTACATCACAAAAAATGAAGGTAATTTTTCCCATTAAATTCCTACATACCAGGCTTTTAAAGTCTTTACCACAACCTCAACATCACGTCAATCACGTGACATTCGCTCGTCGTAGCAGAAACATGCAATTTCAATACATTAGGGGTAACTCGAGAACTTTCCAACACGACGTGTCACTTAACGTCGGAATCACATATAGGAGTGTTTTTCATTGTATCCGATACGATATGATAATATCGCAGCGACTTTTTTGGTCGTTTCATCAATTCTTTCATCTAATTCTAAAGTCTAAACCCATTGCCAGTTCTCCTCTCGAACGAGAAGGGTGTAGACTGTAGACCATAGGCCACGCTGCCCAAGTGCGGGTTGGCAGACTTCAGACACCTTTAAGTCTTTGGTCCTTAAAAGTAACAAATTAAATAATTAATGGGTTACCGATTAATATTAATAAAATGGAATAGGTTTAAATTTATTTGTTATTTAAAATAATAATGTTATTCTTTGGCTGTATTGATAAAATTCTGGCGCAAAATTATACAATGTAAATATTTGTAAATTTATTGAATACCTGTAATACCTAAATATATTGAATAGGAGACATAGGTATTCAGATAAAGTTTGTATTTTACATATTACGATTCTAATAAACACATGCCATTTTACGATTTTACACTATACTAGTATTTTCCGTATAAAATCAATTTTATTAGGTTGCCAACGAAATCGAATCGATTCATTGTAAAGTTACTTTTGTCGTATCGGATCCAGTAACCTTCCTGATCCTTAAATGGCTTCTTACCAGTTTCTTCCATATTTTCGGCAGCCGAAGTTAACTTTCGCTCTAACTCCGTATGAAGTGTTTTAAAACATTACGGTACGCTGACGCGATTAGCGTATCAGTTAACTTTTAACTTTTAAGTAGGTGATGCAGGTTTTAAGTTTTAATGCCTCATAAAGTGGCGAGTTCGCGACTTGTGTGAATACGAAATTAGTTGCTAACTCTGTTTGCGGTTGATGAAATTTATAATTTTACTAGCTGATGCCCGCGACTTCGTCCGCGTGGATTTTTTTTGAGAATCTCATGGCAAATCTGATTTTTTAGGCTTTATCACTCTCCAGGTCTACAACTAAATCTTTGCAAAATATTACGTCGATCCGTTGTTCCGTTACGACGTGATCGAAGGACAAACCAACAAACCAAGAAACAATAGCACATTTTCGCATTTATAACATTAGTAATTTTATTATTATTTTTTAGTGATTTAAGAGAGTTTTCCATTTATTTTTTAGGATAAAAAGATAATAAGTCACTACTATTATATTTATGTCACAATACTCACTTCCTAGATCCTAAAGTATAGCTATGAAAAACAAAGCCGGCCAAGTGCGAGTCGGACTCGCGCACCGAGGGTTCCGTACTCCAAAAGTAAAAGTAGAACGATAATATTATATTAATTTGCTTATTTATCGTTAACTTTGTTTGTAGAGGTTTATTGTTAATATAAAAAAAACTATGCTAGTTAGAGCATAATTATTTCAGATTTTTCGATTGGTAAACTTCGGAGATAAGGGGGGGGAACGGTATTTTTTTTGTCATTTTGGCCGATTACTCAAAAACTATTATATATAGAAATAAATAAAAAACTGTTTTAGAATGAGCAAGTAAAGGCCTTTCATATGATACCCCACTCGGTATAGTTATTTTACTTTGAAATTTCAAACCCCCGATTTTCCCCCTTTTTTAATAAAACTAAAAATAATTTTCGATTTTTCTTTATTCCAATGATTGTTGGGCCACTATTATACACAACTATGCCAAATTTCATGTCGATAGCTTTAATAGTTAATGAAATAATCGACTGTGACAGACGGACGGACGGACGGACGGAGAAAGTCTCACCATAAGGGTTCCATTTTTACCATTTTGGTACGGAACCCTAAAATCACGTTGATCCGTTGGTTGCTCTGTTTATACGTGGTTAAAGGACAATAAACCAATAAACGAAAAAGCCTTCGCATTTTTAATACGCTTGTTTATGATTATTAGGCGCCCTTGCAGAAACGTTTTGACCCAAAGTTAGCAGCTAACTTTGGGTTAAAAAGACAGATTTGACAAATATCGTATAAATCTTCTGTCAAAATTACAAAATGCCTGGGTTAACTAACCCGGCGTCTATGAAAGCGGGCCTTAATAAAATACTTGTCACTTGTCACCAATACCTTTTGTGGAAAAATGGCTGTATTTAAAAGGTCTCAAAAAAAATATGAAGGTATATTACATTATTTTAAAAGACCAATAATATGCTTAACACCCCAGAGCAATTTGGTCTATAACAGCCGCGATTTTTTTCTCCACTTGCACAATAGACGGCAATTACCCACCAATCTATTGTAGCACCTTTCTAAAAGAAGCAATTGCGAGACCGCCCGCTAAAGCTCATTACACATTGCAAACAATACATTTGTTATTATTTAACTCGGCACTCGATCTACTGTACAAACGCAAACAATCCTCGCTTACGAACAGTAGGCAATTACCGCACCCCTACTGTTCTGAAACACCCCTTAGATATAACTGAAACGATCACAAATCAACCTTAAGCACTCGGTAAATAAGATTTAAAATCGTGTGTGTAAGTATCGACTTGTTGGCTATAATACGGCAAATTTAGGTTGGTCTATAACAATTTATTAGGATCCACCGTTCACGTGCTTTAAGTGGAAGCGGCTAGGGGAGGAGGGTGTCTTCCTAACGTGGTTGATGTTAGTTAAAGTGACACGGTCGTATATTGTGACATGTGTTTTTAGAGGTAACAACCTTGTGAAACGCGGGATAAACCGGTTACCTATAGGAGAAAATTTTTACGTGGCCGCTGTGGCTTTTGACTTTTCAAATTCATAATCCTTACTAATATTATTATAAATGCGAAAGTGTGCTTGTTTGCTTGTTTTTTGGGTTGTCCTTCAATTACGCTGCAATAGAACTACGGATTGATGTGATTTTTGTATGGGTATAGTTATCTATACCCATGCAAAAAATCACTTTCCTGGAGAGTGACATTTATCCCGGAAAATCAAAGAGTTGCCGCGGGATTTTAAAAACTGAATCCACGCGGAGGAAGTCGTGACATCTACTAGTTATTTAAAATATTATCATGTGAGTAGATTGTGGACCAACTTCCCTGGTAGCAATTTCTGTTGGCGTTTTGTAGCCAATCAGTAGCCAACTGTTGGGAGATGGTAGTGGTGATGCTGACTAAAGTCTAGTCGTAAGGTTAACCACATCCCACTTTTCTACGATTTTTAGGGATGACAAGTCTTACTGTTGACTAACCAAACTAGGGACAAAGGTCAACGCAAATTGCTATTAAGGTTGCGCCGCTTATGACATGTCCAGACCCTACCACCAATTCATAAAGAGGATCCTTCTGACAAGAGCAGTTCCTTTTTTTAAAATAAAAATAAAAAGTGTTACAATACCAATGTAGATTTATCATTATAATCTTAAATTATTAAGAACCTAATATGACACTACCCTGCGGGCAGCTGAATGCTAAGCCGATCAAATCCATGCAACTTTATCAATAGTAAGAAAGTTTTATAATATTAAATTGCTTTCTACAATCATTCATGAGTAAAGTTGATTTACGAGTTTACTTAGTACCAATTTACGCTGTACATATTTAGTGATGTATCAAATTGGCTTAAATATAACAATGTATGAAAAAAAAACTCTGATTTTGTATTTAGTAGTAGTTATGTTTAAATAGTTAAAATAATTTTATAGTTGTTTTAAGTGAGCAAATTATTCTTTGAGAATGAATTCTTTAAACTTTGAACCTAGCCTATACACGAGTATCAAAAACACTTCACAATTCACTAATAACAGTAAAGATAGACTCGCTCGCAGGGGTCCCAGCGTGTTGAAATATTAATTCCTCCCTCGTAAGAGATAAAAACTATTAGTGCGCCCCGGATTATGGGCGGATTATTATTTTAACTAAATTAGCTTACCGTTGTTAAGGGATGGCGAAGTCTCGGAGCGCCATAGATTGAACTAAATACGTAGAAGTGTCAAAAAAGTTAATAAAAAGCATATTTAAGCAATTAATTAACACATGCTTTAACGGTGAGGGAAACATCGCGAGGAAACCTGCACACCTGAGAGTACTCCATATTGTTCTGAAAGGTGTGTGAAGTCCGCCAATTCGCATTGGGCCAGCGTGGTGGACTATGGTCTATAACCCTTCTCTGAGAGGAGACCTGCGCTCAGTAGTGAGGCGCTGATGGGTTACTGATAATGATGATAATAATGAATTCCAATTATGCTTTAGATTAGATAGGGGTACCAAAACCGACAGTAAGAAGCAGTTATTTAGAAACTAGCTGATGCCCGCGATTTCATCCGCGTAGATTTAGTTTTTAAAATCCCTCGGGAATTCTTTGATTTTCCGGGAGAAAAAGTAGCCTATGTCACTCTCCAGGTCCTCAACTATACCGATGCAAAAAATCACGTCGATCCGTAGCTCTGTTGCGTCGTGATTGGAGGACAAACCAACAAACCAACAAACACACTTTCGCATTTATAATATTAGTATGATGATAACACAGAGACACTTTTACTTTATTTATTAGAGAGCCATAATCACTATTTTTTTTAATTTTGAATAATTTACAAGCCACAGTTAGGGCTTATGGAAAGCAATAATATGCTATTTCCCTAAGCTCTAGTTATGTAGGTACTAACTGAGATGATTTAGTTTGTACGTGTCGGATCTACTAAAATTTCGACGCCATCGCTATGAGATTTCATAGCACTCGCCCACCAGAGGGCTTATTAAAAGCAAATTGCGAAAATTGCACAGCAAATGTGGCTCGCCTCCACGTTTGCCTAACCAGCACACCGACCAATTTCACTTGACCGCTCGTAGCACATTACTTATTTTGAAACAGAGCTCTTCTAATCTGGCTTTGCTTTCTTATCATCCAATTTACGTAGACCCGTCGTAGCCTGTATTTTTTAAGGATATAGAGTTCAATTGCGTTGGAATAGGGTTCACTCCCTTATGGTTTCGTGATGGGTAATCTTTGAGTTATAATACCAACGAAATGGGGTTGTAATGATGTATTATTAGAGCCTCGTGTTGACAGCTCTAGTATTAAGGATTACGGGTTATGGTTTCTTTGAAATTGTACCAGTTGTTAATTCAATAACAGTTTAACAGTTAATTCAATTCAGTTAATATGATAGGCACTGAGTCTCGTAAAGTTGCAGGTAATTTTCGATGACTAGTTGGTAATTCACCCAGAGGAAGTTTTGAAGCCAGCTTATAAATAAAACACTTGAAAATAATTTTTACTTTACTTTCTTAGGTGTGGTTTCAAAACCGGAGAGCAAAATGGCGGAAAGCGGAGAGATTGAAAGAAGAACAGCGGAAAAGGGAGGGAGCTGAAGCCATGGCCAAAAGAGACCCGTCTGATGATAAGGTAGGAGAACAAGTACTGAGTCTAATGGAAACAGGCTAACTTGAAATTGATAACCCATAAAACAACTACATTTCAACACAGCATCAGCCCACTAGTAGTATATCTTAATATATATATTTCTTGTGTGCGTGTGTATGTCACTGAACTCCTCCTAGACGGCTGGACCGATTTTGATGAAATTTTTGTGTGAGTTCAAGGGGATTCGAGGATGGTTTAGATTCACAATTTGGTCCACTGGGAAATGTTTATTTAACTAATTTTTCATTTATAAGTAGTGGCGGTACGAAGTTCGCTGGGTCAGCTAGTATACTATATGTATATGCTACTCTACTATATGTATATGTAGAGCATAGCCTTCCTATATTAAAAAGAGAAAGGCTCAGAGTTTAAGACTAATATAGTCCATCACTAGAGTGTTGTTGGTTAGAGCCAATTGCGGATTAGCAGACTTCATACAGCTTTGGACTTAGAACCGTGTGTGTTGCCAGTGATGATTTATCCATACAAGAGACCTTTATTCAACAG
Source organism: Oeneis ivallda (assembly GCA_029955525.1). Taxonomy (NCBI): domain Eukaryota; kingdom Metazoa; phylum Arthropoda; class Insecta; order Lepidoptera; family Nymphalidae; genus Oeneis; species Oeneis ivallda. The sequence goes on along the minus strand of JARPMR010000019.1, from coordinate 19,125,701 downwards.
AGGGCGTCTTATCATCATCATCAACTCATCAACGGCTCACTACTGAGCGCAGGTCTGCTCTCAGAGAAGGGTTATAGGCCATAGTCCACCAAGCTGGCACAATGCGAATTGGCGAACTTCACACACCTTCGAGAACGTTATGGAGAACTCTCAGGAGTGCAGGTTTCCTCACGATGTTTTCCTTCACCGTTAATTCGTGTGATATTTAATTTCTTAGGCGCACATAACTTCGAAAAGTCAGAGGTGCGTACCCGGAATCAAACCAGCGACCCCCCGAATAGGAGACCACAGTCCTAACTAATAGGCTATCCAGTGCTTGTGTGAGGAGAGGGTACGACAATAGTGCAACGGGTGGTCATTGAATCATCGACCTTTCATTTTTCAATCCACATCTTTAACTGTCCTTATATTTTCTTGATTTTTACCTTTCCTTCCAGGGTTCTTCGGAATGCGGCATGTCACGAGGGTCAGGGGACGCATCGCCCATGTCTGGTGCTGGAGTGTCCCCCCGCGCCTCGCCGCCTGTCACGCCTGGGTCCCCGCGGCGATCACCACATCGCTCTCCCAACAGATCTCCGAGACTTGATAGGTTAGTAGCTTTTAAACGCTTGCAGCAATGGTGACGTAAGTATAACTCGGTGAGCCACTATAGAGGTTCAATTTGGCCTTTCGTTTCCTCCGTACCTTTTATAGAACGATTTAAGCCTTTGGTCCCAGTTAATATCCTACTGTATCTTGTACCATCTGCTCACATTTGATAATAGTGGTTAAAACTAACCTAATCTAACCTAGGCTCTCAAAATGTTATGTCGACGGTTGAGTTGGAGTTAACGGTTGCATCAACGGCAGATTAGTGTGACGATTGATATCGATGAAGTAGCACTTATTTTACTTTCATTACGTCGCCGATTTCGATTAGAGTACTCATCAGAAGTTAAAGCCCAGGATACATGATAAATACTTTTTCCTAAACCTAATTACCTAAGGTTTCAATACTCTAAAGTACCTAGTAGTAGTCTAGTAGGTATGGACTGCACATCACATGGTTGTGATGTGCAGTCCATACCTACTGCGACGGTGAGGTTCCATGGTAGAAGGTTCAAGAGGAGCTTTCTTTCACGGCGTAAAGTTCAAGTCTTTCTGTTTTCGTTGACGATATTTTGTCTAGATGCAGTTTTTATCGGTTTGATTGGATGATTGTGGCATTCACAGGTCAGATGCGAACTGCGTTTCGCCAGCGCCGTCCGTCGGCAGCACAGGGTCGAGGGACGCGCCGCCGGAACCGCGGCCTCCTCACCATCTCTTCTCACCTTTTGACCAGTGAGTACCATCATAGTGTAGATATCTACTTTGTTTCGAGGAGTCACGTCTGTGCTGGGCTCTTGCAGTCCCTGCTTCCTAACCTAACCTAACCATTACTGTAAGTAACTAACGTAACTACGCAGGCGTCTATGTACCTACGTCGATAATGTTCGCTATCACACAGATTTTTATCTATATGTTGTAGCAGAGACGTCGACATTATAAGATATCAGTGCAATATGTAAATTAGTTAGAACCTACTGATTTTTGCACAACGTCAATGGACGTCGCTCCAGTTTGTATGGAAAAAAGATGTGCAGAATCACGCCACATTTTTGGTTGTTCGCATGAACGTGTTAATGTTTATGCTTTAAACATAAAAAAACTTATATTTATAATCTCCTTCCACGAAATTCAATACGTTAACTTGTTGCGTACTTTGTGAAATCTCCGAAAGCTAAGCGCATTTGCGAAAGTTATTGCCATAGATTTTATTTGTTTCGAAACCTTGTACACCTAAAGAGACCTTGCTTCTTTGAAGAATTTTTTCTATTCACCAATTGAAGATTTATCAATCAAGTCGAAAATAAATCAAATAACGGTAACTTAAAATTGGGTTTGCAGCATTCAGTAGTAAGAAAAGTAACTTGAAAAAGGGAATAACTACTTATAATTATTCATTTAGCAAAGTTTTGGTTATAGATCGTAGACATTTCTTCAATGTCTTACTGTAAACTCAAACGCGGGATACAATTACCAATTTAATTACTGGACCAAAATGAATCATACTCAATTCCGTTGCATGTGTCGTCATAGTTGGTGGTCGAGTTATGATGACGGCTGTACTGTCTATCAAACAAACTGAAATCTTCACCATAAACTAGTACTTAGGTTGTTTATAACAAGAGATAAAATAGCTTGGACTATTTTGGTAATTACTGGTGGTCTTTATACGTCAAAGATGCACGGGAATTTAGGAGCTGATTGGGAGACATTAGAGGATAGTTTTGCTTGTAGACTTTTGGGTTGGATGGATGGTACAGCAATTACTTCATTAAGGCTACTGCGAGCGTTAGTCTAATGAACAGTAATTATGTTGCGCTGATGCTCGTAAATGAGCGGGAGTACCTAATGGCGGCGATGGAGAATATTTTTCGCGTTTAATTTATGGAACAGTTTGGCTTGATAGGTTTAAATCTTTGACTGTTTTATGATGTAACCACAGACAATAGGAACAAGTACTTGACGTATTTATTCACCGTTGGAAATCTTATTAACAGTTTTGATTTTAAAAAGAACTTCTTCAAGAACGTACGGACGTAAACGTTTATTACGTACTTACGTTTTCACGTCGTAAATATTTGGTACGAATTTAAAGGTACAGGATTTAATTCCAATCCCAAGTTTTTGTTAGATGTTCCTATTATATCTGAAATTTGAGGATTTATTGAGTGGTACATATTTTTCTCATAAGTAAAAGTAGTAGTAGATATCTATATAGTACCTATTTTTTCAACTAGAGTATTACTGGTTTTAATAAAAATAAAAATTATAGAAAAAATAAATTAAAAAATTACTACTAATTATATTTACAAAAAATACACGCCGTCCAAGTGATTGCTAATGGGTATGGTGCCCAAATACAAACCTAGTACATACATACAAAATTGGCAACAAAAATTCAGTAAATATCACACAGCTCTGTCAATGCAGTGATTTGGACAATACAATGCTCAAATTGCTTATGCAGGGGGTTTCATAGGTGGGTACTCTACCCATACAAGGAGAGATCTAGGCAAAATTTTATCCCGAAAATATTCAGAGCTCCTTCGTAAAAAATAAAAACTGATGATATTAGGGGCAACACGGCAAAACTGCTGAACCGATATTGATGAAATTTAAAAAGAAGGCTTTGACTGATTCCCCTTCATATGTACTCTATAAGGACGTGTTTCATTCAAAACACAATTCATCTATACAGTTTTTAATTATAGTCATAAACTTCAAGCTCTCGTATATAAAACACGTCATATTAAAAGATGTTGATCACGGATAAATAAACATGGTACATCTCAATTGATAAACACTATCATTAAAAGAGGAAATAAACTTAAAGTATTGGTGATCATAAAATAAATTGACCCGATCTCCAGCGCGACCGCTGACACCTCAACTCGATGGAATCCTCATGGCCTCCGACGATGAGTGACCTAAATTTGAAATTAATAGGAGCTTTCAATCACTGTCTATCAATTTGTATGATAAACTTCATATTCTCTGACTACCTATTCACTACTTCTGATTTAGATCGTAGTAATAATAGCTAATAACCGGTTGAGATTTTTTTTCTTAGACTAGGGCATGTCTAAGAGTATGTGCAGACGAGGGAATATTGTACGCGGAAGACGTATTTACGCCATCGTCCAAATTTCGCCATAAGTACCTCCTTGTAACTCCTCGTGAGTATTAAGCGACGTAGTTATGAATAATCTATTTTGAGGGTCAAAAAGTACGATGAGGCTGTCCCTTATCTATGCAGACCCTAATGCTTCATTTTGAAGTAAATAATAATAATAGGCTATTTGACTACTTTTAGAAAATCATCTTAAATTGTTAATAATGCTATGCTGAAGCTAACAAAACATATATTTCGGCATAATTTTCATTATTTTTCATAAAAATCGAGAAATAAATTCAAAAAAATAAATTGCCGCCGAAACGTTCCATTTGCTCTCATGACGTAACAGTTCACATTTCAAACAATGACAATTTTATAATATGTGTTTAGGCCGCGTGTCGCATACTATTTGGTATTTAATAAAATAGTAACGATGAAAAACAGACGAAATTAGCCTATTACGCCGCACAAACACGTCGAAATGTATTGACAAAATGAGAATTCCATAGGTGGTGTGGACTGTGACGTCATTCGAGATCACGGAACGTTTTCGATCACGTGACCATGGCCAAAAATATAGCAATTTTATTTAATGTTTTCTAATTAAATAAAGCTTTATTTTTTAGTTTTGTCGTATGGAATAATGTTTTTAGATAATAATCTTTTAGGATGACACCAGTTGAAACGATATTTTTATTATAGTCAAATACCCTATTCGGCTCCGAGACATTGCCGCTAAAGGGCCTCACAAGAAAGCTCAGCTCAGTCTGAAAATGTTTTCTACAGTGTAACGATTGCGATTACCTTTTATTGGCCGATACTCTTTTGTCATTGGCTAAAATGCATTGTTGCAGCAAGAATGCCCTCAATTTAGCCACTTAGGCTTTATACGTGATTGAATCAGATCAATGAGATCTGTAGAAGAATCAAAGTTGATATAGATTGAAACAATGGGTACAAAGCTGAGGTGTTATAGAGGGAAAACTTCGATAAACTGGAAGTGTTGGGATGGTGACCTCGCAGCAAAAAGCACAGTGCTGGAACGACGAGGCGCAGAAGGGCGATACCTATATTTTGTGTTTGTTGTGAAAGATGCTACAAGAGACCTATGTCCAGCTGTGGACCTAGGTAGGTATGGTTGATGACGGAAATAAATGATGTAAAAAACTCCCATTACATATACCCATCACCTTTCTCTTCTTAAATTAATTTTGAATTTGATTTTACAGTTCAACACAGGACACAGTTATGTGTCCTTATAAGAATCTTTCTGATAAGCTGTCTTTATGCCAACTAAGGATCTTACGACTGCGGTCTACGAAATGTCCTGCATGAGCGATTGTTTGTTTTGGAATTGATTTTTAAGTGTCTCTTAGATTATTGGAACAAAGTTCCTTATCGCGCGATGCGAAAGGGGGCTAGACGGAAAAAATTAAGACTAAATTGAACCGACACTTTTTTGAATGTGAATTTGGCATTGTGTTCAATATTTTCACACTACAATATTAGATCTCCGTATCCTTGTGGTTTCTACAGTCGCATAAAGGTCGATGGTTCGAATCCCAGCTCGACAGACTGAATTTTCTATTTTATTTTAAATAATTTCTACATGTGGAATATTTCCCTGATTTTTTTATTTTTATTATTAATTTATTATTAAAAGGAACTTCGTTCCAACCGAGTGTTCCACGACACTCACGCATTATTATTATTTTACAAGTATCTTTATTTGTTTGGTTGAGCCAAAAATATATTGATATTTTCTGCCAAGGTATTCTCAGCTCGGAGTTAGGAAGTTGTGTCAGCTCCTACTTCCTAAATCCAAATAAAAAAATAAAAATGCGCTCATAGTAAAGACCTAACTATGTTAAACCTCTGGCTTCGATAAATCAATCGAATCGAAACATGTAGAAACGATTTAGCGTCGCCGTGACAGTCAAGTTTATAACTCCCAAAGATTCACTTAAATCGAATCGAGAGGGCTTACTTGCCAATAATAATTTAGGGTTAAGTTGGTTCCACTTATCAACTTTACGAGTTTAAGTTGCTTGATTAATTAATTGTATCTCTTAACAAGCGGCATCAATGATTGTGATAGCTTCTAAAATTAAACGATAATATTATAATGCATTTGTTTTTACAGCGAGTTTGCCGGTGTACCTACCTATTGCTAACTCCAACAATCACAAACTAGACTAGTTATAGGTACCTACCTCTATAATTTATACTTGGTTGTAGTATACGAAAGCTTTAATTTATAAAGATTTTACGTAAGTTGTAGTACGTAAAACTCATAGGTATATGAAATTATGTTGCCAATTAATCAAAACATTATATCCAATTTATAATTTTATAAAAGTAATCGATTAAACTACTAAAAGTTTTTAATTTTTAGCCTATAATTTGGTATGCGTCACAGATAGATATATGACGTAGGCATACGCTAAGAAAGGATTTTTGAAAATTCAACCCTTAAGGGGGTCAAGTAGGGTAAAATTGAAAAATCTAACTTAACGTGAGCAACAGCAAAGCCGCGGGCAAAGACTATAGTTATTTCATACAAGCTAATACATAGTTGCTGGTTTGATTAGTTATTTATTTGGCACCATTATTCCATCGTAGTTACATAAGTATAATTTTTCTTTCACTGTCTTTTTCCAAAGTAAATGCATTTAATTAGGATGTATAATATAATGGATTGGATCTGTCTGAATTGCGGGTATGCGACATCAATAAACCACGAAAATCTTTAAACTGGATTTGTCTTTAGGGTTACGCTGCGCTCTGATATAGGACGTCCACGCGTGTGAATGGACAAGGAGTCGGGTAGGTAAACAAAGATGGCCGCGCGCGTCCGGCGGAAGCGCGCTAATGCGGCGGCGAGCCTGGCTTATGGCGCGGAATTATCTCCGTGTGTGAAATGCGAATCGTCCGTTATTTGTGGGTATGATTATGGAGTTAGTCCACCTTGCTAACCCAGTATAAAAAAGACGCCAAGTGGACGCCACATAGGTATATAGTGCGGGCAGATACGTGACGATACTGTACGTGCGTACAGTTCAGAGTTCTAGGCCTGACGCTCGAGTCTGGAGATTGAAAAAAAAGGGGATCCCAACATTACCTTATTGAACCGAAAGGTAGCGGTTCTATCCTTTCCACCAACAGAAACATTCCCAAAGAGGGTTGACGTCAGGCCCGGCCGGTCGTAAAATGTCATGCCGAACCACTTACAACATGGCTTACAAGACATGTTCTGCCAACCCCACATAGCCTGGTACAAAGACAAGGAGATGATGATGATGATTATGGATTTAGTATTAGATGCTATAATTCCTTTATTGCTTGGGAAAGGATCCGGGAAGTACGTAGGATTTGTTGCACACAAGATTATTGTTTTTTACTGGCAACACGGGTCTCGAGTTGGCAACACTCTGTGCGCCATTTTTCTCTTGTGAACATGTGAACAACTGTGCAAAAAGTCTCAATAAATTAGTGAAATCATAATGGTGGATTAATAATTTTACGGCATAATCCTATCTTCCTCATATCATTCGCATAAAGGCGAACAGGATTCATTTCAACCCATGATCGATGGTTTTACTAGGCACTTTTCGAAAGAGGCTTGTTTAGCCATAGTCCACTGCACTAGCCAAATGTTTACTCACATAATTCACGCACCTTTCATAACATTATTTTGGTAACATAATTAAAAACGATTTTATTGCAAGTAGTTTTCCTTTATGTGCTTAGACGCACATAGCTCTGAATAGTCCGAAAAGCCTTAGATCGAACTTCCAATCCCCCCTAATGGAGGTCGGAGTTTTAACCACTAGTCTTTCACCACTGAAAATCCCTTCTATTATTGAAGGACAAACCAACTAACAAATAGGTACAGTTTTGCGTTATTATTAATTAAAATGAGTAAGGATTGCATGAAAAAGAACTTAATAGTTTAGCAATCGATTTTTTCTCTAACATTTTTCAATAAAACTTACATAGCGGTGTAATATAATTAGGTACTATACAAATCATTAATAATTATCTATGTGTTATCTAATTACGCCCTAAGTTCGGCCATTACAAATGATGTTAGAGCAGATATAGAATTAAGTCGTACAGCGGTGTTAGCGAGCGCGTTCGCAATAACTAAATTACCGAACCGAAATCGACCCAAATGTGTACTCCCAGTACATACGTGTGAATAAATACTCCTACTAGCACCCGTTCTAAGGCAACGAAGAATTCGTTTTTTTTTTATTTTCTGGCTACCCTAGTATCCATTTCCAGCACCTTATTTCTGTTGAGGTTTTGTAACCAACGGAAGCCAACGGTTGGCAAATGGTAATGGTGATGCCGACTAAGTCCCTTCGTAAGGCCAACCACATTCCTCCTTTAGGGTATGTTTTACCGTGGGGATACAATACAAGATATTACAGGAATAAAAGTAGCTTAGATATCCACCTATAATAATATTATATAGTATGGATTTTACCTCTTTCACATCACATTGTTATAAAATCTTTTTTGTTTAAGCAATATTATTGAACCAACTTCGCAGGAGATATTATATTGCTGTAGGCAAATACTCTATACTTTCATTCTCCGGAGATAGATCAAGCGTAGGACTTAGGAGGCTTTATGTGCTCAATAACCAAATTTGAATTACCTCATCGTTGTCATCTTCTTTTCAACGGATAAACGTACACTGCTGCACACAGGTCTCTATCTCCAGTTCGTAGGATGTTCCGCAAATACCATATGACTGGCTTGATAGCGTACGCCTACCTAGTAGAGGCTAGAAACTTTGCATTATCCGTTGCGGGAAATTTCCGAATAGCCTATGACGTCACTAACTTCGGCAACTTTTGTGCCAGAGTTATACGAGACATACAGCTTAGGGTCAAACGCGATAACCTCACAGCGATACGCGAACGGGTTTATTGGTGCGCGGGTGAAACGGGCCGATGTAAATCTATTTGTCATATTAATGTGGGCAATTAGTGCGGCATGCGGGCGCTAGGGTTGACGCGAGGCGATCGGGTTGCAGCCGCAGGCGTTCTCTTCAAGGCCATCGATTGGCATGCTGCCTTTGTTAACAAGAAAGAAGTTTAAAAACTGTAACCCGACTACGAAAAATTCTAAAAAAAACGAGTGTGCTTTAGGCCACAACTCTAACTCTCGACTCGACTCTAACTCTCGATTGAAGTAAAACTTACAAAACGCAACTGGCTATGAGAGAAAGAGAGAAAGAAAATGTGTGTTCGCACTTGCCCCTCGCTCTTGTCCCTACAGTATTATACGAAACGTAACTCTCTCGCGTTCTATCTTCACTAACTTATATCTCCCTCTCAGCTTTCGTTCGCCTCGCCCAATCACACTTTTCGTAACGCATTCACCAGCTTACTGCCCAAGTCAAGGGTGCGTAAAGAAGTTTTACTTCAAAAAAAATTCGAAAAAGTGACTACGGGCTCTAATGTGGGACGCAACGTGCGTCGACATATTGGCCCCGTGATGTAATTTCAGGGACAGCATCAAGACCGGGAGCCGCAGCTGAAATGGCTGAATCCTGTAAGCGTCGCAAGAATGCCTCTCTGATCGAGAGTTACAAATACCTATGTATTTGTTCCGTTTGCTGTGGAGACCCCGGGGCCATGGAGTCAAAGTGCAACCATTTTTACGAGACATTTCACCGCGGTTAATTGCCTCATCTGGTGACAGAAGGGCTGGCTCATTTTCTGCGCAAAGGATCAGCCTGGCTGTCCAACGCGGTAATGCAGCCAGTATTCTTGGCACCATTCCACGCGGGCATGATTTGTATAGTTATTAGACTAGTTTAGCTATAAGTTTTATTATTACTAAATTTAAAATTAAGGATATTAATTATTATTTTGAAAAGTTCGTATTGAAAAATCGTTGATTTAGTGGTGACCCTAGCTGGCAAGGGTTGCCGCGAAACGGTCGCGGGTTCGTTAAACGAGCAATTGTGTGAGTGAAACATTTAATTGACTCGTTTAATTACATCTCACGACCATAATACGCTTTTTTTGACTAATCAAATGAGTCACGACCAACCATCAGCGCTTTTTGTGACTGACGCATTTGGCTAATAACAACTTAAAACAATGAGGATCGCGGACGATTTACAGTAGTAGGTACAAATATAGTCATAGCTTTGTGAAAAACTAAATTGTAACCAACTTTGAGTAACGGCCAATTTTATGGGTCTCGTAAGAAGGCTAGGTCATTCAACGAGTGATGGATCTCTCCATCACTCATCATGGAAAATCCCTGATGTTTGTGTATTGATTTGACTTTTAATTACGCAGCGATGGAGCGGATTGGCGTGATTTTTTGCATGTTTTACCTGTTTGAAGATCTGGAGAATGACAATAACTTGCATAAGATGGCTCAGGGGGACATGAAGGAAGCTCTGGTCAGAGTATCGCTGCGGTATTAGATAATTGTAAAAATAAGTTAGTTTGTTGGTTTATGCTTTATTTACGCTGCAACAGATTGACACGATTTTTTGGTTTTTCTAGGTTTAGGACCTGGAGAGTGGCATAGGCTACTTTTTATGCCGGAAAATCAAAGAGTTTCCGAGGGGTTTTAAAAACTAAATCACGCAGACGAAGTTGCGGGCATCAGCTAGTATCTAAGCTAATAAATTTAAAAAAGCTTAAATAAACTCTTACTAAACAAGATCGTCATATTTAATTTGATAGAACGGGCAAAACATCCTGGCTGCAATAGAATATAATTGCAATAGGAGGCGCGCGTTGATTCCGCTCTAATTGCTTGACTAGTTAAGTCAATTCTCTGTAATATGGTTAATGAAGAGGCCATGTTGAGACGCACTTTGTTGTGCAACTTTAATATGAGACTAAGATGGATCAAAACGAACGTGAATAAAATTTGACTGGGCATAGTTGTATAATATATATTTACTTTACTATAAGGTACCTAGGTAAATAATCTTTTTGTACTAGACTAGGTACAGCAAAATCAAAAAGAATAGTTATGATCTTAACAGTCTAAATGTATGTTATGTATGTGACTATTTACGCACTTTGTTCCACTGCAACGCCTGAACTATTGAGCCGATTTTGATGATATCAATCGATTCGTTTTATGTTCCCGGTGATATAGGCTACATTTTAATCAAACAATAATCGATATTCCATAAAGCATCCAATTTTCCATAGTGGGTTTACAACTTTTTAATTCACGGTGGAACATACGTAGGAAAAGATACGTACACTGCTTAAAATCCCAGTACTTTTGGCTTTGTCGTTGTTACACTAGCGGCACGTTATGATGGCCGGTTTGACGTTTGTCCGCTCATGAAGTTCCGTATTAATTGATAACGACTTTGAAGGAAATAATTGTATTACTTTATTGACGATAGTGATGTGCAGAGATTCATAAATTTTATCGAATGTAGTTTTAGGTTTAGGACTCAAAATTTATTTATTAAATTGATTTCTAAAATGTATACAAGTGTAGAAAAATCAGTTTGCACCATTTAAGGGGTGAATGTACTTGTGAATATGAACAATTTTCACTATGTGGACAAACCTCTGAAATCGCAAAAAAATATCAGCTGTTTCATACAAAAGGTAAAATTTTTATTTTTATATGATATATACCACAACTCGGCATTTGGTTTTCTAAATTGAAAATTTTTAAAAACCTTTTTTGGTATCTTTTGTATTCATATGTTTCTTGTGTGCATATAAAGTATGTATATTCATTTTCATTCAAATATTCAGTTCGTTCAAATAAATTAAATAAACATATACATTTTTGTTTTATTAAACCTATTTAATCAGGTACAAAAACAAAACTTAATTGTTTTTTGTTCGAGAATAAATTGACATTCCACATCACTATTGTAATGTGTCAAACCGGCCATCATAGCGTGCCGCTAGTGTAAGTAAAAAATATAACCTATTTAATATTTATCGTGGTACATACTTTAGTATATTAGATATAAAGCTAGGTACATGAAAGCAACTCGATTAGCGGACATGTCATAGTGCGCACAACAATAGAGCGGCTCGGTGTTCATTAGTGGCATTAATTAATGTTTAATTGAGCCAAATAGAGTATCAATTTAGCGGACGACAATTGGATCATGCATCCCGACACACTACCGTCATCTACATCTGCGTTTCAACGTATAATTTCATACATCTCAACCCATTGAAGCCCCACTACTGTGCACTTTCGTATGAGGAGGTTTTAGGCCATAACCCTTCAAAGTGCGGATTAGTAGAGTTCACACACCTTCGAGAACGTGATCACACACGATGTTTTCCTTCACAGTGATATTGAATTGCATTAAGCACACATATAAAACTCAAAAAAGTCAAAAAACAGCTGAAAAGGAGGCAATAAAGTTTTAACCACTAATGCTATCACCGCTCAATGTAATGTAAAACAAAACTTAAGATTAGCGTTGATTTAACTTTAATGAGCTGAAATGGGTACAAATAACTAAAAATAAATAAGTGCTACCTATTACAAAAATCTTTAGAGTTTTTGAAAGTTCTAAAAATGGCGCTTTCCACTATTTTTAGACATTTTCATTTCAATTCAACAAAAAAAAACAAACAAAACACCTATGATCTATTACAGAATCTGTACATCTGATGTACCTAGCTACAATCTAATGAGCAACATTTTTGTTTATTTTTGACATTCTAACACCAAAAGTGATACCTATTGGATAGAAAGAAGCAGGCGTTACTTTGCGGAATTCCTTAATATTACCTAAAAGAAAAACAATATTTTTTGCTATAATCTGCCAGAAAAATCTGTACTATGGTAAAACGCGCCACTCGCGCATACAAAAAATTGCTTTTCTTTTAATTTTTTAATCCCAAAGTGATATTTTTAAAGGATGCCTTATTTAAGCTAAGTTTAAAAAGTCTTTATTTTCAACTAAAAATCCACATTTAACGACCACTAAACACGAGCTGATTATGTCAATTCGCGTAACAATTCGAAGTCCATTAACAGCCTAATAAAAAGGGCATAAAATCTCACACAAAATAATCAATAACGATAAATCGTCGACTCCATCAAAATCGGCGTAACAGATTTCAATTAACAATCAACGGACAATAGGGCGCGTCTACACTAGCCGTAATAATCGCAGCTACTCGTCGCGTTAGAAAGCAGAAAGCCATTCAGTAATAGGCTTACCATAAATTAGAGGGATCGAATGAGGACAAAAGCAAAAGAAAATAATTACAGAAAGTTTATAGAACTCTTTTTTTTTCTTCAAATAATTGCTTTAAGAACGTTTATTGCACATAGCTATATTAGATAGCTATAGATTAAACTGTCACAAAAAAAAACATTACATAATATAAAAACAATAATTTTAGAATATTCTTAAGATTAAACTATTAGAGTTGTCATTAAAATGAACTGAAGAAGATAATGGAAGGCATGTGTCTACTTCTAAATATAGCGATTACCGAACCGAGTTTTTGCTGGATCTTCTTGGTTAGAACGGCATTCCAGACCAGTGCAGTATGGTAGATTCACTTGACGACTCAAAACCACTCGGTAAAAGTTTATTTGGCTATTCTATTCATTATAGTATGTTAGTATAATAGTTTAGTATATATATTATAGTATGGTAATTGGTAAGTATAGTTTTTACAGCGAAGAAATTAGAAGGCTATGGTTTCTTCTTCTTCTTTGCGAGCGTTTTCATTTTAACCATCGTGCACGCCATTCCTTTCAGTGTTGTGCCCGTCTCAACCATGTTTTGCGCACAAGCTTGTTGCCTCCCCACATTTCTCTTGCCGACTTGTAGCTTCAGATTTAAGGTTAGAGTTCTTTATAGGTATCTGTCGCGAACTCTCTTTTGATCTGTAAAAACTAGGTAAGGTACTCAAATCATAAGGAAAGTCTCCTTCAAATCGATCACTATGGTAAATCAAGTCATTAAAACTTAGGGGTGTCGCCCTTAGGGCAACATCACTTAACGCTAAATTGAGTCCAAGTTGGTGGATAAACAAAAAGCGAATGACACGCGACCAGTGGAGTGTGCGACGCGCATTGGTGCTAAATGTACCGTAATTGGATCTTGGATTTCCTGAAGGCTGACGTCTATTGTTCAGCCATTTGAAGTGTATTAAGAGTTGTTTATTGACGCTGCGGATTTTGCGAGCGTGTGTTTTGACTTTAACAGATCTTGATATTGGTTGTTGTACCCTTAATACCCTTTTAATTTCATTAGGCCAGGATTTTTAAGTGCATTATAATGAAAAATGAATTTTGGAGATTACCATCCTCAGTATTTCATCTTCAGGTTACCTCAGTAACTTCCTTCTCGTTTTTCTTTCACAATTCTTTCTTCTTCGTCAAGTGGTATTGTGGTTATTGGTAACCTATCTTGCAGTAAAAAAATATCACAATTGCCATTGGTATTGAATTTAATAACTTCAAACTTGGGAAAAAATACCACCACAAAAAATCAAATAAGTTTATTTTTTACGATTTAAAACCACCAAATTTGGTTTAGAACTACTGTACCAATATTTTTTCAGTAAATATTTATTTAAAATTTAAATTTAAGAAAGAAAAAGAACAAAAAAATGTTTAGCTTTTATACTGTTCTAACTACTATTAAAACGCCCATATCAATTCAAGTGTAACAATAACACCATAGACAATATTGTTACAATATTTCTAAAACAACCACGGTCCAAAGTCAATGGGTGCATAATAGCGGGAACCCCGCTGCGATCGCCGCAGGGCCTCCACATCGCGAACGCACGCCGCGCGCGTGCCGCCCGCCTCTGTGCACTCATCTTTATATTTGGTCGCGTAATCAGGCGTGAACGTTATGTTGCATTTGAATAATAAAATTAAACGACATTTTATGATACCAGTTAGAGGGCTACTGGTAGTAACACGGGTAACGAATGGTTTAATCGATCGGTCCACCGAAACGACGCACCGATCAATATTTATGTTCCCGCTTCCCGCAACTTTGCCCGCGTTGAATTAGGTTTTACCCCTTTTTACAAAAAATCGGTTGAAATAGCCAGAAACAATTGCAAATGTAAACTTTAAAATTAAATTAGTCACAGTTATAAGGTATGAATAAATAATATCACTGTCTTGGTCTATATAGTTTATTAGAATAATAATCTCTGAAAAAAAATATACTTATATTTGATTACTATAGCGATTGCCCTAAACTTCGTTTCGCGTGAAGTTAGATCTTAAAAAAAAATCCCACAGGAACTCTCTATTTTTCCGGAATAAAAAGTAGACTACTTTTTACCATTTAATATACCATTGTCCAGATCCTCGACTGTATACCAATGCAAAAATCACGTCGTTTTTTGCTCCATTACTATGTGATTGAAAGAATAATCA
The DNA here is from genome assembly GCA_029955525.1 of Oeneis ivallda. Taxonomy (NCBI): domain Eukaryota; kingdom Metazoa; phylum Arthropoda; class Insecta; order Lepidoptera; family Nymphalidae; genus Oeneis; species Oeneis ivallda. The sequence continues at coordinate 19,110,598 of JARPMR010000019.1, read as the reverse complement.
TCAATGTAACTATTAGGTACTCATAATATTATTATTACCTAGTAAGGATTAAAATTACAGAAAATTGTAATTATTTTACTCTATAAGTAGGTACCTATAAAATAAACAAATTATTTGCTACGAAACTCGTAGATACGCATACGACGTAGCTAGTACCTACGTCAAGTGATTACGTACCTATTAAAAAAGTGTCGACGAAAATCTGAAAGTAACTTTTTTGTCGAGTCCCCTTCAGAGATTAGTGCCGCCGGCATACAATGTGACCGTTCGGTGGTCATAAAGAATGAAGAATAAATCTGGATTGAGTAGTAACGTAACCTTTTTCCATCCGTGACCCCATGCGGGCCGCGAAACCCCTTCAAAGGGTTAAGTTATACTCGGTAATTAATACAAAATTAACTTTGATTCGCCTTTTTAGGGTTCCGTACCCAAAGGGTACCAACGGGACCCTATTACTAAGCCTACGCTGTCCGTCCGTCCGTCCGTCCGTCCGTCCGTCCGTCTGTCAGCGGGCTGTATCTCGTAAACCGTAATAGATAGACAGATGAAATTTTCACATATTATGTATTTCTATTGCCGCTATAACAACAAATAATAAAAATTAAATTAAATTAAAAAAATTAAATTAAAATATTTCCATGGGTACATGGAAATATTTTTTTTTTTTTTTAACGGAACCCTAAAAGAGCGAGGCCCGACTCGCACTTGCCCGATTTTTATTATGGTCAAATCTGTTTGAAGCATAAACTTACTATTAAGTGCTACCTAGCGTACCTACTAATGCCCATTTTAACCGGCCTTCAAAAAAGGAGGAGTTCTCAATTCGTCGGAAACTTTTTTTTTATGTATGTGCACCGATTATTCTAAGACGCCTGAATCGATTTGGAAAATTCTTTTTTTATTTGAAAGGGTATACATACATCCCATGTGGTCTCATTTAAGTAGTATGGTAGTAGTAGTTTTTTCCGTGGAGTAATCCTATAGCAACGTTTATTTACATAGCAATTGTGTTTCAAAATTACAGGCGTTATAAATTTTTAAAAGTAGGTTGTTTTATTGGAGAGATCTTTAAAAACACGTTGACGTAACCATCAATCTCTGAATTTCATCAAATTGTCATTCCGTAATTGATTGACTACTCGATTGACGTGGTTGTTTAGTTGACCCACTCGAATTTAAAGCTCAGACATGAAACTGCCAAATAATCAGTATCACAGCCTTAACACAAATTAATACACAAACAGAATATTGAGTCTGAACTTATCTCATAAATCAACGAATTAAAACGCTAGTCACGTCGTGATGAAGTTACGAGCTAATTGCGTACGAACCAAATAACAAATTATAATTTCGCTAAGTTATTTGTGCGGAGTTTCTCTATCATTCGCCGCAATTTGCATAGCAATGTGGAAAGTATGGTGACTATTGGTGTGCTTATTTGGGGACAATTTTGTAGAAATAAATCTAGTTGACTGAAATTAAAAGTAAATTCTTAAAAATCGGCCAAGTGCGAGTCGGGCCTCGCTCTTTTAGGGTTCCGTTAAAAAAAATTAAATTAAAATATTTTCATGTACCCATGGTAATATTTTAATTTAATTTAATTTTTATTATTTGTTGTTAAAGCGGCAATAGAAATACATAATATGTGAAAATTTCATCTGTCTATCTATTACGGTTTACGAGATACAGCCCGCTGACAGACGGACGGACGGACGGACGGACGGACGGACGGAGGACGGACAGCGTAGGCTTAGTAATAGGGTCCCGTTAGTACCCTTTGGGTACGGAACCCCAAAAAGGCTTTAAAAATGTTGTTCAAATCATGTAGAAGCTATAAGATGTGAAGAAGATATGAGATATAGATGAAAACTTAGCAGCTAAATCTGATCTACGATCTGTTCACGTTTTACACCTTACATTTGCATAAAATAATCTTATCTGAGCGTAATTTTGATATTATGGCAGATTTTAAATACAAAAAATTTTAGAATACCCAATTTATTCCTGGGTTAAACGTCATTCGATGTTGGTGAAATCGGCACTAAGTTTAGTAATAAAATCAAGTACTTATTAACTATGCAATAACCCTTCGGGCCTACTGCCGTAGTTTGACCTATAGTGTCACAATTAAAATCATCTCTGAATAGCTGAATAAGGGACGGATTACGATCTACTCAAAAATCATATAAACGGAGTAGATAGTCCCATTTTTACCTACAATATTTGTTACGAAAATTGACGATACGTGCCGAATATTACAGCATGGTTCCTCTACAAACGCATGGCGAGTAAGCAGACACTTTTACAGCGTTGGTATATTGAAATAATTCGTTCCCTCTCGGTTGGGAATGATTTACCTAATAAAAATTATGCTGATCCCTTTACAACTTTTATCATTACTCACTGCCTAAAAATTTGCACCGCACTCTGCCTTTAATAACTCATTTTATACCTACTTGTACAATATTCATCTCATATTTTTATAGTTTAAAAATATCTTGGAGTTTTCTATGTATTGTATTTCTCCACGTAGGATTTCTCAATATTATGGGTCATGACCCCTTTTTATTAATATAACTTTTTGTTATGGGGGTTAAAATATGTTTTATATAAGTTAAGGTGAGTAGCATATTAAATATTTCTGATCGACCGCTAAACAAGCGGATCGATATAATTTTAAAATATATTTAATTAATAATTTGATAGTTAAGACTTCCCACTTTCCCAGTCCTTAATCCATTCCCAAATATTATTTTGGTGTTCATCATCAACCCATCAACGGCTCACTAGGTACTGAGTGCAGGTTCTCTCAGAGAAGGATTATAGGCCATAGTCCACCACGCTGGCCCAATGCGAATTGACGGACTTCACACCTTCGAGAACATTATGGAGAACTCTCAGGTATGCAGGTTTCCTCACGATTTTTTCCTTCATGTTAACACCATGTTGGTGTTAAAACCCCTAAACTAATTTAACCAGTGAGTTATACAACCGTTTCCAATAACCTATTGGTATTCAATTGCAACAGGAGATTTTAATTGTTTTAACTGCAATATACCTAATGTGAAAATCGCACATTTTCAACTTGAGCGGTGTTGTTAGCTAAGGGACGATATACGGTATAAAATATTTAAGCTAATTCCCAATAGTAAAAAATTAAATATAAAAAATATCAAGCAATTTAATTTTACAGCTTATTTATTGAAACACACACGTGAAGGAAGAAAGGGGGGAAAGGGGAACTAAACAAGCAGATCTTCAAACGACAGAGTCGCGAGGACGTCAAAGGCACGAGCGATTCCAAGCAAATTACATTTTCGCGTCCCACGGGCGCGGCCTTATTGAGTTCAGTTGCTCAAAGAGCCGCCATTTTTAAAACTTACATCGACTCAGGTAGATCGGTTCAGGGTACGGCCAATTGTGGTCCCGCTTTGTTCTTTACCTCCTTTATAGGGTTGACGAAGTTAGCGAGTTTCGGCGCTCGAATAATTTGTGATCCCGGCCACGCGATGCGATTACACGAGTTCCGAGAATCCGATTCAACAGTTTCCGAAATCGAATTCTGGATCGACGCGGATCAACTTGAATTTGGCGTGGAACTTCGTTTATTACGTTTATAATTCTGCTTATCAACGATTGAGTTTATTAGAAATAGGGCCGGTACAACTATTACTGGGCAACCATGCTTATTTAATCGTTTTTTATTCGATGGCTCGTAAGTTTTGACGTGATAACGTCTTATAAATCAATGAACACCGGCTGCACGCACTAAAAACTTTGAGTATTAAACCAACACTGTAACGTTCCGCCTGAGCCTGCGCTTTCAAGCGAGAGCGCGGAACAAGCGATAGAGAGGCACGATCGGCCCAAGCGTTGGCTTGTGACTAGAGAAAATTGTAGTTTTCAATTAACTTCTTCTTTGTAACAAAATAATGATAATTCATTGATAATAATTAAATTCAATTCATAAAAGTATGCAATTTTTCATCAATGTTTCTATAGGAAGTTATCACGTAAAACTATCGTCTGTTAAACGACTTTACAGACAACCAATTTTTTTTTACTGCAATTTGACCTAACGCACTAATTTAAGATACAGGCTAAACTGGAAGCGAGCTACCCTAGAAGGGGCATGACGTGTACAATTTTGCGAAAAATTGTGTTGTAATGTTCATTTCAACGACAAAGCGACAAATCTGGAAGTACTTAGTTAAAATTAAATCTAAAAACGCAGTATTTTATCTCATTTTACCGTCCATAATTAGATTAGTCGATAAAATAAGATATGAAACTTAGGATTTTAGATCCCCATTTTACATTAATAGTTTAACCATTGCTCTAATGATAAATTCTTTCAGCACTGCAGTAAATATTTTTCAAGTAGTATATTAAAGTTTGATATTTAATTGCACATCTCACCGTAAAAAAATGCAAATTTTCCCCACTAATGTAAACGAAACCGTACATTTATTCGTAAAGCGTTATCATCATGTAAATAAGTAATAAAGAAAGCTCTTAATCTGTATAACGCATCAGACGGGAGCATGAAATGAGCTCATTTCTATTCCGCGCGCAAACAAATTCATAACTCGCCGAAACTCATAAAATCATCCGCGAAACACACTTTTATTAAACGAAAACAGAGCCAACGCGGTCCGCGCATAAGTTAACATAACACTCCACTCCTTGTTAAAATATAAATTAGAACATTACACAGAGAGACGGTCCAGCGTTCTTCAACGTATTTTACGCAAAATAAACGAGAGTTGAAATTACTATGTCTTATTTCCTACAAGCAAGTTGCAGCCAGCTGCAATATTTCTGTGCTTTAATTATTAATTAGACATGTAGGTAAATAAACATCATTTGAATTGATAAATCTCATGTCATGTATTCGTGCAATGTATTTTTCGAGTCCAAATGTAAGTAAACGTTGACATCAACGAGTATTTTAAAATCGAACAAGTCACGTTTTTTGGTGCGCCTTACGTTAAATTTTCATCTAACTACCAATAACAACATCGCCTGATGCAATACAACAGTAATTAATGTTTATGATTAGAGTTTGCTGCTATTTTTGTGCAGGCGATTAAAAAGTCGAGGGAATGTCTATGCTTGCACTATCAAGATCTTGAAAATATAACTACACACATCAAAAGTGTCTAGGGATCAAGCATTTTTATGCGGATTTCTTGAGATTGAGATGTGGCTTTGTAATAAATTTATGATTTTATAAATTTATATGGATCCTTTTTGGTGCATTTCATAATTTGAATCAGGAACTGTCAATCAAATTCGAGTAAAAGATGAAAATCAGCTGTCAATATTTTCCCTATAAAAACATACAACGCATTGAAGACATTATTAGTGCTACTGTTTCCCTACTACTGATTAAAACCAACGTTATTATGGAGCGGCGACGTCATTTAAGCAGGGAAGAAATGCTCAGAGCCGTGGGAATGATAGAAGCTGGTTCCCGGCAACGTACTGTGGCTTTAGCTCTGAATACAAGTCAGAGTGTTATCAGTCGACTTTGGACACGTTACCGAAGCACTGGTACCGTGGCTGAGCGCCATGGAGGACGGTATCGCTGCACCACACGGAGACAAGACCGATACATTCAAATCTTAACTCGAAGAGCTCCAACAATAACCGCCATGATGTTAGCCGTGAGGCTTCAACACTCTTCAGGGAACTTAATTAGCGACCAAACAGTCAGAAACCGCTTGCATGAAGTGAACCTTCATTCCCGAAGACCGCTACGGGTACCACCTATAGCAATGCACAATCGTAGGATTCGATATCAATGGGCTCTTGAACACAGAAATTGGGCAGAAGAACAATGGCGTTTCGTGTGCTTTTCTGATGAGTCTCGTTTTGGTATGAGACCGGATACAAGACGTATACGACACTGGAGAACCCCTGGACGCCAACAGCGATTAAAATCCTGCCAGGAAGTCCATCCTTATAGTGGTGGAACCATCATGGTATGGGCGGGTATTTGGATCGGCGGAAGAACTGAGTTGATTTGGATCAGAGGCAACCTCAACGCTCAAATTTATGCTGAGACGATTGTATCAGACGTCATCGTTCCTCTACAAGTGCAAATCGGTCCCTTATTTCAGTTAATGCATGATAATGCACGACCGCACACCGCAAGAGTTGTAAGACAGACTCTCGCCGCAGCTACCATCAATGTCCTGCCCTGGCCTGCTCAGTCGCCAGACTTGAACCCGATTGAGCATGCATGGGATATGCTACAGAGAAGAGCTCTGCCGAATATGGAGGGTATCCAGTGGCAAGAAGACCTTTTTTTGTTGTTGCAACGAACATGGGCGGCCATTCCACAGCGTGATTTGGATGAACTCATTTTGAGTATGCCAAACCGATGTTCTTGTGTTGTTAGTGTTCGCGGTAGAAACACGGATTATTAATTGTTTAAGTTACCCAATAAAATTTTAAAGAAAACTGTTATTTCAGTCTTTTTTCGAACTTTAATGTTAGTGGTTCAAATGTCAAAAATCCCTTTATTAGGAAAATGGCAAATTTCTTTATTAATGCAAAGGTGACTTGGTTTATCGTTACTGTGACAAACGAAAACACTTTATTTGATGAATCCTTAAAGAAAATTTTAATTAATATCAATCAGGAGAAAAGTTATTGCAAAAATATATGTTGATCCCTAGACACTTGATGTGTGTATTTTATTATTTCCAAATTTTTCAAAAAATTTGGACAATAAAATTTTGAAAAAAGGGCCCATTTTTAAAAATCGTTCGCAAGCTCTCAGAGCACGCGCCATGGACGTGCAAATGTATTCGCGAACCAATCTCTCGCTCCCCGAGGCGCTTGCGTAATTGCTTAAGAGAAAAATCCAAATGAGAAATGAAAAGGGATTCCCTTTTCAGAGGGAAAATTATATAATTGAATATCTTTTTCGTAAGTATTATGAGGTATAAAATATGATAATTGAGTTTTTGCTTACGGTGAGCGAGACCGGCGCGCGGCGAGAGCTTATCGCTTTAAAGCAGAATTCTTTTAGAGAAACCTACTTCTGATGAGAATATAGTATGCATGAAAAATGGCTAGGTATTTTAAATTCTGTAGACTGTCTGGCCCCGTAGTCAAAACATTTTTATCCATGTTTGAATGAATATGTTATTCTTCATGTGGAGTACCTACCTATATTATTAAACCATCCGTTCCGGCCTGTTCCGTACCTCAAGGGTTAAGTAATTTAGTTGTACTCTTGTATTTGTCCAAAAACTACGTGGCAATTTCCATGCCACCCCTGTGTGACCCGTGTCTGTGAACTATAACCGATATTCACTGTTTATGACGTCATTCCGGTGGTTCACTGAACTTACCTCATAAAAAAAATTATGGACTATGGAGTCAGAGATGATTGCAACAGTCACACTAATGCAATAATTTTTAGACAATCCCACAGCAGCGGTGGTATTCTCAGAAATTGATTGCATCAATGTCACGATCACAATGATCTCTGATTGGCTGGTACTCTACCGCCATTGGTGAAAATGAGTTGTCGCATCAAGAACGCCATAAATTCAGTCAATCAGAGATCATTGCGATCATGTTGCGATCGTAACATTGATGAAATCATTTTTAGAGAACACCACTGGTTCTTTTTCTAATAATTTGCGAATAGAACATAATACTTAATATTTACTATATTCATCATCATCATCATCAGCAACCCATCAACGGCTCACTACTGAGCGCAAGTCTCCTCTCAGAGAAGGTTATAAGGCCATAGTCGACCATGCTGGCCCAATGCGAATTGGCGGACTTCACACACCTTCGAAAACATTATGAAGAATTCTCAGGTGTGCAGGTTTCCTCACGATGTTTTCCTTCACCGTTGAAGCACAGCTTAAACGCACATGACCCCGAAAAGTCAGAGGTGCGTACCCGGGATCGAACCTGCGACCCCCCTAATAGGAGACCACAGTCCTAACCACTAGGCTATCACTGCTTCATATATTTACTAGATATTAAATTCAATGAATTTTGGAATCGCCCATTACTGATAAACAGGAAAGCGGTATAAGATTTCGTCGGCGCCTGGCCAGTCGCTATCAATCAGAGAATTTGTGGGATAAACACGTTACTGTCACGACGGATCGTGATTCTATTCCTTTTCTCCTTTGGCGTCGTTTCCAACGGAGATAATGTCGCACTTTGATATTCAATCGTGTCGCATTGACTCCTCGATTGAAATAAATTCAATTTACGTTCGTACGAATTTATTTGACCTATCTTTTTACTTTACCACGATTTTATATAGCTAGAGAAAAGTAACTACCTTCTTACTGTGATTTTAAATTCGTTCTGAATTAACCCATCGCCTTTTTTGACGACCTCCCTGGCGCAGTGATGAGCACTAGTTACCATCCTACAGTTAAAGACGTGCTGTCATCTTAGACTGCATCGTCACTTTACCAACAGGTGAGAAAAAAATCGCTGACCCTTTACCACCACATGTCTCCTCTTGAATGAGAAGGGATAGGCCATAGTCCACCACGCTGACCAAAGAAACTTCACACGTTTTTGAGAACATTATGGAGAACTCTCGTGTATGCAGGTTTTCTCAAGATATTTTCCTTCACCGGTAAAGTTTAACACTGCCCTGCCCCCTTCTTTTCTAAGTTCGCAGTCAAGGGCTATCTTTTTATAAATACAAAATGTAAACTAATAATTTAAAACAACCTTGATATTTTAATCTATGGCCGGACAATGTACGATATACCCGACATCCTTCTCCTCGATCCTCGATCACCAGATGATGTATGTATTGAGACCATTCTAATGAGCCCAAACACATATCTGATGTACAGTAACGGTTAAGGGGTATCCCTCAGACTACTTGATGCTGCAGCACCCATCAGCTCAAGGGTACCATGTCTTGGAAATAATCCGAAGTAACAGTACACCAAATTTCAAATCAATCTCACCTGTGAAAGTTTGTAAGACTCTTTAATCGAGTAGAAAATGAGCTGATGATCTTCAAACGCCTGCACACATTTTCGTATAGCTATTAGCTAAGAACCATCTCGATCTCCTTTACTTTCAAACAGAAAAAACCGTATCAAAATTGATCCATTTTGTGGTGAGCTACAAGGGAACAGACACACAGATACTTAGTCGGGGCTTAAAAGACAATCGTTCTCTTACAAAAACTCTCTTATTATTTGTTGTCATCCAATCCGCTCGTTAGCAATCAGAGTATTTGCGGGACAAACGCATTACTGTTGACTCGCGAGCGATCGTGACTCGATTCCTTATGCCTTTCTAAGGCCCTTCGTACACAAGGCTACGCAAATCTTCGATACTCGACGATTTTAGTCTCCAAGCGACTACCACAATACAGATTCATAGAGGTTCGTACACAGATACACGTCGCCGACACCAGTAGCATGCAACCTTCTGGGCGAGATCGTCGCTACAAAAGTTGCTGCGATTTCCAAGATGGCGGAGCAACAATAAAATTTGTTTTATGTGGAACAAGTAAATCCACTAAATATGTACAACTCTTTATACATCCTGCACAAAAATTGGAATTTAGCATCTGTTTGTTGTAATTCTTTTGCAGCAACAAACAGTCTGTACTTTATAATTATTATGTATTTCTTTCTATATAAGGATGAACCCAGTATCCTACCACGATTTCTTTGCTTTCGGTAAAGACAGTAAGCTAAAATTATACTCGCGCCTCGTCCTCGAGATTAGTAATGTAGATTTTATTTACACATGTAGTTACGCATAGTTTTCACCACTCTGCACTAAGTTGAGAAAAAGTATTAATTTGACTAAACTTTTTTTTTTTTGTGGGTAGGTAGGTGTCGTCCAGTTTTTGTGGGTAGGTATTGTCCAGTTCCGACCTCAGACGATTGTCGCCATCCATTCGCATTCTAGTGCTCAACCACTCAACACCTATTTAGCGTTTTTCGCACTGTTTGTTATAAAATATGAAATAAGAAAGTTAGAACGTAAAATTCGTCATCGGTAAATTAGTATTTTGGAAAGTGTATCAGACTTGGAAGAAGCGGTTCCTGAAATGGAAGATATTGGAGCAGGTATTTACAAATTTTTCTTTCATTTTAAGGTGATGTATTTTCTCTGTACGTGTCTACGTACTGAAAATAATTATATTTAAATGCAACCTGAACTGTCATTGGGGCTGTTTCAACGCATTAAAATATGGCTGGCGTTCCTTCCGCTGGCGATTGCACCTAACCTTACGTACTGAAAATAATTATATTTAAATGCAACCTGAACTGTCCTTGGGGCTGTTTCAACGCATTAAAACATGGTTGGCGTTCCTTCCGCTGGGGATTGCACCTAACCTTAGGTACTGAAAATAATTATATTTAAATGCAACCTGAACTGTCATTGGGGCTGTTTCAACGCATTAAAATATGGCTGGCGTACCTTCCGCTGGGGATTGTAACCTAACCTTACGTACTGAAAATAATTATATTTAAATGCAACCTGAACTGTCATTGGGGCTGTTTCAACGCATTAAAATATGGCTGGCGTTCCTTCCGCTGGCGATTGCACCTAACCTTACGTACTGAAAATAATTATATTTAAATGCAACCTGAACTGTCCTTGGGGCTGTTTCAACGCATTAAAACATGGTTGGCGTTCCTTCCGCTGGGGATTGCACCTAACCTTAGGTACTGAAAATAATTATATTTAAATGCAACCTGAACTGTCATTGGGGCTGTTTCAACGCATTAAAATATGGCTGGCGTACCTTGCGCTGGGGATTATAACCTAACCTAATATGACTATGACAAATTTACAACATAACAAAATGAATAAGGACCATAAATTTTCTTTGTTTAAAGAAAAATAAATTACGAAAAATAGTCACAGGCTTATTAAAGTCCAGCCCTTTAGTAAGTTATTTAGCTTACGAATTTTAAAATTTATTATGTCTATGATAAATTTCAACGCATCAAAATACAGTTGGCGTTCCTTCCGCTGGGGATTGTAAACTAACCTAATATGACTATGACAAATTTACAACATAACAATATTAATAATGTACCATACATTTTCTTTGTTTAAAGAAAAATAAATTACTAAAATTGGTCACAGGCTTATTAAAGTCTACCCTTTTAATAAGTTATTTAATTTACGAATTTTAAAATTTCACATATCTATGATAACTTTCAAAATACGGGGGGCATCGCAACCAAATGATTGCTTCTTAGACTGGCAAACTGAGGACGACACAGTTCAGAATTTGAATAAAACGTGTGAACCTCAGCCAGGCCCTAGTACTGACATATATGTCCCCCCCGAAGAGCCTATTGTTCATGGTACAAATGTTCCTGATCTGGATACAGAAATTCTAGAAATTTTAGGCGATGATCCTACCTGCAATGACAAATACGTGCCAGAGATACGCAACAAACGTTAAAACGTTGTTAAAAACGGTCTCAATAAGGAAAGCCGTAAAAAAATTTGTTTTAACTAGATGCCCCTAAAATAAATTTGGAAATTAAAGCGGCAATTGCTGATACTGCAGTCAAACGAGATAAAGGCATTGAAAATAAACAAAAACTAATGTCTAGTGCAATAGCTTGTTTAGCTTGACATAAATTCTCAACTGAATTCGAAATCAATCAAAAGCGAACACCTATTATAAAGAACCGGCATCAAGAAATTTAAACCACAAGGCTTCCCCCAGGCACGCAGGCCACCTGCGGGGCCGCAAGCCTGTCGCGCCGCACGCTCATCGAAGATATCATCGCGGGGTCATCAGGCGACGTATCCCCGTCGCTGCTATTAGATACAGTTAAGCACGCAGGCCGTTTATCTAAATTTTATCTACAATGGGCTGCAATTACAAACGATAATTCTATCCTGGATAAAGTGTTATTAAATACCATTTACATCACTTGTTGTACAACAGATACCTCTTGCTAGACCAACTTACTCGGCTAATGAAAGACTTCTTTACTTAGAAACTATTAATAACCTACTCAATATGGGAGCCATATCAGAATGTATTCCTCGTTTAAAACCAATTTGTCTCAAGCATTTTCCTGGTACCAAAACCATGTGGAAAAAAGCACTTTATAAAGAATTTAAAATATCTAAATAAATTTGTTACAACGGATCATTTTAAATTAGAGGATTTAAGAACATCACAAAAAATTGTAACATATGATTGTCAAATGGCATTAATTGACCTAAAAGACGCATATTTTTTAATTAAAATGCATAAAGAATCACGAAAATATTTAAGATTCTCTTTTGAGGGTAAATTATTCGAATTTAAGGTCTTGCCGTTCGGGCTGAGCACGGCCCATACGTTTTTACAAAAAATGTAAACCTATAGCTAAATTATTGCGTTCCGCAGGCCTTCTGTCTATTTAGACGATTGGCTATTGTTCAGAATGTCTAACTAACATCCATTTACCTAAAAAACTATTAGTGTCACTTGGTTTCATTATTAATGAAGAAAAAAGCGTACTCTTTTCTTCGAGTAAATGTAAATTTTTAGGTATGATCATAGATTCACACAAGTTTCAAATTAACTTACCAACAGACACAAGATTACGAATTAAAGTGCAACTAACAATGTTCTCATAATTAATGCTTTACAAAATTAGGACTTTCGCTCAGCTATTAGGCTTATTAGTATTTACTTGTTCAGCCATCGAATACGGATGGCTGCACACTAAAGAAATGGAAAAATGTAAATATCTCAACTTGAAAGATCATGATGATTATAACAATTTTATGAATTACCTGAATCACTTCAACCTGACGTTGACTGGTGGATAATAAAATAGAACGTTCTTTCCACCGAATAAGGATTTATGCCTACCAAGTTGAGGTATTTTCTGACGCCTCAACGATGGGGTCGGGGGCCGCATGTGAAGGTAGGTCTGCAAGTTAGCTGTGGTCGAATATCAAACGAGAGCAACACATAAATTATTTAGAGCTGCTCGCTGCATTCATAGCCTTAAATTTTTTTTGCAAAAAAAAAAATAAAACTATTTTGACTGCCAAATATTGCTTCGCGTTGACAATTCGACGGCAGTAGCATACATAAATAAAATAGAGGGTATACAGTACCCTCACCTCATCAAAATTACTCGTGATATATGGGAGTGGTGCGAAAGCAAAGAACTTTTCGTTTTCGCTTCGTAAATAAAATCCAGTGGCAATACAATTGTAGACAATGAATCTCGATGAACTCATCCAGACATAAAATGGGAACTGTCTGATTGGGCGTTTAACAGTCTCACCCAACACATTCAGTTATCCAAATATTGATTTGTTTGCAAGTCGCATCAACAACAAATGCACAACATACATATCCTGGCACCGAGATCCAGACGCATTCGCTATAGACTCATTTACAGTTTCATGGTCAAATTATGACTTCTACGCATTCCCGCCCTTTTCAGTCATACTTAAAACACTTAGAAAAATAATTACAGACAAGGCACGAGCTCCCGTCGAATACACGACTCAATTACCCTGGTGGCAGGCTTATTATGCAGGAAGCATTTTCAAGGAAAAACATACCAGAATCATCTCTTGAAATAATGTTGTGGCATCATTAGCACCTAATTCCTTGAAGCAATACGATATTTACTTAAAGAAATGGTGGTATTTCTGTCAAACTAACTCGATTAATATTTATGATCAATCTATGCCCACAGCAATTTATTTTTTAACCCAACTCTTTAATGATGGTTGCCAATATGGTACACTCAATTCGTGCAAATCTGCTCTTTCACCGATACTTAGTCCAGAACTAATTAATGGTGATAGCATAAAAAGATTCCTTAAATGGAGTTTTCGACTAAAACCACCAAAACCTAAATATGATGTTACCTAGGATGTCAACCTAGTATTAGATAAAATGAGTTCATGGCACCCCAATGAGGAATTAATCTTAGATAAGCTTACAAATAAAACCATTACTTTACTAGCTCTGTCAACCGCACAAAGAGCACAAATTCTTTCGAAGATAAAAGTTAGTTATATTCAAATTCTCCCTCAGCGTATCACAATTAAAATCCCAGACATTATAAAAACCTCCAAAACCTGGGTCTCAACAACCCATTATTCGTTTACCCTTCTTTGTAAAAAAAAAAAAAAAACAGCTATACATATACCCAGCCACTAAATTGCTGTGTTATATAGAACGCACCTCATAATTAAGAATGTCTGATGAATTATTTGTTGGCATTAGGAAACCCAATAAACCAGTAGGATCGCAAACACTCTGAGTGTGAGGTCGAAACGAGCGTATTCAGTGATCACAGCACGAGACATGCTGCATCGTCGCGCGCGCACTCACTCGGAGTTAGCCTAGATACTAATTGGAGTAGGAATTCCACTACTTTTGCTAAATTTTATCAACGGGATAATTGTTAACCATGATGGTACTTTAGCAAAATCAATAAATAATTAACCAAAATTTATTATAATTATGATCAATCAATTATATCCAGTGAAATCACTCGCCAAGCCATTGTACTTAGTACATAATTATTTACAAATACCTATGATAGCTACTATAAGAATAATTTATCCCTAGTTAGTTAACATACATTTGGGATTCGAATTATTATTAATAATCCTAGAAGTACAAAGCTGTTGCTTATGTTTATTGATTGTACCAAAAGATATAACAACGCTTATCATTGATGATATTTCCGCAATTCTCTCAATGTCTACATGTGTAAATAAAATCTACATTACTAATCTCGAGGACGAGGCGCGAGTATAATTAATGATTAAACGAACTTACCTGTACGTAAAGTTCTATCATAATTATACGAGCGCCGAGTCCGAAGAGATTAGTAACCCGCCCGCCCAGTACTGTGCGTACCCCAAGTGTCTCGGAAATACATCAATGAATATCAGGATCTCTTACTCTAAACTAAATGAATGGCGACAATCGTCTGAGGTCGGAACTGGACAATACCTACCCACAAAAACTGGACGACACCTACCTACCCACAAAAAAAAAAGTTTAGTCAAATTAATACTTTTTCTCAACTTAGTGCAGAGTGGTGAAAACTATGCGTAACTACATGTGTAAATAAAATCTACATTAATAATCTCTTCGGACTCGGCGCTCGTATAATTATGATAGAACTTCACGTACAGGTAAGTTCGTTTAATCATTAATTATAGTTCATCGTCACTTGTGTCAGACATTTTGTAACTCGTGTGAGCCGTGTAGCCGTTACGCCTATACATACGAGTATATGTGGCCGAATAGACAACTCGCGTCTTGCGATTCAATGCCGTGTGTACGGACCGAGCGCTACAAGATATTCGCGACGTAAGTATACAACATTAGTATTGAAGATTTGCGTAGCCTTGTGTACGAAGGGCCTTAGTTACTGTCACGACTGAAGAAAAGAGTATCGAAGTATTGTCGCACTTTGATATTCAATCGTGTCGCGTTGATTTATTTATTCCGATCAAATAGAGTTTTCGGATTTTGATTTGCTTTTTAACCGACTTCCAAAAAGGTGGAGGTTTTCAATTCGGCCGGTATCTTTTTTTTTAAATCGAAACCCTTTGAGAAACCGATACGCGATGCTCACCGGACTTCACCAAACGTGTCTCTCATGTTTCATTAGAAGGCGGGCGTCGCGTATCGTTTTCATCGTTTCTATCTAGGCCCGCCCAACTTCAATAAACGTGTACAAACTAAAATTATACTTTGTAGAGGCGTTTGAAGTCGGTTTTTGAAAAGAATTTTCATCAGATTTACTTATAGTAAACAAGTGTACAACAAGGTACGAATGTGTGCGTGAAGACTTCGCCTGTGTCTTGGGAGGTACTGAGCCACAGTATATGGATGAGATACTATCCTTCATCTATCCTTACCTACTCTGTGACTTAGCTGAGAACTGTGCTCACGCACACATTAACAGCGTGATTGTACAATTGGTTACCACAAGTAAAGCGTACGTCGCTTCGTGAAAAGAAAATACGTGTGGCACTCGGGGACTTTTGCGGTAAAGCTATTGCATAGCATTTTCTAGTCGCACGCACACACACCGTGCCGAAGTCTGCCGAACTGAAACGACGGTGTTAGGTTTATTTTCGTTACGGAATTTCTTGATTCGGTCGCCGCGCTCAAAGCCCGCGATAAAAGCTATGCAATAGCTTAAAAATACTATAATGTATTGTTCAGTAAACCAAGGTGCACTCTAATCTGCAATTGGCAATACTGGGTCACTTCTGCTGTGCCGTAACTCGATTGGCCAATGCTGGCAACACAAAATGCCACTAGCGCCACCAAACGATCAGATGAGATGCAAAAAGCCAGCCGTTCGTAACGTGCGTTCTTACTGTGTGCTCCACGTCGTACGTGAATCCAGAAATTTACAAAAGGACTGCTTAATTGTACCGTGTACAACGCAAATCCTCCGGAGAACAGTTTTTGTGCCGTGTCTCATAGCTGTGCCTTCGAGGAACCTGGACGATCCAGAAGCGGTAAGTGGTCCCTTTATTGTAGATTGACGATTTTGGGTGTACTCAGGACAACTGGACACATCCAGAGCAGGAATCGTATTCCAGAAAGGTCCTTCGAAGCAACATGTATGATGTTCACGTCAATTTTGAACTATTGCGTTAGCCCCAAGCCTCAAACTGCTCCCTAAGTTCGTAATACGAACCGATAAAGGCATTCATTTTTGTTGGATTCGATACATGCTAATCCTAACCCAATATCACCTCTTGCCCCGGCGTTACTAAACAGAAACGATGTACCTACCTATCGTGGGTGGTGGGCGTGTCTTGCACCCCAATATACATGCGGCGTTTATAAATAATAGGCCGTAGCAGGTATCCGACGCGGGGCAATTTACCCCATGAATAATACATTATAGTCCGTTCAGTAAACGCGTTAAGATTTTTCTTAAGCTCAAATACACACTCGCGATTAGTTGCTCCTACTCCTATGCCCCAGGCCTCGGAATCTCGATCGAACTTGAATGCCAAATTATTTCTCACGTCGATACTAATTCACATACTGTATCAATGATCCGAAAAAACCATACTTTGACATTGATGCAGTGATTTAATGATTGATGCAACGCATACACAGCCTGCCTGCCGATTCCATTTGTAAAAGATTTGTAAAAACAAAGAAATAATTTATTTACTCTGTAGGAGATGTAGTGCCATCTGATGACGTAGTCGTAATTCCTAGTTCCATGTATTATCGATTGATGGTTTGTATCAGGTCGCATTCCCTAATGTTTGTAGTCTATGGTCAGATATTCTAGTGTCTATGTTCATGGTCTATGGTTTTGGATTTTCTGCGACGTAGATGGTTCGGTGTGGTTACATTCTCTTTGGGTTCGTTTAGGTTGCATGCTATTTGGTGGGATTGAGGATTATTATAGGATTAGTGATTTAATTGTGATAAAATGTTGGTGTAGAGTGATTATGCGATTGTTGTCGGAGTGTTGGTGGCTGCATAGTATTTGCTAGGTTCGCTGACATGGTCGTAGGCTTTTGGTTATGGCGTTGGTGCCATGGTTGGTTCTGGTTGCGATGCATTTGTGATCTGAAGTGATTGATGGTGTGATTGGTGGTGCTGCGGAAGGATTGATCGGTCATTGTGGAGTGAGTGAGTGAGTGCTGATTTGGTTATTTGGTGAGTTTGTTGCAATGTATATGCGATGTTAACGAGTTACCATTCTTTGCCTAGTGATGGGCCATCAGCGAGTTAGACAGGAGATTTGTTTAGGGTCTTCTCTTGGTGGAGATGGGCAGCTATATTGGGGATGGTGGAGGCTGCGCCTAGGCTAGAGTAGTTAGCCGGGTTTGTCTAGTTAGACATGGAAATATTGGGTTCCATGCTTGTCATGTAAAGATTACAATGTACCTCCTTTGTGAGTAGTTATTATCATTGAGAGAAGATGATTGCTGAGAATGATGTTCTGTTCTGAGATAGTGTGTGATCACCTTTATTAGACGCTCGGCCAGAGGAGAGGTGTCGTCAACTCTAAAAGAATTATATAAATATTTTTCTTATCAAAAACGCCCTATCTAAATGTCTAAAAACTAAAAGTAAGATACTTAAATAAGTCACTGAAAATTTATCTAAAACACATTCTGCTCTTCAGCTTACTAAAATGCAAGTAAGTAAATGTCTCTGAAAAATGCTCCAAACATGGTTAGCGTTGCACATCGCAAGAAGCATTTAAGGATTGCCGATAAATATTTATAGTTTTAATGACACAGGTCAGATGTATTGAACAAATAACTACAATTGCTATTTTAAAATGTAACAAAACTAGAGACAATCGTTGCTTTCAATCAAGCACTAGAACTAAGGCAATTTTTAATGAAACAAAATGACGCAGCTGAGAATCGCAACTAGACTAGGTCGTTACTTTAAGACCACAAAGTGTACACCATTAAGTACGCCTCTGAGACACATTCCGTACGTTCACACAATTTTTGGAGAAAACTTTAAGTCGTGCGACTGTCTAGCTGTGAGCTAGTGTGCTAGCGCTCGCTAGGATTTTTCATAATAGCTCCGTTTCGCTAGGAACTTCTCCGCCTCCGTTATTTATCTCGTGCAGTTTATTTTTACGTTCCCCGGAGTGGAGGGAAATTGTCTTGGAAAATAGCATTTGTACGCGTAAGCGTTCCAAATTGCGAAATGTAGTTTGCAAAGTAGATACGAGTCCCTACTTATGTAAATAGGTAAATACATAGCTCTGTTTATATTTAAATAAGAAAATTGAAACCTCAATAGCGTAATGCTTAAGGCGCGGACTGAAAGAAGAAAGGTTGAGTTGGTACAAAGTTCAAACCCTAAACGCAGTGCCTAGTGGAACAATTAATATACCTAAAGGAATTAGGTACGCAACACCACACAAAACCTCCGAATCCATTTGTAAATTCATTTAAAATAATAGAATACTACTTTGTACTGTGAATTCAAAACATATCTACTCCTTAATTTTTACAAAATAAAAATATTGACAATTTTATTTAGAAATTAGTAACGGGCATTTTTCATAATATTATAATATGTAAGTAAGTATAAAAATATGTTGTGCAAATTGTGAATTATTATTTTCAGAGTTAGTAAAATTACTTAAATTAGGCAGTAAACATAATATGTGTAAATTCTTATTAATTATTTATTTATTTAAAATCTAATCTATTAGTCATACTAATGAAAACGGAGAGCAAAAACCTAACATATTAAAAAGATAATATCTAAATGTTAATTAGTCATCACAATTAAAGTGATATTTAAACTAGCGGCACGCTATGATGGCCGGTTTGACGTTTGTCCGCTCATGAAGTTCCGTATTAATTGATAACGACTTTGAAGGAAATAATTGTATTACTTTATTGACGATAGTGATGTGCAGAGATTCATAAATTTTATCGAATGTAGTTTTAGGTTTAGGACTCAAAATTTATTTATTAAATTGATTTCTAAAATGTATACAAGTGTAGAAAAATCAGTTTGCACCATTTAAGGGGTGAATGTACTTGTGAATATGAACAATTTTCACTATGTGGACAAACCTCTGAAATCGCAAAAAAATATCAGCTGTTTCATACAAAAGGTAAAATTTTTATTTTTATATGATATATACCACAACTCGGCATTTGGTTTTCTAAATTGAAAATTTTTAAAAATGGAATCTAATACGATCGTCACATAGGATCGCTGGCTAGCACAACTACTACCTCCGGCAAACTCGCGTCAATGCTCAATGCAAAACAAAGCAGTTTCGAATTGACGTTGCTTCGAAAAGTATAAACTGTCAGTGCAATGCGATTGTGATATAGTTTTGACCTGGCTTTGGATTTCAAATATTGATACTGCATTACTGTTGACCCTTGCTCGTTAATTTGGACTCTGTTCAAGCCCTTTGTTGTGGATTTCGTCGATATGACCGAACGTACGCAGAGAACTGTTCTAAATAGTCAGACCCGTGAGTTCGTAATACGCCTTCGTAACTATTTCGATCGTGAAGCTCAAAATGGAGGGCCAATTTTACCTATAACGTCAGTGGTTGAACGCGTAGCTGATGCGCTTAATATTGGACAACGAACTGTTAGACGGATAACTAAAAAAAAATATGGCGAGACTGGCACAGAAGAAAATAAACTTCACACACCAAAAAAGAGAAAACGAGCAAAACCAGTCGTAGGCATCGATAGCTTTGATGCCGATGCTATCCGAAGACATGTTTACGGCTACTATTTACAGAAGGAGTATCCAACAAGAAAAAAGTTGGTGCATTCACTGAAGGAAGCTGGATTATTCTTCGGTGGGGAAAGTTCTTTAACGAAGATTTTGAAGACCATTGGATTTCGATACAAAAAATGTAACAAACGCAAAATATTGATGGAAAGATTTGATATAGCGATGGCAAGGTATACTTTTTTACGGCAAGTGAAAGAAATCAAAAATTGGCAAAATGTTGTGTTCTTGGATGAAACATGGCTTAATGCTAACCATACTGTAGGCCGTTCTTGGAACGATGACACAGCAGCATCTACTTCCAAAGTTCCTGTAGGAAAAGGATCGCGACTTATAATTTGTCACGCCGGAACCATCAACGGGTTTGTCGAAGGTTCTCTCATGGCTTTTGCGTCAAAAACCACTGGAGACTATCATGAAGACATGAATGGAGAAAAGTTTACTGAATGGTTTACCTCAATGTTGTGTAGCCTCCCTGAACCATCTATTATAATTATGGACAACGCCCCATACCACTCGATGCAAATTGACAAGCCACCTGCCCAATCCCAAAAGAAAGCTGATATCGTCGCATGGCTTCGTAAAAATGGCGTAGATGCAAACATGAATATGTTAAAATCGGAATTAGTACGTCTTTTAAAAGAAAACAAACCAACCAAGATCCGATACGTCATTGACGAAATAGCATTAGAACATGGGCACAGAGTTATACGGTTACCGCCTTACCATTGTGAGTATAATGCGATTGAGTTGGTGTGGGCTCAAATTAAGGGATATGCTGCAAGACACAATACAGAACCCCCATTTACCACAAAAAAAATGCTAAAATTATTAGAAGAAGCTTGTGAACATGTGACTAAAAGAGACTGGGAAAAGGTTGTGAATAGAACTGTTAAATTAATAAGGGAAGATTATGAAAGAGATGTGAAAATAGATAATATTATAGAAAACGAACATATAATTATTAATGTAGGTGATGATAGCAGTGACGACAGTGAAAATAGTAGTATGGACGAATCTGATTAATTATGGCCTTTTGTGGCACCTTTTTTGGTATCTTTTGTATTCATATGTTTCTTGTGTGCATATAAAGTATGTATATTCATTTTCATTCAAATATTCAGTTCGTTCAAATAAATTAAATAAACATATACATTTTTGTTTTATTAAACCTATTTAATCAGGTACAAAAACAAAACTTAATTGTTTTTTGTTCGAGAATAAATTGACATTCCACATCACTATTGTAATGTGTCAAACCGGCCTTCATAGCGTGCCGCTAGTGTAACAAATAAAAAGTAATAAATACTCTAATATGTTAATAACCCACATATCACGCCTCATGTTTGAATATTAATTTGAATTCTATGCCCCAACGTCATAGAGACTAGAATTGATTGGCACTTGACTTGATGAAGATGACTTAAATGGCATTTAATTTGACAGAACCCTTTACGAGTCGCGCTCTAATTAATACAATTTAGGCGCGTAATTTGGACACGTGTGGCACAGTGTTATAGAATTGCCAATTAACGTAATCTCATGTGTTTTAGTTTCATCATCTTCATCCGGCGGGAATGGGGCTACTTTATGTCTGCCCATCTTAGGATAGAAGTTAGTCGGTATGCATTTTTGGAACTTTCCTCATTGTGGAAACACTGCATATATAGCATAGTATTTACTGTATTGTAAATTTGTTTTGAAAAGAGCAACCGCCGAGTTTCTTGCTGGTTCTTCTCGGCAGGAAAGGCATACCGAACCAGTGGTAAATTCATCGACTATTCAAAAGCACTTGTAAAAGTTTATTTGAATAAAAAATATTTCTATTCTATTCTATTCTATTCATCATCATCATCAACCCATCACCGGCCCATTACCGGGCAAGGTCTTAAGCCATAGACCACGATGGCTTTGGCTTTGGATGGACGAGTTGGATAAAAAAAATCCAAGTCGCAATTATAACGTGTCACTTCAACGTAATACTTTTAAACAATTCATGCATACCTACTTACTTCAGTACATTCATGATCATTGACTATGAAGAAAATTCCATTGTTGAAGGTTCAAGGCATTTTAGGTTTAAGTCCATTAAAATTTAAAAACGTTCTATAACCTCAGTGCAATCGACTGGTAATGAGTGGCATCTGAATGTTGTAAAAAAAGCATCGCTTACAAAAATAATTGAATGATACCTTGCTACCGACGGATAATTGTTCACCACATTCGAAACACAAAAGCATCATTCATTCATTGTAAAGCTGGTGTGACACCTCGACTGCTCAGGGCACCCCTTTTGACAATTACACGAGTTGACGCTCACTCATTCATTCCTTCTTTTTTACATCACATCTAGGGCTGCCGATGGGCAAAAATTCTGGGTTTATATAAAGTTTATAATGACAGCTATTTCGTGCGGTGACTCAGTTGAGCAAATCGGATTCAGTTTTTTTTTTTACTTTTTTGTTAAATACAAGTTAGTTAGAGGAGGTTTAAAATGAAATTGGATGAAATGATGGACGGATATATACTGAGATCGGGACGTGCTACTATGACTCTAATATTCCATAATATGTATCACAGAATTGGCTGATGCCCGCAACTTCGTCTGAGTGGATTCAGTTTTTGAAAATGCCGTGGGAGCTCTTTGATTTTAAAAAGTATACCCATGCAAAAATCGCGTTGATCTGTAACTCTATTTCGGCGTGATTGAAGGAGAAACCAATAAACACAATAACACTTCCGCATTGCTAATATTATTAGTAAGGATGGTGATTGGTGAGCCTGGAGGCGAGGTGACAGCCCTGACCACATCAGTATTCAAACACATTAATTTATGCCTTTTTTACGCAATAAAGTTTAATTGGACTTTATTTATCACGTTTAATTTTTCTAATTTGATAAGTCGTGCGTATTTTATTAGAATTTATTGTTACGGGGAGACCTAATTATTGTATCAATTTAAATGCGTTATACGAACAAATGTGTTCTCTATTAGCACAATACAGAATGAAGAAATGTGGGAATTCGTTTATGATTCGGACGTGTATAGACGCCTTAATCGAAATTAATCTTTTATTTATGGCAGTACAGTAGAACATAGTTTGGATTAGTTTGGAATATTCTATTTAGGATTAGCACTTCAGCCAAAATTCTGTGAGTCTGTGAGTCTGACCCCGATAATCTCAAAAAATTTTGGTTTACAGTTGAAATTCGCCATTAGTGGTGAAATTATACCTAATAATAATAATAATAACTTTGCTTAGTTACCTAATGCCAGCGACTTCATCCGCGTAGAAGGCATGGAGCTATGTTATCATATTTTACAAAGATAATTTAATGATAGTACATTCGAGTTTAGACTATAGAAAAGCTTTCGAATAGCCCACCCATGCGAAGCTGCGTTGGGTCAGCTAGATACTAATTTAATAAAAATACAAAATAGTTACGAGAACGTAGGCGCATACTTAGCTCAAAGAACTCGCTAAAACGTTGTAACACCACGTTAAGTACGTCTTTAAGGATTAAATTTAATTTTAAGTGAAAGCTAGGCACGGGGAAGAACGCCCTAATTGCCAATTTTCTCTTTACGCCATTTTTTTCAGCTTTTAAGGAGAAAAATTCGTTAATGCATATTTAATCGGCGTAATCGCCTCTCCCTCACGAAATTACCGAGACGGCTCGCTTTTTATACTTTTATATTAATGGAGCACTAATATTTACAAAGTGATTATAAGATTTTTATATTTTAATGGTAATATTGCTTTAATGATGTTGAATTTTGTTTCATTTTTTTTTGTAATTTATTAAAATGAAGCTAAATCGTTTTTGAAAAGGGTTTTCATTTTAATTATGGACTGCTTTTTAAAAATTGGTCAGATACTTTCAACTTTAAGTGAATAAATTTTTTGGCTAATATTAGAATATTCTTCTAAAAAAAATATGTAATAGTCCAAATAGGCAACAAGTGCCTTTTGGTCAAATTTTTTCAGCCGTCTCGGAAAAATATGAACGAGGTGTCATTCGATTCGGAATTACTTAGATGATTTTTGAAAAAAATCAAGTTCCACTTACAATAATTGTAAAAGTTATAAACAATCAACTAAAAAAGGAGGGGCTAGTTTTTGCTTGTTCTCAAAAACTAATTGAGATTTTTCCAATGCGAAAGTGTGTTTGTTTGTCCTTCAATCACGCTACAATAGAGCTACGGATCGATGTGATTTTACGTGATTTGCATGGGTTTAGTTGAGGACCTGGAGAGAGTCATTTCATTTCATTTATTTCATTTATTAAAAACATGACCTTAACATACGAGTAATAATAAGCGGAGTACTTACATAAGTTATATTTTGGCCATATGCATGGCCATTTAACCTCCCACGGCAACGTATGCAAACTACTCCGCATTACTACAACTATCTCTCTGACAAACCCCATTAGAAAATAGGTACAATTTCCCTAACCAACTTACCGATTGAATATCAAAAAGCCACAGCCAACATCCCTGCGCCAACAGGGTCGTCATTTAACAGGTAAAAAAAGGAAAAAAATGAGGGTACATTTAACCTCCCACGGCAACGTATGTAATCCACTCCGCATTACTACAACTATCTCTCTAGGGCACACAATCATTTTCTTTGAGGCCGTAATCCCACCTCATGTATAATGCGTGCATATAAATTTCAATTTTAAACCGGCGCGGCTCGAGTTACAGCCATTTGTGGAATTACGCGGCCCGACCGTGGGGTTAGGCGACCGAAGCGAAAACTGGCGCTCGCTTTATTTTTTCTATTTTTTTATTCGATAACAAGATGGCCTTGACTGCGATCTCACCTGGCGGTAAGTGACGATGCAGTCTAAGATGGTAGCGGGTTAACTTGGAAGGGGTATGAAAGTGTACATTCAACTGCTAATCAGCCCCCCGATTGTCTAAAAGTTGCCGATCAAATCGTCAAAGTTCTCATATGTACGATACCCTAAGAGGTTGAGAATGGATACACGAAATTGAGCTCTAATTTAATGTCGTTATAGTTTATTTTACTTTGACGTCGAACTTTGACGATTTGATAGGCAATTCTTACACAATCGCACTTCTGTTTCTACGCGCCATCGTGCCGGAACGCTAAATCGCTTGGCGGCATATCTTTGAAGGTAAGCTGGTAACTGACCACGGCCAAAGCCTCCCACCAGATCTGACTAAAGACAATTTAGAAATTATGTATAAGTTCCCAAATTGCCCCCCGTCGGGAATCGAAACCGAGACCTCCGAGTTATAGTGACCACAGCGCTCATCACTACGCCAGGAAGGTCGTCAAAAACCCGACTACGGACTACGACTACTGATATAAGTGTAGTACCTACTAGAGTGTTCCGAACACTTACCATGTTCAACTGAGTTGTATCTAATGCCGAACAATACAGTTAGTGTGGTCGACGGCACTCGCGACTTACGGACGCGGGCACTATTTATGCGATAAAACATTCTAGCTACCTAATTGTGAATTGAAAAGCCAACAATGCCTATATTCAAGTAAGTAACAAAAAATATAGTTATTATAGTGAATAATTAGATATCAACATCGTAAAAATAATAAAATTACAATAAAAAAAAAATTAAGTAGGTAAGTATGGGATTAAAAACTCAATAATAAGAAATCAATAAGTCAGCCATAGAATCCGGGATCGGGGGTAATCCGTCAGCGAATAATAACATTTGCCCGATCCGCGCCCTCTAATGCAGTCCCCGCGGACTTTAAACTGCTTATGGCTTTAAACAAACATCCCGTTGCCTTGCTCGCCTTATAAGCTACCGTAAGAGGTAAAAGCTTAAGGGGCATTGATTTTTTCCTAACATAAACCTGACCTCAAAAAAATAACAGCCAAATGCGTATCAGGCCGCGCAGTGTTTGGTTCCGTAGAACTTGCCTGTTGGAATATCCATGAAGGGAGTTAACATAATTATGTAATTTTCATTATAAAATAATTATTTGTTAGCTCTTCTCAGCAGAATCCGCATTCCAAGCCGGTGGTGGTAGAATCTAGACGTGTCATACTACACATGAAATAAATATTTTTGTTTTTTTTCGACGTCATTTAAAAATGGCATGACAAAGTTTTAATGTTGTTTACATTTACAAGTTAACCTGTATTTAACTTATAAAAACTTGGTTAACTTGTAAGTAATAACTAATAAATCATCCCAGCTTTTCATGTAGAGGAGATACCCGAAAAAGTCAAGGCAACAGTGAAAAGGCACTTACACTTAACAATAATCAAGCAATAATGAGTTTTTGGTTGGAGCGCGCATGCCTGGAAGAGGCATGCGCGCTCCAACCAAAACCTCATTATTGCTTGATTATTGTTAAGTGTAAGCCTAAAAAAGTTTTTATTAAGTGCCCGTAATAAAAAGAACCTACCTCAACTCCAGCGCTAAATTCACGAGTAAAAGCGTTAAGCATAATACACTTATAAGTTACGCAGTTTATTACGGGATATTATTACCACTTAGCCGGCTTCGCAAACAGTACGTGTCACGTCGCGCGCCGCTCCGCTCCGCTGAATTACTGTCAATTTATCGTATTGCATAATTAATTTTCATTTTGTGAGCGCGCGCCGCGTTATCGCACAACTATATTTTGATCATTTATTCATGGACGCGTTTCAGGCATTTCATGACGGGGTTCAGGACTGCTATTGGATGAAGCGCGCGTTGTACTGCGCTCCGCGAGTTGACACACATCCATGCTTGATAGTAACTCAGTATCTCTGTTACCTTTTAATGTATTTATTTATTTATTTATTGAAAAGGTACACAAAACAGGTTGCAACCAAATATAAACGTAATACAATAACATCAGATTTGGGTTCCAGGTAACAACCCTCACAGTGGTTATAAAATTTATGCATAGTATCTATAGAGATTATAGTTAGAGTTACACAGTTTACTCAGTTACAGAGTTAGTAAAGATAACATAAATATTTAAAACTTAATAAAAACTTAAAGTGCATTTTTGAATATATAAATAATGCCTGTCTAAAACTATGTCTACGCGTAGTTTGAATCCTGAGAAAGGACACAGCATTTTTAAGTACCTTAATTCACCAGCATTAGCTGGTTAGAAGTTAAGTGTTTCTAGGTATATGGATTAATTCTTATAGTTAAAATATATGGTGCCTTTTAAATTAATATATCTATATAGGTAGGTAAGTAGGTATGTCTTCTTACCCCCATTGGTATAAAAGAAAATCTCTAGGCAGCGATAGGCCGCTCAAATTACATCTATTTGCATGTAATTATATTTCCTACTAATATTATAAATGTGAAAGTTTGTGAGGATGGATGTATCCAGGATGAACGAATGGATGGATGTTTATTACTTTTTCACGCCACAATGAATAGTTGAAATTTGGAATGGCGATAGCTCATACCCAGGATTAACATATAGGCTACTTTTTATCGGAAAATTAAAGAGTTCACGCGGGAATAAAAATCTTAATTCATCATCATCTAGTGACTCATAGATAAAGTGTAAAGGATAATATTTAGTGTTCAGGATTATTTTCTCAAACTCAAATAG
Organism: Oeneis ivallda; assembly: GCA_029955525.1. Classification (NCBI taxonomy): domain Eukaryota; kingdom Metazoa; phylum Arthropoda; class Insecta; order Lepidoptera; family Nymphalidae; genus Oeneis; species Oeneis ivallda. The sequence continues at coordinate 19,082,758 of JARPMR010000019.1, read as the reverse complement.
GTATATAATAATATCAAATGATCAATCGAGTTTGGACAGTTGGCAACACTGCGAAGAATAGAATTCGGGCTCTGTGTGCTCTGTGGTCGACGAAAAAATGGACCTTTTTAGTTTTTTTCTGATCTCGTGTAACCTGCCGTGTGTAACGTGCGTGTCTTGTAACTAATAAAAGTGTACCTATCATGTGCCTATCATTACAAACCCATCCACTTGCTTGCAGGTTCTTCTATAAATTTGTCACGGTCGCCATTGTCCTTGATGGAAGTCGATGTGGATGGGTTTGTAATGATAGGCACATGATAGCTCTGTACACTTTTATTAGTTACAAGACACGCACGTTACATCAAATACATAAAAATATTTCTCTAATATAAAAGATGCCCCATTAAACATACCTAACGATAATAAAAATATACACTTTATTCATTGATTCTTATTTGGTAGGTATACGTACACGTATGTAGGTGTATGTAGTTACACTCAACGATGATGAAAAAAATTAAACGAGCCTCTGAAAAAGTGTATGAAAACTGATCACCTCTGTGTAACTTAATGTAATCCCCGAGGTGGAAGTTCAATCCAGAGTTTTACATTTTTGTAATACTAAATAGGCATTGTAAGAATTTCATTTGCAGTTTTTCTTACCTACGTCTAATCCTTACTATCATACTTAATATTATAAATGCGAAAGTGTGTTTGTTGGTTTGTTGGTTTGTCCTTCAATCACGCAGCAACAGAGCAACGAATCAACGTGATTTTTTGCATAAGTATAGTTGAGGACCTGGAGAGTGACACAGGCTACTTTTTATCCCGGAACATCAAAGAGTTCCCGAGGGACTTTAAAAACTAAATGGTCGCGGGCATCAGCTAGTCCTTACTAATATTATAAATGTGTTAGTTTGTCCTTCAATCACACTGCAACAGAACAACGAATCGACGTAATTTTTTGCATGTGTATAGTTGACGACCAAGAAAGTGACACAGGCTACTTTTATTTGGGAAAATCAAAGAGTTTTCGCAGGATTTTAAAAACTAAATCCACGCGGACGAAGTCCCTGATTGTCGAAATGATTCATTCCGTTCTTAGTACTATTATTTACCGTTCCGTTCTTACTATAAGATGCAAGTGGCAGGTAGTGTGTACACGGGGTGGTTCCTTGTGGTTCTGAGGCAGGGTACGGAAAGGGGCGCTGAGGTGTGTAGTGTAGGTAAATGAGCTCGTTCAATTATTCATGCAATTAACTGATTATAGCGACACTAGGGGCGTGCGTGCCACACTATCACAACGTGAATGTGCTTTTGAGTTTATATACCTTACTAGCTTGTGCCAGCGGTTTCGTCCGCATCGAATTTGTTGAAATCCCGCGGGATACCACCGTTTTTGCGGGATAAAAGGTAGCCTATGTCACTCTCCAAGTCCACAAAAAATCTCAATTGCTGTGTGTTCAAATCTCAATTCGCGTTCATAATACCTACCTAATATTATATATACTTAATATATTATACCTAATATATATACCTAATATATATACTTAATATATTATACCTAATATATATACCTAATATATATACCTAATATATTATACCTAATAGTATTTTATACACCCAGCGGTAACTCTCTGTTTTTTCGGGACAAAGTATACTATGTCGTCCCTCAGAATGCAAACTATATTTGTACCAAATTTTGTCAAGATTACCGACAGACTAACAGATAAAATCGTCGTCCTCGTTCACACATCGAAATTTTCTGGATATAGGATAAGGATTTAAATTTTTAAGGGCTGATTTACCAACGTAGGTACAATTATTATAGCTCTTATCCGAGCGTAAAGATATTTAGGCAGATTTTGAATAGAGAAACTGTCAGAACGCCCAATTTATTTCTCGGTTAAACGTCACTTGACGTTGGTGAAATCAGCACTAAAGTGCTTATTATCGACCGAGCGAAGCGAAGGTCTTTGAGTCTACTTGAGTGAATTTGCACTTGTCCGTCCGTCCGTCCGTCCGTCCGTCCGTCCGTCCGTCTGTCAGAGCCTTATAACTTCTGAATAACTGAACGTAATTACTTCAATTTTAGATATAATATGTAAACCGATGGCCTCCAGCCGAAAATGGCTTAAAAAGTTATAAAAATCTTTATTTCAGGGGGGCTCTCATAGAAGCGAATGCGAAGAAAAAAAAATTTTTGCGTTTCATAGGGTTACAGTACCTCATTTTAAAGATAATTTAGAACAGAGTACAAAAGTATTTTTTTTTAATTTTTTTCCTAAAATTGGCGAAATGGGGGGCTTTCAAAGTGGAGATTATATTTGACCTCACAACGGAATAACCATTGAAAGCTGGGGCTTGAAAGTTTTATAATTTAAGCGTAATATCATGTACTTGAACAACAAATACTAAAATTAGATAAATGTAATAAGGAAACTAAATTATTTAACTTTTAATGAGCAGCAACAACAGAACTTCACAATGATGTCAATAGATGGCGCTCTCATCTCATATAGCAAATGCAGCTATAATATTATGTAACATATTATTATTCAATTAAAATTATTATTCAGTCATTAAGCAAACATCAATAAAACTTCACGCTGCAGTTTGTTTTTACATGTTTTCTGATCGTGTCGATAGATGACGCTGTGTACAAGTAATTTAATTTGAATGTTCCAAAAAACTATACCTAAGTTTGATTGAGGCCTTGAGGATTTCACTATAACAGTTCCCTAACCTTTACGGGCTACCTATGTTAAGTTAGTTGACACTTTCTGTCAACTTTGTTATTACGAACCTCTACGGGACAACTAAAGGTGAAAATGACATTGGGATGTTAGGATTGTATTAAAGGGGCTACCTACGTAAAGAGACTTCTACAAAGGGGATGATTCAGGTATGGTTGGTGAAAACGGGCATAATAATAATGTCAATTTTGATCGTCATGTATCTATTGAATGAATAAGTAATTATGGGAAGCCGTTACCGCGAGGTCTCAGTTCGGGGCGAACCACTAGTCATAATACATTATGATTATGTATATAGCGTGCTTGCTTTGAAGGTGCCTAGTGCATTTATCATCTACAATCTACCCACATCTTTCCCGCGCTGTGTCGCACCCAGCCTTGCTACATTGAACAATGAACATTCACCAATTGAATGGTCGAAAGCTGACTGCAGTCCAAAAACTTTCACACCTAATAAATAATATTAACATTACTCTTGTGTACCAACATTTGATTCCAAACATCAACGAGGAAATCCAATTCGCACCAATTTACTATTTAATCAAAGACATTCCCAAACAGTGCCAGCACTCAATTTCTACGGGTGCTTTAATCAAAATTAGTAACGCTATTAAGGGTGGCATCTATTCCCTTTGTTCTTCGCCTTGTATTCAATTCTGTAGTTGAATATTCATATTAGTCGTCGAGGAGGATCGGTGCTCGGTCAGACGGGCGTACCCCCTTCACCAATTAATAGAGGAACGCTTCGTTACGCGACAAACTTCAGGATTGACCCTTGTGATGGAATCTTTGAAGGCTTTTACGTAGCTTCAGTCTTAACGAGACATATTGAGAATGTATGTGATCTTTGGATTGCGGTCTCGTAGTCACACGAGATTATCACCAGTGTGACTATCAAGAATTGAATTTTCTCGAACTTTTTTGTCCGACGTGTAAGTAGGTACTTTGTTACTTCAATCAAAATATTTATTTAAAAACGCATACTTTCCATCGCAAGATTTTAAATAATCTACAAATTTCCAAATAATGTATATTTTTATGCTGTGACTAGATAGTAGATAGGTTGATTGCGAAGTGCAATCTCACATGGCAAGAGACGATGCAGTCTAAAATGGTAGCGGGCTAACTTGGAACGAAAAATCATACCCGAGGCAGTGTAAATTATGCCCATACCCCGAATCGGTTTCTACACGTCATTGCACCATACCGCTAAAACCCTTGGTGTTACGTCTTTGACTGGGCGGATATTTGTTACTTTCTTATAACTTTATTTATCCAATGGGACGATATAGGAGAGTTTCCAAATAGGTACCTATTTGATATTGGATAGAAGCAATGCGTTAGGTACCTACTTTGCGGAATTCCATAATAGGTACGCAAAGAAAAGCAAGTCTTTTGCTATAATCTGCCAAACCAACAAAAAATATATTATACTAGCTTCTTCCCGCGGCTTCGATCACGTTAAGTTCGATTTTTCAAACCCTTATTTTACACCCATAGGGGGTTGAATTTTCAAAAATCCTTTTTTAGCTTAAGTCATAATAGCTATCTGTATGCAAAAATTCAGCCAGATCCGTCCAGTGGCTTCAGGTGTGGGTTGATAGATCAGTCAGTGAGTCAGTCAGTCACCTTTTCTTTTTATATATTTAAATGTCAGTACGGTATGTACAAACGTACCGCTTGCGTAGTGTACTACAGCGGGAGCGGTACGTTGGACTCTAAGGTTGTACCATACATATATTTTCTGGTTTGGCCAATTATTGCAAAAGAATTTTGATTCTCCTTGTTTTCAACCGACTTCAAAAATGAAAAGGTTCTTAATTCGACTGTATGTTTTTGTATGTTTGTTACGCGATTATTCCCCCAAATATGAATTTATTTTGATGATTCTTTTTTTGTTTGGTACCTACCAAATCTGGTGAACCCATATAAATTTTATCGAAATTGATTCAGTGCTTTTTGAAAAAATCATCATACTTTGTAGTGGCGTTTAAAGTCGGTTTTTTGAAAAGAAGTTTATTCATTTAATTTTATCAAATACTAGCTTTTGCTCGCGGCTTCGCTCACGTTAAGTTTGCGTTTTTGCAAACCCCTGTTTTACCCCCTTAGTGGTTGAATTTTTAAAAATCCTTTCTTAACGGATGCCAACGTCATAATATCTATCTGTATGCAACATTTCAGCCCGATCCGTCCAGTGGTTTGAGCTGTGCGTTGATAGATCAGTCAGTCAATCAGTCACCTTTTCCTTTTATATAATATACATATACATATTTATCAAATATCAGGTTGAAAAGTTCACAAATAAAAGTGACACAAAGTTATTAAAATTCATTCGCACCTACAAATTGATTACGTTCAAAGAGGAGCGTAGGTATGCAAAAGTGATACGCCGGCATGCGGTGGTCGCTGGCACAGGCACCGGTGGCAGCTATCAATTATTACTGTCGGTAATGAACGCAAATCCTTTGATTCCATTGAACGAGTGCTCGGGGGAATTCCGGGAACAAGCTACAAGCGGTAGCGACATCAGTTATCATAATCGTCAACAACCCACCAACGACTCACTACCGCGCAGGTCTTACTATTAGTGAGGGGTTTATAACCTATAACCGCGTGGTGGACCTATGGTAGGACTATAAATTATAGGTCATAGTCCGCTACTGTAAATGAAAAAAATAAATAAAATAAAAAATGGCCCAATGTAAATCGACAGATTTCACACACACATGATGACAGAATTTTCAGGCGTGCAAGTTTCCTCACGGTGTTTTCCATCACCGTTCAAGCAAGTAATATTTACGTACTTATCTCCGAAAAGTCACTCAGAGTAGGACATGAGTCATATCATAGTGTAGCAGTCATTTGAGGCAATCCCAAAGCTACGTTCATAGCAAACCATCGATAGATTTCGAGTTTCGAAATACCATAACGTCATAATGAAATGGCCCTCAACTCTTTTTTAGACCACGCACTGGGAAGACGATAAGATGATGTTGCGGCGTGATTGAACAGAAAACTGACAAGAAAAGCACTTTCTCATTTATATAAATAATATTGTTGCTGTTGTTGCTTTAGCTTTCTGGCTTTATTTAGTGCCAGTTCAGCATATTGCATTGTACTTTGCCAATGCGCCACTATAGTTCACACCACTATTCTTCATCTATTAAAAGTTATTATATTAATCTGAAGTGGTGATCCTTATACAAAACTAGCTGATGACCGCGACTTCGTCCGCGTGATTTCGATTTTCCGGGATGAAAAGTAGCCTATGTCACTCTCCAGGTCCTCAACTATACCCATGCAAAAAATCACGTCGATCCGTGGCTCTGTTGCAGCGTGATTGAAGGACAAACCAACAAACACGCTTTCGCATTTATAATATTAGTATGATTACCAATTTTGATTATTTCGATTTTTCAGCTGTTCTTCTTCCTATATATTTCTATAACGTGTTTATGTTTTAAAAACTTTTAGAGGCCACTTTACTGGTATTTGTTCTTTATATTTATAATTAATTGTTGTTGAGGCAGTGATAGCCTAGTGGTTACGACTGTGGTCTCCTATTCAGGGGGTCGCAGGTTCGATCCCGGGTACGCGTACGGTACCTCTGACTTCAAAGTTAAGTGCGTTTAAGAAATTAAATATCACATGCTTTATCGGTGAAGGAAAACGAGGAAACTCGCACATCTGAGAGTTCTCCATAATGTTCTCGAAGGTGTGTGAAGTCCGCCAATTCGCATTGGGCCAGCGTGGTGGACTATGGCTTATAACCCTTCTCTGAGAGGAGACCTCGCTCAGTAGTGAGCCGATGATGGGTTGATAATGATGATGATGATGAATTAATTGTTTGGGAAAAAAATCATCGTCGCTCCGCAACACTGGTCTGGCCTTATGCCTCTGAAGCCCGCTATCGCCCGTCACTCGGTCGCCACGTCACGGCACATCAAGTATGCACTAAGAGAATAGCAGAGCGCCGCGACACCTCCCGTTCATTTCATTGTCTCAATCTGTTCGCCGAGTGTTCCGACTCCAGCTTCTGTCCTCCAGCATTTACCTACCTACTGCTTTGAAATTTTGCACTTAGCGATATGAAATTTATTTTAGCGTTTGACATAAAAATTACCTTACAACTAGCAAGACTAGCAACCGGGTTGCGCTGTCACTTGCATTGTCTAAACATTCTCACAGCAATTTCATCATCATGATCAACCCATTAACGTCGCACTACTGAGCGCAGGTCTCCTCAGAGAGGGGTTACAGGCCCTATAAAGCAATTTCATCATCATCATTAACAACCCATCAACGGCTCACTACTGAGCGCAGGTCTCCTCTCAGAGAAGGGTTATCAGCCATATTTCACCACTCTGGCCCAACGCGGATTGGCGAACTGCACACATCTTCGAGAACATTATGAAGAACTCTCAGATGTGCAGGTTTCCTCACGATGTTTTCCTTCACCGTTGAAGCAAGTGATATTTAATTGCTTAAACGCACTAAAGCAATTTATTTAGCATCGATTTCTATGAATTGTAGGTAAGTATCATTTTTGTAACAAACAAATCGATGCTATCGCTTGTCGGCGTCTGTGAAGATAGAGGTAACTAGCCACAGAATAAAGCCTCCCAAGTCCCAACAAACCAGACCAGAGGCAATACAAAAATTATAAATTCCCAAATATTTGCCAATGCTGGTAATCCCTATAAGACCGTATCTCCGACTATCCTCCCACTTATAAGACCACAAAGTCACCACTGCGATGGGTTGATGATGATGTTGAATTGATTGTCATCATTTTAATTTATAAAAATTATAAAAAAAAATATTAATAAGATATTGTTTTGCTTTTTGTTGATTTTCAATTAAATAAGATATCATTTTGATTTTAAAAATTAAAGGTGTGTGTTTTGACTTGAATGATTTATCGTTTGAGTCAAAACACAATCTTTATTGAAAGGCGTGACGTTCCAAGCAACTGACTAGTTTTAATTTAGTTCATGGATTATATTTACTTTTTGGTTAGATCTCGTTGAGCGTTGGAGCCGGTTATGACTCTATAAGTGTTTTCAAGTGTTTATAGAATTGTGCTTGTGATTTAAGTGTGCAAATTATAAAGTCGTATAGATATTGATGAAGGAGTTTTCTTTACATGAATTATAATGAAAATATGTTTTGACAATGTTATCGAGTCAGTTAATACAATCAAGCTAAGTGAATTGATACAAAACAGCAAACGAAATAAGAAAGGCGTCTCACCGGTCTCCAGCGGACGGTTGGCTGCGCGCAAAGTGGATTTGCCGGGATCAAAGGAGCGCGATGCGTCCTCCGTGATCCATCGCGGCGCGAGCCGTAGCGTCGTCACGTCAATACAATTTTCATTTCGCAAATTGTAGTGACTCAATTAATGGATTATTTGCATATTTTATTTAATTTAACCGTAGCCGATACCCGCAGCCTAACTAATAGGTATTTTGATTAAATAATGAGGAATATTACCAGAACCCGCGTGCGTGATTTGAAGTATCTCCCAGCGCACCGGCAAAAAGAAATTACCCGTATTACTATTAGTAATATGATAACTATTGGTAATAAGTAGTAAGTAATACTGGTAGAAGTAAGGGTAAGGAATGGTACGCCTTTGCCATTGTATGCACTCTGGACATTGGGAGTTTGGATTCTACTATTCCATAGAATGAATAGAATAGAATAGAATAGAATAGAATGGTGTTCACGCACAGACTTTGCAACTTTTGCATTATTGTCACCTACAATAATTTACATTTTATAATAATACTAGCTGATGCCCGCGACTTCGTCTGCGTGGATTTAACTTTTAATATCAAGCGGGAACTCTTTGATTTTCCGGGATAAAATGTAGCCTATATGACTCTCCAGTTCCTCAACTATACCAATGCAAAATCGCGTCAATCCGTAGCTAACTTGCAGCGCGATATCGTACCCTGACCCTGGCCTGCTGTGCCTACAACAATAGTATTGTCTTGCAGCACCGGCGCCTTCCGCTCGTCGCCCGGCAGCAGCGAGCAGCCCGCGCCGCCGCCGCCGCTGTTCCTGCCGCCGCACCTGTCGCACTTGTCGCAGCACCTCAACCACCTGTCGCAGCCCTTCTTCCCTTTGAAAGGTAACGGTCGCATCGACGGCGAGTACATCGCTCCGCTCGTCGCCCGGCAGCAGCGAGCAGCCCGCGCCGCCGCCGCCGCTGTTCCTGCCGCCGCACCTGTCGCACTTGTCGCAGCACCTCAACCACCTGTCGCAGCCCTTCTTCCCTTTGAAAGGTAACGGTCGCATCGACGGCGAGTACATCGCTCCGCTCGTCGCCCGGCATCAGCGAGCAGCCCGCGCCGCCGCCGCCGCTGTTCCTGCCGCCGCACCTGTCGCACTTGTCGCAGCACCTCAACCACCTGTCGCAGCCCTTCTTCCCTTTGAAAGGTAACGGTCGCATCGACGGCGAGTACATCGCTCCGCTCGTCGCCCGGCAGCAGCGAGCAGCCTGCGCCGCCGCCGCCACTGTTCCTGCCGCCGCACCTGTCGCACTTGTCGCAGCACCTCAACCACCTGTCGCAGCCCTTCTTCCCTTTGAAAGGTAACGGTCGCATCGACGGCGAGTACATCGCTCCGCTCGTCGCCCGGCAGCAGCGAGCAGCCCGCGCCGCCGCCGCCGCTGTTCCTGCCGCCGCACCTGTCGCACTTGTCGCAGCACCTCAACCACCTGTCGCAGCCCTTCTTCCCTTTGAAAGGTAACGGTCGCATCGACGGCGAGTACATCGCTCCGCTCGTCGCCCGGCAGCAGCGAGCAGCCCGCGCCGCCGCGCGCCGCCGCCGCTGTTCCTGCCGCCGCACCTGTCGCACTTGTCGCAGCACCTCAACCACCTGTCGCAGCCCTTCTTCCCTTTGAAAGATAACGGTCGCATCGACGGCGAGTACATCGCTCACCTACCATTTGCCAATGACAGTCATTTCGGAAGAGAGCTGAGAGACTTAAGTACTATTCGTAAATAGTCACATACATACATACATTACATACATACACACATAAGACTGCTAAAATCATAACCCTTTCTTTTGCCGTAGTCGGGTAATAATAGGCGGTTTTTCACAATAAATGGGCTGTAGCAGTACGCGTAAGCACATTATGTGGAAAATATCGTCTGTAAGTATATACCAAACTACGCAATATTACAATGATTGATGTTCGTAAAATAGATGTTATGAAAGGATTACAAGATAACAGCCGCACATACTGCATTAGCATACAGAGAAGCCAGATTTGGCACGATCACAGCTGACATACAATATATTGTAACGTCATAATATGAATGATCGCGTGTTCTTATTTCTTTATATGAATGAAATAGTCATTATTCACACTTTTGTGGTGATATAAATAAATAAAGTAGACTTGTATCAAAAGCACAATTCACGAAATTTTATATCCAATACCTACGAATTATTATTAATATTATTAAATCAAAAAAATACATACTTACACTTAAACGTGTCTATATTTTGCTGGTTTCCTCACTCTATTTATTTGTTCACTACCTAGGTATATTATTTTTTTGTTGTGTCGTATTTAAAGTTTTGTCTGAATTAATTTTTAATTAGTCGCAATTTATGTTTTATTCCAATTCATTTACATAACATTTACATATTACTAGGCAATACAAGTGTATAATGCATTAAATAAATTCTGATTCTGAATTATTGCCTTTTCTGCCAACAATTTCTTCTAGTGCGGGTTTTGCTTTTCGGTGCAAAATCGCCATTCCTACACCTTGGGACTTATCGCATTTAATGGGAGATTTCTTATTATGTTCTAATCAATAGCCTTGTTCCAGGTTGGGGTGCCCCTTGCCCCTGCTGCCCCAAAGAAGAAGCGCGCTCATCCAGCGTGGCAGAGCTGCGGCGCAAGGCGCACGAGCACTCCGCCGCGCTGCTGCAGTCCCTAGCCAACTTCCAGTCCCGCGCGCTGCTGCCGCTGCCGCTGCACTTGCCCCCGCTGCCGATGACGCTGCTGCACGAACCGCCGACCTCCTCCGCCCCGCCGCCCGATACACCCAAACATTTAGATTAGTTTAACTGTTGGATAGAAGCGATCATTCTTCTGGCAAATTCATGACACACAACCAAAAATGATGATGTGCTACCAGTCATGACTCCTTGTCCCTGCTGTCTCAAAGAAGAAACGCTCATCCAGCGTGGCAGACCTCCGACGCAAAGCGTACGAGGACTTCGCCGCGCTGCTGCAGTCCTTAGTGACAGTCCCGCGCGCTGCTGCCGCTGTACTTGCCCTCACTGCCGATGCCGCTGCTGCACGAACCGCCGACCTCCTCCGCCCCGCCGCCCGATACACCCAAACATTTAGATTAGTTTAACTGTTGGATAGAAGCGATCATTCTTCTGGCAAATTCATGACACACAACCAAAAATGATGATGTGCTACCAGTCATGACTCCTTGTCCCTGCTGTCTCAAAGAAGAAGCGCTCATCCAGCGTGGCAGACCTCCGGCGCAAAGCGCACGAGCACTCCGCCGCGCTGCCACAGTCCCTAGTGAAAGATCAGTCCCGCCACAGAATATATAATAGTACTACGTACAGAAGTTTCACTCCTTTGATGTTGACTACTTGCCGGCGCTTTAATAGCCTACATATTTTTTATTAAATAGATAAATCACGCACGCAAGCTAAATTAGACTTTATAGCTAGGCGCGAGGATCCATATTGCTTTGGATCTGTTCGCATACCTACGTCACGGACAACGTTGCGTGGTTGCCTGGGGCTGTCAACAAAGAGTAAAAAAATCAGTAGGTATAACTTTTAACTATTTATTTATTTTACATCAGCTGTTTAACTTTAATATAAGTTCTTTAAAGATTGTTTCTGTCTTTAAAATAACGATTGTTAAATTTAAGGGTTGAAAAAACTCTAAGGCAAACATATAATTTTAGTAAATATTGGGAGGGAAAACATGGACACAGATTCATAAAATTAATATTAGTTTATAAGCAACGTAAAAAATGATAAATTAGAATCCTTTTCTTTGCTGATTAAGCATCCATCCACACAACAATTACAGTAGCAACGACTTTATGCCATTATTTCATTAGATAGATACCCATTTTAATGTTTACAACTATTTTATTACTACAAGTGTACTAAACACTAAACGTAAATTATTTAAAATAATATTTACGAAAAACTATTTACGTAAGCAATGTTAAATTCAGTAGTAGGTACGTCACTCGCCTAGAGCGCGCTAGCCCCGACTGTAGTATCGCGCTCAGAGAGCCAGCGATTGTAGGTACATAAATCGCGTAAGTACCAAAAGTGAGACAGGCCTGGTCCCGCGCACTGCTGCCGCTGCACTTGCCCCCGCTGCCGATGCCGCTGTTGCACGAACCGCCGACCTCCTCCGCCCCGCCGCCCGATACACCCAAACATTTAGATTAGTTTTACTGAATAGAAGCAGCCGGCCTGGATAAAAGTCGGCTATTTGTAGAAGGTTCTGTCTTTCAATTGTATAGAAACCGGACCGATCATGTGTTAACAATTTTAAGAATTAACCTTAAAACTTTAAATAATGAAATCACTATAAATACGGTCTACGACATTAGGTAATTGATGCAATTCTTAAAGTACTGAAAAGCTTTAAAATCCACCCGAACTCAGTCCTAAGTTATTAAAAAGCTTTGTAATTGTAAGCCGTGAATTCTGCTATGCCATTAAATATGCCAATATTGTGATTAAGTGCCAATAAACTTTGTGCCATAATATCAGACAATGTTGAATAAATAAGTATAGTAACTTGAAAAATTGTGTCTAATCTTTTTCTTTATTCTTTAGTTGTGGAACATTCCAATGAATTTAATTTTTCCAACGTTCACCAAATAATCTAAGCTCGTTAAATAGAGAGAAAGAAAAGAAATCATCTAACGCCGCTTCCAGACCAGTAAATCTTTCAGTGCTGCATGCGGCGTAAATAAATGTTCGCCACAAAATTCGAAACATTTTCGAATAAAAATTTTCGCCGACAACTAGCCCAATTTTGTATCGGTGTGAACCTAGCTTTTGTCAAAGCGAAAAATTGCCAAGCAATGACAGAGACAACTGCAGTCCGCGACACTGTGGTCGGTTGCCGTCGAGGTGCCGACAGCAGTTCACGACGCCGCGACGCGTTGCCGCTAGCCGCGTCCTGCCGCATCCGACTTTTTATCAATCGACTGCAAATAGTCCAGGAATCCCTGACATAAAAATTCGCTCCATGGACGAAATTCTTCTTTTCTTCTTTGTCAACCGATAGACTTCCAAAAACAAGCTGAACAAAGGTCTCTTGCATGGACTTCCACAGGAGGTCTTGCGCCGTCTGAATCCAGCGAAATTGATGTTGAATTATATTAATTGTGGCAATAAAGAACAATTCCTGTATTTAGAAATATTGCAGGCTGCAGTTGTCTTTGCCCTTATTATATACGAACCGTATATAATATGAGCCCTACGAAGGCAAAGTACCTTTAAGCACCTACAGAATACTGAAAATACAGAAGTAGGACACTGAAGCCACTAGCAAATAAACGCAATATTAATGTTATATGATCGTAAAGTTATGGTTAAAATTATTATACATAATAATATTATCTTATTATAAGAAGTTTCTTGTAAATATTTTAAAAAATTACCGCAATCAGTATTCGACCAAAATTAATGTGAATATTTTTTCGTTTATATCGAATTAGAAAATGTTATTGTAAATATACTCATATTATGTATCTACGAAGTACATTATATTCTAATATTATTATAATACTACAGTCACCAGTATTTATTTATACGCATACGTAAGCGTTGGCATCCATGTAGGATTGACATCGTTTTTTTTGACAAGATAACCCTTGACTACGATCTCACCTAATGGTAAGTGACGATGCAATCTAAGATGGTAGCGGGCTAACTTGGAAGTGGTATGGCAGTGTCAAATTAAACAAGTTGATTATCCTGACAACGCGATGTTTATGTAAGCCGTTGTTTTATGTGAGAAAAGGACTGTTGCGAGTTGCGCACTAAGTTTCAGCGCCGAACACTGTATACATTTACCTCTATAAACCAATAATAAAAGTAAGAAAGCTGTCTTATAATAATTATTATGCTAATGGTGCGGCTACATTATCGTGCGAACATTCGAGTTGTCGTGTCGAGTTGTCGCGATAAACAGCTGTCTCATTCTATCACCGCGGCTACATAATCGTGCTAGTTCTCCCGAACTCATTCGCGACACAACGAACTACCCGGCTACACTTGTCGAGATTCGCCGAATCCCGCTAATGCCGCCGCAGGGTTATTGCAATTGTGGAAGAATTTCTGTAGTTATATATATTTGAGGAAATACCCATAATTCAATAAAAATTTGCACCTACGTTTCACATTAGATAAAGCAATAAACAAAATTGAAATGTATAACTTGACAATTAGTGTTCATATTATTAAGTTTATTGTTTTGTAAATAGCCGACCTAGTTTCAGTCGTAGCCGCGAGATTTCCCGGATTTGGGCTTTATTTTTTGTCAAATTGTAAGTTTTCTTGACTTCATCGTCCGTCGCTCGCTACGCAACGCTACGCAAAGTGAGTGAGTCTTATGTGAAACGAACTTAATATTATGTAACCCGCACTTTAGTTGTTAGTTAGAAAGTTACCTATTACAACTATATTCATATGTTTTTCCTGTTGTAAACAGTGTAACTGATTATTTGGACAGTTTTCACTAAAAATATAATTACCTACATACGCTAATATTAATTTATTATGTTCCGAAAAAAATATTATCCAATATTCTTGTAACTGAAAAGTTTCTGTTTAATTAGGTATACTTATTAAAGTACGTTTTTTTTAATTATAAAAGTCCTGTCATAAATTATAAGTATTTCACCAATTTAACATCACATTCCTTTAGCGATAGAATGAATGTATAGAATACATAAAATGTTTTATAGAATACATAAAATGTTTTAGTAAGTAACTATAATAAATATATATATTATAAGCTATGGTTTCGGCGCCATTTTTGTATATAGGAGTGAAAGAGAGGTATATAAAACACTGCACTATGCACAAGGTGTGGAATTGTGGCGCCGTATTGTAATTCATAAGGTTGTATATAGCTGTTGTAGCTAGCTTCTTACGTAAATAGATACCTTCACGTGAATAGTTGTTTTCATTATTATAAATAAATACTATGTACATGTACTTGGTTCTTTTACTACCCTTACCTTCCACATGCTTCAACGGTGAAGGATAACATCGTGAGGAAACCTGCACGCCTGAGAGTTCTCCATAATGTTCTCAAAGGTGTGTGAAGACTTTTTTGCATTGGGCCAGCGAGTTGTATGGCCTATAATCCTTCTTTGAGAGGAGAGCAGTGCTCAGTAAAGTGAGCCGTTGGTGGGTTGCTGAAGATGATAATCTATAAAAAGAGACAGTTGACTATCTCGAATTTAACTTAGTTTGAAATGAACTTTAAACCGATAAGCTAGCTAGCAATTTAATACTAAGTTACCTACTCTTTTCAAAGAGCAAAATTATGTATCTACCTTAAATTATAGGTAGATACTATTGACTGGTTATGTCTTTGCGTGGGTGGGTTTTATAATATTATAGCTTTTTACCGCAGTCGTAATTGGCACTATTTTAGAATGAAAGATGCCAATGCTCACGACTTCTTGCAGTCCAGTGGTAGAACGGTGAAGAATGGTAGTGGTAGGAACAAAGTTGTGAAGTCCTTGGGAACACTCTCCAAAATGTATCTGGTAGAGGACCGATAGCTGATAATAATCGTCATTGCGTCGGTGCTTAGATTTATATTCACTGCGATCACACGGCGTTCACAAAAGGCGATTTTTGTTGAATGTCACCATATTCGTCTCTGTCTCCTGTATTACAGGAGGTAGAGACGGCGAATGTTTAGCTATAGCCGTCTCTATCTTCTGTAATACAGGAGATAGAGACGGCTATTGTGACATTCAACAAAAATAGCCTCGTGTAAACGGCGTATGAGTAATTGATCGCCTATACGTCCACTGGTACGGCGATTTTAATGTATCGAGTTGGTACTCGGCAGAGTTATCTGCACTGTGAGGTGCACTTCAATCTACAGGCCCCCCTAGAACAGAATAGGATGAAATAGGTGGAAACTCATATTCTTCAACTTACATCATGACTTGAATGATGAGATCCAATGGTACCTCTACCAAAACGATGGAAATTACCTGCTAAATTCGTGTCAATCCAGCGGGGCCTTCTTCTTCAGCCTTCGGGACGAAAGCTGCAGTTATCCGGTCAGAAACTTTCTTTAAGATCTTTTAATCCTTAATAGATACGTGTAGGTAAGTATAAATACAATCTATCCTACTTATAATAAAACTGTACCTGGAAGATTTCTGTACATTGAATATATTTTGAAAATTTTAACCGGGGGATGCTTTATTATCGATACTGAGCCCAAAACAGATTTTCATTTAATTTTTGTCTGTCTGTCTGTCTTTCCCTCTATGTCTTGTCTATGGATTTGAATGAACATTGGTATAGTGGTAGCTGATACTCCGGGTCAACTTAAAGGATATCACAGGATAGTATAAAAAACTTATTACAATGTAAATAGCTACATAATAATATTGTAAAAAGCTTACCCGTGCGAAGTCGGGGCGGGTCCACTAGTACTAAATAAAAGCGTATGGAATGTAGAAACTTTTCGGGCAATTTTCAAAGTATCAGAAATCTTCATATTTTTGGAAAGAAGAAAATGACCTCAAGCAGTCTACGGCAAGTACGGTCTGCATATAAAAGAGACGATTTACATGCCGACCTTAGTTACTTTTAGACCTAATTTATTAAAAACTAGCTGATGCCCATGACTTCGTCCGTGTGAATTTCGTTTTTAAAATCCCCCGGGAACTCTTTGGTTTTCCGCGATAAAAAGTAGCCTATGCCACTCTCCAGGCCCTCAACTATACCCATGCAACAATCACGTCGATCCGTAGCTCTGTTGCAGCGTGATTGAAGGACAAACCAACAAACATATATAATATTAGTATATTTTCCACGTCACTCACGTCGTCTTCTAGACTGATGTACGTAAATGCTTGCAAATAATAAAAATACAATATAAACTACCTTCGTCCAACTCTTTCCCATCGAGAAACAACATTCATAATGAAACTTCAGCAAACAAAAGCAATCATATTTCAAAGTTGCACCATTTATCACCACATTTGACGGGAACAATCGTAAATATTGCTTGTGATGTATTTATGTAGTAACTTCAACACACTTTAGCGGTTAAGCTCTTAGTCTAACTGCTAATGCAGGTGTTGTCTGTTTGTAAATTTTTGATTTATTGCACAAACTTTAATTCTTACTAAAACCTGCTCTTCAGAGATGCGATTGTCTAAAGTTATTCCATTGATCGTAATCGTATTCGATGACATTAGCTTCAAAGTAAAATAACCCATAACAAGATTGAATTAGAGCTCAATTTCGTGTATGCATTCTTATACGTTTACGTATGTACGATACGCTCCATAACGCTCTATGTTAAAATCGGTTGTACTGAATTTGTGACTTTAAATCAATACAATCAAGGATTATTTTACTTTGACACTTATGTCATCGAATACGATCAATGGAATAACTTTTAGACAATTGGTACCCAGAGTTTAGCAATAGGTGGAAGGAATGTTATAAAATTAAACAAAAACGCAGTCTTTGAAATAAATTTATTGTAGTTCCTATTTACACATTACACATACTTACACTATTTGTATAGTGAAGTGTTGCGCAGCAAATTGGCGCTAATTCGGTTGTACACAATCTCTAAACTAAATTAATTGATAGGTTTAAATAGTATTATAGTCTTTATTCAGAAGAATAACATTTTAATATACCTATATATTCACGATTTTGAGGATTTTAACAGATTGATCTTTAAGGCAGATTGTGTACTTGAACCGAATTCCGAAAACCGAATTAGCACTAATATGAATCAGTAAAATTTTAATTTTAATTTCTAATTAAAAGGATAAAAAGTGTAAATCCTATAAAAATCGCGCATCTGTACAACAAAGTTTCACTTTCATATATTTTTTAACTCCAAACTGCAATTCTAGCGTATTTTATACACAACTAGCTGATGCCCGCGACTTCGTCCGCGTGGATAGAATTTTCTTGCTATAAACCTCACGGAGCCCGAGACCTTTCCAACGAATGCAAAACCGTGGAAATCGGTTCGTGCGTTCTGGAGTTATAGCGTCAGGAAGGAAAACCCGACTTATTTTTATATATATACACAATATGAATTCTTCTGATTTACAAAATTACAACCGACATTAAAACATTTATTAATCCAAAATATCTGTCTTGATCTGTAAACATTGGATTAAACAGGTTATTGAATAACCTGCCGCTAAATAATACAAAAATTGTAGTTCAAATATTATAACAGATCGCGCATCCGCACATTTCGTCGCACCGCATTGTTGAACCCCTCCCTGTACTGATAGTACACGCTGCTTGATGATACTGCATCTGTCGCTGCGTCTAAGGACAAAGAAAGTTGCACATAAATACATAAGAAGCAGTGATAGCCTAGTGGTTAGGACTGTGGTCTCCTATTCGGGGGGTCGCAGGTTCGATCCCGGGTACGCACCTCTGACTTTTCGGAGTCAAGTGCGTTTAAGCAATAAAATATCACTTGCTTCTACGGTGAAGGAAAACATCGTGAGGAAACCTGCACACCTGAGAGTTCTTCAAAATGTTCTCAAAGGTGTGTGAAGTTTGCCAATTCGCATTGGGCCAGCGTGGTGGACTATGGCCTATAGCCCTTCTCTGAGAGCCGAGAACACCTGCGCTTAGTAGTGAGCCGTTGATGGGTTGCTAATGATGATGACATAAGATGCAACTAAACTGCTTTAACGGTGAGAGTTCACGATATTCATATCCAAAAAGATAAAATTGTTATTAGATTTTTTTTATTTTGTATTATTGCTTTGTTTTATTAATTTATTTATTTATTCTGTACATAACAGTTATATATTATTTAAGTCTATTATACAGCACCTATACCTACTCCACTGTTCATAACATTAAAACGAATTCAATCCACAGTTCATTTAGCTTTCTTAGCTTAGCTTGCTCATCCAGTTTCTGACTTGGATTCACCAAAACCAGTCACAACTAGACCACTCGTTCCTCACTTGGGTTCTGTCATCATCATCATCTCTCAGGCGATTCAAATAAACTAGCTTCACAACTGAAACTAAAAACTAAACTAAACTAACTTAATTAAACTAGCTACACAACCGAAGGGAGCTAGGTAGCCTACAGCTCGCCAGACTGAAAAGAAAAAGCGTCTTTCACTAACCTACTAATTGACTCCGACTACGAAGCGTTATTGGACAATAACAGATACTGTACATAATAGACTTACAAAATTAACTTAAATATAGAAAGGACTTGTACAAGGACATCTTATCTCTACAAAATGTGGATTTCTTCCAGATGCCCTAGGTGCGAGAACAATAATTATTGAAGACAAAAGATGCTTTTAGTAGATAAAGAAACGACAAGAGACTATAGATCTAAACATCTCAAACAACTCATTATAAAAAAAATATTTTAAAGACAAAATAAAACATTTTTAAAAATTATAAACAAAACTAATTTTTAAAAATGTTTTATTTACAAAAAAAAAACATACAAAATAAAACATTTTTAAAAATTAGTTTTGTTTATATTATAAACAAAACTAATTTTTAAAAATTAGTTTTGTTTATATTATAAACAAAACTAATTTTTAAAAATGTTTTATTTTGTCTTTAAAATATTTTTTTTTATAATGAGTTGTTTGAGATGTTTAGATCTTATTAATTGAGATGTTTAGGTATGGTTCAGGACCTGGAGAGTGACATAGGCTACTTTTTATGCCGGAAAATCAAAGAGTTCAAGAAGGATTTTAAAAACTAAATCCACGTGGATGAAGTTGCGGGCATCAGCTAGTGAAACAATAAGCCGTTCTGGTCGTTGATAGTAGTTATCAGAGTTGGGCTTGAGCAAACTGTCCATTGATGCTTCACTCGCATCGCATTGTCGGAGTCAGCGTAGGTTAGTGAAAGACACTTTTTCTTTTCAGTCTGGCGAACTGTAGGCTACCTAGCTCCCTTCGGTTGTGTAGCTAGTTTAGTTTAGTTTAGTTAGTTTAGTTTTTAGTTTCAGTTGTGAAGCTAGTTTATTTGAATGGCTTGAGAGATGATGATATTGACAGAACCCAAGTGAGGAACGTGTGGTCTAGTTGCGACACGTTTTGGTGAATCCAAGTAAGAAACTGGATGAGCAAGGAATCCAAGTCAGAAACTGGATAAGCAAGGAATCCAAGTCAGAAACTGGATGAGCAAGGAATCCAAGTCAGAAACTGGATGGGCAAGGAATCCAAGTCAGAAACTGGATGAGCAAGGAATCCAAGTCAGAAACTGGATGAGCAAGCTAAGCTAAGAAGGCTAAATGAACTGTGGATTGAATTCGTTTAAGTGCCGATTTCACCAACGTTGAGTGACGTTTTACCGAGGAATAAATTGGGCGTTTTGACAGTTTTTGTATTTTTATTTTGGTGAATCCAATTAAGAAACTGCTGTCAAAATATCAAATTTACTCTCGGATAAGACTTATTTTACGTTGGTGAAATCGGCCCTTAATGTTATGAACAGAGGAGTAGGTATAGGTGCTGTACAACAATGATCATACACGAATCACGCCCTCCAAAGACAACAAAGCATAAAACCTATTACGTCGTCGGTGTAGGGCGGGCGAAGGCGGGCGGGCGGTCGCAACATAATCAACTTGTATAATTACTCGGCGTGTTTGCGCGCGCTAATAGCCGCCATTGTAGGCTGGCAAGCGCACCGGCGAGGCGAGCCTATCGCATTATGTAATCTCGCGTGTCCTCGCCTTCGGGGTTGCTTAACGAACAAGAAAAACGGCCGGGTCTTTTTCTAGTTACTTTTTAAAGGTTTAACTTTAAACAGTGTGTAAAGACACATTTAATAAGTAGAGGCTGTCATACTAATATTATAAACGCGAAAGTGTAGTTGTTTCGTTTCGTTCCAGTTGTCGCGAAGTTGGTTGGTTTGTCCTTCAATGACGCTGCAACAGAGCTACGCATTGACGTGATTTTTTGCATGGGTTTAGGTCAGGACCTGGAGAGTGACATAGGCTACTTTTTATCACGGAAAAGAGTTCCCGCGGGATTTAAAAACTAAATCCACGCGGACGAAGTCGCGGGCATCAACTAGTTATATAATATTTTTAGTTAGTGAATTTCTAAATAACAGAGTTGCTTAGAAGCATTCGAGTTTGCTTCAGCTGTCCACAAGATAGCTAAGATACATAATATTGTAACATTTTTATTTAGAAAAGGACAACTGCTGAGTTTCTTGCTGGCTCTTCTCAGCAGAATCTGCTTTCCGAGCCTGTGGTAGATTCATGACTTGTCTAAAATTGCCACAATTTTGCCTACACGAAATAAATAATCTTGAATTTGAATATATTTGAATTTGAATACAATTGAATTTGAATATATTTGCTTCGTAAAGAAGGCAAAGCATTCGCCTTTTATAAAGACGCTAGTTACTTCAGTGTTTTCGTTGTAGCATGAGCGGGTGACAGGCCAATAGAACGTAACTTATTTGTATCATATTATTGCAATCATAAGATTCTAATTCACACCATTCAAATCTATTGAAACTATTCTTTCTCAGAAAATCTGTTTTCGTAACTTGTCCTGGTACCTCCATTCAGCGCATTATAAAATCTCTTTATACACCTACGGAACACTTGCATCAAAAATCTAGTTTTGTTTATAGCACGAGTTTCTTAATAACCTCCCTTTTACAGTGTGAAAGGCCCGGTAACTAGTATAGCATTTTAATTTAGGTGGGCTTTTATGCGATGGTGAATTAAAGAGTGCAAAGTTGATGAGGAATGCTATAACGAGCTTCATTCAGCGCGGGTTTTTTGTTAATGCCTTTTGCTTTGTTTGAGATTTACCTTTTCAAAAATTCAATTGGATGTGAGTGTTTGCACTGAATGACTGATGATGAAGTATATTGTTTGAAGAGCTGATGGTCGTTGGGGTCCCAAGGTGCTGGAGTGGCGACTCCGCAGCGGTAAGCGCAATGTTGGCAGACCCCCTACTAGGTGGACCGACGACATCAAACGAGTCACAGGGAGTCACTGGATTCAGGCGGCGCAAGACCGAAGCCTGTGGAAGACCATGCAGGAGACCTTTGTCCAGCAGTGAACGACTATCGGTTGATGAAGAAGAAGAAGACTGATGATGATTGCATAATATCGTGATTCCGAAATGGGGTCGCTAACTATGGGCTTCATAAGAAGGTTCAGGGTCACTCAGCAGGCGATGGAGAGAGCTACTTTCTGTCTGACCATCTTAATATGCACTGAATAATTGTAAGTAGTATGCATTTTTGGAACATCCCCTCATTGTGGAAACACTGGATACATAGCATAATATCTATTGTAATATTGTAAACTTGTTTTAAAAAGAGCAACTGCCGAGTTTCTTGCTGGTTCTTCTCGGCAGGAAGGGCATTCCGAACCAGTGGTAGACTCATCGACGATTCTAAAGCACTTGTAAAAAAGTTTATTTGAATAAAAAATATTTCTAGGGGATATTATATTATATTATATAATAGGGGAACCAGATTTACTGGCATAGCTCATCGCATCGAAGCTGAAGTGGCAATGGTTGGCACATAGTTTGAAGGCGTGTACGATAATCGATGGGGTCCCAAGGTGCTGGACTGGCGACTTTGTACCAATACAGATGCTTGTGGAATTCTATCCAAGAGACCGATGTCCAAATTTGAACGTCTATTGGTTGATAAAGGGTGATAATATACCTAGTATAAACAATAGCTTTAAGAGTACGAAAAGTGAAAAATGATTTTAAGCTATTCTTCTTCTTCTTCTTTATCAACCTATAGACGTCCACTGCTGGACAAAGGTCTCCTGCATGGACTTCCACAGGCTTCGGTCTTGCGCCGCTTTTTTCTGCATAATTTTTATTATGCAAAAAAAATATTGCATAAATATTATAATTGCATAAGTTGATAAAAAATGCTATGCAATAGCTTTACCGCGGCAGTCCCCGAGTGCCACTTAATTTTTGTTTCTAAATGAAATATGAATAAATATGAAGCAGTAGTTTTCCTAAATATACGAGAAACTGATTATACCCTGTAAAATCAAAGTAATTTTGCCCAATGGAACTTCGAAATAATGTTACGCCTTAGCTAATGATTACGAAATTGATATTAACTCGAGTTATATTACAGAATACAGCTAACACAATGGCAATATTCGGCTAAATCAAACATTAAGTCAATTTTACAACAATTGGCTTACAGAAACTCATTAGAACTTGCTCCCGCCCTGATCATTTACACTCCACTATGCTACGGTTCTGCCAATTTACTCACGAAAATTCAAAATGATTTCTTTTTAGCCAACTTTTGCTCTTATGACAAATCAAGAATCTACCACCGGATCGGAAAGATGAGTCGATTTTCGTGAGGGGAATCTCTGCTAAGAAGAGCCAGTAAGACACTCCACATCAATCAAAACGCAACAGAGCTTCGGATAGACTTGATTTTTTGTGTGTTGGGGACTTGAAGAGTAATATGGGTTACTATATTATATGCCAGAAAAACAATTGAAGACTTGTTGGGACTTGTCGAGATAGTGAGGTTGTCCAGCGCCAGGTGCCGTGCGGTGTTACGGGACTTCCGCCTATATAAAGGATGTGTTCCGATATATACTGCGAGCACTGCTCAGTGCTCTCACTGGTGAAACATTCGATTCGTTATGGACTGCCAGTGCACACCGCAGTACCCAAGGGAACGTCTTAAACCGCCGCCATTTTTGTACTGTAAGTACTGGCGCTTTCGAGGTAAGGTGCTCTCCGTACTTTGATCACGTGATCAAAAAACATAATGGGGATGACACGATGACAGTATACTGGACTGCGTTCCGTTTTAAACAGTAACCAGTATAGCAAATTAAAAAGGAATGGGTTCACAGTAGATTGCATTGACGTCACACCTTACAGTGGACCAGTGTATTTTGGAACATATCCTATAAACTACTAAGTTTATAGGATATGTTAAACATAATATTTTTATTTTTTACTTATTACCCTTCTCCAATTAAATTTTATTTTCAACTAATATTATAAATGCGAAAGTTTGTGAGGATGGATGGATTTTTGATACTGTTTCACGCAACGCACGTTTCCGCTCTGGGCGTTGATAGTAGATCATTAATTCAGTCAGTCAGTCGCCTTTTCCTTTTATATATTTAGAAGACTATTTATTTTACTGACAGTTAGGTAATCAATACTTACGGTATTAAATATAATACGTCTATGAAATAATATTACATAATTATTGGACAGTCAAACAATCCGTCGCAACCACTCGTGACCGTGAACATCTCGAACTTGACTACGGAGTTAGCACGTTGTCAATTTGGAGGTTCGCAGGTTCGCAAGTTACGAAAGTTGAGTGCACTTCGGCCTTCGCTAAGGTCGCGCGCGAGGTCGACGGCGGGACACTCGCCAAAAGGACATGCTATGCACTTCCGCATTGACCACTTAATGCCGAAATTAATAACAGATGAAGATAAAATTTAAATAAAAATAAAAAAAACACTTTCACCACCGTCCATCACCTCTACCACCGAATCGCAAGGCGTCGCATGAACTGCACCGCTACGTGGTTGAAATCCCACGATCTCCCACAAAGCGCTTCGCTTACTCGTTTCTAATGCGCACTTCCGGCTTCCGTTTTTCCAACGAACTACATTTAACTTGGGTATCTTTAAATCAAGAGCGAAGAGGCATCTAGGCAAGCGCGCACCATCTTAGGTTGCATCTTCACTTATCATCAGGTGAGATCGCAGTCAAGCGCTAGTCTATATATTAAAAAAAAACTTCCTTTAGTTTAGGGTGAAACGTGGGGTTCAAAGTATTTCAAAGGTCCCCCAATGTGAAGTCTCCCAATCTGAAATTGACCAGCAGCATGATGGACAAAGGCCCTAAACCCTTCTCATTCTAAGAGGAGACCCCTGCCTGGGGGTGGGTATGGGCTGAATTGATGACGAATGGGAAAGATCACTTCCTGGGTGAAGGTCTGGGAAATTCTGAATTCTCCACACTGGATAATTTAAAGTAGAGTGTAGGGTAGGTACGTTGTCGGCGTGAGCGAAAATATCCAGCGCGACTGTACGTACCGAGTACTGACGTACCTGCTCCTCCAAGGTTTTCCTCTTAAAAACGCGATGGACAACGTCATACATCACGTACTTCTTTTTTCTATGTTCAGGTGCAAGCATTTGTTTTTCTTTTGCAGTTTGATATGTTCAGGTGTGAACACCTTATAAAGAGTCATTATCCACCAATAGATGGCGCTGTAGCATATAGGATCGCGCATCAGGTGGCGGACCTTGTAAGTATAAATGAATCTCACAAGCTTGTTTCATCAAAGTAATCGACAAGAAATTTGGAATTTTTGGAATGGATACTTCAAATAAGTATCTACTATCTATACACTTGTAACATCGTCGGAGTTAGTTTATGGCTTATGAAGTCGTAAATCCTGGTTCCATGAGACTTATAGTAGAACTAGCTAGCGGTCGCCCGCGTGAATTTCTGATTTTCTATTGTTGAGATTATAAAAAGATAAATTTTCCCGCTGCAAGAATGATCATTTATTTTGCTGCTGTTATTTTAAAACTGCGGTCTGCGATATCTCTTAAGATATTCATTGAAATCGAATGATATTTTAGAACTTTTAAAGGGGAACAATTCTGTCATACATGATTTTTGCGAAACTTTAACCGTTTACGTAGCGCACGCAGCGGAAGCTCTCAAAAGGAAAAAAACCGCCCGATTTTGAAACATTCTTCATTGGTGCTCCGCTCCTATTGGTCATAGCGTGATGATATACCTATAGCCTATAGCCTTTCTCGATAAATGGGCTATCTAACACTGAAAGAATTTTTCTAATCGAACCAGTAGTTTCTGAGATAAGCGCGTTCAACCAAACAAACGAACAGACAAACAGACAAACAAACAAACAAACAAACAAACAAACAAACTCTTCAGCTTTATATATTAATATAGAAATATAGATATAGATAGCTCATAGGCTATATTTTATCTCAGGAAATTAAAGAATTCCCACGGGAATCAAAAACCCTCCATCCACACGGACGAAGTTACGCGCATCATCTAGTTTTAAATAAATATCAAAAATTGCTACCAGTGGCTACCATTAAAATACATAATTATCACAAATTCCGATACTGAAGGATCGGAAGACGTGGTGTAACATTAAAATACACCACGTCTTTAAAATCTTTACTTGAAAGTGTCCAGTTTAAGAAATTAATCAAAATATCGAGTAATTTGTGAGTAACTCACGTCCAACTCAGTATTTTGATTAATTTCTTAAACTGGTCACTTTACACAAGTAAAGATTTTTATGTAAACCTGTGAAGATGATAATTCCACTGGCGCAATTAGAAGGCCATAAGCCTACTTTGTCGTATTAGTTTACAAATCGTATTCGATGTCATTAGCGTCAAAGTAAAATAAACCATAACAGCATTGTATTAGAGCTCAATTTCGGGTATGCATTCTTATACGTATACGTATGTACGATACGCTCCATAGCGCTCCATAATAAAATCGGTTGTACTCAATTTGTGACTTTAAATCCTGGACAATCAAGGATTATTTTATTTTGGCGCTAATGTCATCGAATACGAATACGATCAAAATGGAATAACTTTTAGACAATTGGTACCCTGACGTGGCTCAGGGATCTCGCACCGGAAAGCGTAGTGTTAGCAGACAGATAGACCTCCCTCTAAACGGAGCGGCGACTTCAGAAGAGTCGCAGGGAGCCGCTGAATACAGGCGGCGCAAGACCGAGCCCTGTGGAAGTGCATGCAAGAGACCTTGTCCAGCAGTGGACGTCTATCGCTCGATAAACAAGAAGATAAATGAAGGTACGGCGTAAACTAACCCTTTATCCAAACACGCTAATTCAACGTCGCCTATTAGAATTTGGTATCCGGGAGTGAATTAATATCAAAATGGTAGACAATCGTGGGTGCGATTAACGCGGGGATCAGGTGTTCGAGTCCGGGCGGGTGTCGCGCAATGAATATTAACAACCCTTGCCGGCGCGGCGGCGGTGAGCGTAATTGAAAATAATAGGCCCGCTTGTAACGAGACGCGTGATTAACGTTATGTGATAACGGTACAATTTGCCATATAGAGCCACCATTTTGCCATGCTCTGTATTTAACCGACTTCAAAAAAAAGGAGGTTATCAATTCGACACGTATGTATGTAATATTATTGCAACTGCAAAATATTCACGTATTAGGGCTTCCAAACAAATATACAAAATTTCGTAGGTGTATGTCCACGCATTTCTCCGAAACTATTAATCGGATTGTGAACATTCTTTTTTTTTGTTTGCTTACATTTACTTTAACTTAGGGAACAGTAAAGTTTTCATAAAAATCAGTTCAGTAATTTTCAAGATATTATGGTCACTTTCCCTTGTCTGTTATTTTTATTTCGGTATATTGAAGTCAATTTAATTTTTCCTAAATTATAGCTTGTTTTAAAGAATACTAACCCGCCGCCTCTGTTTCGCATGGGTAAGAAGGATAATGTTATTCGAGGGTATGTATCTATATGTATGAATATTCTTTGACACGCTTTGTAGTGTTAAACGGTATGACGGATTTCAATATGCTATCCATGGTCATTAGATTCTTCTTAACTATGGAAGTGGCATAGAGTGTAAATCTTAAGGGTTGTCACCCCGAGTACTCCCTAACTATCAGTATTTGAAGTCTAAAATTTACTGTAAAGATGTTTTAGATACAGAACAATAAACACAAAGTAAGTAAGGACTCTTCATTAGATGCTGGTGTATTTTTCTATGTTTATGCGGCTAGACCCTTTAAAAATGACCTTACCTTGTTTTTGTAGTTGTGTAATTGGAACAATCCGACCGAAGAAATCTTTTTGTACCTGAAACAACAGGAAAATAATAGAATATTAGGCTAGGTATGTTTTCAGTCATAAATCTGTTTATTCAAAACAATATTTGCGCTAAAACTAGTTCGCCTCACGAGCCTCAAAATACGCCTCATTACTGCACTTACGAGACCGCGTCTGTCTCGTACAATTAAAAAACACATTTTCCACCAAATTGCTTTTTACTCGCCGCCCACGGCGTCAACACATTGCGACTCCAATTAAAAATCACAACCGTGCAATGTGCCGCCACAGACTAAACGAAAACGAAGAATGTATAGCCCAGAAACTGAAGCTGGTTTTTGTATACCTGACCTGTCAGCCACGAGGTTCAATCGACGAAATAGTTTTGCGCTACGAGAACAAATGAACCGTATGATCATACTTTGCCCAAATAAATTACTCTGGCCTTAGCCGTAAGTCACGTGAGCTACAGCAGGGCTTATTTATTACCATATAGTATGAACACAATACATTTGTTTTTAATGCTCGACGCGCTTTCAGCACCGAATGAATTCGCTTTGTAAGTTGAAAAAATAGGTAGGTGTTAGGTTCACAGCTTTGCATTCTGTAAACGTGGTGGTAGAGCACTCAACTTTTTAAATAGATTTTTGGTATAAATTATTTATTATAATTAATTTATTTATTAAACTTGTGAGACTTCAATTTTCATCTACCTTTTTCTTTTAGTCTGTGCACATTACTATGTGGGCTTGTGTTTTTCAATATCTTACGCGAAAATCGCATCTAACGCTATGCATATTAACGGTAAGAATCGTTAAAAATTCCTCTGAATATGCTGCGTTTAATTATGAAACCTCAATGTATAGAGGGCCAAACAGAAGCACATTTAAAGCGATATTTCGCGTGTGATTTTGAGTTCAATTTGTATGTGTGTAAAGGTATTTTTAGCGTGGATAGTCTTGTATGTAGTTTGTCGGTATATAGAGTAGTTTATGTATGTAAAGTTGAGTTGAGTGTTGTCTAGATGTGAGACATCGTTAGTGCTGATTGTGGTAACGACGTTGTTACACCTATATGGAAGTACGTTCTCGACTGGATGGAAAATCTACGTGATGAGGTTTTTAGTCTGTTAATATAAGAACTAGGTGTTTTATACCGTTTTCTTTGGTAAGTATAGTTTTTTGGGAAACATTTGAAAAGTGCGATGTTACTCGGAACTAAGTAAAGTTCTAGTCGAGTCTTCTATCTCAATTGTAGTATTGTATCTCAATTGAAAATCTCTTGAGGTGTATTCTATCTCGATTATTCACATGATATATTTGGATAGGTACGCTGTACAGCCAATTAGGGAGAGGGCAGACTGCCTACTTTTATTGCCTTTAGCATTTTCATGGGCTTTTGCGTGTTTCGCGACCTTCGCGAGATTTCGCGATTCTGCGATCGAAAGCCATACAAACGTGATCGCGTTTTAGTCGCCATTTTCGCGCGCTCGAAACGCGATGCACGCAAAAGGCGATAAAAACGCTAATGGCAATAAAATCGCGCGATCGATGCCACTAAAAGTAGCCAGTGTGCCTTCTCCATTTAGTGCGTATCATCAACGTTTCAATGCATCATCATCCAGCTGCCACACACAGATAGTATAAAAAACTTATTACAATGTAATAATAATAATATTGTAAAATGATTATTTTGAAAAGAGCAACTGCTGAGTTTCTTCCCGCCTCTTCTCAGCAGAATCCGCTTTCCGAACCAGTAGTAGAGTCATGACTTGTCATAAGAGCCACAGGTTGGCCTACGTGAAATAAATAATTTTGAATTTTTTTTTTTGAATGTTTGTAAGTTAGGTCTCCATCCTAAACATCAGTTAAGAAGTTCAGCGTCGGTTTAAAAAAAACTGTAAAAATGTGATAATCTTTTCGGTTATTTCAGTTCTAACTAGTTACTACTACCACACTACATATTTATATTCCACAGTAGTACTACGAATTGCTACGAAGATTCTACGATATGCTACGAAAAACGATATTACGACATTAATAAAGTTCCCTTCATTCTCTTTTTTACTATAAACTTAATTTGGAGAATCGCATTTGGTTTTTGTAAATGCCTATACACAACACACACATACACATATACATATTTATAATACAATTTTCATCACGATCAATATAAGCATATCAAAAAGCGATTGACAAACAATATCATAGCCAGGAGAGGCAATAGCGAAGCAATAACTTGTTTGTTATACCAGTGATATCGACAATACCATTGAAACGAATCGAAGTTCTACATGTGTGGTACAAGTTATAAGCGGATGGTTGAGTAAGAATTCTTTATTTTACATTTTTGAATAGTTTACAGCATATGGAGGAGTGGTAATGGCTCAGAACATTTAACCAACGTAAATGCTCTGACGGTAATGGTGATAATTATTTACGATAACTTAAAAATAAGCGAAAGGGTTCCGAGCGCGCCCTGGTCCACGAAGCGCGAACAAAAAAACTGAGCCGGGTACACAGGAATAGGTGAAAATGCTAATAAACAAGCAATTATAATCGCCGTTAGGTAGTAGCAGGTAGTTGTAACACAAAGTTTATCTGGACTCGATTTTACTGAAGACCATAATCTTCATTATACACTTATTTCATGGTTTAACGATTTAATTATAACGTGATATACGGATACGGATACGTACGACGGGGCCTACGGTCGTGACCACGGTCCATGCATTTGGATCCCTGAATCTAAAATCTCGATAATTCCAACTAAAACATTTATCGTGGTATGTACCCGTATCATCATTAGCAACCCATCAACGGCTCACTACCGAGCGCAGATCTCCTCTCAGAGTAGGGTTATAGGTCATAGTCCACCAAGCTGGCCCAATGCAAATTGGCGGACTTCACACACCTTTGAGAACATTATGAAGAACTCTCAGACTCTCTACCCGTATATCACATCATAATTACATAATTATATCGTTTTAACTGTCTCAAGTCCGAGCTACGCTCTTTAGATCTCAGTGTTAGAGTCTGAGGTGGAAGGTGAGGATAAGTTCGCTTATAGGCAAGAGAGCTTCAACCTAGACCTAATTAGTGTTATCCATTATTGATTGTTGTCAAGCGCAAGTCTATATCCGAAAAAACTACACAGAAATATTATAGTTCTTGCAATTCACGAGGGCGACTGACTTATGGTTGTGTGTGTCGTATCTGTATAAGTGTGAGCGAGCGCAATGCTCGCGCCTGCCCGCTCCCACCTAGGCTTTGACAGGCAAGCACACTTATGCAATGTGCATGTACACGAAGTAACCACGAGTAAAGCTCACTCGCCTTCGTGAATTGCAAAAACCATACCCACTTACGCGTATCCCTTGTCACATAGACTAACTTCGTTGTAAGGCAATATTTCCGATTACGGGACGCGGCGCGAGCGATAAATCGCGACACACGCCGGCATAAACACAATTTGTCGCTCATAAAAGTTATCCTTACGTTATACGTAACGTTACGACGTACGTTACGCCCCCTATAGGTGATTGGCTGAAGGGTATAGCCGATATACCGGTTATTGTCAATCACGAGATGATCAAAGTTGTTTTAGGATAATATCGTTTTGCGAGTTACTCCTACATAGATTGGTTTACTTTTAGATTGCTTCTGAGGGATCTAATGAGTAGGGTATTGCGTATACCGAAATATTGTCTTAATTGAAAAAACATAATATAATCTGAATCTTCGGCTCCAACGATTTTCATGAAATTTAGTATGCGTGGGGGTTTCGGGGGCGATAAGTCGATCTAGCAAGGTTTCATTTTTAGAAAACGTCGTTTTATCCATGTTTTCAGGCAATGAAAAACCCCCTACAATATCATTAGAATACGAAGGTAAATTTCGCCTTTAACTATAATGTCCCAGTAGCTCAGTTAGGAAATTGGGCGGTCCCGAAACCACAAGACCCTGGTTCGACTCCAGACGATTATTTTCCCCCTATGAATTTTATTATTATTAATATTATGTATTTATTATTATTTTTCTAAATATATAATGTCCAAAAAACACGATTTACCAAAAAAAACTCGAGCAAAACTCGGTCACCCAGGTGTTTATTAATATTAGTACTAATATTAGTGCGAAAGTGCGTTTGTTTTTTAGGGTTCCGTACCCAAAGGGTACCAACGGGACCCTATTACTAAGCCTACGCTGTCCGTCCGTCCGTCCGTCCGTCCGTCCGTCTGTCAGAGGGCTGTATCTCGTAAACCGTAACAGATAGACAGATGAAATTTTCACATATTATGTATTTCTATTGCCGCTATAACAACAAATAATAAAAATTAAATTAAATTAAAAAAATTAAATTAAAATGTTTCCATGGGTACATGGAAATATTTTTATTTAATTTTTTTTAACGGAACCCTAAAAGAGCGAGGCCCGACTCGCACTTGGCCGATTTTTTTTTAATAGTCCAGTGACATAGGTCCCTACCTACCTGACCTATTGTAGCGTAAAAACTTATTTATCAGTATCAGTACCAAAAAATAATTACATGGCACCCACACATTCATTAGTTGTTTTGAGCCTACGTTTGGAGCGTAACTTTGTTACAAACTTCTGTTCTAAGCGTTGAAGTTCGATGCAATTAACCTTCATTTGTACGGGGCGTGCGCTTGAAATTAAATTAAGTAAGACAGACACTGGCGTTGGTTTCGGATATCGAAGAAGAAACAGTAGAAAGTTTTGCGGGGTTTAAAGTCTATTACACTATTATTTTTATAGCGGGTACTTACATCAGCCAACCTTCGTGCATTGTTTATGATAGGCTGGTAGGCCCTATACAGATTGCTTTTATTACTTCTTAGCGAGATGAATTGATGTAGAACCACTCAGTGAAACGGTCAATAGGATTTTGGCGGACCCTTGGTAGGTTAAACAAGGGGCTCAGAAACTAAACTTAATGTCCATCAAGCTCTATTTTATTTTAAGGTTCTATTAATATTAGTCATGGCAGAGACAAAAAATCGGCCAAGTGCGAGTCGGGCCTCGCTCTTTTAGGGTTCCGTTAAAAAAAATTAAATAAAAATATTTCCATGTATAATATTTTAATTTAATTTTTTTAATTAAATTTTTATTATTTGTTGTTATAGCGGCAATAGAAATACATAATACTTATGTGAAAATTTCATCTGTCTATCTATTACGGTTTACGAGATACAGCCCGCTGACAGACGGACGGACAGCGTAGGCTTAGTAATAGGGTCCCGCGGGTACGGAACCCTAAAAATGTATATTTGAACTCCACTTAATGAGCTCTAGACAATGACACCCCACATGCCGGGGTAAAAAAATAAAATTTTATTTCGACTCCTTTTCCATGTATGGGAGGCGGGAGCCCCCTTTATTTTTCAATTTAATTTTATTTTTATTATTTGTTGTTATAGCGGCAATAGAAATACACAATATGTGAAAATTTCAACTGTCTATCTATTACGGTTTACGAGATACAGCCTGCTGACAGACGGACGGACGGACGGACGGACGGACGGACAGCGGAGGCTTAGTAATAGGGTCCCGTTGGCACCCTTTGGGTACGGAACCCTAAAAAGTACCTACCTATTGAACAAGAGATAAAAATTGACAATTCCACCGAATTGAGAACCTCCCCCTTTTTTGAAGTCGGTTAAAAACAGAACATCATCAATCCATGCCACTACTAGGCTCGGGTCTCCTCTCAGTAAGAGAGGGGAAAAAAGTATTATTATTAAAAAATCGTTTCCTTTATTCGAACCCGTAATCTTTATAATTTCAGACCATCTTGACCCATTGAGCTTAAAAAAAAGGATACTAAAATATAAACTACTAGCTGTTGCCAGCAACTTCGAACTTGTTAATTTATGTTTTATATAGAATTTCTTTTAAATCTTATGCGACGGATTTTTGCTGCTGTCGCTGAAGAGTTTTGTCCTCTATCGCTGATAATATTCTACAAAAACAATCATCCCCTATTTCATCCCCTTCAAGATTTATTTTTGCGAGAAAGTGTAACAAACATACAGACAAACAAACAGACAGACAGAGTTACTTACGCATTTATAATATCAGTAGTGATAGGGATTATTTTATAAATTCAAAACTATCTCAACTGTACCTCAGCGGGATAGTTTGTCAATTTATCTTCCGCAATTCCCATACAAAAACTTTTTCAAATAACCCCAGCCTTAGAAATAGCTCGTAAACACAATATCGTATAAGTATTGTGTATTTACTGTGTGGAAAATAAGTATTGGGTGCCCGGGGCCTCGGGAAACAATGAAAAATGACCGGCGGAAAATTGCGCGGATTCTGGAGGATTCCAAGACGATATGACCCGATCGACGACGAAACTGGGGGGACGGACTTGGGGATGAAATGATTTCCTTTATTTACATAACCTGATTTTTGTCACTGACATTTGATAACTAGCCTAACGTACGATTCACATTAGACGGCGCGTGTGGACTGCGGTAGCACGACGGAACTACAATAAAGATAATATTGTATTTGTAAAATAAATCGGTGATTATTGCCAGCTTTGAACTTTAATTATTATTATTGTCAAACAATAGGTACTTTTGAAGTTTCTTGATTGTATTGCCGCTGCGCTAATAATGTTACCGATTATTATGATGCATTCAAAAAAAGAAATTCCTTCTGATTTCATAAATGCGATAGCGGTGGTTGGTTTGCTTGCCTGCTCTTCAATTTTGAAAAAAAAAACAAATTATGGAAAAAAAAATACGTACTTATACGTACTTATTACGTTATGTATGGAGAGAGAAACTTTTTATAATCTAAGATAGAAATCACACCTTACCTAATTGAGAAGGTAATTTAAAGTAAGGATTGTCTGGATAGTGAACTCTTGTCAAAAAAAAGAAATTGAAGTGAAATTCAAATTTCTGTAAACAGCCGCTGGGCTTGCGTCGTCGCTCTCTTTAAAATTGAAACTGTAACCCAACTAAGGAAAATTGGATACTAACAATGTAATAATTGGTCGTTCTAGCTAAAGCCAAAACTTGTTACGGTAAACCGTAGTCGGTTGACATGAATAAGATTCAAGTAAGGTTTGAAAACCGGCTGGTCCGGCTTCCATATTTCCGACTAACTACAGTTTGGGTAGCTTCAAATCAAGAATGTAAGGGCATTTTCTAGGCAAGCCCACTCACTTACCATCAGGTGTCTAACCTAGACTATAAATTTTGTATAAGCTACGTTTGTAGCGGTAGAGAAATTTTTCTTCATGTGTGGTAGAAATCACAACTTAGATAATTGAGAAGGTAATTTAAAGTACCCAAGGATTGTCTGGATAATGAACTCCAGTCAAAAAAGAAGAGGTTGGTATGAAATTCCGTGTAAACAGCCGGCGGCCCTGCGATATCGCGCACTCTATTTTCCTATTTGCGCGGCAGATTGGCTGTGATTGTATTGTTTGCGCCGCCCGCGCCGCGCCCAACCCGAGCGGAAAATATATTGACACAGCGGCGGAACACAAGTCAATTATATGCAAGGGTTACTCGCTAATTTACCCATTATACAGTGCTTTTAATAAGCCACCGCACCCGTCTCCCTTTCTTAACTCAAGAGAAATAGATTCGATCATTCCTACTTGAAGTAAAATCGATTCAGAGAGAATCCACGTTTTTTGATTATATCCACGTTATGATTTTAGCAGTCTATGCATGTTTGTTTGTATTAAGCATGTTCCAACCCGAGCGGAAAATATATTGACACAGCGGCGGAACACAAGTCAATTATATGCAAGGGTTACTCGCTAATTTACCCATTACACAGTGCTTTTAATAAGCCACCGCACCCGTCTCCCTTTCTTAACTCAAGAGAAATAGATTCGATCATTCCTACTTGAGGTAAAATCGATTATGAGAAACTCCACGTTTTTTTACCGGACTACGGCAAAGCTAAAGGGATGAGTTATGATTTTAGGAGTGTCTGCATGTATGTTTGTATTAAGCATGTTCCACCGTAGCGCCTAAACTACTAAGCCGATTTTGTTGAATGTGGTGTCAATCGATTCGTTATCATGGTCCGGGTGATATCAATCAATCAATCAAAAATCAATATGATGGATGGTGCATCTAATAATTTCATTTTTCTTGTCTGTACAATGTTACAATTTACACCAGATTTATTTTAGAGTGAACTACCTAGTCTATCCATCCACAAAACCGGGTTGAATTCAAGTTTAGTAGAAACTAACGAAAACCAAAGACCCCGACTCCACGTAATCTTGTCTACTCTTCTTTTTTGTCAACCAATAGACGTCCAGTGCTGGACAAAGGTCCCTTGCATGGACTTCCACAGGCTTCGATCCTGCGCCGCCTGAATCTAGCGGCTCCCTGTGACTCGTTTGATGTCGTCGGTCTACCTAGTGGGGAGTCTGCCAACACTGCGCTTCCCGGTGCGGGGTCGCCACTCCAGCACTTTGGGACAGCTCAGCTCTTCGAACTATGTGCCCCGCCCACTTCTAATTCAGTTTCGCGACTCGCTAAGCTATGTCGGTAACTTTGGTTCTCCCACGGATCTCCTCATTCCTGATTTGATCTCGCAGAGATACTCCAAGCATAGCTCTCTCCATCGCCCGCTGAGTGACCCTGGGCCTTCTTATGAGGCTCATAGTTAGCGACTATGTCTCGGATCCATCATCACTGGCAACACGCGCTGTTCGAAGATTTAGTCTTCAGGCACCAAGGGATTTTGGACGAGAAGACATCTCGAAGCTTCCCGAACGCTGCCCAGCCGAGTTGGATTCGGCGGTTGATCTGTCTACACTACCCGTAGATTAATTTTTAAAGAGTCCCAGGGTCTCAAGGTGCTAAAGCGAATCGTCAGAAGACTCTGTGCTAACTCACCAAAAGACCGTATTCAGTGGCGACCCCTGCAAGAGACCTACATATGTCCAGGAGTGGAGGTCTATTTTGAGACTAAGACGACTACCAGATCTTCTAACAGTCAGTATTTTTTTTATTACGATATCCATAATAAAACAGTAGGCACTTTTAAACGAATTAAACTTGGGTAGGAGGACGCTCTCACGAAAATTACATTTTGCAAAACCGATTTCTTAGGCGAGTTAAAATTTGAGAATTGATACTCCCAGAAGGCGAAGTG
Organism: Oeneis ivallda; assembly: GCA_029955525.1. Lineage (NCBI taxonomy): Eukaryota > Metazoa > Arthropoda > Insecta > Lepidoptera > Nymphalidae > Oeneis > Oeneis ivallda. Next base: position 19,045,703 of record JARPMR010000019.1, on the reverse strand, counting down.
ATCGATCGCCTATCAATGTCGATGGATTAAAACGTGGAATTTGCCTACTACGATAAAATTAGGAACTTAGGGTTCGTTCACAGTATTGTACAGCTCAGTTTTAATGACTCTTTAATATTTTGGACGTTTAAATTGAGGAAAAACATGTCTGGAACTATTCTACTCATGCCATGTTGTTATGACCCATGTTTGAGCAAATAAAATAAATAGCTTTAGGTTTGTTTGCATGTTTGCATGAAATTGTTAACTGATCTTTTCGACGCTTCCTAAGTTTTCGATCGCGCTAATAATTTGCAGAACCTTATGGTATGGATGAATATGATGGTTTCAGAAGCAAAGAGCCTGTCTGATGATGGAGCCGAGCCCTGAATAATTGAACTGATAATAATCATCATCATCTTCACCGGGCTCGGAACTCCTCTCAATATGAGAAGCGTTAGGACCATAGTTCAGCATGCTCGCTAAGTGAGGATTGGCAGACTTCACACCTTTAGAAAACATAATGGGGAACTCTCCGGCATGCAATTTTCTTCCCGATATTTTCTTTTATCGTTAAAAGATAGTGTTATTTGTTTAAAACACACATAATTTCGAGAAGTTAGAGATGCAGATTTGCAAATTTCACACACCTTTGAGAATATTACGGAGAACTCTCAGACACTTTTCCTCGCGATGTTTTATTTCATCGTTAAGAGATAGTGATATTTTTTTAAACGCACATAACTTCGAGAAGTTAGAAATGCGTGCAGACTTCACACTCCTTTAAGAACATTATGGACAACTCTCTGGCATGCAGGTTTCGCGATATTTTCTTTCATCATTAAAAGAGAGTGATGTTTTTTAAAACCCACATAATTTCGAGAAGAGATGCATGCCGGATTGGCAGATTTCACACACTCTTACACAATGGAGAACTCTCAGGCATGTAGCTTTCGCGATAATATTTCTTTTCACCGTTGAACCGAGTGATATTTAATTGCTTAAAACGCTTTTAACTTCGAGAAGTTAGAAATGCCTGCCTAGAAATCAAACCACTAAGCTATCACTGCTTTAAAATAATAGGTGGTATGTAGTTTGTGAAAAATGTAACAGTTGCGCTTCATAATAATCTTCTGTGTTAGCACAAACATGTGGCATATTGCGGCGTGCGGTATATGATTAGGCAAACACTATGAAAGGGTCTCCGCGACCTCTCGCTGCAGGCGTAATGAGTAATGGGCGACTGCAGTGCGCGGGTTAACAGCAATTTGTTTGCGGGCATTCCTTTTATGTAGCTTTTTAGGGTTAATAGCTTGCACGATGTCAGGGGGCTGCCTTGTTTTGATGACCTCAACTCAACTAGTCGCTTATTTGCTACGATATTCAAAATGTAGGCGTAGGCATTAGACAGGTAATTACGAGTAATACATTTTCTAATCAACTAGAATTATGAGTAATTCCCAAAGTGGTCCAGGAAAACTTAACGGGGGTCAACGTTGGTGTGACCATGACGGGTCTACGAGAAAAAAAGATTTGGGAACCTCTGCCAGTGATTCCCATATACCGGTATATACCATAATACCGATACCCCTATTATTATTTATAAAAAATAAAACATAAGTAGGTAAGTAGGGTAGAAAGATAATATTTATAATTATAGTTTAGGGAACATTAAAAAACAAACCAACAAATTTTATCATTTCTTTTAAAGCATGTGGAAAACCGAAAAATGCATATGTGGGGTGATTTTTATTTTATTAAACTAATATCTGGGTGACCGAGCTTTGCTCGTTTTTCGTTTTTTTTTTGGTAAGTAAATCGTGTTTTTTGGAAATTAATTTTTAATCGATTTAAAAAAAAAAATAATAATAATAATAAAATTCATAGGGGAAAATATAAACGTCTGGACTCGAACCGGGGTCTTCTGGTTAGATAGATTTATCGCCCTCGAAACCCCTTGCATACTAAATTTCATGAAAATCGTTGGAGCCGTTTCCAAGATTCAGATTATATATACAAGAATTGCTCGTTTAAAGGTATATTATAGATACCGTTCTATACTAAAAGGGTAAAAAAGAGATCATAAGGGTCTCCTTGCGTGATGCTAATTCGTTCGTCTGTAGAGTCCGTCAGCGTACTTTAATTGAGAAATCATGACATAGACCCTTCCAACCACCTCTTTAGTGATTTTTATATGTATTCTGTACAAAGAATACCCATAAAATACTATGCCAACAATATATACCCAAATTAATAGCGACAAGCGTGTAAAACCAATAAAAATGCTTTTATTATCAGCCCAACCCGCTCGTGAATATATTTGCGTTACGCTCGTTTAGCAGCTCTCGTTTCCTAACCCGTAGCCATCGTGGCGCCAGTTGTAAAAATATTACAGTAGCTTCTCACGATGCTTGATATTGGGAACCTACGACCACACTGACTAACTGTCTGACGAGTCGTATATATATGTGCTGTGTTTAAGGTATTGTAAGGTCCTAGAGCCGAGACTGGTATTAATGATTTTTTCTGTTCATGTTAGATAATATTTCCTGCCACTGTTCCTGCGAGTTCAGGGTACCAACTACCAACTGTCTAAAATTTATTCCATTGATCGTATTCGTTTTCGATGACATTAGCGTCAAAGTAAAATAATCCTTGATTGTAATGATTTAAAGTCACAAATTCAGTACAGCCGATTTTAATATGGAACGTTATGGAGCGTATCGTAGGTACATACGTAAACGTATAAGAATGCATACACGAAATTGAGCTCTATTTCAATGCTGTTACGGTTTATTTTACTTTGACGCTAATGTCATCCAATACGATTACGATCAATGGAATAACTCTAAACAATCGCACCTCAAATCTGAAATCAGGATATCCGTAGAAAAACAAACAAAGCTAAGAGAGTCGCGAAGCTGAAGCGGACATAAGCAGTGTTGGTAGACCCTCTGGCCTCCACTACTCTCTAAATTCAAAGAGTAATTTCTTTTCAAACTTCTTTTAGTTATATAGAGAGCAGTCGAAAGATACTCTAATTAAAGGAAACATCTAATTTCAAACTCAAAAGTACCTAGGCTGTTCCGAATATTGTTAGCTGCAGAATAAACACAATGTCTTTTTTCTAGAAACTATTTTGAATTGACGGAAAATTTCAATTTAAATCTCTTTGCTGAAAATCATTGGCCACCTGTGCAGTTTTTTTAATATTTACTAAAAAAAAACGGCCAAGTGCGAGTCGGGCCTCGCTCTTTTAGGGTTCCGTTAAAAAAATTAAATAAAAATATTTCCATGTACCCATGGAAATATTTTAATTTAATTTTTTTAATTTAATTTAATTTTTATTATTTGTTGTTATAGCGGCAATAAAAATACATAATATGTGAAAATTTCATCTGTGTATCTATTACGGTGTACGAGATACAGCCCGCTGACAGACGGACGGACGGACAGCGTAGGCTTAGTAATAGGGTCCCGTTGGTACCCTTTGGGTAAGGAACCCTAAAAAGTATAAATCTGCCACTCTCTTGTTTGCAACAATGGAGGTCTCGCGGAAAGCTTATTTTTCAACCTGCCGCAAGATACATTTCTTAAATGTTTCGAAAACTGGTTCACCCGAATGCATAAGTGCATTGGGGTTGGAAGGGAATATTTTGAAAAGCTATAAATAAACTTTTTTCACATTCCAACTATTTTTGATTTCACTAACAATTTTTGAAACAGCCCACGTATATTTCTTCGTCCTAATCACGAGGCCAAAAGCGATAGGCAGCGCGGTCCATGCCATGCCTTCATGGACTATGAGAAGACACCTTTACTAAACAAGTACCAATGCCCCGGGCAATGCACATGGCGCGCATACTTCGAAAATTATACGCGTGTTTAAATTTGGAACCGCATTATTTGAGCCTATTTGAATTTGGAACCGCCGTTCGGTAATCGTACTAGGATTAGTGACAAGATTATTTACAATAATAGAGTGGCGAGGGGGCGGAAAATTGGGACCTTAATCCTCGTAATGCGGGGAGAAATGAAAATTGGTACGTTCGTAATGTCAAATAGCATTATGGAAGTGTGTTTCGTTCGTGAGTTTGTGATAAGCTACCTTAATGAGGTTAATCAAACAAACACTCGCCTTGTATTTTTGATATGATTTTCTTTAACTGATCAGAATGCAATAATAGCCTTGTAAGCGGAACGGAGGACATGGTCGTTGCCTGTTTGGTATGTTTTTTTAATTTAAAGAGTGGAAAATACAGGCTATTTTGTGTTGGCCCTGTTCAAGTAGACCCTAAGTAAAACCAATTTTTTTTTTCCTAAATTTTCCAAACCAGAAAAAATGGTCCTATCGCCTCTTCGAACTGAGCCATTCTTGGCTAACTATTTTGTAGAAGCCTCAATAGGCCAACGGTTAAGGGTACGGATAGAAAACTGAAAGGTCGCCGGTTTGATCCCCACCCGTTGTATTATTGGCGTAATCACTCCTAACTAGACGTGTGCGCCGCGCCGACCCGCCGGCCGCCGCCGCCGCCGACATTCTTTTGACGCCGCCGCCGCCCGATCGCCGTCGGCGTAAAATCGGCGCGACTTCTAAACTTATTTATTATTATTATCGAATATTATACTACGTAAACTACGTATGTATCTATGTTCAGTTCCGAAGGAGACCGAGCGGGGAACTCCCTCACATAGATACGCTGCGCAGACACCGCGCTACTTTGATACGAGTACCGCACCGCGCCTTTGATTCATGCCGCCTTTTGAGATCGCACTCGGCGCACACCCCGCCCGTTCCACCCGCTTCGTTCATTTACGTCTTGCTCTTTGTGTTACGTAATAGACGCGTTTTTAAGTACGTTGCAATTGCTTATCAGTTATGGAAGAAAATAGCGATAAAATTGATATAAACAAAGTAAAAATAAAACATTTTACTGTAAATCCACTATTTTCAAAATCAAAAAACAGTTTTTCGTGGAAATACTTCGGACAATTAATACTTGAAAACGAAGGCAAAAGAAAATATGTGTTTACTGAACAAGTTTTTTGCTCTAGCTGTCTAGAAAATGCGAAAAATCAGGCCCCTGACAGTCCGTTTGGATGGTGAGTAAAAATATCGAATTATTTTCGAATTTCAATAATGTTAAGTACGTACTACATATAAGTTGTTGTTGTTTTTCTGATTGTGAAAATTTTAACAAAAATTTTATATTTGTTGATCATAATTACCGCTGTTTATTTTTGTTTGTTTTTATTTTTGGCGTTAGTAACAATTACTTACTGCTATTTTGCTGATATTTGTTGATTGTGCAATTTTATACCAATGTTTATGCTAGAGATATTGGTAAAAACAAGACTGTTTCTCTAATAAAAATAAATCTCAAATCAAATTATGCAGTTTTATTTCAATTCTTCACGCCGAAATCACGCCGCCGCCGCCGCCGATTTTTGACCAGCGCCCGCCGCCGACGATTGAAGCTTCGGCGCACACGTCTACTCCTAACACAAGCTTTTTTCCGCTCAGTATTCGGGTTACAGTTTTTAAACTTCCTTGTCAGTTCTAGGTAGGTATATTTCTGTGTAATGTACTGTAAATAAACCTTAGATTTGACGATCTCCCTGTAGCAGTGGTAAGCGCTGTGGTCTTATAACTATATATAAGAAGGTCTCGGGTTCGATTACCGGCGGGGGCAATTCGGGATTTTTTATAATTTCTGAATTGTCACTGGTCTGGTTTGGTGGGAGGCTTTGGCCGTGGCTAGTTACCACCGTACCGTCAAAGACGTGCTGTCAAGCGATTTAGCGTTCCGGCACGATGGCGTGCAGAAACCGATTAGGTGTGAGTTGAATTTTCACTGCCATACCCCTTCCAAGCCCGCTACTATCTTTAACTGCATCGTCACTTACCATCACGTGAGATCGCAGTCATAGGTCTATCTTGTCATCGGATAAAAGAAAATAAAGATACAGCTGCGCAATAGAGTTAGTAGAGCAGGAAATATGTAAGACGAAATAATCAGACCAGTGTTGGCAGCGCAAATAAAGCGGCAACTATACGAACTTTATGTGCAGTTGATGCGATTCCGCACAAAGGGGTTGCCGACGTAAAAACTAGCTAACAAGCCGAGCGGTGCGCCCGCGGCGTTTACAGCCTCCGTTCCCATTGCACACCGTTATCTTACACAAGTCACACATATATATTTGTTAAAAACATAAGAAAAAAGTCTTATTCAACTTTTTTATTTAACATATAAAAATTAAAAAAAAACTCACTTCAAACGTCGCCACTACAAAATATAAAATTATTTTAGTTTGTACAGGTATGTTGAAGTCGGGCGGGCCTCAATAGAAACTATAAAAACCGCAACGCGAGCCCTTTTAAACGTAGCAATGATCATTCGAATAGAAAAAAGTTATTGAGATCGCTTCAGATTTGACGAAGTTATGAAGAAATATCGACCAAGAAAAAAATTCGCGTCGAATTGATAACCTCCTCCTTTTTTGAAGCCGGTTAAAAACTTGAACCCAACAACTGAAAATTGGATGTAACATAAATTGTAACATCTGCCCTATTGGTTTTATTTGTGTAAAATGTAGCCTATGTCACCCGGACCATATTAACGCTTCGATTGACACATTCATCAAAACAGCTCAATACGTAATACGTAAATACAAACATACATACTCATAAATAAATAGACTGCTAAAATCATAATCCTTCTTAACTTAAAAATAGAAAAGACTGAAATATCAGGCTTTAAAAAAAACTTAAGCTTCCTAACCTAACTATAATCCTAAAAAGTATATACCTACGTAGGTACATAGGTATTTTTGCCAACTTGCTCAGAGAGCAATTGAACATACCAATTTGTTCAGCAAAGCGTCCGGGCTTAAAAGTAAGCCGTAAAGGTAACTAACGATATTCATTTTTATTTGGACGTTATAAATTAAAACGTTATTTTAAAAACGTTTCGATACAATGGAAACACGGTCTAATCCACAATTTGGTGCGTCGGGGGAACGTATCTAAATTTCAGCATGCACCGCAAATGAATCCGTTCGGAAAAGAAATTTGTGTATCATGTATACGTAATGATATTTTCCTTTATGCTGGCTCATTTCGCACCTTAATCTTATTTTGTTTTTTTGGATAAAATGGTCCTTGAGTACCTATGTATATAAAAATTAAAATATATTTTTAAGATTTTATATGTTTTTGATTGAGAGTCACTTGTACTCTATTTACTAGTAATAGTATGTACCTTGCATAACCCTACAAATATTTTGCTAATATATATATTTGATCGAGTATGTTTGTCCATCAATCGCGCAGCAAGGGAGCAAGGGATCGAAGCGAAAATTTGCACAGGTGTGTTTGAGGACTTGGAGACCCGCAGGATTCCTGTGGGGTTTTAAAAAAAAACCTATCCACGTGGACAAAGTCGTGTGCAAGAGATCTATAGATCGTACTCTGGCTCGGCTCAAGACTCAAGATAGAGTTAAAATAAGACACAAATATGTCCTGACATAAATCTGTCTCGTTTGAACTCAGTCTTGAGTCTGAGCTGAGTAAGAGTGACATCTATAGATCTCACCTTTCACAAGAGAATCACAAGTTAGCATGAAATTGTCAATAACATTGTACAGTACCCGGCGATATATATTGCACATCGGCCTTTGGAATAAAACGCTATTCTATTCTATTGCAAGGAAAGCTAGCCAGAAATTCACGTAGTAATTACTGAAATCTCTTCACAATCGGCGAGCACACCACGTAACATAGATAAAAAAAATGCAGTCGAACTGTGAATATAATAGAATAGCGTTTTATTTTAAAAAGGCTGTTTCAAATTACAGACCTATATCACTGCTGAGTGTATTAAGTAAGATAGTGGAAAAAGTTGCCAACTCTAGATTGGTAAAATTCCTTGAGCAGGCGGATCTCCTTGCATCTAACCAATTTGGCTTTAGAGCAAATAGATCTACCTTGGGCGCAGTATTAGAAGTGACTAATCATGTTACAAAATGTCTCGATAGTAGAAGGAAATGTATTGGCATTTTCCTTGACTTGCAAAAAGCTTTTGATAATGTGTCAATCGCTATCTTGCTTGATAGACTCTGCAGTATGGGTGTTAGGGGCATTACTTTAGACTGGTTTAAAAACTACCTCAAGGGTAGACAGCAGTGTACTAAAATTGGCAATGCTATAAGCGATTTTTCTAACATTTCTTACGGAGTCCCTCAAGGGAGCGTTTTGGGGCCCTACTCTATTCCTTACCTATATAAATCCGCTCTGTAATTTTTCCCTAAAATCAGGACGTATATTTTGCTTTGCAGATGATACCTACTGTTGTTTTATTTGAGGGGGATAATTGGGAGGAAGCAAAGTCGCGTGCTGAAGAAGGGCTTAAACAAATAACATCTTGGCTAGAGGATAACTTACTTACTATCAACACTGCCAAAACGAAATATGTGTGTTTCAGTATATCTCGTAAGAGTAACCCTGATAAACTTTTTAAACTTCCAATTCACACTTATTCTTGTAACCGTAAAAGTGTCCAAGACGCTTGCAGTTGTACTATTTTATCTAAAGAAACAAACATAAAATATCTTGGCATTACATTAGATGAACATCTAAATTGGACATCTCATATTCTTAACACCTCTAATAAGATAAAGAAACTCATTCCCTTATTTCGGAACCTTAGAGATATCGCCGCTGTTGAAACTTCAATAATGGTTTATAAATCCTTATGTCTTCCAATCTTGACCTACTGTATTAGTGCATGGGGTGGAGCTGGGAAGACATTTTTACTGCGATTAGAGCGAGCAAACAGAACTATACATAAAACTATTTTTAAGAAACCATTTAGATATCCCACTGACAAATTATATGATGAATGCAATGTTCTCAATGTTCGACAACTATATTTATTTTCAATAATCTTAGACTTCCACTCAAAAATTGACCCTGGTACTATAGATAACAGCAAAAAAGTACTCAAGTTCCCTATTCCTTTATCAAGCACTAGATTTGCCAAATTAAAATTTGAATTTAACTCATCATACATTTATAATAAATTCCTTAGGTATGACAGAGACATTATCAGACTAAATAGGTCAAATTTAATTATACAACTTAGGGCTTGGCTGTTGTCCAAGGGGTATGGTCAAACTGAGGATATTTTAAAAATATTAAAGTAATCCTTGCGCGCACAAACAAGACATAAACAAACATAGTACCTATTCCAGCAAGCACTTAACATACGCTCACACACACACACACACACTCACACGCACACATAGACTCAATCGCACGCACACACACATACACATAATGTTAGCCTAATTAAGTTTTAGTAATATAAAATCAGAATGTTGTATCCTTGGAAGGAACTATCTTCTGCAATACAGGTTTTCCTAGCGCAGAGGGTAGGGACTACTTGTTTTGTTGTAAAAAATTTTCTGTACCCATAAAGAAATTCTTCTAATTCTTCTATTCCAAATGCTGATGTGCAATATATATCGCCGGGTACTGTACCCAATTTCCAATCCATCTTGGGTTGGAATTTGTACAGGTATTTAGTGACCAATTCACCATCGTCGCCGAGTAACGTTTAACCGACGATTAACTCCGATGTTTTGACAGATTTTCTATTCAAAAACTGTCACAACGACAAAAATCTTCGGTTAAAAGTTACTCAGCCATGGTAAAATTAGCACACAAAAAATTCGTAGGTATAACACACACACACACACACACACACACACACACAACACACACACACACACACGCACACTAAATTAATTAATATTATAATCTTTTATTGAAATGTAGTTTAATTTAATTTAAATATATACCTACTTAAACGCTTTTTGTAGCATCTTTGCACATTGTTATTTTTTGAAGTATTTTTTTTAATTATGTATACTAATTTAGATCATGCTGATTGTAAATGTGATGGTTCGGAGGAAGGCGACGACACTCGTAACACAAGCATCTTAGTAAGTGTCTAAGCACTCGCTTGTTCTAAACAATAATCATAGTATTGTTTCATTATAGATACAGTTTTTGCAATTCACGAAGGCGAGTGACCTTTACTTGTGGTTACTTCATGTACATGCACATTGCATAAGTGTGCGTGCCTGTCAAAGCCTAGGTGGGAGCGGGCAGGCGCGAGCATTGCGCTCGCTCACGCTTATACAGATACGACACACACACAACCATAAGTCAGTCGCCCTCGTGAATTGCAAGAACTATACCTACTTAAGGAGTTTTTACTGTAATTAAATATTTGAAATAATAAATCTTAATATATTTAAATTACGTGTCACGTTGTTTGTCCGCGATGGACTCCTAAACTACTGAACCGATTTTTATCAAACTTCTTAACTATCTGTAATTTGGTCCAACTTAAAAGATAGGATAGTTTTTTTGGATTGGGATAGTTTATTTGTTTTATTTAAATAGATAAGTTGGCGGTACGAAGTTCGCTGGGTCAGCTAGTAATATATATAATATAATTTGATAAAAGCCCTCTCGTTCATTCATTCATAAAATAAAAAGTTCACAGACCAACCAATAAACCAAAATTAATAATCCAGCGACCGCACCGCGCATACCATCAGCATTACTATCAATACGGGGGGCTCAACTTAATCCTCGGATGACGGACGACGCGGCGGCGCGGGCCCGACGTGGAAAAATCTCACCCTAACCGAATAACCCTTCGAGCGAGGGGGGTTAGAGCACCCTCTTCCGATTGGCCGCCTCCCAGGAAGGATATGACCTATAGTTTTTCTTCTTAAGAACTTCCTCCGTCCATTGTGAGCGTGATTTATACCCGGGCGGGCGGCGGGGGCGTAGATTGATGATTGTCAGTATCCGGTCTTATAGACTGAGAGACGGCTGTCGCAAGTACAGTGGGACTTATACATAGTGCTGGAGGGCGGCCTACACTGCGCTTGCTTGTGCTGCGGTCGTCACTCTATAGAACCGGCTCCGGACCGGACGTACCGGTGGACCGATATCGAAGCGGTGGCAGAGCCTTGACGAGTCATAAGAACCACGACAGACGACGTCATAATGACAGATGGCCTACATGAAAAAAATAATTTCGAATTTTAATTTGAGGGAGTTTGTAATTTCGGATTTTAAGTTCCCACTCTTCCTCATGCCTTAATTTAAGATATTGTGATTTATTTTACCTGATTTTGATTATGTTTTCACAAAAAGGTTGTTCTTAGTATTCGCTGTTGCGTAGATATAATATAGTATACATAATTTCCTATAAAAAATCTTTTTAATTACAAAACACACCCGCGCCACTACAAAGTATATAATTTACTGTTGATTTTTAAAACCGCTCCACCGATTTCGATCAATTTTATTAGGACCACCTGGGAAGTATGCCCTTTCAAACAAAAAAGGATTTTCCAAATCGGTTCAGGCATCTTCGAGTAATCGGTGAACATACATAAAAAAAAGATTCCGACGAATTGATAACCTCCTTCTTTTTTGAAGTCGGTTAAAAAGAAATTACCGGAAATAACATCGTTTGTTTTTGGAACGAAGTTCCTTAACGCACGGTACGGACTTGGCGGATGGAGGCTAGCCGAAAAAAGTGTAAGAATTGTCCGTCACGACCCCCTTTCTAACATGTGGCGAGAGATGGCGTTGATTCTAAAAGGTAATGTTTTCATTATTAGAAGATAATATTTTAATAATGTTGTTTAAATAGGTACCATAATTATAATTTATTAAAAGGAACTTCGTTCCAACCGAGTGTTCCACGACACTAACGCATTTTTTTACAGATAAAGCGATGTGTATTCGACGTCTGCGAAGTGTAACGGCTATCTCCTGGCGTACCCGGACTACGGCAATCACATCTGCGCTCGCAAGAGCAATTTCCCCGCATATTCGTTTACCCGGGGCATTATAGGGGCAACTCTTCCGAGTTGGAGTGTTATTGCCTCTATTATGAGCGGAGGTTGATGCCGGTCGTTACGAGGTTGGAACGTAACGCGAGCTTTATGCGGTTTTCGGGATGCCAATGGGATTACGCTTACGGTTTCGAGATGGGATTAACTTTCAAGTGGATTTCTTTATTTTTCTTTTTAAAATTATGATTTTCGATTTTACTGTGGTGCTTAAACTTGGCAAATCTAAATCTAAACATCATCTTTAGCGTTTAAATGTACCTTGAACGTTGGTGAAAGCGTTCAGTGTAACTTTTCTGGCTTCAGAAATTTTCTATCACGGTCAATGAGACCGTGAAAACGGGCATAATTCTCTAGCATCAAGATGTTTATTGAGATCACGCTTCATCAAATTCTAAGTCACGGAGATGAAAATGCTGCGGTTGATGTGGACGTAACGATGACACGTTGCGTCGGAAAACGCAACGAAGAACTCAAATAATCGAATACACAAGATTGGAAAAAGTGGGCAAGAGTATAGCGGATAGCGAGCCCCACCTAGTGGGATAGCTGCCGGTCGAAGGATCTTCTCCTTCCAATAATTAAACTACAGAAAATCATTAGTGCAATGCCATGGACAACAGTGATGTAAACATGGGAAAATGCATGAAAATTTTACATAATAATATGGTATGAATAAATTATCCAAATATGTAATTGTACGCATTTTTGAGATACTTCGTCACTCACTTCATTAAGTTCTTAATTATAGGTTGCCTGGCAGAGATCACTCTTAAGCCCGCTTGCAGAAACGCCGGGTTATCCTTTTAAACCGGAGTTAGATGCTGCTTCTTTGGTTAAATTCTTGGGTTAAACTTAACCCGGCGTCTCGGTAAGCGGGCCTAAATAAAATAAGGTCACAGGTCTAAAATGTTTCTGTTATTACATAATATTTACGCAATAAAGAACTTTAAATAAATAAATTATTTTACCAACTTTACGATTACAAACCGTTTCTTAAACACAACTCTTCTCAAAAACAGGCAAAAATCACCGGAAGTTCAGCATAAAATTAACATGATGAACGTCAAAAATTGAGAAAGAGATTGTAATTTTTAATGCACTCCTTTAGAGAATGAATTTGTCAATGTTTCGTTGTGCCCGCCCGCGCCCCCCACCCCCTGTAAATATAACAACTAATCAGTATAAAAGGGTTGCGGCCGCCGCTATTAAAAACTCCGTAAGAATTCCGGATCGAGGGGTGGATAAGGAGCGACGTGGACAAAAATTACAATTTTTTGACGTGATAACGTCTTATAAATCGATGAACACCGGTTGCACGCACGAAAAAGTGTCACGTTCCGCCTGCGCCTGAGCGTGCAAGCGAGAGCGCGGAACAAGCGATAGAGAGGCACGATCGGCCCAAGCGTTGGCTTGTGCCACCCGCCCGTCATCGTCAATGTTTCTTTATGGCGTTATCACGTAAAACTATCGTCCGTAAACCGACTTTACAGACAACCATTTTTTTTTAATATAAATAGCGAGCAAACGAACAGGCGGGTCATCTGATGTTAAGTGATTACAGCTACCCATGAACATTTGGAGTACCAGAGGCACCACCAACGTAGCCGGCTTTCCAGGAATTTGTAGGTCGGTCCCTTGAATGAACACGTTGAAATTTAGTGGGAAGTTCGATAGTTTGGAAGTGCGTGAAGCGCGAAGAAAGTTGTATTATCGCGTAATCGACGAACGTAGCCGGACGCTTACGACATCCTTAAGTTCGGGTTTTTTTTTTCATTTTCAGTGCGGTAAATGTCCTATGCTTAGCGCGTTGTTTACATACATACTATATTAAAGTCACATACATAGATACACAATATATAAGTTACATATTGTACATAGGCTTATTATAGGTACATTAAAATAATGACATTCATAAATCATTTTAAAGTTTCATTCATTGTTTTTGCGTACCACGCGACATTATTTTATTTTAACTATCTACAGTCTACAGTGTAATTCAAAATCCGTTGCACTCTGCAAACATGTTGCTTTATTGTATAGTCGAGAAAATCAGTAAATCAATTGCAATATTTTTCATTATTGTGTATCAGTGTACGTTGCTCTTAACTCGTTTTTCCTTCAACTTTTTCTTGTCCGCTAATGGCGTGCGGCGGGCCGTCAATTCCTGCGCAAATCCGCTCCCCCATGAATTAAACACCCGTATTAGGTTATTTTATACCATTTTTATTTAATATTGTCTTCTTGAAAATTCAATTTTTCGTAAGAAATTATTCTACCAAGCTTTCCTTGCAGTTCCTTCCCTCTATGCAGTTTAAATAAACTTTAGTATTAGAAACTTATCAAAAAACAAAGTCAAAAGATCCATTTGGATATTATACTCTTCTTGTTCTTGGATCCTTGGATCCAAAGATCCCTAAAAATTAGCTCTCGAAAAATGTTCTGAAAAATTTATAACTAATGAGATAAAAAGCATGGTTTTTAACGAAATGAACATTTACTTATTTAAAATATCAAAACACACCTCAACACACGAACTGAATAAAAAGCGTAACTATTATTATTAAGTGCCAATTTAATCATAGGCACAAGCAAGTGTGTATGTGTATGTAAGTATGTATGTAGGTGTGTGTGTGTTTGACAAATATGTATTAAAAAAAACAACGTAACCCATCGAATTTTGGCTCGTTTGATTTATCTTGACAAGTACTCTGGTCCTAGATGATATCCAGGTTCTGATGATAGAGCTGAAAGGTGGCTATCGGAACTCTGTAATAAAACGTCGTAACCCCATCGAGTTTGGGCTCGTTTAGTTAGTCTGATGATGTAGCCAGCTAAACGCTTGTTTTTCAAAAATATTTTTTAATTTACACTTTTTTTAACATTAAATGTTGTTTGAAGCACAAGCAGTTTAGTAAATGACTATATAGAATCGCATCTGAGTAGAAATATGCGAGCCAACCCTTAGCAACAAATAGTGGATAAATTTATTAGCGGGGCGTGAACCGCTCTAAGCCGTAATGGCTGCTCTGAGTGCACTAATAGGGGGTAACACTGACCACTTACTTTAAGTTCAGTATTTTATTATTTCTAACATTTCTTTCGGATTAAATTAACTTCATCCAAGTATCATCTGTATCCAAGTATCTTTTCTAAGCTGCGTGCGAGCCAACTACTATAACTACAACTTGTTTGAAGCCGTAATGGCAGCTCTAAGTCCACTAATAGGGGGTAAAACTGACCACATAGGTACTTCTGAGTGGAGTAATTTTATTACTTCTGAACCTTTGTTTGGCCCGAAAATAAGTGAAGTAAGTACAAGTTAAACTACTTATGGCGGATTTCACCAACGTCGAGTGAGGTTTATCCTTGGAATAAATTGCTTGTTCTGAAAGTTTTTGTATTGAAAATATTGTCAAAATATCAAATTTACTGTCGGATAAGATTTGTTTTACGTTGGTGAAATTGGCCTTTAAAGTGCTACGAGTAGTATCGCAATATCGCCGACGGAAAGTACTCCGAATGCTTAAAGCGAGTTAAATTGTTATACAAAATATCACCAACCGTAATGAACTCTTCATTACAGTTACCGCTAAAATAGCTTCTAATACTCGAAACTACATAAAATCGCAACTGAGTAGAAACGTGCGAGCCAACCACTAACAACATATAGCGGATAAATTTATTAGCGGGGCGTGAACCGCTCTAAGCCGTAATGGCTGCTCTGAGTGCACTAATAGGGGTAACACTGACCACTTACTTGAAGTTGAGTATTTTTCTTATTTCTACGTTATATTCAGATTGGAATTAACTTAAATACAAATGATACTTGGATACAGATTTTCTGAACTGGTTTTACCAAGTTTCGAGATATGAACAATGAAAATTACCTAGATCATCATCTCCCTCTCCTTGTCCCACGCTATGTGGGGTCGGGACATGGCTTATAAGCCATGTTGTAAGTGGTTCGTCTTGACATTTTACGACCGGCCGGGCCTGATGTCAACCCTCTTTGGGAATGCTTTTGTTGGTGGAAAGGATAGAACCGCCACCTTTCGGTTCATTAGGGTAGTGCTCTGGACTGTATGCGGGCACTATGTATGTGGCGTCATTGGAGAGCTTCCAATTCTTTTTTATTCGTGGATAGCAATGTGGTATCCCCTAAAGACAGAATAAATTCAGTATCCTCTTCATCATCAGGTTCTTGGTTCAAAACTGTGCTCACTTGACATATAAAGAAAATTACCTAGAGATGGATGCCAAAACGACTTTAGGAGAAATCTTTTTAAATTTCTTAAGTTCAGGCTTCAGGAAGCGTAGCTAACCAACTAAATGTGTGCATTATGCAATGAAGTGTATTTCAGACACGAATTACGACTTAGAACCCTCTGTTTTTCAGGGATAAAAGGTGCTCTTCAAGTCCTCAAGTACACCCCATGCAAAAAACATGTTGATCCATTACGCTGCTGCGTGATTGAACGACAAACCAACACACACTTTCGCATCTTAATATTATAAATGCGGAAGTGTGTTTGTTTGTTGGCTGCAACAGAGCTATGGTCGACGTGAATTCTTGCATGGATATAGTTGAGGACCTGTAGAGTGAAATAGGTTACTTTTATCCCGGTAAATCAAAGCTCCTGTGGGATTTAAAAAAAGATATCAGCTAGTTTATAATAATTGTAAGGATTGGTATACTTGACATTCAGAAAGTGTAACTTTTAGTGATATACAAAAAGTTACATCTTACAAGGGGTGAGGTTTAACCAACTTCAATGCTCTAAGGGTCATGTGGTGATAATTATTTACGACAATCTAAAATTAAATCTACACATAATATTAGTAAAGATTAAACTCTAAGTCAGCAATAAAACCTGCTAAATGTTTATACAAAACGGAGCAATGAAGAGCGTGTCGGCTACAAATAGCGGCTAAATTTATTATCGGGGCGTGAACCGCTGTAATGGCCACGCTAAGTGCACTAATAGGGGTAACACTGACCACTCCGACAGAGGGCTATTCCCTTTTATTGCCCGTCATGAATTTTCTTATTTTTTGTAAGCACTATATCTATCACTGGGCCTATCACGAAAGCTATCTATACTAATCCATACTATGCCAATATTATAAAACAAAGACGTCTACCTATAGACCGGCAATTCGGAATAAGAACTGTGTCGCAGTTTAGGATTGCGCGGGCTGAGGTAGAGAGGGGAGCCGGCATGGTGAATAAGGTTGTAAATCGTACGCGGTCGTGGGTCGCAGAGGCGTGAACGGTGTGCGGGGTGCGGGAGGCATAATTAATTATATCCTTGAAAATATCGCTCGGTTGTTCGAAAAAATGTTTATTTGTATATATCAAGAAATATTTTTTATTTCGTATCTAGTGTTACGAATTACGATGTCGTTATCTAATTATTCACTATAATAACTATGTTTTTTGTTACTTGAATATAGGTATTGTTGGCTTTTCAATTCACAATTAAGCACTTATAAAGTTTTATCTCATAAATAGCGCCCGCGTCCGTACGTCGCGAATGCCATGCCACACTTACAACTTGTGTTCGGAATTCAGTGAAACTCAGTTGAACATAATATACATCGGTGTTATAAACTAATACTTTTACTCGCCACCATATCACGTCACTCCAGCACCTTGGGACCCCAACGACCATCAGCTCTTCGAACTATGTGCCCCGCCCATTTCCACTTCAGTTTCGCGACACGCTGAGCTATGTCGGTGACTTTGCTTCTCCTACGGATCTCCTCATTTCTGATTTGATCTCGCAGGGATACTCCGAGCATAGCTCTCTCCATCGTTCGCTGAGTGACCCTGAGCCTTCTTATGAGGCCCATAGTTAGCGACTATGTCTTGGATCCGTAAGTCATCACTGTCAACACATACTGTTCAAATAGTAATAGAAATAGAAATGTTTTTTATTCAAATAAACTTTTACAAGTACTTTTGAATCGTCAATGTGTCTACCACTGGTTCGGAATGCCGTTCCTGCCGAGAAGAACCAGCAAGAAACTCGGCAGTTGCTCTTTTCAAAATACTTTTACAATATACTTAATAGATATTATTCTATGTATGCAGAGTTTCCACAATGATGGGAAGTTCCACAAAAGCATACTTAATTATTTTACGACGGGCAGACAGAAAGTAGCCCCATTGCCGCTGTTGGCACCCGTGGTTCGAAGACTTTAGTCTTCAGGCACTGAGGCAGTATGGTTAGTGGTTCCTACTCCCTTATGTGAACTAACCAAGACGCAAGCCTATAATAAGATATAGCTAGTCCGGCCTGTCCAATTACTCCACGGATTAGTGCTTAACGCCAGCTAATAAACGTAATAACCGCTAATGTAATATCATGGTAATTGTGAATGAATTGATAATGCGATCCGCGTCATTGATTGCGGATTAGAAATGATATCATGTAATTAGACTTCAATGTATACGTAACTATATAATATTGTGTTGTTACCTACCATAAGATAATATATTGTCAGTAACATTTCTCGGACATCATTGAAATTAAATTAAAAAAAAATTTATCATTATTAAATATTCCCACGTGATTTTTGAGCCTAAATCTACACTAAACAAAAGGTGATCTTTATCATTTACTAAATGATGCCCCCGACTTTGTCCGCGTGGACTAAGGTTTTTAATACCTGCGGGAACTCTTCAATTTTCCGGGATAAAATGTAGCCTGTGATAGTCCAGGGTATAATCTACCTCCATCCCACATTTCAGCCAAATCCGCCCAGTAGATTTTGCGTGAAAGAGTAACAAATATACACACTCACACAGATAGTGTGAAGTGTGATAGTATTTTATAGTTACTGAGATTCAGCAGAATCAGCTTTTCGAACCGGTGGTAGATTCATGACTTGTCATAAGTAAAATTTGGCCAACATGAAATAAATTATTTTGTTTTTTTTTTAAAGAGACTGCATACACGGTTACGCTTAACTAATAATTTTCTTCCTATATTTAAATACGGTTAAATTAATTAAAAGCACTAAAAATGTAGCGACAATATCCTAGTATAATCCCAGGCATGAACCTCTTACTTTTCGGAGTTATTTGCGTTTCAAGCAATTAATTAATATCACTTGCTTTAACTTTGAATGAAAACAGTTTATGTCATAAAGTACCAAGAAAATAGCTCCTAATATAAAGAGTATTTAAAGAACATAACTGCCGGTATAATTGACTCGTATTATGTAACGTGGAAGACGGTTTGTCTAATTTCGCGAGACAGAGCTCGCAAGTCTGCGAATGTCTCTAATTAAAACTGTGTTTGCTTAATCCGCATTGCATTGTACGAGCGTGAAAGCTTTCAGGCGTTGCGGCATGGAGTAAAAGAGCTTGCAGTACTGCCAACTTTTAAATGCCCTCAGCTTATTTATTTATTTTGTACCAAGAATAAAGCACATAATATAAAGGATTAATAGGAAATAAAAGGAAAGGATAGATTTCTTCCAGAAGCCCTCGAATGTAAGAATGATAACATGCAGAGGTAGTTAGTAGTAACTAACTACCTCTGCATGTTATCATTCTCTTAGGTAAGCTTTATAGTAATAAAGCTTACCTGAGCCTAACATTATAATAAAAGGATAAGATAGAGTTTATAGCACTTTTGCTCGCGACTTGGTCCGCATTAGGCATTTAAAAATTTCGCGAGAACCCACTGTTTTATACGGAATAAAAGGTAAGGTAAATAGTACATGTCACTCTCCAGGTCCTCAATTATAGTCATGCAAAAAACCACGTCGATCTGTGGCTTTGGAGCAGCGTGATTGAAGGACAAACCAACAAGCACACTTTCACATTATAATATATAAGGAAGAATAACTGAATATACCAATATCAATGCTATGAAACTTCTATGTTACTTGTACCAATGAGTACAAGTAACATCTGCATATTCAGTTCAGAGGTTGCGAGCGGTAATCGCAGCAATCTACCCGCACAAAATAAATAATTAACCCATCTCCATTTCCACTGCTAACGTTGCACATTACGCGCCTTCCCTCTGAATACAAACACTCGCAATGCAATGAAAGGGCATAGAGGCGCTTTATTTTAGTTGATAACGCTTTTCGTCCGTGTTTCTAGTAACCTATGTCACTCTCCAGGTCCTCAACTATAGCCATGCAAAAAAATCACGTCAATTCGTGGCTTTGGAGCAACGTTATTGAAGGACAGACCAACCACTTTCGCATAATTTATAATATAAGTAGGGGAAACTTCTCCATCGGTAAATAAAGTAGAAAAGGAACCTAAAGCCACATCTGCATATTCAGGTCTACTCTATGGCCGCCAGAGGTCGCGAGCGGTAATCGCAGCAATCTACCCGCACAAAAGAAATAATTAACCCATCTCCATTTCCACTGCTAACGTTGCACATTGCGCGCCTTCCCTCTGAATACAAACACTCGCAATGCAATGAAAGGGCATAGAGGCGCTTTAGTTGATAACGCTTTTTGTCCGCGTTTCTAAAGATCTCTGTAAAGGAATTGCACGTTGGCACCAAAGAGTTTGTAATCGCTACGGTTTAGTTGCCGGCCTGTTTAGTGGTTTGAGGCTAGAATTGAAAATGAGCGTTTTTAATGCGTTTGGTTTGTGAAATGAAAAAATGTACACAATGATACTACATTGTGTATACAATGAAATTAGTTATTATTATTCGTCGAACAAAGTTAGAGTTTAGGAAAAAATGTTGGACTACCTAATTGACGAATATTTTTGCAATATTAGTTTTATTTTAGTAGACTAAGGGCTGTTTCACCACTATCCGTTAGAGTGTCTGATATATGTATATCTAACCGATAAAATAGCTGTTAGATAAATTTGTCTGATATTTTTTAGATTATCAGAGAGTTTATCTGCTAGTGTCATAACGTACACTTGTGAAACAGAAATTTGAACGCTATCTGTTAGACAAGTTGTGGATAGGCTATCAGGCACTTTATCAGCAAGTGGTGAAACAGGCCCTAAATTTTCCAAAAACTTATTGGGCAGAAGCAACAAGTTGTTGGAAAGTTCAGCGTCCACGTTTCTCCACCAGGAGAGAGTGTCGCGTTTTAGATGAACATTTTTTCCGAATGTGAGATATGAAAACAAATTATTAGCAAAATTCTTCTTTATCAACCGATAGACGACCACTGAAAAAAGGTTGCCAACAGTTTTCTAGTGCGATATCGCCACTCCAGCACCTTGGGGACCCCAAATACCATAAGTTCTTCCAACTATAAGAGCTAAATTAAAAATTATGAATTTTCAAATTTATCCTGCCAAAAATCAAAAATTGGAGCTTCCCACTTTTAACATATACAGTACTCACGATTGCGCCAGGGAGCGTAAGGCTGGAACCACATATGTGCGCATCGATTCGCATTTTGTCCATACAAAACTATCCGCACAGATGAGGTTCCAGCCTAAAGGGATGTCTAATTTGATTAAGCTCTAGCAATGTAATAGATTTACCTGTGGAACGATTTTCTGTACTGCTTTCGGTTGTAATCGCTGCAAGTGGTTTGGTATCCTCGCCTCCTTAACTTCGGTTACTTCTTTGGAGGCTGATGCTTCAGTGATCACTTTAGACTTCATGGTGCCTGCTTGGTTTGAACTTTTGATTCTGCCGCTCATACAGCTCATCTAAACATAAGATAATGATATTAAATAATGTTGTTTGTTTTTCTATACGTTCATTTGAAGGGGAAAAGCAAAACACAGCGACCTCATAATATTTGGGGCGCGTTCGCACGAATCGTATAGTTTGCGGCTGATATCTGTTTTCTCCAACCATGCCTAAAACATCCCCTGAATAAGTCTATTTACCTAAGTAGACCCTAAATCATTATCATCATCAGCAGCAACCCATCAACGGCTCACTACTGAGCGCAGGTCTCCTCTCAGAGAAGGGTTATGGCCATAGTCCACCACGCTGGCCCAATTCTAATTGGCGGACTTCACACACTTTCGAGAAAATTAAAGAGAACTCTCAGACGTGCAGGTTTCCTCACGATGTTTTCCTTCACCGTTGAAGCAAGTGATATTTAATTGCTTAAACGCAGATGACTCCAAAAAGTCAGAGGTGCGTACCCAGGATCGAACCTGCGACCCCCCCGAATAGACCACAGTCCTAACCACTAGGCTATCACTGCTTAGCCCGTAACGGTTCGTAAAAACAAAATTGACAGAAAGCGTCATCTAACTTCGCTTAGGTACCCGTAAAAGTTAGGGAATGTTGGTGAAAATGGTCATAAAATATTTTGTGTACTAACCATTTCTTCGTTTCTTCTTAAAACTTCTAACTGTTGCTCCCTGGCGATCGATTGCCGGACCGCGGGAGGGGGGCGTAAGGAATCTTCATTTCCTAAAAAACAAAAATCACAGAAACAATTGCCAAGCAATTAATAAACTGTCATAATACAGAGCATTAAACTAAAATTTAAAAAAAATCGCTTAAAATCACTCGCAGCTCGCGCAGAAAAAGAACTGAGTTTACACCCGTTCGGTAAATCGGTTTTAACTACGGTATATGGAGGAACAGACAACAAAGGCTCTTGACTTGCCATTAGAGCTACAGGTTGGCCTACATGAAATAATTAATAATTTTGAATTTGAATTTAAACATCTCATTAGAAACGGTATAACTCTTAAACCGGTTAAGCGAACGAAATCGTTTTGAAATTATTTCTGGTTCATGCCCAGATTACACTTGCACCGAAAGGTAGTTTTTGTTTATTTGTTGGTTTGCCTTTCAATTACGCCGCAACAGAGCTTAACAGAGTAACGTGTTGCTAATAGATGCCGTTAACACTTTAATAAAAAAAATACGTGTGGCACTCGGGTACTGCCGCGGTAAAGCTATTTTCTAGTCGCACGCACACAAACACCGTGCCGATGTCTGCCGAACTGAAACGACGGTGTTAGGTTTATTTTCGTTACGGAATTTCTTGATTCAGTCGCCGCGCTCAAAGCCCGCGATAAAAGCTATGCAATAGCTTAATAAAAAGAAACCTTAATGTTGTCACTGTATATAGCTTACCGAAGAACGCCACTTTGTACACATCCGGCTCCAGCACGAACGCGTACAGCCCCTCCGGCGTGCGCTGCTGCACGTACTACAGCCCGTAGTCGCACATCGCGCCCGCACACGTCACCAGGGATTTGCGCTCGTTTATAGCTTACCGAAGAACGCCACTTTGTACACATCCGGCTCCAGCATGAACGCGTACAGCCCCTCCGGCGTGCGCTGCTGCACGTACTGCAGCCCGTAGTCGCACATCGCGCCCGCACACGTCACCAGGGATTTGCGCTCGTTTATAGCTTACCGAAGAACGCCACTTTGTACACATCCGGCTCCAGCACGAACGCGTACAGCCCCTCCGGCGTGCGCTGCTGCACGTACTGCAGCCCGTAGTCGCACATCGCGCCCGCACACGTCACCAGGGATTTGCGCTCGTTTATAACTTACCGAAGAACGCCACTTTGTACACATCCGGCTCCAGCACGAAGGCGTACAGCCCCTCCGGCGTGCGCTGCTGCACGTACTGCAGCCCGTAGTCGCACATCGCGCCCGCGCACGTCACCAGGGATTTGCGCTCGTTTATAGCTTACCGAAGAACGCCACTTTGTACACATCCGGCTCCAGCACGAAGGCGTACAGCCCCTCCGGCGTGCGCTGCTGCACGTACTGCAGCCCGTAGTCGCACATCGCGCCCGCGCACGTCACCAGGGATTTGCGCTCGTTTATAGCTTACCGAAGAACGCCACTTTGTACACATCCGGCTCCAGCACGAAGGCGTACAGCCCCTCCGGCGTGCGCTGCTGCACGTACTGCAGCCCGTAGTCGCACATCGCGCCCGCACACGTCACCAGGGATTTGCGCTCGTTTATAGCTTACCGAAGAACGCCACTTTGTACACATCCGGCTCCAGCACGAAGGCGTACAGCCCCTCCGGCGTGCGCTGCTGCACATATTGCAGCCCGTAGTCGCACATCGCGCCCGCACACGTCACCAGGGATTTGCGCTCGTTTATAGCTTACCGAAGAACGCCACTTTGTACACATCCGGCTCCAGCACGAAGACGTACAGCCCCTCCGGCGTGCGCTGCTGCACGTACTGCAGCCCGTAGTCGCACATTGCGCCCGCACACGTCACCAGGGATTTGCGCTCGTTTATAGCTTACCGAAGAACGCCACTTTGTACACATCCGGCTCCAGCATGAACGCGTACAGCCCCTCCGGCGTGCGCTGCTGCACGTACTGCAGCCCGTAGTCGCACATCGCGCCCGCATACGTCACCAGGGATTTGCGCTCGTTTATAGCTTACCGAAGAACGCCACTTTGTACACATCCGGCTCGAGCACGAACGCGTACAGCCCCTCCGGCGTGCGCTGCTGCACGTACTGCAGCCCGTAGTCGCACATCGCGCCCGCGCACGTCACCAGGGATTTGCGCTCGTTTATAGCTTACCGAAGAACGCCACTTTGTACACATCCGGCTCCAGCATGAACGCGTACAGCCCCTCCGGCGTGCGCTGCTGCACGTACTGCAGCCCGTAGTCGCACATCGCGCCCGCACACGTCACCAGGGATTTGCGCTCGTTTATAGCTTACCGAAGAACGCCACTTTGTACACATCCGGCTCGAGCACGAACGCGTACAGCCCCTCCGGCGTGCGCTGCTGCACGTACTGCAGCCCGTAGTCGCACATCGCGCCCGCACACGTCACCAGGGATTTGCGCTCGTTTATAGCTTACCGAAGAACGCCACTTTGTACACATCCGGCTCGAGCACGAACGCGTACAGCCCCTCCGGCGTGCGCTGCTGCACGTACTGCAGCCCGTAGTCGCACATCGCGCCCGCGCACGTCGCCAGGGATTTACGCTCGTTTTCGCTGCACAGCTGCACAAACCAAAATTATTTATTTTTAACACCCTCAGCGCCAAGGGCCTCGGAAGCAAAAGTTGTGGACTTTCTATCTTTTGACGTGATAACGTCTTATAAATCGATGAACACCGGCTGCACGCACGAAAAAGTGTCACGTGCCGCCTGAGACTGAGCGTGCAAGCAAGAGCGCGGAACACGCGATAGAGAGGCACGATCGGCCCAAGCATTGGCTTGTGACTAGAGTAAAAAAATATTTGAATTAACGAGTGTAAATAAATGTTAATTTATCGAAAAAATTGTAATTTTCAATTAACTCCTTCTTAAAATAATGATAATTCAGTGATAATAATTCAATTAAATCCATAAAAGTATGCCATTTTTCATCAATGTTTCTTTATGACGTTATCACCTAAAACTATCGTCTTTTCTATTTGTGTATGTGCATACATAATATTCATATATTACCTACCTACCTATCAACCCATCATCGGCTCACTACTGAGCGCAGGTCTCCTCTCAGAGAAGGGTTATAGGCCATAGTCCACCACGCTGGCCCAATGCGAATTGGTGGACTTCACACACCTTCGAGAACATTATGGAGAACTCTAAGGTGTGCAGGTTTCCTCACGATGTTTTCCTTCACCGTTAAAGCATGTGATGATATTTAATTTCTTAAACGCACTTAACTTCGAAAAGTCAGAGGTGCGCATACCTGGGATCGAACCTGCGACCCCCCGAATAGGAGACCACAGTCGAAACCACTAGGCCATCACTGCTTATAGTATATATTGTACATAATATGTTAGGAGATATCGTAGTTTTAAAATAACATCGTAGCAAAATAATGATCATTCTTGCAGGGGGTAAATTTATCTTTTTATAAACTCATAGAAAATCAGAAATTCCACGCGGACGAAGTCGCGGGCGACCGCTAGTAATACATACTTGTACGTTAGCAGATCGCAGCACGGGCGACAGCAAGAACGGCAGTATCGGTAATATGTCCAGGCTCAACGCCGAGCGAGTGGTCGCTACACTGGCGGAGCTTCCCCGCCACACTGAGCACACTATGCTGTCTAACTCGGTCTTCTTGCGATACATCTGAAAGAAGACACGTTTCACCGGCTGGCAGATTGTGTATTTATTCATTCTTAAATGAGTATTTGAATATTAGTACTCAATTCGATGCCTTCACATGGGTAGCCTAAGTATGTCACGCTCTCTTTAAACATTTCTGTGGTGGTGTCGTGTGGTGCGAGTTGTTACGTTCCATTAGCTGCATCAATACATACATGTTAAAGAATATAGGTATTCATCATCATCATCATCATCATCATCATCATCATCAGCAACCCTTCAACGGCTCACTACTAAGCGCAGGTCTCCTCTCAGAGAAGGGTTCTTATAGACCACCACGCTGTCCTAATGCAAATTGGCAGACTTCACACGACTTTGATCAAGTTATGGAGCATTCTCAGGTGTGGGTGCATGAAAGCATGTGAGTGCTCAGGTTCGAATTTGCAACCCCTCCAAATAGAAGATCGCAATCCTAAGTAATAAGCTAACGCTGCTCGTAGACAGGTGTTACTAGGTGATATAGTGTGATGTGTACTCCATACCTACTTGTTTAGCTTCATTGAGAACGGACCGGAGCGGTTATTCTCTAAATGGGCTAACTGAAAACTGTGAAACCACAGTGACATTTTACACAAAAGAAGAATTATAGAATATTAGAATAGAAATATTTTTTTTTAATACGACTGGTTATATGAATGCCCTTCCTGCCGAGAAGAACCAGCAAGAAACTCGGCGGTTGCTCTTTTCAAAACAAGTTTACAATAGTTACTATGTTATGTATGCAGTGTTTCCACGATGAGGGGAAGTTCCAAAAATGCATACCTACCTAGAATTCAATACATAAAATGGGCAGACAGAAAGTAGCCCCATTCCCGCCGGTGGGACCAATTCACGAGCATGACGCATGACCCAGCCGTTGCTTCGCTCAACCATATTTGAGGGAACGTAACAACCCGCATCACACGACATCACCACAGAAATTTTTAAAGGCATTGAGATAGAGAATAGCCTTTCTGGTCCAGGCGTGGTTGCACATTTCATCACAATATCTCCCATTGCTGAAGGTCACAACCCCTTTTCATCAAACAAATAATAGTGGAGGTTTTCTTGGGATAACAATGCAGGGAGGAAACAGCAGTGTTTCGACTTTCGTTAGCGGAATTTTTAAGCTATTGCATAGCTTTTATCGCGGGCTTTGAACTAGGACAAACAGTTTCAGCGCGGCGACCGAATCAATAAATTCCGTAACGAAAATAAACCTAACACCGTCGTTCAGTAAGCGTTCAACATTTTAGAGATTCACAAGTAGCTCTGTTTGGCGCAGTGGGCGAGCGACCGCTTTCTGTACGATGTCGCAGGTTCGAATCTCACTCGCGAAGTAGTGACAGTGCGCTTTTCTTGTTTGTTTTTTAATTATTTTTTTGCATAATTTTTATTATGCAAAAAAAAATATTGCATAAATATTATAATTGCATAAGTTGATAAAAAATGTTATGCCATAGCTTTACCGCGGCAGTCCCCGAGTGCCACTTAATTTTTTTTGTAACTTACCTCCTGAGCCTGCATAGGGAACTTTACTTTAATCGGTTGCCTGGTCGCCAGTATACTGTGACACCTCGCTATGCATATGGGCAGCATGCCATACAGGGAGTAGTTCTGATGTCGCATCGTCCAGCTATTTATCGCGTCGTACAGTCGTAGCCAAGATGTCGTCTCGCACGCTATAAGGAGGCGCGAGTCGCTGCGCGCGTTCAAGTAGTTCTCGAATATTCCATCTATTATCCTACGACAACGACTTTTTTAAGAAACAAGTCTAATATGTAGTTATATACTTACAGAAGTAACAGAGAAGCAATGATAGCGTAGTGGTAAGGACTGTGGTCTCCTATTCGGGGGTCGCAGGTTCGATCCCAGGTACGCACCTCTGACTTTACGGCGTCATGTGCGTTTAAGCAATAAATATCACTTGCTTTCAATTTTACGACAATTTTAATTTGGAGCATTTTCATTACGTAAACGTATAAGATAGTCCAGTAAATAAAGCATTTAACCTCGCACTAAATTTCCGATCCATTTTTAATTTTTTTTAGGTTAAGGGTTACTCACTGACCATAAAAACACAAAATGCTGACAGATCCAGATGAAGCTTCGATCGCAACCTTAAGTTTTTGACCGATATCTCGGAAACTATCTACTTTATGGCAAAAGTTATTCAGACCTTTTTTTGTAGAGAATAAAATATTGCATCTTTTATTTCCTGTAAACTTTTTTGTAAAACTTACCGTTTACGATTTATGGCCCATTTAATGAACCGGTTTTTCGTGTGTGTGTGTGTGTGTGTGTGTGTTCCGAAACGAAACGAAAAACCGGTAACCCTTAACCTAAAAAAATTATTAAAATTGGATCGGAGTGCGAGGTTGACCAAAAAAAACGGCTTTATTTACTGGCCTAAGAGTACATACACGAAATTGAGCTCTACTATACTGTTATGGTTTTACTTTGATGGTAATGTCATCGTTTACTGTTTATAGTTAACTATCAAATCTTGTACTTAAGTACTTAAGAGTGACACAGGCCACTTTTTATCCCGGAAAAGAGTTCCCGCGGGATTTTTAAAATATAAATACATGCAGTCGAAGTCGCGGGCATCAGCTAGTATCCAATTTTTCGTAGACAGGTTATAGTTTAAAACTTTTTTTGGCTTACCCCTTGAATTACCCATCTGACATGTATTTAATTGTATTTACCATTCCGAACCAGTGCATAGTGGTAGATTCATTTATCTTATGCATAGACACAACAGCACTCGTAAAAGTTTATTCAAATAAAAAATATTTCTACTTTATTCTAATCGGCTTTGCTTCAGCTGTCCACAAGATAGATAAGCTACATTTTGTAACATTTTTGTTTTGATAAGAGCAACTGCTGAGTTTCTTACCGGCTCTTCTCAGCAGAATCAGCATTCCGAACCGGTGTTAGATTCCTGACTTGTCATAAGAGCCATAATTTGGCCTACATGAAATAAATGATTTTGAATTTTGAATAATACATTTGTATGAAGAAGAGAGTAAAACGGTGGTTTTCCAATCTACCTGTCGTATTCCCCTGCGGCTTGAACGGTCTTCAGGATCGCCTTAGGGTCGCCGTCGTTAAGGGTGAATATCGCTTGCAGCGCCTGCATCATACTCTTGGTGTTGTCTTTGGTGCCAATCGACGCATTTTCCACGTCCTCTATGTTCACCTGTGCGGTTAGTCCGAGTTTTAATTCGTTTGATCGTAATAGTAAACGATGACATTAGCGTCAAAGTAAAATGAACCATAATGGTATATCGATTTAAAGTGACAAATTCAATACACGATTTTAATTTGGAGCGTTTTTTTACGTATAAGAATACATACACGATATTGAGCTCGTAACTCAATACTGCTATAGTTTATTTTGCTTTGATGGTAATGTCAATGTTTACTATCTATAGTTAACTATCAAATCTTGCACTAAGCGTACTGTTTAAAAATTAGTTATGTATAAAAAAAGTCGTGTGGTGTCGTGGGACACTAGATAGGAACAAAGTTATTATTATAAAAATATTAATTTCAAGTTCTATTCGAGGTATGAAGAAGAAAATAATTATTCGGGTATACATTTTTTATCATGATTTTTTTATCGATAAAAATATAAATGACCCCAGGGAAGCCTAAATATCAGTTTTATAAAATATTAAAATTAAAATAATTTTATAAAATAAAAAATGAAAATAGGATTGCGCGCCCCCGGGTGGGCTCGAACCACCAGTCTTTCGGTTGGCGGCCGCGCGCGGGCCAATTGAGCCACGGGAGCGATGCACAACTTGTTGAAATTATTATATAAGATATTTTTTAGGCCATCAAAAAGTGTCGAAAGTGTCGTTACAACTTTTGGTCTTAATTTCCGTCTAGCCCCCTTTCGCAACGCGCGATAAGGAACTTGTTCCAAAAACTAGCTGATGCACGCGACTTCGTCCGCGTGGATTAAGTTTTTAAAATATCGTGAGAATTTTTTGATTTTCTGGGATGAAAAGTATTAATCCTGGGCTATCATTATTCCAAATTTCAAAATCAGTTCATTCATTGTAACGTGAAAGAGTACAAACATCCATCCGCATTCCGCCCATACATCCATCCTCACAAACTTTCACATCTATAATACTAGATGACTAGATGATGGCCGCGACTTCGTCCGCGTGAATTAAGGTTTTTTAATTCCCGCGGGAACTCTGTAATTTTCCGGGATAAAAAGTAGCTTAGGTGTTAATCCTGGGTAGTGCATACACTATCTCCATTCCAAATTTCAGCCAAATCGGTTAATTCGTTGTGGAGTTATAGAGTAACAATAAACAAACATCTATCCAAACATCCGTCCATCCAAACATCCGTACATTCTCACAAACTTTCACACTTATAATATATAATTCTCACCTGCGCCTTAGCCCTGGCTTTGAGGAAGCTCAGCACGTGTAAAGCGGCCCTAATGTCGCCCTGAGCCCGCGCCGCTAAGGCCGCCACCACACGCGGCTGTATCCGCAGCTGCTCGCACTTTGCCACGATCGCCAGCCGCGCGGCGAGGCGCGCCGAACTTATCGATCCTACTGTCACTATCAGGGATACAGGCCTGGGAATTAAAAAAAAAAATTAGCTGTCATAGGGACTGCCGATAGAAGAGAAAACTAAATTCCTAAGAGCGTTATTGTCTTATAACAGGGAGGTCTCGGGTTCGATTCCCGGCGGGATCAATTTGGGAATTTATTATTTCTGAATTGTCTCTGGTCTGGTCTGGTGGGAGGCTTTGGCCGTGGCTAGTTACCACCCTACCGTCAAAGACGTGCCGCCAAGCGATTTAGCGTTCCGGCACGATGGCGTGTAGAAACCAATTAGGGGTACGGGTTGAATTCTCACTGCCATACCCCTTCCAAGTTAGCCCGCTACCATCTTAGACTGCATCGTCATTTACCATCAGGTGAGATTGCAGTCAAGGACTAGCTTGTCATCGAATAAAAAAAAAACTAAGTGCCTGTGCCCGTGCCAGTGCCTTGAGTCCCTCATACAAGTTTGTATACTAATAACGCACGGAGGTACAGTGCCACAAGTATAAGTTGGCGGTGGCGTTTTGAGGAACTAATTCGGTCATCCAATTTTTATACTATTTGTCCATGACCATCTTGAAAATTCACTATTGGATCTCGTTGTGTGCTGTTGCGTTTATTGTGTAAATTAAAAATGTTTTTTCCCAAATTTAGTCTCATGTTCTATACAATGGCAATAGTAATGTTGAGCACAGTGGCGCACAGCTGCGCCAAGTTATACTTGTCGCACTGTATAATCTATGTGTACGTATATATAGCTCAAAGAAATCGTTACGCGTGACGCGTCACTCGTTACGGTCACGATGACGCGAAATCAATGTTTTTTGCTCACCCAAAAAAGTGCTCAACGCGCCTAAAGAAGTTTTCACTTCAAAAATGTTTGTGAAATGATAAAAACACATTATATACGCACATTGTACATCTTCGTCTTCTTCTTTGTCAACCGATAGACGTCCACTGCTGGACAAATGTCTCTTGCATGGACTTCCACAGGCCCCGGTCTTGCGCCGCCTGAATCCAGCGGCTTCCTGCGACTCGTTTGATGTCGTCGGTCCACCTGGTGGGAGGGTCTAGCCAACACAGCGCTTTCCGGTGCGGGTTCGCTCCTCCAGCACCTTGGGACCCCAAGGACCATCAACTTTTCGAAATATGTACCCCGCCCATTTCTCTCGGCCCTTTGTGCTTGGAGTGTCCTTGCAAGATCGAATAATAAATGAGGAGATCCGTAGGAAAACTAAAGTCATTGACATAGCTCAGTCGCGAAACTGAAGTGGAAATGGGCGTGGCACATCGTTTGAATGAAAGTTACAATATGCACACACGTAAACATACACAAAATCACACGCACAAGTATACCTTCGATCATTACCGTACCTTAACGGCCTCAACGACGTGGCATATAAGTCGTTGCATATAGCAATGACGGGCCTCTTCAAGGGATGCGACTTGGATTTCTTTTTATCGTCTTTCTTACCGGCAGTGGCGGTACACCATTTGACTAACAACTCCACTGTTTGTATTGGTGCACCATCTATTTCGTCTGAAAAGTATAAATATAAAACATTCTTTTTATTCATAATACTACTAGCTGATGCTCGCGACTTCGTCCGCGTGGATTTAGTTTTTAAAATCTCTCGGGAACTCGTTGATTTTCCGGGATAAAAAGTTTATGTCACTCTCCAGGTCCTCAACTATACCCATGCAAAAAATCACGTCGATCCGTAGCTCTGTTGCGGCGTGATTGAAAGTCAAACACACTTTCGCATTTATAATATTAGTAAGGATAAAAATTTATATCATAAATGCGGGAGTCTTTGTTTGTTCTTCAATCATGCAGCAACGAAACAACGGTTTAACTTGATTTTATGTATGGATATTTGTTATAAAATATTTTTAACTGGAGTTCTATTGTACCAAGACCAGGCCTGTAATTTGACAACAGTCCTAATAATAGAATAGAAATATTTTTTTATTTGAATAAAATTTTACAAGTGCTTTTGAATAGTCGATGAATCTACCACTGGTTCAGAATGCAGTTCCTGCCGAGAAGAACCAGCAAGAAACTGGGCGGTTGCTCTTTTCAAAATAGTTTACAATAGGTACTATGCTATGTATGCAGTGTTTCCACAGTGAGAATTTCCAAAAATGCATACCTACTAACAATTCAATACATGTTAAGACGGGCAGACAGAAAGAAGCCCCATTCCCGCCGGTGGAACCCGTTCACGAGCATGACGCATGACATGACACGAGTTTGAAAACACTGATTAAATAGATATTTTAGTTGAATGATCCTTTTATTAGAACGATTGCAAAGCTGGATAATAATAATAATCCATTCATTAATCAATTAAGGTTAAACATTACCTAGTATAAGACAGTTGGGTCTTCTATCTGCATCTAAAACGGATCTCATAAGCGTAGCACTCTGAAGTGCCATCTGAAACGCTTCTGTGCTTCTTTCGTCCGAAGCGTTCAGTTCCACTGGCCTGTAACCTGTCAATTATATTATATATAGCACTGCGTAACTTAAGTGCGTCAAGTAACACTTATGTGTGTAAATGATTGTATGAAGGATACATAAAAACATTCACAGCACTAGTATATATAAAGAATTTTAAAGGAAAACTATCACTGCTAAGTAGGGTTCATTAGTTAAAGAGTTATATCTATTTTTTCTAAGTTAGGTATTACACGTAGTGTAAGTTAACCATAGAACTCAAAATATATTCAATTTTCAATCAAATTAAAGCACTATCCTAGGTCAGCAATAATATTTGTGACTAGCAACTACAGAACCCTACACTGCGTGTGGCCCGACACGCACTTGGCCGGATCTATTAATGCCCTATTAAGTTACACTTAACTTTTAAACTCATAAAAGAAGAAGTAGTTTCTTTTCTATTAGTCCAATCAAAGAAAAGGCGAAAATGATTTCTTTCTTGCCTTTCCATAATATAATCGATGAACAGGCAAGAATTATATTTTCTCGCATCTTTAATCAATTCATATACGCACTTTGAACTTTTTCTCCCTATCCGTTGAACTAAACTGGACCGCAAAGAAAAAGGGTCGATTAGAAAATCCTCAATATCTTCAAAAGTGACTGACCTAGAAAGACTAAATTAAAGAATATATTTTAATGTGCATAGATTAAAATAAAAAAAAAACGAATTCAAGCTTTTTATTTTTAATAAATGTAAAATAAATGAAAATACGTAGTTTTTCATTTTGAAGATTTCTAACCAACCCTTTTTATTTGCTGCCCAATTTACTGTATTTTTTGGAAATATTATTATCAACTTTAAAATGTAATCCAAATTCACATTAATAAATTTAAAACTTTAAATAGTACCACTAGAAATCGATAGGGTAAAAAGGTGTACCTGCAAGCTTAGCCAGTAGATGTGCTAAAGTGGTCTTGCCCACGCCTGGAGGCCCACACAATAAAGCCACCTTATGATGCGGCCGGCCATCTTCGTCTACTTCAGGTTCGTTTTCTTTCTTGCCTTTCCATTTGTTGCTCAGCTGGAACTGACCGGTGCGTTTACTGAACGAGTTGCGGTGCTGTGGTTCTTTGGTTTTTACATCTTTTTTGAAAACTACCTGCAATAATCAAAGATTCATTTGTAAGATTAATATTTATTGTCCAATCCTAATTGGAGAGTAGCGGTAGATTCATTTGACGATACAAAAACACTTTGTAAAAGTTTTTTGGAACGAAGTTCCTTTTCGGACGGTTTGGCAGATGGAGGCTAGGCGAAAAAAAGTGTAAGAATTTTCAGCCACGACCTTGTTGTCTTCGTTTTTACATTTACACATTACACACGCTCCATCATAGCTTTGGTGGCGTAGCGGCTAAGCGTAGAAGTGAAACTATCGGTTCGGGGTTCAAATCCTAACTTCAGATCATGACTTTTTTCTTTTTTTAATTTTTGGAAGTCTTATAGAAGAGAAATTCCAAAAAAAATATTTGCGGCAAAATTTACAAACGCTATCTATTGTGGGCAGCGTGAACTTGCTTTAATGTCTCCTTATTTTTTACGAGAGTTCTAACATGTGGCGAGAGATGCCGTTGATTCTGTTGTTTTTTAAAAACCGCTCGGCCGATTTCGATAAAATTTAAATGGGTCTAACTGGGAATTTTCCAAATCAGTTGAGGCGTCTTCGACTAATCGGTGAACATACATAAAAAAAAAGATTCCGAAGACTTGAGAACCTCCTCCTTTTTTGAAGTCGGTTAAATAAATGATATTTGATTTCTGTTACCTTATCCCACAAATGCAACCAATGCAACAGGGCTCTATTGACAGGTTCCTCAGATAACAGGTCGATGTATGATTTGGGGCGGTACCTCTCCACCCATAAATCACTTGCTTCATTCTCATCCACTGCTACTTCTTGGACAGATTGATTGGATTCCTTCTGTTGACTCTTTGCTTCTAACTGTAACACAATGTATCATAAAAATTTGTAGTTTCAAATTATACTAATATTATAAATACGGAAGTGTGGTTGTTTGTTGGTTTGTCCTTCAACCACGCCGCAACAGGGCCACGGATCGGCGTGATTTTTTGTATAGTTGAGGACCTGGAGAGTGACAGACTACTTTTTATCCTGGAAAATCAAAGTTCCCAAGGGATTAAAAAATTCACGCGGAAGAAGTCTCGGTCATCGGCTAATAAGAAAAGAATAATAAGATAACAATCTTATTAATTACTGAAAAGCTACTAAGAAAACCTGAAGGCAGTGAATACTTTAAATCTAAGATCTCTTTTGATGACCTCCCTGGCGCAGCTGTGAGCGGTTTATTTGGGAGGTCTTGGGTTCGATTCCCGGCGGGGTCATTTTGGGAATTTATGATTTCTGAATTGTCTTTGTTTTGGTCTGGTGGGAAGCTTGGCCGTGGCTAGTTACCACCCTTCCGTCAAAGACGTGCCGCCAAGCGATTTAGCATTCAGGCATGTAGAAACTGATTAGCCATGGATTCAATGTGTACCACCATACCCCTTCCAAGTTAGCCCGCTACCATCTTAGACTGCATTGTCACTTACCATCAGGTGAGATCGCATTTATAAAATAACTGTTAACCAGATACTTTAAAAAGTTAATCTAGGTCTTCTGCTATAGGGAGAAGGCTGGTTATCCTCAGGTCTAAAAAACTAGCTGGATAACCAATTTTTGATCTTCTCTTCTTGTTGGTTAACAAATAACAATGCATCTCAAGTTTTTACGCCTGTTTGGATACTTCATTGTGTTGCTATGGAAGCAACTTACAATTTTCCTAGCTTCTTCCCAGGTAGCTGCATATTGCCCTTGCAAAGATATCTTCTCTGAAAATCTGTCCAGAGACTCTTCCCATGATTCTTCAGACTCCAAACGAACATAAACTCTCTCCCCATCCCATTTGGTAAAAGGTACAAATGGCCATCTGTGAACATGCAAATATCCTTGTGTCACTATTTTCAGAATCTATAAGTGCTGGATATCTAAAATGTCATCATCTTCAGCAACCCATTAATACACTACTGAGCGCAGGTCTCCTCTCAGAGAAGGGTTAAAGGCCATAGTCCACCACACTGGCCCAATGCGTTTTGGCAGACTTCACACACCTTTGAAAACATTATGGAGAACTCTCAGGTATGCAAGTTTCCTCATGATATTTTCCTTCACCTATGAAGCATGTTACATTTAATTGCTTAATCACATCCCTCCAAAAAGTTGGAGGTGTGTGCCCAGACTCAAACCTGCAACTCCCAAATAGGAGACTGCAGTGCGAACCACTAGGTTATTACTGCTTTGAAGTGCAACCAACAGGTTAAGACAATTTTGAAGTTGGGGATGGCCTTAAAACTGCGTATATCCTCAGTTTGAAGAACTAAAAGTCAACATCTCCTGAAGATGCTCCGGTGTCGGGGCGAAACATGCGTCAAGAATAGTATAAGTCTTGTGTGGTGGTGCATGTGAGTGGTGGTGGCATTGCTAGCTTGGGAAATCAGCTTTCTTGCTTGGTTGGGAACGTGAGCGGTGCTTGGCTTGTTACTGCATGTTTGACCATACAGATTTATTTTCTGTTGGCGGATTATAGCAAAATAATTTTTATCTTTTCTTGCTAATCATGAACTTCCGCAAAGTAACGCCTGCTTCTATCCAAAGTAGTAAAACACAAACCTTGGTATATTCCTCGTAAGATTCTCCCTTATATTAAAATTAGGTTTCTTATCCATATAACCTCCAGTTGAAGGTTCGGCCAACATCTGTCTGAGCTTCCTACCTTCAATAATTTTATTGATCAAGTCCAAATCATTTTCTTCCTCAGTCTTTTGCCTTTTACTTGGCAATTCAAAGTTATCAAAGTCTATATCATTAATATCACCAAATAAGTCCTCTGCTGTACGTTTATTTGATATGTTTACATTTATCGGAGTTAGCAAATCATCTCTTTGATTTGATAAAGTTTCATTTTCTGGAGTCAGTATATTGTGTCTTTGAATTGATACATTTTCTGCTGTAAATACATCTTCCAAAGGTTGTAAGCTTTGTGATAAGCTTATTGAAGTATCGTGGTTTTGGTTGTTTTCTGTGCTATTTTTGGTGATTGTGGAATTTTTTGAGACTGGACTAGAAAAGTCAAGACTCCTTTTAGCTGGGTTTATGTTTTTTCGGACTGGATTTGTAGCTGAAATAATCAAACATAAAACTTATTAAAAATAAACCAATGTGATGTGTACTAGCCTGAAGCTCTAGTACACATAATATGTAGACTTTGCCAGTACTTTGTGAAGAATTGAAATACTGTAGCATATTATATTACGGTTAACGGTGAAGGAAAACATCGTGAGGAAACCTGCACACCTGAGAGTTCTCTATAATGTTCTCTAAGGTGTGTGAAGTCTGCCAATTCGCATTGGGCCAGTGTGGTGGACTATGGCCTATAACCCTTCTCTGAGAGGAGACCTGCGCTTAGTAGTGAGCCGTTGATGGGTTGTTGATGATGATGATGATGATTATAGTACTGTCCCTTTTTAGAGCATTAACAAACCATCCATCTAGAGAAAGTGGAGACCTCATACAAACTGAGGATGCTACATTTAATCCAGACAAGAACGTCAAGAAAGTGCTGCTGTTTGTGGCTGCAACGATCAAGGAAATCTAAGATAGTGGCAAGCACTAAGGTTGGAATCACATCTGTGCGCATCGATTCGCATTTTATCCAGACAATACTTTTGTCAGTAATAGTCTTAAGAAAAATGAGTTTTGTATGGACGAAATGCGAATCGATGCGCAGTGCGCACAGAGGTGATTTCAGCCTAACATAGCAATCCAAAGATTAATTAAGCAGTATAAATGGCTTCATATTTTAATTTTTAGGTTATATTTTAAGTATGTAAAAACTAATAGATTGTCTACCCGTATCATCGTCTATTTCACGTAGCAGTTCAAGATCATCCGCGTACATGAGCTCATATTCTTCGTCAGGGTCTGGATAGTCACCCATTTTGTACTTTTAAGTAGAAATCCTAGATTTATGAAGACTTATTTGATGAAAGACCTCACTGTACCGAAGTTTTTCACTTAATTATTGACTCTAAAACTAAACGATTATTGAACACTAGTTTTTAATATTTTTTTAGGAAATAGGTGCCTACAGAAAACAAATAAACAAAACTTGAAAACATTCAAACATCAAATCCGAAAGCCGCCAAAACGTAGCGCCAAAATCTCGCACACAGACTGCCTTAGTCAGCTGCATGTCAGCTGACAGCACAGAACAGAAAGAAGGCTTTGTAAGTCTGTGTTTGACACTGGCTGTATCATGGAACTAGGAATTACGAATATGGGCTGTATACTTTATTCCTAGGCCTGGGCCCTGATTCGGTAACTCAGTTGCTATCATAAAATGATAGCCACTGACATGTATTTTTCATCCATTGAAGGTTTGCTACGAAAATGATACTTTTATTTTCATAGCAAACCTTCGATGGATAAAATTATATGTCATTGGTGGCTATCATTTTTTGATAGCAATTGAGTTACCGAATCAGGGCCCAGGCCTAGGAATAAACTATACAGCCCATATTCGTAATTCCTAGTTCCATGATACAGCCAGTGTCAAACACAGACTTACAAAGCCTTCTTTCTGTTCTGTGCTGTCAGCTGACATGCAGCTGACTAAGGCAGTCTGTGTGCGAGATTTTGGCGCTACGTTTTGGCGGCTTTCGGATTTGATGTTTGTATGTTTTCAAGTTTTGTTTATTTGTTTTCTGTAGGCACCTATTTCCTAAAAAAATATTAAAAACTAGTGTTCAACTTCAACAGAATCAGGGCCATGGACGTAATAAACCGTAGTCGTAATTCCTAGTTCCATATTTTATTAAACATTTACGTCCATGTTCGTATTCAGAGATAGTTATGTGTGGTATAAACCTATGGTATAAACATGGTATAAACGGTTACAAGTTACCGCGGGTGGCGGGATTGATTGTTAGGATTTGAACAGTCAAAGTATGTGTGGATGTGTGGCCAATGAGTGACGATCGCAATCACCTCACACTCCCTCAATACTGGCTAAAATATTCTACTAATTAGTGATGTGAACCGGTTTTAAAAAAACCTAAAAAATACCGGTTTTCGTAAAAACCGATAAACACCGGTTTTCGTTTACTGAAACCGAATATTTTTCTCTCTCTACTTTGATCTCGCGGGGATGCTCGCATTCGAAGACGGATTTTGGACGAGAAGACATCTCGGAGCTTTCCGAACGCTGCCCAGCCGAGATGGATTCGAAGGTTGATCTCTTTCTAGAAATTGAACCTACTAGCTTGCAGAATTGTACAAAATAGTTTAACAAATGTACTAAAATACAAAATGTAAATACTTTTTTGATCGACCTATTTCAAATGCAAAATAACAAATAGTGTTTTGTATTTCGGCTTGGCTCGGCTCGGCTCGGCTCGGCTCGGCTCGGCTCGGCTCGGCTCGGTTTGGCTAGGCTCGGTTCGGCACGGTTCAGCTCGGCTTGGCTCGGCACGACTCGGCTCGGCTCGGCTCAGCTCGGCTCGGCTCGGCTCGCCTGGCTCGGTTCGGCTAGGCTCGGCACGACTCGTCTCGTCTCGTCTTAACTTGTCTTGTTGTTGTATTGTGTTGCATTGATTACAAGCATGCTTTGGTATAAATACGGGTAGCATGCCTTGCGTTTCATTCTCGCTCGAGACGTCGGACCGTTCGGAGCTCGGCTTGGCACGGCTCGGCTCGGTTCGGCTCGGCTTGGCTCGGCTCGTCTTAACTTGTCTTGTTGTTATATTATGTTGCATTGATTACAAGCATGCTTTGGTATGAATAAGGGTGGCTGATGCCTTGCGTGTCATTCTCGCTCCAGACGTTGGACCGTTCGGACTTTCGGAGGCTCAGCTCGGCTCAGCTGCCGCTGCTCTGCCGTGGACGTCGGAGCCTGTCGCAGCGCAGGCCACGGCGCGTCTGCGCCTCACCTGCTGGTGCCCTGCCATGTATGTCGCAGCGTCAGCCACGGCACGTCTGCGTCTCATCTGCCGAGCACGGTGCGTCTGCGCCAAACCTGATGGTGTGCTGCCGAACGCGTCGCAGCGCTGGACACGGCGCGTCTGCGCCTCACCAGCCGGTGCGCTGCCGAGCGCGTCGGAACAGCACAAGCCACGGTGTATCTGCGCTTCACCTGCCGGTGCCCTGCCATGCGCTTTGGAGTGTGTCGATGCGCTGGCCACGGTGCGTCTGCGCCTCACCTGCCGGTGCGCTGACAAGCGCGTTGGAACACGGCGCATCGTTGGCCACGGCCCGTCTGCACCTCAGCTGTCAAGCTCGCAGGGGCTTGTCGCAGTGCCAGCCACTGCGCGCCACTTGTCGGTGCGCTGGCGAGCACGTCACGTCCTGGCGCAGCACCAGCCGTGGTGTCACTGCGCACCACCAGTCTGCGCTGGCGAGCACGTCGGGGCGTATCGCAGCATCGGCCATGGCACGTCTGCGTCGGGTCTGGCCTCGCTTGGTCTCATCTGGTCTCGTCTGGCTCCTCTGGTCTCATCTCTCTGGTTTAGTTTCCTCTTGTCTGGTCTGGCCTCGCTAGGTCTCGTCTCGTCTCGCCTGGTCTCATCTGGTCTGGTTTCGTCTGGTCTCGTCTGGTCTGGTCTCTCTGGTCTAGTTTCGTCTTGTCTGGTCTGACCTCGCCAGGTCTGGTCCCATCTGGTCTTGTCTGGTCTTGTGTGGTCTCTAGTCTGGTCTGGTCTGGTCTGGTCTTGTCTCGTCTGGTCTGGTCTTGTCTCGTCCAGTCTGGTCTTGTCTCGTCTGCCTTCATCGTTTCTTCTCGTCTGGTCTCTCGTCTGTACTTGTCTGGTCTTGTCTAGTCACGTCTGGTCCTGCCTGGTCTAGTCTGGTCTCGTCTGCTCTGGTCTTTTCTGGTCTTGTGTGGTCTCATCTAGTCTGGTCTGGTCTGGTCTCGTCTGGTCTGGTCTGGTCTTGTCTCGTCTGGTCTTGTCTGGTCTCGTATGGTCTCATCTATTCTCGTCTGGTCTGGTCTGGTCTCGTCTGGTCTTGTTTAGCCACGTCTGGTCTCATCTGGTCTCATCTGGTCTCGTCTGGTCTCGTTAATGATTTGTGATGAGATATGTTATTAGTGATAAGCGATAAGATATGTTAATAGTGATAAGCAATAAAATAAGAAATTATTGTTTAGCGATAAGATAATTTATTAGTGATAAGCCTTAATATATGGCCTTACCTGCCGGTGCTGTGTCTAACACGCAGGGGCGTGTCGCAGCTCCAGCCACAGCACGTCCGCGCCTCATCTATCTGTGTGCTGCCGGGCACGCAGGGGTGTGTCGCAGCGCTGGCCACGGCATCTGCGCCACACCTGCTAGTTCGCTGCCGAGTACGGAGAGGCATGTCGCAGCGCCGGCCACGGCACGTCTGCGCCTAACCTGCCATTGCGCTGTCGAGCTCGCAGGGGATTGTCGCAGTGCCAGCCTCGGCGCCACTGTGCGCCACCTCTCGGTGTGCGTGCGAGTCACTTCCTGACGCAACGCCAGCCGTGGCGCCACAGCACGCCACTTGTCTGCACTGGCGAGCGCGTCACCTCCTGACACAGTGCCAGCCACGGTGCCACAGTGCGTCATCTGTCTGCACCTCACCTGCTGGTGCGCTGCCGAGCACGTCGTTGCATCTGCGCCTCACATGCTGGTGCGCTGCAGTGCGCGTTGGAGCGCGTCGCAGCGCTGGCCACGGCACATCTGCGCCCGACCTGCTGGTGCGTTGCCGAGCGCGTTGGAGCACTTCGCAGCGCCGGCCACGGCACGTCTGCGCCTCACCAGCCAGTGAGCTGCCGAGCGCGTTGGAGCACTTCGCAGCGCCGGCCACGGCGCGTCTGCGTCTCACCAGCCGATGCGCTGCCGAGCACGCAGGAGCATGTCGCAGCGTCGGCCAGGGTGCGTCTGCGCCTCACCTGCTGGTGCGCTGCTGAGCAAGCAGGAGCATGTCGCAGCGTCGGCCAGGGTGCGTCTGCGCATCACCTGCTGGTGCGCTGCTGAGCATGTAGTTGCACAGCGCCGACCACGATACATCTGCGCTTCACATGCTGGTGCACTGCAGTGCGCAATTGAGCGTGTCGCAGCGCTGGCCATGGCGCGTCTGCGCCTCACCTGCTGGTGCGTTGCCGAGCGTATGGGAGCGCAGCGCCGACAACGGCTCGTTTGCGCGTCACTTGCGGGTGTGCTGCCGAGCGCATTGGAGCACTTCGCAGCGCCGGCCACGGCGCGTCTGCGTCTCACCAGCCGCTGCGCTGCCGAGCACGCAGGAGCATGTCGCAGCGTCGGCCAGGGTGCGTCTGCGCCTCACCTGCTGGTGCGCTGCTGAGCACGCAGGAGCATGTTGCAGCGTCGGCCACTGTGTGTACGCCTCACCTACCGGTGCGTTACTGAGCACGCAGAGGACCGTCGCAACGCTGGCCACGGCGCGTCTGCGCCTCACCTGTTGGTGCGCTGTCGAACACGTGGGGGCGCGTAGTAGCGCCGGCCACGGTGCGTCTGCGCCTCACCTGATGGTGCTCTACTTGGGCACGGCTCGGCTCGGATTTGTCTTGTCTTGTTGTTGTATTGTAGTGCATTATCTTGTAGTTGTATTGTTGCATTGAAAACAAGCATGCTTATTATTATACCATAAATACGGGTGGCTGATGCCTTGCGTCTGCGTGTCATTCTTGCTCTAGATGGTGGACCGTTAGCAGCTCGGGTCAGCACGGCTCATCTGCCGGTGCGCTGCGGAGCTTGTCGCAGTGCCAGCCACGGCACGTCTGCGCCTCACCTGCTGGTGCGCTGTCGAACACGCAGAGGTGTGTCGCAGGGCCGGCCACGGCACGTCTACGCCTCACCTGGCAGTGAGCTGCCTGCGCGCGTTGGAGCGCGTCACAGCGCTGGCCACGGCGCGTCTGCGTCTCACCTGTTGATGCGCTGCCGAGCGCGTCGTTGCACAGCGTCGGCCACGGCGCGTCTGCGCCTCACCTGCTGGTGCGTTGCCGAGCGTATGGGAGCGCAGTGCCGACAACGGCTCGTGTGAGCCTCACCTGCTGGTGTGCTGCCGATCGCGTTGGAGTACATCGCAGCGCTGGCCACGGCACGTCTGCGCCTCACCAGCCGATGCGCTGCCGAGCACGCAGGGGCATGTCGCAGCGTCGGCTATGGTGCAGCACCGGCCACGGCGCGTCTGCGTCTCACCAGCCGATGCGCTGCCGAGCACGCATGAGCATGTCGCAGCGTCGGCCAGGGTGCGTCTGCGCCTCACCTGCTGGTGCGCTGCTGAGCACGCAGGAGCATGTCGCAGCGTCGGCCAGAGTGCGTCTGCGCATCACCTGCTGGTGCGCTGCTGAGCATGTAGTTGCACAGCGCCGACCACGATGCATCTGCGCTTCATATGCTGGTGCACTGCAGTGCGCAATTGAGCGTGTCGCAGCGCTGGCCACGGCGCGTCTGCGCCTCACCTGCTGGTGCGTTGCCGAGCGTATGGGAGCGCAGCACCGACAACGGCTCGTGTGCGCGTCACTTGCGGGTGTGCTGCCGAGCGCATTGGAGCACTTCGCAGCGCCGGCCACGGCACGTCTGCGCCTCACCAGCCGATGCGCTGCCGAGCACGCAGGGGCATGTCGCAGCGTCGGCCATAGCGCAGCGTCGGCCATGGCGCAGCGTCGGCCATGGCGCAGCGTCGGCCATGGCGCGTCTGCGTCTCTCCAGCCAATGCGCTGCCGAGCACGCAGGAGCATGTCGCAGCGTCGGCCAGGGTGCGTCTGCGCCTCACCTGCTGGTGCGCTGCTGAGCACGCAGGAGCATGTCGCAGCGTCGGCCAGGGTGCGTCTGCGCCTCACCTGCTGGTGCGCTGCTGAGCATGTCGTTGCACAGCGCCGACCACGATGCATCTGCGCCTCACATGCTGGTGCACTGCAGTGCGCAATTGAGCGTGTCGCAGCGCTGGCCACGGCGCGTCTGCGTCTCACCTGCTGGTGCGTTGCCGAGCGTATGGGAGCGCAGCGCCGACAACGGCTCGTGTGCGCCTCACTTGCCGGTGTGCTGCCGAGCGCGTTGGAGTACTTCTCAGCGCCGGCCACGGCACGTCTGCGCCTCACCTGCTCGTGCGCTGCTGAGCGCGTCAAAGCGCAGCGCCGCCCACTGTGCGTCTACGCCTCACCTACCGGTGCGTTACTGAGCACGCAGAGGACCGTCGCAACGCTGGCCACGGCGCGTCTGCGCCTCACCTGCTGGTGCGCTGTCGAACACGTGGGGGCGCGTAGTAGCGCTAGCCATGGCGCGTCTGCGCCTCACCTGCTGGTGCATTGCCGAGCGTATGGGAGTGCAGCGCCGACAACGGCTCGTGTGCGCCTCACCTGCCGGTGTGCTGCCGAGCGCGTTGGAGCACTTCGCAGCGCCGGCCACGGCACGTCTGCGCCTCACCTGCTCGTGCGCTGCTGAACGCGTCGAAGCGCAGCGCCGGCCACTGTGCGTCTACGCCTCACCTACCGGTGTGTTACTGAGCACGCAGAGGCGTGTCTGTGCGCTGCCGTGCGCGTTGGAGCACAGCGCAGCGCCGTTTACGGC
Source organism: Oeneis ivallda (assembly GCA_029955525.1). Classification (NCBI taxonomy): domain Eukaryota; kingdom Metazoa; phylum Arthropoda; class Insecta; order Lepidoptera; family Nymphalidae; genus Oeneis; species Oeneis ivallda. The sequence goes on along the minus strand of JARPMR010000019.1, from coordinate 19,001,071 downwards.
GCGTCTGCCTCTCACCTGCCGGTGCGCGTTGGAGCACGGCGCATCGTCAGTCACGGCGCGTCTCCGCCTCACCTGCCAAACACGCAGAGGCGTGACGCAGTGCCGGCCACGGCAAATCTGCGCCTCACCTGCCATTGCGCTGCTGAACGCGTCGAAGCGCAGCGCCGCCCACTGTGCGCCTCACCTACCGGTGCCTTACTGAGCACGCAGAGGACCGTCGCAACGCTGGCCACGGCGCGTCTGCGCCTCACCTGCTGGTGCGCTGTCGAACACGTGGGGGCGCGTAGTAGCGCCGGCCACGGTGCGTCTGCGCCTCACCTGCTGGTGCTCTACTTGCGCACGGCTCGGCTCGGATTTGTCTTGCCTTGTTGTTGTATTGTAGTGCATTATCTTGTAGTTGTATTGTTGTGTACGTCTACGCCTCACCTGGCAGTGAGCTGCCTGCGCGCGTTGGAGCGCGTCGCAGCGCTGGCCACGGCGCGTCTGCGCCTCACCTGTTGATGCGCTGCCGAGCGCGTCGTTGCACAGCGTCGGCCACGGCGCGTCTGCGCCTCACCTGCTGGTGCATTGCCGAGCGTATGGGAGTGCAGCGCCGACAACGGCTCGTGTGAGCTTCACCTGCCTGTGTGCTGCCGAGCGCGTTGGAGCGCGTCGCAGCGCTGGCCACTGCGCGTCTGCGCCTCACCTGCTGGTGCGCTACCGAGCGCGTCGTTGCACAGCGCCGGCCACGATGCATCTGCGCCTCACATGCCGGTGTGCTGCAGTGCGCAATGGAGCGCGTCGCAGTGCTGGCCACGGCACGTCTGCGCCTAACCAGCCGATGTGCTGCCGAGCACGCAGGGGCGTATCGCAGCGTCGGCCACGGCGCGTCTGCGCCTCACCTGCTGGTGCGCTGCTGAGCACGTCGTTGCACAGCGCCGATCACGATGCATCTGCGCCTCACATGCTGGTGCACTGCAGTGCGCAATTGAGCATGTCGCAGCGCTGGCCACGGCGCGTCTGCGCCCCACCTGCTGGTGCGTTGCCGAGCGTATGGGAGCGCAGCGCCAACTACGGTTCGTCTGCGCCGCACCTGCTGGTGCGCTGCCGTGCGCGTTGGAGCATGGCGCAGCGCTGGCCACGGTGCGTCTGCACCTCACCTGCCTATGTGCTGCCGAGCACGCAGAGGCGTCTCGCAGCACCGGCCACAGCGCGTCTGCCCCTCACCTGTCGGTGCGCGTTGGAGCACGGCGCATCGTCAGTCATGGCGCGTCTCCGCCTCACCTGCCAAACACGCAGAGGCGTGACGCAGTGCCGGCCACGGCAAATCTGCGCCTCACCTGCCATTGCGCTGTCGAGCTCGCAGGGACCTGTCGCAGTGCCACGGTGCGACTGCGCGCCACCTGTCGGTGCGCTGGCGAGCGCGTCACTTCCTGACGCAGCGCCAGGCACGGTGCCACTGCGTGTCACCTGTCTGCGGTGTCACCTGTCTGCTGCCTCGTTTCGGGCCTCGTCAGGTCTGGTCGCGTCTGGTCTCGTCTGATCTCGTCTAGTCTCGTGTGGTCTGGTCTCGTCTGGTGTCGTCTGGGCTCGTCTGGTTCCTCTGGTTTCGTCTGGTCTAGTTTCGTCTCTCTGGTCTAGTTTCGTCTCTCTGGTCTAGTTTCGTCTCTCTGGTCTAGTTTCGTTTCGTCTGGTCTGGCCTCGCCAGGTCTCGCCAGGTCTGGTCTGGTCTCGTCTGGTCTTGTCTGGTCTTGTCTGGTCTTGTCTGGTCTTGTCTGGTCTGGTCTTGTCTTGTCTGGTCTTGTCTTGTCTGGTCTTATCTGATCTCGTCTGGTCTCGTATGGTCTCGTATGGTCTCGTATGACCTCGTATGGTCTCGTATGGTCTCGTATGGACTCGTATGGACTCGTCTGGTCTCGTCTGGTCTCGTCTGGTCTCGTCTGGTTTCGTCTGGTCTCGTCTGGTCTCGTCTGGTCTCATCTGGTCTCGTCTGGTCTCGTTATAGTGATTTGTGATAAGATATGTTTTGAGTAATTAGCGATAAGATAAGTAATTATTGATATGCATGCAATAACGTAAGTAATTGTTGATTAGCGATAAAATAAGTAATTAGTGGTAAGCGATAAGATATGTAATTATTAGCGATAATATGTAATACTTTGCGATTAGTAAAGAAATTAGTGATAAGCGATAAGATAAGTAATTAGTGATAAGCGATAAGATGTGAAATTAGTGATAAACTATAAGTAATTTGTGATAAGATATGTACTTAGTCATTAGTAATTAGCGATAAGATAAGTAATTAGTGATAAGCTATAAGATAAGTAACTAGTGATAAGCTATAAGTAACTAGTGATAAGCGATAAGATAAGTAATTAGTGATAAGCGATAATATAAGTAATTAGTGATAAAATATGTTATTAGTAATTAGCGATTAGTAAAATAATTAGTGATAAGCGATAAGAAAAGTAATACGCGATAAGATAAGAAATTATTGATTAGCGATAAGATAAGAAATTAGTAATAAACGGTAGGATAAGTAATTAGTGATAAGCTATAAGATAAGTAATTAGTGATAAGCGATAAGATAAAAAATTTGTGATAAGATATGTTTAGTAAATAGCGATTAGTTAAGTGATTAGTAATAAGCGATAAGATAAGTAATTAGTGATAAGATATAATGTTAATTAGCGATAACATAAGTAATTATTGATAAGCGATAAGATAAGTAATTAGTTATAAGCGATAAGATAAAAAATTAGTGATAAACGATAAGATAAGTAATAAGTGATAAGATATGTAGTTAGTCATTAGTAATTAGCGATAAGATAAGTAATTAGTGATAAGCTATAAGATAAGTAACTAGTGATAAGCGATAAGATAAGTAACTAGTTATAAGCGATAAGATAAAAAAATTGTGATAAGATTTGTCGTTAGTAAATAGCGATTAGTTAAGTAATTAGTAAATAAGCGATAAGATAAGTAATTAGTGATAAGATATGTTATTAGTAATTAGCAATAACATAAGTAATTAGTGATAAGCGATAAGATAAGTTATTAGTGATAAGCGATAAGATAAGAAATTAGTGATAAACGATAAGATAAGTAATAAGTGATAAGATATGTAGTTAGTCATTAGTAATTACCGATAAGCTATAAGATAAGTAACTAGTGATAAGCGATAAGATAAGTAATTAGTGATAAGCGATAAGATATGGCATTAGTTATAAGCGATAAGATAAGGAATTAGTTATAAGCGATAAGATAAGTAATTAGTGATAAGCTATAAAATAAGTAATTAGTAATAAGCGATAAGATGTGATTAGCGATAAGATGGGATTAGCGATAAGCGATAAGATAAGTAATTATTGACTTGCGATAAGATAAGTAAATAGTGAGTAGCGATAATTGACTATCGCTACAAATATTTTGACACGCTTAAGTCATAATAATTGTCAATTAATTTGTGCATTTTGATGACTACCCTCACGTTCAGATGGTGGTTTTTCTGTCGTGTTGTGGTTAAAATGATTAGATGTGAGGTCAGGGGCCGTTATAGGGGTGGTTGGAGACGGCTTTAGGTAGGGTTTCAGCGTTAAAGCCTGATTAGTTTTTCAGTAATAATTCCCGTTTCTGGACCATGGCTGTTGTGGCTATTTATTGATCAAATCAGTTCTCAGTTCTATGTAATAAATTGCTGTTCCAAATTATCCTGAAGTTTCGTTCAAGTAGCCCAAAGATCAGTCGAGAACTGATGCTGAATCTAAGAATTATCCCTCGCCCTTCACAAATCCCACATTGAATCTCGGTCACTCCGAAATACAGGATCCAAAAAAAAATTAGCGATAAGATAAGTAATTACTTAGTGATAAGTTTCTAAATAAAAATAAAAATAAATTAAACGTGTCCACCTGGTTTCATTTCCGTGGGAGGAAGCCGCAGCATTCCTCAGCAAAGGTAAGTCCAATTTGAACTTTTTCCTCAATCTACTATTTTGATTATAATACTTATAAGTTAGTCCGCTACCATCTTAGACTGCATCGTTACTTACCATCAGGTGAGATCGCAATCAAGGACTATCTTGTCATAGATAAAAAAAAAATTACTCAAAAATTTTCGATGTTTTGTTCTTTCTTTAAGAAAAATAAGAAAAAACCTAAGAATACCTATAAAAACCGATTTTTTTACAAAGTAATCAGTAAACACCGGTTATCAAACTTGTAATCGGTTCACATCACTACTACTAATATTATGCTGTGTGAGGCATGCTCAAAAACCATGGAACTAGGAATTACGACTACGTTCAAAAACGAAAACGAATTGACATTGATGCATTTTTTTTTTTATCGACCGAGCGAAGCGAAGGTCTTTGAGTTAACTAGGGCGATTTGCACTTGTCCGTCCGTCCGTCCGTCCGTCCGTCCGTCTGTCAGAGCCTTATAACTTTTGAATTACTGAACGTAATTACTTCAAATTTAGATATAATATGTAAACCGATGGCCTCCAGCCGAAAATGGCTTAAAAAGTTATAAAAATCTTTATTTCAGGGGGGCTCTCATAGAAGCGAATGCGAAGTAAAAAAAAAATCGCGTTACATAAAATTGTTACGTATCATTTTAAAGATAATTTTGAACTGAGTACAAAAATATTTTTTTTTTAATTTTTCCCTTAAAATTGACGAAATGGGGGGCTTTCAAAGTGGCGATTTTATACGCTCGCTTGAAGACGCTCTCTAGAAAAATCCGCTATGGATTTTCAAACTGATTTTATGTTTTTAGGTCACTTATATCCTGTACTTGAACAACAAATACTAAAATTATATGAATATTATAAAGAAACGAGATTATTTAATTTTTAATGGGCGTCAGTAATTCATATAGCATCAACATAGCTTCACAATAATGCTAATAGATGGCGCAGTCAGTAACTATTCCCATGGAACTACGAGTTAAATTCAATGTTTGATAAATAATTCAATGTTTTCACTAACGTTCCCTAACCTTTACGGGCTACCTATAAGTTAGGTGATTGATGTTTTCTGTCAACTTATTTATCACGATCCTGTACGGGACACCTAAAAGGATATTGGGACGGATGTTAGGACTTAGGATTGTATTTAGGAGCTACCTACGTTAAGAGACTCCTACTTAGGGGATGATTTAGGTATGTTTGGTGAAAACGGGCATAATAATAATGTCAGTTTTGGTTATCATGTATCGATTGAATGAATAATCATGGGATACCGTTACCGCGAGGTCTCAGTTCGGGGCGAACCACTAGTTTTAACTGGCTGTACGGCTCTGGGTTCCAGCCCTTCTGAGTTAGTTGTTGATGCATGGAAATATGAATTACGACTATGTCTTCCTACTTCCAGGGGTTGATGCCCATTGGCCATTTTTATTTTGATCTATGATTGATGCAGCACAATCCGCCCCGTAAGCCCCGTTGTTATAATTTTATTATTTTAGGGAGTAAGGGTGGAACCACATCTGTGAGGATCGATTCGCATTTATGCCGATGGTATAAGACACACTTGTAAGGATCGCGTCCTTACGGATCCGAAAGGATGCGTACGCGTCCTTACGGATCCGTAAGGATGCGTACGCGTCCTTACGGATCCGTAAGGATGCGTACGCATCCTTTCGGATCCGTAAGAAGGCGAAAGCCTATAAACATTGTTGTCGATGGTCGATGATGGCATCGATATTTTAATTGCTAGCTCAACCACGATATTAATCTTCTTCTACACAGAGGAAATGGATGCCAAAAATTGAAAAAGTCGCCGCCATATTGAAATTCTTTGTTTTTCGACCGATTTCGTTCAAATTCGATATTTGGGCTTCCCAGTGGTCAAGAAAGAGGAAATGGATTCCAAAAATTAAAAAAGTCGCCGCCATATTGAAATTCTTTGTTTTTCGACCGATTTCGTTCAAAATCGATATTTAGGCTTCCCTTGGGTCAAGAAAGAGAAAATAGATGCCAAAATTTTAAAAAGTCACCGCCATATTGAAATTCTTTGTAAATGGACCGATTTCGATCAAAATCGATATTTGGGCTTCCCTGGGGTCAAGAAAGAGGAAATCGTTGCCAAAATTATTAAAAGTCACTGCCATATTGAAATTCTTCGTTATTGGACCGATTTCGTTAAAAATCAATATTTAGGCTTCCCAGAGATCAAGTAAGAGGAAATTGATGCCAAAATATTAAAAAGTCAACGCCATATTGAAATTCTTTGTTATTGGACCGATTTCGTTCAAAATCGATATTTGGGCTTCCCTGGGGTCAAATAAGAGAAAATGATTGGCAAAATTATAAAAAGTCGGCGCCATATTGAAATTCTTTGTTATTGGACCGATTTCGTTCAAAATCGATATTTAGGCTTCCCTTGGGTCAAGAAAGAGGAAATAGATGCCAAAATTTTAAAAAGTGACCGCCATATTGAAATTCTTTGTTATTGGACCGATTTCATTCAAAATCGATATTTGGGCTTCCCTGGGGTCAAATAAGAGGAAATGATTGGCAAAATTATAAAAAGTCACCGCCATATTGAAATTCTTTGTTATTGGACCGATTTCGTTCAAAATCGATATTTGGGCTTCCCTGGGGTCAAATAAGAGGAAATGATTGACAAAATTATAAAACGTGACCGCCATATTGAAATTCTTTGTTATTGGACCGATTTCGTTCAAATTCGATATTTGGGCTTCCCTGGGGTCTAGTAGGAGGAAATGGATGCCAAAAATTAAAAAGTAACCGCCATATTGAAATTCTTTGTTCTTGGACCGATTTCGTTCAAATTCGATATTTAGGCTTCGCTTGGGTCAAGAAAGAGGAAATAGATGCCAAAATTTTAAAAAGTCACCGCCATATTGAAATTCTTTGTAAATGGACCGATTTCGATCAAAATCGATATTTGGGCTTCCCTGGGGTCAAGAAAGAGGAAATGATTGGCAAAATTTTAAAAACTCACCACCATATTGAAATTCTTTGTTATTGGACTCATTTCATTAAAGAGCAATATTTAGGCTTCCCTTGGGACAAGAAAGAGAAAATAGATGCCAAAATTTTAAAAGTCACCGCCATATTGAAATTCAAAATCGATATTCAAAATCGATATTTCGGCTTCCTGTGATCAAGAAAGAGGAAATGTTTGCCATAAGTTTTGAAAGTATGACGGCACCCCCCTCATCGCCGAGCGTCTAATAAAAGGAATCACACACAACATCAGAACAGAACATCATTCTCAGCAATCGCCTTCTGTCAATAAAAATAACTACCTACACAAAGGAGGATAATCGTTACGTAACAAGGATGGAACCCAATATTTCCATGTCTAACTAGACAACCCGGCTAACTATCCTAACCTAGGTACGGCCTCCAAAACCACCCCTTTCTAGCCGTCCGTCTCCACCAAGAAGACCCTAGCAAATCTCCTTTCTAACTCGCTTATGGCCTATTATAAGGCAACGAAACACTACACCAAACTAAACCCTAAGACCAACAACGACCAATGAAATCAACGCTTCAAGACTACTGGAACTAGATGGCGCTACCGTCTATTGTCAGTATACAACTGATCGCCGACAAGCACATAAGGACGTGGCTTACCTGTTGAAACGTCACACGTAATTCTAACTCTAGTCCCAGGAATAATGATACGAGTCAACACGAACGATGTTGAATCACCCAGCGTCTTCAATTCTTCATCAGCTGCTTGAGACTTCGCCAGCGCCACCAGAATGTCCTCAAATGTGACGCTCTCAGCACGTGGGAATGTGACAGCGACAGGGTTCTCAGCTCCCTTGACATGTGGTTTGTCAGTATTGAACTCCGAAATAAAAACTTTTTGCTTAAGCTGAATAGGCGGGATTTTTCATCCTTTTGAGTGAAAACGTTAAGTAGGGATCATACAGATCATTATAGATCGTTGCAGGTCGGGCTTCAAAAATATGCCTAAAATGCTGCATCCTTTCATAAATGGCTAATAATTCGTGATAATAAGCCGGCCAAGATGATTGCTTGGTAGTCAGCTTTTTACTGAAAAATGCTATAGGTTGCCAGCCCTGCTTCACTTCTTGTTGATGGCATGCACCGACATGAGAGCTCGATGCATATGTAAATAACCCTTATCTAACATTTAAAACTGGATGAGCTAAAGCTGAACTGATTTGCATTAGCTAAATTTTCTTTGTAAATATTAAAAATACGCTCTAAATCGGGAGTCCCAGTTAAAGGTTTTCACAAAATCGATCACTTTTATCTTGAATTTTTGATAAAGCATCTATTAATGTTGCTTGAAGTCGCGCTATGCTAGGGAGAAATTTTCGATAAAAATTAATCATATCTTCTAATTCCCTGTACTCTTTTAGGTAGAGGAAAATCCTGTAAACTCTTTATGCGGTCAGCAGGAGGGCCAATCCCGGGAGCGCTTATTTTGTATCCAAGGAAACGAACCTCTGGAACATTAAAATGACATTCTTCTCGTTATTAACTATTTATACCGTATCCTTCGAAAACGTTTGAAAAGAATACGTAAATGTTTTGCATGCTGTTCGCTATCTTTTGAAGAAACTAAAATATCATCGACGTACTCGAACTGAAAATCTAAACCACGAACTACTTTGAATCCATATTGAAATAACAAAGAATTTCTATATGGCGGTGACTTTTTACAATTTTGCCAATCATTTCCTCTTAGTTGACCCCAGGGTAGCCCAAATATCGATTTTGAACGAAATCGGTCCAATAACAAAGAATTTCAATATGGCGGTCACTTTTTAAAATTTTGGCATCTATTTCCTCTTTCTTGACCCAAGGGAAGCCTAAATATCGATTTTGAACGAAATCGGTCCAATAACAAAGAATTTCAATATGGCGGCGACTTTTTAAAATTTTGGCATCTATTTCCTCTTTCTTGACCCAAGGGAAGCCTAAACATCGATTTTGAACGAAATCGGTCCAATAACAAAGAATTTCAATATGGCGGTGACTTTTTATAATTTTGCCAATCATTTCCTCTTATTTGACCCCAGGGAAGCCCAAATATCGATTTTGAACGAAATCAGTCCAATAATATATACTTTCAATATGGCGGTCACTTTTTAAAATTTTGCCATCTATTTCCTCTTTCTTGACCCAAGGGAAGCCTAAATATCGATTTTGAACGAAATCGGTCCAATAACAAAGAATTTCAATATGGCGGTCACTTTTTATAATTTTGCCAATCATTTCCTCTTATTTGACCCCAGGGAAGCCCAAATATCGATTTTGAACGAAATCGGTCCAATAACAAAGAATTTCAATATGGCGGTCACTTTTTAAAATTTTGGCATCTATTTCCTCTTTCTTGACCCAAGGGAAGCCTAAATATCGATTTTGAACGAAATCGGTCCAATAACAAAGAATTTCAATATGGCGGCGACTTTTTAAAATTTTGGCATCTATTTCCTCTTTCTTGACCCAAGGGAAGCCTAAATATCGATTTTGAACGAAATCGGTCCAATAACATAGAATTTCAATATGGCGGTGACTTTTTATAATTTTGCCAATCATTTCCTCTTATTTGACCCCAGGGAAGCCCAAATATCGATTTTGAACGAAATCAGTCCAATAACAAAGACTTTCAATATGGCGGTCACTTTTTAAAATTTTGGCATCTATTTCCTCTTTCTTGACCCCAGGGAAGCCCAAATATCGATTTTGAACGAAATCGGTCCAATAACAAAGAATTTCAATATGGCGGTCACTTTTTATAATTTTGCCAATCATTTCCTCTTATTTGACCCCAGGGAAGCCCAAATATCGATTTTGAACGAAATTGGTCCAATAACAAAGAATTTCAATATGGCGGTCACTTTTTAAAATTTTGCCATCTATTTCCTCTTTCTTGACCCAAGGGAAGCCTAAATATCGATTTTGAACGAAATCGGTCCAATAACAAAGAATTTCAATATGGCGGTCACTTTTTATAATTTTGCCAATCATTTCCTCTTATTTGACCCCAGGGAAGCCCAAATATCGATTTTGAACGAAATCGGTCCAATAACAAAGAATTTCAATATGGCGGTCACTTTTTAAAATTTTGGCATCTATTTCCTCTTTCTTGACCCAAGGGAAGCCTAAATATCGATTTTGAACGAAATCGGTCCAATAACAAAGAATTTCAATATGGCGGCGACTTTTTAAAATTTTGGCATCTATTTCCTCTTTCTTGACCCAAGGGAAGCCTAAATATCGATTTTGAACGAAATTGGTCCAATAACAAAGAATTTCAATATGGCGGTCACTTTTTATAATTTTGCCAATCATTTCCTCTTATTTGACCCCAGGGAAGCCCAAATATCGATTTTGAACGAAATCGGTCCAATAACAAAGACTTTCAATATGGCGGTCACTTTTTAAAATTTTGGCATCTATTTCCTCTTTCTTGACCCGAGGGAAGCCCAAATATCGATTTTGAACGAAATCGGTCCAATAACAAAGAATTTCAATATGGCGGTCACTTTTTATAATTTTGCCAATCATTTCCTCTTATTTGACCCCAGGGAAGCCCAAATATCGATTTTGAACGAAATCGGTCCAATAACAAAGAATTTCAATATGGCGGTCACTTTTTAAAATTTTGGCATCTATTTCCTCTTTCTTGACCCAAGGGAAGCCTAAATATCGATTTTGAACGAAATCGGTCCAATAACAAAGAATTTCAATATGGCGGCGACTTTTTAAAATTTTGGCATCTATTTCCTCTTTCTTGACCCAAGGGAAGCCTAAATATCGATTTTGAACGAAATCGGTCCAATAACAAAGAATTTCAATATGGCGGTCACTTTTTATAATTTTGCCAATCATTTCCTCTTATTTGACCCCAGGGAAGCCCAAATATCGATTTTGAACGAAATCGGTCCAATAACAAAGAATTTCAATATGGCGGTCACTTTTTAAAATTTTGGCATCTATTTCCTCTTTCTTGACCCAAGGGAAGCCTAAATATCGATTATGAACGAAATCGGTCCAATAACAAAGAATTTCAATATGGCGGCGACTTTTTTAATTTTTGGCATCCATTTCCTCTTACTTGACCCCAGGGAAGCCCAAATATCGATTTTGAACGAAATCGGTCCAATAACAAATAATTTCAATATGGCGGTCACTTTTTAAAATTTTGGCATCTATTTCCTCTTATTTGACCCCAGGGAAGCCCAAATATCGATTTTGAACGAAATCGGTCCAATAACAAAGAATTTCAATATGGCGGTCACTTTTTAAAATTTTGGCATCTATTTCCTCTTTCTTGACCCAAGGGAAGCCTAAATATCGATTTTGAACGAAATCGGTCCAATAACAAAGAATTTCAATATGGCGGCGACTTTTTAAAATTTTGGCATCTATTTCCTCTTTCTTGACCCAGGGGAAGCCTAAATATCGATTATGAACGAAATCGGTCCAATAACAAAGAATTTCAATATGGCGGCGACTTTTTATAATTTTGCAAATCATTTCCTCTTATTTGACCCCAGGGAAGCCCAAATATCGATTTTGAACGAAATCGGTCCAATAACAAAGAATTTCAATATGGCGGCGACTTTTTTAATTTTTGGCATCCATTTCCTCTTACTTGACCCCAGGGAAGCCCAAATATCGATTTTGAACGAAATCGGTCCAATAACAAATAATTTCAATATGGCGGTCACTTTTTAAAATTTTGGCATCTATTTCCTCTTATTTGACCCCAGGGAAGCCCAAATATCGATTTTGAACGAAATCGGTCCAATAACAAAGAATTTCAATATAGCGGTCACTTTTTATAATTTTGCCAATCATTTCCTCTTATTTGACCCCAGGGAAGCCCAAATATCGATTTTGAACGAAATCGGTCCAATAACAAAGAATTTCAATATGGCGGTCACTTTTTAAAATTTTGGCATCTATTTCCTCTTTCTTGACCCAAGGGAAGCCTAAATATCGATTTTGAACGAAATCGGTCCAATAACAAAGAATTTCAATATGGCGGCGACTTTTTAAAATTTTGGCATCTATTTCCTCTTTCTTGACCCAAGGGAAGCCTAAATATCGATTATGAACGAAATCGGTCCAATAACAAAGAATTTCAATATGGCGGTGACTTTTTATAATTTTGCAAATCATTTCCTCTTATTTGACCCCAGGGAAGCCCAAATATCGATTTTGAACGAAATCGGTCCAATAACAAAGAATTTCAATATGGCGGCGACTTTTTTAATTTTTGGCATCCATTTCCTCTTACTTGACCCCAGGGAAGCCCAAATATCGATTTTGAACGAAATCGGTCCAATAACAAAGAATTTCAATATGGCGGTCACTTTTTAAAATTTTGGCATCTATTTCCTCTTTCTTTACCCAAGGGAAGCCTAAATATCGATTTTGAACGAAATCGGTCCAATAACAAAGAATTCCAACATGGCGGAAAAGTGGCACTTGTGTTTGCATACATACTTGAGATAAAAACTAATTTCATCGATATATCGATACTTTTTGGCACTCATGCATTTCCCTAGTTGCCGAAGACGCTTTCGCACGCGTAAGGATCCTTACGGATCCGTAAGGATCCTTTCGGATCCGTTCGCGTCCGTAAGGATCCGTTCGCATCCTTACGGATCCGTAAGGATGCGAAAGGATCCTTTCGCATGCGAAACGTGAGCTACACTTGTAAGGATTTTAGGCACTTTTAGGTACAAAAATGCGAAAGCCGAATCGATGCGAAAAGCCGAATTGATCCGTTCACGTTTCTATGGAATTTGACAGTTTTGTATGGGCGAAATCCGAATCGATCCTCACAGATGTGGTTCCACCCTAATTAAAACACTTTACTTATTAGCTGTCAGACCACAAAGTATATTTTTTTCATAGAGTAGAGCCACAGACAATATTTATTTTTATAGATTCAGGACCAGAAACAAAATTATTACAATTCCTAACACACTCCCCTAATTTTGTTTCCTTTAGCTTTTACAATTTTTCCTTAAAAGTATACATAAATTTTTCTTACTTTCTGACAAGTTATACAAAATTACTAGATATTAATGTTAAGTTTTATAGACTTAAGTACAATATAATATTATAATAAATTAGATAAACAAAAAATGCTGTTTAATTTTTTTTTTTTTTTTAAGTTTTAAAGTTTACTTTTATTCTTACACTAGACATAGGTAGTTATACAATTTTAAACAAAGTATTTATTGAGTTTTAAAGTAGTTAGTATTAACAGTAATAATAACTCAAAAAGTTAACTTATTTAGATTTACAGAACAATCTTATTAGCATGATAGTTAAATTTAATTTTACACAATATTTTTGTAAAAATGTCTGCTGTTTGTTCACTAGTTGGACAATACTTGATTATCACATCACTATTTTGCACTTTTTCATGAATAAATTTGAAACGAACGTCTATATGCTTTGACCGTCTATTTATCACTCCATTCTCAATCAATCTTATTGCGCTTTGATTGTCAATGAATACAGTCACTTTTACACTATGTAGGTTTAATAGTTCTTGAATCACAGATTTTAAATACAATAGTTCTTTGCAACATTCAGCTGCAGCAATGTATTCTGCTTCGGTGCTGGAAAGTGCTACTATGGGTTGCCGTCTTGTGCACCAACTTATTGGGCAGTTGTTTAGAAAGATTATATATCCAGTTGTGCTTCTCCTTGTTTCAGTATCTCCGGCATAGTCTGAGTCGCAGTATGCAGTTATCTCTATTTCTCTTTTATCTTTCTGATAGGTCAGACCTTTCCCTTTTGATCCTTTTAGGTATTTCAGAATATGCTTTAAGTTGTGAACATCATGATCGGTTGGGTTTTCTACTTTTCTGCTACAATAATTGACAGCAAAACTTATGTCGGGTCTAGTTTTATTTGAAATGTATGTTAGACTTCCAAGTAATTCTCTGTAAGGAAATTTAGTGTTCTTAGGTGATTCTATTTCTTTACTTGATTCTATTGGTACTGCTGATATTTTGGTTTCTGTCATATTATAATCTTGTAATAAGTTTTCTATAAAAGTTTCTTGTTTTAGTTTTAACTCATTTTCCTTTTGCATTATTTCCATTCCAATGTATTTCTTAGGGTTGTTATCTACTTTGGTAATGAATTTCTTTCCAATTTTTGACAATAATATATCAATTTCTTTTTCATCTTTTCCAATTACTATTCCATCATCAACATGTATGCCTAAAAATACTGTATTATTCTCATTTTTGAAAATACATGGTTCTGTTGCTAGTTGCACTAGACCTTGACTGTTCAAATAATTTGTAAATGTTTTATTCCACTTCAGAGGAGCTTGTTTCATGCCATACAGGGCTTTTTCTAATTTGCATATACCGTCAATATTCATTCCCTCTGGTGGATACATATAAATTTCTTCATCATCCAATTTGCCATATAAAAATGCAGTTTTAATATCAAATGTTTTGATTTTTAGGCTGTTTAGTGCAGCAATTGGTAGAATCATTCTTAAAGGACTACTGTTTATCACAGGACTGAAAATCTCATGATAGTCAATTCCCTCTCTTTGCTCAAATCCTCGAATCACTAGACGAGCTTTGTAATTTCCATCATCCTTTATTTTTAATATCCATTTATTACTTAGAATCTTTTTTCCTTTAGCTTCTTCGTTGCTTACTACTTTCCAAACTTTGTTTTCAATTAAAGAATTTTTTTCGTCTTGTATAGCCTTTTGCCATTTATGTTTATCTTCACTATTAATTGCTTCGTTGTAAGTAATCATTACATAATCTTCATATCTCTTAGGTGGATTTCTTTGTCTTTTTACTCTTGTGGGTATGGTATTAATATCAACTTGATTTGTATCTGTTATGGTTTCTGGTATATTTAATTCTTCTTCATTCATCTTTAATTCTTCTTCAGTTGGTATGTCTTGTTGTATTACTTCTTCTGTATTTTCTTGTATTATCTCATTGTTGTTTGTATTTTCTTCATTTATTATTGCTTCTTCAATTTCTTTTTCTGTATTATCTTTAGTTTGAGAAGAGCTGATTGTAAATTCAATTATGTCATCTTTTTCAATTTCATGGGTTTTACTTTTATCTTGATATTTATTGTTTTCTTGATTTTTACTTTTTACAAATTTTATGTCTCTTCTTATAATTATTTCTCTATTCACAGGATTCCAGAGTCGATATCCAGTTGGAGCATAGCCAACCATTATAAGTTTTTCGCTTCTTTGGTCAAGTTTCTTCAAAGGTGTTAGTAATTTTGAATACACTTCTGAACCAAATGTTTGTATGTTTTTAACGTTGGGTTTTTTCCAGTCCACATTTCTATGGGGGTTTTATTTTCACCATCTCGTGGGGTTCTATTTAACAGATAAGTTGCTGCTTGTATTGCTTCACCCCACATCTCGTGTTCCAGGTTAGACTCATACAACATTGCTCGTGCCTTTTCCAATAAAGTGCGGTTGAAGCGTTCCGCCTTGCCATTTAACTGCGGAGTGTAGGGTATTGTATAGTCTATTTTGATACTTTTGTTTTTACACCATTCTTTAAGATTGTTACTTGAATATTCTCCACCACCATCGCATCGTATGATGCTTATTTTTAGATCATTGTGTCTTTCAACTTCTTGTACATAATTTCTTAGATGCATAAATACTTCACTTTTATTAGTTAATAGATAGACCTGAGTGTAGTTTGTGAAATCATCGATAAATGTTAATACATATTTCTTTTCATTCCAGGTTGTAGGTGAAATTGGACCACACACATCAGTGTGTATTGTATGTAATTTTCTTTCAGATTTTTGTCGAGTATGAAATGGAATTCTTGTTTGTTTTGCCCTCATGCAGATGTGACAAGTCGAGTTCAGTGTGTCTACTTCTTTATTTGTTAAATTTATGCCATTTACTGATTTAATAATATTTTTCAATGTTTCCTTTCCAGGGTGGCCATATCTACGATGCCAATCTTCAGCTGTTTCTTTGTCGTAGGAAATCTAGACATTTTCTTCAGTATTTGTTTTAATATTTATGTTATATAAACCATTATTATTTTTTTCACCTTGAAGTATTATTTCGTCATCCTTTTTAATAACAACATTATCTTTTGTGAATATGACAACTCCTTCTTTCTCTGTTATAGCATTTACTGACAATAAATTTTTCTCTAATTTTGGAACATATAACACATCATCAAAATTGCAGGTTTTTGTTTCTATTGTATCTTTATTGCTGGCTGTCATTATTTTATTTTTCTCTGCTGTTTTAATTTCTATTTGACAATCAGTTTTGTTATGTAAAATTGAGTGGTTATTTGTCATATGACTGGTGCAGCCGGAATCAATTATGAAGTTCTCATTTATGGCGAGAAAAGAAACTTGTTTTTCATGCTTTTTCCTAAAAAAACAGTCTTTTTCCTCATGATTACTCTTCTTACAAATTTTGCAGAATAACTTTTCTTTGTTTTTATAAAAACAATTGATTTCTTGGTGATTCTTTTTGTGACAGATTTTACAAGATTTGAACCTATTTTTGTTTTTATTATAGGCTTTAAATGCAACATTTTCACTATTATTTATGTTTGTTAAGCGTTTTTCTTCTGCTAATAATCTTGAAGTTAAATTATTAATTGTTTTATCAGAGGTTATAGTGGACTCCCATGCTGTTATGAAACTGTTGTACTGTTCAGGTAAAGTTGAAAGAATTTTTGAGATAAGCATGTTATCATTTATTTGTTCACCAAGGCAGTTTAGTTGATATGCTAGGTTTTCAAGAGAGCTGATATGGAATGTCATGTCATGTTGCTTGTTATAAGAATATTGAAAGAATTCTTGCAGAGTGTTACACTTTTGTTGATCACTCTTTTGCTCAAAAATGAAGCTAAGTTTGTTAAACATTTGTGATGCGGTTTTACATGACAATAAAAGTGGTAGATGTTTACGGTCGATTGTACTCGTGATGATTTTCTGGGCTTGCGCATCTTTTTTCAAATCCTCTTTATCCTCGTATGTTATATTTTTAGGATCGTGTACGATTTCATACAGGTCGTTACTACGAAAGTGAATGTCTATTTGGAATTTCCATAAGATGAAAGTCTTTTCATTTGATAAACGTTGTATCCGAGAGATAGCGTCCCTTTCCTCCATCTTGTTTTAGTAAGGTAATTTACGACACGGGTGGACACGGGTTTTTATTTTACTTACCGGTGAGCCAGTGGCTTTTATTGTTTATCAGTTTTTTTACTTTTACTTTTTTACTCCGTTAATCGGAACCACGCTCTGCTACCATGTTATAATTTTATTATTTTAGGGAGTAATTAAAACACTTTACTTATTAGCTGTCAGACCACAAAGTATATTTTTTTCATAGAGTAGAGCCACAGACAATATTTATTTTTATAGATTCAGGACCAGAAACAAAATTATTACAATTCCTAACACCCGTAAGCGTTAATGCTGTTCATACATGAGAGTTGCACTTGCACTTGTCTAAAATTGAGTCACGCCACGAGTTATGATGGGTAAGATTCTTGTTGTTCCTGGTCTGTGGGTAAGATTTAAAGAGCTGCGTGAAACATTGAATAGGTAACAATAAAGTTCGATCCAATCGTTTCTAAGGGTGCTGATTATGAAAGTTAGTTCATTTCCAAAAATGATGATCTATAATTTTTAATTTATAGCCATTATTTATGAATAACATGTTTGTGAGCTACCTAATATTTAGTATAATTTTAAGAGCCTTGATCTTGATTTGGTTAGAGCTATAATCGGATGCCTTCTGAATAATTCAGTACTTAATTCAGGATTTAATAAGATACATTCAGGAAAACATCGAATTTCCAGAGAAGCTTAAAAATACTTACCTCTAGTTTGATCAAATTGCTTTGTAAAAAAATCTAGATGATGAATCAAGCTGATTGCAAGCCAATCGAGCTACCTAAATTGTTAGATTATTATTGTTTGTTTTAAGGAAAAAGTAATCCAGGTAAATAAAACATTGCATATAATTGTATATACGAAACTTTTTTAATAATAAGGTTTATTTACAGTAGGTTATTTAACAAAGTGAGTTACATGAATAATCAGAAGAGGTAAGTCTCAGAATTGTATTACCTTCGAATGCATGCACACTTTCAAATATCGAATTACAATAAATATGAGATCATAATAATTATTATTAAGGACCAGTCACTCAAACGCCGGGGCTTATGTTTTTTTTATTTGAATAAGTACAGCTATTTATTATAATTGGAATGTACATCACTATCTTAGCTATATTTCCGAAATT
This sequence comes from Oeneis ivallda, assembly GCA_029955525.1. Lineage (NCBI taxonomy): Eukaryota > Metazoa > Arthropoda > Insecta > Lepidoptera > Nymphalidae > Oeneis > Oeneis ivallda. Next base: position 18,982,809 of record JARPMR010000019.1, on the reverse strand, counting down.
AAATTAAGCCAGAATTGCAGTAATCAATAAGTTAATAAAATAATAATGAAATTATATTTTGACTAGAAATAATATTGTATTAATATTAAAATGTTATAATTTTTAATAACTCTAGGGCATAGGGTAATTTGGTATTTTTATCTAGCTTGTAATTATAACAATTCGTTATTTGTTATAGGTACATATTAAGTCCTCATATAAGCAGTTAATGATGTTGTTTGACATTTTCAAGAGAATTGAATTGACGATCACGCCTTATAATACTTAACTGTTGTGAAATTTTATTTAAATGAAATCAATGTTTATAAAAAATATTGAAGATTTTGACGGCATCAGAAACTCGTTTAACAGTTATGGATATCGTTAGAAATTAACTTAACTTAATTAACATCTTAACTCATCTAATACCTTATTAGCTAAGCTGAGAGCTAAGCCCAAACTAAAGCCTGCCGCACCGCAGCGTTTCCATCGATGAGCGTTTCGCATTATTTTATTATGAACTCTTCCTTTGAATATCAGATGTACACTCAGTTCGAAATTCCATAATATATTATGAACGTAGGTACATATCGATTCGATAATAATTTATAATTTTGGTGGCAAATATTATCATTTATTATCATATATTATTGCGCTTGACGACAAACACGTCTGATGAAAAGTGATAATGAGGTTGGAGCGCACTTGCCTAGAAATTGACTGTTATTATACAATTATTGCTTTAAAGGTACCTACTCAAAGGTATACGTGGCAAAAAGGTATATGGTAAGTAGTTCGTTTAAAATATACACCACACCAAAGTAGTTCGTTTAAAAATTTTTTAAAAATAATGAACGACGCTCCGTTTTAGTTAAGGACATACCTATATAATTATTGTTTTATTTTTGCGTTGCGGTGCGGCTCGTCAAATTATGTGCGAGCCTAAAAAGTAAGGTTTCATAAGCTACAACAAATAAAAATTGCAAAAATGAATTAATAACAAATTAGTAATAAGTATAACATCAATGCAAAGCTACGTTTAATAATTTAATAAACATCACAGACATCTACCTATACCCAATCGTAAATGAGTTTGGAATATTTTTTGAGATTCTTTTCTTATTTCAGTAAATACTTTCTATTTTCTTATGACATTTTTTACTTGACTAAATGATATTCCTAAATCTACGACACTCGGTTACCTATTTCACAAAAAATAATAATTATGAGATTCTGTAAACTCACTTATTATAAAACAAGTTCATATTTTTGTCATGAAGTTCGTTAAAAGACGTTTTTGAGTGAACAATAATATTAATTACGGTCTACCTATAGCTTAGTTCACAGATTAGAGGATACTACGCTTAGTTGAATAATGTGCACTTAGCCAGTAGGTACTCAGTACTTAGACCATTAATAAATAATCAACATGAATGGTCTTGAATCAGTAGTGCAATGATATTAGTCTAAAGTCTAAACTGTAACCCACTTGCTTCATTTTTGAAGAAGTTTGGATTGAAATGGAAACACCAATCGTGCAATGAATGAGAATTTGAGACAAATATATATGAAAAGGTGGGCAAGTAGGTATGTATACGTCTATATATATAAAAGAAAGTGGTGTTAGTTACACTATTTATAACTCAAGAACGGATGAACCGATTTGGCTGAAAATTGGTGGAGAAGTAGCTTAGAACCAGGAGACGGACATAGGATACTTTTTATCCCGTTCGACCGCGTTTCCGTCAAGTCACACTATAAAACGTGGTATAACAAAAACGCATCTGACATGGAATAACAAAACGTAAATGACAGCTAAACGTAATTTTGTCTTTGGTTAAGTATGGTAAAAAAAATTTACAATTATAAAAAGTGTTATAATAAAGCATTACTGATATTATAAATGCGAAAGTGTGTTTGTTTGTTGGTTTGGCCTTCAATCACGTCGCAACAGAATACCAGATTGATGCGATTTTTTGCATGGGTATAGTAATGGATGTAGTAGTGGTTCCTCAGACCGGGAGAGCTACTTTTTATCTCGGATAATGAAAGAGTTCCCGCGGGATTTTTAAAAACTAAATCCATGCAGACGAAGTCGCGGGCATCAGCTAGTTATTTTAATAATACCGAGTGCCTTTTGAGGCGTATTTAACACCTGTCGGTCAATTGTCTAAACTAGACTAATATTTTAAGACTTACTATAGATATTTTAATCGATATAACTGTACAAAACGCTTAACCATTCCCAATATTTTATCTAGTTTTATTATAATTTACGTCATTGCATCATTCCGCTTTGAGCCGGCCATACTTTTACGTACACATTTTAGAAAGGTTTACCGGAATAATAACCGATTTACATGTTTATTAGTTACATAGCGAGTCAAATTAGTATCAATCAAGTAGGTAAACTATTGAATTCGCAGAGGAGTTTATTCAACTTTATATACCTACGACGAATAATTTGACTCGCTCATCAACTAATTTGTGTGTAGATCGAGCTTAATGCTTATGAATAAACCATCATTAATGCCTCTTCTATACAACCGCGGACAAGAACAACGTTAGACAAAAGAAAAAGACGCGCTTCCAGCGATTATCTCTTTCTAACATATAACTCTGTTTCTCACAACTGTACGGAGTCCGCTCTCGATTGGCTGCTGAAAATACGACGGTGCTGCCACGTTATTGCATCCTCCCGCCTGCCAGACATTTTTTCTATTATCATCTAACTATATTATGGCAATACAATCATTCACTACATTTACGAAACTTTTAACTTACTATCTAACCGGTGATGCTTCGCTATTGGACTAGAACACCGCTGCAAGAGTGCAGCCTCAAACACAGACTAAAGGAAAAAATTAGAAAGAAATGAAATGTGCAATATTATGTTGCAGAAACCAAAATACACACCGTTTTATTGTGTAGTATTATTTTTTCTTCTAATATACCGGGAGCCGGTAACATTAAAATTCCCGTCATGCGGAATCGAAAATTCTTTATGGGAATTAGTAGTTACAATTATACGATTAAATTTAAATAGCCAAAAAAATTTTACTTTTTTTTCAATGCAAAAATGTTTAACGGTCATCGCGGATATAATGATTGATGACATTGTGTTCGATAGAAAAATTCGTGCTCTTTCTTTCAGGAGAAAATTGCGCAAACAACTGTTTTTGGTCGGACCTATCTCGCATACCTATTTAAAGTGTATAATATTATGGAATTGGAATAAAGTTTCTCCGTCATCTTGTCCATACAATAATGTTTTTCTGAAAAAAAAAAGAAATCGAATACAAACAATGCAAACAATCAATATCCACGATGACGGCAATTGCTTAATAAATTTTTGCATTAAAAAAAATATTTAAACATTTTTTTCGGATATTTAAATTAACGCCTACCAAGCTTAGTTTAATCTTATAAATTGTTAATTAACTATTATAACATAAAGAGTTTTCAAATCCGCAGTAATCAATACTTTTGCAAGAATTGATTGGGTTCCTACAATCATTTTCATAAAGTCATTGTCCAATGTTTTCCTTTAGTCCGTGCCTAAGAAAATAAGATTACCAGACAATTACCTAAAATACACAGACATACAATAAATTACAGCAAGAATATCCAGTGTGGGAGCCTTCACTTGATTTCTCAATGTTTGTTTCTAGGCTCATTCCAAGCAAGGACCCAAGTCTAAGTTTATAAATAACTACCCTCATCTACTGAAACACTTCTTAAAGTTTAGGAGCACCCTAATCTGCAATTTATCCGTTTGGATAGATTCAATAAACTTCAAAAAGTGTTCAGTAGGTATTCGCCTGTTTCTGGGCCTGGCATTAATCTGTCTATTTATATGACGATGCGATCAAAAAATGAGAAACACCGCCATTTTCTATTTCATTTCTAACTTTCTCAAATAGAAAATGGCGGCATCTCTTACCTATTTTTAGGCTTATCGAATCTAATACGCATTATATGGCATGGACATAAAAAAAATTATTGACTCCTCTCGCAATCTTCAGTGGCGATTTTTATGCAAAAGGTATACTTTTTGGTACATTTTGAAGCTCAGTTATACAAGAGAATTATTTTCACGAGAAAACACCTTCATAGACTACCCACAAAAGAGAATGAATTTAGTTTGTCTATGACGCACATTTAGAAATATTCAGTTCTCCCGCTCACACTAAGATTAATCCATTTTAACTACCCTTTATTCTGGACGAAGAGCTTATGAGAAATTTTTATGGTGGAAATTTCCTAACAGGTACTGTATTAGGTATAATAACGTACTGTACTTACTACAACACCTTTGGAAATATAGAATGGTATGCCAGCTTGGTGGTTGATACAAGCAATCGAATTTTCCGCAAGTAGGCACTTTAATGTTCTTCAAGCTCTGGGTTACAGCTTATTTGGAATCTCTTTGCATAAATGTTGCTTGAAATCAGATCTACTACATCTATATTTTGATTTCTCTGCTTTATAGATAAAATTTTACTAAGACATGCCCACTAAAATCAATCCTGGCGCGCTGCCGCTTATGGCAAACTCTAAATGGTCAACCATCTTTGCGAGACACCACAACATAGAAGTTTGTTCCGTAATCGTCATCTTCCACTGAGAGACATCCACTGCGGAACATAAATCTCTCGAATGGACTTCAATACGACAGCGGCTCACTGTGACTCACAACTTCATATTACATGATCATTACATGATCAAACCAGAAATCAGAAAACCGACATAGCTCAATGAGTCACGAAATCAGAGTGGTAAGTGCGGGGCATACTTAAAGAAGAACAGATGGATGTTGGGGTCCCAAGATACTATGAGAATACTAGAATGACTATATCGTATTATTAGTCGCATTGTTATTAGACCCCCCCACTAAATGGGCGGACGGTACTTTTTTTCCAGTGGCAAATTTAATTTTCTCTTAATTATACCTATATTACAGGCATATTTGAATTCTTTTTTTAAAAATATTTTATTTTCTCAGTACTTAAGCCTTTTTAGTTTTCGGCAATGGTTTAAAAAGCCTTGGTCAATCATATTAAAAATACCGTGCAAATAAATTAAATCAATAGGTTTATACTATTAATACTAAATACCCATTGATAAGTACCAATAAGTAAACATTGTTATAGAAGAGCGAGACCACCTGATACAGGTATTTCAATATACTTAAAAGGTGGTCTCGGCCCCTAAAAACCTGATGTGTACATTTTTTAAAGAAATAAAATTATTATTATTATTATTATTATTATTATATTGAGGTATGCTGTTGTCGTCACAAAAGTTGAAGGTGCTTGAAAGTCATTTTTCAATCTGAGTGTGGTAAGACGCATTACTAAGCTTGAAATCTATATTGACATTGACTTACTCATTCTTGACGAGCATGATGGATGGTATTTGCGCTGGGGTAGTTCTATTAATTTTTATGGGCAGCTATTAGATATAGGTAAGCCGTACGTTCATAAAAAATTATAGATTTACGCTTAACTACAGTAACTTGTTTTTAGCTAGTAACAAACCTAGGTACTAGCTAAAACAACCCCCGAATTTAAAAAACACCCGACATTCAGTATAATTTTCCAACTTTCGTGACGACATTGTCATGAGAATACCTTTTGTTAAATAACGGACAACAATCATCTTGCTCAGACTTACAAACTTACAAACCGTAGACCGTTTTTTTTCTAGAGAAACACATCGCATCATACAGACGATCACACCAGTTTAACGGTATACCTAGATCGCAATTCGGTTCTAATTTATTTTATACCTCAATTATTTATCTATACGTTTGATTAGTCGTCCATTTAACAATCGACGATTGACCAAGTGCTTCCGTACTTATCAGCCGACATCAAACTCGACTGGGCCTGTCAGTTAACGCTAGCCTGAGCACAGCGACCTCTGTGTGTCAGGCAGCCGAGATGGCGTGCGGGGGTGCGGGCGCGGGGTGCGAAGGCGCGGGAGGAGGGTTGTCCACCGCCCCGCAAGCTTTCAACTCGGTGAAAACCTCGGTAAAGAACCCGGGTTCGGAATTAATTCTTAACATGTTAAAGGATAGTCTGTCAACAATTAAAAGGCATCGGTCCCAGAACTTGTCCTTGGAATCTTCGACTAGGAAAGGTTTTAAGGGGTAGGAGATCTCGTTGCCCATGTAGGAGTAAGAGAGGTAGAGGCAGGTGAGCACGACGGCCTGCAGCTCCTGCGGGCGCGCTATCCGCTCGCCGTCCACTAGCTCCCGAACTAGCATGTACACGAAGACCACGTTGGCCGGGTTGATGAACGCCACATCCTGGAATGAGACAATTTGTATGTTAATACTCATCTTTACTTATATTATAAACTAGTAGGGCGCGTGGGTTCGCGGCCCGCAAGCGGACCGCAGTTTTTCTATCGTCAAGTGGACTTTCAGGTCTTAATCTTTTTCTATCAAATAACCACTCTTCCATCTTTTATACTCTCTGAGATAGACACCGTTGAAGTTTGTATGGCCGCCATCTTGAATCCGCCATTTTGGATTTTTTTTCAGCTCACTGCCAATTGGATGAGGTTTCGAGTGACTTTTGTTGGAGCACCCCCACCTTCAATCTTCATTACAGCACAGCAATCTTCATTAGCATGGCCGTGCTCCTCACCCACTTTCCAAACCCTCGATCATCATATGTCATAATGAAAATTATTCAATAAAAACAAATCTTGAAAAGGAACCGTATCTTGGTACCGTAAAGTCTTGCATGATTCCCGGCTTCTAGTCTCTTCAATATTCGCCATATAAACTACTCAAAACAAAATAGGGCCCACTAAGTTTTTTCGCTGTAATTACGAAAATACGTAAAATTTGAATTTTTTCTTAATGTGTATGTTTGAAGAGATGAATGACAAATTATTTAAACAAAACCGAGTTTGAAAACGGTTTATATTGTTTACTTAAATTAAACACAAACAAAAATAGCGATTTAAACAATAAATGTAGAGTACAACTTAATGCTGGTTTTTGTAACTTTTTTCACTAACTTCAGTAATTGCTTGGAGTTTAATACCGTGTAGGGCCTCCTCTACTCCTTATGCATTCTTGGAGCCTGTTGGGGACACTTTCAATTAAATGTGTGATATTTTCTTGTTGTATCTGCTCCCAACAGACTTTAAGTGCCCTTATAAACTCCTGTGGACTATTGATACTACTGTAGTTCCGTTTAAGGCTTCTCTTCAACTGATCCCATAAATGCTCAATGGGATTGAGGTCAGGACTCATCGCAGGCCAAGGCAAAACCGTAATATTGGCCTCAGAGAGTGCTCTCTGCGTGAGGCGGGCCGTATGTGCGCGTGCATTGTCTTGCATTAAGACAAAACTTTCGCCCACTCTTTGTGAAAAGGGGATGACATGGGGTCTGATTACTCGCTCGACATAACTGGCAGCGGTTATGGTACCCTCTTGCAGAAATACCAGCTCTGTTTTGCCTATTAAGCTTATTCAGCCCCATACCATCACACTGGGCCCCCCCCAACGATCTGTTTCGTGGATACACGGTTCTGCAAATCGTTCGCCTTCTCTTCTCCACACGCGCACTCGTCTATCATCACTGTAAAATTTAATTTTACACTCGTCAGTAAACAGCACAGACCTCCAGTTAGTCATGGTCCAATCTGCATGCTCACGTGCATACCTTAACCGGGCTGCACGATGAGCCCTAGTCAATTTAAGCCGAACAGCGCGCATTCTGGAATGTTGTCCATCCTCATGGAGTCGATTTCGGATAGTTTGGTCACTAACTCGGGTTCCAGTAGATTCCCTCAATCGATTTTGTAAGGTCCGGGCAGTAACGGTACGATCCCGACGTGCAGTTAACCGTATATAACGGTCTTCCTGGGCAGTAGTGGCTCGAACTCTTCCTGATCCACGTCTTCTAGACACACTTCCTGTCTCCTGAAAGCGTTCCCACAGGTTTCTGATGGCCCGTCACGATACACCGAGACGTAGTGCTACAGATCTCTGAGATTGTCCCTCCTGAAGCCAAGCTACTGCTCTTGTGGCGGTTTCCATATCCATATGATGACGAGAACCAGACATAGTAATTTAGGCTAGTACCAAAATGAAATAAAACAACTAAACAAAGTGACTTTCAACTGCAGTGTTCACAATGAGACTAGGAACACAAGTCACTAAGAAACTGTGCAAGGGATGAATTTCAAGAACTTTAATTTTTTTGTCGACCCACTTATGAATAATGTGTAAACTAACGTTAAAACACTTTTAAGGATTCATAAACAAGTCTACTTGATATTTAAATGCTTAACTTGGCGAATGATTAACTTATGAAATATTTGTAAACAAAGTTCGAGATTATCTCGAAGTGGGCCCTATTTTGTTTTGAGTAGATGAAGAAAAAAAATCCGCCATCTTGGATTTTTTTCTATTCATCAAATAGACCTTTGGGTCCTGATCATCTTTTGCCAAAAAACCACTCTTCCATCTTTTATACTCCCCGAGATAGACACCGACGAAATTTGTATGGCGGCCATCTTTTTTCCGCCATTTTGAATTTATTTTCAGCTCACTGCGAATTGGATGAGGTTTCGAGTGACATTTGTTCGAGCACACCCCACCTATCTACAATACCCTGGCCGTACTCCTCACCCGTCTCCGAAATCCTCAATCATCAGCTCTCTCCATAATTTTCCTCCGAATGAATTTTTGTCTTCTATACGAAACCATTAGTGAAAAAAAAACTTTTCATACAAAATTTTACAGGAGAGGTGATCAATCAGTGAGTGAGTGAGTGAATGAGTGAATCAGTCAATCAGCACGAGCAGCTATATATATATTAATTAATGCGAAAGTGTGTTTGTTGGTTTGTCCTTCAATTACGCCGGAACAGGGCTACGGATCGACGTGATTTTTTGCATGGGTATAGTTGAGGACCTGGAGAGTGACAGACTACTTTTTATCCCGGATTATCAAAGATTTCCCGATGGATTTTAAAAACTATATCCACGCGGACGAAGTCGCGGGCATCAGCTAGTTTGGAATCATTCCATAATTATATGGAAATGGTTGGTGTGGCCGTGTGGACACCACCACCAGATATATGGACTCAGCTTATCGAATGGCAACTCGCAAAGCTGAAGTGGCAATGGGCGGCGCACATGGCTTGAAAAACCTATGGGCGTTGGGCTCCCATAGCGCTGGAATGGCGACCCCGCACCGCGAAGCGCACCGTTGATAGACCCCCTACTAGATGAACGGATGATCACAGGCAGGTCGCTGGCTGCCGCTGGATGCAAGCGGCTCAGGATGGCGCTCTGTGGCCCTATAGGCCTTAGAGACCTACGTTCAGCAGTAGACATCTATCAGATGAAATGATGATGATGTGGTGTGACAGTTTGGTGTCTGGTTAGAGTCTTTCTAGACACCACTGTTAGACCATGAATAGTTGATGCGGCAGGTCCTCAATGTATACTAGTTACTAGCATGTTTATATCAAGGAATCTATTTCCTTTTACCTTGAAGTTCGTCATAATTAAATATCTTGATATTGATCGGTATGATAATTGTATTAGAATAGAACATATTGTGTTCTGTAAAGTAGGTCTGTGCGGATATATTTTACAATATTAGGGCTGCTTTATTTAACAAGATATGAAAATGTGGAATACCTAATTAATATCCTATTTTAAGTTGATGGTATTGAACAAAGCTCTAGGTCTGGGTGGGAGGAAGTACCTAGTTGTATAAGTAAATTAATTAACATCCCTAATCATAATTGGCACATAAAGGCACCCACGCAAAAATAAAAGATCACCTACCTACCCATGTCATCAGCATCACCCTAGACACCATGTCAGAGGATAACTGAGTGCGAAATAATAATAAAAAACCGGCCAAGTGCGTTTCGGGCCACGCGCAGTGTAGGCTTCCGTAGTTGAAAGTCTCAAATATTATTCATGACCTAGGTTAGTGCTTTTATTTTTGACCGAGCGAAGCGAGGTCTCTGAGTCTACTAGGTGAATTTGCTCTTGTCCGTCCGTCCGTCCGTCCGTCTGTCCGAGCCTTATAACTTTTGAATTACTGAACGTAATTACTTCAAATTTAGATATAATATGTGAACTGATGGCCTTCAGCCGAATATTGCATAAAAAATTATAAAAACCTTTATTTCAGGGGGGCTCTCATAGAAGTGAATGCGAAGTAAAAAAAAATTTATCGCGTTATATAAAATTGTAACATATCATGTTAAAGATAATTTCGAACCGAGTACAAAAATATTATTTTTTTATTTTTTCCTTTAAAATTGACGAAATGGGGGGCTTTCAAAGTGGCGATTTTATACGCTCGCTTGAAGACGCTCTCTAGCAAAATCCGCTACGTATTTTCAACCTGTTTTATTTTTATTATTTCACTTATATCCTGTACTTGAACAACAAATACTAAAATTATATGAATATTATAAAGAAACGAGATTATTTAATTTTTAATGGGCATCAGTAATTCATATAGCATCAACATAGCTTCACAATAATGCTAATAGATGGCGTAGTCATTACATTAGGCACTATTCCATGGAACTAGGAGATTACGACTACGGCCTATCCCAAAAACAGTTTTGCGTCGACCATTATTATTTAGTTACATAATAATATAATACCATATTATTCAATTAAAATTATTTTTTAGTTAAATATCAAACTTCAATAAACTATTAATTACTACATTTTGTATATTATTTTCTATTTGCGTCGATAGATGACGATTTCATTACAGATGCCCGTAACCCGGTTTCACTCGTTAGTACCTACATAATAATTCAATGTTTTCAGTAACGTTCCCTAACCTTTACGGGCTACCTATGATAAGTTAGGTGATGATTTCTGTCAACTTATTTATCACGATCCTGTACGGGACACCTAAAAGGACATTGGGACGGATGTTAGGACTTAGGATTGTATTTAGGAGCTACCTACGTAAAGAGACTCCTACTTAGGGGATGATTTAGGTATGTTTGGTGAAAACGGGCATAATAATAATGTCAGTATTGGTTATCATGTATCGATTGAATGAATAATTAATCATGGGATACCGTTACCGCGAGGTTTCAGTTCGGGGCGAACCACTAGTATATATGAATATTGAATACATTTTGAGTTCCATCGTTTAAATACTATAATATACTACAAAATATACCACTTACACTACGTGTAATACCTAACTTAGAAAAAACAGATATATCTCCTTAACTAATGAACCCTACTTAGCCGTGATAGTTTTCCTTTAAAATTCATTATATATACTACTGCTGTGAATTTTTTCTTGTATCCTATATACAACCATTTAGCTGGCAGAGGGGGGGGGGGGGGGACACTTGACTCTAATAAAATTTAGCACTTTAAAATATCATATTTCACAAACGGATCCCTGAATTGAAAAATGGTGTTCCCACACCCACAATATTTTTGAAAGACCTATTCAACGAAACCCCACATACCCCCACAACCCCACACCGATAGACGAGAAAAAAAATTCATCCCCACTTTACATGTAGGGGAGGTACCCTAAAAAAAATTTTTTTTTCACAATTTTATTTCACCACTTTGTCGGCGTGATTGATATTTATACCCTTGTCAAATTACAGATTTCTAGTACCAATAGTCTCTGAGCTAAACCGCGGACAGACAGACAGACAGACGGACGGACATGGCGAAACTATAAGGGTTCCTTGTTTACTACGGAACCCTAATAAAAAACACCTACCTACCCAATCTCGATCAACGGATTTTTTTCAACATGCCTACACAATAACGTAAGTATATAACCGAGTTCCACGTTAGGATACCTTAATACGAAATAATCTTCAAGTATTTCTCAAATAAAAGGTAGGCAGGTGACAACCCTACATGAGGTAACGTAACAACGACGCGACGTGTTGGCAGTTTAATACTTCGTCAGTACAATTTACAAGCTTAATTCTGTCTGAGCCTGAATTAATAATTTTTTCCTGTATTGATCGATAATGTACCTACAAAATATGAAGTCCCATACAAATCTAGTTGCAAAAGTGGCCCTCGAGCAAAAGTCTATTTTTACCCTACTTTGGCAAATCCAAAAGGTAGGGTTATGGATTTTAGCCGTTTATTTATGTACATGTGACTATTCTCATTAGAAAATCCTTCGGGTCCTATCGTAAATTAATTAATTAATTTAATTTAATTTAATTTAGAATACACTAAATACATGTGAAATACGAATGTTCCACTGTAGCGAATGAACTGCGCCGATTTTAATGAATGAGGTGTCAATCGATATGTTATAGGTAACTAGCTGATGCCCGTGACTTCGTCCGCGTGGATTTAGTTTTTAAAATCCCTTGGGAAACTTTGATTTTCCGGGATAAAAAGTAGCCTATGTCACTTTCCAGGTCCTCAACTATACCCATGTAAAAAATCACGTCGATCCCGCGTAGCCTTGTTGTGACAGACCAACAAACAAACAAACCAACAAACAAACACACTTTCGCATTTATAATATTAGTAAGGATAGTCCAGATGACGGGCTACATTTTGTAGATACGAAGAACTTTCCGTAGTCTGGTTACAGTTTTTTAACTTTTATATCCATCTCTTCTAGTCTAATCCTTACTAATATTATACCTAAATGCGAAAGTGTGTTTGTTTGTTGGTTTGTTGGTTTGGGCATATGGATCGACGTGATTTTTTGCATGGGTATAGTTGAGGACCTGGAGAGTGACATAGGCTACTTTTTATCCCGGAAAATCAAAGAGTTCCCGAGTGATTTTAAAAACTAAATCCACGCAGACGAAGTCGCGGGCATCAGCTAGTCTAATCTATTCTTACTCGACTAAGGAAAAGCCAAAAGCTTTTCCGTAATCTAGTAAAAATAGATCCGCATTCGTAAGTCGCATGAATAATTCGCATGTCTCAACGAGACAATTTCTGGTTACTATCGACAGATCGATTGTGACGAAGGAAATGATAGTAATATTGATAGATCGGCTTAAATACAATAGTAGGTACATACTTTATGGGCCACAGTGCCAGCCGAAGGATTTTGTGATGAGAATGGTTTACCTATTATTTCAGTTAAATGTATTCAGCTGGCACTTGACAAAAACTTAAGGTCACATTTGGTGCAACTGGGTCAGCTCAGACAATCGAACTATTGTAGTTCAATTTTCTTGTCACAATTTTACTCTTTTTTGAAAAATGTGTCAATTTAGTCCTAAGGTGATGATAATTTACAACTAGATTTTTTTTTTTATTTTATTCAATCGATAAGTACCAATAAATAGTTATTTGTTATACAAGAGTGCAAAGTTGCTTTTTAACCGCATGCTCAGTTTTGATGACCGAGCAAGCGAAGGATTCTAAAATTGAATCACGAGCGCAGCGAGTGATTCAAAAATTAGAATCCTGAGCGTCAGCGAGGGAATCAAAAGAGCATGAGGTGAAAAATCTTTGCACTCGAGTGCAACACGTAATTTTTCATCTCCCCATTCAAACAATATGACGTGAAAAGAAAATGGCGCGCGCAAAGCAAATTAAAAAAAAGTACACCAAGAAGGTTCCAAGTCTGAGTTTTTAACAAATTAAAAAAGGTTGTATCATAAATTCGGCACCATGGAGGTAGAAGTAAATAGGTTTAATGATGTTTTGAATTCACAAACTTAGTACACACGATGTTCTAAATTCAATTTACTTTATCCTCTAGAGGATAAAAACGGCTTTTACACTCCGATATCAAAGAGCAAAAATACTCTTTCCGAGATGGGGAGATGAAAATGCATTTAAATGCATTTTAAATTTTCGCGCTTTAATTGACGAAAACATGCCATGTTATGACGTCATCTGCATAGTAAACTCACAGAGTAGGTAGGTACTAGAGATCACAGAGTGACACAGAGTAAGAATAGAGTAATTTTGTCTTTAAACTAGGTATATTACTTATATACACTAAATGTACGATTATATCCTTTAACTTCTTTAATTGAAATTTTCTCATGTTGTCCCAGAAAAGAAAACCCGAAAATGCAAATTTTGAGCCGCACAATCGTCAGCACCTTTCGAATGAGAAGAGTTTGTTTGGCCATAATCCACTACGCTAACCAAATGCGGAGTGGCAGACTTCACGCACCTTTGAGAATATTATAGATCAGCCTTCCAGGTTTCCTCACTATGTTTTCCTTCACCATTAGATTAATTTACTATATATGTGCCTTCATTAAAATAAATCGTTATTTCCGACATTAGCCAAAAGTCCTAAACAAGCACATTAAACATAATATTGAAGTGCGGGAATATTTACAAACACTGAACTGAAACTCATTTGGGAACGTCAATAGGAAACCCTTCGCACAGCGATATTCCCCAAGTGCTTTTAACGCAGAGTAAACAAAGAAAAACGTGTACAAAACAACTATTATGTTACAAACAAATGGGACTGGATGATGTACGAGAATTTTGTGGCCAAAATTGTGCCGAAAATGATTTGACGAAAATTTTAAACTGCGTATTTCATGTTTGGTACATTTTTGCCATTAATTATTATGGCTCAAAAGGTAACATGTGTTGTATAATATGTATTGTAAAAACACCTTGTACGTTAAAAAGTAATGGACAGGTCTGGGAGCCCAGGACGATCAGACTTTCGTCATTTTATAAAAGCTGAAAGTTTCTCTGCGTTTGCCCCCCATTAAGTTAAGGTAAGATCGATCCCCTAATACCTATGTAGTTTGGATCATTGGGGCTTTGGGAGATATCGGGTAGCAAAGGTTTATAAACCTTTGCTACCTGATCTGGTGAATCATGGATTTTTCGGGATAAAAAGTATCCTACATGTTAATCCATGGTACAATCTATCTTCATTCCAAATTTAAGCCAAATCGGTTCATTAGTTGTGGCATGAAGAAGTAACACGTGAATTTAAATTTTCCCCGTAAAAATCAGGTCACAAAGTTGTATAAACCTTTGGTACCTGATATCTCCCAAAGCCACCATGATCAAAACTTCATAGTCGGGGACCGTTCTTGACCTTAATGGGGGACATACGCGGAGAAACTTTCAGCTTTTATATAATGACGAAGGTCTGATCTTCCTGGGTTCCCTCTCTATAAGAACCTCTTTTTTAAGATCATCATTTTCAGTGTGTCCGCGTTAGATAATAATATAAATACAAATAGGTTTTTTAAATCCCACGGGAAACCTCTGCTCTGTCTGTCCGGGTTAAAGGTAGCCTACGACTAGGTATATCGCTTTCCAAGTCCTTAAATATACTCTACTAAAACTTGATCTAGGTATAACATGCGCCATATTGATTTCACTTGGACGATAGATTTCGTTGCTCCATCGCTGCATGATGGAAGGACAAACCAACAAACAAACACACTTCTGCATTTATTATTATCTAATAAGGATTTGCAGTAAACTGCCTGAAAAGTAGGTAGTCCATACTTTTCTCCCTACGGTGTTCTACTTGAATTAAATACAGAGGCGTGAATCAAGAAAATCATTACAGAAAAGTCTGAGGCTAAGGTAAGTAGAGCTGAAAAATTAAAGGCGCGAACGGATGGAGAAGGGAGAAAAACCCGCGGACGGCTTTGTTTCATGAAAAATATAATGAGTATTTAAGAATAAGGCACCTTTTGTGTTTAATAGAATAAAGGAGCTTTTATTCTTTCATAAATGAAACGCAGCGAATATACCTAGGTGATGTTTTGATGAGCTCTTATTAAATAAATAAAAAAATATGTATGTAAAAATAAGAAATGAACGTCATCCGTTTTGCTGGAATGCATTCTATGCAGATTAAGCAGCCGCGGGATTGTCTTAAAACGATCGCTATCACATGAGTTGTGCAATTGTCTTAAAACGATCGCTATCACACGAGTTGTGCAATTGTCTTGAAACGATCGCTATCACATGAGTTGTGCAATTGTCTTAAAACGCTCGCTATCACACGAGTTGTGCAATTGTCTTGAAACGATCGCTATCACACGAGTTGTGCAATTGTCTTGAAACGCTCGCTATCACATGAGTTGTGCAATTGTCTTAAAACGATCGCTATCACACGAGTTGTGCAATTGTCTTGAAACGATCGCTATCACATGAGTTGTGCAATTGTCTTAAAACGATTGCTACAGTGTGTCGAACGCAATCACGTTCGACTGGCTGAACTTATGACGTTCTTGCTGTATTTCAACCAATAGCGAAAGAGTATAATATTATATCTATCAGCAATCATGTTTAGACATATGCATAGCTACAGTGCCACAAGTATAAGTTGGCGGTGGCGTTTTGAGGAACTAATTCGGTCATCAAATTATACTATTTGTCCATCTTGAAAATTCACTATTGGATCTCGTTGTGTGCTGTTGCGTTTATTAAGTAAAATAATTAAAAATGTTTTTTTCCCAAATGTAGTCCCATTTTATAGACAATGGCAATTACTAATGTTGAACACAGTGGCGCACAGCTGCGCCAAGTTATACTTGACGCACTGTAAAATGCACTGTTGCAGCAAGAATGCCATAAATTCTGCCAATCATCACAATTGATAAGTGAGACTGTAGCAATGATGATGCGGCCAGCTGGTTGCTGTGCCCACATATTATGAAGCAGCTAGGTATGGGCGTGGAGTGGATAATCCAGAGGTGCGATTGTCTAAAGTTATTCCATTGATCGTAATCGTATTCGATGACATCAGCGCCAAAGTGAAATAAATCATAATAACATTAAATTAGAGCTCCATTTCGTCTATGCATTCTTATACGTTTACGTATATGAGTATGTACGATACGTTCCATAACGCTCCATATTAAAATTGGTTGTACTCAATTTGTGACTTTAAATCAATACAATCAAGGATTATTTTACTTTAACGCTAATGTCATCGAATACGAATACGATCAATGGAATAACTTTAGACAATAGCTACCCAAAAGCCTTGGTTGGATGAAATAACAATCTAGCAACGGTAATAATAGTAATATTGACGCCTGTCAATACCATAGAATAGAATAGAATAGAATAGAAATGTTTTTTATTCAAATAAACTTTTTTACAAGTGCTTTCGAATCGTCGATGAGTCTACCACTGGTTCGGAATGCCGTTCCTGCCGAGAAGAACCAGCAAGAAACTCGGCAGTTGCTCTTTTCAAAATAAGTTTACATTCAATAGAATAGTTAAACAGTTCAATTACCACCTGCTGTCTCATGAATCGCTGGAAAGAATTATGTCCACGCTTTTTTATCATCTAAATACTTAGTCTTCAATTGCATAATATGCTTTTTTCATGAGATTAGTTTTTACTGATTTCTTAAACTTGTGTAAAGGCAAGTCTAAGATCGACTGTGGAATTTTATTATAAAACGTTACGCCCATTCCCACAAATGTCTTTCGGACCCTCTTGAGGCGACATCGAGGAATCACGAGCCTGTTTGGATTTCTAACTTGCCTATCGTGTAAATCACCCTTTTTTTTGTAATTCACGATGTTTTGTCTGACAAATATTATATTGTTGTAAATATATTGTGAAGCTACTGTAAGAATGCCTATTTCTTTAAATTTTTCTCGAAGGGAATCCCGCGGTTTTAAATTATATATTGCGCGAATTGCCCTCTTCTGCAATACAAAAATTTTTCCAATATCGGCTGCTTTACCACATAATAAGATTCCGTATGACATAATACTATGGAAATATGCAAAATAAACAATTTTTGCAGTTTCTATGTCAGTTAACTGTCGAATCTTCCTAACAGCGTAAGCAGCAGAGCTAAGCTTGCCAGCAAGTGTTGCTATATGGGTGCCCCATTGCAGTTTTGAGTCCAGGGTTAATCCCAAGAACACTGTGGAGTCCTCACTTTTCAAGGGTTCATTACTTATCTTTAAATTTTTACTGACAGTTCTGGTGTTGGGCAATAAAAACTCAACACACTTGGTTTTTTTAGCATTTAAAAGTAGATTATTTGCCGTAAACCATTCAGAAACTTGAGATAATGCAATATTTACATCGTCAAAATTGTCTTTCGTCCTATCGACTTTAAAAATCAAAGACGATACTACGATACGATATCAGCAAATAGTACAATATCGCAAGTATTTTGGACAAAATGTGGTAAATCATTTATGTAAATCAAAAACATGAATGGACCTAGAATAGAACCCTGGGGTACACCCATTACCGAGGCTGATCCGGATGATTTCACATCATTGACACATACTCTTTGAACACGATCACTAAGATAAGACGCAATGAGGCTAAGCGCAAAATCTTTAATACCATAGTGGCTCAGTTTAAGCAAAAGGGTCTCGTGATCAACGCAGTCGAAAGCTTTTGATAAATCACAGAAAATACCAATGGCATTCTGTGAGTTATTCCATGCATCGAATATGTGTTGCAACAGCGTTGCGGCTGCATCGGTTGTTGATCGACCCTTAGGCCACGTTTTCGCATAGGCGTGGCGTTGCGCGTCGCGCGGCGCGTCGCTCGCTCGCTCTCGCTCGCCCTCATACCTTGGCCATATCGCGCGACCGCTCACGCGACTCGACGCGCCGCGAGAAGCGCAACGCCACGCCTATGCGAAAACGAGGCCTTAGTAAAACCGTACTGCTCAGGGTGAAGAAGTTTATTTAAATTAAAGTGTAGAAGCAGTTGGTTGAGCATTATTTTTTCAAATATCTTGCTGAGAGTTGGCAAAATTGAAATTGGTCTGTAGTTATTCGGGTCACATTTGCTTCCCGATTTAAAAAGAGGTATTAATTTACTACATTTCATCAGGTCTGGAAAAGATCCAGAATCTACAGACTTATTAAAAATTAAAGCAAGATAGGGCGCAATAATATCAATGATATTGTGAATTATTTTAACTGATATTCCCCATAGATCTCCTGTTTTTTTATTTTGCAATGATTTGAATGTTTTGATAATATCATATGGGGTAACGTGTTTAAACCTAAATAATTTATTGCACTCAGAGACATTGCTTCTTAGAAGATTATAGGCTTCTGTTGGCGAGGAATTTAGAGAACTGGTCGTGGTTACTGGTATATTTTTGAAAAAGTTCTCAAATGTATTTGCAATTTCTATATCAGAGTCAATTATCCGGTTGTTAATTTTAAGCTCCAGTTTATTATAATGTACCTTATTCTTACCCATTTCATCACCAATGATGTCCCATACTGCTTTTATTTAATTATCCGAATTGACAATTTTTTGTTTTATGTGAAGTGACTTTGCTTGTATGCACACGTTTCTAAACAATTTGGAATAATTTCTTACATATTCTATAAACGCGGGGGCATAATTATATTGTTTTTCTGCATACAAGTCAAACAGCCTATTTCTACTTTTATAGATGCCAATAGTTGCCCAATCACTATATTTTAAATTTAAGATTTTTAAATAATCTTTTTTCTATTACCCTAAAGACAGAGTTAAATTGAGAGTTTAATAGATCAAAAAAACCCTCTATAAATTTCATCCGGACCACCCTGTGCAACATCAAGCGTCGGCATTGCAGCTGCGATATTTTGTTTAAATTGCCTTACTTTATTGGTGGTCCATACACTGTCAATATTGGTCTGACGCCTAGCCAGGACGACGTATGAGGGTAATTAGGTATGTATTCCTTAAGTGAGAAGTCCTGGGTTCAATTCTCAGCTAATTTTACCACTGATATTTAAGATTACTACGCACGTATCTTAACCATCTTACTAATATTATAAATGCGAATGTGCGTTTGTTTGTTGGTTTGTCCTTAAATCACGCTGCAACAGAGGTATGAATCGACGTGATTTTTTGCAAGTATAGTCAAAGACCTGAAGAGTGATATAGACTACTTTTTATCCCGGAAAATCAAAGATTTCCCGCAGGATTTTAAGAACTAAATCCACACGGACGAAGTAGAGGTAGCAGCTAGTTTGTCATAAAAACAAAAATGCCATAATAACTAATTGTAACTTTACTTAAATTACAAACTCTACATTAGCACTCAGTACCTAAAGTAGTTAAAGCAATTGCCTCACTTCTATTATTTGGTTGCGTATTGATTAGCATTCGCGTTTCTTTCATGGCTTCTCTTTACAACACAAACCCCTTGGATCACGCTATAACAGCGTCTCGCTCTAAACAATTCCTATTGAGGCTTTTACACTACACGACACTATATCGTACGCGAAACAAAACTACAGCAAATCAGCACAAGATGTGTTTTATAAACACTCTCTAAAATGCTCATAATAATTGTATTGGAGTTTGTGTTTTTGCATTGCGTTTGATTGAGCCTTTTGGATTAATGTTTTCGTACAACATTATAAAAGACATTACAAATTAAGTGTTTCTTACAAATAATTAAAAACTCTAATAATTTCTAAGTTCATCTAACTTTAGCTCTAGTGTTAAAACGTTTTCTTAGTGAACTATAAGAAAAGAGTCAAACATTTTTCTTGGTTTTCACACACATCCCTAGTTACGCATTCTTGCAGTTGTGGTGGAAAAGTTTTCGATAAAAAAACAGCTTGTATAAAAAAAGATACTGTTTCTTCGATATAAATGGCGCGTGTGGGCGACTACGGAACCTCAAAATTTAACAGAATATGTAATTCTTTTCGTGTATCCATACGTCTAGCATGCAAAGGCGACTTCATCTAACTCAGCGCTGCTAAACCTGGATCTTACGATCAATTTAATGCAACGAACGACACGACAGATCTAGTTGTCGTGTACAGTAAATGGCGTTCATTCACCAAGACTTCGTAGGCGAATATCGATTGGAGGGCGCGTGCTACATCCATATTGAATGAACGTAGCTCCGCTATTAAGGTGAATCATCATCCCATCACACTGAGTACCTTATCTCTCATGCCTTAAATATTTAGGAAAGTGCTCACATTCTAACATAAGTACCTATTAACTTAGGCCTTAAAATATTTAGGGTAGTACTCATATTCGAAGCTAACCTTAGCCCCAGCTGGGAAATGCTAAGTTAAACGAAAATTGTGTACATACCTCGTCTGCTTAATACGTGAAATTTTCACTTTTAGTATGAACGATAAAATTAAATCGTGCGTGTTCATGAAGTTTTAATTGCGCCCCGACGGGATTTGTTAAATGTTTTAAAGCAATAAATTAACGAGTAATAACCGTAGGCTTACGTTACGTAGCCCAAAGTAATTCTTCGTAGACCCAAGTAATAAATTCGTAAACCCACGTAAAAATCTGAATAAACAAGATTTGTCGGTCGATAGGATCATAAAGGCCACCTCGTGCCTTTCGTTGTCTTCGAAAAGTCTTTCTCTCAGTCGAGTCATATGTGAAAGGATCTAGGAGCCCACCGTATTATCATCCCAAGAAAATACCCTTCCCATTATATTTATATTTTTATATTAATATATATATAGCTGCTCGTGCTGATTCACTGACTCACTGACTGATTGATCACCTCTCCTGTAAAATTTTGTATGAAAATATTTTTTTCCTCCGATGGTTTCGTATAGAGGACAAAAGTTCATTCGGAGGAAAATTATGGAGAGAGCTGATGATTGAGGATTTTGGAGACGGATGAGGAGCACGGCCAGGGTATTGAAGATAGGTGGGGGGTGCTCGAACAAATGTCACTCGAAACCTCATCCAATTGGCAACGAGCTGAAAAAAAATCCAAAATGGCGGAAAAAAGATGGCGGCCATACAAATTTCGTCGGTGTCTATCTCGGAGAGTATAAAAGATGGAAGAATGGTTTCCTTGCAAAAGCTGATCAGGACCCAAAGATCTACTTGACGAACAGAAAAAAAAATTCAAGATGGCGGAATTTAGTTTTCAATACAAAATATATGGGGAATATTGAAGAGACTAGAAGCCGGGAATCATGCAAGACTTTGATACGGTTCCATTTCAAGATTTGTTTTTATTGAAGAATTTTCATTATGACAAATGGTGACATGATGATCGAGGGTTTGGAAGGTGGGTGAGGAGTACGGCCTTGGTAATGAAAATAGGTGGGGGTGCTCGAACAAAAGTCACTCGAAACCTCATCCAATTGGCAGTGAGCTGAAAAAAAATCCAAAATGGCGGATTCAAGATGGCGGCCATACAAACTTCAACGGTGTCTATCTCGGAGACTATAAAAGATGGAAGAGTGGTTTTTGATAGAAAATGATTAAGACCTAAAAGTCTACTTGCCGAGTAGAAAAACCGCGGTCCGCTTGCGGGCCGCGCACCCACGCGCCCTACTAGTTATATATAAATATAAAAGGCAAAGGTGACTGACTGACTGACTGACTGATCTATCAACGCACAGCTCTAACCACTGGTCGGAGCGGGCTGAAATTTTGAGTACAGATAGCTATTATGACGTAGGCATCCGCTAAGAAAGGATTTTTGAAAATTCTCACCGTAAGAGGGTTAAATGAGGGTTGAAAGTTTGTATAAAAGTCCGTCATTTATCATATTGGAATATTGGATGGAATATTTAGAAATATTGGATGATTTGTATGAAAGTTTCTGATTTTTAAGTGATTTTTCAAGTAATATCCTTCAAGCTTGGTATTTTGGCTTTTATCTATATATTTCTATATCTATTCTATCTTCTCTAAATATATATAAAATGCAAAGGACTCACTGATCTATCAACGCACAGCTCTAACCACTGGACTGATCGGGCTGAAATTTTGCATAAAGGTAGCTATTATGACGTAGGCATCTGCTAAGAAAGGATTTTTGAAAATTCTCACCCCAAGTGGGTTAAATGAGGGTTGAAAGTTTGTATAAAAGTCCGTTATTTATCAAGTTATTTTTCAAGTTATATCCATGAAACTTTGTATTTGGGCGTTCGATTAAAAATAAAGAAATACGTGTTTCGCAAATTTTGAAAATTCCACCCCAAAGGCATCAAATATTGGATGATTTGTATGAAAGTTTCTGATTTTTAAGTTATTTTTCAAGTAATATCCTTCAAACTTGGTATTTTGGCTTTCAATTGAAAATAAAGAAGTATGTGTTTCACAGTTTTTGAAAGTTCAACTCCCAATGGAGTTAAACATGGGGTAAAGTTTACAAAATTTGTCAAATTTTCAAAAAGGCATCAAATAGGGGATGAAAAGTATGAAAATTTAAAAGTTGTATTTGAAACTTGGTATTTAAAGAAGTAAACGCGTTTCACAGTTTTTAAAAGTTCAACTCCCAATGGAGTACAATAGAGGGTGGCTTGGAGGTTGGCTTTTTACGGAGATACGAATCGCGTTAAGTTGGATTTTGATTTCTCAATGAACATTTGATTCAACATCGAACTTAACGTGTATATTATAAACAAGAGAGGCCCACCGAGTTTGCACTCGTCGTACTGGTAGAGAAATTTGTTACTGCCTGATGATGGAGCAGGTGAATCTAGGGCAATATTATATACCTATCATAGACCTTTTCATCGATTCCAGGTGATTACAATTTTTTATTTTGACTTAAGAAAATTTCATATATACAATACTATATTAAACCTAAATTTAATTCTAAAATTAAAACTAAAATAAAAACTAATTAAAATCTAAAACCCCATCCAAGCTACCGCAGTGTGGCATAGTCCCAAGATGCTGGCAGCATTACCTCTTTGGATGGCCAAGCTAATCCTTTGGCCAAGGTAGCTGCCAGCTCTTGGATCCCCGGTAGACTGGATCACTCTTTTTGATATCTCTAAAAAAAGTGCGCGAGCCTCCGGGCCCCACGGCCCCAGGGTCTCTACACCAAAAGGCGCAAATATGAAACCACTGTCAAGTTTTTCATATTTGCGCCTCTTAGCCTGTTCGGCGTTAGTAGCCGCTGCACCCGCCACAGAGGAGGTCGCATGGATGTGGGAAGCAGCTAGAGTATCTACACAGGTGGCATCCCACACAAGCGACCTCCCTGTCCTCCAAGGAACAAGCGTCATACCATCAGGTCTCTTGCCATCACTACGTGCCAAACCAATAGGTTCTAATACAGCTGGCACGTGAGCAGTAGCAAGAGACCTGCGGATGATGTCGTTGAGGGCATTGTGGCGGGAGAAACGACCAGCGCTCTTCGAACAGGAGAGCCCGTGATGACCGTAAGTGTCGACGCAGTCACCGCAGTGGCAACGGTGAGGCTGGGTTATTTTGGCGCCAAGCCTAAGACCAACTACCACTGCAAGAGTGGCGTGGTCTAAAAGAGTGCCCAGATTAGCAGAAGGGATAGCATGGAGCCAGTGTCCGGATTCTTTCGCAGAGGCAGCGAGAAGACGAGCACGGTCTTTAGAATTTGCTTGCATTAACATTGCGTCGAATGTTTTTTTACAAATAATGTCATCCCACTGTCTCTGGGGAGGAAGAGAAACTGGCAATTGATTTGGGCTAATCGCTGACCATCCATTTCTTGCCTCTGCCAAGTACGACACCTCAATTGATCCCAAAGACTGGGATATAATTTTTTCAAAGAGAGTGTGTGTACTATAAGCAGAGGAAAGAAAAGCTGGCAGAGAGACACTAGAAATTTTGCGGATTCCCAGACCTCCATACCTGATCGGAAGAGAAGCCTGGGCCCATACTTGATCATCTATCGGACAATTTAAGATGTCAGATAGAATATTTTGTATAAAATTATCCAAATTTTCCAATAAATTATTAAATTTCCAAAGAGGTGAACATCTAACGAAATAAGTAAATTTTGGAACAAATAAGCAGAATCGAATGATGGTCATTGCCATATGAGGATTAATATCTAACAGATGATGGGAAGTGTTTTTGAATTTAGAAATTAAATCAGTAAAAAATTGAGGAACTGAGGCCTCTAGAACAGGTGCTCCTAAGAGGCGAAGTGACTCATCGTTTAAAATTTTAATACCCGGAGCTAAAATATTGAATTTATTTAATATGTGCAGTTTGGATTCGGCCGAAAAAGAATTTGGAATATAAATTTCACATTTATCAAAGTTAAGTTCCAAGCCAATAGTTTTAAATTTTGATATAATTATTTCCAAATCCTCCGAAACCGAACTCACATCGCCGCCCAAGGTTCCATCATCCAAATACCAAACATTGAATTTGGAATTTAGAACCGAAATTATAGGGTGTATGGCCAAACTAAAAATAACTGGTCCAAGCGGATCCCCCTGCTGACAGCCGACAGCGGAGCTCAGAACATTCTTTTTGTGTACGAGCTTTGAAGGTTCCCGGTAGCACTGCGCCAAGTATGGGAAAAACTGTGGAAATTTATTTTTTACTTCTGAGAGGAGGACCCCCCGATCCACTGAATTGAAGGCATTCTTCACGTCAATTTTAAGGAGTACCTCCTCCCGGGAGTTAAGGAGGAATGTGCGAGCAGCGTGAACAGCTGCTTCGCATCCCCCCTTTACCCCAAAGCCTAACTGAATTGGGACAAAATTAGAAGATATTAAAGGAAGAATTTTTTTACAGCAAATTTTGGAAACGACGCGCCGAATCGTTGAACCCACTGCTATGGGACGAATACCACCATCCTTTTTTTTTAGGGCACATAAATTTGCTCCATATAAGGTTTTAATTATTTCATGGGGTACTCGTCCAGATAGCATCAGGTTCACCAGATCAGTGATCGATTTCAGAAGGGTACCACCTACGTCAACGTTTGCACCACAAACTAAGTCTTTAAAGTGCTGTGGTGACAAACCATCGAGCCCTGCAGCGGAACCACTTCTGAAAGACATCAGAGCTCCCAGCACGTCATTTGTAGTGGCCTGAAAAATAAAATCGCTATTTGTCGGTGGGTCTGGAAAAGAGGAATCAGGAGAAGGAGATGGGTGTTTAGAACGTAGTGCTTCCAGAGTCTCCGCTGTATCAGGGGCAATTGTGTCACTGGAGAATAAAAGTCGAGCCGCTCCCTTAAGGTCGCCGTCGCTTATTTTGTTTTCAATAATTTTTTTTTTATCATAATTGTGTTTCAAATATGGGTGAGATTGTATATGTGTCACGTGTAGTGGATTTAACTGTATGGTAGTATTATAAATGTTGCTGTCATTTAATGTGCAGTTATTTTTTATTTTTTAACCATTTTCCAGGTGATTTAAATTTTTAGTTTATATTCTGTGCAATACAGACGTGGGAAAAAGGAAAAGTGGAGAACGCATCAAAACTTTTACACGTGTAGGACCGTGCTCGGTTAGACGCATCCTATAATTCTTTACACGTGGGAAAGAAATAGTGGGTCAAAACTTATATAATGGATCCGAAATAGCTTATGTATATTAAAACAAATTATCATAATATCTATCTTGGACTTCTACCAGATATAATTTAGAGAATTACCGAAATGTCCGTGAATAGGTGGCCAAACTAAATACCACCAAATGCCAAACCATGTTTTAAAAACATATCCCTGATTATGAAATAGGTACTTAGTAATGTCAAGGTTATTGCACAAGGTTGCTCGAGTAATTAATAAGAACCTAGATATTACGAGCTTCAAATGCTTAATAGGCGCGACTTTGCGCCTCTTGCTAACTTCACTCACAATTTCATGCGGAAACATTTCATTCACAACATTTGAATCTAGTAAAGGTTAAATTAATTCTAGGTTTCTAGTACTAGTGGTTTTTGATTTCTAATAGACGATTATACTTAGGAACAAATTTCTTGGTTTTAATATATACAGCCCATTTTTAGGGTTCCGCAGTAAACAAGGAATCCTTATAGTTTCGCCATGTCCGTCCGTCTGTCCGTCTGTCCGTCCGCGGTTTAGCTCAGAGACTATTGGTACTAGAAATCTGCAATTTGGCAAGGGTATAAATATCAATTACGCCGACAAAGTGGTGAAATAAAATTGTGAAAAATATTTTTTTTAGGATACCTCCCCTATATGTAAAGTGGGGATGAATTTTTTTTCTCGTCTATCCCATAGTGTGGGGTATCGTTGAATAGGTCTTTCAAAAATATTGTGGGTGTGGGAACACCATTTTTCAATTCAGGGATCTGTTTGTGAAATATAATATTTTAAAGTGCTAAATTTTATTAGTGTCAAGTGTCCCCCCCCTCTGCCAGCTAAATGGTTGTATATAGGATACAAGAAAAAATTCACAGCAGTAGTATATATAATGAATTTTAAAGGAAAACTATCACGGCTAAGTAGGGTTCATTAGTTAAGGAGTTATATCTGTTTTTCCTAAGTTAGGTATTACACGTAGTGTAAGTTGCATATTTTGTAATATATTATAGTATTTAAACCATGGAACTCAAAATGTATTCAATATTCATAAATAAAATAAAAGCACTATCCTAGGTCAGCAATAATATTTGAGATTATATTAATTTTTAGTGTAGTTCCGTAGTTGCTTTCAACTACGGAACCCTACACTGCGCGTGGCCCGACACGCACTTGGCCGGTTTTTTGTAGTTTATTGTGATGTTATTTTTGTAGTTTATTAGGATGTTATACCTTAAGAACATCTTTATTATCCGTAAAATTATACTGAATTGTTGAGGAAACTTTCTAATTTCTATCTTTGCGATCTATTAACTGGGTCTTCTGTTAATGGTAGATAGGTGTATCACGCAATAGCTGAACCACCGTTTAGTAGATAATAATGCCCCAACAATGACTATTTACTTAAATGATTTCTTAAATAATATAGCAGCTCAAGTAGGTACGCTATTTCAAACAAGGTACCTCACGACGTAATTAAATGGATCGTTATGAGTTCACTAGTTTAATTTTTAAATCCTCATCGATATAATTTAATATACAAAATTCTTTTTAAACAACCGACTTCAAACTCCCGCTTTACTACATTACACACACTATACAAAGTATTTAATTTATTGTTGATATTTTAAAAACCACTCGACCGATTTCGATAAAATTTATATGGAACCACCTGGGAAGTATGCCCTTTGAAACAAAAAAATAATTTTTCAAATCGGTTCACCCGTCTTTGAGTAATCAGTGAACATACATAAAAAAAAGATTCCGACGAATTGAGAACCTCCTCCTTTTTTGAAGTCTGTTAAAAACACCATGACGTTTGAATTGACTGTTAATTAATCGCCTTTCTTTTAAAAGTGATTTACTTTTGAATTGATTAACCGTCTAATAGCGCCTTGCAGTACCGTACCTATGTACACCTAATTTGAATTCTCGGAAATTTCAAAGAAAAACTAAAAATTTCTGGGAATTATTTGGGACCTAATTAGTACAAAGTGGCATGAAACATCACAGGCCAATACGTTTCTTGTCCCCGTAGAGATCTAGGTGAGCACGACTCTAAATAGGAAAATGACGTGGGAAATTCAATGATGTACTCGCGAAATGGGACACGGTGGATTAAGTTCAGTCGTGTACAAGGCCTTTTCATATCACCATCTTAGTATTATGCACGAAAAAGGATTTTTTGTGTGATTAGCGTTTTTAGACCGGAAATTTACTAAAAAAGGTAGGTAAGCATTAAATAGCAAGTAAAACACCGGGACATTAGAGTAAAAGAAGAACCCTCTTTTTATTCATTTGGTTTTCAACGAATTTCTTTAGGTAGGGGAACCACCACGGAACCACTGTATAAAATAGTGTGAGTTATGTAAATGGGTAGGTAGGTTATAGGTATATTTAAATGAGGGGTTTCGAAATGAAAAAGTATAGTAGCTTTTTAATTTTATTGAAGTAAAAAGGTATTAAATTAATAGTGAATTTCCTGAATTATTATTTCAGGAAAGCTCTATCACTAAACATTGAAATATAGGTGCAAAGAAACTCTTACTGTTCTTTTCTTATTTTTACTTTTGGGTCTACGCAAGGTCTACGATAGTGGTCTACGCGCGTTGTACATGGAATGGAATATTATTTTAATTTTCTGTCTACAAGACGGTCTACTCGTACGTGCTACACGAATACAATAATACTTAATTGTATTGGTGTGGTGCAAACTCTTAATAATCCGATCCTATCCTATTGGTTCTACAATCTATCTACCTATCTTATTGTAGAACCACACCACGTAATAGATTTCGAGTTTAGAAACGCTAACGTCCGAAAGTAAAATACAGTTCAACTGCCTCGTTTTAAGGCTCAAGTTCTTTCTTACAACGACAACCCGTTAAAGATTGACATTTTGTACTACCCAGTAGTACAAAATGTCAATCTTTACGACTTTAAAACTACGTTTATTTTCGACATCATGACCGTCTCGATACTCGAAAACTATCAAAGTTGTCGAAATGTAAATTCGTACTACAGTGGTAATAAGTTTTAATTAATGAACTAATTGAATTCCTGAGGAAATTAAAATGCAATTCCACAGTTTTCCTTCTAAAAATGGTACAATTGCCTCTCACAGGAAAGTTTCGCAACCTTAATAAGTGCTTTAATTGATTAATTATTCCATTTCCAATCTTCTCAGTGAGCTGCTCATTTAAGATGTACAACAATGCTCCGAGTCTGAGATGAACATTGAAAACATATTATCATTATCATTAATTATCATTATCAACCCATCATCGGTTCACTACTGAGCGAGGTCTCCTCTCAGAGAAGGGTTATAGGCTGGCCCAATACGAATTGGCGGACTTCACACACCTTTGAGAACATTATGGAGAACTCTCAGGTGTGCAGGTTTCCTCACGATGTTTTCCTTCACCGTTAAAGCATGTGATATTTAATTTATTAAACGCACTTAACTTCGAAAAGTCAGAGGTGCGTACCCGGGATCGAACCTGCGACCCCCCGAATAGGAGACCACAGTCACTGCTTATTACTGCTTGAAAACATATTATACAACATAATAATTATTATGTTGTAAAGATCGATGTTTTGATATTATGTTAATTTATAAGGATTTTGTTTTGAGATATTATTATAATGACAACCTTACAGTAATGACTTTAAGGTTGACATTATATGTATGACATGTCAAAACAATTTTGAAATAATACTTCTTTATGCGTTCGCGTTGGTAGCATAGGCGCAGGTAGCGATTTATTATTAATATCGGAAGCTTATCATCTGTACCTACTCAATGTTATTGAAATTATGAATGAATCACTGAATATAATATAATTATGATCAAATATGGTTGAGCGAAGCAACGGCTGGATTATGCGTCATGCTCGTGAACTGGTTCCACCGGCCGGAATGGGGCTGCTTTCTGTCTGCCCGTCTTAACATGTATTGAATTCTAAAACGCATTTTTGGAAATTCCCCTCATTGTGGAAATATTCTATGCTATCTAACAAGTTGCATGGAATAAATCGGCTTGGCATCCAGCTGCCCACAGGATAGTATAAAAAACTTATTACAATGTAAATAGCTAAGTACATAATAATATTGTAAAATGATTATTTTGAAAAGAGCAACTGCTGAGTTTCTTGCCGGCTCTTCTCAGCAGAATCCGCTTTTCGAACAAGTTTCCGAACCAGTGGTACAGTACAGATATATTCTGTGGTACAGGTTAAAAGAGCAACAGGTTGGCCTCCATGAAATTATAATTTTGAATTATTTGAACTAGGTAATGTAAACTCGAAAGACAATAATCATTGTTGTCTGCTTGTATGGCAGCATTTCTGTCGGTCTGTCTGTATGTTACTTTTTCATGGCTTGAAGATTCACGTAAAAGTTTGCATTCTAGAGGCGGACACAATATTTAATTATTATTTATTTGTTATTATTAATTTTGTATAAAAAAAACAGTTTTATACTTACAACTTAAACATATAAACAACAAAAAAAATTCAAGTGGACAAAGGTGAAGTGGTTAAAAATGACAAAATATTTTACAAACAAGACAACAATAGGTTACAAAATTTTTTTGAATTTTAAAAGAATAATTGTGTACACTAACTTTTGGAAATGATAGGTTAACGTTAACGTACAACCTAACCTAAACTTGAAATGGTTTGGTTGCGGCACTTTGCTAAAAATAAAATAATTTCCTGTAGGTACTTAGCAATGCGGTTTACATGACAACAAACGGGAGAGGGAGGCTGCAGGTTCCCTCCCCGCAGGGAGTAGGTAAAGGCTTGGTCAGACATAAAGCGCAGCGGCCGCGGCGCGTAACGGTAGGTACTGACGTCTAAGATTTATTTATATAAGTTGGGGAGACTGTAGGTAACAACATTATTATCGTCATGTTTATCGTTAAGTAAGTTAAGTATCGTAAGTAAATCAATGGTTATTTTTTACACTAATTGCGAACAAGGTAGACTGAAAGCCCACGGAACTAATATCTCTCTCTCTTCATCAACCGATAGACGTCCACTGCTGGACAAAGTTCTCTTGCATGGACTTCCACAGGCCTCGGTCTTGCGCCGCCTGGATCCAGCGGCTCCCTGCGACTCGGTTGATGTCGTCGGTCCACGTGGTGGGGGGGTCTGCCAACACTGCGCTTCCCGGTGCGGGGTCGCCACTCCAGCACCTTGGGGCCCCAACGACCATCAGCTCTTCGAACTATGTGCCCCGCCCATTTCCACATCAGTTTCGCGACACGCTGAGCTATGTCGGTGACTTTGGTTCTCCTACGGATCTCCTCATTTCTGATTCGATCCCGCAGGGACACTGCGAGCATAGCTCTCTCCATCGCCTAATATGAATTGTGATAAATTGTACTGGGAAATGTCAAAAGTTTCCAGGATCTTTGGTGTTGCATTTTGAAAGCTTTATGAAAGGCACAACATCCTCATTTATAAATGATTTATGTACATCACATATACATGATCATTTATAACACAGCAAGTTCAGTGTATTAGTATCATTAAGTTCAGTAAGTAAATGCAACTACACTGCACGGCAGGACGTCACACAGAGCGTGTGTAGACGTATTCTATTTGTTATATTATTCTTTTTTTACACTGGCTGCAGCATGATTTTGGGGTTCTAATGCAGTGTATCCATATCAAGATAAGAAGTATCCTTATTATGTGTGTTGTGTTAGCCCTTTAGAGCAGAAACTCAAATTGAAAAGCGACAAGGAAACGCAACTAAAACTGCGCGGCTCCCACGCGTTTTCCGCAGTGTGAACGCCTTTATACAGTCCCATGTACCTATTACTATACTCGGCGCGGCGAAACATGATCCCTATGACACTGACAGCTAATGTCACCATATAAAATTGTAGTGGCGTCACCATTAAATTGAGGTCATATTGGGGGCGTCTAAAAATGCCATTTATAAATTTTACGTAGCTATATACCATTAGTAATGATATTCCGTTGATATTTTTAACCATTCTTAACATTTACAAGAAGTTATCTCAATCTGAATTTATGTTTACGTCCTGCAAAACTTACGTCGTGTGACGTTTATCGACTAGGGCGGCAAGTAAAAATGTCGGTAATGGAAACGAGTGCACAATTTTTTTTCATACTCACATTTCTAAAAAAAAGAAATTATCGACACGACCAAAGACACTACCCATCACTAACACGAACTGTCATAGGGATCATGTTTCGCCGCGCCGAGTATAGTTGTAGGAATCACATGCACACGTACTTCCCGTCACACGTTGTGTATGCCCATGTCTTTACTTACCGCATCACGCTACGTCACTTCCTGAGAGACAAAAATAAACTCGGAAACAGATTTATATTCATAAGCTCAGACAAAAGTATGTCAGTTTTGAGTTTTGACTACCATTTCGCCTGATTCTAAACTTTTCATGAATAATTTTATTTTTTCCAAACCTTACTTATTCAATTACAGTAGAGGCCTAACGTGTTACGGTTAGGTAGGTACATCTTTCTTAATTTACTACGTTCATTAAGTAAGAAATGATGCCTAACAATCAATATATTAAAACTGCATTATAGCCTGTTGTAAATAATTAGTTGAATTTTTAAGCTATTGCATAGCTTTTATCGCGGGCTTTGAACTAGGACAAACAGTTTGAGCGCGGCGACCGAATCAAGAAATTCCGTAACGAAAATAAACCTACCAACGTCGTTCAGTAAGCGTTCAACATTTTAGAGGTTCACTAGTAGCTCTGTTTGGCGCAGTGGGCGAGCGGCCGCTTTCTTTACCGTATGGTGTATGATATCGCAGGTTCGAATCTCACTCGCAAAGTAGTGACAGTGCGCTTTTCTTGTTTGTTTTTTTAAATATTTTTTTGCATAATTTTTATTATGCAAAAAAATTTATTGCATAAATATTATAATTGCATAAGATGATAAAAAATGCTATGCAATAGCTTTACCGCGGCAATCCCCGAGTGCCACTTAATTATTTTTTTCTTCTAAATGTTGCATAAATGAAATCTTGTTAAAATGTTGTTTTATTAGTCGGTTTTGGCATTCCCACAATACTTCGTCAATTTCAAGTACCTAGCTTGAAAACCACACATGTGGCTTGGTTATATAGCTTGATGAGGCATCTTTAGTTCTAGCAGTTCTGGCAATCCCGCACGTGATCGTTTATTCTTATTCCTTATTATGTAAAGCAGGAGAAAATCCGCAGGAGAACCAAAGTCACCGACATAGCTCAGCGAGTCGCGAAACTGAAGTGGAAATGGGCGGGGCACATAGTTCGAAGAGCTGATTGATGGTCGTTGGGGCCCCAAGGTGTTGGAGTGGCGACCCCGCTCTAGTTCACTTCCCGGTGCGGGGTTCCCCACTAGGTAGACGACACCAAACGAGTCGCAGGGAGCCGCTGGATTCAGGCGGCGCAAGATCAAGGCCTGGGGAAGTCCATGCAAGGGACCTTTGTCCAGCAGTGGACGTCTATTGGTTGACAAAGAAGAAGTTGTGAACCTTTTTTCATTTAGTATAATTTTAGGTATCAGAATAATTGTATTCTTAAAGTTATAAAGTTATAGTATTTCCTAAAAACTACTGTGCCAATTTTGATGAGATATTTACATTACACAGGTATCATCTCTGCGCAAGTTGTTAGTTATGGTGTAGGCCACTAAGGGCCGCTATAGATTTTCAGTTTTTTTTTCTCTAATTTTTTTTTATTGAAATGTTACAAAAAAACTTAAAGCAAAAAAAAGTTCTTTTTTTGTGTTTATAATGTTTTTTGTAATGTTGTAATTCGTTGCATACAAAACCAGAACTATAAAATATAGATAGTGTATTTTTCACAAGACTTAGTCACCTACGATTGATTCTCTGCAAATGATACTCGTAGGTGAATCCTACAGACAGGATCGATAAAAAGCAGACAATCGGGGAACCTTATCAAAACGACTGCATGTACTATCACAACAACACAATGGGAGTTATACCTAGTTACCTAATGATAGCGAGATGAATTTTGAGTTTGAGGCTGAAGATGGCTATGGTTGTTTACAGAATTCAGTTAAACCAGTGTCAATTATTGTAATAGATACAAACATGTCACTGACATATTGCAGATATGCATCAGCATTCAGCATTCTTATAATACCTACCTATTTGCAGCTTTCTTTATCGATGTAGCCCTATACAAAACTCTAGTGTTTTCTGTTGTTAAAGTCATCTTCAGAGTTCCAGAAGTAAAGTGTTGACTTGAAAATGTTGATATTATTCATATGTCTAATGATAACAACAGTTACAAGTTACAACCAAATTATCATTATTTATTTATCAACATTCTAGGTTTATTCTTGAATGAAATTTACATCTGAACAATTAATATGCTGTTGATGTTATGACACGTTCGAAACAAATTTGTGTGTACAACACAATCCACAGAGGGGCTTGGCGTGGTGTTTACCTGCCATCCCT
This sequence comes from Oeneis ivallda, assembly GCA_029955525.1. Lineage (NCBI taxonomy): Eukaryota > Metazoa > Arthropoda > Insecta > Lepidoptera > Nymphalidae > Oeneis > Oeneis ivallda. The sequence goes on along the minus strand of JARPMR010000019.1, from coordinate 18,948,146 downwards.
GCAGCAGCAGCGAGCGGTCGACGGTCCGCAGCCACATGACCGCGTCGCCGGCCTGGAAGTCGCGCAGGCGGTGGCAGCGCGTGTGCAGGAACAGGCCCAGGCACTTGAGCAGCTCCGACGTGGACGCCTGGATGACCGTCTTGCGCGGCGCGGGCAGCGGCGCGGGGAGCGGCGCGGGCAGCTTCTCCGCGTAGCACACGTTGTTGTTGAGCGCGTTGGCGCGCGCGAGCTCGGCCGGCGGCGGCGCGGGCGCGCGCGCGTACACCGCGGGCCCGACGTTCACGTTCTTGTTGCGGTCGAGCGGCGCGTTGTCCGCCAGCGGCGCCCGGAACGTCGTCACGCTCTTGCTCTTGCATTCCAACTTCTTCTTGTTGTTGTTGGCGGTCGAGAACCTCTTCCACGACAGAGCGTTGATGAACAGCGAGTGCTTCTTGAGGTTCTTCTCGAGCGCGGTCTTCTCGGAGATGATCTTGGCGGCGTCGTCGAGCGTGGCGCGGCGCTCGTCGCGCGGCGCGTCGCGGTTCTCGCGGTTCTTGGCGTTGCAGAGGCGCTCGTAGGAGTAGGCGAGCGCGGCGCGGTCGGGCGGCGCGGCGGCGGCGGGCGGGCGCCGCTCGCGCGGGCTGAAGCTCAGCACGGTGCCCATGAGGCCCGCGCGCGTGTGTCCGCTAGGCGCCCGCATGCATCGCGTGTGCAGAGAGCGGCGGCGACGGCCTGTGTGCCGCCGCGGGTTCGATAGCGCCGCGCCTGCGTGCGCCGCGCTATCGACCGCGGCGCGCGCACCAGCTGACCGCGGGCCGCCGCCCTGCGCTCGCCGCCCGACGTCTCCGCGGTAGGGCACGGAATTACCGATCGAGATCCGCTCGATTCTAATTAAGCCCCACCTATCACTGTCCGGCCGATCAGGCTTAAATCGACAGCTCGGTCTGCTCGAGCGGCGGTCACTGAAGACTTGCGAGATGATCAACCTGCGCTCGTTATATAATAATGCGGCATCGCCCACTCCGCTACTACTTTCCCTATTATCGAATTTTTTCAATAGTTCTTCGTAGTATTTTAGTCGTCAGAATTCAACCTAGGCACTTGTACATATCCGCATCGCCTGACCTGAATATAATTTTCTTCAAAAAATACATCAGCGTTTTCGTAATATAGCAGCTTCCGGTCTCGCTTGGCGGCGGGCGGGGTGCCCGCCGCCAAGCGAGACCGGAAGCTGCTACAGCTTCCACAGTCTCGTTTGGTAGCGGGCTTATAAATATATTATAATTATAATTATTAAACAACAGGAACTTATTTAAGCCTATGTCAAAAATCCGCTTTCCCCACTCAGGAGAGAAGAGAGCTCAGAAAGCTACTTCTTCCCTTTTTCTTTTTCTACTATCTTTTCGTTTTTCATTTCCGTTTTCTTTTCAGTTTCTATTTCTTCTTCGGTTCCTTTTTCGGTTTTTTTCTTTCTATTTACCGTTTCGTTTTCCTTTTTCAAATCTGTACCTGTTTCTATTTCCTATTCTTGAGCTAGAGACTATTTGATTGATTGCATTGAAAAATCTGACCAATAATGAAACATTTTTGCTTGTTTACATATTATTTCCGAATCTTAGACTGCATCTACACTTACCATTAGGTGTCATTGCAGTCAAGCGTTATAAAAAGGAAAGAAAACAAGTCATTTCCCATCGCGTGGACGGTGACGTCGAGTCGTATTACACTACCTCACAACCTCGCGTTTTCATGAGAACACAATTTTCCACTTTCAGCACCTAACAAGTGTTTAAAAGAATACTCATTGTATACGAGTTTTATAAGTTGAAAGTCAAAATGCTGAAAATTGGAATTGGATGATGACATAATTTTACCTTAATAGTGAATTATGTTGAAAATAATAAACTATGTACAACATGGAAACTACTACTACTACTACTACTACTATTCTATTCTACTGTCCTACTAATCCTACTAATATTATAAATGCGAAAGTTTGTGAGGATGGATGGATGCACGATGGATGGATGTTTGTTACTCTTTCACGCCACAACTAATGAACCGATTTGGCTGGGAATGGAGATAGCTCATACCCAGGATTAAAGGCTACATTTTATCCCGGAAAATTAGTTCCGCGGGAGTTTCAAAAAAACCTTAAGAGTAAGTGTCTAGTGACGAAACGCGACGCGAGTAGGTATTTTCCAAAATGCTATCTGTTTCACAACGCTTCGCTGCCCGACCCGCATCGTGCGATAGAGAGAGTTGCAAGTCCAGGAGTTATTTGCCTAAATTTTATTCTTGAAATATTGTTTCGGGTCATAACGTTTTTACCCCCCTAAACGTTTACAAAATTAGACAGTTTGGTCTCATTAGATTCAGTACACCTTAATCTAGGCTCGTACGTTTCATTTTTTTAGTATTTCAGTTTAGTTAAATTTAAAAAAATAAAATTAGTCGAGGAAGTTTTTTAGTCAAAAATATGGATATTTAGTCACTAATAATAACTTTTAACATAAGCAATATTTCTTTAAAATTAAAACGTACGGGCATAGTTTTCCATTGTATCTGCAACATTTCAAAAAATTATGAACATTGGACAACATCTACGGGTAGCAAAACGTTATCGCTTTTTGTATGAAAATTTTCAACTAGACAATCCTCTTAATACACGCGGACGCGCGGGCATTAATAATGCCCATTTTTACAACGTTCCCTAAGAGGCTACCTAAGCTGAGTTAGGTAACGCTTTGTCAATTTCGTTTTCACGAACCTAAAGTTGAAAGTGACATTGGGTAAGGGATTGTATTTAGGGGCTACCTACGTAAAAATACTCCTACTGCGGGGATGATTTATGTATGTTCGGTGAAAACGGGCATTCAGAGTACCTAATGTTTTTCATTCAAGCTGTATAATTATATACATTTGGTAAGAAGTGATAGAGTAGGTAGGTACTATAGTTACTCTCCGGAGTTTAGGTAGCTTTTAAGCTATTAAATAACACAATATGCTTCGACGATTAAGGAAAACATCGTGAGGAAACCTCCAAACCAGAGTTCTCCATAATATTCTCAAAAAGTTGTGTGAAGTCTGCCAGTTTGTATTGGGCCAGCATGGTGGACTATGTGCTATACCCTTATCTGAGAGAAATATAAATAACTACACTACCACATAAATATGCAAAAATATGTCCTTCACCGTATTAATTATATTGTTTTAACATAAGATCATATAACTATTAAATTACATCTCGATTTCATACAATTCTAATTCCTATGTCTTACACAATAAAGACCAAATTACAACAGGCATATTTAGGCATACTTAAGTATTTGCTTATGCGGCTCGTGACAGGTGCTTGACCCGGTTGTATCACCTGCATCCGGGTACAAGGGCTAAAATTAAAAAAATGCAGATCGTTATTTTGGTCAAGGACTGAAGCAACGGATATGGAATATCCTTAATAATCCTTACTAATATTATAAATGCGAAAATATGTTCGTTTGTCCTTCAATCACAACACAACAGAGCTACGAATCGTTGTGATTTTTTGCGCGGGTATAGTTGAGGACCTGGAGAGTGACATATAAGGCTTCCTACTTTTTATCCGGGTACATAATATTAAAGTTCCCTCGGCATTTTTCAAAACTAAATCCACGCGGACAGAGCGGAAGCGAGCATAAGCTATATATATAATATTAGTAAAGATACAATTATCGTTTGATGTATTCACACCCAAAACTGCGCACATACAACTAATACATAGGCTATAGGGGTAGGCTTAGCTTGTGAGGTTGGGAGGCTTCGGCTAAACTCATTAGAACGACCTCGAGGCGGCCGCGTTCCAAAGGCAGATCTCTCTGCGCGATTATGGTTCCGTAGCCAAAGGGGACTGGGGAACTGCCTGGGACTGACTGGGGCCCTATTACTAAGCCTCCACCATAGACTTGGTATATTTATTACCGTAAGTAGACCCCCTGACAGCCGCAAAACTCGTATAACCGATTTAGATTTATCAATAAATGCAACTTCTAGTGATTTCTTCTTATAAAGTGACGAATTGTCTTTTGAAATCTGGTCACAGTGATATCAGATTATTTCCTTTTAATTTCTCAGATGCTTTCCTTTTCTAACTTCAGGTATTTAAGAGATTTTTTCGCTCCTCACTCCATTGTATGTCTTTTTAAGGTAGTAAATAATTATATTCTATGGGCTCCAATGGCCGTCCGTTTGCCTGTCAGCGGGCTATATCTCAAGTATGATCTACCTATTAAGGTAGATATTTTAAATTTTGACAGAATGTGTATTTCTATTGTCGCTACAACAACAAATAACAAAAAAAGTTAAAAAATTAAATTATAAACTTTTGTTTTTGTTCGATCTTAATAATAGATGGTTTAAATTCTTGTGCGATGATACAGAACCCTCCGTGTGCGGATCCGACTCGCACTTAGCCTGTTTTTGAGTCATATCTATCAAATAGAAGACTGCCGTCCTATAGCCACTAATAGCTATCACAGCTCTACCGCTAAGCTGGTCTTGACGATCGAGATAGCTCGTATCCCGAAGACGGATACAGGCTTTTTTTTATACCGGAAAATATTTAAATCCCAAGGAAAAACAGGCATCGGACTTCATCCACGTCGATTTAATTTTTAAAAGTCCCGCGAGAACTCTTTGGTTTTCCGGGATGAAAGGCAGCCTATGTCACTCTCCAGATCCTCAACTATACCTACCTTTGAGTATACTTACCCATGCAAAAAGTAGAACGATGCGTTGCTCTGTTGATGCGTGCTTGATGTACAAACCTAAATCTTGAGACTATAGCTAGTACTTACCTACCCTCATAATTCTATAGATGCCAATGACCCTTTATGGCTACCCCTACTCAAAAACAAGCAGTAAAATATCTTACATGTATAATGGCGTAGCTTGTTCGTAGAGGGTAAAAATCGTAGACGGCATGTATCAGATAAAATCGCGAGCTCATCATGTCCTTTGTTACGCGATGTAAGGTGACCACAAGTTTGAAAGGAGTTTGTTGCAAAGAGGTTTGCTTAAGCGCGACTTTATCTATGAGGTGCTCTCCCCTAACCCTCAGCTTTGAGCCCCTTCGTATCACCGAAAATGTAGACCGTTTGTAACCTTTTATTAAGATTAAAAGAAGAGTTAGTTTTTAAAAGAGGCGGCTCATGGTTCTCAATGAGGTTCGTTGGTTTTTTCGACTTCCTATACTAGCAACTAGCTTTTGCCTACGGCTTCGCTCATGTTAAGTTAGATATTTTTTGAAGACCCCTATTTTACCTTCTTATGGGTTGAATTTTCAAAAATTCTTTCGTAGCGGATGGCTACGTCATAATAGCTATCTGTATGCCTTTCAGCCTGATTCATCCAGTGATTTAAGCTGTGCATTAAAAGATCAGTCAGTCAATCAGTCAGTCAGTAAATCACATTTTCCTATATTTTAGATTATCTGCAAATTATTTTTTATTTGACTTCACAATTCTAATTACTACTGAACACTGGATTCACAAATAAAGAATTTGAAATCAGGTTAACAAAGCTCCAGGATCAACAAGAGACTTCTTGACGTGAAAAATCCTTTGATGATATGGCAAAACTAAAAGGAATGAATAAATAATTTTAACAGTCTAATGTATGTGTTTTGTCTAATAATATGTATTCCACCTTGTAGGTATTTAAGCAGGACTTCCAGGGTTCCACGGTAATTGTGAGATATCAATCGATATGACATAGGCTCCATTAAATACAAGGATGTAGTAAGTAAGTAAGAAGATTTTCACGACCAAATTCAATGTATCGGATGTTACAACAATTTTCCTGGATGGGTTACAGAGGGATTTAAACTTTTTCAGTTTTAAGCTATTGCATAGCTTTTATCGCGGGCTTTGAACTAGGACAAACAGTTTGAGCGCGGCGACCGAATCAAGAAATTCCGTAACGAAAAAAAACAACACCGTCGTTCAGTAAGCGTTCAACATTTTAGAGGTTCTCAATTAGCTCTATTTGGCGCAGTGGGCGAGCGGCCGCTTTCTTTACCGTATGGTGTATGATGTCGCAGGTTCGAATCTCACTCGCGAAGTAGTGACAGTTCGCTTTTCTTGTTTGTTTATTTTTTAATTTTTTTTGCATAATTTTTACTATGCAAAAAAAAATATTACATAAATATTATAATTGCATAAGTTGATAAAAAATATTAGCTTTACCGCGGCAGTCCCCGAGTGCCACTTATTTTTTTAAACTGAGAATGGAGTTCTCCAAAAAATAATACAACGTGCATGAAATTTCAAATCTAATCCTATAAAGTAGCAACCAGTAGAAAATATCAAGTGTGATTAGTCCCAGACAGATTACTAGCAATACTTGCAGGGGAGAGGGTGCGTAAGGGTTGAAGAGTTGCATGCAAATTTCATCTGTATGTTACATAAAATAATGATGATATTGAGTTTAATGACTAACACTGTGTACTGGTTTGTTGATTTACCATCACGGAAGAGGTCAATGAACCTAATAATCGCAGTTAACATAATTAAATGAACGAGAAATATCTTAAAACCGACAGTTATAAAAAAGTTAATCTAAGTATATTAAGCAATTTACACAACAGTACCTAGCTGATTTTGGCTGAGTTAAAATAAAAGAACTTAGTATAATATGTTTCTTTTTTCTTTGCAAACAAGCAATTCGTTCACGGTAGTGTTTATCATACCCACGTTCTAATGAGCCTCTGCAATTACGTGGCGCTACCGCTGCGCTTTGCGTATGACCAGGCCTTTACATTGGAGACCCTGTTGATTTATTCTTGATTTTCCCTATGCATACAGAAAAAAGTAAAACAAAGAACTTCATAAGTAGAAAAGTTTTGCAGAACTCCATTATAAGGGTCTTTTTGAGGGTAGTTTTCGGCATAAATCAAATGTTACTTGTAAGTTGTAACTTGTACAATGTCAAAGGGGGCATCTAAGTTTTATTTTATCAACTTACCTGCTAAGCTATGCTATAAATACACTCGCTACTTAGTTACCTTTTATACCATAACAGAACCTAAACATGTTATATACTTATTATGTACTACCTTATGCCCGTGATTACTTCCGCGTGGATTTTCTTTTTCTAAAATACCTACTACGTGTACCTACCCTTTACTTGCTCGGGTTGAAAAGTATGCTAAGCCACTTTCTAGATTTTTTGCTATATCCTTTGCTGAGTGATGGAAGGACAAACCAACAAAACATTTATCCCGTAAAACAAGGGTTTCTGCGGAATTTCGCTAACTCTATTTTTCTAATTCCACGCGGGCGAAGTCGTGGGCAAAAGCTATGTAGTACTAAAATACGAAATGAACTAGATTTCGCTTGTGAGCCTTCGAGGGTGATAGCTCTGCACCTACTATTCTCCTCGGAGAAATAGCAGCCAGCATTTTAAACTGATATTGAATTTAACCCTTTAATCACTCTACCGGCTCTATCCCATGTGGTTTACCTACCCCTTGAAAATAGCTTCTTGTACCTCAAAATTTTAAAACCCATTTAGGTGGTAATATTGGTAAAATAGCAATACTTATAATATTGACTAGCTGATGCCCGCGCATTCGTCCACGTGGATTTAGTTTTTATATTTCGAGATAAAAGGTATTCTTTGTCCTTCCTGAGGAAGGACAAAGAATTTTCTCTCCTTGCCAAATTTTGACGATCGGTTCATCGGTGTAGGCGTGAAAAGGTAACAAACAGACAGAGTTAAATACCTACCTACTTTCAAATTTATAATAAATGTTTGATAAATAGCAGACTATAGTTGAAAAGACTGCAGTCTCCTATACGAAGCGGTTCGATCCCAGGTACACACGGCTGAATTTTCGGAGTTATGTACCAGAAAACGCCTGAGAGCTCTCCTTTATATTCTCAAAGATGCGCGAAGTCTTCTAATTTGCATTAAGTTAGCTTGGTGGATTCGCTGCACAGGGCGCTGCACACCCTGCACCCATAGTGCAGGGTGTGCAGCGCCCTGCACCCATAGTGCAGGGTGTGCAGTGCACACGGGCGCAGGGTGTTAGGGGGCGCTGCGCTGAGCCATGCTCGCGACATCTTCAGAGCACACAAAGTGTTGCTTTTTATTCCTAAAAAATACTTTTTACTCGTGTATCTATTGCTTCCCGACAACATTTAAAATTGCACCATTTGCACCTGAATTTCCGTTCTCTGGTGAAAATATAACTGTAAGTCAGTGTAAAAATATTCTTGTAAGTATTCCGTTTTGACCGCGCGCCTACCAGAGGGTGCAAAGGTATTGATTGCACACGGGCGCTACATGAGTTAAGAGCCGCCTCTGTGGACTATGGCCTATGGATCTTCTCTGAGAGGAGACCTGCGCTCCGTAATGAGCCGTTTATAGGTTGCTTGATGACGATAATAAAAGGTCTAATTTTTTAAACATATTTATAATTTTCCATAAGTAATAAGGCAGTCGAAAATTGCAATAACGTACTTAATACATAATAGTTCTACGATAAAAGGTGAAGTAACTAGGTATATCCAATACTTGATACAAACACTTTCCATCTCATAGATCAAAATAAAGAAAAGTTGATATACAAAAGAGATACTGGACCTCGCTATATTTGATCTATTCCTAGAAGTAAAGTCAATAATGATGATAGTAATTATTTATTATTATTACTCCTCAAATAACTTATTTCTTGAATAACAGAGAGACTTCACGTTTACTCGTTAGTCATAAATGCTTTGGAACATCTAATGTATAAATGGACAGTTAAGAAATTTCAACCCATTCCATTACCCAATTATTTCAATCATTTACAATTAAGTAAATTGCAGTCATAAATTCTAAAAATAGAAGCTTGAGAAAAATTAATAAAATGATAAAAGACAAAATAGCAATCATCATAAAGACTTAAAATAGTTACATCACAAAAATATACCACAAGTTGGGCAGTTTCTAAGCAAGATTACCCATAAAATTCTGGATAAGATCAAACGGAAGTTAATAAAGATTAATAAAGAAAATGGGAGCGGTATGACAATAGAGCGATATAAGTAGCTAGTTTTGTTTGGCAGAACCTTGCCATACTGATATTGGAGATGTTTCAGTATAGGTCTTTTAGATCGGAGCAACGAGCTATTTGAAATCGTTAATGTTTATGCAAAAATTTGCGTAATACATTCACCCCCGCATTATTAGCGTAACTGTCAGCTTTCGAATTATAATAACCCCATAATAATAACCACATCTGTATGGTATGACATTTACGTCCCATAAAAGTTAGTTAAACATAATTGCAACGCTGTCGAAACCTTGGTTATATTATAAAAAAACGACTTCATCTTCTTTATTAAGGTGTTTCTTATTCTTTTAAGTATCTTATTGCTGTAACTATTCCAATATTATTATTGTGAATAGGTACCAAGATCAAGACCAAGATTTAAGCTGAGACCTGTTTAGTTTTAAATTTGCAAATGTGAGAATGGAGTTGCCAACCAACCTTAGATTCTACTTTTCATACTTAGGTACTTATTTTTCACACAAGTTTCTGATTGTGTTAGTTCAGAAATCTGACGTTACAAATTGCTATTTATAGATATTGGAAATAATTTTCAAGAGGACGTAGTTTAGCTATTGATGTGCTCATGGTAGGAAAACACCATCAAATGCTCAGCTTAGATCTCGAAGAATAAAGAAAAGTGAAAAACAATAGGTATAATTATGTACTAAGTATTTCAGTTTTTACAACAGTAGGTATATCTAATAAAATAAGTTGGCAATATAGCAATACATGCAATACATGTCTAAACCTTAAAGCTAAGATCTCACACACTTGAGATTGCGTATTTTGCAACGCCATTATTAGAAGTAAATCATCTTAAAGTTATCTTCTACGCTATAATGGCACTTGCATACAAAAATAAAGAGAAAATACTCAATTTTGTTTATAACTGTAATGTGCGTTAAACGCCTACTCTACTATTTACAAAATAAACCCTTTGCCATTTTCATATCGATTGCGTGTTTTGTTACATAATATGGTTATTTTTTTATTTTATTACCTTATTTTTTATTATCGCCCTACACTTTGATTAAATACCTACACGTCGCAACTAGAAAGTGGTTTCAATATAGCACCTTGTAGGATACCACATATTATTTATATTTATTTACAGTGATGAATTCGTTAACTCAAGTAACTATTCTTGCTACTTGTGTACCTTTTGTCATAATTATTATTTTTCAATGAAGATTTTTTGGTGAAATACGTCATAAGCTTTGGTTAAATCAACTCCTCCATTTTTATTCATATAACCCGTCATTTTATAGGTTGCAATTTATACTAACTTGCTATAACATATGGTAGATATGGTTCCTATAATTATTATTATAAATAGTATGGTATTATTCTCAAAACGTATTTTTACAGCTGTTTCTCAAATAATAACACTATGAGTACCTATGAGTCATTGTAAGCTTAATTCTCTGTGTCGTTGGCAAACAAATACTAAGGTCGTTTGATTCTCGAAACAAAGTCATTATCATATTCAATATCCATTACACACAACAACAATTCCATCAATATTTAAATTGTTTTTTTTTTAGATTTTTTTTGTTATTGTTAATATTTTTTGCGGCAAAGGATTGCGTTTCCAACACAAAACGTTTCAGTCACGCGCTATATAAAATCTAACTTCAATATTTTCTAAATTAGATAATATTGCATATCAAAATTATATAGTCATAGTTTCTGATAAAATTGGTTAACTTATTCAAACAATATACTTATTTGGTTATATCTTCAAATGATCCGTTATTGTAATCTATTAGTATGACTAGAAAATATTCATTTCATTTCATTAAAACAATTCAAATCAATATTTTTAGAAATTAACTTCGTATAGCTGATAATAGCTGAATTCGAGAAAAACTGTAATAGTTTACCTAAATTGAGTATGAAAGCACGCGTTTCTTTTCAACATGTTTGTGCTGATGACACTATTTATCTTGTACATTAGTTAAGTAACTCTCTCGTACTTAATAAAATTGGTGTCAGTTCTTATAAGATTGAAAAGAAAATAAAAAATTTCGTTTTTTTGAATGATGTTCATGAATTCAGCAACAAAATTTTTATAAACAATCTGTAATCGTTCCACTGAAGCAAACCAAATTGATAAAGCACTGTTTTTCAATATGAATTTTTAACTAAGCTATACTTAAAACTAAAGCAAAGGAAATAACAATAAAGAAGTACACTTAGAGCACCAACCAAAAATTAAAAGAAAACGATGAACAACGCCTTCAACGCCACAGTTTTTAGAAAGGCAAAGCCAGCACCGCGTGATGATTGCAATGCACTTATGACTCCATTCCTGAATTATTGACTAAAATACATCATCATCATCCTTTGAGTATTAATCATCATTGAGGCCTTGACGTCTATAATAGACGATTTAAATATTGTCTACAAGACTATAGAGACAGACGTAGTCGTAATTCCTAGTTCCATGATAGAGACCAATATGTAGCAATGACGGCAATGACGTCCACACTTCTTCTTCCTTTATTTTTTGGCTTTTTTTAGTGCCAAGCCAGCACAATGCACTTCGCCAATGTCAAGTAGCTTGAAAAAGGCACAAAGGAGATTGGCCGGTAAAAATATTACTGATTTAAGATTTCTAGCTCTGTAATAGAAGGGGTTAGAATAGTATTAAAATTATTACTAGACAAAACTACACTACAATAAACAACAAGACAGGGAATATGAAAACAAAAGGAATCTAATACCTACAAATATAAAAATTATAGTTTAAGTTTGTTAATTTTAAAAAACTTACATAAATACTTAACATAAGGAGTATAGACATCCACACTTTCAGTAGCAAAAGCTGACAACCACAGACAAGGTAGCAATGCTGTTTCGTCCCTTGGCTCTCTTACAACTCAGCTAATAAGAACAATAATCGCAATCATCACAGACCACAGTGGTTGCACAGTGGCTTCATTTTTACAGTGGCACGTTGTCAATAATTTCCCCTAACTCTATGGCACCAACTAAAACTAAATTAGAGATCCATACTGAATGTCTCCTGGGATTCATCGAAGGAGATGGAATTAGAACGTGGTTTCTGCACAGGGAGCACCTGTGACGGAGAAGTCGGTGGGTTCTTCAATAACGCAGCTGGTAGTGCACACTTGGGAGGCGTCTGCGATATCGGCGACTGCCGTAGCGACATCATAAATGACCTCTCGTAGACTATACGGGTTCCTGAAAGAAATCGATATGAATATATTAGGTACAAAATTTTAATCATCAATTAATATTTAATTATAATGAAAATAAAAATTATGGAAAAATAAATTAAAAAATTACTACTAAATAATTATATTTACAAAAAATACACGCCGTCCAAGTGATCGCTAATGGGCATGGTGCCCAAAACACTGGCGCTATTACCTCTCTGAATAGCGAGGCTAGCCTTTGGGCTAAATAAGCGCCAGCTCTTTGGTCACCAGAGGCGTGGATCAGTTTTTGGGACACGATATTTATAAAATTCTTCGTGTCTGATGACCATGGACCCAGAGTCTCAAAAGCAAGCGCCGCATCTTTTGTCACCAGAGGCGTGGATCAGTTTTTGGGACACGACATTTATAAAATTCTTCGTGTCCAATAACCATGGACCCAGTCTCAAAAGCAAGCGCCGCAAAAACGTAATCCTTAGAAATGGCTGAGTATTGCGGCGCTTAAGCAATTGAGCGGATTCGGCAGCTGCACCCGCCTTTTGGCACGAGCCCGGTAGGTGGGACGCAGCCAACGTATCAACGCAGGTCACGTCCCACACCAGTGCAATTCAATTCAATTCAAAACAATCATCAATTCTATTTATCGCCGGTCCACTACCACGCACTGGTCTCATCCCAGAATGAGAAGGTTTTACGCCATAGTCCACAACGCAGGCCAATTGCGGATTGGCAGATTTCACACACCTTTGAGAACATTGTGGAGAACTCTCAGGCATCAGGCATGCAGGTTTCCTCACGGTGTTTCCTTTCAGCGTTATAGCAATTAGTGATATTTAATTGCTTAAAACGCACATATTTCCGAAAAGTCAGAGAAGTTAGAGGTCAAGCGTGCCGGGGATCGAACCCCGAAGCCCGAAGGTCGAATCTAAACCTTTAGGCCTCTATCACCTCTATAGAAACGATTATACACCTTCATAATTAAAGAACCGTCATGTCTGACAGGTAAACCGTTCCCATTGGTAAAAATATTTTGGCTCTACCATGGACCTACTCTACTAAATAAATGACTAATGATAACAGAATTCATACAGTTTTATATACATTAATTAACTAATTATTGAACTCTTCAATTAGAAACAACGATTAGAAATTGAAATATCATAATTCATAAAACAAAGACACCAACTATGAAACAAGTCGACATTTCAATTGGTTTGATCTGCACCATTATGCACTGAATTTTTTCAATGACAAATGAAATATAAGGTCCCGTTGTATCATTTAAATTATTATCATCAATCCAAAATTAAACTAAAGTCAGTAGGTAAGGTACTTATTAAATCCCTGTGCTTAGTTATTTTATGTGTCTAACAAAGCCCGCCTAACGCCTTCAAACAAAAGGTTATTGTTAGGTTAGGTAAAAGGTTAGTGCGTAGTTCCGACTACGTAAATAAAAAAAACATTTTTCATTCTTAGCATTTTTCATTTTAAAATATTTACGGATACGCCCGAATTTGTGATAGGCACTTCTACTACGCAACACGTTCCGCCAAGGTTATGCCGGGCGACCACGCGGTCGTTGTCGATTCTAATTCTGAACCACGAGATTAATTTAAATTACTCCTAATAAAATGTGTCATAAACACACAGCCGCATTATCTTGAAATTGCACACACCATTGCCGCAGGTTATTAACCTTTGCAACCATGCAAGTTCAGTAATGTGGGACTACCTTGGCTGTACAAGTGCATGCCTTTGCTAACCTATTTTTTTATATTACAGGTAGATAGATCGGTATCTTACCACGTGGTATTATGTAACTTTCGAGTTTCATTGCCACCAAATCTTGTTTATTATTTTATGTCTTATCTTATCGGTCAGGTGTTATGTAACATTATTTAATAAAAAATAAGGTTAAAAAACATTACACAAGAAATTTTGTCCAGCCAACGCAACTACTAAGAACATTTAATTTGAAAAATATTTTTTCATTTTTTTTAAGGATTTTCATATTCGTGTAAATGCGGTTTTTCATGTATTTTATAAGTTTTATTAGGTACGTGCGCATTATTTTCAAGTCAATAAAAAAACCATTTCAATAAATTCAAAATAAATTAAATAGACATACTTAATGTTTTTTATTGATACCGAAACAATATTTTCCTCGGTATCTTGATATGCATGACAAGTAGGATAGGATACACACATAATTTCCAAGTAAAAATGAACCTTAAATTCACGTAACAGAGATGTAAGATGCTAAATTACCTCCAGGTGTGGTAGAGTAGATGGTGCCTCCAGGTGTACTAGAGTAGACATCGGGCATTTGCGCTGGATCTGTGATGAGGACTCTCCTCGAAGGTATTGCCTGGCTGTTGGTCGCCTGCCTTGCGATCGGTGACGCTGACATTTTAAACTTTATCTCGTTTACTTTGGGTACAATTTACAATATCACTATCACTCACACAGCTGGCTGATCGATCGTATACTGACTACTGAGTGTGAGTACTGAACTACTGAGCCGAGGCACGCCGCCGTCTAAAATAAATACTGTACCGGCTTAACACACACACACACGCATATCAGTGTAAACATGGCCTCACGTGTATACATGAATACCATCAAAACAAGCATAGAATAACAATCTGGAATTATAAAGTTTGAAGTAGTTCTTACATATGAATTTATGAACTCTGAGAGACAGCAAAAAATATTGAGAATGTGAGGTTATCTGAATACTGGCTAGATGGATAGTCTAATGTTTGCGTTACAAGTTTAAATATAAAATTTAAAACACCCCTCCACATGTGAAACTATGGCCGGACTACTTATGTATGATATACGAACATTCGATCCTTCTCCTCGATCCTCGATCATGGTCTATCTAACACCAATGATCTAACGCTTACTCAGTGATTCTAATTTATAATGAGCCCAAACACACTTTATCTGCTGTAAGTTGTTACCATGTCTTGGAAATAATACAAAGTAACAGTACCTACACCAAATTTCGAATCAATCGCATCTGTGAAAGTTTGTAAGGCCCTTTAATCAAGTAAGAAATGAGCTGATGATCTCCAAACGCCTGAACAGATCTTCATAAGTTAAAGCTAAAATCCATCTCGATCACGTCAGCTTTCAAACAGAAAAAACCGCATTAAAATTGGTCCATTCGTTGGGGAGCTACGAGGTAACAGACAAACACACAGACACACAGATACCCACTCCAAAAAAGTAACACACCTCTTTATTGTAGATTAAACAGGCAGTTTCAATTATAATTAAATAGTAAAAATAATATTATTAGTCCAGTCGACAGGTAGTTTCAGATAGAATAAGGTCGAAAGTTAATGAAACCTTGGGATGTTATTCAGGGATGGTTAATTAACATTTTCTCAAATTTTGGACCTCGAGCACCATGTGCTAAAAGAGCTGGGGGAGGGGAAAACCACAAAATTTTCGACCTTCCTCCGGTTTTTCCTCAATAACTTTTTTCCTTAAGTCCTACGGCAAAAGCATTTCCATACATTTTTGTAGACCATTAAATTTCCTAAATTATGATTATTTAAACATGTTTGTATGTAAATTCGTCACTGAGATATGGCGCTTCGAATAAATAGTCCAGTCAGTCGACATGTAGGAAAAAGTGGAGTTAAGTGGAAGAAGGTCGGAAGCTAATAAAACTTTAGGATGTTGTTCAGGGATGGTTAATTAACATTTTCTCAAGTTTTGAACCTCGAGGACGGGGACCCTATGCTAAAAGAAGAGCGTGAGGGGAAAAGTACAAAATTTTCGACCTTCCTCCGAAATTTCCTCAATTACTTTTTTCTATGTTTTTTGTACCAACAATTTTGATTACACATAAATTTTTGTATGGAGATATGGCGCTTCGAAAAAAGGTAATTTTCTAAATTCGCTAAAAATGCGACAAAAAGGCAGAATTACACCTTATTTCTTTGGACACCGTGGACCCTTCCCCGCTCACCCCACTCAACAGGTTTCACAAAAGGTTTTTAGCAAATTTAGAAAATTACCTTTTTTTCGAAGCGCCATATCTCAGTAACGAATTGACATACAAAAATTGTGTAATCAAAATTGTAGGAAATTTAACGCTCTACATTTTCCCCCCATCCTCCTCTTTTAGCATCCTCGAGGATGCTAAAAGAGGAGGATGGGGGGAAAATGTATCCTCCTTCAGGATCCTCGAGGTCCAAAACTTGTGAAAATGTTTATTAACCATCCCTTAACAACATTCCAAAGTTTCATTAACTTCCGACCTTTTTCCACCAAACCCCACTTTTTCCTACAAGTCGACTGTAGGGTCGCTACGTTGGAGCCAATAAAAATCGTGTGGTTAAAGTGATTAGACAGCTAATCAATTTATCCAATCTAATCTAATGATGTGTGTTTGTGTGTTCTTACCCGCATTGTTTAATGATGTGTAGGTGGATCCAATATCGACGACTATATAAATTATGTTTTTACTTCTTTTTCACACGCAGTCATTCATGTTTCATTTGTATGGTTTTGCAGAGAAGATTTGCTAAAAGCGTATTCACGTATCACTGAATTTGGATATGCTACACGGCTTATATTCTGCATCATAAAGTTCCTATTATTTTATGAATTCCTCTGTTATAACTATAACGCAGCAGCGCAAACTTTGTTTAACTAGTTTTGCGAGACCGGTAGAGCGACATTGTTTCCGGGAATGCAGATTAACAATTTGAGACAAATATTCTAAAATAAATTCCATAGAATATTATGTCTACAACAGTCTCCACAGTAATGTAACTTGAAGTCATAGTTGCCTAGTGCTTATTCGATCCAAGCGTCGCTAGTTTGAATCTTGGACGTCCTGTTTACTGAAGGAAAATTTCTCAAACATGTGTACAGTACAATGTCGAGGAATTGAGGGAGTTACAGAATATTGTAATGAAGAATGTAGAATAGAATAGAATAGAAATGTTTTTTATTCAAATAAACTTTTTTACAAGTGCTTTTGAATCGTCGATGAGTCTACCACTGGTTCGGAATGCCGTTCCTGCCGAAAAGAACCAGCAAGAAACTCGGCAGTTGCTCTTTTCAAAACAAGTTAACAATATAGTAGATATTATGCTATGTATGCAGTGTTTCCACAATGAGGAAAAAGAGAATTTACACGTTAAACATTACCTACTGTCTCATGAATCGCTGGAACGAATTATATCCACGCTTTTTTTGTCATTTAGTAGTCTTCATTCATCATTACAATATTATAATGATCATGTTAGTTAGACCTCTGCGGCTCTGCCCCAAGGCAGGCTATCATGATTTCTGTTACTTATATATTATTAAATTACAGTAAGTAATTCTAGGTCTGTAACTTTGTGAAAGACAACAACAACAACAACATAACAAACAAAACAAATAAAATTTTGTGTAACAAATATGAGGTAATTTCCTGCACCATGTCAATAAATTGTAAGTATACAAGTGAATATATTATTATTTACCTTTGATGTTAAATTAATTAAATTAAAAAGTATATTCATTATGTATAGATTCAGATAGACTCAAAATAATCATAGTCCAAAGTAAAATTAAAAAATATCAGCTCTTTCTTATGAAATAGATAAGTATTTTAACTATTTATGGATTCTTTTATAATAATACGGAAACAATGATTTACCTACTATATAATATATTTTATTTAAAACAAAAAGAAAAATATTTGTTCAGAATATGGTCCAAGGTTCCAACACGTCCAATTTTACACAAAAATTACTGTGGTATTGTTTTTAATTCAAGTTAAATATTTTACCAACTGTTATGCTACGTACGTAGATACGTTACGCTACGTACATAATACGTTATACAATTTTATACACCTTTGCTACTTAATATCTGCCAATACAAAGCCACAATGATCCAAACTTCACAGTCGGGTATCATTCTTACGCAGAGAAACTTTTATATAATAGATACATAACGAAGAAGCCAGAAGGTCTGACCGTCCCCGGCCGGCTCTTGGGCCACTATCATAAGTAACGTTATCGGTTAAGGTAAATATTTACTTAGATTACGTAATATACGTTCATATCATGCCTACGTATTTACAGTCACAAAATTCTTGATCTTTGCAAGATCATACATTACATTTATAGGTACACGTTATCTTACACACGCACACATGCAGACATCACATATGCGTAGTATTTTTTGCATTTAGATAAAAATGCGCTTGAGTTGTTATGGAGACAAGTTTTTTAAGTTTATGTTACTTCATACTATACCAGCTACGTAGCTAGAAAAAAAAATTAAAAGTCAGTAGGTACCTACACAAGTTACACTATAAGCATTTTTTACTATGAAATGAACCTTAGGTACTGGGTGTCTACAAAAAGTGCTAAGGGTAGCTACCTAGTTAACATTTTTTCATAGTTGAAGTAATAGCTTACAAAGCATTACAATTCACAGGTGGTATATATACCGTACCTACCTAGGATGAATATATTCATCCTAGGTATGTACCTACATACGTATAGGTTACTAAATTAAAATTTATGAAGGGAGTGTGAAAGAAATTGTGTCTGTCTGTCTGTCTGTAAACTTTACCACGGCTCTACCTAATTATAACATCTTTGGTTCAGACGTCGAACTTAACGTTAATTTTATACGTAGGTATTAGCACAGAATACAATATAATTGTACAAATTAGGTAGCTACTAGCATGCTGGAGATATAGTTAGGTACTACGTAAGTTATTTTTGTCCCAGAATATTATAGATTTTCTACGGGATTCTTAAACGCCTAAATTGACTCACTAAGGTATTATGCACATTTTCATCTTGTGATTAAACAATAAACAAGATCATTGCTGAACTTTATTTCAAATCGCTTTAAAATCAGCACACAATAAAATTAGCATTTAAAATTAGCACACAATTAATAGAGATTGTTTTTTCTTATTGCAAATTACAGTAATTTTAATCAGTCTCATTATGGATTCTCAGACCTCCTGACAGAAAATAGGTAGGTAGGTAAGCCTGGCTCCACGCGTAAAATAAGTGCTATACTTATCTACTAATAAGAAAAATTAACGAAAACTTATGTAGGAATCATCATGAAGATTTAAAATACTTCACGTCAAAAAACTTTTATTTTTATCCCCACACCATCCAAGACCTGTGAAAATCGCACAAAACTTCATAAATAGAGTTAAAAAATGCAGTTCACCTTTCGATATACATTTTAAAAATTGTAATGCATATAAAGATTTAGCTCATTGACTTGGTTTCATATTATAAAATAGGTATCTTCTATTATAATAATAAAATAATAATAAAAATTTATCAGAGTGTTTTATATTAAGTCCAATACGATAAGTATGTACTTAATTTTTTTTATTGGCAATGTAGACGTATTGCAATCCGTAGCAAAGTTTCGTCATTCAACCTGATTGTTTACACAGATGTTTGTACCTACATTGGAAAACATCTTTGTGGAAGTTTAAGGATTGAATTTCTTACAACTTTTGAGCTTTGAAATATTTCAAGGCAACGAATTATTCTGAACTTCGACTTTCGTAGGCTACACAATTGTAGGTAGGTATGTACAGTGTAAACCTCTCCTCTTTACTCCTAACCCTAAGCCATAACTTAGATTTTCTTTGATTGTGTAGAATTTCATCAACATAAGATTCCCTGTCTCAAGCAAAACTTTTAGCTAAAAGGTATCTAACCTTTTAGATACTTTTCCTGTCTAAAGTTTACCTAGTTTTTTTAGTAAAGGTACGTCTTACCTAGTTTTTAAAAAGGTATGTACTTATGTAGATACCTATCTAACGGTGAACTTTCACTAGAGCACCTTTCAGGTCCTGACTCCTGTAACAAAATTACATGGCAATTGGCATATACTCTAGTACTACCCACTCACCTGTAGGGTTAAAACATGGGCGTCACGAGAAAATTTTGTCGTGGTACAGTTGCAGTTCAAGACTACAGATTGTCGCTACTGCTGGAGACAGGCGATGCAAGACCGAGATCTGTGAAAGTTTATGACTATGAGCTACCTTTGTCTATCTATTGATAAAGAAGGGACCTGTAGGGTTAGTACAAGATTGGATAGTTAACTATGCATAGTAAACTATGACATTACCATTAAAGTAAAATAAACCATAACAGTATTGAGTTAGAGCTCAATTTCGTGTATGTATTCTCATACGTAACGAAAACGCTCCAAATTAAAATTGTCTGTATTGAATTTGTGACTTTAAATCGATAGTAATATGGTTCATTTTACTTTGATGCTATTGTCATAGTTAACTATAACGTACAAACGAATTAAAACTCGGCATAACCACACTGCTCTACATTCCATAAATAGAGAGTAAAAAAGCGACAAACATTTCGCAAAGACTGTTTTATCTGAAGGTTCAGCGAAACCTAATACCCGCAGGCGATCCGTCGTAATGACTTAGCAACCCTGTAAAGACTGTAAAGAAAGCTTCCAAGAAGCTCATCTGAGTCTTTTTTAAGAGTTATTCTATGTACATACCTACTATGTACCACAAGAACCTATTTAACTAGCATAATATTATGACCAATTTGCACACACCATATACGCATACCAAGCTCCTCCTCTCCTCAAGTTCTTTTAAAAAAAATTATAAAAATAACAAAGGACCTTTTTGGCATCACTGCCAGTTGCCACCCTATTCGTAGAACTTTGTCTAACGAATTCTTTAACGTTTAAAAAGTTAAATGTAATTTGTTGGCCAGATTCAGATTCTCGTTCTTGTTTTTTCCCCTTTTTGTTTTTTCTTTACTTTCCCCTCTATTTTTTTTATTCCCACTTGAGTTTTTTGTTTTTCTTACGTAAATCTGTGAAAACTTGTCATTAGCTTTAATTTTTTTCTGTTCTTATCTATTTCAGCTTGTGATATTTAATTTCTTAGAAAAGCCAGAGGTGCGTGCCCAGGATCGAATCTGCGACCCCCCGAATAGAAGACCGCATTACTAACCACTAGGCTATCACTGCCTAAAATAGTATTAGTATAAGAATTATGGATTAATTTATTTTCATACCCAGCGGTAGTTAGGTAGGTACATGAGGAAGAGAAGTTTCTTCGCAATCTTATCAAATCATCCGGTTTTTCTGCTCAGTTTGTTTCCTTAACCTTGATCTTTAAAATATTCATGTTAAATATAAATAGCTTTTATATTATGTAGTTATAATAATAATTGTCACTGGGTAACGAATAACGATGTTCAGAATTGAGTCAATGTTGATTTTTTTTTATATGAAAACCTAGCATAATTTATTGAACTACGCTCCTAACCTAAATAACACATATTATTATGTACCTATAGGTATCTAAATACGTACCTAGCTAATTCCTCGTTGTAAGTATCTTAAACCGACGAAAAACATTGTCAATTTTTGTTCTGATGATTTGTCATATCGCTTGTATTACGTCTGTCAAAGTTTACTTGGGGGATAATGAAAAGGTATCTTAATATCTTTAGCACGAGAAATAAATAAATTCTATAACTAACGACCAACGCAACGCTATAGAAATAAGAAGCTACAAAGTCCATTCTAATAAATACCTATAGCTGCACATTTCTGTTTGCCTGGAACGGGTATAGAGATTGCTACGAGCATGGCTACGAGACGGTCATTTATGACCTTAGTTTTAAGTTCATGACACTTTTGGAACGTAAGTTCCTTATCGCGCGGTACGGAAGGGGGCTAGACGGAAAAATTTAAGGAACCGACACTCGACATATTTTTGAAACAGACACTTTTTTGTTGAATGTGAATTTTGCATTGTGTTCAGTATTTTCGCGATACAACATTAGGTCTCCGTAGCCTAGTGGCTCCGGCAGTGGCCTAAAAGTTCAACGTCGTAGGCGACTGCCGGAGCCACTACGCTACGGAGACTCAATGTTGTACCGCGAAAATACCGAACACAATGTAATCTAAAGGAACTACGTTCCATCCGGGTGTCCCTTGACACCTCTCAAGTTTTTTTTATTCCGCCACATAGTCCACATACCTAACAGGTTCCTACAGGATCTTAGATGTTAACGTCTACATGAATTTATGCGGATGAAGTCTCAATTAAATCAGCTGCCATAATATTATACTTACGGTAAAGTGTATCGGTTTATCTGTTACCTTTTAAGTTTTAACGACTCAGCCGCGGCATAGATACCTGAGATCGATATTGCTACACAAAGATCTAGTATATAAATTTCTTAAAACTACTATAAGTACTTCATCGTAATTATAGTAAAATTCTGAATACAAAAAAATTAAGTGGCACTCGGGGACTGCCGCGGTAAAGCTATTGCATAGAATTTTTTTATCAACTTATGCAATTATAATATTTAAGCAATATTTTTTTTGCATGATAAAAATTATGCAAAAAAAATTAAAAATCAAACAAACAAGAAAAGCGCACTGTCACTACTTCGCGAGTGAGATTCGAACCTGCGACATCATACACCATACGGTAAAGAAAGCGGTCGCTCGCCGACTGCGCCAAACAGAGCTACTAAAATGTTGAACGCTTACTGAACGACGGTGTTAGGTTTATTTTTGTTACGGAATTTCTTGATTCGGTCGCCGCGCTCAAACTGTTTGTCTTAGTTCAAAGCCCGCGATAAAAGCTATGCAATATCTTAATAATATAACAAGTAGGTAACTATTTATTAGAAATATAATTTATTGGAAAGACTCGATGTTTCTACGTTCTATTGAAAACATACCGGTCGTTGATTCTTGCAACCACAGATAAATTGCTGCTGAGTGATTTTTGTTATTATTTCGGTGGAGTGTCACTATTTCTTGAGCGACGCGACGTCTTTCATCGCGGCTTCCTTGAACTAAAATTTATCTTCTTTCAAAATAGTGACAAGACTATTTATAAACTTTAGGTAATTTCCATGGTTTAATGACCGATTTAAAATAAATAATTATATATACTTATATATATATATATATATATATATATATATATATATATATATATAGCATATATATGATATATACTATGTAGTTTCACTCAAGACCGTTCAGTAGTTTTCGTGTGATGCACGCATAGACGGACAGACAGCTAGAAAGACAGACGGACAGAGAGACAGACAGACATAAGCTATACAAGACCGTGGTCCGTGGAAATCTCTTCAAGAGACCTATGTCCAGCGGTGGACATCCCTCGATCCCTCGGTTGATATACAATTTTCGTAGGTGCCTATATCTAGAATTGCCAACGTGTTTGGTTGCACGCAGTAATATATATGTCAGGGTGTCGAGAAATATATTATTTTTATTATCTTGGTTGTGCGGTGTGACAGACCACGACCGATACGCGATAGTATTGAAATAAATAGGCTCAAGACATAAGCGAGAGCGAAGAACTATCAAAATAGTATTAAGCTCACGGGAAAAATTAATAATTACATTACAAACCTTCAAGTATATTTACCGAATAAAGCCCTTATATTTTAAATGCGAAAGTGTGTTGTTTTTTGGTTTGTCGTTCAAATACTTTCAAATCACACCGCAACAGTCACGGATCGATGTAATTAGGGTTCCGTACCAAAATGGTAAAAATGGAACCCTTATGGTGAGACTTTCTCCGTCCGTCCGTCCGTCTGTCACAGTCGATTATTTCAGTAACTATTAAAGATATCGACATGAAATTTGGCATAGATGTGTATAATAGTGGCCCAACATCATTGGAATGAAGAAAAATCGAAAATTATTTTTAGTTTTATTAAAAAAGGGGGAAAGTCGGGGGTTTGAAATTTCAAAGTAAAACAACTATACCGAGTGGGGTATCATATGAAAGGCCTTTACTTGTGCATTCTAAAACAGTTTTTAATTTTTTTCTATTTAAAATAGTTTTTGATTAATCGGCCAAAATGTCGAAAAAAATACCGTCCCCCCCCCCCTTATCTCCGAAGTTTACCAATCGAAAAATCCTTCCTTACTATTATAAATGGGAAAGTGAGTTTGTTTGTATGTTTGTTCCGCTTTCACGCCGTAACTACTGAACCGATTTTGCTGAAATTTGGCACAGACATAGATTATAGTCAGGAATAGCACATAGGCTACTTTTTATCCCGGAAAAGCAAACAGTTCCTGCGGGATAGCATCGCTATTTTTTACGCATTTGTCCTTCAAAATACGCCCAATAGAGTTTTAGATTGACGTGATTTTTTTGCACAGGTAAAGTTAAGGGCCTGAAAAATGACAAAAGCTACTTTTTATCCCGGGAAAACAAACGGTTCCTGCGGGATATTACTATACTACTTTTCACATATTTATCCTTCAATTATACACCAACGGAGTTACAGATTGACGTGGGTTTTTGGATATGCATAGTTGATGACTTGAAAAGTGACAAAGGCTACTTTTTATCCCGGGAAAACAAACAGTTCCCGCGGGATATTTGTGTGCTACTTTTCACTTATTTATCCTTCAATTATGCGCCAACGGAGTTACAGATTGACGTGGTTTATTGGATAGGCATAGTTGAGGACTTTAAAAGTGACAAAGGCTACTTTTAATCCCGGGAAACAAACAATTCCCGCGGGATATTTGTATGCTACTTTTCATATATTTATCATTCAATTATGTGCCAAGGGAGTTACAGATTGACGTGATTTTTTGGATAGGCATAGTTGAGGGCCGGAAAAGTAACAACAGCTACTTTTTATCCCGGGAAAACAAACAGTTCCTGCGGGATATTCGAAATGCTACTTTTCACGTATTTATTCTTAAATTATGCGCCAATATGCATGCATGCATACATGTATGTATGTATGTATGTATGTATGTATGTATGTATGTATGTATGTATGTATGTATGTATGTATGTACGTATGCATGTTTGTATGTATGTATGCATGCATGTATGTATGTATGTGTGTATGTATGTTTGTATCCTCCTGTTACTAACTTTAACTACATTAACTATATCCTATGCTACTTATCCCACTAATATTATTAATGTGAAAGTTTGTGAGGATGGATTGGATTGGATGGATAGATGTACTTAGCATACGGATGGATGGACGGGATGTATGGATGCATGGGATGGGATAGGGATTTAAAAAACTAAATCCACGCGGACGAAGTCGCGGGTATCAGCTAGTCTGAAATAATTATGGTCAATTGAGGTTTATGTATATTTTACAGGAAAAATAAAACCAACGCTCTAACTAGCATAGTTTTTTCATATTAACAATAAACCTCTACAAACAAAGTTAACGATAATTAAGCAAATTAATATAATATTATCGTTTTACTTTTACTTTTGGAGTACGGAACCGTCGGTGCGCGAGTCCGACTCGCACTTGGCCGGCTTTTTTTTTGCATGGGTATAGTGAAGAGTGGAGAGTGACATGGGCGACTTATTATCACGGAAAATTAGAGTCCCAACAGGATTATTGAAAACTAAATCCACGCTTTTAAACTTAAAAGTTTTAAATAGAATATGTTGAAAATTATAGGGCCAGCGAGATCGTACCCACATCTCACAGTGATCGCGCCCTACTTATATGTTGACCATTTTACACCACTTTAAATTAATTTAAGCAACTTTAATTTAAATACTTAGACAGATATTTTTCAAATAAGCATAATTTTAACTATCGTAGCCTTAACAGAGTGACGTAGAAGCAATAAAGTACTTAAGTAGATAAAGATTGAAAAAAAGTATATAGGAATCAATTAGTTACTTATTCATAAGGACTCATTAAATTAATAAAAAAGTTGAGTGTCGTGGAACACTCGGTGGGAACGAAGTTCATTAGCTAATAATAAATTAATAATAAACATAAATAAAATAAAAAATATTATATATTTATATTATATTCAAGGGGTACCCACCCCACCCTTATAAGAAATCGTAATTAAGTAGTGTTTAATTTTGTTTTTGATGAATAAATTATTCTATTCTTATTCTTAGGACTCAAACCCCCGAACCGATAGTTTCACTCCTTCGTTTAACCGGATACGCCACCAAAGTAATGATGCAAATGTGTATAATAAACGAAGGCAACAAGTGCCGTGACGGAAAATTCTTACACTTTTTGTCGGCTAGCCTCAATCCGCCCAACCGTCCGAAAAGGAACTCCGTTCCAAAAACTAGGTTATATAATGTAGCGGTCAAGACATAAGAGTAAGTTCAAAGCCTAAGACCTAGGTTTGAGGACGAAAATAATACAATGTAAAATAAGAAAACTCTGGTCACTTATAAATTAAAATATTTTCAGTCTACTGTAGAATTTTTTAATGTTTAACAGTAAACTACGCAGTAAAATAATATTTAATTTTGCGTACGCTTTATCGCATAAATTACATAAAACGATTACAATATTTTTTTTTGTTCTCGTAAGTAGGTATACACATCTAATACTTTCTATTAGTAGGTATCATCGCGTACAGATAATATTATATTCTTATCTATTTTTCCAGCTCGTACCTACTACCTAGCTATTTAGGTTCTTCATAGAAAAAAAGAAAAACGAAAACAGTACTTAAATAAATATCATCGATTGTTAAGCTATCATAGATAAATATGTCGGACTCTTGTCGTACAAGTCGTTGTCGTGCTCTTAAGTAGGAACTTCCATACATCGCGGTCTTAAGAGTAGGTACCTATTAGGATAAGGATAGTAAAGGCGCAAGTCCGAGACCTGTGGAAGTCCATGCAAGAGACCTTTGCCCAGCAGTGGACGTCTATCGGTTGATAAAGTATGAGAAGAAGAAATGGGAATTTTGACGACCTCCCTGGCGCAGTGGTGAGCGCTGTGGTCTTAAAACTGGGAGGTCTCGGGTTCGATTCCCGGCGGGGTCAATTTGGGAATTTATAATTTCTGAATTGTCTCTGGTCTGGTCTGGTGGGACTTGGGAGGCTATGGCCGTGGCTAGTTACCACCCTACCGTGAAAGACGTGCCGCCAAGCGACTTAGCGTTCCGGCACTATGGCGTGTAGAAACCGATTAGGGTAGGCATGGGTTGAATACTGACATACCCCTTACAAGTTAGCCCGCTACCATCTTAGACCGCATCGTCACCTACCATCAGGTGAGATCGCAGTCAAGGGCTATCTTGACACTGAATTAAAAAAACTCTACCAGGAATTACATAAGCCCGTAGTCTCCCAATTTTACAGTTCTCATGCGTCAGAGAGATCGTCAAAACCTACGACAATTAGTGCAAAAGATGGAATTACAACCCACAATGTTGGCGAGGCTTCACCGCTTCAATACTGTGAGACAAGTAGGTATACATACCTACTTATTATGTAGTAGTTAACAATAAAGTTAAAACAAGGCCTTGAGGGAGTTTCGGCGCCGGCTCGCCGGCCACGTCACGTGCTAGCGATTTAAATGTACGCTTTATTGTTATGTGCACTGGCTGTAGACCGCGGATTCACTCATTTACCTCTGCACATTACTTCGTGTACGTCAAGATGACTGACCCAAGCGACCGATCAGCTTTAAATCACTCCAGCTTTAAGTACCTATTTGGTACCTTTGTTTAAATATTTAGTACCTAAATATTAACAGTGAAATTTAATTTTAAAAGTGGTCAGTCATTCTGACGTCAAGATGGCTGACCAGTTTTAAAATTAAATTTCTCTGTTAATATTTAGGTACTAAATATTTAAACAAAGGTACCAAATAGTACCAAATAGGTACTAAATGCTGGAGTAATTAGTAAAGCTGATCGGTCACTTTGGTCAGTCATCTTGACGCACACCATTACTTCACTGAACTCATACCTATAATAACTGACAAAAATAGTTTCCACACCCACTCTTACTCGGAACTCTGCTCAATTGTTTTTAGTACTTTATTTTGGTACCTTTGAGTATTAAACGTACCCATACAGAGCATCACTACATATTATAAAACAAAGTCCCCCGCCACTTCTGTCTGTCTGTTCGCGATAAACTCAAAAAATACTGAACGGATTTTCATGCGGTTTTCACCAATAGATAGGACGATTCATGAGGAAAGTTTTATTGTACAATTTGTTAAGAATTTGTGTAAATTGGTTGAAATATGACGATAACTGTTGACAATGTCGGAAAAATTCAAGCCAACTGGGAGCATTCATCGAAAACGCTGCCTTATCCCTTTGAGATATAACAAAACAATGTATGGGGGTAGTATGGTGGGATAACTCTCTACAGAACAGTCCACGATGGCATATATCTAAGTATCTTATAAGAATAGCTTACTATAGTTACCCATTTTAACTTCAAAAAAAATTGTCACGTCACGTAGGTACCATGCGGTAATTGGAAATATATTTAGACAGAGTACTTAAATACAGACAGAGCACATTAGACAGAGCACATTATGATAATCCTTTACACCATATTTTAATTTAAATGAATACCTTAGGAGTTATCGCAAAATAAAAGCGATCGTGCGCCAAAATAAATTCAAGCGCGCCCCACATGTTGCTTATATATTACTACGATTATATACAATATTACTACGATTATGTAGTATATAATCTGTGCTATAATGTAAGCCGAGCGCTTCCGAGCGATAGGTACCTACTTCTTTTATAAACCTACGTAGGTACTGTTCAATATGCTATTCAAGGTATAACTTACGGAACATCCCAAGGAGTTTGCAAAGCATAGGCGTAAGTTGCTCTACTACCCGTGAGAAGCCGGGGCGGGTCGCTAGTGATAAATAAATTACTAATAAAATTGGGTACCCACTACCCACTCGCATAAGTCAAGGCCAGGGTAACTTCCTATGTTTTTACGACGTACCTACTAGGTAGTATAGGTACCTTATCGTTAAGTGACAAGGTTACATCAACTAGGTTATTATCACGAGTAGGGAAGATATTTTTTTTGAGCTTAGCTAGTAGTACTCCGATCTAATAATTTTGGCAGTGGCCTTGATTATACTGGGTGAATTTTTCCAGCGAAAAAATAGGGTCTGATAAGTAAATGGAATAAAAGCCTATGGCATCGTTACTTTATTTTAGTTTTATACTTACTAACTTATTATGATATTTTTATCCTATCAATAAGATATAAGTACCTACTAATAATTTTAAATATTTTTTCACATGAAAACACTAGCTTTTGCGGTTTGCCCAATGCCCGCGGCTTCGCTCACACCCTATTTTACGCCCGTATAGGGGATGAACTTTCAAAAATCCTTTCTTATCGGATGCCTACGATAGGCTATCTGTAGGTATATATCCCAAACAGCCCGGTCCGTCCAGCAGTGGTTTTAGCTGTGCGTTGATAGATCAGTCAGTCAGTCACCTATTCCTTTTAAGTAATTAGATTAAAATGCACACAATGGAGAGGACCAGAAGGCAAAAGGGATGTTGGCAGGCC
The DNA here is from genome assembly GCA_029955525.1 of Oeneis ivallda. Taxonomy (NCBI): domain Eukaryota; kingdom Metazoa; phylum Arthropoda; class Insecta; order Lepidoptera; family Nymphalidae; genus Oeneis; species Oeneis ivallda. The sequence continues at coordinate 18,918,526 of JARPMR010000019.1, read as the reverse complement.
GTACAAACGGTGGGCTGATAATTTAATACAAATTGCAGGGAAGGAGTGGATGAATCTGGGCAAGGACAGAAGGATATGGAAGAGGTTGGAGGAGGCCTATACCCGGAAAGGGACCCATATTTCTTAAAAAAAAAAAATCATTAATAACCATACTAACTTAGGATTTAAGAAAAATACTAACAAAACTAACATCAGTCTATCTATTGTATAGTAATATTTAAAGAATATGTGAAGAAAAGGCTTTTTTATTTTATTTTATTTTAATTAGATTAAAAATAAGAATTTAAAAAACACTTCTTATTGTCATCGAATAAAAAAGTTCAATCGAGTTTCTCTCAGACTGGGTAGCCATAAACAACTACCTACCTATTGACGACACACCTTAATGAAATTCAAATCAAAGCGCCAAAGTAAACAGCATAATATAAACCGTCGCCAATCGCCATCGAGTTCTGGGAAGTACCTACTTATAGGGTACCTATACAAACTATAATATGTTATATAAGCACAAACAATTTGTTTACAACTTTGGAATACCAATACCTCTCAACACTTGTTATTCATAAGCTTATTGTTTTCTGTCAGAGACTGAATTTGAAACGAGATTGCCAGAGTTGGATACCTTATTTAAACAACAACAAAAATTTAATTTAGGCACTTATATACTCAAAGGTAGGAATTCGCTTTGCTCCTATTAATATCTCGACTATAAATTAATGGTAATATTTATAACCTTTACCTAGTCATGAACGATGAATGAAAACAAACAGATGCATGTTGGTCACATTTTGGCTTTACACGAAAGACTTTACAGCTCATTACTGGCGAAAATGTTAGTGTTGTTATGCATACTCTACCTTGTTTTCTAATCTGTGCTCTAGCCAGACAATGCCATGAATAGTCGACGTATTAGAGGGCTTTGGGCAGTAATACTATCACCTACTGGCTGTTAGTCTGAAAAAATGATGTATTAATCTATTTTTCTTTCATCATCATCATCAGCAACCCATCAACGGCTCACTACTGAGCGCAGTCTCCTCTCAGAGAATGGCTATAGGCCATTCCATATAGTCCACCACGCTGGCCCAATGCAAATTGGCAGACTTCACACACCTTTGAGACGATGTTTCCTCACGATGTTTTCCTTCACCGTTGGAGCTTGTGATATTTAATTTCTTTAACGCACTAAGAAAAGCTAGAAGTGCGTGCCCGGGGTCGAACCTGCTACCCCCCAAAAGAAGATCGCAGGCATCACTGCTACCTGTTATTTTTCTTTAGCTATCCAAATCACAAGAAAACCAAACTAAAGTTCAAACCAAACAAAGCTAATTAACTAAGAAGTAAGAACATTGTAACTGCGCGCCATCGCGCGTCGTTTACGGGCTTCTCCGAAAAGTTTTTTGCGATTTATTTTTGACGACCTCCCTGGCGCAGTGGTGAGCGCTGTTGTCTTATAACTGGGAGGTATCTGGGGTTCGATTCCCGGCGGGGTCAATTTGGGAATTTATAATTTCTGAAGGGTACTTTGGTCGTGGCTAGTTACCACCCTACCGCCGAAGACGTGCCGCCTAGCGATTTAGCGTTTCGGCACGATGGCGAGTAGAAACCGATTAGGGGTAGGTAGGTAGGTATGGGTTGTATGCTCACTGTCATACCCCTTACAAGTTAGTCCGCTACCATCTTAGACTGCATCTACACTTACCATCAGGTGAGATCACTGTCAAGGACTATCTTGTCATCTACACTCTGTAAAATATAGCATGAGTCCTGTGACAGATGTCACCCAAAGGACGCATTATGAAGTTCAGTATTTTAATGTATGAAAAATATACGTGAAAAATATCATATACTTCATTGGTTTATGCACATAAATAGTGATGTTCCTTCTGTTATCGTAACCAAGTTCTATAACTTACGTGCACTAGATGTACTTTAAATCGGAATAAGTTGTTGCTTTTTAAATTAAAAATCTTACTATTTACATTTTATTAATATTATTAATTGCAAAACGACGGCAATTTAAATCCACTGGTTTTATTTAAAGTCACTTAAAAACAATTTGGGTAATATTAACAGATTTTAGGGCTTACAGCACTGAATACAATAATATAGGTAGTGGTTAGGTGAGTAGTGGGGTTTCATAAGTCATCAACTGCCATTTTATGTTTACCACTTGCAAGGTAGTATGAGTGCAAACGCCTTGGGAATTGGAAGAAAAGAAGATTGGGAACATGATGTTCATTTCGATAGTTTGAATGATGAAGAATTTATCGACCGAGCGAAGCGAAGGTCTTTGAGTTAACTAGGGCGATTTGCACTTGTCCGTCCGTCCGTCCGTCCGTCCGTCCGTCTGTCAGAGCCTTATAACTTTTGAATTACTGAACGTAATTACTTCAAATTTAGATATAATATGTAAACCGATGGCCTCCAGCCGAAAATGGCTTAAAAAGTTATAAAAATCTTTATTTCAGGGGGGCTCTCATAGAAGCGAATGCGAAGTAAAAAAAAAAAATCGCGTTACATAAAATTGTTACGTATCATTTTAAAGATAATTTTGAACTGAGTACAAAAATATTTTTTTTTTTAATTTTTCCCTTAAAATTGACGAAATGGGGGGCTTTCAAAGTGGCGATTTTATACGCTCGCTTGAAGACGCTCTCTAGAAAAATCCGCTATGGATTTTCAAACTGATTTTATGTTTTTAGGTCACTTATATCCTGTACTTGAACAACAAATACTAAAATTATATGAATATTATAAAGAAACGAGATTATTTAATTTTTAATGGGCGTCAGTAATTCATATAGCATCAACATAGCTTCACAATAATGCTAATAGATGGCGCAGTCAGTAACTATTCCCATGGAACTACGAGTTAAATTCAATGTTTGATAAATAATTCAATGTTTTCACTAACGTTCCCTAACCTTTACGGGCTACCTATAAGTTAGGTGATTGATGTTTTCTGTCAACTTATTTATCACGATCCTGTACGGGACACCTAAAAGGATATTGGGACGGATGTTAGGACTTAGGATTGTATTTAGGAGCTACCTACGTTAAGAGACTCCTACTTAGGGGATGATTTAGGTATGTTTGGTGAAAACGGGCATAATAATAATGTCAGTTTTGGTTATCATGTATCGATTGAATGAATAATCATGGGATACCGTTACCGCGAGGTCTCAGTTCGGGGCGAACCACTAGTAATAATTAATCTGCAGGACTGCTCTAGCGACGCTGAATGTGATGATAGTGAGAATGATTTGGGTTGTGCACCACTGCTTAATTAAATACATTATGAAACCTTTATCCTTTTGTTTGATTTCATTATAATAAGTAGTTACAAATAATGATCCTATTAAAGTTTGACTATCCTATTATATTCATTAATATAGTAACAATAAAATCGACATTTGTAGCTAGTAATGATAATATCGATATCATTATCGGATTTTCAATATTGTCCAGCCCTATTCAAGTCAATCTGACAACTGTCACAGGACTCAAGCTATATTTTACAAACTATAGGTAATTTATAAAAACCAAGGATCATAATATCTGTTTATCTATATCGTTGCGCCATCCAGGTATTGCGATTTGCATAGTCAAGCGCCGGTTACACAACCGGCAACTTATTGAATACTAGCTGATGCCCGCGACTTCGTCTGCGTGGATTTAGTTCATAACATCCCGCGGGAAATCTTTGTCACCCTCCAGGTTCTCAACTATACCTATCCAATAAATCACGTCAATCCGTAGCTTTGCAGCAGGAAACATTTGATCGTCTTGCTCGCGTGATGATTCAAAGAGAAACATATTACTGATGATATTATCAATTACGTTTAGCTATCATTTTTATAATTGTCAAATTTTTTACCATACTTAACCAAAGACAAAATTACGTTTAGCTGTCATTTACGTTTTGTTATTCCACTGTCATTTGCGTTTTGTTATTCCATGTCAGATGCGTTTTTGTTATACCACGTTTTATAGTGACTTGACGGAAACGCGGTCGAACGGGATAAAAAGTATCCTATGTCCGTCTCCTGGTTCTAAGCTACCTCTCCACCAATTTTCAGCCAAATCGGTTCATCCGTTCTTGAGTTATAAATAGTGTAACTAACACCACTTCCTTTTATATATATAGACAAGCTGATGCCCGCGACTTCGTCCTCGTGGATTTAGTTTTTAAAATCCCTCGGGAACACTTTGATTTTCCGGGATAAAAGTAGCCTATGTCACTCTCCAGGTCCTCAATTATACCCATGCAAAAAATCACGTAGATCCGTGGCTCTGTTGCGGCGTGATTGAAGGACAAACCAACAAACAAACACACTTTCGCATTTATAATATTAGTAAATATGATTAGAATATTAAATTACATAGGAAAACACTGTAATATTACGTCCATACGATGTATTACATCCATACCTACTATGTAGTATGTAGGTATAATGATCGTTTGGCAAAATCTGACGCCTTTGGAGTAGTTTGACTTTGACAAAATATTATCCACGATGGCTATATACGATAAATTACAATTGCCAGCTTAAGATGAGCCGTTCATTCAAAGTATCCTGTAGATTCCGGGGTTCAAGTTATTTGGACCTATACAGAAGATTGTGATGTCTATAATTTCTGAACTACGAAATTGACGACCTTGAAACAATTACAGGACAATCTCTAAAGAACTTGCTTTCTAACAAAAAAAGAATGGATTAAATCGGAATACGCCTTAATGAATTACAGCGAAATACACATTTTGACTTTCATCCCCTCTCCCAAGGGAACCGTGCTGAATTTCGGGATAAAAAGTATCCTATATTATATCTCGTAGTACTAACTTAAATCGTGCCAAGTTTCATTTAAATCCGTCCAGTAGTTTCGGCGTGATGCGCGGCCAAGATACAGACAGACAGACAGACAGACAGACAGACAGACAGACAGACAGACAGACAAAAAATTAAAAAAAAATTGTTTTGGCTTCAGTATCGATTATAGAGTGCCCTCAAACAAAAATTTTCAAAATATCTTCAATGTACAGAATTGGACCTGTTACAGTTTTATTATATTATAGATGAATAAAACGAAAACATAAATGAAGTCACGTTTTCTGAGCAGTGGAACAAATAACGTTTTGAAAAATACCTTTATTTTATTAATAAAGCCTTGAATGTGTTTACTTGTTTAGTTGTTTACTTCACTCGTGGAGGTAAGGTAAGACACGTAATGTGCAGCGCTCGTTGGCTCTGAGTCAACTCATACGCAACGTGTACCTACGCAACAGACACACCTCCAAAACATGTTTATTATAATGACTAGCTTTGATCGCAGTCAAGGATTATCAATTATTGTCATCAAATAAGAATTTAATTGACCGAGCGAAGCGAGGTCTCTGAGTTTACTACAGCGATTTGCACTTGTCCGTCCGTCCATCTGTCCGTCCGTCCGTCCGTCTGTCAGAGCCTTATAACTTTTGAATTACTGAACGTAATTACTTCAAATTTAGATATAATATGTAAACCGATGGCCTCCAGCCGAAAATGGCTTAAAAAGTTATAAAAATCTTTATTTCAGGGGGGCTCTCATAGAAGCGAATGCGAAGTAAATTTTTTTTTTGCGATTCATAGGGTTTCTGTGTATCATTTTAAAGACAATTTGAAACAGAGTACAAACGTATTTTTTTTTATTTTTTTCCTAAAATTGACGAAATGGGGGCTTTCAAAGTGGCGATTTAATACGCTCGCTTGAAGACGCTCTCTGGGAAAATTAGCTATATATTTTCAAGCTGTACTTATTTTTTTTCTTCACTTGTATCCTGTACTTGAACAACAAATACTAAAATTATATGAATATTATAAAGAAACGAGATTATTTAATTTTTAATGAGCATCAGTAAATTTCACATAGCTTCACAATAATGCTAATAGATGGCGCAGTCATTAACTATTCCATAGAACTAGGAGTTACGACTACGATCTATCCCAAAAACAGTTTTGCGTCGAGCATTATTATTTAGGTACATAATATAATAACATATTATTCAATTAAAATTATTCTTTAGTTAAATATCAAACTTCAATAAACTATTAATTGCTGCATTTTGTATATTTTCTATTCGCGTCGATAGATGACGATTTGTACAGATGCCCCTAACCCTTTTCACTCGTTAGTACCTACATAATAATTCAATGTTTTCACTGACGTTCCCTAACCTTTACGGGCTACCTATGATAAGTTAGGTGATGATTACTGTCAACTTCTTATATTCTTACTTCTTCTCACGATCCTGTACGGGACACCTAAAAGGACCTTGGGACGGATGTTAGGACTTAGGATTGTGTTTTGGAGCTACCTACGTAAAGAGACTCCTACATAGGGGATGATTTAGGTATGTTTGGTGAAAACGGGCATAATAATAATGTCAGTTTTGGTCGTCATGTATCGATTGATTGAATAATCATGGGATACCGTTACCGCGAGGTCTCAGTTCGGGGCGAACCACTAGTATAAAAAAAAAAACAAATAAATAAAAAATAAATATAAAACTTCATTGACCAACACCTTAACCAACACAACAAATTAGTTATCAGAGCCCAATCAATTCAAGCCTCAATAGCCCAACGGTTAACGGTGCGGACTGAAAGGTCGCAGGTTCGAATCCAACCCGTTGCACTATTGTCGTACCCACTCCTGACACAAGCTTTCCGGTTATTTGGAGGGGAAAGGAGAATATTAGTCAAGTTCAACTTGGTTGATATTCTTTTTTTTTTTTTTAAATCTAAGAGTAGGTACAGCAATGTACCTACTATATACCTATTAATATAAAAAAAATATTTTAAACAACCGACTTCAAACTCCCGCTTTACTACATTACACACACACTATACAAAGTATTTAACTCATTGTTAATATTTTAAAAACCGCACGACCGATTTCGATAAAAGTTTTAAGGGACCACCTGGGGAGTATTCAGTATACCCTTTCAAACAAAAAAAGAATTTTACTAATCGGTTCAGGCGTCTTCGAGTAATCGGTGAACATACATAATTGATAACCTCCTCCTTTTTTGAAGTCGGTTAAAAAAAGGTTTTGGGGAGGAATTTTCAAAAACTATGAAACACGTGGGTATAACTATAAGTACCCATCGATGTTCCTACCTACCTACTTCTTAATTTTTAATCGAAAGCCTCAAATACCAAGTTTCATGGATATAACTTGAAAAAAACCGGCCAAGTGCGAGTCGGACTCGCGCACCGAGGGTTCCGTACTCCAAAAGTAAAACGATAATATTATATTAATTTGCTTATTTATCGTTAACTTTGTAAAGGTTTATTGTTAATATTAAAAAAAATATGCTAGTTAGAGGGTTGGTTTTATTTTTCCTGTAAAATATACATACATAAACTTCTATTGATTCGGAAAACTATCTATAATATAATAAAACTGTAACAGGTCCAATTCTGTACATTGAAGATATTTTGAAAATTTTTGTTTGAGGGCACTCTATAATCGATACTGAAGCCAAAACAATTTTTTTTTAATTTTTTGTCTGTCTGTCTGTCTGTCTGTCTGTCTGTCTGTCTGTCTGTCTGTCTGTATCTTGGCCGCGCATCACGCCGAAACTACTGGACGGATTTAAATGAAACTTGGCACGATTTAAGTTAATACTACGAGGTATAATATAGGATACTTTTTATCCCGAAATTCAGCACGGTTCCCTTGGGAGAGGGGATGAAAGTCAAAATGAGTATTTCGCTGTAATTCATTAAGGCGTATTCCGATTTAATCCATTCTTTTTTTGTTAGAAAGCAGGTTCTTTAGAGATTGTCCTGTAATTATTTCAAGGTCGTCAATTTCGTAGTTCAGAAATTATAGACATCACAATCTTCAGTATAGGTCCAAATAACTTGAACCCCGGAATCTACAGGATACTTTGAATAAACGGCTCATCTTAAGCTGGCATGCGTAATTTATCGTATATAGCCATCGTGGATACTATTTTGTCAAAGTCAAAGTACTCCAAAGGCGTCAGATTTTGCCAAACGATCATTATACCTACATACTACATAGTAGGTATGGATATACATCGTATGGACGTAATATTACAGGGTTTTCCTATGTAATTTAATATTCTAATCATACTTACTAATATTATAAATGCGAAAGTGTGTTTGTTTGTTGGTTTGTCCTTCAATCACGCCGCAACAGAGCCACGGATCTACGTGATTTTTTGCATGGGTATAATTGAGGACCTGGAGAGTGACATAAGCTACTTTTATCCCGGAAAATCAAAGTGTTCCCGAGGGATTTTAAAAACTAAATCCACACGGACGAAGTCGCGGGCATCAGCTAGTTATAAATAAAATTAAATAAAAATCTGTTTTAGAATGTACAAGTACAGGTAAAAGCCTTTCATATGAAATAGGTATGTACGGATTTACCTACTACCTTGTAGGTTGACAACTTGACATTCAACTAAGGGCCAACACACGAAGCATTTTAGGTTGGAGTCTAGCCATGGTCATAACTTTTGACAATGGAATCAAGCAATAGCTTTAGCGAACAAACATATTGTTTCTTATCTATTTTTTTTTTTAATTACAAATTTAGCCATGCTAAACTTGACAAATATCAAATATATAATAATTTTCCTCATCACTCCAAATAAGCGGACGCTTGGGGATCGAACCGTCGACCTTTCAGAAGTCTGCACCTCCCCCGAGGCCTAATTTAAAATTCTAAATATTTTACCTTGCCCACTAAAAAATTCAAGGCTGAAATGTCTTAATACGCCAGCCACGTGACGCAACAAGTGGCGTGATATCTGCTTACGCTGTTATATCTATCTATTAATATGCGTAATATTAATAATAATAGGTAATGCGCCGGCGCAGCCCACTGCCTTTCTGCTCTGTGGCCCGGTCACACTTCCACTACGTAGTACTATTATAATATATTCTGTGCTTCCACGTAAACAAGATTATTCATTAGCCGAATATCGTTTGTTTTAATTAATTGTGTTGTAATCATCTTAAATATACTTATAAAAGGAAAAGGTGACTGACTGACTGAACTATCAACGCAAAGCTCAAACCACTGGAAGCATCGGGCTGAAAGGCAACAGGACATAGGCAAAGGCGTCCGCTAAGAAAGGATTTTTGAAATTTCAAGTCAAGGAGGAGGGGTTTTGTCTGGTGGGAGGCTTTGGCCGTGGCTAGTTACCACCCTACTGTCAAAGACGTGCCGCCAAGCGATTTAGCGCTCCGGCACGATGGCGTGTAGAAACCAATCAGGGGTATGGGTTGAATGTTGACTGCCACACCCCTTCCAAGTTAGCCCGCTACCATCTTAGACTGCATCGTCACTTACCATCAGGTGAGATCGCAGTCAAGGACTAGCTTGTCATCGAATAAAAAAATAAAAAAAGAGGTGGGGGGGTGGGGGGGGGGGGGGGTGAAATAGGGGTTTGAAAAATCGAACTTAACGTGAGTATAGCTGCGGGAAAACCTAGTATTATATTATAATCTTGAGGCGAACTAAACGAGTCTGCCCGCGAAATTCAAATTTAATTTGGTTTTTCGCAATTAGTTTACAACTAATACGACAAAGTAGGCTTATGACATTCTTATTATGCCAATGGCAGTTTCATCTTCACAGGTTTATTATAAAAAACTTTACTTGAAAATTTCCAGTTTAAGAAATTAGTCCGAGTGTCGACTAATTTATAAAAACTCACGTCAAACTCGATACTGGACTAATTTCTTAAACTGGAAACTGAGCCTACTGAGAAAGGCTCATTCAAAACTATACTGCGCAGTTCGAACTAAGTATAAATAAAAAATAATTTACACCTAAGTAAATAGAACATAATATGTATGAATTATCGAAAAATATATTCAATCTCATTATTCATAACATAGCAAAAGAATGTAACATTAAAATGACCCAATATAATCTATCAGCATAAATTAAATAAGTACATACCTATGAAGGGTTAGGGCCAGGACACACACCGTACCTACCTATTTGCCTGCCGAACTTACACTTACCTTCTTCTTCTTCTTCGCGTGCCTCTCCGACTAGCGAAGGTACGCAGTCAGCTTTGTAAATTCATCTTTATTCTTCGCGAGGCGAAATTGTTCTGCCACTCTCGGATGTTGCGCAGCCAAGACTTTTTTCTGCGACCGACGCCTTTTCTTCCGGCAACTTTTCCTATCATGATGAGTTGTAGGAGTTCCTCTCGCGCCTGAGCACGTGCCCCAAATATGCAACTTTCCTCATCTCGATAGTTTGCATGAGTTCGCGTTTTTGATTGGCGCGCCGCAGAACTTCCACATTCGTAACCTTGTGAGACTTCCAGCTAATGGCCAACATACGTCTATATGCCCACATTTGGAAAGCTTCTATGCGTTTCCTGAGGTCTTTAATAGTCCACGCCTTACATCCCTCACACATATACCTAAACAAGCCTAAAATAGGTTGGTAAAATAGGGACAGGCACACCGTACCTTGTTGCTGTAGACTGCTTGTAATAGCTGTTGTTTTATTTAAAGAATTGTTCGAAAACTGAAATGTGCATTCAAAATGCTCTTATTCGGGACGGTACATATACTTAGGTACTAATACTACAACGGAAGTAAGTACGTAAGTAATACTATGTTTATGATTTATACACGTACCTATTCTACAGGATAGATAGCGCCCTACCAGCTAGAAAAAATTTTAGACCTAGGTACCTAAGTCCTCCTGCTATCAAAAATCTTCTGATTTGAATACGTCATAAATATAAAAGAAGGTATCTACATTGAAAGACCTTTCGTTAGGCATTTCTCTCAAATCTATAAATCTCAAAATAACGAAGGGCCCCACTGGATCGACACCGATTTTAGAGGTCATTTCCATTGTTTTGGTAAAGGTAGGTAAAGGTTGGATCTAATCATTCAATTCATGAAGTACATTAGAGACTAGGAATTTCCACCGGTTTCATCTTATTCCAGGGTGTCCCGGTAGACTGAAGTACCTACCTACACAAGGGAGCGGCATGCAGTGGCGGACTAGCTCGTCAGAGGAGGTGGCAAAGCTAAATGAGGCCCCTAGTTTATAAGAAGTTGATGTAATTTTAGAAGCTTTTTTTTTAAGTTCACATTTGTATGTGTCCATACTTGGCATCTACATGAGCAAGTCAAAACTGTAAATATGTATAAACTGTAATGTAAACAAGCGCAAAATTTTGTACGATTTCACTACGTCACTATGTAGTGGATTATATTTGCATCTTTTCTTCTTCTTCTTTATCAACCGATAGACGTCCACTGCTGGACAAAGGTCTCTTGCATGGACTTCCACAGGTCTCGGTCTTGCGCCGCCTGAATCCAGCGGCCCCTGCGACTCGTTTGATGTCGTCGATCCACCTGGTGGGGGGTCTGCCAACACTGCGCTTCCCGGTGCAGGGTCGCCACTCCAGTACCTTGGGACCCCAACGACCATCAGCTCTTCGAACTATGTGCCCCTCCCATTTCCACTTCAGTATCGCGACTCGCTGAGCTATGTCGGTGACTCTTATATTTGTATGGGACCTCCCAACTCCAAATCACTTAGATAGGTACAAAGAATCTAGTAAATTTTTAAGCCTTGTTTAGGGTTTGATCAAGGGAACATGGAAGCATTTGGGGGCCCCCTTAGATCAGAGGCCCAGAACGGACCACCCCCTCCGCCCCCCGTTAGAGCGCCACTAGCGGCATGATATCACGTTATGTGTCCTGGCCTTTAGTTAGGTACCTACCTACCTATGTGAAACGCACACCACAGCCTTTCTTCATATCGGTTCTAGGGAAAAGCATATCGAATCAGCAACGCGAGACAAAAACGCATATACCTACACAAATATTGGTCAATGCCAAGGTTGAATCTGAGAACCACCGTTCTTTCCACGTGATCTTATACACGTGGAAGGAGTTTATTTACTTAGTGAAAACAATTTTGCGCTCTTTACCTAAGTACTTACATCTTTTGTTACCAAAGTTGAAATTGCGCAGTTGATTTTAAGGCAGGTGAGGTAGCGATAAGCAGTGATAGCCTTATAGTGGTTAGGACTGTGGTCACCTATTCGGGGGGGTCGCAAGTTCGATCCCGGGCACCACTGACTTTTCGGATTTTTTTTTTTTATCTTTAATGAATGAAATGAATGAATGAATGAAAATGAAATTTATTATCACCTGCTGCGACTGTGAAGGAAAATATCGCGAGGATACCTGCTCACTGCAATCTGCAATCAATAAAATTCGCATGGGCCAGCGTTGTAGATTATGGCTTATAACCTTACTCCGAGAACCCTTCTCTGAGAGGAGACCGCTCAGTATTAAGAGCCGTTAATGGGTTTCTGATGATAATGATGAGGTAACGAAAAAGACAAGGTAAAAATTATAACTTTATCTATGCTACAGTGGGCGATAAAAAGACTTGGTTGAAACTTGAAACGCAAAAAATTGAAATTCAACTGTAACTGGCTTTTCATTTTGACATACACCCTACAGCCTTTTCGGCTTAGGTACTTACTTACTACATTCTACAGTGATAAATATTATTATTATAATAGGTACCTATACCGTATAACTACTTACCGAATATTCTGTGCATATAAAAACACTAGCTAATGCCCGCGACTCCCTCCGCGTGGATTTAGTTATTAACATCCCGCGGGAACTCTTTGATTTTCAAACCAACAAACAAACATACTTTCGCATTTATAATAGGTATGTATTAGTAAGGAAGAATTAATACTACGATAATAAAAGCTATCTAATTAAATTTTAGAACACAAAAGCTACTATTGTGACTTAAATAATTATGATAGTTAGATATATTCCGTAGGGAACTTTTTTGTAGAAAATAATAAGTACATACTTTAATCATGTAGTACATAATTTTTATGTAGTATCATCAATAGTTTTCTCAGCACACGCCAAATAATGCATTTTATCGGCAAAATTTTGCTACTTTGGGTTACATTATTGCAATTTTCTTAAGGATCTCTAATTATTTTTTTTGAAAATAAATTATAGCCTATGTTACTTCCTGATAACTTAGCTTTCTATTGGTGAAAAAATGGTTAAAATCGGTCCAGTAGTTACAGAGCCATGAATACTTATATGTCTAGAAGGAGTCATAGAGAAGGATGTATATGAAGGAGTGTCACGCTACTAAACGACGAAAAAAACAGGCCAATGAGAATATGCTAGTGTGCGTGACGTGAGTGCCGCGTATGCGCAGCGTGGATTACTGAGCGTGCGTAATGATACCAGGTACGCAGGTGATTCCAATAAAATGGGGAGAATTATGCCATTAAATTTTTTTTTGGCAACCAATTCGACTCTTTTGACGCTAGGGAACCCTAAATATCGATTTTGAACGACATCGGTGCAATAACAAAGAATTTCAATATGGCGCTGACTTTTTAAAATTTTGGCAACCAATTCGTCTCTTTTGACGCTAGGGAACCCTAAATATCAATTTTGAGCGACATCGGTGCAATAACAAAGAATTTCAATATGGCGCTGACTTTTAAAAATTTTAGCAACCATTTCCTATTTTTGATCCGAGGGAACCCTAAACCCTATTTCCAACTCGATCGGTGAATCGCTAAATTTCTAAAAGTCATAAAAACGCTCTCCCGGTAAAATATTCATTTAAAACAAAAATTAAGACGAATATAAATAAAAGAAAATCAGAAACGAAAAAGTTAAAAAAACGGCCAAGTGCGAGTCGGGCCTCGCTCTTTTAGGGTTCCGTTAAAAAAAATTAAATAAAAATATTTCCATGTACCCATAGAAATATTTTAATTTAATTTTTTTAATTTAATTTAATTTTTATTATTTGTTGTTATAGCGGCAATAGAAATACATAATATGTGAAAATTTTATCTGTCTATCTATTACAGTTTACGAGATACAGCCCGCTGACAGACGGACGGACGGACTGTCCGTCCGTCCGTCCGTCTGTCAGCGGGCTGTATCTCATGGTGAAGTTTTTTGTTATTGACGCTTGGGAACCCTAAATATCGATTTTCGATATGGCACTGACTTTTAAAAATTTTGGCAACCATTTCCTCTCTTTTGAAGCTAGGGGATCCTAAATTTCGATTTTGAACGACATCGGCGCAATAACAAAGAATTTCAATATGGCGCTGACTTTTTAAAATTTTGGCAACCAATTCGTCTCTTTTGACGCTAGGGAACTCTAAATATCGATTTTGAACGACATCGGTGCAATAACAAAGAATTTCAGTATAGCGCTGACTTTTTAAAATTTTGGAAACCATTTACCTAATACAAAATACTAAATACAATAACTCACTATAGTTAAAGGTATTAATAAAATTATTTTTTTATGATAAAAATTAAAAAAAAGTAGATACTAATTTTATTTTTAAAGTTCAAAAAATTTTAATGACATAATTCTCCCCATTTTATTGGAATCACCTGCGTGCGTACCTGGTATCATTACGCACGCTCACTAATTCACGCCGCGCATGCGCGGCACTCACGTCACGCACACACTAGCATATTCTCATTGGCCTGTTTTTTTAGTTCTTTAGTAGCGCGATACTCCTTCTAGACATATAAGTATTCATAGCTATACGCATTATGAAAAATAAACAAACTCGTAACCTATACTTAGCCTTTATTTATGTTTTAGGAAAAATCGTCACCGAAATCTTGAAAAACTGTAAATAACAACTTAATAAGATAATAATAACATTTATTTCACTGAATTAATAGACATACCCGTAATGTCGGCGGTTTTTCGGAAAATATTGTCAAGTTCCGACAAAATATTTCCCGCTCCATATTTCGTAAGAGAACGCCTGTAGACCAACTGTATAAAGATCACCTCTTGAATTTAACTACGGATGGTTTTATTTATATTAATCGCCTCATTTTCAAATATTTCGTACAATTTAACACAGAATAATTAATAATATAATTGGAAAAGTTTGGAATTTGTATAATAATACGAATTCTAAACTTTTCCAATGGCGCCATGCTGTGTGTTTCCAGGAAAGAAAAAAATTAGTTCCGTTTCTACTCTTTTTTGCCAAGTTATACCCACAAACATATATATTTTATAAGTATTTTATAATATTTTTGTGGTTATACCTTTTTTTAGACGGAATATCGACGTAATTCCTTTACGTGGAAGACAAGGGTCTACCCGCGAAATTCAAATTTAATTTGGTTTTTCGCAATTTGTAAACTAATACGACAAAGTAGGCTTATGGCCTTCTAATCGCGCCAGTGGAATTGTCATCTTCACAGGTTTACATAAAAATCTTTACTTGAAAGTGACCAGTTTAAGAAATTAATCCATCGTCGTAAATTAACACATTAAATGCCATCGTCGCAATTAGAATGCCATAAGCCTACTTAGTCGTATCAGTTTACAAATTGTGAAAAACCAAATTAAATTCGAATTTCGCGGGCAGAACCATGTCTTCTTCTTTTTCTTTTAAGTGGCTCCGCGCCAGAACCATGTCTTCCACCTTAATTCGTCTTTAATCATAGGTCCATAGTCTAGAAATCTATGGTTACAAACCAGACCATGGAACTAGGTTTTGCGATTAGTCTTCCTAATTCTATGAACCAGGGCCCTGATTCTGTAATTCAGTTGCTATCAAAAATGATAGCCACTGACATATATTTTTTATCCATTGAAGGTTTGCTACGAAAATGATACTTTTATTTTCATAGAAAACCTTCAATGGATAAAAAATATATGTCAGTGGCTACCATTTTTTGATAGCAACTGAGTTACAGAATCAGGGCCCTGACCAATCAAAACAAAGAAATAAAAGTTATTTGGACATTGAATCAATCAAAACAAAGAAAGATATTGGACATTGTCAGGAAATCTAATCTATGGATACAAAGTATTTATTACCTACTCAATAATCTGTGGACGTGGTTACAAACCATGAAGGTAGCAAATACAACCTACCATGTTACAAACCCTTTAACTTAAGTCATCTGTCATTGTCATCATGTTCCTTGATTGTCATATTTTGTCAGTGGTTGTAACCCCCGTCTCACTTTAGAATAACAATAGTAACTATTTATCGAGTTTTTCTGTCCCTATCATACTCATAGTGGTGCCAAGCGCTCTCGCTCTATTTCACACTACCAAAAGTTCGCATCTATCGTCATTTCCTGCCTACGTAACATTTCCGGTGCTAAGTTTAAAATTATCCGTGGCTTTAAATCTTTAAGTTTCTAATATTAAAATTTACTGTATAAAAATAGGAATTAATTTCTTACTTAAGGTGTGTATAAAATAATGTAGTTTTTAACAAAAGAAATCTCAAGTTAACTATTGACAAAGCTTAATATTTTCTTTACTTTCACTATCGTAAAAGTTATGATTAATGAACGAAAATAATACTATTATCCGATTCCGTTTTGTAGGTTCTTCCCGGTATTTCCAATTTTTTTGCCCTAAGTACTTACCTATTCTTTTCTAAAACGAAAATTCTCGACAAATGGCGGCGGCGGATCGGTGTTAAATTTTATCAGGATAAACTTTTATTACCTATACTATCCCCTATTTCTATTCTCAATTTTAAGTTCCTTAATCAATAATTATTGTGTTTCATCTAGATAGTTAAATGGTCTGATTTGTGCTGTGCCTTTATCACAGGTTATTTTGTGCAAATAAAATGTGCCTTCAAGTTCAGTGCGAGTGGTAAACTTTTTCATCCAGGAACCAGGATGCGTTCATGTGTTATAGCAAAGTAAATTTACATAGAATACCGTTTAATTGTCTCGACAGATGGAAGGTATGTATGGTTGGTTGGTCCCGGAACTTCTAAATGAGAAAATATTAGAATTTGTTGTAGTCATTTCAAACCAGAGAACATTAATAATAATTTAAGATTAACTTTAGATGCAATTCCTTCCTTAATCCACCTTCTAATGAAAAATCACTTCATAATCTATCGTCAAATCTTAAATATCTTGAGATATCTTCGCTTGTTCCCAAGGGACCTCTCGATGTTAAAGTTACCAGCCATATCCCAATTGCGTCTAGGCATATAGACCAAGTTACACATGAAGATTCATCTTGCTCTTCGGTTTTGACTTCTACTAATGTATCAATCGTCGTTGGGGTCCCAAGGTGCGGGAGTGGCGACCCCGTACCGAGAAGAGCAGTGTTGGCAGACTCCCACCAGGTGGGCCGACGACATCAAACGAGTCGCAGGGAGCCGCTGGATTCAGGCGGCGCACGACCGAGGCCTGTGGAAGTCCATGCAAGAGACCTTTGTCCAGCAGTGGACGTCTATCAGTTGATAAAGAAGAAGAAGAGAATTATGTAGAACTTCCCTCAACAATAAATATCATTCAGAACTCCCAGCCAAGCCCAAACTCATGCAATGCTATGCTCATTGATGATGATATCCTCAGTACATCTTGTAACTTACTACTGAGTCCCACTGATGGTATCCCAATTACATCTTGTAACTCGCAATAGAGTCCCATTCCATCAAAAACCATGCCTTTCAATGAGACATCTTGTCTGGATCAGACCACCCCAAAGCTGAAATCATTAAGTAACTATTAAATATAAAAAATTGAAATCAAAGTTTCAGTCATTTCATTATAAGTAAATATAAAATGTTTATTAAAAAGTATCCACTTTTAAGTAACTTTGGCAAATTATTAGTAGATTCACAGTTGAGATTGTCAGGTGCAGTCTAAAGCAGTGAGATACACATACTTTTTGCACTCTCACTGTATAAATTAAGTCCAAAATGTTATAGATTTTTGCAGAAGTGTAATGTTAAATTACCAGCTAAATCTACCATATCTTCTATATTAACCAATATTAATATTTTCCATATTAACCACTAAGACCAGGTATTGATTTTATATTCCAACATTTGGCAGATGTTGTGAAGACCAAAAATACTATGGGCTTGCAATGTACGCTACTCTTTGATGAAATGGCCATTAATAAAAACTTGTTTTTCTATTTCCATACTGGTGTTATTTAAGGTTTCGAGTGTGGTCAACACACTCATAATGTTGCTGACAAAGCTTTAGTTTTCATGCTGTGTGGAATATTTTTATCTTGGAAAATACCCATTGCATTTTATTTTGTTTGTGATGGTATTAAAACCATGTCTCTAAAAAAGATACTTAAAGAGATTATTGCTGAAGTTCTTAAAACTGGGTTTGTTTTGAGAGTAACTGTGTCTGATCAAGGCTCTGCCAATGTTGCTGCAATAAATTCGTTAATATCTGAGACATGTGAAAATTTACTTAGAACTGGTCATAATGATCCTCACATTATTCATTATGAAATCAATAATAAGAAAATTTATCACATGTATGATGCACCCCACTTACTGAAATGTTTTTGAAACAATTTTCAGAAAAAGGATCTGCTCATCGGCAACAAGCGAGCTCAGTGGGATTACGTTGAGAAGCTGTATGCTATTGATGGGATCCATGGTGTTGCCAAGTCTAACCAAACTTACCCACAAACACATAAAACCTTCTTATGACAAGATGAAGGTAAGTGTACACTTTATAAAATATAATAATAATATCCTCCCGACTGAATCCAGTCACGGTGGCCAACCTCGCTCAGAGAGTAGCTATATACGCAGGAGATATTATAGTACAAGTGTGTGCACAAAAACAGTCACACTCTCTATTCCCTCACTCTCATAGTCTTAGTCCAATGGGATGGAAAGCCTGAAACAACCAGAGAGAGACCAGGTGCAGGATCGACAGCTTTACGTTCTCTCTGAGGCACGGGGTGACTCACCGCCAACTTTCTTCCTCCAGGCTAGTACCTACTATAAGAATTTCTTGACAGAAAAATCCAATACATTTTTTTTGGCCTGACCCAGGAATCGAGCCCAGGACCTGGTCATACTTAGTTACCCACTGGACCAACGAGGCAGCTATTTAAATTTTATAATAAGTACATATTAATACATCAGCTATAAGTACTTATAAAAAGACTTTTCCTGCCTTACTGAATGACTGACTGATCTATCAACGCACAGCCAAACCCACTGAAGTTAGAAACTTGAAATTTTGACAGTAGGTCCATTTTATGACGTAGGTGAGCACTAAAAAGGATCTTTTGAAATTCCACCCCCAAGGGGGTTAAATGGGGGGGTTAAAGTGTATATGAAAGTCCGTCATTTTTCAAGTAATACTCATGAAACTCGGTATTTGGGCTTTACATTAAAAATAAAAAAGTACGTGTTTCATAGATTTTGTAAAATCTACCCCCAAAGGGGTTAAATAGGGAATGGAAATTTGTATGAAAGTCCATCAGTTTTTAAGTTCTATCTATGAAACTTTGTATTTGGGCTTTCAATTAAAAACAAAGAAGTAAATCTTTCACAGTTTCTTAAAATTCAAGCCCTAAAGGGATTATAGGGGTTGAATGTTTGTATCATAGTGATAGTCCTTCATATTCAAGTTGTTTTTCAAGTTATGTGTATGAAACTTGGTATTTTGGCTCTAGATTCAAAATAAAGAAGTAGGTATATCACATTTATTCTGTAAAAATGACTAGCAATTTGAATTTTTCAGGTTGTGTATGCTGCGCAAGTTTTCAGCAGGGCGGTTTCGGGAGTTTTACACAACCAGATGAAGACATATGAACATACGCAAAACGGGCGGACACGCCTACTTGCGGAGAAAATTCCCAGGAGTAAAAGAAGAAGAAGACATATGAACATCTTCAAATAGTTCATAATTATAGTGTACCATTTGTGAACATTGATAATGGCTATTTCACTGCCGAGATCTTTTTGTTCATTAATGATTTGTTTGACAGCTTGAATTGTTCTGGTCATTCAAGTGTTAATTTACGTAATGCTTTGTCTTTAAATTCAGTCCACTTAGAGTTTTGGAACGAAGCCTTGAAGAAGCTAGAATCAATGAAATTTGATGCTTCAGACTCAAGAGAATGTAAGCCACTGTCGTTACGTAACTTTATTCATGACATTAAAACCATTAAACACCTTTGGTCGGAACTAAGATTGATTCCGGGCGTTTAAACCAGGATCCCCTGGAAAACTTTTTGAACAGATTCGAGGACAGGGTGGATGTAGCACATATCCAGACTGTCAACTTCCCAGGTGGTCCCATATAAATTTTATCAAAATCGGTCGAGCAGTTTTTAAAATATCAACAATAAATAATATACTTTGTATAGTGGCGCGAGAGTTTGAGTCGGTTATTTAAAAAGAATTTCTTATATTAAATTATAATCACTGTTTGTGATTTGATGTTTGCATTTCTGTGTGCATCTCATTTATTTTCACTGTGTAAGAAGTATTGTGTTCTCTGTATCAACATAATATTTGAGTTTGAAGCGTTTAAACCAGGATCCCCTGGAAATCTTTTTTGGACAGATTCGAGGACAGGGTGGATGTAGCACACATCCAGACTGTCAACAATTTGTTGCCTTGTATAAGAAATTGCTCATTAATGAGATATCTACTGGTAAATCTTTATATGCAAATTGCACCCCTGGTGATGATAAAATGTAGGGAACTCTAAAAAATGTAATTATCAAGCGAAATCGAAATATCAATGATATTCTCCATAGTTCGGATGCTCAAAACGTTATTTTCATTGAAGAAAGTATTCCATCCGAAAATACTTTCCAAACCTATGCTGTGTCATACATTACTGGTGTAGTTTGGCGTTATTTATTTCCCAGACTAGATTGTGTGCAATGTCAACATTGTAAAAATGCACTGTTATCCAATGAAATTGAATCATTTCATTCTTTAATATCAATTAAATAATATGATGATAGTAAGATAAAATTGTATTATCCATCAGGTAATCTGTCGGCTTTAGTATGGCACTATATGTATATTATCGAACAGACCTTGCCAAAACTCTGTAAAGTTTACATATGTACAGATATTATTAAACAATTTGACAATCTCGATACATCTTGGTATGACTTGTCGTGAACAAAAATCTGTTTTTTGAAGGCGTTTGGATTGTTAGACAATGGTGCATTAATTTTAATAGACGAATTCACAATGTAGATTCAAGGAAATGGAAAATTTGATTGCAACCAAAGTTACCAAAGGTGGTAGTTATTGATCAGTGCGACGTCAAAGTAGTTAACATTGTTGTAACCTAAAATAGGTGAAAGTAAGAAACATTAATTTTCTTTTTAGTAACCGACTTCAAAAAAGGAGAAGGTTCTCAATTCGTCAGAATCTTTTTTTATTGTTTTTTTATGTATGTAGAGAATATTTTATGTATGAAGACACCTGAACCAATTTGAAAAATTCTTTTATTGTTTCAAAGGGTATACTTCCCAGGTGGTCCCATATAAATTTTATCAAAATCGGTCGAGTGGTTTTTAAAATATCAGCAATAAATAATATACTTTGTATAGTGGCGCGAGAGTTTGAGTCGGTTATTTAAAAAGAATTTCTTATATTAAATTATAATCACTGTTTGTGATTTGATGTTTGCATTTCTGTGCTCATCTCATTTATTTTCACTGTGTAAGAAGTATTGTGTTCTCTGTATCAACATAATATTTGTTTTTGTTATGTTTAGATAATAACACTACTTGACCCAGCTTTTTCAAAGGTTTCTCAAAATCAGTACAGATTTGACAAAATTATGGGTTACCTACGTCGACAAAAATGTTCATCCCCTATGGCGCGCTAACCCTACTGTTTTTCAGGATATCAAAGTCAATGTTTTAGTCCTGTTTTGTCCCGGGGACAAATTATTACACTTTTTAATTGCATACATTTTTAAGCAAAACTTTACAATTTTGTCGATAGATGGCGCTGTCACCAAAACTAGTCATTACTTTAACATTAATTTATTAAAAAATTACTAACATAAATAAGCATTAGAAATAAATCCTTGGCATATTTTATTGAAATCGATTCAGTGGTTTTAGACAACGGAGTATCAGACAGCCAGACAGACTTCAACTGGGTGTTATTCATTATGAATACCTACTACAATAAAATTTTATAGTAGTTTCCAATTTTTAATCATGTTATCGTAGGGGTGTATAAAGATAATTAACATTAAATAGTTTGGTTAAAACTTGTAGATAATATAATAATGAATGAAGAGTAGGTTTTGAATATACATTTGAAGAAAATATACGCCGTACCTACCTATTTGGTGAACTATCGTTAAACAAAAACCGTTTAATCAAATTATTATTTTATCAAACGTTTCTATGAAATCAATTGTTTTACTAATAATAATTAAAATTATTAAATAAACAATAGCTTGTGTAATACTTTCATGAAATTAAATTATGTCTGTTTAGTATTTTTTCTCACTCATAACCACCTATGAATAATAATATCTAGATAAAGTTGTAAACTTATCTACACAACTTATATGATCTAGCTTTTAAATATAATCGCTTCATATTGTCTGTAACCTATAATAATATAAGAACTAAATCAATGGTGAGAACATACATTTTTGTCAAATACATACCTTATTAATTTATTACTTAAATATAAATATATTTAAATTACTTATTGAATTTAAGTGAAAGTGAAACTAATATAATATTAAGATGTTTTTTTAAATGTTATATTAGTATTTTCTTAGTTTTCTCTTGCGATCATCAATGAGAATGAATTTTATTGATCACAGTTTTCATCAATTGAATCAATAAATAGTAGGCAATCTTTTTTATTTAATTGGTGCAAGAGCTACAACGGAAATTTATTTCATGATTTTTTCATTAATAATTACTACGTGTGATATGTTAAATTGTAATTTAGTTGTGCTATATTGTATGATGCATTGTAATCTAGTTGTAAAAAAGATTTAGAGAAAACTTTTACGAGTACTTTGCAAAAGGCATGATGACTGATTGAAAAACTGTTGGATGGTGTTCGGAAATATCTATTTCGAAAGAATAAAGATAATCTTATTTCAGCAAAATAGATAAAATATGTTTTGTCATTGTAGTTTGTCAAAATTTCAAGATATGTGACATACCTTTCGCTCTGATCTGAATTGAACACAATTCAATATGGCGGATTGCTGTATTTTATAGTTTTATTTTATCAAAATAAATATCAATCTCGGACAAAATAGATAAATAAATAAATTTTTTATATTCCATGAATCCTATTTTCATAGATATATTCATAATTTCATTGATTCTTCACAACTGTCATAATGCCTATTCATGTTCTTAAATATGCTGATTTTTTAATTCAAACAACAGATTTTTACTTATCTAACTTATCGTATTTTTTAATGATGTTTAGAGCTATTATTTAAGTAAATTTAAGACCCACTTATCAATCGCCAAGGGAAATTTAATCAACGAATAAATTTGACGTTTAGACAGATTTTCATTACGAAAAACTGCTCAGCAAAAGACATTGTAGGCAATAGGGTTGTCTTGATTAAAAAAAATGCATTTAGTATAGTATGGATTGTGATCGTTACAGTTGATAGAACTGGAAGCACTACCGCCTTTCCAAAAATATCACGATCGCGATGACTGTCAATAGTAGATCATCATTTTTATTATAGGTTATTTAAATTAAACATCTGGAAAACCTATCTATATACCTATAAATATTATTTAAAAGCGAAGTCCAATTTATTCCGCGTTTAAATGGAACTCTGCGATGGTCATAAATTAATATAATGTACCAGACAATATTTTAAAAGAGTAACTGTTGAGTTTCTTACCGGATTCTTCTCAAAAGTAAACTACATTCAGAACCGGTGGTAGTTTAAGAAATGAAAATGAATAAATCAGCTATTCAAAGTTAAAATTTCTTTTATTTCACAACCTTTTTTAAATTAGAATTTAGTAAGGAAGAAAATCGGTAAATATTAAAAAAACCGGTACTCGAAAACCGATAAGTACATCACTATAATTATAAGGTTACGGTTCACTCCGATGGGCCAATCCCATCCCTAACTAAAATAAAAAGTAACCGCTTCCGGTTCCGCTATGACGTAATTCTGCTTAAGCGATGGACCAATAAGCATCGAGTTCCGCTATTGCTATACATCGTGTTAGAGCAGGACATGCTGGGTTATCAATGAAATTTGCATTAAACATGAATGGATAGAGTCGTTAAATCACGAGAGAGTGAGATGCAAGATTGAAAATGTATAGATGTACCATAGTGAAGGAACACTCACACTAGAATCCTGTTAAGATTCTATTTTAGGCTCTATGGAGTTTGACGTCTATATCCTAGTGTTCGTGGTCTATCGTTGTAACTTGTAAGCTTGTAAGTTGTTGAAAAGTTTGAAAACATTCCAAAACAAACATTGTAGCAAACAAGTTAAAACGAAGTTATCTCATATCTGATTCCTAAATACCCAGTGGTAGCAAGTATGCAAGAAATGGAAGAAATTTTAAATAATATCGAAATAGAACCATTGGAAATATACTCAGAACATTGGGTAGATGTTACCTTTATAATAGACCCGCACCAATTTTACACGCGATTAACTAAACACAGGGATTTTGTACGGAAAATTGAAACTCTACAGTGTACATCGAGACCTCCCACTGTGAACTGGCACGATATCGTACTGTTCAACTTGGAAGAAAGCGATGGAGACGAACCGAAATATGCCAGAGGAAAAATAACCGGGCTTTTAGAAAAAGCCGGAGAGACTCTAGCATATGATGTATTCGCCTTAGATTACGGATATCGATTAAAGAATGTGTCGCTTGATCGAATTTGGGTATGTGATAATGTATTACAAAAGATTCCCCCACTAGCAATCTTCTGTCGGCTTGCATACTGCGAAAAAGTCGAGGGGAAATGGGAGAAAGCTATCGAAACTTTCAAATATTTTGTTGGAAAAGAACGTGCCAGTATGGTCATAGAAAATAGAGCCCCTGACATTGTGACAGTTTCATTGTATAACTCATGTCCAAACGACATCGCCACTATGTTATGTCTCTTAGATTTAACTATATTAGGAGGAGGTTTCAATATATCATAATATTATGGCCTCAAGAAAGTATATTCTTAGAAAGTATGCCTCACTACAAGTTCATGCTGTAATGCTCTGTTACCTAGATAAATAGAGGATATGAAACATCAAATTTATCGATACTTATATCTAATATATACTCTATAAAAAAATATCTAAAACATAGTTTTATTTTTATTAGATATTTTATTTTATTTTTGAAATGAAACTATTTCATATTTCATATTAATAGTTCATGTGAAAAAACTACAAACGAAACTGTTTCATAGAAGCTGGACATTAAGAAAAAGTTCCTGATAGAAATATCATTACAAATATTTTGCTTTTATTTATTCTTAATATCCAGCTTCAGGAATTCAGGAATGTCCTGAATGTGATATGAATAATAAAAGTACTTATTTTAAAAATTATTATTTATTTCTTAAATCAGCAGGGAAATTTGAAGAAAAAAGAGCAATTAATAATATACTGTAACATGAGTGTAAATAATGTTGTTCCCATAGAAATGATTACTGCATAATCTGCTTCCTTTTCAACTTTTCAAGGCTTGAACTCGAGGTCTATTTAAAGCATTTAGTTCATAATTTTGTGGGAAACAATAATAAAAGATTAGCTAAAATGATATACAATAACTGTAATGAAGAGAAATAAAAACTAATACCCATAGTGTAATTTTATAACTAGCTAAAGCCTGTGACTTCATATAGATTAAGGTTTTTTTAATTCAAGCGGGACCTCTTTAAATTTTTGGTAAAGAGCAACAAACCTCTATCTATTTATCCATGCATCCATTTACATCCATCATCACAAACTTGACTGCTTTTGTAGGTGATCTATTTTTCAAAAAAACAGCAGTATTGACTGCTACAGCCCGATACATTTTCTCTAAACCAGATTCTTGCAGCATAGACCTAGCTTTCTCTGTAATCGTACGGTTTGCGCGTTCCGCAACTCCATTTTGCTCCGGTATGTACTCTACCATAAGCTGATGCAAAAGCCATTCTCTTGTAGGAATTTATTTATTCTCTTGTTGACAAACGCCGTACCATCGTCAGACCGCAATATTTTTATCTTCTTATTTAAATCCTTTGCAGAGTTGCAGACTGGATCTGCAACTCTGCAAAGGATTTAAACACGCAAAATTTTTCGAAACTTCACTTATGTTTTTGAGAAAATAAACAAAGGTTTTACGTGTCCTGTCATCGATAAAGGTTAAATAAATAAATAAAATAAAAAGCCTTTTATCTCTACTACATTACAAAATTACAAGTAGATCATCTATTCGCATAAAGTTTTATTATTCTTTAATATAATAATATAATCTTTTTAACTTTCTCAATTTGATAAAATAAAGATTTAATAAATTAATATTACAAATTACATCATTCATGTCAATATTTAAAATAATAAAATAATCAGGTCAAATATAAATTAAAATACAATTAATATGTCAAATTAATATGTCAATAATTAATAAGTAAATTAGCGAAAATAATTAATTAAAAAATATCATATTTCACGCATAAGTCGCCTCTACGGCGTAGGCCTCCCCCAAATCTTTCCAGCGCCTCCTGTCTCTAGCCTGTTGCATCCAGTCTGGTCCGCATTTTTCCAAAAATATGTCCCGCCACCTCTTCCTTAATCTTAATCGATAAAGGTTAGATAGTACCTATATCTGTTAAATGACTCTACATTCATAGGACCACACACATCAGTGTGTATTAAACCTAATATTTTATCAGCTCGAGACTCGCAGAAGTTCTTAAATGGTTGCTTGGTTTGTTTTCCTGTTAAGCAGGCTACACACTCTAGTTTTGTAGTCTTTTTAGAAAAACACTCCCTTTTGTCTCGAAGTAACGTAAGGTTTCATATCCCTAGGTGTGCCAATAGAAAGCTAAATTATCAGGAAGGTAACATCACTACATATTATAAAACAAAGTCCCCCGCCGCGTCTGTCTGTCTGTTCGCGATAAACTCAAAAACTACCAGTTTGAGGTTTGAAAATCGGCATTTAGGTAGCTAGCTTTAAATAATAAAAACCTTATGTTATTTTGAAAATTCCCCCTTTATGGGTGGTAAAATAGGGGATGAAAGTTTGTATGGGAAAGTTTTAATTATTGTTATTTTTACTTAAAATTTTTGGTAGTTAGGTTCTAGGCATCACCAAAAAAAAAGGTTTTGAGAAAATCCATCCTAAAGGGGTTGAAACGGGGGATATGAACGTCCTATGTTTTTGAAGTTAAAGACATGAAAAACGGCCTTTTGGTTAGAAAATTTAAATATATAAGTTACTAGCTGATGCCCGCGACTTCGTCCGCGTAGATTTAGTTTTTCAAATCCCACGGGAACTTTGAGTTTGTTCTCAACTATACCTATCAAAATAAATCACGTCAATCCGTAGCTTTGTTGCAGCGTGATTGACTGACAAACCAACAAACAAACACACTTTCGCATTTATAATACGTATTAGTAAGGAAGAATTAATACTATAGAGCAAGATCCCAGTGCCGCCAGACCTAAGCTAATTTCTCAGCCATGATTTGTGTACGATAGATAAGACGTGTTCGTATGTCCTTTCAGTCTATGCGTACCAGCTGCTAGCTTGTGCCGGCGGCCAATTTCTTGATACCAGTTGCTAAAGGTAGGTAAAAACTAGACTAACTTAACTTAAATTCTCAGGGCTGATTTTGATGTATGTTTTAAAGAATATTGTAAAAATTAATAAACTGATACTGCCAGACGCTTACCGCCGGCGGTAACTTTTGCCAGACGCTTTGAAGCTCCCAAAAAAATAATTTATGTTAACTTATATTCTCAGTTCTGATTTTTATACATGATACTCAGGGAACTATTGAAATATCTTCTGCAAGCTGCCAGACCTATTGGAGGGGTCAAACATCCCCCCAGACACACATTAAGCGTCCCCATATGTATGAGCGCTAGAACATGATTTACTCGTTTAAGTGTGTGAGTCTGTGAGATAATATCATCTGTAAGGTTACGTTGTATTTGTGGGGGTAGAATGTGATTTTAAGTGTATTTTATAAAAACAATACTGCATTTTAGTCGTCCATTTCCGTCAACATTCGATAAATAGTTGCTAATATGAGTATGTCATTATACTACTGTCATGATAGTCAGTATACAATGTCAATATACCTTAACCACGTGACCTGTCAACATATTATAAATACCAGTGTACCTCGTCGAAACGGGGAGTCTTTCTGTGAGTTGAGTGGACGCTAGGCGCGGTGAAAGTACTTAAGCCAGATGGGCAATATTGCAATTAAATAAAGTATGAGAATGTGAAGTTGGTGTTTCTCTCACGTCCAGAATAGGAGTGATCCTACATCTCAGAAGTGAAGATACCACGTCCTCAATATTTTCAAAGGAAAAAAATGATGAAAAAGGTTGGAACGAGAGCTACAACACGAACAAGAACGGAAATTCTTCGGCAACACGAGAAAAGCTCACGGCGGACGTCAACTGAGAGGCCGCGCGCGGCGTGCAGATACCCATGTATCCGGCTGCCATCAGCCGGGTACCTAACGCTGGGTCGGAGGCGCTGCGCCGGAGTAACGGAGTGCGACGAGGAAAAATGGACCGCGGTCGTCGCTCATCTCATATCAGGTCATGTAGTCTTTCCTTTTTCTTTCAATTTTGTTGTTAAAAATGCAGTCTTTAAAAGTGGTTGATAAAATGCATTGAATCAGAGCTTTAAATGTGTTTGATATGATTTCTGCAGAACACGTTTGCCACTGAAACAGTTTTTGAAACGTTTTTGTAGAATTATATTTTGAAAAACGTTTTTCTCAAATATTACTGAACCAAACATTCAACCAAACGGGGCATAATATTTTTCTAAATTATAATTAATATTACCCTCTATTAATTAAATCTAAATTACTGCGTATATCAAAAAATACATAAATAGGTATTAATATTAGTTAAACAGTGTCCTATATTTTAGCGAATTCTTTGTAAATATTTCATGAACTGGCTAGAATAATTAATTTATTCCGTCCCGATAATCATAATATTGTCTAGTTTGAAAAGATTCGCGTCGCGATTTTCTCGAGCTGTCTACACAAAAGTGTTGGATTAAATAATTTAGAATCCAGAAAATAAGTTTTGTTGGTAGATGACCGTCATTAACTTGACTGAAGGCAAGATTGTCCATGACTGTGATCATGGCAAATCGTCTGAGATCTGAATGGGGGCATAAACGCCTGCGACTTGACCATGGGCAAGATTGATCGTGACGAATAATGGCTTTACTGAGATAGGTCGGAAACACGGACATGTTTAATTGCAGAATGGCCGAACTTTCAGATTCGTGTTTAAAATTGATAACGATTTTTAGAAATGATAAAGATATCATCATTTTACATTTGACCTCGTTGACAACATGGGCACGCCATCTTATATTATTACTTACTATTTAAATATCGCTAATTTAACGTTACGCATTCAATCACAGTTTCTTTCTATTTATTTATTATTATTATTTGCATTCATGTATATCCACTTAATTACATATTATATTGTTAGATTACATGAGGCCCCGTTAGGGCGTTGCAAAGTTACATAAGTAGGTTAGTATAAATTAGTTTAAAGTCGAATTAATATTATTCATTAACAGATTGGAAGTCATTCATATGTCAAAATAGATCGTCATAACATTATGATAATGTCTAATTCATTTTGGAACATAGCCTGATGCGCAATTGAGGCCTTAAAGTTTACTGCTATTTTTGGAATAGTTCGTCTATCTCGTAGAAGCTATTTTTTATTAGCCATTCTCTTAGTTTTCGCTTAAAGGTTCTAATATTATTTTCATCTGTAATATAATTTGGGATTTTTATATATGTTAATTATTGTACTTATTTGACTAGAAGATGCTCCATGATGTTGACAATTGGAATTTGGAGATATGCGTGTGGGTTAATTTGGCTTTTGCGTGGACTCATTTATATATTTTCTGTAATTTTTTATCCGCCCAAAGTTATATCCATCATCAACATCCATTAATGTTCAAAAATCGAATTGCAGTTTAAACTATTATTTTTGTATGTAATCTAAACTTTTAAACATGATGAATATTTTTCAATACTACGGTAAAAGATATAAGTAGGCTATACGCCAATGGGGATTGAATAATTTACGATAGTATACGTAACGAAGCTCCTGATTTAATTGCAATGCATAACGAAGTTAGGAAAGGAATAGGCAAGGACTAGAGAACAAAAACAGTATTTTATTATGAAAAGGGTAGCAT
This sequence comes from Oeneis ivallda, assembly GCA_029955525.1. Classification (NCBI taxonomy): domain Eukaryota; kingdom Metazoa; phylum Arthropoda; class Insecta; order Lepidoptera; family Nymphalidae; genus Oeneis; species Oeneis ivallda. Next base: position 18,888,226 of record JARPMR010000019.1, on the reverse strand, counting down.
GTATGTAGGCTTTTCCAATATTTTGTGTTTACTCGCACAAGTTACTATCGACTTTTGGTGAATCGACCGTGTCTGTAAAATCCAACTTACTTTTCTATGGTAATAGGCTGTAACTTTCATTGAATTAAAGTAGAAGCTTGAAAATTCCACAGCATTAGGAGACCATTGACCCTAGTATTTACTATAAACTTCAACTTAATACTTCAAGCCGTCTTTGAGAGAAAGGGCCTAGACACACGGACAGACAGGCGGACGACAAAGTGGTCCTATTGGTTTTTGGACAGTTAGAACAAAAACACTGTTTAAAGTGGGCATGTATATTTATTTCTTTTATGCAATCGAGGATTTAAAAAAAATGTTTATCATTTTAAGCAAAAGATAAATTAACAAGAAAACCATCTAGAAATCCTGTTATGAGACTTTAAAAAAAAAGGGGTATTGTTTTAGTCTCATAGTTAAAACATGAGTTTTGCTGGTTTCATAGCAACCAAGTAGATAACACTGACAGAGAATAAAGTATCACTACTTGCCAGGAAACTCTCTGTTCCTTTCCTAAGCTAGCTGTCCTAGCATACGGACTATTTCAGCATTCAAAAAAAAAAAAAAAGAATCCCTATAATATATTACCTTAAATAGATAGTTAATTAATTAAATAGTGAACATTCACTTTGTAGCTTTGGTTCATGAAAAATGAAAACTCACTTTGACGTAACTTTTATCGAAATCCATATTGACATCTCACTTCAAGACTCGCGCAATCACATTTTTTAATACTGATATTTTTACTGAGGATGATTGTAAATTGTCAAAATTAATTAGCTGAAAAGATACCCTTTTTGTTTCCCATGGATCTTTTAAAGACTGTATCAATAAACAACAATTTAACTATTTATTTATAACTGAATTGATATTAAAGATGTACCTAACTCTATAATTTAAGATAAGAATAATTTCATCGAACTATCCAAGCTACAGTGTGATTTTATCTTTGCAGGTCAGGAGCGAGAATTGATTGGTTCGCAAATTGACCGAAGAATTGTCACGTGGAAGTCCTTGAGAAATGATTGTTTCAAGCAACATAAAGCACAGTCACATGAACACACACGCACAGCAACTTAAACAAATAGGCTTATATAAAGCATAATTAGGGACTACAACTAAGAATTGATTGGTTTAGTTGTAGTTAAGAGAAGTTATTTTAGCATAGCTATAGGGTTGATGAGGCTGTTAGTTTGCGACCATTGGAGTGAGCGTGCTGCCATGGCGTAGATGATACAGATAAAGAGTTTAGGAGGCTATTAGTTTGCGACCATTGGAGTGAGCGTGCTGCCATGGCGTAGATGACATAGCTATAGAGTTGATGAGGCTGTTAGTTTGCGACCATTGGAGTGAGCGTGCTGCCATGGCGTAAATGATACAGTTAAAGAGTTTATGAAGCTATTAGTTTGCGACCATTGGAGTGAGCGTGCTGCCATGGCGTAGATGATATAGCTTTATTTACTTATTCATCAGTATTAGGGACTTTACTTTAGGGTATGACATAGCTATAGGGTTGATGAGGCTGTTAGTTTGCGACCATTGGAGTGAGCGTGCTGCCATGGCGTAAATGATACAGATAAAGAGTTTATGAAGCTATTAGTTTGCGACCATTGGAGTGAGCGTGCTGCCATGGCGTAGATGATGTAGCTTTATTTACTTATTCATCAGTATTAGGGACTTTACTTTAGGGTATGACATAGCTATAGAGTTGATGAGGCTGTTAGTTTGCGACCATTGGAGTGAGCGTGCTGCCATGGCGTAAATGATACAGATAAAGAGTTTGTGAAGCTATTAGTTTGCGACCATTGGAGTGAGCGTGCTGCCATGGCGTAGATGATATAGCTTTATTTACTTATTCATCAGTATTAGGGACTTTACTTTAGGGTATGACATAGCTATAGAGTTGATGAGGCTGTTAGTTTGCGACCATTGGAGTGAGCGTGCTGCCATGGCGTAAATGATACAGATAGAGTTTATGAAGCTGTTAGTTTGCGACCATTGGAGTGAGCGTGCTGCCATGGCGTAGATGATATAGCTTTATTTACTTATTCATCAGTATTAGGGACTTTTCTTTAGGGTTCAAGCAGTGTAGTTAATGACTATTAGGGACTATAAATAAGAATTGATCGATTAAGTTGTAATTAAGAGACGTTATTTTAGTGTAACTAGGAATTGTAACTAGTAAATTGATTGATTTAGTTGTAGCATAGAAAAGTCTATGAGAATTGATCTGAGAATTGATTAGCTGAATTAGCTTTGTCTGCTCATCTTAAGATTTATTGCATTGTTAGTAGATATTCATCTTTAGAACTTCCCCTCATTGTGGAAGCACTGCATGCATAGCATAGTATTTATATTTTATTGTCATGTAAACTTGTATTGATGTTTTGAAAAGAGCAACCGCCGAGTTTCTTGCTGGTTCTTCTCGGTAGGAAAGGCATTCCGAACCAGTGGTAGAGTCAAACGAAAAGGCAAGCGTACACTCAACACACACACAAAAAAAAAAAAACTTTTTTGAGATTATTATTTTGGTTCATTAAAGTAAAATAGATTTTGATAAACCGTACTAACGCAACAATGTAGTTCGGTTGTAAACTAGAATTGAAATCAAAATCCGTACTTTAGAAAGATTAAGTTTTTAAATTAACTCATTTGATGGGGTTTTGTACATTTCGTTTTACACATCCACCTAAGGCCTAATGTAAGGTTATCACTTGATTCGTGTATGGGGGCATACACGATGTCAGGATGGTCGAATGTAAGGTTACGTTGTATTTGTGGGGGTAGAATGTGATTTTAAGTGTATTTTATAAAAACAATACTGCATTTTAGTCGTCCATTTCCGTCAACATTCGATAAATAGTTGCTAATATGAGTATGTCATTATACTACTGTCATGATAGTCAGTATACAATGTCAATATACCTTAACCACGTGACCTGTCAACATATTATAAATACCAGTGTACCTCGTCGAAACGGGGAGTCTTTCTGTGAGTTGAGTGGACGCTAGGCGCGGTGAAAGTACTTAAGCCAGATGGGCAATATTGCAATTAAATAAAGTATGAGAATGTGAAGTTGGTGTTTCTCTCACGTCCAGAATAGGAGTGATCCTACACATCATACTAATATTATAAATGCGAAAGTGTGTTTGTTGGTTTGTCCTTCAATCACTCTGCAACAGAGCTATGGATCGACGTATTTTTTTGCCTGCGTATAGTTGAGGATCTGGAGAGTGACATAGGCTACTTTTTATCCGGGAAAATCAAAGAGTTCCCGAAGGACTTTAAAAACTAAAACAACGCGGACGTGATGGCGAGCTTCAGCTAGTCATCATCATCATCATCATTATCAACCCATCAACCGCTCACTACTGAGCGCAGGTCTCCTCTCAGAGAAGGGTTATAGGCCATAGTCCACCACGCTGGCCCAATGCGAATTGGTGGACTTCACACACCTTCGAGAGCATTATGAAGAACTCTCAGGTGTGCAGGTTTCCTCACGATGTTTTCCTTCACCGTTGAAGCAAGTGATATTTAATTTCTTAAATGCACTTGACTTCGAGAAGTCAGAGGTGCGTACCCGGGATTGAACCTGCCACTCCCAAATAGACCACAGTCCGAACCACTAGGCTATCACTGCTTTAGCATCACATCAGCTAGTGTCATATACTAATCATACGAATATTAAAATGTGTTTGTTGGTTTGTCCTTCAATCACGCCGCAATAGAGCTACGTATTGACGTGATTTTATGCAAGAGTATAGTTAAAGACCTGGAGAGTGACATAGGCTACTTTTTATCTCGGAAAATTGAAGAGTTCCTGTGGGATTTTAAAAACTAAATTCACGCCAACGAAGTCGCGGGCATCAGCTAATTATCTATGGAGTAACGCGCATTTGAAGCAAATTGGTATTGTCAGTCCTGAAAACAATGGGTGGATGTTGGAAGATAATCGATATCATTTTAACTGGTTCGATGGGGTCATTTTTGTTTGGATATTCCGTTTCAACATTGGCTTGATGATGAGTTTTCAAATTTCAATGATGATGAAAATGAAGATTAAAAAATCACAACATACTCTTATAAGTACCTATGTTGTGATTCATACTAATCAATATTAGTAATTATTATTGATTATAATAATTTCAAAAGAATTTTTAAATTCTTCGTACTAATTCTTAATTTTAAGTAATAAGATAAATTACCCACCCGGCTTCGCACGGGTAGGCTACAAAACACACAAAGGTACAAATATGGGCCTGGAGGTTAATGGTCTATTTGTAATTAATGCCTATGTATATGACCCTCATATAATATAAGGAATGCATGTTATTTAATATTCGATCGGTATCTCTTATGCGAGTGACTTAATGCTATCCGTGAAGAGCTATGTCCTCTATCTCCGATATAATATTTATCAAATCTTCATCAAAATTAGACAAAATATAGACATATTTAAGTGTTCAGATGAAATAAAAAAATAGTAATTATTAAAATCAGTTTAAATTTGACGGAGTTATGAAATAAAATCGATAAAACCTTTCATCCCATATCCCGGAAGAACCTTATTGTTTATCAGTATAAAAACTATCCTACACGTCTATGTTGACTCTGGGTCAACATAGACGAGCGGTATTAGCTACCACTATACAGTACCCGGCGATATATATTGCACATCGGCCTTTGGAATAAAACGCTATTTCTATTCTATTGCAAGGAAAGCTAGCCAGAAATTCACGTAGTAATTACTGAAATCTCTTCATAATCGGCGAGCACATCACGTAACATATATAAAAAAAAGCTGGCCAAGTGCGAGTCGGACTCGCGCACCGAGGGTTCCGTACTCCAAAAGTAAAAGTAAAACGATAATATTATATTAATTTGCTTATTTATCGTTAACTTTGTAAAGGTTTATCGTTAATATAAAAAAAACTATGCTAGTTAGAGCGTTGGTTTTATTTTTCCTGTAAAATATATATAAACCTCTATTGACCATAATTATTTCAGATTTTTCGATTGGTAAACTTCGGAGATAAGGGGGGGAACGGTATTTTTTTCGACATTTTGGCCGATTACTCAAAAAGTATTATATATAAAAATAAATAAAAAACTGTTTTAGAATGCACAAGTAAAGGCCTTTCATACAATACCCCACTCGGTATAATTATCTTACTTTGAAATTTCAAACCCCCGATTTTCCCCCTTTTTTAATCAAACTAAAATAATTTTCGCATTGCTTTTATTTTTCCTGTAAAATATACATAAACCTCTATTGACCATAATTATTTCAGATTTTTCGATTGGTAAACTTCGGAGATAAGGGGGGGGGGGGGGAACGGTATTTTTTTCGACATTTTGGCTGATTAATCAAAAACTGTTGTATATAGAAATAAATAAAAAACTGTTTTAGAATGCACAAGTAAAGGCCTTTCATATGATACCCCACTCGATATAGTTATTTTACTTTGAAATTTCAAACCCCCGATTTTCCCCCTTTTTTATTAAAACTAAAAATAATTTTCGATTTTTCTTTATTCCAATGATTTTGGGCCACTATTATACACATCTATGCCAAATTTCATGTCGATAGCTTTAATAGTTACTGAAATAATCGACTGTGACAGACGGAAGGACAGACGGACGGAGAAAGTCTCACCATAAGGGTTCCATTTTTACCATTTTGGTACGGAACCCTAAAAATGCAGTCGAACTGTGAATAGAATAGAATAGCGTTTTATTCCAAAGGCCGATGTGCAATATATATCGCCGGGTACTGTACCAAATTTCATTCAAATCCGTTTAGTAGTTTTTGCGTGATGCGCGTACAGACGACAGACAAAAAATTAAAAAAAATGTTTTGGACTCAGTATCTACTAGTGGTTCGCCCCGAACTGAGACCTCGCGGTAACGGTATCCCATGATTATTCATTCAATCGATACATGATAACCAAAACTGACATTATTATTATGCCCGTTTTCACCAAACATACCTAAATCATCCCCTAAGTAGGAGTCTCTTAACGTAGGTAGCTCCTAAATACAATCCTAAGTCCTAACATCCGTCCCAATATCCTTTTAGGTGTCCCGTACAGGATCGTGATAAATAAGTTGACAGAAAACATCAATCACCTAACTTATAGGTAGCCCGTAAAGGTTAGGGAACGTTAGTGAAAACATTGAATTATTATGTAGGTACTAACGAGTGAAACCGGGTTACGGGCATCTGTACAAATCGTCATCTATCGACGCGAATAGAAAATATACAATATTTAACTAAAAAATAATTTTAATTGAATAATATGGTACAAAAAAAATTACAATACAATTATTGTATTATAATAAGTAACTAAATAATAATGGTCGACGCAAAACTGTTTTTGGGATAGGTCGTTAGTCGTAACTCGTAGTTCCATGGGAATAGTTACTGACTGCGCCATCTATTAGCATTATTGTGAAGCTATGTTGATGCGATATGAATTACTGATGTACATTAAAAATTAAATAATCTCGTTTCTTTATAATATTCATATAATTTTAGTATTTGTTGTTCAAGTACAGGATATAAGTGACCTAAAAACATAAAATCAGTTTGAAAATCCATAGCGGATTTTTCTAGAGAGCGTCTTCAAGCGAGCGTATAAAATCGCCACTTTGAAAGCCCCCCATTTCGTCAATTTTAAGGGAAAAATTAAAAAAAAATATTTTTGTACTCAGTTCAAAATTATCTTTAAAATGATACGTAACAATTTTATGTAACGCGATATTTTTTTTTTACTTCGCATTCGCTTCTATGAGAGCCCCCCTGAAATAAAGATTTTTATAACTTTTTAAGCCATTTTCGGCTGGAGGCCATCGGTTTACATATTATATCTAAATTTGAAGTAATTACGTTCAGTAATTCAAAAGTTATAAGGCTCTGACAGACGGACGGACGGACAAGTGCAAATCGCTCTAGTTAACTCAGAGACCTCGCTTCGCTCGGTCAATAATTAAGTACCCTCCAATTTTAATTTTATTATGATTAATTATTAATTAAGTACCTTCTTTAATGAAAATAAAGTATTATGTGGCTAAAAAAAGTGCCCTCTAATTAAAATTTTCAAAATATATTTAAATGTATAAAATTCGTACAGTTACAATTCTACTGTATTATAGATAAGACAATAAACAAAGATTTCTGCAAATTTGTTGTTATTTAAAAAAAAACAGTAAAAACATTTATCTGTAAGTCAACAACTTTAAGTAAGTACAAAATTCTCATTAAAAATTTTAATTTCTATAATTATTATGTGAATAAATAATCAAAAGTTCAGACTATTATTGATTTACTATTTAAGACTTCTATAAAACCCGTTATAAAGTTTAATGAAGTTATATTATCTATATATATATAAAAGAAAGTGGTGTTAGTTACACTATTTATAACTCAAGAACGGATGAGCCGATTTGGCTCAAAATTGGTGGAGAGGTAGCTTAGAACCAGGAGACGGACATAGGATACTTTTTATCCCGTTCGACCGCGTTTCCGTCAAGGCAATATAAAACCTGGTATAACAAAAATGCATCTGACATGGAATAAAAAAACGAAAATGACAGTGGAAGAACAAAACGTAAATGACAGCTAAACGTAATTTTGTATTTGGTTAATTATGGTAAAAACAATTATAAAAATTATAGTTTAACGTAATTGATAATATCATCAGTAATATGTTTTCTCTTTGAATCATCATTAACAATGCCGCGAGCAAGACGATCAAATGTTTCCTGCTACAAAGCTACGGATTGACGTGATTTATTGGATAGGTATAGTTGAGAACCTGGAGGGTGACAAAGATTTCCCGCGGGATGTTATGAACTAAATCCACGCAGACGAAGTCGCGGGCATCAGCTAGTGTATTATAAAACCATCAAATCACTCTCGCACTCATACTCGTAGGGACACTTAATGTGTGTCTGGGGGGATGTTTGACCCCTCCAATAGGTCATAGGGCAGCTTGCAGAAAATATTGCAATAGTTCCCTGAGTATCATGTATAAAAATCGGAACTGAGAATATAAGTTAACTTAAATTATTTTTTTGGGAGCTTCAAAGCGTCTGGCAAAAGTTACCGCCGGCGGTAAGCGTCTGGCAGTATCAGTTTATTAATTTGTACAATATTCTTTAAAACATACATCAAAATCAGCCCTGAGAATTTAAGTTAAGTTAGTCTAGTTTTTACCTACCTTTAGCAACTGAGAAATTGGCCGCCGGCACAAGCTAGCTGGTACGCATAGACGAACACTTATCTATCGTACACAAATCATGGCTGAGAAATTAGCTTAGGTCTGGCGGCACTGGGATCTTGGACCACTACGTTAATAAAGGCGATCTAATTAAATTTAAGAACACAAAAGCTATTATTGTGACTTAAATATGATAGATATATTTCCTCTGGAACTTTTTTGTAGAAAATAATTAGTACTTTAATCATGTAGTACTTACATAATTTTTATGTATCATCAATAGTTTTCTCAGCACACGCCAAATAATGCATTTAACAGGCAAAATTTAGCTACTTTGGGTTACATTATTGTAATTTTCTTAAGGATCTCTAATTTTTTGAAAATAAATTACAGCCAATGTTACTTTCTGATAACTAAGCTTTCTATTGGTGAAAAAATGGTTAAAATCGGTCCAGTAGTTACAGAGCCTATTCGGTACAAACAAACAAACAAAAAAATGTTTCCTCTTTATAATATTAGTATAGATTAGATTTAAATATATGGAAATAAAATACTATATACAAGTTTTTTAGAAAATCACCTCAATCTTGAGTGTCGTAAAATAGAGGACGAAATATTCAAAAATAAAAAATACATTGAAATTGCTATTTCCGGGAGTGCAGAGTAGCTACTTTTTATTCTGGTAAATCGAAGAACTCCCACGGGATTTTTAAAACTAAATCCAAGCGGAAGTAGTCGCGGGCATCACCTAGTAATACATAAAGATTCATATATGGGTGTAAGGAATTGGAACAGTAAATAAAACAATCCAAATAAAGTCAACGGTTTTATGACGTTATTGCATTCGATATGTCACAGTTAAAATAATTTAATAACTATAATAATAAATATTCAGGTTGCAGATCATTGGACATAAGTTAACTTAATGATATGCTACACAATATTAGCAATATGCTTTTGCACTATTTTAATTTACTTCTCCTCTGTTTTACTATTGAGTCGCCGCTGCATGTCTTATATAATTTTTTTACATTTTAGAATAATCCGTAGTGCCAGGAACATCGATACTTTACTCTTTATAACGGAGCCACTCAAGTCTATCACTCACAAACTAATCATGCCTTACACAGATTAGAGGATACTACGTATATGCCTTATGAGAATACAACGCTAAGACCCTACCTATAGCCGTTTCCACCTCCCCTATAACGGCCCCTTTCCTCACATCTAATCAATTTCAAAATAGGTGTATTTATACTAATATTTCAAGATGGCGTGCCCACGCCAACAATGTCAAATGTCAATTTAATTTAACTAATTTCAGTAAATAAAATGATGATATCTTTATCATTTCTAAAAATTATTATCAATTTTAGCAGGAATCTGAAAATTGTATAGATCAACCAACTTATCTTTTACATTTTAGAATAATCTGAGGTATAGATCAACCAACTTATCTTTTCAGGTGACCCGGTAGCTAGTTTCTCAACTAAAGTAGAATCAATAATTCAGTAGACTAAATTGACATTTACAGTGTTGTCAGTTTCTGATGAAAAAAAAATAGTGTTGTGACTAAAGGATCCACATCAATCACTTACTCATTACGTCGTGTACCAAAACACTTATTTTTTTATTTACTAAGAAAATTTCCATATTGTGTTTATTATAATTGATACAAAAATATTTTGAATAGCAATTAATATCTTATGGAAAATCTGATCTCGTCTTTGTCGGCCTATACTGAAGAGATAAAACAACTTTTAGTACTAAAAGTAGATCTTAAATATTTCTATTCGTGCTTTCTTTTATTACAGCTTTTAAAAGGTGATCTTTATTACTATTTCTATTACATATTATGTGATCTCATGAGATTTACAAAATGAAATGTAAAAGTACAGTACTACAGCTATCACTACCTACTGAACTAGAACATCACTATTACAATAAATATGGCAATATTATTTTACAAAGTGACATTAGCAACTGTCATTTCAGTCTACTGAATTATTGATTCTACTTTAGCTACCGCGTTTAGTATTGCAATTAAGAAACTTTAAAGAACTACACACATCAAAAGTGTCTAGGGATCAACATATATTTTTGCAATAACTTTTCTCCTGATTGATATTAATTAAAATTTTCTTTTAGGATTCATCAAATAAAGTGTTTTCGTTTGTCACAGTAACGATAAACCAAGTCACCTTTGCATTAATAAAGAAATTTGCCATTTTCCTAATAAAGGGATTTTTGACATTTGAACCACTAACATTAAAGTTCGAAAAAAAGACTGAAATAACAGTTTTCTTTAAAATTTTATTGAGTAACTTAAACAATTAATAATCCGTGTTTCTACCGCGAACACTAACAACACAAGAACATCGGTTTGGCATACTCAAAATGAGTTCATCCAAATCACGCTGTGGAATGGCCGCCCATGTTCGTTGCAACAACAAAAAAAGGTCTTCTTGCCACTGGATACCCTCCATATTCGGCAGAGCTCTTCTCTGTAGCATATCCCATGCATGCTCAATCGGGTTCAAGTCTGGCGACTGAGCAGGCCAGGGCAGGACATTGATGTTAGCTGCGGCGAGAGTCTGTCTTACAACTCTTGCGGTGTGCGGTCGTGCATTATCATGCATTAACTGAAATAAGGGACCGATTTGCACTTGTAGAGGAACGATGACGTCTGATACAATCGTCTCAGCATAAATTTGAGCGTTGAGGTTGCCTCTGATCCAAATCAACTCAGTTCTTCCGCCGATCCAAATACCCGCCCATACCATGATGGTTCCACCACTATAAGGATGGACTTCCTGGCAGGATTTTAATCGCTGTTGGCGTCCAGGGGTTCTCCAGTGTCGTATACGTCTTGTATCCGGTCTCATACCAAAACGAAACTCATCAGAAAAGCACACGAAACGCCATTGTTCTTCTGCCCAATTTCTGTGTTCAAGAGCCCATTGATATCGAATCCTACGATTGTGCATTGCTATAGGTGGTACCCGTAGCGGTCTTCGGGAATTAAGGTTCACTTCATGCAAGCGGTTTCTGAATGTTTGGTCGCTAATTAAGTTCCCTGAAGAGTGATGAAGCCTCACGGCTAACATCATGGCGGTTATTGTTGGAGCTCTTCGAGTTAAGATTTGAATGTATCGGTCTTGTCTCCGTGTGGTGCAGCGATACCGTCCTCCATGGCGCTCAGCCACGGTACCAGTGCTTCGGTAACGTGTCCAAAGTCGACTGATAACACTCTGACTTGTATTCAGAGCTAAAGCCACAGTACGTTGCCGGGAACCAGCTTCTATCATTCCCACGGCTCTGAGCATTTCTTCCCTGCTTAAATGACGTCGCCGCTCCATAATAACGTTGGTTTTAATCAGTAGTAGGGAAACAGCAGCACTAATAATGTCTTCAATGCGTTGTATGTTTTTATAGGGAAAATATTGACAGCTGATTTTCATCTTTTACTCGAATTTGATTGACAGTTCCTGATTCAAATTATGAAATGCACTAAAAAGGATCCATATAAATTTATAAAATCATAAATTTATTACAAAGCCACATCTCAATCTCAAGAAATCCGCATAAAAATGCTTGATCCCTAGACACTTTTGATGTGTGTAGTTTGCGCATGTAATGGTTAGTTACACAACTTAGGTAAAACTAAATTAAGATAGATGAGCCTCTCAAAAAATTTGGTTGTAATGTTTATAATATTTCTCGTTTTGGTTTCAATATCAAAAATTAATTTAAACACTTAGTTTTCTCCCTAAGCTACGAAGAACTAAGTTCAATAGTTATAAATAATATGTTGAGTGATTTAATACATACAAAAACGAAATCTTTAATTTTTAGGTATGCCACTAGATGGCGTTAAAACACGTATAAATCTATCAATCAATCTATCACTGAACAACGAGGCATTTTGTTCTAAAACGAGAGAAGTGAAGCGGTTGTTGGATGACATTCGACTAAAGACAAAAATGGTCTACTAGCTTATTTTGTGCTAGAGGAGTTCGCACGAACCACGCCAACTTTACATATCTCCCTTGTTTCCTAATCTGTGGTTCTTTTGAACGATTTTTTTTCAAAAATTAATAATATATTTTGATGAAAAAAAAAAAGTGAGCCTTAGATCATCAGCTTTACTGTACTGAACTGAACTGTACTGTACTGTACTGTACTGAAATGATACTGAGACCTTACGAGAAAGTTACATGCATATGTTTTACACTTTATATCTTATAATTAAATGCTTTGTGCAGTCTTTTAATTTTTACATCAAATATATTATAACACTTATTTAACTTAGGTAATACATAGTTGTTGTAATCTTAATATATATAAATTACGTGTCACGTTGTTTGTCCGCGATGGACTCCTAAACTACTGAACCGATTTTTATCAAACTTCGTAACTATCTGTAATTTGGTCCAACTTAAAAGATAGGATAGTTTTTTTTGGATTGGGATAGTTTATTTATTTTATTTATATAGATAAGTTAGCGGTACGAAGTTCGCTGGGTCAGCTAGTATAATATATTTTACATGACAAGCAGACTTCGAGTACCTATGAGACAGATTCGATTTTCGATTGAGTCGTTGGAATGCGTAGAACTCACAGAAATATATAATGATTAATGACAGATAGACGTGTGTCCAGGGTACCAATTGTATAAAAGTTATTCAGTTGATCGTATTCATATTCGATGACATAAGCGTCAAAGTAAAATAATCCTTGATTGTATTGATATAATCACAAATTCAGTACAACCGATTTTAACATGGAGCATTATGGAGCGTATCGTACATACCTAAACGTATAAAAATGCATACACCAACTTGAGCTCTAATTCAATGATGTTATGGTTTATTTTACTTTGACGCTAATACACCAAATACGATTACGATCAATGGAATAACTTTAACAATCGCACCTCTGGTTTTCATGTAAATTGGAAGATACACTTCATCGTGTGTGGACAGGCATTATGAAAATGACAGGATAAGAAGTCAGCTAACCCCGTCAATTTTAGTTTTAGTTTAATTTCGTATATAAGTATCGTAAATAGCTAACTAAACATCATTTTCATAAGTGAAATACAAATAGTTAATAACTTTACGAAATACATTTTATGTATTACAAAAAAATGACTTTATTCAGTAGCAAATTACATTCATTTCAACAGAGGCCCTCAGGGGGGTTTCTGAAAATCGAATTCTATTGCTTTGAATTGGATTCATTTCTGTTCCCTAAAAAATATAAATAGAGTATAAACACATATTGGACTTAATTGAAATAATATCCAAACTAAAATATTTTTTCTTAAAATTAACTATTTTAATTAGGTATTAACAATGAGATCCTGCAAGATATAATTAAAATGGTATTAATAAAATAAATGAGAAATATGAGATCTTGTTGATATTTAAAATTATTATTGATATGAATTTTAGCCTTAAAACAATGATTGTACAGTACATAATATTATGTATAAAAAATAAATGTACTTTTTGTATAATGTTTTTGTAATCATAGAACTTTAGTATTTTTAGAAACTATAAGATAAATAATGTACAAATCAGTCTAAAAGTTTTGTGCTTTATATTAAAACTTAAGTACAGTAACTTAAGTACTTAAATAAATTTAATTTAGAGCTAAAATGGAATAAAAGTTACCCTGAAATGATATGGCAGGTAACAATTTAGATCTAAAGAGACCTTCTAGGCAAGGACCTATTTTTAAAATCAACCATTTTTGAATGTTGTGTTTAATTACAACATTATTTGACGATTTAGGGCTTCGATATGTTTAATTCGATAAAGTAAATTATTGAGTATTTTATCACAAAAATTAATCTCTCAATAAAAATCGTTAAGTAAATAATTGTATTAAATCTCTAATCATTATGTAGAATAGTTTACTTAAAATATGATAGCTTAGTTTTCTTGTTTTTAGAGTTTGGTATCTAATTGGTGCAAATTCAATACAATCACTTAAATAAATTGACAAGTCTCAAATCATTTATCCTTTTCACGACGTTCTCTATGGAAAGGGATAGCATTACTTTGAAAGAGATTGTGTACAGCAGAATTTTCTATTTACAATTCGAATAATGTGTATCAGACTTAACAACCAAGTTGGGCCACCATCTCACCATCAAATTACTACTTTCACATGGAAAGATCTGTTTTACGCGACTTATTTTTATATGACCAATGAAACTAGTTATCGACTAGACTTCTTTCGATGAGACAAGTTTGATATGAGGATAATTTGCTCCGCGTGAAAACCGCAGGCCGATTCTGTAAACGCTGTTTATATGTACATAATTATATGTAAATCATTGCCACAATTGGGTATTTGACTGATATTTTTTTATTTATTTAAAATAATGTTTTTAAATATTATAACACAATGCTATTTTTCTTTTTTATATATCTTTACTAGTCTCGGAATTATAAACTATTTTACTGTGATTGTATTTGTCTCTTTCTAAAACGAAATTTTCTATGGAGCTTGAATGGAGCTGGTGAATTGTCACAGTTCAATAGCGCTCTCTCTGTCTAACAGGAAACTTTAAAAGCTCGATAACTTATTTTTATGACCGATTTATTTTCTGTTTTTACAGATGTTATTGTTACATTTTCGATTATAAATAATGAATATCAAAATTTTGACGACAGTCAAATACCCAATTCTTTGTGATGATTGGCGTAATTTTTCGCGTTCTTTTTGCAATTGCAATTGTCACCCTGTAGCAATCATTTTTAGAGAATCGCACCACCGGATTTCAGCGAAAACGTATGTACTGAAGCAGTAGATTCCATTAACTCATAGCGGAAAAATCTCAGGCAGTAAAAGTACGTCTAAAACACATGAATACCGTTGCCATAAGTAGCGCAGGCGTCTTTAAAATTGCTAACATTGAAACCCGAAAAGTAATCATCATGTATAAACCTAACTATATTCTCTATCGGACATAGATATGTATTATACACTTTCATGTCATCAATGGGGTCTAGGACTTTCATTATGACATTCTGTTTGTTTTTACAAAAACTTAGCTTGTTAGTCACATCTTCGCCGTTGTACACTACGCGAAAGTAAAAGTCTTGAGCTATCGCCCGGCGTTTTGTAAACTTGAATTCGTCCCTCAAATCTCTTTTTCTGTAAACCTCGAGGTTCATCCGCGAAGCGTACTGTATATTGTAGTGTTGATAGCTATTTAAACCTAGAGCTAATATTAACGCTTGCAAAGTTTTGTCGTGTCCAGAATAAATAACTAGTTTTGGTTTGCTCTCGGAAATTATGCGTATCATATTCTGGACTATATTGTGTATTAGACCGTAAGATATTAACAGACCGCGTCGCCTGTTGTGTACATTCTTTATTTCCTGCTTATAACTCCACTCTAAGTACGCGAAAACGGACATAATATGGTCTTTTTTTATGCAAAACTCTTCGGAGTTCTCTGGCGTCGGTTCTTTATAATCCTCATCGAAATCTGTGTCCATGCGAGCATCGTTTGGGAAGTTAAAATCGGCGTCTAAATTCTTTTTCACTATAACGACGTCTTCATAAGAATCGATGTTATCCATGTATCTCTGTTGATAGTATAAAAGTTTTTCTCTCTCCATTTGGGCGTCGAAATCTAATGGCGGTTTCTTGTCGTATCTCCCTATAATGTCTCTCGCTTTTCGGCCGATTTCGTTGTTAAAATCTAACTGATTTATATAATCCAATTCCATGTTAAGAGTATCAATGTCTACGTCTAAAAGATTCCTCTTCGGGACGGTGTCTATGCGAAACTGCTTTTGCTTGTTTAGCGATAGTTTTTTGGCTTTCTTTGGTTTCTCGGTGCAAGGCAACGGCGCCTCGTGGCACATGTACGCTAGTAGCGCGTCCCTGACTACGTCCGCGTCGGTGTACTCCTGCGACTCGAATAATACTTTGGATAGCTTTTTTATCAATTCCTTGACGGCTGGGTGGGATTCTAAGCGGTGTTTCGCTAGTAAACTGATTTTTCTGGAAATAGAACAAAAAATTCAAAAATCTTTCCGTAATGTAATCTTTATCTCTAATATATAAAATTCTCATGTCGCGTTGTTACCAAACTCCCCCGAAACGGCTGGACCGATTTTTATGAAATTTTGTGTGCATATCGGGTAGGTCTGAGAATCGGCCCACCCCTAAATATTTTTGTTGGCGGTACGAAGTTCGCTGGGTCAGCTAGTTGAGGACTTGGAGAGTGACACAGGCTACTTTTATCCCGGAAAATCAAAGAGTTCCCGATGGATTTTGAAAACTAAATCGCGGAAGTCGCGCATCAGCTAATATCTTGCTAAGCGGAGTCTTAACCATTGTTATAAACATAGAAATCTTAAATAACAAGGCAAAAAAATGCTGTGTGCCACGTCGAACTAACAGAACACATGTCGCCGCCTCGCAGCTGCAACTACATACACAATTACTACGCAATCACGCATACACATGTATGTACACTGAATGTACACAGACAGAAGTAAGCCGTAAATGTAGCGAGTTAAAGATGCAAATGCATCGCATCGTTTGCTTCGTACATCTATCGTATCTGCAGTATACGTATCTGCAGTAGTGAATACGTATAATGCGCTGAAGACTCCCAGTCTCCAACGCAGTGACAAGGTCACGCGTACACAGCATTCCTGTGGTTATAAATTTTACTATCAATTTGAGAGAAACACTAATGTATGAACTTAATTTAAATTTTATGAATATTGGCATATTTAACTCCATTTTCAGTACACCTTTGAGCATTCCGGCTATTAAAGTATACAAATTTGTTAGTGATTCTCTGAAATTGGTATAGTTTTAGTTTTAGATTTAATTATAATTGAATCAATGAATGATTTTTTATGTAATTTGTGTGTACCGATGGGGCTGACACGTAGGTCACCTATAAAAGCTCCTTAAAATAAATGATTAAAAAAAAAAATTTACTATGGAGGTAACAAGGAGTAGGCACTAACTTGGCAAGAGCGTGATGCGCCTGGCAAGCGCAGTGCCGGAAGCAGAAGGACACGCTGTGGGCCTCCTTGGCGGCGGCGGCCGAGCGCGTGCTGCCCCACGCCAGCGCCTGCGCCGACTGGAACGTGCGTCTGTAGCGAGTGCTGTACGCTACACCCCCTACACGAATACATCATCATGAGCAACACATTAACGTCTCACTACTGAGCGCAGGTCTCCTCTCAGAGAAGGGTTACAGGCCGCTGGCTGAGTGCGAATTGGTAGACTTCACACAACTTCGAGAACATTATGAAGACCTCTCAGGTGTGCAGGTTTCCTCACGATGTTTTCCTTCACCGTTGAAGCGTGTGATATTTAATTGCTTAAACGCAAACAGTACGGAGCTCTATAATCAATCTAAGATTACCACTGGAGAGGCTGCCGTCAAATTTTTTGGACCTACTTGATCGACGCCATTTTGGACTTATGGGACTATATGGGTAAAATTGCAAATGGCGCATCGGAATATGATTAATTTGTGATTTCATAGATTAATTAATATAGACCTCTCTTAAATTAATGATGAAATGAAATTTGATTTCATAAAATTTATGTATGATTTCATAGATTAATTATAGAGGTTGGTGTGCCATTTGCAATATCATTAGTTCCAGAGAACCTCGTATGTCAATTGTGGCGCTTCAAATTGATCCAATTGATCCATTACTCGAAAGACTCATATTAACTCGAGTAGTTATCTAAAACTGATAAATACTCTGTTTATACCCATTTTTATCAAATATTTAGTCAAAATGATGGTAAATATCATTTTTGTGAATCAGATGATTATTTATTTGTGTAATTAAGTAAAAGACTTTTATTCTATTTTGAGATGATGGAAAATATTTAAAAGTAAATAATCTACTGTACTTATAAAAATACTTTTCTTTAACTGATTGATTGACTGACTGGTCTATCAATGCACAGCCTAAGCTACTGAAGTAAGAAACTTGGAATTTTGGCAATATCATTTTATGACGCAAGCACCCACTAAAAAAGAATTTTTTGAAATTCTAAGTGGGTTAAATGGGGAATGAAACTTTGTATGAAAGTTCGTCATTTTTCAAGTAGTATCCATGAAACTAAAAATACTTAAGGGTCTGTTTCTTTTGTTTATTTCTTTTTCGTGTGGTGCAAATAATAATAAATAAATTAATTAATTAAACTTGGTATTCAGGCTTTCAAATAAAAATAAAGAAGTATGTGTTTCACAGTTTTTGAAAATTTTACCCCTAAAGAGGTTAAATAGGGGGTTGAATGTTTGTATGAAAGTCCTTCATTATTCAATTTATATCCATGAAACTTAGTATTTTGACATTCGATTAAAATCAAAGATGTTAATCGAGAAAAATCACGAGAAAAAACACCAAATTTCATGGATGTAACTTGAAAAATGACTCTTGAACAAAAATAATGTAAAGATATGAAATAGTTACCCATTTCCCGCTTTCCTGTTAGGTCCATGTTTTCCATTCCCAATTTATCCCCATAGGCTTCCCGAATGATGTTTCCTAAAAATTGTGACAGCGAACTTGTATTTTGTAATTTGTATACTTGTGTTTTGTAATTGTAGCATTGATAATGCTATCAAAAAATAAAGCTGCAATTATTTTTTTAAGTGAATTTCTGTTTGTTCATTTCTTAGAAATGATACAAGTTTTTATGTAGTTCAAATGAGACCATTGAAATAATAAACGCTTACTAACGGTAACCTTCTGTAAAACGTCAGTGGGTATGAGTTGCCCCAACGCATAGAGGGTAGCAGCGGCGCGGGGCAAAGAGAAGAAATTATGGAATGGCCCCCGGGGTCACCACCCACCACGCGCGGCCTGACGCGCTCGCGTTTACATGTTTTTTGATTGCATATTTCCTCCTACCCAATGATGATGCATTTTGCAATTATCAATATCTCACGCATATTTTGGGTTTTAGTTCATTATGTACTACTGATAAAGCATTTAAATAAAAAATGGACAGTTTTAGTACGATTTCATGTTAAAAATTACCGTTTTTTTTTTTTCGTCCAATTTAAACCATACACATATTCCTTATTGAAAATAATTTAAACGCTTACCAACAGTAACCATCTGCAAAACACCTGTCGGTGTTAGTTGCCCTAAAGCACAGTGGGTGGCAGCAGCACGGGGCAAAGAGGGGAAATTATGGAATGGCCCCGGGGCAGCCACCCACCACGCGCGACCTGATGCGCTCGCGTTCAGCACGAACTCTTCATAGCTGATACAACACACAAGTGGTAGCATCTTATCATAATATCAGGTTAATTATGATCAATAAAACACAGATGGGTGTGAGTTGCCCCAACACAGAGTGGATGGCAGCGGCGCGAGGCAAAGGGGGGAAATTATGGAATGGCCCTGGGGCCACCACGCGCGACCTGACGCGCTCGCGTTCAGCACGAACTCTTCATAGCTGATACAACACAATAGAGGTAGCATTTCAGGTTAATTATGATCAATAAAAACTCCGGTGGGTGAGTTGCCCCATACAATGGGTGGCAGCGGCGCAGGGCAAAGTGGGGAAATTATGAAATGACCCCAGGGCAGCCACCCACCACGCGCGACCACCACGCGACGCGCTCGCGTTCAGCATGAACTCCTCGTAGCTGAAACAGCACACAAGAGGTGGAGAGAAGAAGAAGAAGAGGTAACATAATCATATCCCAATTTGGTTTTTCATTATCAATGGCGCTGTTAGCGCATATTATGTTAAGGCGATCATTGGTGCACGAATGGTCGACACCCCCCACCTGTTGCCTTTTTATCGTACTCACTCCTTACTCAAATTTTTTAAGCAGGAGAACTACTTGATTTTTTGCTTAGATAATAGATATAGTTAAAAAGTGACTTTTTATCCCAGAAAAATAAAGGGTTCCCATCACGAGCAACAGCTAGTTACAAGTTATATATATAGCAGCAGAGGCAGTTATATAAAAATCACAGACACACACACCTTAATATTATTTATTTCTTATTCTTTATCAACTGATAGACATCCGCTGCTGGACAAAGGTCTCTTGTATGGACTTCCACAGTCCACACACAGGACATCTTGTTCCGCCTGAATCCAGCGGCTCCCTGCGACTCATTTGATGTTGTCGGTCCACCTAGTGGGGGGTCTGCCAACACTGCGATTCCCGGTGTTGGGTCGCCACTCCAGCACCATGGGACCCCAGCGACCATCAGCTCTTAGAACTATGGGCGCGCCCATTTCCACTATAGTTTCGCAGCAAGCTGATTTATATATAATATAAGATAATTTTGTAGGAGTACCTTTTGAGCATAGGTGAGACAGGCACAGTGTCGCACGGGAGTTTGTCTCCGCCCCGGAGGTGAGTCAGGGGGCCGCGGTCGCCGTGCCTCGTCACCACCAGCACTCCTTGCAACAGCCAAGTGTCTGAGTCCACAGCCCCTGAAAGTTGGTACAAAACTTGTGTGTAAAGACAATAAAATTCTCTTCAAAAAAGTTCACGTTTCATAGACAACATTGAAAATTATGCATGATTGCATTGCTGATTTAAAACAGACTCACCCGATTTTTAGGTAATTTCACCTAGGTTTTAGGTATTTTTTTGGGTATGTTACTACATAATTTGGATAAGCGGTGATAGCCTAGTGGTTGTGACATTTGCCTCCTTCTTTTTGGGGGGAGGGGGGCGGGGGCAT
Source organism: Oeneis ivallda (assembly GCA_029955525.1). Lineage (NCBI taxonomy): Eukaryota > Metazoa > Arthropoda > Insecta > Lepidoptera > Nymphalidae > Oeneis > Oeneis ivallda. Next base: position 18,867,233 of record JARPMR010000019.1, on the reverse strand, counting down.
CTCCAACTTGCCTTCACTTTTTTTGGCTATGTTACTACATACTTTGGATAATCGTTGATGGCCTAGTGGTTGTGACTTTTGCCTCCTTTTTGGGGGGAAGGGGGTGGGGGTATCTCCAACTTGCCTTTACTTTATCAGTGATAGAAAACATTGTGAGCAAACATGCCTTAGGGTTCTCCAGAATGTCCTCAAATGTGTAGTCGACCAACTGGTCAGGTGCTGGATTGAGAATTGTGATGAATGAAACTTTGGATAAAAAAGCATCAACATACCTTCTGACCCTCTAACAATGCTGTCTGGAGGGTTGCAGGCTCGTAGGAACAGCTTTCTATACTTGGAGTCAGTTTTAGAGACATACTCATGCTGTGCTACCTTCAAAGCCACAGTATCTTCCTCTACTGACATGTATTTGTATACAACTGTGGAGAAATGAAGAAACAACTTTATATTTTGTTTAACTTATGATGAAACCTATTTAAATACATTATCATATCATAAAATTAAAATATGCCTAAATTATATACAACTAACAAAATTAAAACTAAAATAAAAATTAAATAAAATCTAAAACCCCGTCGAAGTCACTGCAGTGTGGCATAGTACCCAAGATGCTGGCAGCATTACCCCTTTGGATGGCCAAGCTAATCCTTTGGCCAAGGTAGCTGCCAGCTCTCGGATTCCCGGTAGACTCGATCACCTTTTTAGATAGCTCTACAAAAAGCGCTCGAGCCTCCGGGCCCCACGGCCCCAGGGTCTCTACACCAAAAGGCACAAATATGAAACCACTGTCAAGTTTTTCATATTTACGCCTCTTATTATTTAAATACACATGTTTGAAAATACTTGAAGTATTTTTGAAGCTAGTGCTATGAATGGATTAGATGCTTACATTTTATCATGGGAAGATTCACAGTTTGTTATACCATGAGTATTCATTTTTTAAAAATCATCAAATCAACATACTTAATACAAGGAGGTATTGTAAGTTAATTTGGATCATTGGTATGTATCTTGATTTGATTGATTGATGGAAAAATGTTATAGTATGCTGGAGTGGCATCTCTCTCTGCTTTGTATTACCCATTAACTAAACATAAATAAACATGCCACAATTAAGGATAAGGGGTTTTCAATTCTTTGGTTAAAGAATATTTTCAGACCGTGATTATTAAAGGTGGACTAAATGGGTCTGCTCACAAAATTCAAATTTAATTTGATTTTTCACAATTTGGTAACTAATACGACAAAGTAGGCTTATGGCATTCTAATTGGCACCACCAATGGCAGTATCATCTTCACCGGTTCTTTACATGAAAGTGTCCAGAGAAATTAGTAAGAGTATTGACTAATTTGTGAGTAACTCACGTCAAACTCTATACTCTGAATAATATAAACATGTGAAGATGATACTGCTATTGGCGCAATTAGAATGCCATAAACCTACTTTGTCGTATTAGATTACAAATTGCGAAAAACCAAATCAAATTTGGATTTCGCGGGCAGACCCGTTTAGTGCGTCTTAATGAACTCACCGATGCATAGGATGCATAGAGAACATGCAAAAGCATCGGCATATAATCTTAATTTTGCTAGATCAGTCAACTACTAAAATTAAAATTATATCTCCAGCTTAAGGTGGAAGACACGGGTCTGCCCGCGAAATTCAAATCTAATTTGGTTTTTCGCAATTTTTAAACTAATACGACAAAGTAGGCTTATGAAATTCTAATTGCGACAATGGCAGTATCATCTTCACAGGTTTATATAAAAATCTTTACTTGAAAGTGTCAAGTTCAAGAAATTAGTCAGAATATAGACTAATTTGTGAGTAACTCACGTCCAACTCAGTATTTTGATTAATTTCTTAAACTGATCACTTTCAAGTAAAGATTTTTATGTAAACCTGTGAAGATAATAATTCCACTGGCGCAATTAGAAGGCCATAAGCCTACTTTGTCGTATTAGTTTACAAATTGCGAAAAACCAAATGAAATTTGAATTTCGCGGGCAGAATCGTGTCTTCCACCTTAAAAGATTTTACTTTCCATTCAATGACACTAAATATTTATTTATCCACTCAAAAAATATTTAACGACCCTTACCAGTTATAAGAAAACAAATCCAAACACTCATGCCAAGGTAGCAGTAGAATGCACGATGTTGGAATGAAAACTTCATCATTTCTATGGTCTCGCATCACAAGCTCACACGAAAAATTTATCTTATTTTACACTATCATTTATTTAATTAATAATAATCATTTTTGATTATTTTCAACTTTTTTAAGCTTTAGTTTTACATCGTTCTTGCATTATTGACACAGAGTAATTGATCAACAAATAACTGTCAAAGTCAAAAGTCTGTGTTCGCCGTTCGGCTGCCTTTTGCTGTTACTTTTACTTTTACTGTTTTGCTTACTAATCCTACCAAAGAGAATGTAATCACTATGTTTTTGAGGTTTTATGAGTTGGGAACGTGCGCTAGCAAACCACAGAACACTATTACTCCTAGCAGCACCAACATACAAAAACTGACAAAAACTAATTTTCTGTCAACTCTCAAGGAGAGGCGAACTGCCATGAAGGTAGGAAACTGCGAACTCAGTAGGTGCGACCATGAACTTAATATACAAACAGAACCATAGCCGTCTCTATCTCCTGTAGGGAGCCATAAAGTGAATGTGGCAACGTCGCAATTTACTGCCACTGGTAGGCCCATGGGTAAAATGAAAAATCAGTACGAATGTATAGATCAGTATAGACTTCGGTCTTCGGTGTTGATAATTATTTACTTATACTAATTAGCTGCTTTATTTTTAAGGCGTCCACATGAATGAGAACTAACATATTAAATAATTACATAATTTTGTGTTTTTAGAAACATCGAAAAGTGAATTGAAAAGGTAATGATGTAACAAAGTTACAATGTAAACGACATTATGGTACATATCTTTGAAACTACTGACCCGATCTTGATGAAATTTGCACTGTTCCCTAAGTTAAAAGATTCTTAAAACAATTAAGGAAGATATTTAGATAGGTAATGATAAAGTAGGTAGGTAGGTATATCAAAAAATAAAATAAAACTTCTTCACAAAGCGAATATTCTCTTTATTTAATGGTTTCTTATTATTTAGCTTGTTTTTATTTCATTGCCTTTTTAAGAAGAATCTACCACTGGTTCGGAATGCTGCTCTAACCCTAGCGAAAAGAACCAGCAAGAAACTCGGCAGCGTCTATGTATTATTACTTAAAAGAAAAAAACAATATTTAAGAGTATTATCAACTTCAACATAATTTAGACTACATCATACAATCACTATGAAATAGCCGATAATAGCAAAAATTTAGTTAAAACAATGTCATAGAGTCTTTATAGAGTAAAACATATGTTTATAAAAAAGTAGACAACTTTAAAAGCAAGTATAAAAATAGTCAACCTATTTAGTCAACAAATGACTTAATAAAATCTCTATCTAATTCCTCTTTTAGGTAATACACAATATAATTTTTTTTATAAAAATAGTCAAAGAAATTACATTTACAAGCAAGTACAAAAGTAGTCAACCTATAGTCAACGCAATAACTTGTAGGTAAAACACATACATTATACTTCATACTAATATTATAAATGCGAAAGTGTGTTTGTTGATTTGTTCGTATGTTTGTTTGTCCTTCAATCACGCCACAACAGAGCTACGGATCGACGTGATTTTTTGCATGGGCATAGTTGAGGACCTGGAGAGTGACACAGGCTACTTTTTATTCCGGAAAATCAAAGAGTTCCCGAGGGACTTTAAAACTAAATTAATCATAAGCTAGTTTCTTATAAAAATAATCAAAGCAAGCACATTTACAAGCAAGTACAAAAGTTATAGTCCATATCTTACTAAACTACTGAACTGATTTTGATGAAACTTGCACTGATCGCTAAGTTAAAAGATTCTTAACCCAATTAAAAGAGAATTACTTGTTGCAATTTGATTTCAAATTTCTGAGAAATACGTAGACATACATAAAACACTTATGAAATTTGACATCTGTTTTGAAACCTACAGAGATAAACTTATATGAATATTGTACATTTCAAACAATATTATATACATACAGGTCGAATTGATAACCTCCTTTTTTTAAATTGGTAAATAAAAATAATAATAGGTATGTGCAGTAACTATTCTATCTTAATACTAAACCAAAGTGTTTAATTTACGTCGTTTATAATTAATTGTCTTGTCAACATCATTCTTATGCTTAGTATAATTATTTAGCATAATGTTTGCCAAGATATTTGCAGCAATGCTATAATATTCTTTATTCTGTTTTCCACATACACTACACACTGCTGTAAAGTCTACATAAAAAGTATCAGCTTGAAGGCTGTACAGTGTTAAATTATGAAGTAAACTTTTGTGTTGCACAAATTCCAGGAAGGATACTTCTAAATCAACATCATTAATAATATATTCCAAAATTGCTGTCATGTGATAATAAATAAACATGATTTGGTCAGTCGGTGCACATAAACCCCCTCTTTGCAACAAATTAAAATATTCATCATTTACCGCCGTATTTTCATCAATATAAACATTTCTACAATGTTCACAGGAAAACCGATTTAGTAAACTATGTGAAACATAACCACATACATAAATTTGAGACGAAATATCGATTTCACATGCTTCCAAATAATTACTGCAGTTTATTATAAACATAAATTTCTCAATATTAACTTCATCTTGAAAACATTCAGCTGATGTACAAGATTTGAAAAAGACCAGATCTCGCTGCTTTAGTAAGTGTTGAAGTCTTATTTTTTTTTCAGACTCAACAATTTGTCTGTAAGCTACATTATAATTACATCCAGAAAGTGACCTGTACCTACTAAATCTTTTTTCTATATTGTCAGTTTGAAACTTCCCAAGAAGTATGTACACCACAAAATTAAAATTTTCAAAACAATACCTTGAAATATCAATTATGACAGATGTGGTATGCAACATAGCTTCATAAGTATCTCTTGTCAAACCTACACAAGTTTCTAAAGATTTCCATTTTCTTAGCCAAATACAGACTGACTTCAAAAACTTCAATTTATCATCATCCCTATGAAATATTGGCGTAGAGTTATGTTTTCTTAATACTTGACCTTTGACTGTGTTTTTCACATTCAATATATCCCACCAGTCCCTAATAATTTGTAGAAAATCTGATGTTTCCACATAACCCTCAGATTTTACAGCAGCGATAGTGGTATCATGAAAAATATTGTTTACTAACATGACATTTTGCCGTTCAAATGTATTAGGATTGATAGATTTATTGTTTAATTTAAAAGCTTTTTTACACAACTTATTTTTTTCAGTCCTATATAATTCTCGCAAATGATGAAAGGATGCTTTTTTTATAATATTATCTTCATGTAAGTCAGGATATGTAAAAGTACAATTATTTAAATTTATCCAATTATTACGAATGTTTTTAAAGATATGAACTGGATCATACAAGACAAATATTTTTTCATCTGTATATTTAGGATTACTGAAGCTACAATTTGATTCATCTGTCAACTCAAAACAATTTTGGTTTACACGATTGTTATCAGAAATTATTGAAAGTACTTTCAGTCCAAATGATTGTATGTAATTTACAATGAGCAATAAATTTTCATACAAGAATTTCCCAGATATATTATGTACAGGTAACAACTTAACAACCTCTTTTTTGTTACCAAATGCAGAGCTAATCATAAAAGTCTGTACGGTTTTGGCAAGATTTTTTGGATTATTTTCTACGTAACCTAGAATAGTTTTGGACTTATACTCTAGGCCACATTTTATATAAATTTCATCAATCAATAAATTTACAACTTTCTCCCTTTCTACCCACGTAGAGCATATTGATTTTAAATAACAATAGTTATTTTCTGGTGAATTCGGACACAGGCCAGTCATCGAAGTTATTTGCTGCAAATGTCTTGCAGTTGGCAAGATTAGGTATTGCCTCAAAGTATTATAGGCACAGGAGGAAATACTAAATATCACAAATGAAAATATAAGTGTAGCAACACTATATCTACGTTGCTTATTTTTTAACTATTTCATTTGGTCTAGAACAAGCTCTGCAGCAAAATTATCATTTTCAATATTAACTGCTTCGTTCAAATAATTAATAGACCTATCAAGACAATAGTCAAATGACTTTGTTGGTTCACAACTATTGTTATAATAACGAGATAGTATATTTTCAAGCTGTGACCATCTGCTTAGCTTAAGTTCACTAGGTAATATCCAGCTTAAATCTTCATGACGCATTAAATGTCCTTTTACATATACCTGAATGCTTAGATTTTCATCCACCAACACACTATTAACTACTTTCACACTGCTGTCACTGTCACCATTATTACTTTCAATATCAAGATTTAACAAATAGAAATAAATCCTCTTATTAGGTATCACTCGATATAACCATTTAGAGTCTCCTAACTTTTCTTGGAATTTATGCACTAAGTCTTCGAATGATGTAATTATGTCTCTCTCTAAAAATTTAGACACCTGCTCCTCATGAAATAGTTCAGCTCGTTGTCTCCTTTTTTCGGGGTTGCTTCTTGGAGGTGGAGTGCTCTTCGACATGTATGATGGGAGATTATTGAATATATGGGGTATTGCACCCTCGACTAAACGTGGGTATTTCAATTGCTGTTTAAACACTTGTCCGTCACTTCCAATGACAATTTCCTCAGTCTGGATTTCATGGGTTGTAAAATGGTTGCTGCATACAACTGAGTGTTTTGTAGGTACCCAGTCTTTTCGAGGAATCGCACGTAACCACGCTTGAGAGAGATGAGCATCTTTCGGGAAAGAAAATGTACTTTTAGCTCCTTCAATGCGGATAACACTGGCGTAATTTGATTTGCATTCTGGCACACAGCATTTCCTTGGCATCTAAAACGGTTAAAATAACTTTTATAAACAAACAAAATGAAATAATATGAGTATTTCTTTTGTAGGTTATGTTTTCAAACCTAGATACTTATTTAAATTATGAGTCTGGCAGTTAATTGTAAGTTACTACACATCTTTAATCGAAAATATCTTCATTAGTTACATTAAAACATATTGACAGTAGTCAGTCAGTAATAAACTTAACTTTCTTACCTTAGCAGCTTTGTTTATACTTTGCAGTCGATATAAAGTTAACCACGAAAACGGATTTATCTCGTCATAACTGATGTATTTCTAAAAGGTTTCTATCCACCTTGAGTGAAACCGTACATTAAACACCAAAATTATTGTATCTTTTGTTAATTAATTATGATTTAAATACAAAATAACACGACGCGAAGCAAAACCAAACACCTAACACAAACTTGTCAATGTCGACTGACAGAGCCATAGATAGACCTACGGCCTACCTGCGACGTTGCCAGACTTCTACTTCATGGCTCTCTAAAGGAGATAGAGACGGCTATGACAGAACTGATTTCAGAAAATTTGTATTTACGAAAATGAACCTTATAGCAAGTAGATAAAGTATATTTCCTGTTGCGCATTACACAGAGGCTAATCCGAGCCGAGAGGGATAGTAACAACGGAGGCCGTTTGTCTCGTTCTTTTCATCTTGCCAGCCTAAAAAAATGATTTTGATCAAAGATTTTGGCTAATAAAATCAGTTGAGACACATGTTTTAATTTTATTTTAACATTTTTAAGTCACGGTATTTAATTGCATTAATTTCGATAGATATATTTCTTAACAAAAAAGAAAATATAAATTTTTATCTAGTCTATTTTTTTCGAGCGGCAACCCGTTAAAACGTGAACGCTAAGGGTGGAACCACATTTGTGAGGATCGTTTCGGATTTCGCCCATACAAAACTGTCAAATTCCATATAAACGTGTACGGATCAAATCGGCTTTTCGATGCGTACACGAATGTATGGAAAATGACAGTTTTGTATAGGCAAAATCCGAATCGATCCTCACAAATGTGGTTCCACCCTAAATCTACAACTATGTTGACCATGATTTTTTAAATTCTTGTATTGTGTGATGGGTCGAATACGTACGATGCCGATTCCGATTACGATGGTCTCTTAGAGCCTGTCCAGATGAGGCGTTTTACGCGCGAGTGAACTCTCGCGTTTCAATTTATATTGCGTTTGTATCACGTTTTACGCGCGTTCCTACACTGGGAGGGATTCAGTTTATAAACATGGACTCGGATACAGTGGTTGTGTTGTGGCTTGCATACCGTCGATGGAAACGTCGTAAACGAAGAGAAAGTCGACGATTCAAAAATTCAAAATTCAAAATCATTTATTTCATGTAGGCCAACCTGTGGCGCTTATGACAAGTCATGACTCTACCACCGGTTCGGAAAGCGGATTCTGCTGAGAAGAACCGGCAAGAAACTCAGCAGTTGCTCTTTTCAAAATTACACATTTTACAATATTTTTTTGTAGGTAATATGTATTTACATTTTAATAACTTTTTATAATATCTTGTGGGCAGCTGGATGCCATGCCGATTTACCCCATGCAACTTGTTAGAATAGAATATTTCCAACAATACGATGATATAATATTTATAGAACAACTCCAAAAATACATAAGTACAATATTCAATGCATGTCAAGACTGGCAGACCAGCAGCCCCGCTTCAGACGGTGGCACCCGTTCACGAGCATGACGCATGATCCAGCCATTGCTTCGCTCAACCATATTTGAGGGAACGTAACAACCCGCACCACACGACGTTGAAAACACAGAGAAACGTTGAAGAGAGTGTGACATACTCGACTACCCATGTCAAGACATCGAATTTATCTAATCTAATACAGTACTATTACTATTCAAATACTCTTTTCAAGATCCCATGCAACTTTATCTTTAAGAAAGTCATTAACTTTGTAATAACCGCGACTCAGTAAGTGAGTTTTTACGCATTCTTTAAATTTGTGCAGTGGCAAATCTAGCAATTCCTTCGGAATCAGATTATATAAGCGTACGCTCAACCCCACAAAGGATTTTTGCACTTTACGCAGGCGACATGATGGTATTTCTAGTTTATAACGATTTCTAATAAGACGATTGTGTGCATCGCCCCTTTGTTTATACAGATGAATATTTTGTCTCACAAAGACTATATTATTATAAATGTACTGTGAAGCTACTGTAAGTATCCCAATCTCTTTAAACTTTTCACGAAGAGATACGCGCGAACCGAGTTTATAGATAGATCGAACGGCTCTTTTCTGGTTTTTAAGGTGCGTCCAATTCTACGTGACAGAATGACGCATAGTATGTTCATATCATTATACCCAAAGCTCAGAGAACACAGCGAAAAATTTTTCAACTACTTTCGAATATCAGTAACATCGTTTGATTATTTACTAGAAATTATTCAAGAAGATTTAACTCCATGTCAAAATATCCATATTCCATATGGCTACTCTTTTTCAATCTCGTCTATAAAAAGTTCGTTATCGAAGTTATCACGCTCCATTTTGTAATACGTCCACTTGCTACGGATTCGCGCGTAGAACTGGACGCAGTAATGGCGCCCCGAGTATCTCGACTCGCGCGTAGAACGCGCGAGTCGAGAGTCTCGCTCGTTACCAGCGTCCTACGCGCGAGTGAGGAAACGCGCGTCATTATCTGGACGGAATATAATTATGTAGCTCTAGTATCTCGGGAACGCGCGAGTGTCTACGCGCGAGTCGACTCGCGCGCAAAACGCCTCATCTGGACAGGCTCTTACTCCTTACTTTTGTACTATTATTATATCATTTATTTCATTTATATCATATAATTTACATTTTTAAATATTTGATTATAAAAAAAAAAAACATTTAAAAATATAAAAAATAGCGGTCCACCGGCCTCGGGAACAGGGTCCAAGCAACCGGCGGTCAGGGCCCCAGAGAGAGGAACCCCCTGACGATGCGAGCCGTGTCCAGGAGTACAGCTTTCTGGATCTGGCCCTTGACCCAGCTACCCAACGAGAGCCTCGAAAGATGTTGGTCGAGGCTCTTGGCTAAAAGACCATTAGCGGTGACGACTATCGGTACAATGATTGCTGAGTCTACATTCCACATGGCGACAACCTCGTGCGCCAAGTCGAGATACTTGGTGAGTTTCTCTTTCTCGGCTTTCACGAGGTTCTCGTCATGCGGGACAGCAACATCAACAATCATTGCACGGCGCTCTGATCGATCTATCACCACGTCGTCATCATGACCTCGTCCATAATTGCACACACAAACCCTTCGGTTTCCCCAAAGAGGTCACCAAAGCGCAGCCAGGCCACGGACGCTTCAAAGTCAACATCAGGCCCATGGAGGGCCCGATAAAAGCGTCCGTGAAGCTCCTTACCTTGCCATACAACCCTGCGGTCATTGGTACTGAGCACCTCAGGTATGCGCCAGTTCTCTTTAGCCAAGGAGAGCGGCGTCAGACCCCTGTCCACTGCGACCACATCGCGGTGCATCTCCGTCTCGGCGTGGAGAAAGTACTCCCTGAGACTGCACACCTCGCGGTTGTGGAGGGTTTTGGCATTCAAAAGGCCTCTTCCCACACACTTCCGCGGGATGTACAGCCTCATCACCGAGGAGCGCGGGTGATGCATCCGATATGTGGTCAGCAGTGCACGAACTTGTCTGTCCAGGGCGTCAAGCTCAGTCTGAGTCCACCTGAGTATGCCGAAGGAATACATCAAGACCGGCATGACCCAACCGTTGAAGGCGCGCACCTTATTGCCGCCCGACAAAAGGCTTTTCAGCACTTTCTTCAGACGGCCAAGGAAACGCTCCCTCACCGACTGCCTCATGTCGGCCTCTCTGATACCTAACGCCTCCGCCATGCCCAAGTATTTGTAGGTTTCAGTTGGGGAGAGCGATCTGAGGTATATGGAATCCGAGAGCTCAACCCCCTCAGATTCCACAATCCTCCCTCGCTTTACATGCATGACCGCACATTTGTCCACACCAAATTCCATCCTAATGGATCACTAAAGGCTTTAGTTACCTTTAGTAACTCTAGTAGATGTGATTTGTTGGGGGCAATGAGTTTTAGGTCATCCATGTAAAGGAGGTGTGATATAACCTGACCACCTCTCCTCAACCGGTAACCTAGCCCTGAATTCTCCAAGAGAGTACTCAGAGGATTCAGAGCCAGGCAAAACCACAAAGGACTCAAACTATCGCCCTGGAATATGCCTCGCTCAATCCTTATAGGCTCCGCGCTCCCCAGGGTCCGGCGACACCCTGGATAGTGAAGGACTGTGCTCCACTGCCCCATACACGTCTGTAGGAAGGCGCGTAGTACTGAGTTTACTTTGTACAGTTCCAGCACCTTCATGAGCCATGTATGGGGCACAGAGTCGTAGGCCTTCTTATAGTCTATCCAACATGTCGACAGATCCCTTCGGGAGCGCCGAACCTGTTGACAAACGGCCATATCAATGAGGAGAAGCTCCTTAGTACCACGGGAGCCATTCCTACATCCGTTCTGAGAAATAGACATGATGGATTTTGTATCGATATGATCGTTAATTTTTGTTCTCAGAATGGATGTAAGAAGTTTATACAATGTTGGTAGGCACGTAATCGGCCTATAATTTTTGGGCTCCGTGGTACTACCTGACTTATGGAGCAGGAGGGTTACCTGTTGTCAGAAACTGGGGTAGCGACTCTGACTCTAGAGATGATTGGAATTGGGATGCCAAACGAGCGTGCGAGCTGCGTAGCCACTTTATCCAAAGTTGTGCAGCCCGTCCGGCCCAGGGGATTTCCAATTGGGTAGGGGACGGGCTGCAGTGGTCACGTCTTCAGGGGTGATAGTAACTAGGTCCATTTCTGGAATTTGATCGCAGGCTCTTTCTACATCCCACGTCCAACCACCCTCAGTGTGAGCGACAGGCGCCGACCAGATGTTGCGCCAGAATGAGGTCATGGCTTCATCATCCGGTAGGCGCGCATCGGTGACACCTTGGTCAGGGTGTTCCCAACCTCGATATACCCGCCTCTGATCGCTTTGGAAAGTGCGATTCAGGGTATATCTCTCGACCCGGCTCTTGTATCTACGAATACGGCTAGCCCATGCCGAGACCTTCTGTTTCAGGAAGTCAATGCGCTCAGTGACGCGCGCCATATAATCTTGAGGGCTGATATCAGTCCCCAAGAAAGCGCGCCTCACATAGCGCATGACTCTAGGGCGAGTGTTGCCCTCCCTGAAGCAGAGTAGTTTTCCAATGAGTGCCCTAGCCCCATCAATACGACGTTCGATCCTGCACTGCCAGGCTGATGCGGCAGGCTTCGGTCGTGTTGCTGTATCATTATTAATAAACTTTACATTAGCAACACGACATGCCGCAACAGCCGCGCAGTACAGAATCGAATGTGTGTCGGAAAGGTCTTCGCTGCTGTCAAAATAACTCGGCAGCAGCGAATCCAGGGCACCCATTACCGCTTTGTTCTTATTTTTTATGGGCAACCGAGGTAACCGCGGTCTAAACTCGGGTGGTGAAGATCTATATTCCCGAATAGCACTCTCCAAAGTACTCCTCAATTGTTCACTACACTGGGTACTTACATGTGCAGCCCCGCTATCCTGTCCCTCACCAGCCTGAGTGGGCTGCAGCGAAATCGCATGAGCAGTTTGCGATTGTGCTGGAGCTTGCGGTGAGGAGGGGGTAGCGCGGTTACATACTATTATTATTTCATTTATTTCATTTATATCATATAATTTACATTTTTAAATATTTGATTATAAAAAAAAACATTTAAAAATATAAAAAATAGCGGTCCACCGGCCTCGGGAACAGGGTCCAAGCAACCGGCGGTCAGGGCCCCAGAGAGAGGAACCTCCTGACGATGCGAGCCGTGTCCAGGAGTACAGCTTTCTGGATCTGGCCCTTGACCCAGCTACCCAACGAGAGCCTCGAAAGATGTTGGTCGAGGCTCTTGGCTATAAGACCATTAGCGGTGACGACTATCGGTACAATGATTGCTGAGTCTACATTCCACATGGCGACAACTTCGTGCGCCAAGTCGAGATACTTGGTGAGTTTCTCTTTCTCGGCTTTCACGAGGTTCTCGTCATGCGGGACAGCGACATCAACAATCATTGCACGGCGCTCTGATCGATCTATCACCACTATGTCAGGCTTATTAGCTACAATAGTCCTGTCTGTAATGATAGATCGATCCCAGTACAGTGTGATATGACCATTTTCAAGAACTGGGTCGGGCACATACTTGTAGTACGGTACCTCCGATTCCACAAGATTGTATTTCAAGGCAAGTTGCTGGTGGATAATCCTGGCCACTTGGTTATGTCTGTGTAAGTATTCGCCGTTAGCCAGATGAGAACAACCAGAGACAATGTGACGGATAGTTTCTCCAGGACGGCGACATGCCCCACATATGTCTACCGTTCCATCCTTCACTATGTATTTTCTGTAATTGTTCGTCATCATGAACTCGTCCATAATTGCACACACAAACCCTTCGGTTTCCCCAAAGAGGTCACCAAAGCGCAGCCAGGCCACGGACGCTTCAAAGTCAACATCAGGCCCATGGAGGGCCCGATAAAAGCGTCCGTGAAGCTCCTTACCTTGCCATACAACCCTGCGGTCATTGGTACTGAGCACCACAGGTATGCGCCAGTTCTCTTTAGCCAAGGAGAGCGGCGTCAGACCCCTGTCCACTGCGACCACATCGCGGTGCATCTCCGTCTCGGCGTGGAGAAAGTACTCTCTGAGACTGCACACTTCGCGGTTGTGGAGGGTTTTGGCATTCAAAAGGCCTCTTCCCCCACACTTCCGCGGGATGTACAGCCTCATCACCGAGGAGCGCGGGTGATGCATCCGATATGTGGTCAGCAGTGCACGAACTTGTCTGTCCAGGGCGTCAAGCTCAGTCTGAGTCCACCTGAGTATGCCGAAGGAATACATCAAGACCGGCATGACCCAACCGTTGAAAGCGCGCACCTTATTGCCGCCCGACAAAAGGCTTTTCAGCACTTTCTTCAGGCGGCCAAGGAAACGCTCCCTCACCGACTGCCTCATGTCGGCCTCTCTGATACCTAACGCCTCCGCCATGCCCAGGTATTTGTAGGTTTCAGTTGGGGAGAGCGATCTGAGGTATATGGAATCCGAAAGCTCAACCCCCTCAGATTCCACAATCCTCCCTCGCTTTACATGCATGACCGCACATTTGTCCACACCAAATTCCATCCTAATGGAATCACTAAAGGCTTTAGTTACCTTTAGTAACTCTAGTAGATGTGATTTGTTGGGGGCAATGAGTTTTAGGTCATCCATGTAAAGGAGGTGTGATATAACCTGACCATCTCTCCTCAACCGGTAACCTAGCCCTGAATTCTCCAAGAGAGTACTCAGAGGATTCAGAGCCAGGCAAAACCACAAAGGACTGAGGCTATCGCCCTGGAATATGCCTCGCTCAATCCTTATAGGCTCCGCGCTCCCCAGTGTCCGGCGACACCCTGGATAGTGAAGGACTGTCCTCCACTGCCCCATACACGTCTGTAGGAAGGCGCGTAGTACTGTGTTTACTTTGTACATTTCCAGCACCTTCATGAGCCATGTATGGGGCACAGAGTCGTAGGCCTTCTCATAGTCTATCCAACATGTCGACAGATCCCTTCGGGAGCGCCGAACCTGTTGACTAATGGCCATATCAATGAGGAGAAGCTCCTTAGTACCACGGGAGCCATTCCTACATCCGTTCTGAGAAGTAGAAATGATGGATTTTGTATCGATGTGATCGTTAATTTTCGTTCTCAGAATGGATGTAAGAAGTTTCTATTATTATTAGTATTACAATTTTCATTATTTTAATGTTTCATTTCAAACCAATACAAACAGAATTTCTGTACAACCCTGACCTAACCTAAGATTTTGGTAAATATACCGATCTTGCGGCAACGGAATAAGGCGCGGGAGGGGAAGTGGGGCTGTATTTATAACTTTGGGTGCCTTTGACCAGCTATTATGATTAATATCTAGAGAAAATGATTAATTTATCACATTATCTACACATGACCAGTCATTATAATATCTAGCAATGTCCTCACTATGACTGGACAAATCGATACCTTGTACTATTTGTATTATTTATTTCGTAATCAATCCCTAATCCCTAAGAAATTTTCCATTGCTAATGAAAAACTTCAATAATTGTGTTTATAATAAAGTTATAATTAGTTCCTAGGAAGATTGCAAGATTGAATTTGTCTCACATAACGAAAATCTTATTGTCACCCTGTTAGAAAGGGACACACGGCCTCTGTACTAACTATCTTGCTCGGCTCGCTTTTCAGCTGCGAGTGCTCGGTCCTGTTTGTTACCTATGTCCATGGGTGCGACAGAGAAAAACAAGTAGTTATCTGTTTGTCAACTGTCAATGTCAATTACGAAAATGAACATCGCGAAGCCGGAGCCTGCATGGTAGGTAGGAAATGGGAGCCTGGAAGCGCGAACGGCGAACATGTCCAAACTTGAACCGCGGTAATGAAATGAAGTCAAGTCGTTATTATATACCTAATCAAAAGTTACATAAATAAATTGAAAAAAGATTCATCATTCAAGTGCTTTGAGTTCAGCTGATTGTTTTGTGGATTTTATTATTTACTTCATGTCCTCAACTTGTCAAAAATGGCTCCAACAAAAATTGACCAAGGTACCATTATAATATTGGACATCGGCAAGAACACTGCAGTGCCCGAAGAAAAGAATGGGCAAACGTTCTTCGAAAAGGCAAGAGAATGCGCTGGTCGCATAATAGAGCGCAAGATTATCAGCCAGGGGAAAAATTTGCTGGGTATAATTTTGCTAGGGGCAAAGACAAGTAATAATAGTTTGGCAGAACAAGCACCAGGAACTTGCCGGCATATCGAGATGTTAGCTGATCTACAATATCCTACATGGTCGATGATACGAAACCTTCCAGATAAGGTACTGTTATATTTTATTAACTTATGTATGTATGACTTACTTTGTAAGTAAGTCCCTTATTATCTGGACAGTACCATTTGTGAGTTCAGTAACAGTCCAATTACAACTTTATGACTTCTCGGACTTCGTGCATTTCAGTGAGCGGAATTCATTATTTAGCTACGGTGTATGGGGTGAAACCTGCAGGCTAACATCTGTGTGGACATAAAGTTTGAATCAAACTGTACATGTGCCTCTAATTCCTATATAGACGCAATAGATCTTGAATTTTGTGCTGTAATATTTAGTTATATGTTATAATACAACTTGCACTTGCTGCACTCATGCTTTTATTTAGCATTTTGTCCACTTTGTCATATTTTTAGATTAAGTCAGCATACTAGTAAACTGTGGCAACTCATAGTAAACCTGAACGGGCATACCCACATAGTTAATTAAATAGTTTCCATATTTATGGAGGCTGGAGCTATTGTTTATAGGAAGGGCTGTATCTAGTAGCAACTAAGATACCAATCCTAAATCTATGATTTTTTCATTCATGACCTAACTGCTGAACAAATTTACAGAATAAAAAATAGACTAATTTTTATTCAAGAAAATATTATAGACACATGAAAAATCAAGTTCTATTTCAAGTATTTACCCTGGAAGATCGTAGATTGTACTATTTAAAAACAAAGTGACTATATGCTCTGTGGTATTATTCCAGTTTCTATTCAAAAATAACAATCATTTCACTTTTAGCCCTCAAAGTCAAAAGGAAATTGGTTTGATGCACTCCTGGTTGCTGCTGAACACTTCAAGAATGGAGTACCAGCAACAAAGATAGCTCAGAAAAAGATAATATTGATGACAAACTTTCAAGTATCTTCTGATATGGAGGATAGTCATGTAAAACAGGTAACTCACATTAGTTCTGAGACCATATGTTAAGGTGATAATATTCATTAGCATAGGAAATTATTTTAAACACTGTAGAGTATATTATACTTGCCATAAGCCTCAAAATTGGCCTACATTAACTACACATTTTTGTTATTGTTTTTAGTAATACAGGTCTTGTGCTTTTTTTTGTACTTTTCTACCAAATATATACATCTGCTTGGGTATATGTATCTTAAATACATAAAAGGAAAAGGTGACTGACTGACTGACTGATCTATCAACGCACAGCTCAAACTACTGGACGGATCGGGCTGAATTTTGACATACAGATAGCTATTATGACGTAGGCATCCGTTAAGAAAGGATTTTTGAAAAGAATTCATCCCCTAAGGTGGTAAAATAGGGGTTAACCTGAGCGATGCTGAGAGCAAAAGCTAGTTTATTATAATTGTTATTCACAATAGTGTAATATATTAAAGCAAGATCACATCTTTTTCAGGCCATATCAGGATTTCAAGAAGAAGGATTTGAAGTTGATGTCATTGGACCGGACGTTTATTCAGAAGAAACTGACAACTACGATGTACAGCTTGCAAGACTTTTTGTTGAGGAAACCAAAGGAGCAACCGCTACATTTGAATACACCATGAGATATTTACTCTTCCACAAGAAAAGAGCTATTAATGCTGTGCCCTGGAATGTAGATCTGACCATAGGTCCTAACATTAAGATACCTGTTTCAGCTTATATTAGAATTAAAGATGAACCAGTCATCAAAAATTGGAATAAAGCAATCAGAAATCCTGTGACTAACACTGCCAGTTCTTCTGAAGGCATAAAGAAAGAAAAAGTCCATATTAACACAGAAAATCAGATTACAGTTGTTTCTGATAATGTGATTAAGGGATATGAGTATGGACAACAAATCATTCCTTTTTCAGAATGTGATAAAAGTATGCTGTATGATCCAGGACAGAAGTCCTTAAAAGTTTACGGTTTTACAAAAGCCAATAATATAACATGGCAAAATTTAAATGGAGATGGATTGTCTTACATTTTTGGGAGAAAACGTGACAAAAAGGCACAATATGCTCTAAGATGTCTGGTTGAATGCCTATTAGAATTAGATTTAGTGGGCATTGTCAGAAGAGTTTATAATAATGGAAATGCACCCAAAATGTATGCTCTCATGCCTGTGATTGATACAGATAACTTTGTGTGTCTATCCATGGTTGGTATTTGTTACAAGGATGAAATTAAAAACATGGCTTTCCCTGTCACAAATATTAAAAAGTATGCTTGCACTGATGAACAAGTAGATTGCTTTAAAGAACTGATAAAAGCTATGGATTTAACAAAAGCATATGAAGAATCGGAGTTTGATGACACTGAAGCTTTTCCAATAGCCAAAATGGTCAGCCCATCTGCTCAGTATGTTTTAGATTGCATAGCTTACAGAGCCATGAACCCTGGAAAACCCTTGCCTCAACCGAGAGATGATATTGTGATGTTATTTAAAATACCACCATTAATAGAAAAGAAATCAAGAGATGTTACAGAAAAGCTGAAGAAGTTATTTGTTTTGAACAAAGTGGAAATCAAAAAGAGAGATAAAAAGAAAAACCAAGCCATGGACGTTGATGATTATAAACAAAATCAACCTTCCACATCCGATAATGGAGTCACAGGGGATGACTTGCCTAAAATTGATCTTAAAATGTTTACAAAACCTGATAATGTGCAGAGGATAGGTACTGTGAATCCAATAAATGATTTTGATACACTCAAACGGGAGGGTAAGACAGTGCGTGATCTAGCAACACAGATGACTGAAGCTATTGAAAGTATGATTTATGGCAACATTGATGGGAACTTCAGTAAAGCCCTGGATGCAATGATGTATTTTAGAAATGAATGCCTTAACACTGAACCAAAGCTGTACAACAATTGGCTTAAAACATTCCAAATTGAACTCACTGATCGCAAACGAAGCAATGTTATTGATATGATAAAAGAGCATAAGTTATTTTATATTTTGCAAAGTGAGAACAGTTTGAGCACAATTCAATCAAATACTTGCGATGACAGTCAGTTGTATGAAAATGACACAGTGCCCACTCTAACAGAAGTCAGTATAAGTTCAGAAGTCAATGATCTTTTTGATGACATGTAGTGTTAAGATATTTTAGGCTTAGTGCCGATTTCACCAAAGTCGAGTGACGTTTATTCAAGGAATAAATTGGGCGTTCTGACAGTTTTTGCATTGAAAAAACTGTCAAAATATCAAATTTACTCTCGGATAAGACTATTTTACGTTGGTGAAATCGGCCCTAAATCATTTGAATTGAATTGTATGATTGTTGCTTTAAAACTTAATGTTAATTTTTTGTAATACAATAAAATATTTTTAATATAAATGTTTGGCTTTTAATGAAAACAACAACTGATTATACCTAATTGTTTAATAATTTTGTAGTAATAATGGTCTAATCTCAAATTTGCACACAATAAATTCTTTTCATAATATTAATACCTTACAATTAAGAAAATGGTGTGAGCAATCATTGGACTCCACTGGGTGTGATTTTGTTTTGCGAGTGTAAAATCTCTAGGAACTCTTGCAATGAAAGTTCCTCTTGGCAGTCTGTATCGAGGTCATGCTCAAGCTCTGCTTCCATAGAGTTAGCGTCAGGGCTGAGGACGATGTTCTCATCGAGCACAACATGGTTCAGCCTAGACTTAAGGCTTTGTAGGATCTCCTCTAACTCTAAGCACTTGTTTCGAATGGATGTCCCGAGATCGGACGATGGATCGATGTCTTCTATCGTAGCGTTTTCCGAGAACGAATTCGCTGGTGTCCGCGTACGAGGCGGCTGTATCATATTAAACAAGTTCTCGGGAATGCCGTTCCCATTTCTCACGGCATCAGGCGATCGGGATTCTGAGAACTCTGCGAGTATCTCGTCGATTATGTCCTCCGCGTTTTGGCGCGGATCGACAACGTCCTCTGGAGTTTCAGCACCACTATCACCATTGATCATCTTGTTATTAGAGTCTAACTTCATGATTTCACTTTAACACCGTGATATTATTATTGATTCGATACCAAAATAGTAAATAAGTAAGCGCAGAAGACACTCAAGTGTTGTTGTTCCAAAACCAAAAGTCAGATGATTGATGAGTTCAATGTTGCCAACACAGGTTGCCAACAACTGCTTAGTTTGAATCTATAGTTTATTAGTTTGTTTATGGCCAATTTTCCGAGAGAAATAGTATACGTAGTATCCATTAATCTGTGTAGTGATCTGATGAGAGATGTGACCACGGTGTGACGAATGTTCCACCATGGATCTTTATAGTGAACCAATATTTTTTTTTAATTCTTGTTTTTAATTACTTACCTATTCATTTCATTCTCTTTAAAATAATTCAAAATACATAAAATAATATAAAGCGCTAATTGTTACAAAATCTGCGTTGCGGGAAAAATAAATCGAGATATGCCTCTTTCCTCAATTTCTTTTCTATTTCTTCAATCTTCATAATTTTCAAGGCAGCCTTGCAACTATTGTGCGCATGTGCGAAAAAGCAATCTCGCACAGACTGAAACAATCCACAATAACATTGATTTATTTAATAATTCAAATACAAGCAAAATTGTTATTCTAAAATTATTATTTACCTTGAAATCAGCTAACTTTGCGCCTTGAAATTTAGATAAGCAGTGCTTAAATAGTCTTGTATAGTGTTTTCTGCATAGGAAAATTCTGTTTTCGTACTGCCAATAGTCGCCTTGTGCGGAACATGAACAGCCACAATAGCCACAAGCGTCCAAATTATACGGGACACATTTAATCTGCGAACAACATACAAAATATACTAACGAACCTCGGATTCGATACTCTTAATTGTATTAATCATACCATCTTATTAAGAAGCTCTTTACCTCAACGGCACATTTCAAAACTTTTTTTCCAGTGAAACTGTAAGCAAACTTCATTTGTCTCTTTTTATAAATTGGATAGTAATCGCACGGTCTGCAAGTAAAAATTAAAATTCAGCCTATTTTAAATCATCAGTTCTAGGAATTTATCTAACGTATAAGCTATACGGCAAAAAGGCAAAAAAGAGTAGAAACGGAACGAATTTTTTCTTTCCTGGCAACACACACTATGGCGCCATTCATTGTTTTGGAGAAAAGTTTGAAATTAATAAATAGGTAATTATTAATTCTGTGATAAATTGTACGAAATGAATCGATTAATATAAATCAAACTATCCGTAGTTCAATTCAAGATGTGATTAAAGTTTATAGTTGGTTTATAGGAAATATTTTGTCGGAATTTAACAAATATTTTCCGAAAAACTGCTGGCGTAATGCCAGCACTTTTTATGGCTATGTCTATTAATTCAGTGAAATAAATGTTAATATTATCTTAAGTTGTTATAAAGCAAGTTTTACAAGATTTCATCATGAAAACATAAATATTTAGAGATTATGTTAAGGTTACGAGTTTGCTTATTTTTCATAATGCGTATAGCATACGTATATATATATATACGCATAACTAATAGTTTATTAATAATATGATAAAATATTAAATAGTAATAGTTTATTGATAAATAGCAATATTTTTTAAAAGTTTTTCATTTTTTATTTACTATGTGTTTGTTTGTTTGCTACTCAGGTAAACTATGGACTTTTATGAATTATTTAGTTGCTATTGGGTTTTAAATTAGGTTATTTATTATTATTTTTAGTAAATGGTATCTTCTTCTTCTTCTTCTTTATCAACCTATAGACGTCCACTGCTGGACAAAGGTCTCCTGCATGGACGGTAATTAGTTAGACAACTAGGTAATTAGCAAATGCTAGATTATTATATTTTGTAATATATCTCCGAAAACATTTTCATGTAAAGTGTTGCCAAGACGAGACCATAATATGGCTCGCACTGTCAAAAAGTTAACAGATGGCAGATGCATAACTCTACAAGCCATAGCTTCACAAACTCTACCTTTGTCAAAATAAAATAAGTGGCTTGATCAATTTCATTTCGCTACATTATATAAGGCGTAAGGTGAAAAATTTTTTCACTTCACTTTCACTCTATGCTTTCACTGTTCATTACTTTTCTGCTACACAATAGATACAAGTTAGTTCTTGTACCTAGTAACGGAAGAATTTTGCCATTTTTGGAGTTAAAGAAAAACAAACAAAAAAAAAATACCATGCGTTGACTTTAAACTAACTTACGCAGGACAGTCGCTTGCTTTGAACAGTCCTTTTCTTTTCGAGGTAGAATTAAAAGGCGCACAGTTAAGGCGTATCGGTTCCGGTGGTGGAAGCTCTTTGGGCGGGGGTTGATACTCGTGTTTTACCTTCCATCTTGGGGATACGGCTCCATGACAGCATTTGCTGTATATCTGGTTTAGTAAAAAAGATGTTACTAATAATAGAAATATAATTAATTATACTTTCCACCAGCTTTGTCATGAATGGAAATGGAAATTACATTTGGATGAGTTAAGTATACATGTAATTATAATGTTTGAGATGGTAAATAAATCACAAGAAGTTTTGGAGTACGTACCTACTCGTAAATGAGGGTAGGTACATAAATAACTTACACAATGTAACTTATACAATGTGCAAGCCCTACCGATTTATCCCGCGCCTTTTATGGAATAAAAGCAAAGACACTATTTAAATAAATAACATATCGAATAATAGCTTGTTCGACGGATAAAGGCGCTTAAGAATACTTATTATACTTAATTTTTTAATTATAAAACATAACGATAAAATGCACTAGTTAGTTTGAATTTTGATTTATAAAAAGTTTGAACTTAACTACTTATATTAGTAATAATAGTAAGAATTATGTACTCGTCTACTGTACCTACCCTATGTGTAAGTTCATAAAATGCATCACGATTGTTTTCGTAAGTGCCAGGTCCCAAGTTAGGCTTCAATTCAGGTTGAATTCGTCTCATAAACGGACTTAAAGCTGGCCCACTCATAGGCAAAGTTTCACGATTCAACTTCGTGCCGAAGCAAAGGCGCGGTGGGGTCTTTTTGGTCACTACATATTCGAAATCTAGAAAAAAAATTTTTTTTTAGTAGTATTAACAAGTTGTATAACTGAAGTGCCACTATTTTAGCCTTCCTTTTTTGGCTCCTAAGGAAAGCCTTATACCTCAGCATAGCTGATAAATAATTGATATTATAGGTATATCAATCATTCATCATTAGGTATAGTAGAAACAGTTAACACAGGATAAGTTTCAATATTTTAAAATTTGGAAATATTAATATAATATACACGGTTAAATACTGTTCAAATAAAGTAGGATATTTAATTAATTAGAGTTATTTAATGAAAACTGCCCCATTTTACCGCCATGGCACGTTTCGTGCATATTATTCGGTCGCAAATACCGACGTCGATATGGCCGCTGCATTGTTAAGACTGTAGAGTTCCACCCAGTTCCATTAGAGACAGACAATCGGATAAAAGGTTGAAAGCGTTCGTGATGGCAGTGACAGAAAAAAATATGGCAAATACGACTATTAGGCTCTTTATTGGGGCGCACGCTCGCTAGTGTAGGGGAACAATGATATGCGTAGATTTAGGGACACGTGATTTATGTTAGGTACCTATTACTAGAAATTTTTCACTCAGCAAAACCTAGTCTAGGAGATAAAGGTGTTGGTTATATACTCAAAGGATAAAGGACTCATCTTTTACTAGCTTTTGCCCGCGACTTCGTAAACATGTTTTTAATAATCCCCCAGGACCCTTTTTTGCCCGGGATAAAAGTATACCTACTATGTCAATCAATTATATTCATCAAAAATTGGGGCAATCTGTTGCTCCGTTGCTGCTTGATTGAAGAATACACGTACAGATGCACT
The DNA here is from genome assembly GCA_029955525.1 of Oeneis ivallda. NCBI lineage: Eukaryota > Metazoa > Arthropoda > Insecta > Lepidoptera > Nymphalidae > Oeneis > Oeneis ivallda. Next base: position 18,843,451 of record JARPMR010000019.1, on the reverse strand, counting down.
AACGCAGTTTTTACATTAGTATGATAACTATAATCATATGTGTAGATCTACCTATTATACTTATAAATAGAATTCTTTTGTCTCTTATACATAATAGCTTACTTATGATTTTTAAAATGGTTTTTTTTTTTGCATTTTGTAATTTTCCAAAAAGAAAACGAAACAAGAAATAAAAAAGATAAGCTCATTTAGAAATATAAGTTTCAAATAGGTAGGTATAGTTAGTCCTATTATTTTCTAAAGCATGCTGAATATAAAATCGTGTGTATAAGGTATAACATTTTGTTATGACACGAATCACCGATTTCATGACATGAAAAATCAGAGGCCATGAAAATGAAATCGGTAAGACTAAGAACAAGAAATATCAAATAACTTACCTAAAGTGATATCCCAGGTCATTGCGAATTATCTAAAGATAATCGTGAGGCAGATAACTTTTAAAATAGGTTACAGCCTTACATAGAAATTGAATAGGTATCTGAAAGCAAATTCCTAATTAGGTATTATTTATTTTATGGGCGGAATGCCTTGGTGCGAACGCGCATATCTGGCGATTATGATGATTAAATTTGAATCATAATGATGCATTCTTTGGCCGATATTGCCTTTATCTACACATCTTGCGCATTATCGAATAGAATCAGGCGTTATTTTGCGGAATTCCATGATATTCAAAGAAAAATTTATATTCTTTGCTATAATCCGCGAAAGAGAATAAATATTTTAACACTCGACATACGTTTCGCTCCGACACCGGACACTTTGCAATTGCGAACTGTGGACTGTGGAGTCAACATCTCCTGATAATGTTCCGGTGTCGGAGCGAAACGTACCTACGTCGAGTGTCAAAAGATTTATATTCTGTTTCGCGGATTATAGCAAAGAATATAAATTTTTCTTTATATTGCGCACTCCCCAAGTGCCTGAAGAACATCATCAACATTGAGTCTTCGATAGTGCGTGTTTTAATGTCTTACTCGTATGGCTTCAAGACGTGCTGCTTTACCACGTGTGACGTGGCCTCATTAGAATCACTCAACACTCAACAGGCGATATAGAAACCTATCAGTGTTTCTCTACATCATCAAATGAGAAGATCCGTAGAAGAACCATTGTAACCAAGACAGCTCAATGAGTTGCTGAGCTATCGTGGCAGTGGGCGGGGCAACTTTGGGGTCTCAAGATGCCAGAGATGCCACCTTGTATCTACGCAATTTTGGTGGATCTTTTAGAATGGAAAGACATGAGACGACATCAAACGAGTGGCAGGAGCCAGAGGGAAGTTTTGTAGCGTTGTATCTGTTCTCTTTCTATGATCGTTAACGCTTTAAAGTAGGGGTTTCGTTTTTTTTTATCACGCCTCCCTTCTGAAAGGATAGGTAGGTGTGATAAAAAAACTTTGGAAACTCCTGATTTACAGGAAGCGTGTATTCGTGTGCGTAAGCGTGTAAACGTGTTTGTTATATGTTTAAGCGTGTAGCGTGAATTCTATTCCGTGGAGCGAAGGAGCGATCAAGAACTTTGTGTCGACTTGGCTACCAATTAATCGTTTCTTTGCTTTATACCGAGGAACAATATAACTGCGTGTTCTTGTAGAGTGACGTCGGAGGAACGAGGTAGAGAAACACAGACTTGGCGTAATGAGCAAGAGGCATATATTTACATAATTACAGTGTTCTTATATTATACTAATAGAATTACATGAAAAGAAGTGGGAGATTATGGACTTATGATCTTACTGTACGTGCAGATATTGCTGACTAATATTATTAATAAGTTATTGAAATGATTTACGATCGCTATTCGCTTCCTCTAAAGTAGGAGTTCCCAAAGATTTTTATCACGCCTCGTATCCCTTCAGAAGGGAGGTGTGCTTAAAAAACTTTGGGAACCCCTTCTCTAAAGCGTTAACGATCATAGAAAGAGAATAGATACGACAATGGATATAATATGTAATATGGCTAGGGGGTTGGATATAAAAAGCGCATGAGCGCGATATGTGATACCTAATATAATATTGCCGTCTCGCCCGTCCGTCCGTTCTTAGACGTCCATCCAGTAGACAACGATTGGTCTCAAACAACGTGTAACTATACCTACCTTGGTAAAAATTCGTGTATAAATTATATGTCCAATAGATATCTACTTTAAAAATAACATAAGAAGTTAATAATAATTTCCTAAAGATTATAATTTTATTCAAAAAGTAAAACTTCTAAATTCTTGATTAGGTATAGGTATATTGACGCCGTTGACAGCTTTCTATACTCTAAGTTGACACTAAGTTGACAGCACTTTCAGACGTCGACACGTGGATAATACACCCATCGAACTAGGAAAACGACTACCTGAAGTAAAAGTAGGTTGAGTAGTCTTAAAAACTTCTGTGTTCCTAGTTCCATAGATTATATTATGATTAGACGACTAGACGTAGTCCATAGAAATCGGACTTAGACTACTAGTCGTAACTCCTAGTTCCATGGGTACCCACAATGCAAGGGGGAAGACGTAGGGGGAAGAATACTGTTAATTAGTCCCGCCTAAGGGCGCCATTTATTTGTTATAACATAACATAGAAGTTATAACCATTTTACAAACGAACTGTCGATCTCCTAAATTGCAACTCTTGAGTTGATCTAAACAAAATATCGGACGTTGGTTAGCCTTTGGAATTCGGATGTAGAGATTACACGGCGGTTGCCACCGGCGGGAATGGGGCTACTTTCTGTCATCCCGTCCTAACATGAATTGATTTGTAGTACTTTTTTTTTGGAACTTCCCCTCATTGTGGAAATATGTATTATAGTTTATTCTAACAAAATTGCATGGATTAAATCGGCTTGGCATCCGGCTGCCCACAAGATAGTATAAAATAGTTATTTCCCCCGTTATTTGTTCCCCGAGGGCGTTATTTTGAATTCAGAGCGAAGTGAAGGATTCTAAAGTAGAATCCTGAGCGTAGCGAGGACTTCAATATACGCCGCCCGAGAACAAAATATTTTGGCTCCGAATGACACACTATTTTTCATCATTACCTATGAAGAAAAGCTAGAAGTATCAACCCATTATGTATATCTAGGCATTACATATAGGTATATTGAAAGTTTAAATAAAACACAAATCAATTATTATGAAATAATTAAACATTAATATTTATGTACGCGTGTCTAGTTCGAAGAGCTGATGGTCGTTGTGGTCCCAAGGCGCTGGAGTGGCGACCCCGCACCGGGAAGCGCAGTGTTGGCAGAATCCCCACCAGGTGGACCGACGACATCAAACGAGTCGCAGGGAGCCGCTGGATTCAGGCGGTGCAAGACCGAGGCCTGTGGAAGTCCATGCAAGAGACCTTTGTCCAGCAGTGGAGGTCTATCGGTTGATAAAGAAGAAGAAGAATATTTATGTTGGACTTTCTACGATATCAAACGCTTGAAGGTTTGGCTAGGGCTAGACTAGATAGCGCAGCAGCTGATCAAAGACAGAAGTGTATTGATATTATTTCGCGGCAATTTGTATTTTAAATGTTTTTTTAGCATTTAAAATGCATAAATTATTCACTGTAGTGTCCATTATGAATGGACATTAAAATAATTAGGTAATTTAAGCGCCATCTAGTTTTCGATTTTGAAACTCAAACTTTTCAACATTGCTATAGCTTTCGGTATAGCTACACTGCATATTTATCGTTAGCAGTTGCTCCGAGTGTGTTCCAAGACCGTCTTGTTGAGCCCTCGTTGAGCGGATCAGTCTAGCTATACATCCCGCAGTTCTTTCGCGGCTCGCGTCTCCCGCCGCCCGTCGCGTTCCCCGGTGCCAGTGGTACTCGCCGCACTCGTGCGGCTTGAGGAAGCGGCCGGGTCCGACCCGCGTCGGCGCCCCTGCGCCCCGCCCGCGAAAACTGCGCGGCCTAAAATCCCGCGCTTTTTTAATAATAAAAAGCCGTCGGATTGCCAACACTAATCGTCAAACCGAGCGGGGTCGACTGAGCGTGTACGCGGGCGCCTAAGCTGGGTCTCCCTTAGGGGTCTCGCCTGGCTGGGTAGCACGCGATTGCGCTTGGTCTCCCTGCAAGGGACGCAGTGTTGTTGCATCCACCGACCACCGCTTCATCGCGATTATCGCGACTCCATGCCATAATGTCCGACGAACCGCCTCGACCGCCTCGCCCGCAACGTGCGGGAAGCGGTAGGAAGGGTATCCCGCGTGCAATTGTACGCCGGGATATCTTTGACCAATCGGTCACCCACTTTTCAACCGAGAGACGCCCAACCCCCATGTTGACGGCGCCCCCATCGCGTCTGTCCGACCCTTCGTCCTCGTCCACCAGTGAGGACAGCGAAGATGACGCCGAGACTCGGCCGATCACCACAGCCGGAACATTGGCTCCGGCAGGTGAGTTGGCCAAGCGCGCGCGCCCGAGCTCGTCCTCCTCGGGGAATACCGACGGCCAGGAGGACAAGCGGACGAAGCTGTCTGCCCGCTCAGCCCTACGACCATATCACTCGTCAGACGAGTCGCCGCGGTCACCCAGCTCAGCGACTCGCCCCCGCGCTCGAGAGGTGCTCCCCCCGCCCCCGCGGATTACCCCCACACCACAGCCGGAGGTGCGCCCCCCGCCCTCCGCCCCCGCGCCCGCATGTGAGACGGCAAGCCATGCCGTCCCTGTCGCGCGCTCGCCGACGATGGATGCGACGGCACATATCACCGTCCCATCCACTCAGCCAACAGTATCGACCTCTCAAGCGGGGTCCGCAAGCTGGCCGAAGGACTCGACCAGCTATGCGGGCCTCGCCTCGCCCGTACAATGGACCTGACTTGGCCGCCCTCCCCTCAGCCGAGCACCTCCTACGCCGCGGCGGCCGCGGCGCCGTCCGCGCCACGCCGCACCCCACCGCCCTCCGAACACCGCTCGACCCAGCAAGCGGGCCGTGCGGCCCCGCCTGCTGCGCCTGCGGCTGCCCAACCACCGCGCTCAGAATACCCGCCGTTAGTAGTCGAGTGCCTCCCAAACTGGACGAGGCACTTCCAGGCCATCCGGCGCGAGCTGGGATTCGCGCCAAACGCCAGACCACTGGGCAGAGGGGTTCGATTTTTACCCCAATCTGCCGACGAATTCCGGGCTGTACAGCGCTATCTGACCCAGGCGGCGCTCCAGGACAGTACCATCTCATGGTACTGCTACAGCCCGGCGACCGAACGCCCGACCAAAATAGCGGTGCGAGGACTGCCGCTCGACACACCGCCTGAGGAGGTGGTCGCCGCCCTGCGCGACATTGGCTTCCCGGCGGAAAACGCGCGGCCTATCCCACCGAAAGCCGGCAAACACGGCTGCACCTACTTCGTGCAGCTGGCGCACATGACCGGCGAAGAGCTCCGTCAGCTGTACGCTGTGACGGAGCTCCTCTGCATGCCCGCGGTGACCGTGGAGGCCTGGCGCGGAGGGACCAAGCCGCCCCAATGCCACCGGTGCCAGGCGTACGGGCACTCTTCCATCAACTGCCACCGGCCCTTCCGCTGCATCCGGTGTGCAGGAGCCCACCCGGTTGCAGACTGCCCGCACCCGCGTGATGTTACGCCCACCTGCGCGAACTGTGGGCAAAGCCATGCCGCGAACGACTGCCGGTGCTCGCAGCACAAGCGAGAGGCGCGGAAGAGGGGCATCGCCTTGCCCCCGCCCCCGCCTCAAGCACCCGGCCGTCCCTGCCCGCAACCGCAACGCAGGCCCGCAGCGACCGCTGCGTCGGCCCCCGCAGAAGGCGCGCAGGCGACCGCCGCGCCGCGCGCCTCGCGCCCCCCATCACCCGTGAGAGCTGCCCCGCCTAACGCCGCTGGGGGCTCCACCACCACTCTCCCAGCGGCAGCCAACCCACCTACCGAGCGGGGACAGGCGCTGCGCGGTAGGCGCAGGAAGCGCAACCGCGGCCGCCGTCCCGCTCGCAACGAGCCAGCCGCCGCCTCCACGCCTCAACCGAGGCAAACGAGGCAACCGCCTACACAACCGGCCGCGCAGGTGCAATCCCAGGCACCTGCGCCGACTCAGTCTGCGCCGACCCAGCCTGCGCCGGCCCAACCTGCGCCGACTCAATCGGCCCCGACCGCCCCTGCCACAACAGCCCGACCACAGTCGCCGACGCCTGCCGCTTCTCGGGAGCAAACTCGCCGCTCGCAGCGGATTGCTCCTGAGAGGGCGCAGGAGCAAGCTCGCGTGCAACAGCAAGCGCGCGAGCAACAACCCGCGCCTTCACGCGCTGCACCACGCACTGCTCCGCGCACTGCCCGGCGCGCAGCCCCACCTGCCGAACAACACACCGCCCCCCAACCGCCTCCCCCCGCACCTCAACAGGGGGAAGCGAGACACAGCCCGGACATCATGGCCATAGTCCGGGTTGTGTTAGAGGCAATTACGACTGACAACCTACCTGCAGGGACAGGGCGCAGTACAGGCGATCGCAGCAGGGATGGCGGTCTTAGCGCGACTCCCGTCCTGCTGAGGGTCCTGTACTGGAACCCGGGCGGCATCAGAGGCCACATCCGCGAGCTCACAACGCTCGCCCAGTCGCAGGATGTCCACGTCATCCTCCTGGGCGAGACCAAGCTCGCGGAACACTCGGACGAAGTCTCTCCCCGGGGTCACGCCTTCAGAGGAACGGCGGAGGGACATCGTACACGAGGAAGTTGAACACGCACCATACACATCCCTGCGTACGCAGGGAGTGCGTGTTCACGCCGGTGAGGAGGAGCTCCTCCTGTATGCCGCCTACCGACCACCTACCACGGCTTTCTGCAGCACCGACGTCCACACACTCCTCGAGTCGCATGCCCCCACACTAGTCGTGGGTGATCTCAACGCAAAGCACCAAGCCTGGGGCTCACGCGTCATCACCCCGGCCGGAATGGCACTACTCGAGGACAGCGAGCGCCACCAGTACGGTATATTGGGTCCTGGAGCACCGACCAATATACCGTCTAACCCCCACTACCACCCGGACGTCCTGGACATCGTGCTGCATCACCGGATTGACCACCCCATCAGTGTCGAGCCACTCTATGACCTCGACACTGAACACCTGCCAATACTGGTCACGCTTAACCTCCAGCGCGACTTCACCATACCGCGTCCTCCCAGAGCCAAGACCAACTGGGAGAAGTTCGCCGCCGCGCTGTCGGAGCTTGAGCTCGCAGGTCCCATCGCGACCCCAGTGGACGTTGACCGGGCCGCCAACACCATCATGGCGGCCATCCAGACGGCCAAACAGGAGGCCACTACCACCATGCCCCCCACTGGTCGACGTGACCTGCTTTCGAGCTCGCTCCGCGACATGCTGAGCAGGAAGCGCGCCCTGCGCAAGCTATGGGCGCGCACTCGCTGTCCGACGGTCAAGCGTGACCTCAACCGTCTTGCACAGGAAGTGAGGCTAGCACTCGGCGCCCGCGAAGATGATGACTGGCAGAAGACCATCGACGCGGCAGCCGAGTCAGAAACATCGCTGTACCACCTGTGCAAGACACCGGATCCGACTCACCCGTCTACCCGCTACTAGACAGCCAGGGTAGGCGAAGATACTCCGCACATGACCGCGCTGAGATCATGGCGGAGTATATGGAGGTGCAGTTCACCCCCAACCCACCGGCCAACGACAACGCGCACAGGCACCACTCAGTCCTCGACCATCAAGTGCGGGAATTCCTGTCGGCCCAGACTCCTCCGCTCCGGGGAGACGAGTTCATCTCCCCGTCTGAGCTGAGGAAAGCCGTCACCCGTCTCCCCAAACGGAAGGCGGCAGGCTACGACGGAATACCGATCGCCGCACTTCAGCAGCTGCCAAGAAGAGCCCTCGTAGCGCTAGCGAGGCTCTTCAATGGCATACTCCGCACCGCACACTTTCCGGAGACCTGGAAGAGGGGGAAGGTCATCTACCATCCCCAAACCGGGCAAGGACCGCCGCCTACCAGGAAGTTACCGCCCGATCACCTTACTACCGCACATCGCCAAGCTGTTCGAGCGTCTGTTGCTGCGAAGGCTCACCCCGTACGTCCGTTTACGGGATGAGCAGTTCGGCTTTCGCAGTAACCACTCCACGACGCTCCAGCTGGCGAGAGGACTTCACCACATCGCCAGCAAGACGAACAAGGGCTACTGCACCGTCGGGGTCTTTCTCGACATCGAGAAGGCCTTCGACCGTGTGTGGCACACCGGTCTGCTGGCAAAGCTCCTCGCCACCGACCTGCCACCCGCGATTGTGCGGCTGGTGGCCTCTTTCCTGGACGGGCGGTCCTTCCACGTCTCCGTGGAGGGCGCGGACTCCCAGCCGCGCCCCATCCGTGCGGGAGTGCCCCAAGGCAGCTGCCTCTCTCCGTGCCTGTACGCGTTGTACACGAATGACATCCCTACCCTCGCCGGACACCTGCGCGAGGGGGAGGAAGACGTGCTGTTGTCGCTCTACGCCGACGACAGCGCGTATCTCGCGTCGTCGTTCCACCAAGCCGCCGCCTGCAACAAGATGCAGCGCCTGTTGGACCTGCTTCCGGAGTGGCTGGACAAGTGGAGGATGGCCGTCAACGTGGGGAAGACGGCCGCGATCCTGTTCGGCACCCGGAGGCCATTACGTCAGCTCCGATTCCGAGGGCAGGACATAGAGTGGCAAACTTCGGTGTGCTACTTGGGGTGCCGCATCGACCTCAGCCTGAACCTGATTCCCATGGTCAACCACGTGGTGAGTCAGGCTAAGGCGGCACTGTCGATGCTGTACCAAGTCCTCACCTCAAGATTATCACCGAAGACCAAGCTCCTCATCTATGGAGCCTATGTCCGCTCCAGACTGACGTACGCGGCCCCAGCCTGGTATGCGTTCTGCTCAGCGTACCAGGCGCGCCGCCTACAGGTCCAACAGAACAAGTGCCTCCGTCTGATCGTTGGAGCTCCGAGGTACGTGAGGAACGATGTGATCCATCGCGACCTCAAGACGCCCACCGTGAAGGAGTACGTCCGTACACTGGCGCGGCGCATGTTCGCCAGCGCCGACAACGGACCGTACGAGCACCTCCACGGCATCGCACCGCTAGCCAGCCGACCACCGACCGGGCGTCCTCTACCTCGTGAGCTCCTGCGATCGCCACCACCGAGGAGGCACGCAGGCGGCCACAGCGACGACGACGCCAGACCCACTGGACTTGACCTCAGCTCCGCGCACGGTGACGACACCATCGCCCATAGCGCGGAGCACTCCACCGGACTTGACATCGCCTCGCTCGCGGCGGCTATCTGCCCGCCAGCGACGCGGGGCCCCTGGCGATACACTGGCCCCGCGCTCGATGACGACCCTTTCGTCAGTAGCGCGGGGCCCTACACCGAACACGACACCGCTCCGCTCGCGGCGGCGACATGCCCGCCTGCGACGCGGGGCCACTGCACTGACATCCAGCCACAAGGCCCCTACTCAAGCTGAATAGGAGCCTCAGCCGCCGTGGATTGCCAAGACGGCTGAAAACTCATCACCGGGGAAGTGCTCTTCCCCGCGAACCGCCCGGGTAATGAGGCCATGCCTCGAAGCCCGCACCCTCCGCTGGCCTCGGCCAGTGAAGATGACCCGCGCTCTTCAACATTGCTAACTAGATGGCGCTTCCTATTCGGGGGTCGCAAGTTCGATCCCGGGTACGCACCTCTGACTTTTCGGAGTCAAGTGCGTTTAAGCAATTAAATATCACTTGCTTCAACGGTGAAGGAAAATATCGTGAGGAAACCTGCACATCTGAAAGTTCTTCATAATGTTCTCGAAGGTGTGTGAAGTCGCCAATTCGCATTGGGCCAGCGTGGTGGACTATGGCCTATAACCCTTCTCTGAGAGGAGACCTGCGCTCAGTAGTGAGTCGTTGATGGGTTGCTAATGATCATGATGATGATAGAAATTAGCATTTATTAAAAAAGCAGAATAGAAAGACCACTTTCTGACCACTATAATATATATTTTAAATGCAATTTTTACAAATGTAGGTACCTATATAACAACTTTTTGAAATACCTTTATTTTACGAGAGTTTTTTAAAGTTTTTTATTATTTGTACGTGAAATAATTAAAACAAGCAATTTCCTAAAAAATATTTATTTACACAATAAAGATTAAGAACATAATTAATATTAAAAAAAATCTTAGATAATAAAAAAATTGTGAGCCGTCGAGGGACTCCTAGCAAATGTGAAACAAATCATCGAAATAATAATAATTATTTTGTACTACACGTTGATATTGAGCATTATTTTTTGCACACATCTCTTAATATAATTTTCTGTCTGCAAAATGCTGCTTCCCTTTCTAAACTATCACTATCAGACATATTAAATTATTTCTTTTGAGTAAGACACAGGTTACGTGTACCGTAGTAAACAACACTGTTTCGTACTAAATACTGTCACGAACATCGACACTTTAATCTTTATAACCGAGCCACTAATAAGTCTACTCACAAACTAAAAAATACATCAACATCCCTGATTTCGAGAATTTGTTTTTGAGAAAGAGCAACCCGGGCTAAGAGGGCATAATATTAAATTATGGCGTCAACTAGCATCGTCCAATCCCTATAAACACTATCTAACAATCAGAGTGGAATAAGTTGCCTAAAGAAATAGTGACGTCAAAGTCAGTTAATGAATTTAAAAGCAGATTAGACCGCCATAATATGTAAATGTTAATCTTTGAGCTGGTAAGGGTCCGGAGAGGATTCCGCCAGTTTTATTAGACGGAACACCAGTTCAGGTTGTGCAGCAGTTCAGGTATCTTGGACACATGTTGACGGGAAGCCTGAGCGACGATTTTGATATAGAACGAGAGCGTAGTAGGTCACTGGCAATACGGTGTAACATGCTCGCTCGTCGGTTTTCACGGTGCTCTGAGGATGTTAAAGTTACGTTGTTTAAAGCTTATTGTATGAGTTTCTATACATCACAATTATGGATCAAATACACCAAAAGATCCTTTAACATCCTCAGGGTACAGTACAACGATGCCCTTCGCATTTTATTAAAAATGCCAAGGTATTGCAGCGCGTCGGGCATGTTCGCCGACGCTGGTGTCCCTGACTATTACGCTATAATCAGGAATAGAATTGCGGGTTTCTGGGAAACCGTCCGCAGTTCTAATAATAAACTGATAAAAATCGTCCGCGTCGCTCAGGTATCCCCTGACAACATGTTTTACAAGCACTGGCTTATAGAGCAAGATCCCAGTGCCGCCAGACCTAAGTTATTTTCTCAGCAATTATTTGTGTACGATAGAGTACTGTTAGAATTTTCTTTCAGTATATGCGTACCAGCTAGATTGTGCCGACGGCCAATTTCCAGATACCAGGTGCTAAAGGTAGGTAAAAACTAGAATAACTTATCTTAAATTCTCAGGGCTGATTTTCATATATGTTTTAAAGAATATTGTAAAAATTAATAAATTAATACTGCCAGACGCTTACCGCCGGCGGTTACTTTAGCCAGACGCTTTGAAGGTCCCAAAAAAATATATAATTTAAGTTAACTTATATTCTCAGTTCTGATTTTTATACATGATACTCAGGGAACTATTGCGATATTATCTGTAAGCTGCCAGACCTATTGGAAGGGTCAAACATCCCCCCAGACACACATTATGCGTCCCCATATGTATGAGCGCTAGAACATGATTCACTTGTTTAATTGTGTGAGACATAATATCATCATACTATAATATTACTAGTGGTTCGCCCCGAACTGAGACCTCGCGGTATCCCATAATTACCATAAGGTAGTTTTAACTATATTATATTGTAATTAAAACGCGCCGAATCTGATGACGTCAATCGTCATCTGCTTTCGTGGATGGGATGCGTATTTACAATATTAAAGACAGCGCCATCTATTAACAGTATAGTGAAGTTTTGTTAAAAACATTGATGCCCATTAAAACTTAAATAATTTCGTTTCTTTATAATATTTATCTAATCTTAGTATTTGTTGTTCAAGTACAGAATATAACTAAAATTATGTGTAAGTTTCAAGTTTAAAAAAAAAGTGGTTTTAGAGATCTAGCCTCGAATAAAATCTCCACTTTGAAAGCCCCCCATTTCGTCAATTTTAGGAAAAAAAAAATAAAAAAAATACTTTTGTACTCTGTTTCAAATTATCTTTAAAATGAGGTACTGCAACCCTATGAAATGCAAAAAAATTTATTTTACTTCGCATTCGCTTTTATGAGAGCCCCCCTGAAATAAAGATTTTTATAACTTTTTAAGCCATTTTCGGCTGGAGGCCATCGGTTTACATATCATATCTAAAATTGAAGTAATTACGTTCAGTAATTCAGAAGTTATAAGGCTCTGACAGACGGACGGACGGACGGACGGACAAGTGCAAATTCACTCAAGTAAACTCAGAGACCTTCGCTTCGCTCGGTCGATAAATGCGAAAGTGTGTTTGTTGGTTTGTCCTTCAATCACTCTGCAACAGAGCTATGGATCGACGTGATTTTTTGCCTGGGTATAGCTTAGGATCTAGAGAGAGAGAACTATTGCAATATCTTCTGCAAGCTATATATGGCACGTACGAGACGTGACCATACGGACCTCATAGCATATTTAATTCCGCAATAACAAAACCTTGTAATTTATTTCAACAAACTTATAATAATATTAGTTCAGCAACTTTTGCACGTACGTAATATCCAAGCACATCTCTCCCCACCTTTATTTATAAAATTAATTAGTATATAAGATCTTTTGTAAATACGTAATATATGTCACTACCATTAGACACTGCAGTCTGTGTTTCTTTATTCCTTCAACGACGTCCCTCTGCAAGAACACGCTGTTACGGCAACCATTGCTGTAACGCAACAGTGGTGACCCCGACCGTGAAAAAACCTCAACGTGATTCTGCTCTCCGACGTACGAAGCAGTGATCCTCAACCGAGTCATCCGACGAGATCGTACCCAACGTGTCCAACCAACCAACGAGATCGGCCAACACATCAAGACATCCTCATCATTGTGAGTCATATTTTTTCGTCATCATGGCTCGTCAAACACCTGTCAAAGGTTTCGGCGCTGGCAACTCTTCAGACGAACAACTCAACGGCAGCACAGACTTGGTGGCATCAGTCTCAATAGCAGAGAGGATTCCGCAGTTCTGGACGGATTCACCGCGTCTTTGGTTCTCTCAATTTGACGCGATTGTGGCTCCACAGAAACAAGGCGATGAATACAAGTCCAACGCGGTCGTATCAAAATTACCCAAAGACGTCATCCATCAAGTCAGCGACATTTTAACGAGTCCGCCTTCAGAGAACAAGTACCACTGCATCCGGGAACGGCTCATCAGCTGTTATGAAGAAAGCGAACATCGGCGATTCCATAAGCTTTTGTCAGAGATGGATCTGGGAGATCAAAAGCCATCTCAACTATTAAGAAAAATGAAAGAAGCTGGCTGCGGCAAGATTAATGACGACACACTACGTTTATTATGGATGAGACAACTTCCTCCATCCGTAACCTCCGTGTTAGCGATTTCCGAAAATTTGGCACTGGACAAGCTAAGCGAAATGGCTGATCGCATCTACGAGAACAGCCGCTGCAATACGAACATATCGTCTTCGGCATCAGCTGACATAAATTTAATCACCCAACTGACGTCACAAATTGCAACGATGCAGTTAGAAATTGCAGCGCTACGCAATGACCGCGCGCGAACAATGCATCGACGCAGCAGTTTTAGTCAACCTCGGTACAATAGACCTAGGTCAAGTTCACGCCTGCATTCACGATCGGAACAACGAAGCAATTTTTGTTACTATCATAAAAACTTTAGAGGCAAAGCTCGAAAGTGTGAAAAACCCTGTTCTTGGGTAAACAAACATTCGGAAAACTAGATTCAGCACAGCGTGCGGCGAGACTCTGTGCTATTCTTCCCTCAAATCGCCTAACGATTACCGACTCTAACAGTGGTTATCGATTCCTCGTGGACACTGGGGCGAACATTTCAGTCATTTCAAAGCCATCACAGAGCTCAAAAAAGGCAAGCGAGTTGAAATTATTTGCCGCCAACGGAACCATTATCAATACGTATGGAGAAAAAACCCTAACCTTAAATTTGGGGTTACGCCGCCCATTCATCTGGACCTTCGTTATTGCCGACGTCAAGATGCCTATATTAGGAGCTGATTTCCTAGACCACTACCAACTTTTGGTAGACATACACGGGAAAACCTTAATCGACAAAACGACTGAAATCAAGAAACCAATGAATTCTATACGAGTAAATATTCCGTCCGTCCGCTCCATCGACTACAACTTATCCGCTCCTCTCAAACAATTACTAGAAAAATACGAAAGTATTACAAGGCCAACTTCAATGAAAGGACCTACGCAGCACAATGTTCAACATCACATCATCACGGAAGGATTTCCAGTATGCGCCAAAGCTCGCCCACTTCCTCCTGACAAGTACAAAATCGCCAAAAAAGAATTTCAAGAGATGATGGAGATGGGAATTTGCAGACCATCCAGTAGCCCATGGGCCAGTCCATTGCACATGGTAAAAAAGAAGAATGGTGAATGGAGACCTTGCGGTGACTACCGCGCCTTAAACAAGATTACTGTTCCAGACAGATACCCGTTGCCAAGGGTATTACAATTAACATGAACAAATGCGAGTTCGCCAAACAAGAACTAGATTTTCTTGGTTATCATATAACGAGCCAAGGAATGAAACCAACACAAGAGAAAATTCAAGCAATCATCGATTATCCCAAACCCAAAACTGTGAAGGAACTTCGTCGTTTCCTGGGCATGGTCAACTTTTACAGACATGCAATCAAGCAATCCGCCAATCATCAAGCTCCACTCAACATATTTTTAATAAATTCAAGAAAGAACGACAATACGCTGATTTAGTGGAACGCAGAGGCCGAGCGTGCTTTTCAACAATGCAAGCAAGATTTACGTGACATTGCAACGATAGCATTTCCTGATGAAAACGCACCGATCGCAATAATGACCGACGCTAGTTTAAAATGCGTCGGCGCAGTTTTACAACAAAAGGTCAAGCAAAAATGGATACCTATTGCATA
Organism: Oeneis ivallda; assembly: GCA_029955525.1. NCBI lineage: Eukaryota > Metazoa > Arthropoda > Insecta > Lepidoptera > Nymphalidae > Oeneis > Oeneis ivallda. Next base: position 18,828,365 of record JARPMR010000019.1, on the reverse strand, counting down.
TTTTTCAAAATCCTTATCGGATACGCAAGTCAAGTATTCAACGTATGATCGAGAGCTACTCGGAATTTATATGGCGGTAAAACATTTCCGACGACTGATAGAAGGTCGCATTTTTACGATTTACACCGACCACAAACCATTGGTGCACGCCTTCGACAAGAAGCCGTCACTAGATGACACTCCGAGGAGAATAAGATATTTGGATTTTATATCACAATTTAGCACCGATATACAGCACGTAAGCGGGAATCACAACGTAGTGGCTGACGCCTTATCTCGAGTTGTGGAAACTATCACGTTACCCACCGTTATCGATTATTCTGAGCTAGAAAAATACCAAGAGGGTGACATCGAGCTACAGCAACTCAAACAAAATAGGTCATTACACATGACACGAGTAGCAGTACCCAATACAAGTAGCAAGATTTATTGCGACATTTCTACCGGAATTACGCGACCATACATTCCGAAACAACTTAGAAGAACTATTTTTGACAGCTATCACAACTTCAGCCATCCTGGCAAAAATACGACAAGGAAATTAATCGGAAGAAATTACATTTGGCCTAGCATGAACACAGAAATAAATCAGTGGTGCGATTCGTGCTTACCATGCCAACTATCAAAAGTGCATAGGCACACAGTATCGCCACTCGGGAAATTTATGCCTGCACAGCGTTTTTCGCACATACATATTGACATCGTCGGACCATTACCTACATCACAAAACAAAAGGTATTTAGTAACGATGATCGATCGATGCACGTCATGGCCAGAAGCTTTTCCTGTATCTGATATTACAGCCACCACTGTAGCCAGACTGGTGTATGAAGGATGGATTTGCAGGTACGGGACCCCTATCCATTTAACGTCAGATTTGGGGCTTCAAATGGAGAGTGAGATACTTAAAAGTCTCGCAAAATTAATGGGAATTGAGAAGATCCGGACCACACCTTACCACCCACAATCTAATGCGAAAGTTGAGAGATTACACAGGACGATAAAAACAGCATTAAGGGCTCGTGCAAACACAGCGAATTGGACAAAAGAATTGCCATCAGTTCTATTAGGCATACGTTCCAGTTATCGACAAGATACTGGCCATAGCGCCGCAGAACTCGTTTATGGCACAGCTATTCGGTTACCGGCAAGTTTTTTCGGCGACAAGACAGAGACCACATACCCCGAATTCGTTCAAGACATCAAGGAAAACATAAGTCGAGCCACGAACATTCCGCAAAGAGAGAGTTCAAATCGAAACGTTTTCGTCCACCCGCGCCTGTCAGACTGTACGCACGTATTCCTGAGGTGCGATAGACTACGCCCGTCTTTAACTCCTCCGTATGAGGGACCCTTCCGAGTAATCAGACGAAACGATAAAGTCTTCACCATTGAACGAGATGGCAAAGAATATAACGTATCAATAGACCGGATCAAGCCAGCATTTCTGATGAACTAAGAGATCGACGAGCGTAACAGCAGCAACCAACGCGACATAGCAACAGATCATAGAGAGATTCAACAGCAGAAGGTCACGCGTTCAGGACGCATATCTCGTCCTACAGTTCGTTTTCAACAATGTTAATTAGTAGTAGTTTTTCTTCCCTTTTGATGTATACGTCATTTTTTCCCTAAAGGGGGGAATATCTATGGCACGTACGAGACGTGACCATACGGACCTCATAGCATATTTAATTCCGCAATAACAAAACCTTGTAATTTATTTCAACAAACTTATAATAATATTAGTTCAGCAACTTTTGCACGTACGTAATATCCAAGCACATCTCTCCCCACCTTTATTTATAAAATTAATTAGTATATAAGATCTTTTGTAAATACGTAATATATGTCACTACCATTAGACACTGCAGTCTGTGTTTCTTTATTCCTTCAACGACGTCCCTCTGCAAGAACACGCTGTTACGGCAACCATTGCTGTAACGCAACACTATACCCAGGCAAAAAATGACGTCGATCCGTAGCTCTGTTGCAGAGTAATTGAAGGACAAACCAACAAACACACTTTCGCATTTATAATATTATAGTATGATGATATTATCTCTCACACACTTAAACAAGTGAATCATGTTCTAGCGCTCATACATATGGGGACTCATAATGTGTGTCTGGGGGGATGATTGACCCTTCCAATAGGTCTGGCAGCTTACAGATAATATCACAATAGTTCCCTGAGTATCATGTATAAAAATCAGAACTGAGAATATAAGTTAACTTAAATTATATATTTTTTTGGGAGCTTCAAAGCGTCTGGCTAAAGTAACCGCCGGCGGTAAGCGTCTGGCAGTATTAATTTATTAATTTTTCCAATATTCTTTAAAACATATATGAAAATCAGCCCTGAGAATTTAAGATAAGTTATTCTAGTTTTTACCTACCTTTAGCACCTGGTATCTGGAAATTGGCCGTCGGCACAATCTAGCTGGTACGCATATACTGAAAGGACATTAGAACAGTACTCTATCGTACACAAATAATTGCTGAGAAAATAACTTAGGTCTGGCGGCACTGGGATCTTGGACCATTAGGCCCCTAACGTAAAATAACTTAATTTTTAAATTATTTTATTATTATTAATTTTAATTTACTATAATGTAATTTCTTTTAAATTTTTATTTACTTTACTTTTAACATTGTATTTGATCAGTTTTTATATGGGTCCCTGGCCTGCAATAAAATGATTTTTTTTTTTTAATTTTTTTAATATTGGAAATTCCAAGCACAGCAATTGATATAGGCGCATCAGCGACAGCTGCGTAGCCTATTATAAATATGTAATAATAATAAAAAACCGGCCAAGTGCGAGTCGGACTCGCGCAGCGAGGGTTCCGTACCTACTCCAAAAGTAAAAGTAAAACGATAAAATTATATTAATTTGCTTATTCATCGTTAACTTTGATTGTAAAGCTTTATTGTTAATATCAAAAAACTATGCTAGTTAGAGCGTTGGCTTCATTTTTCCTGTAAAATATACCTCTATTGACCATAATTATTTCTGATTTTTCGATTGGTAAACTTCGGAGATAAGGGTTATTAGGGTATAGATGCACGATTAATCAAAAACTATTATGTATAAAAATAAATAAAAATCTGTTTTAGAATGTACAGGTAAAGCCCTTTCATATGATACCCCACTCGGTATAGTTATCTTACTTTGAAATTTCAAACCACCGATTTTCCCCCTTTTTTAACTAAACTAAAAATTTTTTTTGTATTTCAATGATGTTGGGGCCACTATTATATACAACCATTCCAAATTTCATAATCGACTTTGACAGCCGGACGGATGCAGAAAGTCTCACCATAAGGGTTATATTTTTACCATTTTGGTACGGAAACCTAGAACATGAAAAGGAGTTGTCCAAAATTTTTAAATTTGAATTTAATGAACCAGGATGATTTTAATGTAGTTAGATAGAGATCCAATGAGCATAATTATTATCAAAGCGCTACAGCCCTGGGTGAGCCTTGGTTTGGTCAAGAAAATTTCTCCATCAGAGGGAATCATTAGCGGCCTCTCTCCAACTCCGTTTATTACTTACTTATTTCTTATATCTTGTATTACCCTTAACTTTGGTTAACTTTGGTTTTTTAAAGAATTTATTATTAATAATAATATTACGACTGACTAAAGAGATTCTTCGGTAGTCTTCGGTTGATTAAGAAACAAAATTAGAACAAAACTAAACATACATATTAGCCATAGATCCAGAAGCGGGAATTATTACTCTTAAACTAATCAGGCCTTATGAAAACGCATTTCTTAAAACGCTGAAGCCCTACCTCAAGCCGCCTTAACCACCCCTTATAGCGGCCCCTGGCGTCACATCTAATCAAACTGATCAAACCACAACACAACAGACAAACACCATCTGAACGTTAGGGTGGTTATCAAAAATATGAAAATGCATATCGCTCCATATTAAAATCAGTTGTACTGAATTTGTGACTTTAAATCAATACAATCAAGGATTATTTTACTTTGACGCTAATGTCATCGAATACGAATACGATCAATGGAATAACTTTTAGACAATTGGTACCCAGGTGTCGTCAGATCGCACTCAAGGATTATCCTGTCATGAGAATAGAAAAAAAAGACCTGTGCATCTTGTTAGAATGGACCTAGTTATGCAGAATTCAGCCGAGTGGGGTAAAGTACAAATTGAGATAAAACCTTTTTCTATCGATGCGACGCGATGGTTGCAATTAGGTTCGGTATAATTATTATTTTTGAGTACTATTAGGTAGGTAGGTTATATGAAATTAAAAAAAACCGAACATTAGAAAAAAGCTTAAATAACTCGATTTGTACTTTTCCCCCCTTGGTTGCTTTCTGCATAACTATACTCGTAGATCTAATTAGTAGATACTGAATAATAAATAAATAATTAAGTCTTAAGTAAGCGAGATTATAATTCACTTCATTACGACGTCGTTGGGGCAGTACTGAGCATTATGGTCTTAACTGTGGGAAGTCTCGGGTTCGATTCTTGGCGGGGGGAGTTTGAGAACAAACTTCTGAACTGTCACTGAATGTTCCATCTAAGACTGCAATATAATAGATCGGGTCAGTTACCACAATGTGCAATGAGACGAAAGAAAACGGGGCAAGTTATAAAATTACTAGATGATGATGGTTTTTTCATTCCCACGGGAAATCTGAAATTTTTCGCGACAAAAAGTAGCCCATGTTTTAATCCTGGGTATGAGCTATCTCCATACTAAATTTCAGCCAGATCGGTTCATTCGTTGTAGCGTGAAAGAGTAACAAACATCCATGCATCCTCACAAACTTTCACAATTTTATAATACTAGTAGGAAGTAGGATGTAAAAATAAAATTATAAATTTTTTAGAGTATGGAAATCCCTCCAACATTGGCCTACGCAGAGATAAACCTTACATTGACTACATAATACGTTTGTTTTGGTGAGTTTTCGGCGCGCCGCACATCTGACACAACGGTTCCTCTTGTAGCGTATCTGGTGAGACGATCGCTCTCCAGTAACCAAGCAGTGTTCGGGGTGGTGATCCAGGTCCCTACATAGCCGCACACGGGGGTCACTTTGACTGCTACGAGACCTCACGTCTGTGCCATATTGGAGGGCCAGCTCCTCCGCCAGTTGGTACCTAAATTGTCTGTGAGTCAGTTTGGGCCGCTTGCCAACGTCGGAAGAATATATTATATATGCATTTAAAATTGAAATATTGAGTAAGCGCCGGAAAACTTTGATATACCATTTCAATCCCCGTTTTCTTTCGAGCAAGTACATTGACAGTTTTTGGTCCTTCAAGTCTACTCCCCCCATATACTTGTTGTAGTCCTGAATAACCACCGGTTTCAAAATAGTTTGTCCTTGTCGTCGACTCTCCATAACATCGGCGTTGTGGTAGGTAGACACTGTGGTGACCAGTCTGACGTCTTTCCACGAAACGACAGATATGTCACCACAGTGTCGACCTACAATCGTTCCGCGACCAACCTTTTTTTCGTCTAACACTCGGATGTCGGCTGGCGTTTCGACTCTACGCCGGTTCAGTGTCCCAACGACGTCGGTTTGACGCGATTTTAAAAATCTCGTCAGCTGAATCGAATTATAAAAACTGTCCATGAACAAACAATATCCCTTGCCAAGATAATCCTTGAATAGTTGAATGACTATTTTTGCCGTCGTACTCGTGAAGCCAAATAAGGCCTGCGCGGGAGTAGTGTCTGCTCCGGTATAAATGATCATGTTTAAAACATAGCCGGTTACCGCCTCGCAGAGCTCATAGCTCTTTATTCCGAATCGCGCTGCTTTGGTCCGGATACATTGGATCCAGCTTAACTTCCCTTTCCAAAGCAGCAGGGATTCGTCTATTGATATTTCTCGGCGAGGCGTGTAAAAGGCTTTGAATTTTTGGTTCAAATGGTCAAGAAGAGGTTTAACTTTGGCCAGTTTTCGTTCTTGGCCGCGGGATGTAACCTCCCTGTTGTCGACGAAGTGCAGAAACTTCATCAACAGCAAAAACCTGTTCTTGGCCATTAGTCTTCGGAATCCTGGCATGCTCAGGATTCCGGTACTCCAGTACTCGTCGATGCGACCTCGCACACACATACCCATTAATATCATTATACTCATTAAACGATATATCTCTGGAACGGATGTCTCCACCCAGGCATGTACTCGCGAATGAGCGGAAAGACCATCTTCCAGCTCCTGAGCCTTCGCGATGTACTCCCACGCATAACTATTGGTTTCACTGACGATGGACCCCATGAGATCCTCGTCCCATAATTGAGTGAACAAGTCCGAGGGAGTTTTTCCCTCAATTTTAGGACCAGAGTGCTCATGGAAATCCTCTTGCACGCCGGTAAAAGTAGCATAATCCTGAGACCACCTGAAGTCTTCCATAGGGTCTACATTCTCTTCTTCATGCTCTTCCGGGTCCTGCTCCTGAAGAATTTCCCCCAACTCCTCGAGTGTGAACTCCTGGTCGTCATCAACTTCGCTCCCAGAATCGATGGCGACGTTTTCGTTGAGAGAAGAGTCAACATTTTCTTCATCCTACAACAAAAATGCAACATGCAACCAATACACAAGACACATGCATGAACATTCAATTATACCTATGTACTAAGTATTACATTATACACAAAACAGTACTCAGCTGTGAGATTGTCTACAAAAAGGTTCATCAATGTGACGATCGCAATGATCTCTGATTATGCTGGTACTCTCGCTATTGGTTAAAAATTTACTACCCGTTCGCTTCAAGTTGTCCGCTACCTCCCGTCGCGCTTTCCCGCACCGCACCCCAAGTCAGACCCGCGTAGTACAGATAACAACGTACCCCTCGCCATCGTCACTACCGTGTTTTTTCAATCTTGTATTATCAAAAGATTGAAACGTATCGTGTTTACGTTTTAAAAGTTTTTGACAAGTTTTAAATAGTTATTTATTCTTGTTTGATTAAATCCTTTTTTTAACTCATCGTGGAAAGTGATACGCAAACAATAGTATTGCGTATCGCAAAAAAGGAAAAGTTTTGCATAGTGCAGAGTATATCTTACTTTAATTAATGACTTTATTGAAGAGGAGAAAAATAAGAAATTGAAAATCACCCTTCGGCATTGCCAGAAAAGAAAACTTCCATCCCAGACGTGGTAACAGTAAAAAATACAACCATTTTTTTTCAACTGTACACTATGACGTCATTTTGTAACATTCGTCGACGGCCTTTGAGTAATAAACCAACACTCGACGGCTAACTTGAAGTGAACGTGAAGTAAATGCATTGATGCATCAAGAATGCCATTAATTCAGCAAATCGTTATTGCAGGGAGGAAATCACGTTTCTTAAGTTATTCGGCAGTACCTATGCTTGATTTGATTGTTTTGATATAGTTCTTGCAATTCAATTTTATTTTAGACTTTAGTTTAATGTTTACTATAATTTTTAACTGACTGTAATATTAAAATAGTGCATGTCGTGTTTACTTTAATACGATTTTACATACTAAGTTATTAATAATAAATTGCATCTTATGTATTGTATTATGTAAAAATCACTAGTAAACCAATAAAAAATAAAATAAAATAAAATTCACGAGGGCGACTGACTTATGGCTGTGTGTGTGTCGTATCTGTATAAGTGTGAGCGAGCGCAATGCTCGCGCCTGCCCGCTCCCACCTAGGCTTTGACAGGCACGCACACTTATGCAATGTGCATGTACACGAAGTAACCACGAGTAAAGCTCACTCGCCTTCGTGAATTGCAAAAACTGTAACAGTTATGAAGTTTGATAATGGAGGAAATGTTGGTATAAGTAAATTAATTAATGAATAATTTATTTTTTCTCTCCATGCGTGGGAGGCTGCCACTGCCCACCCCACCCACGGAGTCACAGCTGACGGTCGCGAATATTCATAATATAAATCCCTAATGCATTTCACGAATTTTTGATTGGGAGGGACTTGGTCATGAAAATCTGTCACTGGCTCCCAGACCAACAGTGATGCAATCATTTTTAGACAATCCCAACCCAGCAGGCTGATTCTGTAAAAGCTGTCCATCATTGCTACAGTGTCAGTTATGAATTTAACATGTTCATTGTTAATTCGGTAGTTGCTCTTTTTCAATACAGTTTACAATAGGTACTACGCTATGTATGCAGTGTTTCCAGAATGCGGGAAAGTTCCAAAATGCATACTTACAATTCAATACAATATGTTAAGGGCAAACAGAAAGTAGCCTCATTCCCGCCGGTGGAACCCGTTCACGAGGATGACGCATGATTCAGCTGTTTCTTCGGTCAACCATATTTGAGGAAATGTAGCAACCCACATAATATAGCTTTCGTAAACCTAACAATGTCCCGGAGAAAGGTTTTTTAGTTAATCTTCACTCATTCTATCCTTACCATGCAGTTCCCATCTTACCAATGAGTACATAGGGCACTCACAAAATATGATGAAAGCTGGTCTCCTCACCACACTCTGGACAGGATGGGTCTTCTTTAATTAGGGGTATGTTCCAATATACACAGTGACCACTGTAAGGTGTGACGAGAATCCAGTAGGTATACTGTGAAGCCGTTCTTTAGTTTCTTTAGGTAGTTTGCTATACTGGTTACTGTTTAAAACGGAACGCAGTCCAGTATACTGTCATCCCCATTTTTTTCAAATCTATAAGCACTGTTAAGTTTTTTGGGCATGTGACTATGATCACGTGATCAAAAAACTTAACACTGAGTGAGTGTGAGTGAGTACTGAGAGCACCTTACCTCGAAAGCGCCAGAGCTTATAGTACAAAAATGGCGGCAATTTATAACGTCATATATTTCCCTAGGGTACTGTGGCAGTGTACTGGCAGTCCATATCTGAACGAATTTTTCATCAGTGAGAGCACTGAGCAGTGTCTGCGGTGTATATCGGAACATAGTATTAGTTTCAATTCGATGCCTTAAGATGGGTAGCCTAAGTATCAAGTATGTCACACTCTCTTTAATGGTACGAGAGCTAGCAACGTTGGAAAAACAACAATTTTAGTAAAGCTGGTTCTTTAATATGTCTTTCTCTAGGCTCTTCCGAACAGCATACGGCCCGTCTGGCTGCCGGTATACGTTGCGTTTATTACTGCGCATCACAGTGATTTGAAACCGTTTTAGGATGCCTGTAATTTTAACATTAGTTTCTTTATACATAAATAAGTACAAATTTAATTTGCCAGACATTAATTCGGTTGTTTACTCAATACCCAGACCGATTTATTGTTGTAGTATACCGCATTATGCGGCATTATGCCCGTTGTTAGAGAGACAGTAGCAAAGTAAGTAGGAGGAAGAGAGACAGGAATAGGTACATTACACTATTGAAAGTATTCGAAATAACTTTTTTATTTTTATATCTTCGATGATGAGAATAACTTTTAAAATACGGAAAAATTTCGTTTATTAATTAATATCATTTATAAATCTAATTTTAACTGAATAAAAGACAAGAAAAGTATAGCCGGATAGTTCGTTGAATCGCGAATGAATTCGGGGGAACTCGAATGTTAGCGTGACAAAGTGTGGTATGTAACGGAGTTTCACACTTATTATTTATCAACTAGCCTTTGCCCGCAGCTTCGCTCATGTTAAGTTCGATTTTTCAAACCCCTATTTAGGGGTGAATTTTCAAAAATACTTTCTTAGCGGATGCCGAGTGCCAAAGTCTATTTCAGCCTGATCCGTTCAGTGGTTTGAGCTGTGCGTCGATAGATCAGTCAGTGAGTCACCTTTTCTTATTCTATATTAGATTTAATTTACTCCACCAACAATCGATAAAAGACATAAACAATACATATTGCATACTACTGTTCCCTACTTGGCTGCTTTTTGCATAACTACGTCCATTTTCGCGACAACGCGACACGAATGTTCATTAAGTCGGTCTGGGTATTGAGTAAACAACCGAATTAATGTCTGGCAAATTAAATTTGTACTTATTTATGTATAAAGAAAATAATGTTAAAATTACAGGCATCCTAAAATGGTTTCAAATCACAATATTTTTACCTGCAAAGGTGTGATGCGCAGTAATAAACGCAACGTATACCGGCAGCCAGACGGGCCGTATGCTGTTCGGAAGAGCCTAGAGAAAGACATATTAAAGAACCAGCTTTACTAAAATTCTCTCTCGAAAACGTTGCTAGCTCTTATACCATAACATTTCTGCGGTGGTGTCGTGTGATGCGGGTTGTTACGTTCCCTCAAATATGATAGGTAAGAGCAACCCTGGGCTAAGAGGGCATGATATTAAATTACGGCGTCAAATAGCATCGTCCAATCCCTATAAACACTATCTAACAAACAGAGTGGTGAATATATGGAATAAGTTGCCTAAAGAAATAGTGACGTCAAAGTCAGTTAATGAATTCAAAAACAGATTAGATCGCCATAACAATGGGAACTCTAAGCACAGCAAGTGATATAGGCGCATCAGCGACAGCTTAATAATAATAATGGTTGAGCGAAGCAATGGCTGGGTCATGCGTGATGCTCGTGAACGGGTGCCACCAGCGGCAATGGGGCTACTTTCTGTCTTCCCTGTCTTGACATGTGTTGAATTATAATTAGAAATAATTACGTATGCTTTTGTGGAACTTCCCCTCATTGTGGAAACTCTAGATACTCTATCTCTAGATAATAGATCTATCTCTAGATAATAGATAGATAGAACTCATACATAGAATAATATCCATTAAGTATACTTATTGTAAAAGTATTTTGAAAAGAGCAACTGCCGAGTTTCTTGCTGGTTCTTCTCGGCAGGAACGGCATTCCGAACCAGTGGTAGACTCATTCACGATTCAAAAGTACTTGTAAAAGTTTATTTGAATAAAAAACATTTCTATTCTATTCTATTCTATTCATACTCTTAGTTAACTTACACATTCCCACTGAACATAATACTCTCTAACGAGAGCACCTTCCTCAAGAACAAGATCTTCATCTGCTGTCTCGATCTGCTCGACGCTACCGCAGACGGGGACCTCCCGCTGAGCGCTCAGGTCGCTCCCACTGTCGCCCTTTGGCTTGATCTTGTTTACGTTCTTACCACCCCTTCCTGTAATAAGAACATTTCGTATTTTTCTTTAGCCGTTTACCAGAGACCACACGGCCACAATCAACACTGGTTATCATCTTAAGATATAGTTCGCCATTCAAGTATTCGCCTCTTGATTTTACGATCAAGTGCGAGCTCGCGCCAGTGTTGCCAACGACGCAGTACCTGAAGTGAGAAGTCACTATTTTTTACAGCTTAAGTAAGCTAGAGTTATAGTTAAGTTAGAGTTATAAGTTACTTATTTAAAACCGCGGGATTCCCTTCGAGATAGGGTTGGGTATAGATATATACTGGTACTTGAGTACGGTGGTGGGAGGGGGAGGGGAAGGAGGGGAGGGGTGGGGGAAAGCTCCCTTACCTTTCCCCTTTGTCGGAAAAGTATACTTTTTGAGTAATGATTTTTTTTATAAATCATAACTTAACTTCTTTTACACAGGAATATTGACGTATAATATATTAATTATCCTGTGTTAAATATACCGTTGAAACTTAGGGGTTGGATTTAGAAAGGTGCGGCAGTATGGGATGGATGGGAGGGGGGTGGGGAGTGGGGGGAGGTGTCCCCTACACCACTCCCATGAAAAGGTAAACTAATGAGAAATATATATTTTTTTAATTGTAATTTTTTAGGTTAGTCTTGCCGAAATTCGAGCAAAACTTCGCTTAGTGAAGGAGTGAAGGTAAAAAGAGTGGGAGGGAGGGGAAAAGGAGTAGATTAGATGGGAGCTCATGTTTATAAAATATAAAGAAATTATTATTATATTATACTGCATTGATTTATTTCTGACAATAAAATGTACTTATAGCAAAAAGCTTTTCCACTCTGAAACGACATGGACTGATATAGGTCGAACAGTGTGACAGAACCGAATTGGCCAACCCCGACTCCACGTAGTCTTGCCTGTCCTACCCCTAGTGTTTTTATGAAGCGCGATGCCAGAAGCTCGCGAAGGAGGTCCTGAATGATGCGAGCCTACGAGGCCGAGTGGAGCGAAGCGAGCCGGCGACCTCCGTAGCGAAACGAAGGTCGAGTAGGTGAAGCTGAATGAAGGGGCGACGAAGCGAGTCTTCTGGCGTAGCCCATTTGATTTGTAGCTTGAACAAAACGCAACTCACTCCACAGCCTGCGTGTTTATTATTTTCTACCGCCTAGAAAAACTTGAGCTATTGGTTTGAAATGAAAAATCAAATTGGAGGGGTTTCTATGCTTCCTCTAACCACCAGACTATGGAACAAATAAAACATTTGAATTTGAATTTGAATTTGAAAATCTGAAGTTAGGTTAGGTTGGGTTAGAACATAAATATTGTTGCACTTGCACTCAGGTTCTGTTGGTTTGAAACGAAAAATTAAATTGGAGGGGTTTCTAAGCTCCCTCTACTCCTTTGCCCCTTAAAAATGTCATAGTTTTGTATAAAAACTAACTAGAGTAGTAACAGGGGTGAGGGGGCACCACCATCCCCTCCCCCCACCTCCTTCCCCCCTCGTGCTAAGGGATACTAAGTTTCAACAGTATATTTAACACAGGATAATTATTAATATATAAGTCAATATTCCTGTGTAAGAGAAGTGAGGTTATGATTTATAAAAAAAATCATTACTCAAAAACTATACTTTTCCGACAAAGGGGAAAGGTGGGGGGCGCTTTCCCCCACCCCTCCTCCCTCCCCCTCCCACCCCCGTACGCAAGTACCAGTATATCTATACTTTACCCTCGAGATATATTTGTCAGACAAAACATTGTGAATTACAAAAAAAGGGTGAATTACATGATAAGCAGATTAGAGATCCAAACAAGCTCGTGACTCCTCGATTGCGCCTCATGAGGGTCCGAAAAACATTTGTGGGAATGGGCGTGACGTTTTATAATAAAATTCCATAGTCGATCTAAGACTTGCCTTTACACAAGTTTAAGAAATCAGTTAAAACTAATCTCATGAAAAAAGCATATTATGCAATTGAAGACTATATAAATGATAAAAAAGCGTGGATATAATTCGTTCCAGCTATTCATGAGACAGTATGGTAATTAAACTGTATAACTATTTTATTGAATTGTAAACTTGTTTTGAAAAGAGCAACCGCTGAGTTTCACACTGGTTCTCGGCAGGAAGGGCATTCCGAACCAGTGGTAGACTCATCGACGATTCAAAAGCACTTGTAAAAAAGTTTATTTGAATAAAAAACATTTCTATTCTATTGAACGCAGGGTGCGGCGGCCGGCGCGGTGCGCGGGCGTGTGTGCTCGGCTCCCTCACGTCGCGCATCCCATTATCCCAATGACGCCAAAATATGCTATATAATATTATGCTATATATAGCATATTATAGGCGTCATCTATGCTATATACTATAGGTATGCTCACAGGTTAATGACTATAATGACTTATATGTATACCAGAGGTATACCGTATAGGTCGCGGCACGAAAGTCTAACGCTGAACAAAATAGCTGCGCATGGGGTAATGTCGAGCAACCAATGACGACGGCCGGAATGCGCCTGGAGAGCCAATCAGCGCCATGATACCATAATTTCGACTTCTGCGCAATAACGGTCACCGCTAGACTTTCGTGCCGCTAGGTACCTATGCAGTAAAAGCTATTGCGACGCGTCTTGCGGCTAAGTTCAGGCGAATATTATATTGGCGTTAACATTACTTGTACACTGAAACGAATCATAAAATTAACATAAAAACCTACCACTCCTGGACCTGGTCTTGGTCCTGGTCCTACAGTCAAACATGTTTATTGTTTGATAGATTTTACGTTTTGTTTGATTAACCGTTCACCGTTCCAACTTCCAATAAATTAAAAGTTTGTCAACACCGCAGAGTTAATTATTATGTTAGATAATTAAATTAAATTTAAAACTACGTTTAGTACACCAAATACAAAGCAAACGTGAAGCAAACAACCACCAAACAACGCAACCACAGAACAGAAGGCCGAAGGCGTCACGAAGGCGTCAGTCAAAGAGAATGTAATCACTACGAGCGTCTGCAACACCATAGAATAGGGTATTTGACTACTTTTAGAAAATCATCTTAAATTATTGTTAATAATACTATGCTGAAGCTAACAAAACGTATATTTCGGCATAATTTTCAGTATTTTTCATAAAAATCGAGAAATAAATTCAAAAAACTAAATTGCCGCGAAAACGTTCCATTTGCTTTAATGACATCACCGTTCACATTTCAATCGTAATTTCATCAACTTGTAGAAGATTTCCAGTATTAGCTTTTACAAAATTGGTTCCTATTTTTCTAGGTATTCTTTAATAAACTATTAACAACAAAAAACAGAGGAAATTAGCATAATAAACGCCACACAAACACGTCGAAATGTATTGACAAGATGAAAATTCCAGAGGTGGTGTGGACTGTGACGTCATTCGAGATCACGGAACGTTTTCGATCACGTGACCATGGCCGGAATTATAGCAATTTTATTTAATGTTTTCTAATTAAATAATTCAACTAATTAATTAAGTTCGGGAAGCTCCGAGATGTCTTCTCGTCCAAAATACCTCAGTGCCTGAAGACTAAAGTCTTCGAACAGTGCGTGTTGCCAGTGATGACTTATGGATCCGAGACATGGTCGCTAACTGTGGGCCTCATAAGAAGGCTCAGAGTCACTCAGCGAGCGATGGAGAGAGCTATGCTTGGGGTATCCCTGCGAGATCAAATCAGAAATGAAGAGATCCGCAGGAGAACTAAAGTCACCGACATAGCTCAGCGAGTCGCGAAACTGAAGTGGAAATGGGCGGGGCACATAGTTCGAAGAGCTGATGGTCGTTGGGGTCCCAAGGTGTTGGAGTGGCGACCCCGCACCGGTAAACGCAGTGTTGGCAGACCCCCCACTAGGTGGACCGACGACATCAAACGAGTCGCAGGGAGCCGCTGGATTCAGGCGGCGCAAGACCGAGGCCTGTGGAGGTCCATGCAGGAGACCTATGTCCAGCAGTGGACATCTAAAGGTTGATAATGATGATGAATTAAATAAAACTTTATTTTTTAGTTTTGTCGTATGGAATAATGTTTTTAGATAATAATCTTTTAGGATGACACCAAATGAAACAATATTTTTAATATAGTCAAATACCCAATTGGAGCAGCACAGAATCTGCGTCTGTGTTCGTGGTCTATGCCACAGAGTGTTCACTGTTCTCAATGTTCTGTCATCTGTGGTGGTCTGTGCTAGGCTCTCTCGAGTCAGATGTATCAGTCTATCCCTTTCATTTTGTATGGCATGTAGACTATCTCACATCTCATATTATCTACATAATCATGCGCTATCAAATTTACGCACACATTCTCATTTTGTCAATCTATCGTATTTACTAGGTACCTACTCAAATCTTATTGGTCGGTGTCAAATTAGCGTCCCAAATTCAAATTTCAAAATTCAAATTCAAATAAAAAAATATGGCGGTTTCGAATTGTTTGGTTCTTTTGATTTTCTAAAGAGTTTTTTTAAATTATTTCATCGGTTGTAAGAGTTTAAAACTGCAGTATTTTAACAGGATATTCGTTTTTTCAATTTTTATTAAGTACCTACTTATTGTGTTTAAATTGATAAGTATAGTGAATAAAGCTAAGTACTTAAAGTGCGATTTGTGCTCGGTTTTTTAAGGCTTTCTCATTGTTAGTGTTTCGGTTTTTGAAGTACTCATTACTTTTTATCAGATATGAGACAGTGCAGTGTTCCCAAGTGTAAAACCACCATACATTTACACGCCGTTCCTTTTACCGACGCGACTAGATGGAAGGCATGGCTAATCATCAGTCCATATTTCCGTAAATATTCCCTAAAACAGTTAGAAAACGTCAAAATTTGTGTCTCATTTTTTATCTTGGTATAATATAATTAACCATAGATTGTCTAAAGATGCAATTCCTACGTTGCATTTGCAAATTATTATAGTTTCAGCATTCCCGGCTGTTGATGTTTCCATAACTGTTCAACCCCATGCATTCTAACTTTATCCGTTAACAAAAAGTACTCCTACTATTGTCACTTTGAGTTGTTTTTATAAACGCTAACAATAAAAATGTATAAAGTGTAACTAAAATAACTAACACTCATGATAAACAACCGATATACCCCTTTCCCTTCTTACTGAGCATTTGAACCACAAACCTTTTCGTTTCGTGCGCTGACCGTTGCGTTATTGAGATTTAAACTTACTTATATACTTTTCTAATAATAATAGAAATCACAGGGGGCAAATGCCGGTCAACTTTCTTGAACGGAAAAGGCTCTTCCTAATGAACTCTTTTTTCAAGAAGAGTGCCCATAGGAAGTGGACTTGGCAGAGCCCCGATAACGTGACCGGAATGAGATTGACTTCATCATGACAGATCGCAGGGCTATAGTCAGAGACGTCTCTGTGATCAACCGATTTAATACTGGAAGCGATCACCGTCTTGTAAGGGGATCCTTGAATATAGACCTTCAGTTAGAGAGACGACGTCTGATGGAGTCAACTCTTCGCCCAAGACCACACCAACCCATGGCTGTAACAGAAAAGTTCCAACTAGAGCTTAGGAACCGATTCGATTTGCTGGAAACCAGCGACGAGGTTGATCAGAAATATGGCGACTTTGTGAATGTTGTTCGGGAGGTGGGTGGCAAATTTTGCCAAAAAGGAGGCAAAATCCTCACATCCAAGATCTCTAGCGAGACCCTGGATTTGATGCAGCAGAGACGAGAAATGCCCTCAGCTTCACCAGACAGGCAGGCTCTAAACAAGCTTATCAAGAAGCGAATACGTTTCGATATGCGCGCTGCCTCGACGCGTAATATACAAGATGCGATAGAACGCAATAGAGGAGCTAAAGTATTCGCTAAAAGTCTTGGGAGAAGCCATCTGACGAAGTTGAGAACATCGGACGGTCGGGTTGTTGCTTCAAAGCCAGAGGTGTTAGCTGAGATTGAGCGGTTTTATGGGCAGCTGTACTCTGCTCATGCTCCGAAACCTGCACCCATCCAAACTCAAACTGCGAACGACAAAAGAGCGAAACTTGTGCGCCACTATACCGACGACCTCCCGGATATCGACCTAGGCGAGATTAGTATAGCCCTCGGACAGCTGAAAAACAACAAAGCCCCAGGTGATGACGGTATTACTGCGGAGCTCCTACGTGCAGGAGGAAAGCCAATTCTTATTAAGCTTAAAGACCTCTTTAATACCGTCATCAAAACTGGCATAACACCGGAACAATGGAGCAGAAGTGTCACA
This sequence comes from Oeneis ivallda, assembly GCA_029955525.1. Classification (NCBI taxonomy): domain Eukaryota; kingdom Metazoa; phylum Arthropoda; class Insecta; order Lepidoptera; family Nymphalidae; genus Oeneis; species Oeneis ivallda. The sequence continues at coordinate 18,811,006 of JARPMR010000019.1, read as the reverse complement.
GTTCTCTTTTTTAAAAAAGGCGATAAGAGCCTACTTAAAAACTATAGGCCAATCTCACTTCTGAGCCATATCTATAAGCTGTTCTCGCGGGTGATTACGAACCGTCTCGCCCGAAGGCTTGACGAATTTCAGCCGCCAGAGCAGGCCGGATTTCGCAAAGGCTACAGCACCGTAGACCACATTCACACGCTACGGCAGATTATGCAGAAGACCCAGGAGTATAATCTGCCCCTCTGTCTGGCTTTTGTGGACTACGAGAAAGCCTTTGATTCTGTCGAGACCTGGGCTGTTCTGGATTCATTGCAGCGATGCCAAGTCGACTGGCACTATATCCAGGTGTTGAGATGTTTGTACGAGGCCGCCGCTATGACAGTCCAAGTCCAAGACCAACAAACGAATCCGATTCCCATACGGCGGGAGGTAAGACAGGGAGACGTTATATCTCCGAAACTCTTCACTTGCGCCCTAGAAGACGTGTTTAAGGTGTTGGACTGGAAAAGTCGAGGCATTAATGTGAATGGCGAATACATCTCACACTTGCGTTTTGCAGACGATATAGTTATACTGTCGGAATCGCTGCAAGACCTTGAAGAAATGCTGGCCCAGCTTAGCTGTTCTTCCAGACAAGTGGGTCTTAAGATGAACATAGACAAAACGAAAGTCATGTTGAACGAGCACGTTATCTCAAGACCTGTTAACGTCGACAATGTCAGCATCGAAGTTGTTCAGGAATACAACTACCTTGGCCAGATTATACAACTCGGTAGGAACAACTTCGACAAGGAGGCTGACAGAAGAATTCAGCTGGGCTGGGCAGCATTTTCAAAGCTGCGTCAGGTCTTCGATTCGTCGATACCGCAAAGCCTGAAGACAAAGGTTTTCAATGAGTGTGTCCTACCGGTAATGACGTATGGATCCGAAACGTGGACACTGACGGTGGGCCTCGTTCACAAATTAAAAGTCGCTCAGCGCGCTATGGAGCGAGCTATGTTGGGAATCTCTCTCAGGGATAAAATCCGGAACGAGGAGATTCGTAGAAGAACAAAAGTGACCGACATAGCTCTGAGGATTAGCAAGCTGAAGTGGCAGTGGGCAGGTCATATCTGTCGCAGAACCGGTGGCCGATGGGGCAGACGTGTTCTGGAGTGGAGACCGCGTACCGGCAAGCGCAGTGTAGGACGCCCTCCAGCTCGCTGGACCGATGACCTTAAGAAGGTGGCGGGAAGCGGTTGGATGAGGAAAGCGGAGGACCGTGTTTGGTGGCGCGCTCTCGGAAAGGCCTATGTCCAGCAGTGGATGAATACAGGCTGATGGATGGATGGATGGATGATATACTTTTCTAAAACTAAACTAATAAAAATTTGATTTTGTACACGATGGATTATAGCCAATATTATTTCTGCTCGTAATATAAATGCCACAACAAAAGTGTAAAAAATAATTAAAATTCCTTTATGGAGCTTGTATGAAAAAAAAACACTATCACAAGGTAACTTTGCCCACTCATTTTATTACTAGTGGTTCGCCCCGAACTGAGACCTCGCGGTAACGGTATCCCATGATTATTCATTCAATCGATACATGATAACCAAAACTGACATTATTATTATGCCCGTTTTCACCAAACATACCTAAATCATCCCCTAAGTAGGAGTCTCTTAACGTAGGTAGCTCCTAAATACAATCCTAAGTCCTAACATCCGTCCCAATATCCTTTTAGGTGTCCCGTACAGGATCGTGATAAATAAGTTGACAGAAAACATCAATCACCTAACTTATAGGTAGCCCGTAAAGGTTAGGGAACGTTAGTGAAAACATTGAATTATTTATCAAACATTGAATTTAACTCGTAGTTCCATGGGAATAGTTACTGACTGCGCCATCTATTAGCATTATTGTGAAGCTATGTTGATGCTATATGAATTACTGACGCCCATTAAAAATTAAATAATCTCGTTTCTTTATAATATTCATATAATTTTAGTATTTGTTGTTCAAGTACAGGATATAAGTGACCTAAAAACATAAAATCAGTTTGAAAATCCATAGCGGATTTTTCTAGAGAGCGTCTTCAAGCGAGCGTATAAAATCGCCACTTTGAAAGCCCCCCATTTCGTCAATTTTAAGGGAAAAATTAAAAAAAAATTATTTTTGTACTCAGTTCAAAATTATCTTTAAAATGATACGTAACAATTTTATGTAACGCGATATTTTTTTTTTTACTTCGCATTCGCTTCTATGAGAGCCCCCCTGAAATAAAGATTTTTATAACTTTTTAAGCCATTTTCGGCTGGAGGCCATCGGTTTACATATTATATCTAAATTTGAAGTAATTACGTTCAGTAATTCAAAAGTTATAAGGCTCTGACAGACGGACGGACGGACGGACGGACGGACGGACAAGTGCAAATCGCCCTAGTTAACTCAAAGACCTTCGCTTCGCTCGGTCGATGAAAACATATTTTGTTTAACAAACATTTTTAGACCTAAGCCAAGATTGCTCGCCCAGTTATAGGTGAGAGAGGGGTTACGGGTGGCGTAGGCGGGAGGGGCAGCCATCGGTAAACCTGCGTATGGATTATATTCGTGGTGATTTTACTTAATTTGAGTTATATTTAAGTTTTATTTACGAAAAATTGATACGAGCAATGTTGGCTAAGAGTGCAGATTATTTTGCCCGCTATAAAAATCGAACAAAATAATATTATGGTTTAAACTAGGTTTAAATTTTTATTTATCTACGAACTCCATGGATATTATAATATTTTAATTTAGTAAATACAAAAATAAACTCTACTTGCACTATTGCAAGTACAGTTTATTTTTGTATTTACTTAAATATAATATTATTCTTAAAATATAATATTAAAATTCTTGTTTATTATTATTTATTAATATTAATTAGATTTGAAGAAATACTGGCAAAGTTAGCTTGTTTGACTGTACAAAAAGAACAACTGCTGAGTTCCTTGCCGGCTCTTCTCAGCAGAATCTGCTTTCCGAACCGGTGGTAGAGTCACTACAAATCATTATATTATAAATATAAAGAAAAAATTTTAACGTATAAAATTTGTTTTATTGGATCAAACCTTTTTTTAAATTAATTTAGGTCCTTTAAAATAAGGATTTACGTTTAGGCCTTATAATACTAGAATCTAGAGTGTTATTAAAAAAAAAGCACGTTACTGAAAGCATGCTGAAAGCCGGCTAGATACCGGATGTACATATTTAAATTATTGCATCCGGATATAGTGAAAAAAGCTTATTGACCGAGCGAAGCGAAGGTCTTTGAGTCTACTTGAGTGAATTTGCACTTGTCCGTCCGTCCGTCTGTCCGTCCGTCTGTCAGAGCCTTATAACTTCTGAATTACTGAACGTACTTCAAATTTAGATATAATATGGAAACTGATGGCCTCCAGTCGAAAATGGCTTAAAAAATTAAAAAAATCTTTATTTCAGGTGGGTTCTCATAGAAGCGAATGCGAAGTAAAATATTTTTTATAGCGTTACATAGGGTTGCGGTATATCGTTTTAAAGATAATTTGGAACAGAGTACAAAAGTTTTTTTTCCTTAAAATTGACGAAATAAAGTGGAGATTATATTTGACATCAGAAGTCATAATCGCTTGAAAGGCCGGGCTTAAAACTTTATTATTAATAGTGTTATATCATGAACTTGAACAACAAATGCTTAAATTAGATAAATATAACGGCACCCCTCTCGCCGAGCGTCTAATAAAGGCAATCACACACTAACTCAGAACAGAACACCATTCTCAGCAATCACCTTCTTTCAATAATAATAACTACTCATAAAGGAGGTACATTGCAATCTTTACATAACAAGTATGGAACCCAACATTTCCATGTCTAACTTGACAAACCCGCCTAACTATGCTAGCCTAGGTGCAGCCTGCACCTGCCCTAGCTGCCCTGTCTCCACCCTTGAAGACCCTAGCAAATCTCCTTTCTAACTTGCTCTTGGCCCATCACTAGGCAACGAAGTACTATCACAGTAACACCGAATATACATTGGCACGAACTCACCAAATAACCAATTCAGCAGTAGTCACTCCACAACGACTGATCAATCTTTCGCATCATCACCAATTATACAATCAATCACTTCAGATCCCAAATCCATCGCACCATCACAAAAGCACACGGTCATGACAGCTAACCTAGCATCTATTACGTAATCTCCTAACCAGCGACTCTCCGACAGTTGCATAATCACTCTATACCAACATTTTATCACAATTAAATCACTAATCCTATAATAATCCTCAATCCAACCAAATAATGATAAAACCGCTGCAACCTAAAACGAATCGAACAAGGCACTGATTTAAAGAGGCAGTTGTAAATAGCAGTTTTGGTAAGTTAAAAATTATAAATGGTACGTTTAATAACTAGTTCAGCAGTTAAAACTAAGCAGTAAAGTAAACAAAAATGAGTAATAAAAAATAATGAAATGGATCAGTGAATAAATATTTGAGCAGGAAAATAATTAAAAGGGTGGTAAAAATTATTAAACGAGCGGTTACGTGTGGGCAGTAATAAATCGGAATTTGTCGGTAAGAAATCTCATTCTAAGCAATTCTGTAAACAATGAGGTGGTAAAATCGACGATCACTGAGATAATTTCTAAATTGAGACATCTTTGGTAATTTGAGAATTAACTTAGGTATTGACGAAATAGAACCTGAGTGTTCATGTCAAACCCCAACCCCCAACCTAACTTTAGATTTTGGCAAATATAGTTCTTGTTAGGCTAGATCGCGTTCGTATTATAGCTATATTCCTAGTAAGATAGCTTATTACGAAAACAAATGCAAAAATTCAAAACGCGAGCTCACGCGAGACGATTACCAACCCTGTGATAGGTCGCTTCCGCCACCCGCGCTAATAAGCTCCGCCCAACTAACGAACATTTACCTCTCTTTTCAATGAATTTGAGTTCGGGTGTCACCGCTCGCTATGATCTGCCGAACTATTTATCGCACCGCTCATTCCATCATTTTTACCGCTCATTCAGTTATTGGACTGCTCAATTATTTTTAGAATTGACATTGTATGATAAAATAACCGACTAATTCCTTTTTTTATTACTGTCCATGTTTTACTGTCGCAATAATAATTAATCAACCGCCATTAAATTTAATAACTGCTCAATTTTTGAACTGATCAAATATAATATTAAAATTCTTGTTTATTATTATTTATTAATATTAATTAGATTTGCAGAAATACTGGCAAAGTTAGCTTGTTTGACTGTACAAAAAGAACAACTGCTGAGTTCCTTGCCGGCTCTTCTCAGCAGAATCTGCTTTCCGAACCGGTGGTAGAGTCACTACAAATCATTATATTATAAATATAAAGAAAAAATTTTAACGTATAAAATGTGTTTTACTGTCGCAATAATTAATCAACCGCCATTAAATTTAATAACTGCTCAATTTTTGAACTGATCATAATAGCATCTCGAATATTTAAATAACAGCTCAAAAAATTAGTTCCCATCAACAACTAGTCTCTATGTACAATGACATTCCCCCCCCCCCCCCCCCTCCCGCACCCCTCTATATATTCTACTACTTTATCGTATAGCTTCTATAGACATAGGTGTCTGTATATGTGTTCTGTGGTCTGTTCTAAAACCATAGACCAATAGTTATACAGACGAACACTTACGAATTTGGCTATCTTCAAATAGACATGAGCAAAATGTATCACTAAAAAGAAAAGATTGATATGTATCTTTCTATCACTGGGATATGTATCACTCTTTTATATCTTTATCACTTTATGTATCAGTAGTCATGCGCACGACACGCAGCGCATTGCACTGCACTGCTTACCCACTCAGCGTTGCTCGCTTCAGTAGTCAAACTAGTCAAAATCAGTAAGAGCGAAAGATAAGTACCTACCTAATTACCTATAGCTGTTTGCACTTTGCTAGGTCGTTAGATTAGCCATTACATTAGGTATCTTTCTGATTTATTGGGCTGCTGTTTAGAATAGAATAGAATAGAAATGTTTTTTATTCAAATAAACTTTTTTACAAGTGCTTTTGAATCGTCGATGAGTCTACCACTGGTTCGGAATGCCGTTCCTGCCGAGAAGAACCAGCAAGAAACTCGGCAGTTGCTCTTTTCAAACTAGGTTTCTTTCTAGGTATCTATTTGTTATGTATGATTGATACTATTCACGTACCGCTTATCGAATTTAAGCCCTACTCCCTAGTAATAGAGTTATCAATTTACCTTTTTGTGCCGACGTATGTCAATTTATAATGGTCGTACAATACACTATCTCCGTCTTACGAAAGCGCGACAAACCATTCTATTATAAATAGGGAGGTGCAAAGAGACGTCTGGACTTTCGGAATCGGATATCTCCGACCTACCGAGGTATATCATTTTTGTTTACGAGCGCGCTAGGCGGTTGCCGGTTGCGTGCGACACAGATAGAAAAAGACTCCGTGAGTGAGACCGTGTGCGAATGAGTTGATAAAGATACACTGATACAGTCGGATGTGAACGGATATAAAGAGTGATTGATGGAAACGGAATGATATATATCTTTTGTATCTATCACTCCTGAGTTACCCATCTTTATCTTCAAAAAAACAAAAATACATTTGCGAAGCCGAATTCACTTTTCATTTTTTCCTATGCAAAGTAATAGGTTCCTACAATTGTTTTGAAGGAATAGACTTTAATTAAAACGAAGAACTTTCTGCTAATAGTTTTACAAGGTATCGTTTCACCTGGAACCAAGGTAAATCAAATTTTAAAGAAGGACAGTTTCTGCTCAAGAGATAATAGGCACAGAACACTGCAGAGTGCAGAACACTATTACTTTTACTCCTCGGTAATAGGTATCAAATTACACGTGAAGCAACGTGAGTCGTGAAGTTTATATTATTATACTCTTTGTGAAGTTTACTAGGTCATAGCCGGTAATAGATCATTATATCATTTCATTATTAAGTATTTATTTATGTGGGACTGCTACTTGAAAGTTGAAACTAGTCCTTAGATATGTCTTGTGTATTTCTTGATAACCTCTAAAGTAAGTGAAATACCACTGTATTGTAGTACTATTTTGTAAATATGTAAAACTCTAAAGAACACATAGGTACCTAATTGGATACCTATCAACTGGCGTTTTATAATAAATATTTATTTGTGGTTGGAAGTAGTTATCAAAATATATTATGCTGATACAGTGAGAGGTGAACCTTAGGATTGTAAAGAAATTATTTAAACACACAGTAGTGTCTCAATATATTTATAATAACAATTTTTCTGAGACAAGACATTTTAAGTCACAAAAAAGGGTGATTTACATGATCGGTAAATGGGATGCCTTAACATGGGTAGCCTAAGTATGTCAAACTCTCTATTTCTGGTGGTTGTTACATTCCCTCAAATATGGTCAAGCGAAGCAACAGCTGGATCATGCATCATGCTCATGAACGGGTGCCACCGGCAGGAATGGTATACACAGCATACATAGCATAGTTAAAAAGAGCAACTGCCAAGCTTCTTGCTGGTTCTTCTCGGCTGGAAGGGCATTCTGAACCAGTGGTAGACTTACTAACAATTCAATAGCACTTGTAAAAGTTTATTTCAATAAAAAATAATTCTATTCTATACACACACACTGCCTCGTTGGTCTTCTTGTTCTACTGCAGATGATGAGGTCCCGGGTTGGGTCATTAAAAAAATGTACTTAATGGGTTTTCTGCCATAGACATTCTCAGTACTAGCTTGAAGTTAGGAAGTTGGTGGTGTGTCACCACTCACCCCCTTTCCCCAGAGAGCACATAAACCGTTGGTCCTGCGCGCATCTTTCTCCGGCTGTGTTGAATTTCCATACCATAGTCCATAGGATAGTGTACCAATGAGGGTGAGGGAATAGAGTGCACCTGTGTTTGCGCACACACTTGTGCACTATAATATCTCCCGCATAGATGGCTGATCTCTGAGGAGGTTGGCCGCCCTGATCATATTTGATTGGGAGGACATTATTATTTAACAAGAAATATCTTTTTTTGCAGAAAAATGCCACTAAACACTAAGCTATTAGTGCCCCTGGCGTTAGGTTTCTCTCTGGTGACTGTCACAGCGTTTGTGGTGTACTATGTATTCAAGCGGGAGGAAGAGGCCAGTGATAAACCTGTCAGATCTACAAAGGTTAACATTATAGAGGTGCAGGTGCCAAAGAGTATTGTACCAGCTCTTATAGGTGAGTTTAACTCCGACCATTTATTTGCCAAATAATTCATAGGATTACACCATAAAAAGCTTGAGATTTGAACAAAACTTCACAAATGTTTATAATGTATTTCCAATACGCTGAAAAAATTGAAAAGCTGTAACTTTTCATTGAGTGAAACTAACTAGACACTTAAAATTTTCACAAGAATAAGAGGTCATTGACCTTTTTAATAAATTTTAAATTAGTACCTCAAGCCCTTTCTGTGAAGAAGGGCTTTGCTACACAACAAAGTATAATTAGTATGATACTAAACTATTGGTTATAATAATTAAGAACTAGTTGTTAAGAGTCATATACTGCAGAAAAATCAGTCTTTAAAGTGTACCAGCAAGACTAGCCAACTATGCAGGAGATATTATAGTACTTAAGTTAATACACAATCATATGGAAAAGAATAGTTAGGAAATAAATTAAAATTATATGTACTCCTAAACAAAAGAGTTTTGTTTTCAAGGTGATAGGATAATTTAACAAAATAAATATTAATAGGTATGTGCCCTTCCAAGGTAGTTCATAGTTCAATCAGCAAGTATTCAGTAGTTGTAGCCTTTATTCTTTTCATATATTTTTTTTAATAATTATAAACGGGTGTCCCCCTTTCATAAAAAGGGCTTTTGGCATGCTTTCACTGTGAGAGTTCGGTAATATTTTGTTTAGTTTTGTTTAGTTATGTTTGTACTGCTACAATATCTACTTTTGCATTCATTTTGAGTTTTATTCTAATTAATATCTTTCAGTTTTGTAATCTACTTTTGCCAGATTGGCCATATAATATGCACCATCTTCATTTTTTCATATTGTCAGAAAAATTATGAAGTGACAGACAGCAACACTTAAGTGCAAAATGAGATCACACCTCCGAATTATCTTTTTTTCAAGGTCTGCTAATATCAACTTTAGCTGTCAAAGTATGTAATTCCATAGCCTACCTACCATTTTGAAAGTCAACATAATTTGACCTTGTATATGCAACATTGATGAGAATTCAAATATGCATACTTATTAGTATAGTATTGTTATGGTAGCAGCAATAGTGTATTTAGTATTTACAGTCTCATTATTACTGAAGGTTTTCTAAGAATAGGCTAATGTTGTCTCTGGCATCACTGCATCCTAAAAGATCCTATTGTGATCCATTAATCCATGTTCAACTTTACTATACTAATATTTTAAATGCAAGTGTGTTTGTTTGTTGGTTTGTCCTTCAATCTCGCCACAACAGAGTAACAGGTTGACTTGATTTTTTGCATGAGCATGGTTGAGCATGGTTGGAGAGTGACATATAGGCTACTTTTTATCCCGGAAAATTAAGGAGTTCCCGCAGGATTTTTAAATGCTAAATCCACGCGAACGAAGTCGCGAGCATCAGCTAGTGACTCATAATCTAGGCCTACACAGAACTTTCAAGGTGTATCAGTTAGTATTATTTTTTTTATTTGGTAGCCCTTGACTGTAAGCTAACCTGACGATAAGTGACGATGCAATCTAAGAAGGTGGTCTAACTTGGAAGGGGATAACCATAGATTTAGGATTGGCAGTTCTTTTCGCGCCTACTAGATACCGTCGGTGTACTAGTAAATTGCGGCAATTCATAGTACGCCTGAACTGACGTACCCACATAGTCTCGTAGCAACTAGCAACAAATGTTTGACATTTTCAAACTAACTATGATATTACATTGCCGCACTTAAGGAGCTATTGCTTGTAGGAAGGGTGGTATCTACGTAGCGACTAAGCTACCAATCCTAAATCTGTGGGGGATAAAATGAATAAATGGGGATAACACAGATTTTAACAGCAAAAACAAAAATAACATTGATTGTATTGTATTCCTTTCATTTATTATCCTATTTTTTTAACAGACTTCAAAAAAGGAAGAGGTTATCAATTCGCTGGAATCTTTTAATGTATGTTCACCGATTACTCGAAGAAGCCTGCACTGATTTAAAAATATTTTTTGTTTGAAAGGGTTTTGTTACTTCCCAGGTGGTCCCATATAAATTTTATCGAAATCGGTCGAGTGGTTTTTTAAAAAATCAACATTAATTTATACACTTTGCAGTGGCGCGGGTGTTTGGAAGTCGGTTTTTTAAAAAGATTTTTTTTATATTAAATTAAAGGTAGAAGCGGTTCAAACATAAAGAAGATAGAGGAGAAATCGGGCGCCATGGTCCACTTCAAGAAGTTTAGCGAGGAGGATTACGACGTGTGCATTATCCGCGGCCGCTCGAACGCCGCGCAGATCGCCGAGACGTTGGTGCATGACTTCATCAAGCAACAGCCGGTCATTGTGGAAGATCGCCTGGCGGTGCCGGGATGGGCTTGCGGCAGAATTATAGGTGGGCGATGGAGAGAGCTATGCTCAGAGTGTTCCTGCGAGATGAAATCTCGCACTCTTTAAACATTTCTGTGGTGGTGTCGTGTGATGCGGGTTGTTACGTGCCCTCAAATATGGTTGAGCGAAGCAATGGATGGGTCGACGAAGCATGCTCGTGAACGGGTGCCACCGGCGGGAATGAGGCTACTTTATATCTGCCCATCTTAAGATAGAAGTTAGTCGGTATGCATTTTTGGAACTTCCCTCATTGTGGAAACTGGAAACACTGCATATATAGCATAGTATTTACTGTATTGTAAATTTGCTTTGAAAAGAACAACCGCCGAGTTTCTTGCTGGTTCTTCTCGGCAGGAAGGGCAATCCGAACCAGTGGTAGAGCCAGACGATTCAAAAGCACTTGTAAAAAGTTTATATGAACAGAAATTAGGAGATCCGTAGGGGAACCAAAGTCACCGACATAGACCGGCGAGTCGCGAAACTGAAGTGGAAATGGGCGGAGCACATAGTTCGAAAAGCTGATTGATGGTCGTTAGGTTCCGAAGGTGCTGGAGTGGCGACCCCGCACCTGGAAGCGCGGTGTTGGCAGACCCCCCAAACAAACGGGTCGCAGGGAGCCGGAGGATTGAGGAGGCGCCAGACCGAGGCCTGTGGAAGTCCATGCAAGAGACCTTTGTCCAGCAGTAGATGTCTATCGATTGACCAAGAAGAAGAGAAGAACTACTAGGGGTTCGCCCCGAACTAAGACCTCGCGTCTTATAAGTTCATAGATGTACCTACCTTCAGTCAGTTTATTTTATATTTAAACAGCGCCATCAATTATCGAATTTGGAACTAAATATTTGTAGACTGATGCTTATTAAAAATGAAATAATTTCGTTTCTTTATAATATTTTATCTAATTTTAGTATTTGTTGTTCAACTATACAGGATATAACTGAAATTATACTCACGTTACAGCTTTTAAAGTAGGTATAGCTGTTTTTGAAATAGAGCCTCGACACCAATCTCCACTTTGAAAGCCCCCATTTCGTCAATTTTTCAGGGCAAAATTAAAAAATTAATGTTTTTATAACTCGACGATGAACAGTGTTCATCGTGGCCGTGTGGTCTTTGGTAAACAAACAGTTAAAGAAAGATACGAAATGTTTATAAGGGGCCATCTATAAATTACGTCACACGTTAAGGGGGAGGGAGGGGGTCGACGAAGTGTGACATTGTGTAACAAGGGGGTGGGAGGGGTCCTTAATTTCGTGACGTCACATTTCAATATCTATTATAATCCAAGTGTTAAAACAAGAACGTTAAAATTATTACTTTACGAAAACCTCAAAAACATATTCAACTAGGTAATTTATATTATGTGTAAATACGTTAAAATTATTGCTTTACGAAAACCTCAAAAACATATTCAACTAGGTAATTTATATTATGTGTAAATATAGAGATACCAATTGTTTTGTCGACCACTCGCTCTACTAGGGTTACGCGCCGACCGCCTAGGCGTCCTTTGATAAATGCCGCCAAACGCATTGCACCTAGCAGTGATTTCTTTCTAAAGCAAAATATGTGACGTCACACTAGGGAGGGGGGGAGTCTCACAAATGTGACCAGTTGTGATAAGGACGGGGGGAGGGGCAAAAAAATCATGAAATTCGTGTGACGTAATTTATGGATGACCCCTAATAGGGTATTTGACTATATTAAAAATATCGTTTCGTCTGGTGTCATCCTAAAAGATTATTATCTAAAAACATTATTCTATACGACAAAACTAAAAATAAAGCTTTATTTAATTAGAAAACATTAATTAAAATTGCTATAATTCTGGCCATGTTCACGAGATCGAAAACGTTCTTGAATCTCGAATGACGTCACAGTTCACGCCACCTTTGGGCTTTGGAATTGTCATTGAACTGTGTGTGAACTGTGACGTCATGTAAACAAATGGAACGTTTCCGCGGCAGTTAATTTTTTTGAATTTATTTCTCGATTTATATGAAAAATACTGAAAATTATGCCGAAAAATACGTTTTGTTAGCTTCAGCATAGCATTATTAACAACTAGCTGATGCGCACGACTTCGTCTGCGTTGATTTAGTTCATAACATCCCGCGAGAAATCTTTGTCACCCTCCAGGTTCTCAACTATACCTATCCAATAAATCACGTCAATCCGTAGCTTTGTAGCAGGAAACATTTGATCGTCTTGCTCGCGGCATTGTTAATGATGATTCAAAGAGAAAACATATTAGTGATGATATTATCAATTACGTTTAGCTATCATTTTTATAATTGTCAGATTTTTTACCATACTTAACCAAAGACAAAATTACGTTTAGCTGTCATTTACGTTTTGTTATTCCACTGTCATTTGCGTTTTGTTATTCCATGTCAGATGCGTTTTGTTATACCACGTTTTATAGTGACTTGACGGAAACGCGGTCGAACGGGATAAAAGGTATCCTATGTCCGTCTCCTGGTTCTCCACCAATTTTCAGCCAAATCGGTTCATCCGTTCTTGAGTTATAAATAGTGTAACTAACACCACTTTCTTTTATATATATAGATTTAATAATATGATTTTCTAAAAGTAGTCAAATACCCTATTGCAGGAACGGGTGGTGAGAACATCAACGAGATCAGCCACCGCAGCGGCGCGCGCGTCAAGCTCGAGGGCGACAGGGGGAGCGACCTGAGCGCCCAGCGGCAGATCACCTTCCGCGGCACCGTAGACCAGATCAAGACGGCTAAGCAACTTGTTGAGGAGTGTGTAAGTTAACCTATTTACTTGAGTAGGTAAGGTTTTTGACGACCTCCCTGGCTGAGTGGTGAGCGCTGTTGCCTTATAACTGGGAGGTCTCGGGTTCGATTCCCGGCGGGGTCAATTTGGGAATTTATAATTTCTGAATTGTCTCTGGTCTGGTCTGGTGGTAGGCTTTGGCCGCGGCTAGTTACCACCCTACCGTCAAAGACCTGCCGCCAAGCGATTTAGCGTTCCGGCACGATGGCGTGTAGAAACCAATTAGGGGTATGGGTTGAATGTTCACTGCCATACCCCTTACAAGTTAGCCCGCTACCATCTTAGACTGCATCGTCACTTACCATCAGGTGAGATGGCAGTCAAGGACTAGCTTGTCATCGAATAAATAAAAATAAAAAGGTAATCAAAGGTGATTGCGATTCGTCATACTGTTGCGACTCATTATACGCGTGCGTGCGTGCCTCATACACACACACGCACGCACGCATGTACGCACGCACGCACACACGCACGCACGTTCGCACGCACACACGCACGCACGTACGCACGCACACACACAGAGCTGGTGTCGACCCTCATATGCCGTATAATATTTTGATTTTGCCAGTGTTATGGCTAACACGCCCGCGTTTGCACCTGTAACTTTTACTCACGTAAGACCCGCTTGCAGAGAAGCCGGGTTAGTTTGACAGAAGCTTTATACGAAATCTGTCAAAGCAGCGGCTAACTTTGGGTTAAAAAAGATAACCCGGCGTTTCTGCAAGCGGGCATTAGTAGTATTACGACAAATTTGCTTCTATAAACGCTCTTGTAAGCAGTTTCGCGTAATTTCTTACAACTTCCGTAAGTTGAAAATTACAAATGTAAACGTGAACTTATAGCTGTTCTAACAATACTAATTGATTTATTAGCACTTAGCACATGTAATGTGCTAGCAACAGCTAGCTAGGTTAGCAATGATAGCCTAGTGGTTAGGACTGTGGTGTCCTAGGATTCGGAGGGTCGTAGGTTCGATCCCGGGTACGACTTTTCGGTTCAAGTGTGTTTAAGCAATAAAATATCACTTGCTTCAACGGTGAAGGAAAACATCGTGAGGAAACCTGCACATCTGAGAGTTCTTCATAATGTTCTCGAAGGTGTGTGAAGTCGCCAATTCGCATTGGGCCAGCGTGGTGGACTATGGCCTATAACCCTTCTCTGAGAGGAGACCTGCGCTCAGTAGTGAGCCGTTGATGTGATGGGTTGCTGATTTTTTTTTTATTCCATGATAAGCTAGTCCTTGACTGCGATCTCACCTGATGGTAAGTGACGATGCAGTCTAAGATGGTAGCGGGCTAACTTGGAAGGGGTATGGCAGTGAATATTCAACCCATGCCCCTTAAGAGCGCGTGTAACCCCAAAAAAAATCAGATTTCGCGATGAGATAAAACATAGCCACAACCTCATGTGAGGCGCGACAGAAGAAAGCGTTTTGCGCGGAATAGGAGTGTAGTAAGCGCCAAATACTTTGTAACTCGTAAAATATTCATTTTCTTTTCAATTCACTAGGCTACTCTCTTGATAATATCAAGCGGAATTTAATGTAAAAATTTTGGCTCTGTAATATGCAACACATTGAAAATAAATGAATATTGGTTAAAAATTAGACCTAACTTCGCGATTTTTTATTATCGAACAAATTTCATCATTTTATGTTTTTGCCCAAGCACGTCCCTTGGCAGTATGATGTAATTCTTGCGTGTTTTTTTTCGGATAGTTGAAACTTGATTTACTACTGTAAAAATCAAATCTGTTTACTGTTAACGAGCGCACACCCACCCTTAAATAGTTTCTGCACGCCATCGTGCCGGAACGCTAAATCGCTTGGCGGCACGTCTTTGACGGTAGGGTGGTACTAGCCACGGTCAAAGCCTTCCACCAGACCAGACCAGAGACAATTCAGAAATTATAAATTCCCAAATTGACCCCGCCGGGAACCGAACCCGAGACCTCCCAGTTATAAGACAACAGTGCTCACCACTGAACCAGGGAGGTCGTCAAAACGGTGATGATGATGCTGATGACATTTAATGTTTGTATTTATCGCACAAAGGTGGAACAGGAGCGCTGCCGTCGCGAAATAGAGCAAGCGAAGCGAAGTCCACGCGTGGCCATCCCCGCGCCGCCCGCCAGCGCGCCGCCCGCCGAGTTGCCAGGTGACAAACACGAGCTTGCGCGGCCAAGGCGTGGTAAGATAACCGCATGCGATTGATACCCCTCCACCCACCCCCCCTCCCCTCCCCTTTCTTCTTCTCTGGTCAAGTGGTAAACGCTGATGTCTTATAAGTGGGAAGTCTCGGGTTCGATTCCCGGAGGATTCAAAATTAGGCCAACAAGTGTAATAGGCGTATGCCTATTTAATTAGTAATGGAGTTGATAAAAATTCAAAAAAAATCAAAATTATTTATTTCACGTTGGCCAACCTGTGGCTTGTGATCCGTAAGTGATGACTTACGGAGTTGAGACATGGTCGCTAACTAAGGGCCTCATAAGCAGGCTCAGGATCGCTCAGCGGGCGATGGAGAGAGCTATGCTCGGAGTGTCCCTGCGGGATCGAATCAGGAATGAGGGGATCCGTAGGAGAACCAAAGTCACCGACATAGCTCAGCGAGTCGCGAAACTGAATGGAAATGGGCGGGGCACATAGTTCGAAGAGCTGACGGTCGTTGGGGTCCCAAGGTGCTGGAGTTTTCGACCCCGCACCGGGAAGCGCAGTGTTGGCAGACCCTCCACCAGATGGACCGACGACATCAAACGAGTCGCAGGGAGCCGCTGGATCCAGGCGGCGCAAGACCGAGGCCTGTGGAAGTCCATGCTAGAGACCTTTGTCCAGCAGTGGACGTCTATCGGTTGATGAAGAAGAAGAAGAACCTGTGGCTCTTATGACACGACATGACTACCACCGGTTCGGAAAGCGGATTCTGCTGAGAAGAGCCGGCAAGAAACTCAGCAGTTGCTCTTTTCAAAATAATCATTTTACAATATTATTATGAAGCTATTACATTGTGTAAGCAGTGATAGCCTAGTGGTTAGGACGGTGGTCTTCTATTCGGGGGGTCGCAGGTTCGATCCCGGGTACGCACCTCTGACTTTTCGGAGTCAAGTGCGTTTAAGCAATTAAATATCACTTGCTTCAACGGTGAAGGAAAACATCGTGAGGAAACCTACACATCTGTGAGTTCTTCATAATGTTCTCGAAGATGTGTGAAGTCCACCAATTCCAGCTTGGTGGACTATGGCCTAGAACCCTTCTCTGAAAGGAGACCTGCGCTCAGTAGTGACCCGTTGATGGGTTGTTAATGATGATGATTACATTGTAATAAGTTTTTTATACTATCTTGTGGGCAGCTGGATGCCAAGCCGATTTAACGCATGCAACTTTGTTAGAATAAAGTATAATATTTCCCCAATGAGGGGAAGTTCCAAAAATAAAAAAAAATGATGTGTGAAGTCTCTCAATTTGCATTGGGCCAGCGTGGCGGACTATGGCCCATAGTCCTCTGAGAGGAGACCTGCACTCAGTAGTAATCCGTTGATGGGTTGGTAATGCACTAAGTCCTCAGCTTTGCTTTGAGTGTGTGATCACTTATATACCAGTGATAGTGAGAGATACTAGCTTGCGGCGTTACATCTCGCGCATGGTTTGAAGCGTGTTTTTTTTGTTTGAGGTGTTGGCTAACGGATTTTTGTTTCACAATAAAATTGCACATTTCTTATTTATTTACTAGCTGATGCCAGCGACTTCGTCCGCGTGGATTTAGTTTTTAAAATCCCTCGGGAACACTGATTTTCCGGGATATAAGTACCGTAGCCTTAGATGTCACTCTCCAGGTCCTCGACAACTATACCCATGCAAAAAATCACGTCCATCCGTGGCCCTGTTGCGGCGTGATTGAAGGACAACCCAACAAACAAACACACTTTCGCATTTATAACATTAGTATGATTAGAATTTATTTATTGAAAAGGTACACAAAACAGGTACATTATAACCGCAAATTAAAATTACAAACGCTCATTTGCTCCTGCAAGAATGTTATAACGGAAAAGTGATAAGTAGTGTGTAAGTAGTAGTATATAGTAGTATAGTCTGTTTTTTTTTTAACAAAGGAGTACCGGAAATTTTGACTGCGTTGCTATTTGTCCACGTAATCAGCATAGAGTCCCAGCCCCCACCCCTAAAATGACCCATTTCACTCTGTCAATATCGGAAATGTGCGAGAGACATACTCAGTACCCCACCCATAACAATGATCCATCTCACTCTGTCAATAAATTCAAATTCAAAATTATCGGAAATGTGCGAGAGACATACTCAGTACCCCACCCATAACAATGATCCATCTCACTCTGTCAATATATTCAAATTCAAAATTATTTCACGTAGGCCAACCTGTGGCTCTTATGACAAGTCATGACTCTACCACCGGTTCGGAAAGCGGATTCTGCTGGGAAGAGCCGGCAAGAAACTCAGCAGTTGCTCTTTGCAAAATAATCATTTTACAATATTATTATGAAACTATTACATTGTAATAAGTTTTTTATACTATCTTGTGGGCAGCTGGGTGCCAAGCCGATTTAACCTATGCAACTTTGTTACTACTCAGTCTTCTTCTCAATCGGTCACTCTTGTCAGAGTGGTTGTGGCTGCTGGGATGATGTGACATTAGTTGATAGTCGTCAGTCCTTGATTGTTTTTGGATCGCACCGCCTCCCGTGCGATGCTCCTCCACTTGCGACGGTCAGTTGCATTGCGGGAGCACTCCACCACAGTTGATCAAAGCGGTGACCCGGACAACTGTGGTGGAGTACTACTCAGTACTCGTTTGTTAAAAAAATAGACTACACTACAGTACGTTTTCTTTTATGTAATTTTTTTTTTTATATTTAATTATTGGTAACACGATAAGGCCTGTGTCCCCGCAGAAGCGACGAGCGCGTCGATCGAGGTGTACGTGTCAGCGGTGTCGACGCCGTCGCGCTTCTGGGTGCAGTTCGTGGGTCCGCAGGTGGCGCAGCTGGACGAGCTGGTCGCGCACATGACCGACTACTACGGCAACAAGGACAACCGCGCCAACCACACCGTGAGTGCGCGACAGTGTTGCCAGTTCGCACATTCACAACTGTTGCAAGTTCGCACATTCACAACAGTGTTGCCAGTTCGCACATTCACAACAGTGTTGCCAGTTCGCACATTCACAACAGTGTTGCCAGTTCGCACATATACAACAGTGTTGCCAGTTCGCAGATTCTCAACAGTGTTGCCAGTTCACACATTCACAACAGTGTTGCTAGTTTAAATACTTTGGGTGTTTCTTCACTGCACGGCGCGTCTCCGGCTCACTTACACGACACCGACTTTCTTTCTTTCTTCTAGCTGGACTGGTTTCCACACGTAAACCTTAATGATCTGTTGTGTGTGATGAACGAGTGGTGTTGTCACTTTAGCCATCCCAGCAGGCTCTCTCGCGAAGAGAGAGAGATATTGTCGATGTAGACTGATTTCTCTTTTACTCTTTTAAACTTCAATATTGGAGAAAATAACGTCGCCACTGATCACACCACTCGTACCCACACATGGAAGTTTTGCATGCGTACTCACACATGCATAGCGATGCCTTAACGACACCAGTGGGAGCTTTGCTATCAGACATTTCCCGCGCCGGCGCCGACATGTCGGGTCGGGTCATTGAGGCAGCGTGCCATAAAATTCCATAGAATTATGCGTCCACTAATGTTGGTGTCGTGCAGTGCAGTGAAGAAACGCCCAAGCCACTGGAAATGACGACTTTTGCTTTTTAGGCTTTGCCTAGGCTACGCTACATGTAAGAGGAGCATGGGAAAGATTAGTGCGATCAATGAAAACCGCATTAGCTGCCACCCTTACGGGGAATACAACATATTGACTTCAAATATTATTTTCCCAGGAAATATTAAATATCGGCGTGTCATAGTCCTTTATAGTTTAAAATATTGTTTGTAATAAAAAACTCAACCTAGGTAAAAAATATGTCGCTTACTGGTGGCAGAATGTAAATGTGCCTTTACCTAGGCTCAACATAGACATAAAAGAATAAAATGTAATTCCTTGAGCCGGCGCCTGTGGCGCCTCTCGTTCGATCTGCCCGATCCGCCTTCACGCTCGTCCATTTTCTTCTCAATCATTTAGTTCAAGTTCCGATATTGTAAACTATTAATACTTTTATAATAATCTACTAGCTGTACCCGGCATACATTGCAATGTCACGTAAAGTACAAAGAAATTATACTACGGATTTTTTGGGCCAGGAACCCTCGCGGGCGTCCCCAGAACACCCTACCAAAGTTTCATCACAATCTTTCGTAATGCTAAGACAAACATACAAACATTGATTTTATTTATTTAGAATTTAGATGAATCCTAATGGTGTCGCATTATCCGTCAGATCAGGAAGCTGTGCGTGGGGCAGGTGGTGGCGGCCGTGTTCCGGCACGACGGGCGCTGGTACCGCGCGCGCGTCGACGACATACGCCCCAACGAGTTCGACGCCACGCAGCAGGTTATAGCAATAGAATAGTTATAAGGGTGTCAGGAAGCTGTGCGTGGGGTCGAGTGAATCTACCACTGGTTCAGAATGCTGTTCCAACCCA
Organism: Oeneis ivallda; assembly: GCA_029955525.1. Lineage (NCBI taxonomy): Eukaryota > Metazoa > Arthropoda > Insecta > Lepidoptera > Nymphalidae > Oeneis > Oeneis ivallda. The sequence goes on along the minus strand of JARPMR010000019.1, from coordinate 18,790,950 downwards.
GAAGAACCAGCGAGAAACTACAGTTGCGAGTGTTTTTGCTGGTTCGAGAGAAATAGAGAGCATACTTTAGGCAAGTCTAAAATTGACTGTAGATAGAACGTCACGCCCCGGACTTTATTGAGGCGTAGATGAATCATAATGGACCTATTCCGATATCTCTTGCCTATCAAAATTCAGAATTATTTATTTCATGTAGGGCCAACCTGTGGCTCTTGTGCTGTCAGCTGTATGGTAAATGTTCAGCATAGCTGATATATATTCTCTAGGCAGATGTATAGAATTTTATATTTATCATTATTTTGGAGCCCAACGGTTAACAGTGCAGACTGAAAACTAAAACGTTGCAGGTTCGAATCTTACCCGTTGCACTATTGTCGTACCCACTCTTAGCACAAGCTTACCGCCTATTTGAAGGGGATAGGACGATATTAAGCAACTTAAGCTTGGCTGACATTTAAAAAAATGTACTTTTCTTGTAGGTAGCGGACTTGTATTACTTGGACTATGGCGACAGCGAATACGTCGCGACGCACGAACTTTGCGAGCTGCGGGCGGATTTGTTACGACTTCGCTTCCAGGTCAGTTTGTTGAAATAGGGTATTTAACTCCTAGTGAGAAATAATCTAAAAATATGAAAATAAGTTTAGGCAATAATGAATCGGGAAGTGGAAGTTTAGGTTCACAAAATTATATAATCAATTTTATATTTAATTTCAAAGTTTTCACTTTTTTTGTCTATGCTACAAATATGCGAAACGTCAAACAGTACCCGCCATTACACTACGTCATAATGTCAGTAGTCTATATAGTTCATCCGCTGAAATAGTTTGCAGTACAAATACACGGTATTTTAGAAACTATGTGAAAATAAATAAATAAATTATTTAATCATTTAGTACCATAATTTATTTAAATATTTTTAGATTAATGAAAAACACAAAATCAAAATACTGGTAGTATTAGATCTGATTCATCACTTTATATACATATACTATCCTCATAATACAGCACACAAACATTTAGCGTGACACACTAAAGTACACAGTGGGTCACATAAGTCGCGCCGCCTTCGGCATTTACGGTCGCTATGTGTCGGCTTTACAAAGGGCGCCAACCATTTGAGCAAACGAATTTACTGTCCGTACGACGTCATCACATGGCGTCTAGTGTTTACGCGCGGAAATTAAAAGGCAAACTTTAAATACATTTTTTTGGTACTTATCGATTGAATAAAATTTTAGTAAATTTTCTAGTAGTATATTATCACCTTAGAACCAAATTTACCATATATTATAATAGACACTTCAAAAAAGAGTTCAATACCCTATTCAAAAAAATTCAACATTATTTATTTCACGTGGGCCACATGTGGCTCTTATGTCACACCATGACTCTACCACCGGTTTGGAAAGCGGATTCTGCTGAGAAGAGCCGGCAAGTAACTCGGCAGTTGCTCTTTTCAAAATAATCATTTAACAATATTATTATGTAGCTATTTACATTGTAATAAGTTTTTATACTATCTTGTGGGCACTTGGATGCCAAGCCGATCTATCCCATGCAACTTGTTAGAATAAAATAGAATATTTCCACAATTAGGGGAAGTTGCAAAAAAAACTATGACAAACCAGAATATCAATCTGCAAGAGGCTAAATGCAGTGAATGAATATAGGCCCAACCTTGTACTAGCTCGAATTCATTTTGTATTGAATAAATCCTAATAATACTACTAATTATAAATGCGATAAGTTTGTGAGGATGGACGTACAGATGCATGGATGTTTGTTACTCTTTCACGCCACAACGAATGGACCGATTTGGCTGAAATTTGGAATAGTGATAGCTCATACCCAGAATTAACACGTAGGCTACATTTTATCCTGGAAAATCATCTACTAGTAATATTATAAAGGGTTTTTGTTTCGACTGTTCAGGCGATGGAGTGTTTCCTGGCGGGTGTAGTGCCCATCGGTACATCTCACGGGAAGGATGCTGAGGGGAAAACACCGAAATGGTCCTCGCAGGCCATTGAGCGCTTCGAGGAACTTGTGCACGTAAGTAAAAAAAAATGGTATTCCGAAATACTTGCATGAGAAAATTAGGTGGTTGACTGATAAGTCAGCACGCATCAAGCGAGAGCCTTACCTATTGTTATTAGCTACGCCTAGGCACAAAACAGCGGCATTTAAGGGGAGTTTTAAATTTGCGGCAACTAAGTGCTGGAATGACTTACCACCACCGGTAAGATCTCTAAAATCAATTGCTTTATTTAAAAGTAAATTAAAAACTTATCTTTTAGCACAACAAAAATTATCAAGTTAATAAAATAAAAATTAAAAATTATTTTATATTATTATTTATTATTATGAATATCGATAGGTCAAAACTAATCGTTCCAGCATTTATATGCTTCCTGTATTGTATGCCACCTGTTTTTTCATGTTTGTGCTATTGTTTTTTGTTTTGTGTTTTGAGCCATTATTTTATTATACATTTTATTTTTATTGTTTTATTATTTTCAGTTTTTTCTATTTTCTTTTTTTGCATTTAGTTTATTTTATTTTTCTATTCATTTAATTTCTTAATAATTGAACACCTGTATGATGACGTTTCCGTGATTGCACTCACATAAGTCTCCCACTGCAAACCAGCGCTGCAGCTTGCTGCAGCATGATGCTGAGTGGGAGACCTATATTTGGTCCCATACAATTGTTCTCTTAACTTCTTAATTTTGTATAAATGGTGCTGATCAAATAAATAGTTTTTCTTTCTTTCTTTCTAAGTTTGAAGAATAGAATAGAATTTCTTCTACTTCTACTTCACGACTTTCGAATGAATCCCTTTGGGGAATAAAAGGCTTATTTTGTTTTATTGTATTCGTTATAGGTAGCGCGTTGGAAGCCGCTGATATCGAAAACGTGCGCGTACAGGAAATCCGCCGGCTCGCCCAACGAGAGGGAGAAAGAGATACCCGGGATCAAGCTGTATGACGTCACGGATGGTATGTTTCCTTGCAACTCCTCCGTATTGCTGCACGCGGCTAGACAGTGACTTGTTTTACAAGTAATGTAGCTAAAGTTCGGCCGTTCAGAGAATGCGTTCCTGACACGTCGCGATTGAACTGACGACGTAACTTTGTAATGGCGTTGCAGTTACGATAAAAATATTATTGCTGGTTGTTTACCGTTTTAACAATTGATGAGCATTAAAACAACATTATTATATCAATAATCAATTAATGTTATAATTTTGTACCAAACTGAGTGTCAAATAACTTGGTAAACAATATTTTTCTGATAGGTGTCAGGAACGCATTCTCTGAACGGCCGAACTATAGTTCTGAATTGAGTATTTGACTGATATTAAAATAATGTTTTTAAATATTATTAGCTCGCGTGATATTTTAGCTCCCGAGGGATTTTAACAACTAAATACACGCGAACGAAGTCGCGGGCATCAGCTAGTAGGTATTATATAAGCGTCAGAGTGTACGCTGCAAACGACATGACGTTGTTTCTAGTAAGTGGATTGTGTGCATCACCCCTTTGTTTATTTGATTGGATTTTAATACTGGCCGGTATTTTTAAATTATGACACGTAATGATTCTACCACCGGTTCGGAAAGCGGATTCTGCTGAGAAGAGCCGGCAAGAAACTCAGCAGTTGCTCATTTCAAAATAATCATTTTACAATATTATTATGCAGCTATTACATTGTAATAAGTTTTTTATACTATCTTGTGGGCAGCCGGATGGCGAGCAGATTTAACTCATGCAACTATGTTAGGATAGAATAGAATATAATATTTCCACAAAAAGCGTAGGTACTACAATTCAATTCATATCAAGATGGACTGACAGAAATTAGCCCCATACCCGCCGGTGGGACCCGTTCACGAGCATGACGCATGATCCAGCTGTTGCTTCGCTCGATCATGTTTGAGGGAATGTAACAACCCGCACCCCACGACACCACCACAGAAATGTTTAATGAGAACGTGACAAACTTCTCGGCGTGTATTACAGAGGGGACGATAGAAGTGGCGGAGACTCTTATAGCTGAGGGTTTTGCGGAGGCGGAGAGTTCTCCGCGATCCACGCCTCCGCTCACACCGAACACGCCCTTCGGAGACCTCAGCGTTTCAAGGTAAACTTTTCAAGGTTTCAAATTCTTTTGTCGCAAAAAAATAAAACAGCTGTCTGCTAAATTCACATTCATCAAACGCGCGAACTGTCAAACTCGCGAAGTAAAAATAGCTGTTTCTGCGCAATTTTCCTAACTTTTCTTACCGTAAGATATAAGAACCTTCTACAAAGTATTAGAAAACTGTAAAAAAAAAGATGAATTAAATCGGTGAAGTCGTTCTCAAGTTATGGAGTGACCAAGGGAAACAGGGATTCATTTTTATAATATCAATGTGAAAGTTTGGATGTTTGTTACTTCTTCACACCACAACTACCGTGAACCGTTTTGGCTGAATTTGGGATAGCTTTGTAATTTTTGTACCCAGAATAACACATAGCCTACACTTTGTACTGGAAAATTAAAGAATTCCAGCGGGAATCAAAAAAACTTTACCTAATCCATGCTTACGAAACGGCGGGCATCTTCCCTTAATCCATGCGGACGAAGTGGCGGGCATCTTCCCTTAATCCATGCGGACGAAGGGGCAGGCATCTTCCCTTAATCCATGCGGACGAAGTGGCGGGCATCTTTCCTTAATCCATGCGGACGAAGTGGCGGGCATCTTCCCTTAATCCATGCGGACGAAGTGGCGGGCATCTTCCCTTAATCCATGCGGACGAAGGGGCGGGCATCTTCCTTTAATCCATGCGGACGAAGTGGCGGGCATCTTTCCTTAATCCATGCGGACGAAGTGGCGGGCATCTTTCCTTAATCCATGCGGACGAAGTGGCGGGCATCTTCCCTTAAGAGGCCAGCGGAAAATGAATTGCCCATACAAACGTAATACCCAAAATAATTTGTAATTGGAGAATATTTCAATCATATTATGCGATTATTTGGATTCAAATTGTATTTATCTAGGTACCTGGATATATATGTTTTCAAAATAGTTTACTAAAATGAAATGTAAACGAATTGCGTTTTGCATATTTTTACGACGTAAATGGCATGTTTTCTTCTTATTTGTTTCATAATAAAACCAACGATATCTTAGCTAATAATTGATCAGGAACATAGCTTATATTGTCAAGTTACAAAATAACAACACAAAGTGAAAAACACAACAAATTTTCATTCATCATTTTTTGGTATTTACGGAAAAAGACCAAATTCAGACGCTAAATATTGCTGTCGCACCAAGCATGGAGCCGATGTGAATAGATAAATAGAGATAGCAATATACCGGCCGATTTTTGCACGCGCCTTGAATTGGAGTTGCGAACGATGTTCGCCGTACTCTTAATCCATGCGGACGAAGTGGCGGGCATCTTTCCTTAATCCATGCGGACGAAGGGGCGGGCATCTTCCCTTAATTCATGCGGACGAAGTGGCGGGCATAGTCCCTTAATTCATGCGGACGAAGGGGCGGGCATCTTCTCTTAATCCATGCGGACGAAGTGGCGGGCATCTTCCCTTAATCCATGCGGACGAAGTGGCAGGCATCTTCCCTTAATCCATGCGGACGAAGTGGCGGGTATCTTCCCTTAATCCATGCGGACAAAGTGGCGGGCACCTTCTAGTAAAATTATGTATTTCTTCCCAGGGTTCTGGGCATGGTGGGGCCAGGGAGTGGGCGCGCGACGTCCCTGCCTAAAGACCACAAGGATGAACCCGAGGACCTTGTTAAAGGTAATTTTTCATCACTTTATGGTGTAATAGCTTAAGCCTTAGTAAAAAAAATATGATTTAAAGTCGGAATTTTAATTCGATTCCAGATTTGACAATTTCAGTGTTGCAACGTTATGACAAGTACTAAATAGTGACGTTACGAAATTATTCGATACGGAAATGGTATATTTCCGAATCGATTCCTCTCGTTTATAGTAGTATATCTAAACAACTACTACTTTAATAGAAACTAAGTATATCAGGAAATTAAATATTTCTGAACGGATAATTTAGTTATGACGATTAATTTTATTAAGGATCTGAGAGTTTTCTTTAATAATTGTGTGTGAAATAAATAAAAAAATGTGATCATGAAGGAACATGAGAAATAAAACAAATAGATGTATTATGGTAATATTTTATTTTATAAATCGTCGCCGTCTTCGCTATCGCTATCGCTGTCACTTTCTGTAACATGTATTATAAATGTGTCTGTGATATTGTCAATTAAAATATCTAGCCTACTCATTTTTTCCTCTTCTTTGACAACATGGGATACGCATTTAGACCATTCGGTAACCGTAATTTTTTGAATGCCTTCCTCAAATAAATTTCTCACGTCTGTTAATTTGAAGGTTTTATTATTTTGAGCTACATGCCCCTTTACCTGCGCCCATATCAATTCGATAGGGTTCAGCTCGCAATGGTAAGGGGGCAGTCTTAAAACCGTGATCCCATGTTGTGCTGCCATTTCGTCTACAGCGTACTTACTAAAAGACTCGTTATGTGGAATCAGTTCTAAAAGCGTAGCTTTAACCATATCTGGTTCGTAATGAATATTTTTATTTAAAAGCCAGTCTTGAATGGCAGCTTTTTTCCAGCTCATTTTTGGTGCCGTTTCCAATTTTCGGGAGTGGTAAGGAAAACCAAAACAAATAGATTCACTCAAAGTTCACAAAAAAACTATAAACGTAACAACAAACACAACGTAACAAAACTTTAACAAAAACCCAACAAAATAACAAAATATCGATTCGCAATGAAACAAGATATTCGTGCAGTCAGACTGGGAGAATGAAGCCGAATGACAAGATAAACAAAATGGCGATAGTTGCACGAGCGCGCATGGGATTATGAGTAATTATGTATTTATTTAAATAAAAATCAATAATTTAGTCTTTAATTGGCACACCAATATTATGATTACATAAACATAAATCGCGATTGTTTATCGATTTTTGTGTTCATCACTACACTATTATATGTGGTATCATTATTTTACAAAATGACAGTAGCTAATGTCAAACGTGGAATCGAATTATAATTCCGACTATAGTGCCGATTTCATCAACGTCGAGTGACGTTTATCCGAGGAATAAGTTGGGTGTTCTGACACTTTTCGTATTGAAAATACTGTCAAAATATCAAATTTACGCTGGGATAAGACTTATTTTACGTTGGAGTTTAAAATTTTTAAGTTTAAAAAATTTTTTTTTTCATCAACCATGCAAAATCACGTCGATTCGTAGCTCTTGCGTATATTATAAATTGAAAGTGTGTTTGTTTGTTGGTTTGTCCTTCAATCACGCCGCAAAAGAGCTACGAATCGACGTGATTTTGCATGGGTATAGTTGAGGACCTGGAGAGTGACATAGGCTACTTTTTATCCCGGAAAATCAAAGAGTTCCCAAGGGATTTTAAAAACATGGGCATGTGCTAGTGGTAAATATTGTAGAAAAATCCACAAAAAATATATAATGTAGACCCATATTTTGTCTATCAAACGTTTTTTGTTTAATTAGTTTAGCTGCAATAGTTTTTGAGATAAAAAAAAAGTTCAAAAATACCCGCTTTACCGCCTATTTTGTCAATTATCTCCTAATTAGAACGCAGTGAGATAAGCGGATGAAATTGTGTGTACAGTATGTTTATATCTCATCGATATTATAACGCAAGCTTCTTTTAAAATATCTCTCTAGGGCCACTTCCCCTATATCCTGCCTTTGATATTTTGGCAGATATTCAATACAAAAACTATCAGTACGCCAAATTACTAGGTTAAGCGTCACTCAGCGTTGGTCAAATCGGCTCTGAGTTTAAGCAGTGATTAACTACGATAACATGGCTTGCCCCTCCAAAACTTGAAACGTTTGAAAGTATTTACAAAACGCCAGCAACACTCACAACGCATTGTGCGTGCTGAGACGGCCGTCAAACAAAAATAAATCCAAGGATTTGTTGCTCAACTAGCGGCGTCATTAATTGAAAGTATTTATGAAAGTATTTACAAAGTGCCACCAACACTCAAAACGCATGTGTGCGCTCCGAGACGGCCGTCAAACAGAAATAAATCCAAGTATTTGTTGCTCAACTAGCGGCGTCATTAATTGAAAGTATTTATGAAAGTATTTACAAAGTGCCACCAACACTCAAAACGCATGTGTGCGCTCCGAGACGGCCGTCAAACAGAAATAAATCCAAGTATTTGTTGCTCAACTAGCGGCATCATTAATTGAAATTATTTATGAAAGTATTTACAAAGGGCCACCAAGACACACAACGCATTGTGCGTGCTGAGACGGCCGTCAAACAAAAGTAAATCCAAGGATTTGTTGCTAAACTAGCGGCGTCATTAATTGATAGTATTTATGAAAGTATTTACAAAGTGCCACCAACACTCAAAACGCATGTGTGCGCTCCGAGACGGCCGTCAAATAGAAATAAATCCAAGTATTTGTTGCTCAACTAGCGGCATCATTAATTGAAATTATTTATGAAAGTATTTACAAAGGGCCACCAAGACACACAACGCATTGTGCGTGCTGAGACGGCCGTCAAACAAAAATAAATCCAAGGATTTGTTGCTCAACTAGCGGCGTCATTAATTGAAAGTATTTATGAAAGTATTTACAAAGTGCCACCAACACTCAAAACGCATGTGTGCGCTCCGAGACGGCCGTCAAACAGAAATAAATCCAAGTATTTGTTGCTCAACTAGCGGCGTCATTAATTGAAAGTATTTATGAAAGTATTTACAAAGTGCCACCAACACTCAAAACGCATGTGTGCGCTCCGAGACGGCCGTCAAACAGAAATAAATCCAAGTATTTGTTGCTCAACTAGCGGCATCATTAATTGAAATTATTTATGAAAGTATTTACAAAGGGCCACCAAGACACACAACGCATTGTGCGTGCTGAGACGGCCGTCAAACAAAAGTAAATCCAAGGATTTGTTGCTAAACTAGCGGCGTCATTAATTGATAGTATTTATGAAAGTATTTACAAAGTGCCACCAACACTCAAAACGCATGTGTGCGCTCCGAGACGGCCGTCAAATAGAAATAAATCCAAGTATTTGTTGCTCAACTAGCGGCATCATTAATTGAAATTATTTATGAAAGTATTTACAAAGGGCCACCAAGACACACAACGCATTGTGCGTGCTGAGACGGCCGTCAAACAAAAATAAATCCAAGGATTTGTTGCTCAACTAGCGGCGTCATTAATTGAAAGTATTTATGAAAGTATTTACAAAGTGCCACCAACACTCAAAACGCATGTGTGCGCTCCGAGACGGCCGTCAAACAGAAATAAAGCCAAGTATTTGTTGCTCAATTAGCGGCATCATTAATTGAAATTATTTATGAAAGTATTTACAAAGGGCCACCAAGACACACAACGCATTGTGCGTGCTGAGACGGCCGTCAAACAAAAATAAATCCAAGGATTTGTTGCTAAACTAGCGGCGTTATTAATTGATAGTATTTATGAAAGTATTTACAAAGTGCCACCAACACTCAAAACGCATGTGTTAGCTCCGAGACAGCCGTCAAACAGAAATAAATCCAAGTATTTGTTGCTCAACTAGCGGCATCATTAATTGAAATTATTTATGAAAGTATTTACAAAGGGCCACCAAGACACACAACGCATTGTGCGTGCTGAGACGGCCGTCAAACAAAAATAAATCCAAGGATTTGTTGCTAAACTAGCGGCGTCATTAATTGATAGTATTTATGAAAGTATTTACAAAGTGCCACCAACACACAAAACGCATGTGTGCGCTCCGAGACGGCCGTCAAACAGAAATAAATCCAAGTATTTGTTGCTCAACTAGCGGCGTCATTAATTGAAATTATTTATGAAAGTATTTACAAAGGGCCACCAAGACACACAACGCATTGTGCGTGCTGAGATGGCCGACAAACAAAAATAAATCCAAGGATTTGTTGCTCAACGAGCGGCGTCATTAAGAGTGGGTGTGCGCTCGTTAACAGTAAACAGATTTGATTTTTACAGTAGTAGATCAAGTTTCAACTATCCGAAAAAAAACACGCAAAAATTACATCATACTGCCAAGGGACGTGCTTGGGCAAAAACATAAAATAATGAAATTTGTTCGATAATAAAAAATCGCGAAGTTAGGTCTAATTTTTAACCAATATGCATTTATTTTCAATGTGTTGCATATTACAGAGCCAAAATTTTTACACTAAATTCCGATTGATATTATCAAGAGAGTAGCCTAGTGAATTGAAAAGAAAATGAATATTTTACGAGTTACAAAGTATTTGGCGCTTACTACACTCCTGTTCCGCGCAAAACGCTTTCTTTTGTCGCGCCTCACATGAGGTTACGGCTATGTTTTATTTCATCGCGAAATCTGATTTTTTTTTTGGTGTTATACGCGTTCTTAATTGAAAGTATTTATGAAAGTATTTACAAAGGGCCACCAAGACACACAACGCATTGTGCGTACTGAGACGGCCGTCAAACAAAAATAAATCCAAGGATTTGTTGCTTAACTAGCGGCGTCATTAATAGTTCATTAATTATTATTAGTATGGAGGGGGGCGCCATGTAGTAAATTAATACAATAATGTCCTCCCGACCGAACACGACCAAATCAGCCAATCTCCTTAGAGATTAGAAAGTTATTTGCCCGGGAGATATTATAGTGTACATTTTCAGAATAGCTAGTATTGTTTTTTTGTTAAGAAGAATAATACTTTTCGCATCCCACTCTCTCGCAAATTCTAATATTTTCAATGATTGTAAAAATCTCAGATACTTGTGACAATATGTGGTCTATTATTATCTTCGACTATTTTAGATATAGTTTTATTATAATACACCTAGATTTTGATAAAGAAAATGGCGAAAACTACTATTAACTTTCATCGCTCTTATTCGCAAACAAAAACTAGGTACTATCTGTAGATAATACATGGAACTAGGAATTACGACTACGTCAACAGATGGCACTACACCTCCTACATATCCTTACTAATATTATAAATGCGAAAGTGTGTTTGTTTGTTAGTTTGTCCTTCAATCACGCCGCAACAGGGCTACGGATTGACGTGATTTTTTGCATGGGTATAGTTGAGGACCTGGAGAGTGACATAGGCTACTTTTTATCCCGGAAAATCAAAGAGTTCCCGAGGGATTTTAAAAACTAAATCTACGCGGACGAAGTCGCGGGCATCAGCTAGTATGATAATAAAAATGTTTGATTTGGACAATCATTGAAAATATTAGAACGTGCGAGAGAGAGGGATGCGAAATGTAATAACCCTCTTCAATATACTTCATGTTCACAGACAAAATAAGAAGATCGCTCGGAGCCCTAGAGACTGCAGATAAAATTAAATCGATATCCAACTTCGATCTATCGTACCACGACGATCCTTCGACGCAGCCCGTGAACGGCGCTCAGGACTTCATAGCGACAGAGCGAGAAAACGTTGAGAACGAGACGGAAGACCGACCGAAATCGCCCGTTACGACGAAAATTACCGACGAATCCAAAGCGAACATGAACAGAATCGACTCGCATCATAGTAGTTTAGACGTTCTAGGAAGACAAAACTGAGCTAAATTAGTAGTTTTTTTTTGAATATTTGATGACAAGATGGCCGTTGACAACGTTCTCAACTGATGGTTAGTGACGAAGTGACGATACAGTCTAAGATGGTAGCGGGCTGACTCGGGGTATGGCATAAATTAAATTCATACCCAGTTCAGTAATTTTTTTTTTTTACATATATTAGTTTATAAATGTTAATAGATTTTTTTTATTTTCATTTGAGAACAAATTTCTAGGAGAAGAGAAATTTATGAATGTTATAGTATAATATTTTTTAAATAACGGTATTGTGCGAAATGGTCGAATATTTAGTTTTAGTTCACGTAACTTAGTTTTTGTAAATATTCTGTTGTACTTATTAGTGTACATTTAGTTTGATTTAATATTTAGTTTCTATGTTACAAATGTTATCAATATAGTCAATTATTATAGTTTCCTAAAGTTAAGAACAATATTAGTGATACAGCTATGTTTTAACATCATGCCCCTGAAAAATATAAACTGTTTCTTTCTTTTTTACCAATTCAAAAACAATTTTAGTTAATTAATTTTTACACAAGTTGATAAAATACTTTGCCTTAAATGCGACAATATTTCTAATATTATCTCCTATTATGCCCTAATGCATACTAATTCAAATTAAATTCTACACAACCATGTAGCGCATATTAATGTACCTACTAGGTAAAGGATTAATAAGAAAAAATAGATTGCTAACTCTTTGTATAAATCTAATTACGCTTAGAATGACACTAGATGGCGTTACTAGGATCGTAATTATTCTTTCGTTGAAAGTGACGAGATATCGTATTTTATTGTTCGGGTACGTCATATTTATTTATTTCCAGGATCAAAATACAAAATTTACATAAAATCATACAAACATTTGAATTTTTTTTAAGTGTTCTAAGTTTTCTTCGTAACGTCTGAAAGCTATATAATAACTAGACTAGATTTTTACGCGAGCTTTTCTAATGTATAACATTAGCAATCCACTTTTGTAACTAATCTCTACTACTTAAACTAGTTCCTTTCTCATCATTATCTTATTTATTACTAAGTGAAAATTTACTATGCTATACTGTAAGTACTGTAGCTTAATGTATAGATTAAGTACATGTACCAATTAAGTGTGACTAATAATCCCACCTGACTAATATTCTTCGACGTTTTTAACACTATTGTGTGTAGGTACTAATAGACTTATTTATATCAAACCAGTCGAGCCGTTCTCAAGTATAGTTCTTGCAATTCACGAGGGCGACTGACTTATGGTTGTGTGTGTGTCGTATCTGTATAAGTGTGAGCGAGCGCAATGCTCGCGCCTGCCCTCTCCCACCTAGGCTTTGACAGGCACGCACACTTATGCAATGTGCATGTACACGAAGTAACCACAAAACACTCGCCTTCGTGAATTGCAAAAACTGTAACAATCTTTCATACATTATCTATAAAGATATTTTATGATATTTTAATAATATTACTGATTTTATACCTTCATACATCTGATCTTGTGTTTAGATTTTTTTTCTTTTTATCCGTTTTCATAAATAAAGATGGAAAACTATAAGTGATAGTATGTTGTGAAGGTTTGAAAGGGTATTTATTTATTGCCATTGGGGATTTCAAAGATGTTATGGTTCGCTTAGATTATATCGTAAAGATTTCGGAAGAAATCGCCGAATATGTTCTCAATGTATGAGTTTTTGTGTTATTCATTCGTCTATACACCACGTATAGACGAATATTTCAAAGTAACGACAGTATTATAATTGTTACCGCAAAAAATTTTAAAAGTTCTACCGTCAAAGTGTCGTACGGTTTAAAAAGCACGCGTTGAGTGGTTTTTTTTTGTGGGAAGACCCTTATAACCGAAGAAGAGTCTAATACTAAGTTCTGTAAGTAGAGAATGCTCTGCAGTAATTAAAACGAGACACAAATATGAATAGAATAGAATTATTTTGTATTCGAATAAACTTGTAAGTGCTTTTGAATCGTCGGTGAGTACCACTGGTTCGGAATGCCCTTCCTGCCGAGAAGAACCAGCAAGAAACTCGGCGGTTGCTCTTTTCAAAACAAGTTTACAATACAATAGATACTATGCTATGTATGCAGTGTTTCCACAATGAGAAGTTGCAAAAAAATGCAAATTTACAATTCAATACATCTTCAGACGGGCAGGTAGAAAGTAGCCCCCATTCCCGCCGGTGGCACCCGTTCACAAGCATGACGCATGATCCAGCCGTTGCTTCGCTCAACCATATTTGCTTCATGCATGCATTTTGCTTCATTTGCTTATGTTCAGTGATGTCCATTTGTCTCGTTTTAACTCTGTCCTGACTGAGCAGAATAAGAGTGTAATCTTTAGATCTATAATGGAGGAGGTAATTAATAAGTCTCTGATCTCTAGAACAGTAGATATTTGAATAGTTCTCGCAATTCGCGAGTGTTCGTGCGCGTGGCGTATAAAATTGTTTGCGTGTCGTATCTGTACAATTTTTTTTTATTCGATGACAAGCTAGTCCTTGACTGCGATCTCACCTGATGTGTGTGTGAAGTGACGATGTAGTCAGATGATAGCGGGCTAACTTGGAAGGGGGATGGCAGTGAACATTCAACCCATACCTCTAATTGGTTTCTACACGCCATCGTGCCACAACGCTAAATCGCTTGGCGGCACGTCTTTGACGGTAGGGTGGTAACTAGCCACGGCCAAAGCCTCCCACCAGACCAGACCAGAGACAATTCAGAAATTATAAAGTCCCAAATTGACCCCGCCGGGAATCGAACCCGGGACCTCTCAGAGCGCTCACCACTGCGCCAGGGAGGACGTCAATAAAGATCACGCGCGCTCGTGAGTTGCAGGAACTATACTCTTAGGGAGAGGGCAGACTTCCTACTTTTAGCGGCAGCGATCGGCGTTTTTATGATTTTTTAGTCGCTGTTTGGAAGCTCCGCGCCCGCGCCCGGACACTAACGTGATGTTTTTTATTAACTTTTCTGGTGATTCTTGGTGAGATAGACTAAACCCCCTCCCCCCACCCAAAATCATGTGTATTTTTGGTACAAATTATTTTAAAATTTTATTGTAGCTTTAAATACAGGTACTATATATCTCATTTAATTCTGGAAAATTAAGCACCGTGATAAAAATGTCTAGGCAGAAATTAAGATATCATATAAAATAAAAATATTAATAACAATATTTATTATAAAAAAATATTAATAACAATATTTATTATAAAAATAATAAGAGAAATAATAATGTAATGGACATTGTCTTCGAACCACGGGTTAGTGAAACTTAGAAATCGCGCGTTCAACGAAAAGATAAATATAAATAAGAACACGTGATATCTCACAACGCCCCCCCCCCGCCCCCTCCCCTATTGTGATATTACGTGATTTTTTTCCGAACCCTTTCGAGTCTCACGTGATTAATGGACGATCCTAAACGCCAGTTTTTTAGCATCGGCGTTTCGCGATTTTCAAACGCAGACCTTCGCTGCTTTTATCATCGTATGGAACGCGTTTGAGTCGCGAAAACGTGAAAAACGTAGCCAGTCTGCCCTCTCCCATAACCACGATTTTATTAAGGGAGTATTCTCTATTTTGACATTTCCAATGGCTACATTGGAAAACAATGGAATATTGCCAATCAAGAATTTTCAAACCCGAATTTCTTCATAAAAAACGCGTGTTAGACAGTTCTAGTTAGCAGCTGAACGATAGCCACTGATTTATAGAATAGTTAAAAGATTTCTATAGTACAATCATCGATGTAGGATTGGTAGTCCCTTCGCACCTACTAGATACCGTCGGTGTACAAGTAAATTGCGCCAATTCATAGGCCGGAACTTACGTACCCACATAGTCATGTAACAACCAATGTTTGACGTTTTCGAACAATCTATGATATAACGTTGCCGCATTGAAGCTATTGTTTGTAGGAAGGGCGGTATCTAGTAGCGACCAAGCTACCAATACTAACGCCCTGTTTCACCACCTTCAAGTAATCTTTATCCATCAAATAAAGCTTTGATTGTCATGTCAAATGACCATGCAAAAATCGTCCCCACCCACCGACAGATTTGAAACGTATCTCTGTTAATACATCATGGCAGCCTAATGATTTTTTACTATGACGACATTCACCGTAGGATTGGGGTTTTCATGCAAATCGTGTTAGAATTATTTATTTTTCAGTGAATGGTTTTTGGATACCAATTTAGTAGTTTACAATAATTATAAAATGAACATTCAAAAGCATCTCCCAACCAGAAAAAAGCTATTGTGTACGCAAACGCGTATCTGAGACGTAGAAAAAAACCGCGCCGTGCGCTGCCCGCGCTCCCACTGACCAGTGACCACCTCCCGGCTCCCGCCCTTTCGTCGCCTGTGCATGCGCGCGCGTACTTCACCGTGCGTACATTCTTTTGTCATTTTTTTAAACCCAATTATTTTTGAATTGAAAATGGTTATTAGTCTCTGTGTGACGTCACAATAATACTAAAAATAGTGCCATGTCTGTTGGTGGGTTAGGTTAGGTTAGGTTAGGGTGACCAACCACTAAATATTTTTGCTGGCGGTACGAAGTTTGCGGGGTCAGCTAGTTATTAAATAAAATTACGAAAACCGACGAGGCCGTATGAGCTTGATGCCTTTGCTTTCCGACAAAAAAATATTAGTCTATATTAGGTTAGGGGACAGGGCCCATAAATTTTTTTGCATGGTCCTTTAATTCAATTCAATGTCGAATTTATTTGATCGATAAAATTTACTTGAAGGTGGTGGAAAAGGCCCTAAATCTATGACCACAATGTAACTTTCAGATTTTGAAACCTGCCATTTACCAAACAAAGAACTTTTTAAAACCAGTGTTAAAAAATAATATTAAAGCGAATGTTATTGAAAACTAGAATATTGCTTCCTCATAATATGGTGCTATCCAAAACAATATTTTAAAAGAATATTTTTTATTAATTAAGGCCTGTTTCACCAACTTCAAGTAAACTTTAACCGACGAATAATGGGTGAAAATGTATGGAATGTGGTTCTCGCCCCAATAGACATCATTTATATATCATTGGAAAGGTATTTTTACGCTGAGCAATGATTACCAGGTCGCCTGTCCGCAATTGCTGTACCAACAGAGTTATGTGGTGTTTAATATAAATAATAATATGTTCTAAAATTCAGTTGTTTTTTGTCTTAAACATAACATGTAGACATGATACAATATCGTTGTTGGTGAGAAAATAAAGCAAAAACATTATATTGAATATTTTTGGAGTGAGAGTGCATTCCCACAAGCTACTTTATTAAAATGAGTCTGAGGGGACTCCCCGTAATAATTGAAGGTTAAAAACTTAAAATAATGTAGTTTTCTATTGTTTTCATGTTGAAAATAATATAAAAAAACTACATTATTTTGAGATTTCACCCAAAATATAGAATTGGATTGGAGGTAAGTTTCCTGCGGTCTCACGGAAAAAGTACAACGATTTGGGACAATTCACCTTAATAAATATTTTTCCTTGCGTTTAAGACCTATTCATCGACACTAAAAAGATTGCTATTGGAGCCAGGCCCAAAATGTCCATTGACCTTTGATGTTTTAACAGATTGGACATACAAAAACTGTCAAAAAGTTAACTTTATTGGTTAGTTAAAGTTTACTTGGCTTTATGATAACATGGCACTTCCTATCTATCTTTGGGATTCAGCTGTTTATTAGATAAGGTTTACTACTTACTGAGAACTGTAGATGATATTATACTTCTTTTAAGTACATACTTAAGTTTTTAATGTAATAAAACGTTTTGATTGTCCCCCTCAAACTCTAGTACGAATTTTGGATTTCGGATGTCTCCATACAGCTACAGCCAAGGCCCTAGCGAGAACTTTATCAAAATCGGTGGTGCAAAAAAAGATACTGACAGAATTGAGAACCTACTCCTTTCTTGGAAGTCGGCTAATGAGGAAATATCAAAAACCAGCAAAGTTTTCGAGATTTCCTGTTTTATAATAACTAATTATTGGTTACAAGGGGTGCTGATTGTACCTAAGGTTGTGCGTGATTTGCATTGAACTAAAGATTATATTTTCGTTTGAAGTTTAAATTAATTATATGGTGCCATACCGACCAGTACAAAGGTTCATTGAATCTCAGTATATATTATACATATTCGTAGATCGTACAGATCTTCAAAAGTGAAATTGAACGCCTACCTATTGCTTAATTTGACATACTTAAATATAGAAATTGGAATTTTGGACAGGTATGAAAAAACTTAACCTGATCGCACATTTGACTGCGCCAAACACGGGGCAGATAATGCTTTTGATTCATTCTATGCACCGTAAACTATTACTTGATTTTTCTTTATCAAACGATAGACGTCCACTGCTGGACAAAGGTTTCTTGCATTGACTTCCACAAGACTCGGTCTTGCGCCGCCCGAATCCAGCAGCGCCTCCCTGCGAATCGTTTGATGTCGGTCCACCTAGTGGGGGGTCTGCCAATACTGCGCTTCCCAGTGCGGGGTTGCCAATCCAGCACCTTGGGACCCTAACGACCATCAGCTCTTGAACTTGAACATTTCCCTAAGTTGGAAGTTCCACTTCGGTTTCGCGACTCGCTGAGCTATGTCGGTGACTATGATTCTCCTACGGAACTTTTTCTTTAGTGTTTCAAAACAAATCAAAAATCTTGCATTAGGTGCGTACTATGAGTTTGGAAGCAGTGATAGGCTAGTGGGTAGGACTGTGGTCTCCTATTCGGGGGGTCGCAGGTTCGATCCCGGGATCTCTGACTTTTCGGAGTCAAGTGCGTTTCAGCAATTCAATATCACTTGCTTCAACGGTGAAGGAAAACATCGTGAGGAAACCTGCACACCTGAGAGTTCTTCATAATGTTCTCGAAGAGGTGTGAAGTCCGCCAATTCGCATTGGGCCAGCGTGGTGGACTATGGCCTATAACCCTTCTCTGAAAGGAGACCTGCGCTCAGTAGTAAGCCGTTGATGGGTAGCTAATGATGATGATGATGTGTTTGGATGTGCGATCAGTTTTTGCAAAGCGGCGCACAAATTAAGATGAAAGTGATAATACTTCCACTGTACTTGTAGTGTAATGTTGTTTTTGATATTTTTAGTTTAGTCTAAGGTTTAGTGAGATCTATAGATGGCACTTAACACACTAGAGCTAAAACGAGACAGATTTATGTCGGGACATATTTGTGTCTCATTTTAACTTTATCTTGAGTTTCGAGCTGAACCAGAGCACAATCTATAGGTCTCAGCCTAAGTTTACTTTCTTGTCGAATAGCCTCCTTTGGCAACTCTTATAAGTACCTAGTTAATACTTTTTGTTTTCAATAAATAAACGAAATTGGTGTATTTTTGTTTCTTTATTTTATGAGATGAAAGAAGGCACTTTACTACTATACTTTGGAGAGTGCGCTCAGGAACTTTACAACCTTGTGTCCCCTTCACCTTAACTCTGAGGGAGGTGACCGATCGTGGTGACGACAATTTAGTGAAGTTTAATGCCGCCAAAACACAAGCGTGTTTGTTCACCGCAAAAAGGAACCCCCCTTTACCTTGGCTCCCACTTTCCAAGGTTATCCATTCCGATCAATGACCACATTGAGCTCTTGGGCATTGACATCTCACCCAATCTCAATTTCGGCAAATGCACTACCCATGCAATGCATTTTGACGACCTATCTGGCCCAGTGGTGAGCGCTGTTGTCTTATAACAGGGAGGTCCCGGGTTCGATTCCCGGCGGCAATTTGAGAATTTATAATTTCTGAATTGTCTTTGGTCTGGTCTAGTGGGAGGCTTTGGCCGTGGCTAGTTACCACCCTACCGTCAAAGACGTACCGCCAAGCGATTTAGCGTTCCGGCACGATGGCGTGTACAGACCAATTAGGGGTATGGGTTGAATGTTCACATACCCCTTTCAAGTTAGCCCGCTACCATCTTAGACTGCATCGTCACTTACCATCAGGTGAGATCGCAGTCAAGGACTAGCTTGTCATCGAATAAAAAAAATGCATCTAATCAAAGGCCAAAACAACAGCCAAACAAGTGTAAATTAAAAAATTTATTTTTAAATGCAAGCTTTTAGTAGCTACATCATTAGACTGGATATCATCTAGGATCAGATTACTTGTTATGACGAATCAAACGAGCCCAAACTCGATGGGGTTACGTCGTTTTATTACAGAGTTCCGATAGCCATCTTCTGTCTCCATCATCAGATCAGCTCCATGTCACAATAATATTGCATTGTCATCCGATTTACACATAAATGTAAAATTTCAGCTCGATCAGAAACCGGGAAGTGGGTCTAATTCATCTTGCAAGATTTGACCCAAACAAACTGGTCAAGCTAAATAAAAGCTTGTAAAAACTTGGCATAACAAGGTGAAGCGGTGCTTCACGCCTGAGCAACGCCTGACCCGTTATCAGCCTCAGGTGCACTCAGTCATGGAGGACTGCTGCCACCTCTGGGATTGCTCTGCCAAGTACCAAGTCGATCGGATGCATTAAGACTCGATAGATCGCCGCGCCCGCCGTATCATAAGTGATCAGTCACTAACGCAGGCGAAAATGCTCAGTCTACAACACCGACGCAATGTCGCCTATCTATCTTTTTTTTATTCAATGACAAGATAGTCTTTGACTCCGATCTCACCTGATGGTAAGTGACGATGCAGTCTAAGATGGTAGCGGGCTAACTTGGATGGGGTATGTGAACATTAAACCCATACCCCTAATCGGTTTCTACACGCCATCGTGCCGGAACGCTAAATCGCTTGGCGGCACGTCTTTGACGGTAGGGTGGTAACTAGCCACGGCCAACGAAAGCCTCCCACCAGACCAGACCAGAGACAATTCAGAAATTATAAATTCCCAAATTGACCCCGCCGGGAATCGAACCCGAGACCACTCAGTTATAAAGCAAAAGCGCTCACCACTGCTCCGGGGAGGTCTATCGGATATACTTCGGAGAGTGCGCTCAGGAACTTCACAACCTTGTGCCTCCTTCGCCGTTCTACCACAAAACTGCAAAAAGTCGGGAGCGTTGGCAACCTTACGTGGTAGAAATCTAACTTAGTCGCATGAAACGCTCTAGTTCAACGTTTCTGAAACGAACCGCTAAGGTGTAGAACACCCTTCCAGCATCCGTGTTTCCTGCCACCTATAATTTGAGTAAGTACCTTCAAGGCAAGAGTGAATAGGCATTTTCTAGGCAAGCGCGCTCCAGCTTAGATCTCATCAGTGCTTTCCAGCACTGATTATCAAGTGCAAGCCAATCTCGAAATAAAAAGAACTATAAATTGTTCGTTGACTAATCTTTACTTTCTGACTAGGGTGCAAAATGATTAAAGGAGTGCAATGAATACCGAACCCGGTCCAACCCCTATCCGATGCATTACTTTTGTACCCTCTCCTATAATAAGCTTTCGTTTAGTTACTTGGTGGGAAAAGTGAGTTAATGTTCTTAATAAGAAATTATGTGAAAATAACTGTCTGTCTGTCTCTTTGTTACATTTTCATGCTAAACTGCTGAACTGGTTTAGGAAGGAGCTTGCTTGCATTCTCAGTTATGACTTATGATGCACATACCTACGCGGGTGCGTTTGGGCATTCTATAGTTGGTGTGTTTTTGGACTGCAAGATATAAAGATGGCAATTTTTTCTACGTTCATTTTGGTTTTACTATAATTTTAATTAATATAATTTTAATTCTTTTATCATAATATCTACCTGTATAAATACAATTAACACACCCCCAGTAGCCCAACTGTTATAGGAGCGGGCAGAAATCCGAAAGGTCGACGGTTCGATCTCGGCCTGTTCCACTAGTTACTACAAATCCCCACCCGTTGCACTGCTACAAATTTGAATTATAGGGGAGAGGAGAAGTAGGCTGAAACCACATCTGTGCGCATCGATTCGCATTTTGTCCATACAAAACTGTCATTTTTCATAAAGTCGTGTACGCATCAATTCGGTTTCGATGTGTAACGGTAAAAGACTATGAAAAATGACAGTTTTGTATGGACAAAATGCGAATCGATGCGCACAGATGTGGTTCCAGCCTTATGGCTCAGTTAAACAAGGAGAGTTTCTCGAATGCGAGCGACACTAAGTATTCGAGCATCGCTTGATTGATACGAGTTTTTGTCATATAATGTAGGTAGGTACCTACTTAATTCATAATCGCGAGCGAGAATTGTATGGAAAGTCATCCCATGGGATAATCGCAAGCGATTTCTTGCCGGACGCATTTGACATACTCTTTAACTGACGCCCAGTCAAGTTCAGCCTTTTTAAGATTCTTTAAAAAAAATGCACGGCCAGTTACCTACTCTCAAACAACAATGGATGAAGTAAACAAAGCGTCGCGGAAACCGAACTCTCTCTTAGATTAGGTATCTGTCTGCTCTGACCCGTTACAGTATTGTTACAGTGTGGTCTAAATTACGAGAGATGAACTCTACTGAGTATTTAAAAACAAAATACAAAAACACTTTCTATTCGCCTACTTTAAAAAAAAAAAACTTAAAATACTTTCACACGACACGACACGTACACGACATGTAGGATTATTCTATTCTTTAAATCAGTGGCATGAGTATTACGTAGGACTTGACAAATGGCCGCCGCCAGACTTTTGGAAATTTTTTACAATGTTTTGTTAGAAATAATTATTTATTGAAATATTCTTTTTAATTGAAATTTTAAAAAACTTGACTATGGCTCAAACGCTACATAATTTTGTTTGGAAAAACAGTGAAGAGGATCATTTTGTGAAAAACAATACAATGCACTAATTATAATTGTAAAATTAATAAACACTTTGGACTATGGCTCAGACGCTCGACGCGCGGAGCCACTGAACGGAAGAAGAAGAAGAAATCAGTGGCATGGGCTAATTATAACAGCTGCTGTCAAACGCGCGTTTTGTTTAGACGTAGTCGTAATTCCTAGTTCCATGGTTTAATGAAATGCAGGGCTTGACAGTTCTTACTTATCACGCAACTTTCCGCTCCATAATGTTTTCACGGCCGCATGTCCGAAAACCTTACTAATATTATGCGAAAGTTCGTTTGTTGGTTTTTCCTTCAAAAAAGTCGCAGATTATCAATAATCGTCATCGTATTGATGAAGGTACGACAATATTGCAGCGGGTGGGGTCTGGGGATTGAACCGGCCGACCTTTCGGTTTTCAGTCCGTGCCCTAACCAATCCGCTATTATCTTCAATAATATTGGTTTCGGCCATCGTTTTTTTTCTATCTCCTGATAAATTCCATTCATTGATTGAAGTAGCATAATATAGAGTATTGTGGCGGATTTAAATAAATATCCAACCACAGCGAGGAGATGCGGTGAGGTGAGGTGATAAATAAAAACACCTTTTCTTCTAGTAGAGCGGAGATGCGTTCGCTTCCAAGTCAGCGAGTGAAGTGCGTGACTGGGCCCGGGGCGGGCTAGTTTTATTCGTTTGCAAGCGCTCGCAACTCGTTATCGTTTATTGACCAAAAGAAGAGTACAGTATTAAAATTAACAAGTGTGAGTGAGACAGGTATAGTCGTAGTTAGAGTGAGAACAAAACAATGCGTATGAAAGAGATGGCGCTTAAAATGAGACAATATTATCAAAACTATGAGTGTAAGTGAGACAGACTTATTATAAGTTTATACAATATTAAATCAAATATCTATTTCAAAGCGTTAAGTAAACCTCAGCTATTCTACTTATTTAACTACATAAGGTGAAATATTAATGCTTAACTAATACTTAAGAATTATATAAAACAAAATCGGATTACATACACCTATGATTAAATACAGTCTGGGAACTAGTCCCGCAAGCTACGTTGTGATCTATCGTAAGGTTTAATCATTTAATGAGGTAATTCAAAGGGAATTGAGAGATTGATTTTTGTAGAGTATAAGATCAGCCTTCAGTAATTGGGTCAATCTTCAATATTCTCCCCCTCGTGCGTAGATGTGGATCTGGAGCACCATCAATTTGAGGAAGAAGATTGTGCTATTCTTATTAGTCGTGAAACGGGTCTTTTCAGGATGCCGGCGGTAGTGCGGACGTCGACTATTCGTGTTCGTCCGTCTGAGCCAGGGTAAGTCTTTACAATTTCGCCTTTGGGCCACGTGCCTCGCGGTAGTGAGCTATCGACGATGATTACGATGTCACCGATTTCAGGATTTATGAATCCGTCGTTATGATTGTGGTATCTTGGTGTTATGATCGATAGATATTCCGTGAGCCATCGTTTCCAAAAGTGGTCGGTGAGTCGTTGTATGGTTTTCCATGTGGTGGGTCCGATAAGCTCTTCGTCGGTGAAGTCACCCATACGATAGGCGCCGCTGGATCTTCCAATGAGAAAGTGATTAGGAGTTAGACTCTCTTGATCGTCCGGGTCCAAGGATACTTCCGTTATTGGTCTTGAATTTATAAGATGCTCAGCTTCCAGTAATAGAGTATGTAGCACTTCTTCTTGAGGATGTCGTCCAGTCAGGGTGGCGGCTAATGCGGTCTTCACTGATCGCACTAATCTCTCCCATGCTCCTCCCATGTGTGGAGCCCCAGGGGGTATAAATTTCCACTGAATACCTTTCTCTTCGGTTCTATCTTTCATTTTCTCGAATTCTTTGGCGAGCTCTTTGTCGGCTTTTACGAAATTCGATCCGTTATCGCTGAACAGGATTTTCGGCTTTCCTCGTTGAGCGATCATTCTTCTCAGCGTGAGGATCATGTTGTCCGTTGATAATGATGTCGCGATTTCTAGATGCACTGCGCGTGTTGTCAAACACGTGTATAAAGCTACCCAGCGCTTGTCAGTCTTTCTTCCAACGGTTATTATTATTGGGCCAAAGTAGTCGACGGCGGTGCATGTGAATGGGTGCTGTCTCTGTGTTAGGCGTTCCGCTGGTAAGTTTCCTATGGGTGCCGTGGTGGGAATGGCTTTATGTATTCTACACCACTGGCATTCTCTTGCTATCATTCTGATGGTGTTTCGGAGAGACGTAACGTAGTATTTTTGTCGTATTTCATTCATCACGGTGTTGTGGTTGCCATGATTGTACTCTTGATGGTAATGTTCCAGGATCAGTCGGGTGATCGCGTGTTTTCCGTCGATTATAATCGGTTTTTTGTAGGACGAGGTTACGTCACTGGTTGCAGATAATCTAGTCTCCAAATGCATGACGTCATCTTGCATGACGGCGGTGAGCCTTTTCAGGCGGGAACCATGGTGGAATCGTTTGTTTTCTCGCAGATTTTGAATTTCCCTTTTGAAGCTGTCGTTTTGGATTTTGATGATTATTAGTTTCTCGGCCTTTACGAGATATTCAGTCGGCAATTTAATATCAACTTTTGGAGTTTGATTTAAGGCCAATTTTGGTAGCTTAGCTTTAGTGTTTTTCTTCGCCTGGTTTGGTTTCCAGCCTTTATCTTTCGTAATTTGTTTCGTGGCGGTGACGTTGTCGGTCCTTTTTATGAGAGATTTGAAAAGGTCGACGCTTTGTACGAATCGTGCCGTTGCTCGTAGGAAGCGTATCCAGGATGAAAACTTTTCTACGTTAGGTATCGGTGTTTCTATGTGACGAATGGTGGCGACTATCTGAGCTTTTTCTTCACCCGTCGGTATTGGCGGACGTTCGCTGTGATCTTTAGGCCATTCTTGTGTGTTTCGCGTCAAGAATTCGGGTCCGTTAAACCATCTGTGATTTATATCAAAGTATTTTGGAGATGTTCTGGTGGCGTCGTCGGCGACGTTATGTTTTGTAGGTACGTATCTCCATTCCGAAGCTTTAGTGAGGTCTTCGATTTCCGCTAATCGATGTGCGACAAAAGTTTTGAATGTTCGTGGGTCGGATTTTATCCATGCTAATACTGTTCTGGAGTCTGACCAGTAGTATTTTCTTTTTATGTTGTTGTCCATTTCATTTTGTATACTGGAGGCCAAACGGCAGCCCAACAATGCAGCCTGTAGTTCTGGTTCTGAAGTCGTGGTATCGACGTGGGTTTCAATGGCGCCACTTTGGCCTTTGCGGCTATCAATTTAACTTTAGTTTCGTTTTCATGGGTTGTTCGCCAATATGTTGCTGCAGCGTAAATGGTCTCACTGGCGTCTACGAAGGTGTGCAGCTCCCCCTCGTCTTTGGAGTCGGTACACCTTGGTATGTCGAGTTTCTCGAGGCACTCTAGGCTTTTCAGCCACTTGGACCAATGTTCTCTGTATTCTTCTGGTATATATTCGTCCCATCCTATGCCGGTGCGCCATAGCTGTTGAATCAACGTCTTTCCTTGTATTAAAACCGGCGTGGCTAACCCCAAAGGGTCAAATACAGACATTACAGCGCTTGCGACCTCTCTTTTCGTTGGTGGTCTGATCTCGTAAATAACGTCTTCCGGTGTATTACGTAGGTTTATGGTGAACTTCAGCGCGTCGTTGCTTGTTTGCCATAGCATTCCGAGCGTTCTCCCAATTTGGTTATGGTCGCTTATCTGTACATGATTGGGTTGGTTGTTTTCCAGGTCTTTTACTGTTGACGGGTGGTTGGACGTCCATCCCCTCAGTTCGAAGCCTCCACTCTTGTGTATGAGGTCTACTTCCCTACTGGTTTTTATTGCTTCTTCGGTGGTCATGAAGCTCTGTAAATAGTCGTCCATGTAGTGACACCGTTCGATCGCATTCACAGCTTCTGGATATTTCTCTTGGAAGTCTTGAGCGTTCTTATTCTTAACATAGATTGCCGAACAAGGTGATGATGTTGCTCCGAAGATCAAGGACTTCATTCTGAACTCTTTCGGCTCTCTGTCGGTTTCGTTCTCTCTCCATAGGAACCGTAAGCTGTCGCGGTCTTCCTCGCGGATTAAGATCCTCAAAAACATTTCCTTTATGTCTGCTGCTATGGCAACGGGACCTTGGCGGAATCTGATTAAGACGCCGAATAGAGATTGTAGTAAATCGGGGCCGGATAATAGAGCGTCGTTTAAACTCTTTCCTTGTGTTCGTTCGGCGGCGTCGAATACAACTCTTATCTTTTGTTTCTGCGGGTGTGTCACGGCGAAATGTGGTAAGTACCAAGTTCGGGGCGATGTAGATTCGTGGGTGACTGGTTCGGCGTATCCACTTGTTAGCAAGTTCTTTATCTGTTCGCCGTATTGTCTTTTGAATTCATCATTCTTCTTGAACTTATTTTCTATGCCTCGTAGCCTGCGTAACGCATTGTTTTTATTTGCGGGCATAGTCTCGTTTTCGGTTCGCCATAATAGTCCACATTCAAATCGGCCCTCGGGTAACCGATGAGTTGTTTTCTCCAGGATTGCCAATGCTCGTTGTTCTGGATCGTTTATTGGTTTCTTCGGCGTTATTCCCAACGAATCCAGGCTGAAGTGATCCTTTATCAACTCTTCTATGTTTTCGTTCTTCCTTTCGAAAACGTGATTTATGAACAGCACTGGTTTCGTAGATCGAGTTTTGAAACCGTGTAGTACCCATCCAAGGCTTGTCAGGGATGCCACTGGTTTAGATGGGTTGCCAGCTTTCAGGTCTCTTGTCACTATAAGGTGCCAATTATCCTGGCCTATGAGTAGTTTGGGTGGTGATCCACTGTATATGAGTTGATCCTCTATGTCTATCAGGTGAGGGCAATCCTCTATATCTTCTTTCCTCACGGATTGTGATCTCAAGTTAAGCTCGTTTATGGTGTGTGCTTGTATATCCTCGTAATTCCTCGCGAATAAGCCTTTTATTCTTAATTTGATGTTCTTTGAGTGTTCTGTCTCTACTTGATGACCTCCAATTCCTTCTATCAACAAGCTTCTGCTTGGGCCTGTGGCTCCTATTTGGTCGGCTATTTCGTCCAGTAGGAGCGTCACCGTAGAGCCCTCGTCCAATAGAGCCATTACTGTGGTTGATCCTTTTGGTCCACTTAGTTCCACTGGTACGATCTTCAAGAATGCTCTCGAGGTGCCCACGTGGTTTACTGAGACTATCTTGTTTGTTTCTGGTTTGGGGTTATCTTGGTGCAAGAGTTCGTGATGTTTCCTTGCACAGCCCTCTTTTCCACATGGTTTGGCCTTGCAGACGAGATGTCTGTGGTTCTTCTTCAAGCACTTGAAGCACATCCTGAGTTTCTTGACCGTCTCCCATCTATCTTTTATTGTTTCATTGTTAAACTTGCCGCATTTGGTGATTTCGTGAGCTTGTTCACACACCGGGCATCTTTCTCCTATTGATGTGGTTGACGTTGCCAGTACTACTCGCATTTCTTCTTCAAACTCGCTGTCATAACTTGAGTCCGAGTCGCTATCTTCGTGTTGGGCTACGTGAACTCTCGCCTTTCTAAACGACTGATGTTTGGAGTTCTCTGCTTTGACTCGAGTTCTTTCGGTCAAGCTTGGCTCGTCAAAGTCGTTGGATATTTTCGTTAGAAACTCAGCTAACACGTTCAACATCGGTTCTCTCTTTCTATTTGCTTTGAACTCCTGCCATCGGAATCTGACCAAAGTGTTCATCTTCTCTATGATCTTATCTGATATCTCTGTTGAATATAAGTATTCTAGTTGATCCAGTTGCTTGATGGTGTCTACCGTGTTGAATACTGCGCTAGCGAAAGCGCCGATGCCTTTAAGGTCTTCTGACATACGAGGTAGCTTATGAAGTTCTGCTATCAGTCCTTTGATAATATATGTTGGTTGGCCGAATCTTCTTTCTAGTTCTGCGAGTATACTGTCCGGCGTTGCGCTTGTATACAGTAGTGATTTGACAGCTTCTTTTCCTTGTCCCTTAAGAGCTTTTCTCAATCTTGAAATATTTTCGATGTCAATGAAGTACGATGAAGTGCTCTCGTAGTGCTTTATGAAGGGTATCCAATTGATGGGATCCCCGTCGAAGAATGGAAGTTCGCTCATGTACGCGGGCGGCTTCTTGGGTGTGGTGTCTTGACTCGACTGCTTCATTGCCTTTGATATTAACTTTGATAGCATATTGATGCCTTTGTTTAGCTCGGTGTCTTGTTTGGATGGTGCTGTCGCTGGATCATCCGCTTCGATTTGTTCGACTTCATCTTCGCCGTCGGAGTGGTCGGCAAGTTGCGCTAGCTCTAGTCGAGTGCGAGCAGCAGCGGCTTCGGCGTTTGCCTTTTCTATGGCTTTCTTTTCTAGCTCTAATCGTGCTTCTAGCTCGGCGCGTTTATTTTGAGAGGCGCGTGACCATGTGGCTTTCTTCGTCTGACTCGTGGAGCTTGTCTTGGCTTTTGCCGTGCTCTCCGTTTCAGTTGTGTTCTCGGTACTTGTTGTTTGCTCGGTACCAGTTGTGGTTTCAGTACTGGTGTCCGTGTTCGTAGATTCTTCTCCACTGGATTCCTTCTCTTTAGGCTGCATCTTCTTGCTTCGGGTCTCGATGGTGCCCATCTTGTTTGTAGGTCCTCAGTCTTCTTGGTCCTAACTTTCCCTATAGCCCTACAGCCCTACCTCCCTAGCAGTCCTGTTTGAGGGTCCCGAAAGACACGCTCTCCCAGGGATGGAAAATAGGGTAAGGTAGGTGGGAATCGCCCGGCAGAGAGTACAAGTTTGAGGGTGTTGCTCGGGTGCGAGGGGGAATATACCCGCACCGTTAACGTGCCTTCCAGGAGGCCACCCTCTTGCTTGCACCGTACTGGCGCGATCAGACTGTTACAGACTTATAGCCAATCAAGGCAAGCTGGCAGTACCGTCTGGTATACTGCTCCCGCCGTTAGGCGTTAAACTCCTTGTCTACCGTTTGGCACCGTTAGGTGGTAAACAAAGGAGCCGCGGTAAACCGCTTAGGGATCTTCAGCACGTCGAAGCGATCTTCCCAACGGCCTCGCGGTCTTCGGCAGCCACGCAGAGCGACGCCTCAATGCACCCGCAGCGATGGTGGATTCCTCTTCGTAGTGGTTGATGCTCTTCGGTCTTCCGCAGCGCGACGAAGCGATCTTCCCAACGGCCTCGCGGTCTTCGGCGGTGATGCCTCAATGCTCCCGCAGCGATGGTGGATTCCTCTTCGTGGTCTTGATGCGCTTGAGTTCTTCTGCAGCGTGGCGAAGCGATCTTCCCAACAGCCTCGCGGTCTTCGGCGGTGATGCCTCAATGCACCCGCAGCGATGGTGGATTCCTCTTCGTTAGCTTGGCAGTTTCGTCTTGACGCTGACTTCTGACTTCTGACGCAGTTCTTGTCCTGAAGTATCTTCCCGGCCCGCGGAACCCGTTCCGAGGCTATAGGTTGATTCTTCTAACTGCCCGTTGATCTTCGTTGACTGGTAGCTGGTCTCCCTTGGTAGGCTGGCTCGTTGAATCCGGTTCGAAGGACCATGCACTGTGGCGGATTTAAATAAATATCCAACCACAGCGAGGAGATGCGGTGAGGTGAGGTGATAAATAAAAACACCTTTTCTTCTAGTAGAGCGGAGATGCGTTCGCTTCCAAGTCAGCGAGTGAAGTGCGTGACTGGGCCCGGGGCGGGCTAGTTTTATTCGTTTGCAAGCGCTCGCAACTCGTTATCGTTTATTGACCAAAAGAAGAGTACAGTATTAAAATTAACAAGTGTGAGTGAGACAGGTATAGTCGTAGTTAGAGTGAGAACAAAACAATGCGTATGAAAGAGATGGCGCTTAAAATGAGACAATATTATCAAAACTATGAGTGTAAGTGAGACAGACTTATTATAAGTTTATACAATATTAAATCAAATATCTATTTCAAAGCGTTAAGTAAACCTCAGCTATTCTACTTATTTAACTACATAAGGTGAAATATTAATGCTTAACTAATACTTAAGAATTATATAAAACAAAATCGGATTACATACACCTATGATTAAATACAGTCTGGGAACTAGTCCCGCAAGCTACGTTGTGATCTATCGTAAGGTTTAATCATTTAATGAGGTAATTCAAAGGGAATTGAGAGATTGATTTTTGTAGAGTATAAGATCAGCCTTCAGTAATTGGGTCAATCTTCAATAAGTATTTAGTTACATTCCGTTAAAAGATGTCTTACACTAAAACTGGTGACATAGCCCCATAGCCCACTAACCACCTCGTCATGGTGAGCTATGGTGTATTTACAATTAAATTTACGTATGCGGTGTAAAAATTGGCTCACTAATCCTTTGATTAACCCTCCCGATTTTATTGTAAGTCAGCCGTGAAGCTAAACTTCGGGACTTTTCAATTTCACTTTAGCAAATGATAATATTTTTAATTCGCTCTACGTAGACGTCCACTGCTGGACAAAGGTCTCTTGAGCGGACTTGACAGGCTTTGATCTTGTTCCACCTTTATGCAGCGGCTTTCTGAGGTCATCTCGTCTGATGTCGTCGGTCCACCGGGGGTCTGCTAACACTGCGCTTTGCGGCCACTCCAGCATCTTGGGACCCCAACGACCATCAGTTGAACTATGAGCCCGCCCATTTCCACGTCAGCTTCACTTGTCAAAATGTGGTCAATTATTATCATCGACAATTATTAAATTACGGATATTTTAGACATATTATTTTTATTATCATATGGGTACCTAGTTTTTGATAGAGAAAGAGTCATAAAAGTTAATATGTACCTACCTATTACTTATGAATTAGTTTTCGTACTTTTTCTCTATCAAAATATAGGTACTAACATAGTAAAACTGTATCTAGAATATCCGTAATTTAATTGTCGAATATAATAATTGACCACATTTTGTCAAAAGTATTACAGTAAGTAAATTTTTAGTCATTTAAAATATTAGAATGTGCGAAAGAGAGAGATGCGAAATGTAATAATAGTCCTCTTAAGGTGGAAGACAAGGGTCTGCCCGCGAAATTCAAATTTAATTTGATTTTTCGCAATTTGTTAACTAATACGAAAAAGTAGGCTTATGGCATTCTAATTGCGACAATGGCAGTATCATCTTCACAGGTTTATATAAAAATCTTTACTTGAAAGTGTACAGTTTAAGAAATTAATCAAAATATCGACTTATTTGTGAGTAACTCACGTCCAACTCAGTATTTTGATTAATTTCTTATACTGGTCACTTTCAAGTAAAGATTTTTATGTAAACCTGTGAAGATGATAATTCCACTGGCGCAATTAGATAAGCCTACGTCTTTGTCGTATTAGTTTACAAATTGCGAAAAACCAAATTAAATTTGAATTTCGCGGGCAGAACCGTGTCTTCAACATTAAACCACAAACAAAAATGCTTTCCCTTCAATCGACGCTTTCCTCTTTGGAAAGGGACACTAAATTAAGATTAATAATAGTCGAGAACTATCGGATAGGATAGGTACCCACCCGGTGAACCGGCGGCGGGCGCTGCTGTGTAACTTTCACAAGACCTATCGCACGAGTTACTGATATTATACCTACCTAGGTAACACGCCTAGCTTAACCTGAGGCATGTGTTTACTTAGCTAAAGCTTGCGAAAGAACGGTGTTGCTTTACTTACCTTAGTTACCTAGGTCTATCTATACCTGCAGTTGAATTTTTTTATCGTTTTTAGGGTCCCGTACCCAAAGGGTGCCATAACGAGACCCTAATACTAATTACTAAGCAATCCGCTGTCCGTCCGTCCGTCTGCCAGCGGGCTGTATCTGATGTAATAGGTGGACAGTTGAAATTTTCACAGTGTGTATTTTTATTGCCGCTATAAGTTATAACAACAAATAATAAAAATTTAAAAGTACCTAGGTCTAAGTACATAGTGTTAAATCTTTAACGATGGTACGGAACCCTCCTTGTGCGAGTCCAACTCGCACTTGACCGGTGTTAGAATTCCACACCTCATAATACAAAAACGGAAGGTATCTCTAGAACCACTCGGGTACCTATTTGTCTGTCGAGTGTCTGACCCTGTATCACAGAAAAGGTTGGTCGTCACACTCATCAGGTAACGGTCATCATCATCATCAACCCATCAACGGAACGGAGGCTCACTACTGAGCGCAGGTCTCCTTCCAGAGTAGGGTTATAGGTCATAGTCTACCACGCTGACCCCATGCGAATTGGCAGACTTCACATACCTTTTAGAACATTACGGAGAACTCTCAGGCGTGCAGGTTTCGTCACGATTTTTGCCCTCACCGTTGTTAAACATGTGATATTTAATTGCAACGCACATAAGTAACTCAGAAAAGTCAGAGGTGAGATGCGTGCCCGGGATCGTATCCGCGATCTCCCGAATAAGAAGGCTATCACTGCTTGATGTACTAGCTGTGGTACTAGGCTATCACTGCTTGATGTACTAGCTGTGGTACTAGGCTATCACTGCTTGCAAATAATCACATGAGCGTAATAGAAATCGGTAATTTTGAAATCACAAACAAACTCTGTAACTGGTTGCCTGGTAGAGATCGCTTTAAAGCGATAAGACAGCCAACAACTTATATCTTAATTTTAATCATGCATTCTTTTCATTTTATTTTTAATTAATAGGATCTTTTTTTTAATTTTAACAATAATATTATTTCGATTTGTAAATTAATACTCAAGAAAAATTATGCAGCTATGTATGCACACTAATGAATCAGTTGAATGTGTCATCGCTCATCGCAAACTAATTCTAAGACCTGATTTTACCACATTCTTGCAAATAAAATATTCTATTCTTTTCTGACTGTACCACTGCTTAATTTCATTGTTTTTGTGAGTATTATGTGTTGCTTTTTGTGTACAATATAGAGTATTTCAATTTGATTCAATTCGACTCTTAAAAAACAATTTGTAACTAGATAATAAGTACATAACTTGAGCAAAAGTTACGTAAACCAATAAGTTCGCGTTGATCATTGAACCATGAACGATTGGAATCTGATACGATTGGAAATATTGAAATTTTGTACTAGTTTCGCACTTTTATCTCGTAATCGTCGTCATACTCATATCCTATCGCCTTATACTTCAATACCTAAACGAGAAGTCTGTGCAAAACAAGGATAAAAGCTAAGGATAAGGATAAAAGTCTAAAAACTGTAACCCGTCTACGGAAAGTTGGATAACAACCGTCATATTATTGATTTTGCTCGTATATCTATACATATAATAAAACTGTAACTGGAAGATTTCTGTACATTTAATATATTTTGAAAATTTTAATTGGGGGATGCTTTACTATCGATACTGAGCCCAAAACAGATTTTTATTTAATTTTTGTCTGTTTGTTTGTCCTTCTTTCACGTAAAAACTACCGCACAGATTTCTACAAAATTTTATACCGTGGTAGCTTATTACTCGGGTCAACATCTAGGCTACTTTTTATCCCGGAAAATCAACCGAGTTACCGAGGGACTTTAAAAACTAAATCCACGCGGACAAAGTCGCGGGCATCAGCTAGTAATTTAATATAAATTCTTTTTAAAAAATCGACTTCAAATTCCCGCGTCTGTTGAGGCAAACAACAAAGTAAATAATTTATTGTTGACATTTTAAAAACCGCTCGACCGATTTCGATATAATTTATATGGTGGTCCCATATAAATTCCCTGGAAAGTTTTTCCAAATCGGTTCAGGAGTCTTCGAGTAATCGGTGAACATACATAAAAAAAATATTGCGACGAATTGAGAACCTCGTCCTTTTTTGAAGTCGGTTAAAAATGTAGCCTATATGTCACCCAGACCATTACGAGTCGATTGACACCTCATTCATCAAAATCGGCTGAGTAGTTTATTCGCATATAGACTGCTAAAATCATTAAGCCAAAAGGAAGGGCCTTTTGGCTTTGCCGTAGTCGAGTAAAAGAGAAGCAGAATTTCATTCAAACGACCGAAAGAGAAATTTTCTACCCGTTTTAAATATTAAATAGCTCCAAAATATTGTTATGATTTTAGATATTTTTGCGGCACAAAAAACTGCGTCACTTTCAAACAAAACAAAACACGAACTGTGACCGTCGTCGTTAATTCACAAAGTGGTGGTGAATTTCTTTTAGACCTCTCACACACAACAAGCATCACGACCTCACGATAAGAATTCGTGTCGTGGTCGTTTTGAGTTTTTTCACAATACTAATTTTTTACATGCCTTCAGAGATTTCGTGTTGCGCTTGTGACTTTATAATTGGTAAGTACCTAAGTATAGTATATTGTTTGTTTGTTGATTTGTTGGTTTGTTCTTTAATCTCGCAGCAACGGAGCAACACATCGAAGTGATTTTTGTATGGGTATAGTTGAGGGCCTGGGGAATGAGCTGGGGAAGGTTGGACTCTGGAGTGAATTTTTTAAATCCAGGTAAAACAAAAGGTTCCTGCGAGAATTATAAAAATACATCGATGTAAAAACCTTATTGCACGCGGAAAACTAGTTACCTAGTATTTTTAATAAAAAAAACCGGCCAAGTGCGTGTCGGGCCACGCGCAGTGTAGGGTTCCGTAGTTGAAAGTCTTAACATACATTTTGAGTTCCATGGTTTAAAATTTAAATACTATAATAAACTACAAAATATGCAACTTACACTACGTGTAATATCTAACTAAGAAAAACCGATATAACTCCTTCACTAATGAACTCTACTTAGCCGTGATAGTTTTCCTTTAAAATTCATTATATATACTACTGCTGTGAATTTTTTCTTGTATCCTATATACAACCATTTAGCTGGCAGAGGGGGGGGGACACTTGACTCTAATAATATTTAGCACTTTAAAATATCATATTTCACAAACGGATCCCTGAATTGAAAAATGATGTTCCCACACCCACAATATTTTTGAAAGACCTATTCAACGACACCCCACACTATGGGATAGACGAGAAAAAAAAATTCATCCCCACTTTACATGTAGGGGAGGTACCCTAAAAAAAAATATTTTTCACAATTTTATTTCACGACTTTGTCGGCGTGATTGATATTTATACCCTTGCCAAATTACAGATTTCTAGTACCAATAGTCTCTGAGCTAAACCGCGGACAGACAGACAGACAGACAGACAGACGGACGGACATGGCGAAACTATAAGGGTTCCTTGTTTACTACGGAACCCTAAAAAAGAATACCTTTACCTATTTTTATCAGTCAGAGCGCTCTCAGTGGGTATATATGTAGTTGGAAAGTCCGTTCGGCTTTTATTTATTATTACGCGCGGGACTCTGTGACGGATCGTGATTCGCGTGGCGTTACGACATACTCTCACCGTTTCTGTTGATAACACCTACATAACACACCTACCTATGTATGATATAGGTACAGAGTACACTATCTACCAGTACCAGTACCAAGTTTAGCCGGCTATATAATGTTTATTCTTAGAGCAAATTTAATAGTACTTAGGTAGTTAGAGATGATGTTAAGAGTTTTGATAATAATCGACGTAGGTCGGTAGGTACATTATATCGCTGAGGTAACAGCTGTATAGAGCAAACAAAATCGGTTGGTTTCTCTAATAATATTATAATATATTTTATCTACTCCAACATCGAAAAGTTCCAATTTCGAATTTGACACCTGAATCGAAATGAACCCTCTTTCGGTTTTGCTTCTCATTTCGATGCAGCTCGTTGTATGGGAGCTGAATCGAAATGGTTATCTTTTTAAAATAGGATACCTAAAGCTAAGGCTCTGAGTTCTGGCACTTTTGTACCGTTCATATGACAGAGGCGCCACAGGCGGCTGGTGGCGGCTTACGGAGTTACTTTTTGTTGACAGAGGCGCCACAGGCGGCTGGTGGCGGCTTACGGAGTTACTTTTTGTTACTTTATTGAGCCTACGGCGTATTTTGTTAATGATTTTATTTTCCTTGTCGTAGATAAAATCTTGTATGCAACTGAACGTAATTAGTCATTTTAATTCTCGTACTATCCTATTTTGATACTCGGCAAGCCTCGTATCAAAAAACAGCACTCGAATTAAAATGAACCTCATTACGATGCAGTTGCATAAATAGCTATTATAATGCTGTCATTTTTTCAACACACACATACGCACCCGCACCCTCACCGGCACACACACACATACATACATATACATATACACACACACACACACACACACACACACACACACACACACACACACACACACACACCGTTGGTGTTATATTTCAAGTGGTAGGTCAGTACTCAGTATGGTATATTTTGGTAAATAATATAGTAACCAACAAAAAAAACTGGGTGGCATACCTACATAAGTCAGGGTAGGTAATGTTGAGGTCATGGTAGGTAGTGTTTAATTTTGATAAGTAATTATGCAGCCTGCCCTAAGAGTTGATATAGCATGTTGGCGTTAGATTTCCCTAACTATATTATGGATGCATATTATCGTGATATTATCTGAGAATTTAAAGTTCATAAAGTTCACAGAATTGAACGTTTTTGATAGAACTTCGTTGCGAAATAACGATTAACTAGGTATATGTACTAAGATTAAGCAATGTTTTAAGAAAACTATACTAAAGTGGTTTGAATTAAGACAATGTATTTTTGTAACACCGTTGACCAAGATTATCGTCTGAGAATCGCATTCAATGGAAATTGGTCAAGAGAAGAATTAACTTACATCGCGTCTTGCAAAATAATCCATGCTGTATTTTGCCACATGAGATACTTACTTAAGTACCTTATTTTAAGCTCCAAAGATAATTCTGTGGCACCAAGAAAAGTTGAGCCATAGTAGCCAGTAGCACTGCAGCATGATAGGTGTTCTTTGGTTTTCCAAAGAACACCTATCATCATCATCATCATGAGCAACCCATCAACGGCTCACTACTGAGCGCAGGTCTCCTCAGAGAAGGGTTATAAGCCACGCTGGCCCAATTGACAGACTTCACAGTTCACAACTTTGAACTATGGAGAATATTTTAAGGCATGTAATATAATATATTATAGGTTTCCTCACAATGTTTTCCTTCGCCATTAAAGGCAGTGATATCTAAGTATGAGTGATTTTTTGAATGGGTAATGGGTATAGTTGAGAACGAGTGACATAGGCCACCTTTTATAACGGAAATCAAAGAGTACCCGCGGATTTTTGAAAACTAAATCCACACCAAAAACGCGAGCATCGTAAGTTACTTTTGGTAGAGTTCGTGAACAGCTGATTATTATTTCATGATTCTTTTTTATTCTGCGTATAACAACACTGCTGCTGTATGATCTTTATCTTTTCTTGTTGAATGCCAATGAATGTCCTTTGTCCGGGTTGCCATTTATTGCAATTCATAACTCAAATGTCATTCTAAGTTTAAACTAAGCGAACTAGTATACCAGGAAATGGTCGCAAAAAAGCAGTCTGATATGAAACAGACAGGTCGTATTATGTTTTTCCCACACAGCAGTTATAAATTGTTTTATGGCATTTGTATAAATAACCTTTTCTAACAATATAATATTTCAAAGCTATAAAATATTTAGTTTATCAAGAAATGTTGTACAATGTTTTGTAACAAAGCAACAAGATTATAACTTAGTAAGTAGATGATGTCCACGACTTCGTCCGCGCGGATTACCTAAGTATTTTGGTTCCTATGAGATCTGTACCTACTTTTCCCGGATAAAATGTAGCCTGTGTGTTAATCCTGGGTATGAGTTACATAACTCCATTACTTTCAGCCAAATCTGTTCATTCGTTGTGGCGAGAAAGAGTAACAAACATCAATCCATACATCCATCCTCAGTTATACTTTCGCATATTTATAATATTAGTAAGATATTAGTAGGATAAAATGGTAGTTCCATTTCCACAGCATGTTGTACAGTGTTAAACAACAGAACGTTTTTACCGGCGGCGCGGCGGGCGGTGTGGGAGCGTAAAATAACATCTAAGACTGGGTTTCCACGGCGCGGTTCACACCCGCGCCCGCAGCGGTTGCGGTACCGCTAGTACTGCGCCCGCCGCGGGCGCAAACCGCGCCGTGGAAATTGAAACTTCATTTCCGCGGGCCCGGGAACCGCTGCGGTTGCGGGCCGCGAACTGCGCCGTGGAAACTCAGGTCTGATAAATAATCTATATATGTATATAAAAATCTCGTGTCAATGTATGTTCGGGATAAACTCGAAAACTACTAAACCGATTTTGATCAAACTTCTTTACCATCTGTAATTTGGTCCTACTTAAAGATAGGATAGTTTTATAATTATTACGAGTATTATTATGTTGCTAGGCAACCTAAGGGATCATGTTCGTGAAAGTGCGATTCGAAGTAGCCGTCATACAAAACTAACATGTTTTCACCGATCACGAAAACAAATCGAACACGAGGAAGTGCACAAGAGCCCTTAAATCTCGAACGATGTTAGATTGCGAGATAGTCTTAACCCAAATAGACTAACTTATCTTACTAATCCTTACTAATATTATAAATGCTAAAAAGTGTTTGTTTGTTTGTTCGTTTGTTTGTCCTTCAATCAAGCCGCAACAGAGCCACGGATTGACGTGAGTGGACCTGGAGAGTGACATAGGCTACTTTTTATCCCGGAAAACCAAAGAGTTTTTGCAAGCGGGCCATAAGTAACAAGCCAACGCGTTCAATTTTTTCGTACTTAAACCGGTTAATTTGTTACTGAAATATTAAAAGTGAAATCTAATCATGTCAATGTCATTTGTAATTGAAAGTTAAAATTATTTTTTTAAAATTACCTAGTTAAGTAGTTGTCACGCTTCAAATGGCGTCTACAAGGTTCTTAATCCTTCAAAAGGTACCTAATGAAGAATCTGCGAATGTTGTAGACTTTTTCAGTTTGTCATGAGTTTTTTTTTGCTGCATCTATTCTTTCCTCTATTACTTAATATTCAAGTTGAATGGTCTAAAATTAGTATCTATGTATCTAACCAAAAAGGTCTACTTATATCTAAATACATTGAATTAATATAATTCAATTTAACTAGTGGTTCGCCCCGAACTGAGACCTCGCGGTAACGGTATCCCATGATTATTCATTCAATCGATACATGATAACCAAAACTGACATTATTATTATGCCCGTTTTCACCAAACATACCTAAATCATCCCCTAAGTAGGAGTCTCTTAACGTAGGTAGCTCCTAAATACAATCCTAAGTCCTAACATCCGTCCCAATATCCTTTTAGGTGTCCCGTACAGGATCGTGATAAATAAGTTGACAGAAAACATCAATCACCTAACTTATAGGTAGCCCGTAAAGGTTAGGGAACGTTAGTGAAAACATTGAATTATTTATCAAACATTGAATTTAACTCGTAGTTCCATGGGAATAGTTACTGACTGCGCCATCTATTAGCATTATTGTGAAGCTATGTTGATGCTATATGAATTACTGACGCCCATTAAAAATTAAATAATCTCGTTTCTTTATAATATTCATATAATTTTAGTATTTGTTGTTCAAGTACAGGATATAAGTGACCTAAAAACATAAAATCAGTTTGAAAATCCATAGCGGATTTTTCTAGAGAGCGTCTTCAAGCGAGCGTATAAAATCGCCACTTTGAAAGCCCCCCATTTCGTCAATTTTAAGGGAAAAATTAAAAAAAAAATATTTTTGTACTCAGTTCAAAATTATCTTTAAAATGATACGTAACAATTTTATGTAACGCGATTTTTTTTTTTTTACTTCGCATTCGCTTCTATGAGAGCCCCCCTGAAATAAAGATTTTTATAACTTTTTAAGCCATTTTCGGCTGGAGGCCATCGGTTTACATATTATATCTAAATTTGAAGTAATTACGTTCAGTAATTCAAAAGTTATAAGGCTCTGACAGACGGACGGACGGACGGACGGACGGACGGACAAGTGCAAATCGCCCTAGTTAACTCAAAGACCTTCGCTTCGCTCGGTCGATGAGAGGAAGTTGTGCGGTGATAATCCGTGTTCCAGAAAATTCATAATTATTATTTATTTCATGTTATCCAACTTGTAGCTCTTATGACAAGTCAAGCCTCTACTACCAGTTCGGAAAGCAGATTCTTCTGAGAAAAGACGGCAAGAAATTCAGACAATGCTCTTTCAAATCAAAAGTGTCCATAATAACATAAATTCTTTTAAAAAACCGACTTCTTACACCCCAGCCACTACAAAGTATTTATTTTATTGTTGATTTTCTAAATACCGCTCGACCGATTTCGAGAAAATTTAAATGGGACCACCTGGGAAGTATATATAGCCTTTGAAACAAAATAAGGAATTTTCCAAATCGGTTCAGGCGTCTTCGAGTAATCGGTGAACATACAGTAAAAAACAAGATTACGAAGACATGAGAACCTATCCTCCTTTTAGAAGTCGGTTAAAAATATCTTGTGGTCAGATAAAGCAAAGCCGATTGCTTCCATGCATCTTTTGTCATTGATTTCAACATAAAATAAGGTCTTATCCGAACGTAAAGATATTCTGACAGTATTTTCAAAAACTGTCAGAACTTCCAGTTTACTACACCTCGGTGAAACGTCCCACGACGTTGGTGAAATCGGCACGTAACATAGTAATTATTTAATTATCATTCCTAATATTATACCTAAGCAGTGATAGCCTAGTGGTTAGGACTGTGGTCTCCCATTCGGGGGGTCGCAGGTTCGATCCCGGGTACGCACCTCTGACTTTTCGGAGTCAAATGCGTTTAAGCAATTAAATATCACTTGCTTCAACGGTGAAGGAAAACATCGTGAGGAAACCTGCACACCTGAGAATTCTTCATAATGCTCTTAAAAGTGTGTGAAGTCCGCCAATTCGCATTGGGCCAGCGTGGTGGACTATGGCCTATACCCTTCTCTGAGAGGAGACCTGCGCTCAGTAGTGAGCCTTTGAGGGGTTGCTAATGATGATGATGATGAATATTATACTTAGGTACTTGCCAAAGCTTTGACTGTCTGTTTCCTTGTCACGGGTGAACTGCTGAACCGGGCTTGAGGAAAAACACAGAGATCGCTTGCAATTTGCATTCTGAAGATGGACAAAGGAAACTTACCTTTATAAGTACCTACCTACAGGAAAATCCGATATTTTTTGATCATAAACATAGTATTAAGAAATAGGTACCTTTAATTACTATTAATAAATAATATTGTAAAATGATTATTTTGAAAAGAGTAACTGCTGAGTTTCTTGCCGGCTCTTCTCAGCAGAATCCGCTTTCCGAACCGGTGGTAGAATCTTAACGTGTCATAAGAGCCACAGGTTGGCCTACATGAATTAAATAATTTTGAATTTTGAATTTTTTTACTACACGCAGATGAATTTGCGGGCATTAGCTAGGTAGTACTACATTACATAAACAGCTTAAATCAATATTATTAAGCAATATTTACAATCTTATACTTGGCAGTTATTTTCAGTAGGCGTACCTACATAGCTAACTCCTACACAGGAAAACTTGTTTCGAGGCTTCATGTGGGTAGGTAGGTAGTAGGTACAGTGAATGGGCCTTCTGACGTAGATATAGCATAATAGATTTTTATAAACAAACTAGCTTTTGCCCTTGTCTTCGCTCACATTAAGTTCGAATTTTCAAACCCCTATTTTACCCCTTAGGAGTTGAATTTTCAAGCGGATGCCTACGTCATAATAGCTATTTCTGTACGGCTTTCAGGCCGATCCGTCCAGTACTGCAGTGCAGAGCTGTGCGTTGATAGATCAGTCATCAGTCATTAATCACCTTTTCCTTTTATATATTTATAGATCGCACTCTGACTCTGTTTAGACTCGAAACAGGTTTAAAAATGAGACAGACTCAGAGATTGTATATGTACCTATATCTGTCTCAGGTCAGAGCCAAGTCAAAGCATTCTCCATAGATTTCATGCTGAGCTATGTTACGAGGCATTATAGGTACCTATACACAAAATTGAAACAAATTCAATAACATTAAAAAGCAACCTAGTGCCTAATAAATAGATAATTAATTAAATACCAATTACTTAATTTTCTACACCCAAAAAGGTGTCAATGGTCTTCATGGCTAATAGAGAGCACCGATTGGACAACAATATATATATAAGCCTTTATTTTCAGGTACAGAATTATTTACATATTTTATGGTTTTAATACAATTACAATAAAAAAAGAACAGTTACTTTGTAAAATTATCTCGTTTTTAAAGAACAATATCAGTTCCCGCATGCTTTGTATCTGTTTGCCCTCTGGCAAAGGCCTCCTCTAACCCTTTCCACACAGCTCTTTCCCTTGCCTTTCTACTTCAGATTTTGCCTGCTATCTTAACTATTTCATCTTCCCATCTAATTCTCTGCCGCCCTTTCTTTCGTTTTCCTATTCTAGGTTGCCAAAGTGTTACCACTTTGCTCCACTTATCTCTTCCCCTAATCATATGGCCCGCCCATTTCCATTTTAAAGTTCTTATTCTCCATGTTGCATCTTCCACTTTTGTAATATGCCTAATATACTGCCTTGTTTTTCTGTCCGTGATTTTTATGGCTGACATACTTCTTTCAATTGATCGCTGACAGACTTGAAGTCTATGCAGGTGCTGTTTCGTCATTGCCCATGTTTGGCAACCATATGTGAGGATCGGTAGTATACAGGTATCAAAAACTTTCTTCTTTACAGACATAGAAATAGTTTTGTCTTTCATTATATTTTTAAAGGACCTATAGCGATTCCATGCATTACCTGCTCTTTTTTCAATTTCTTGAGTCATTTGGTTTTGAGTTGAAATAATTTGACCAAGATATGTGTAGTTATCCACGTATTCCGCAATGTTATTTTCTACTATTATATTGACTTTTAGCCCATTGGTCATGACTTTTGTTTTTTCTAAGTTCATGCTTAAACCAACTTCCCTACTTCGAAGTGCTAGTTCATTGAGCATTACTTCTAGCTCATGAGCATTGTTGGCAAAAAGTATTAAGTCGTCAGCATATCTAAGGTGATTTAAAGGTACTCCATCAATCAATAACCCAAAAACAATATTTTGTGCCAAATATTATACCTGCTGTCAAATTAACTCCTC
Organism: Oeneis ivallda; assembly: GCA_029955525.1. Classification (NCBI taxonomy): domain Eukaryota; kingdom Metazoa; phylum Arthropoda; class Insecta; order Lepidoptera; family Nymphalidae; genus Oeneis; species Oeneis ivallda. Next base: position 18,747,365 of record JARPMR010000019.1, on the reverse strand, counting down.
ACCTTCACACAAATAGGAAGGTATGTACATCGGTGCCTTCACAGGATCAAACTTGGCAATCCAGTGAGTCGCGAAGCTGAAGTGGAAATGGTTGTGGCACATAGTTCGAAGAACTGATCCCTTGGGGTCCCAAGGTGCCGGTGTGGCAACCCCACACCGGGAAAATTGAAAAAAACAATTGAAAATGCAGTGTTGGCAAACCCATACTAGGTGTACCGACGACATCAGATGAGTAGCAGGGAGTTTGTCAATCTGTAGACGTCTATCGGTTCAAAAAGAAGAAGAACCTAAACCTAAATTGAAAAAGATAAGGTGCTACTGTTCTGATCTGAACTTACACTTACTTACCTACTTTACATCAAGTAGTAGGTAGTACTTTACTTAATTTAACAAGTACACAATAGTTAAGCAACAGCTGTTCAAAACGCCAGGTGGTGAGCGAGTATGTCTGTACTCTGTATCATGTATCCTACTCGTACTACTCGTAGTAGTACATGCCAGCTGCTGCTCAATGCAACTGAACTTAGGGTACGTTTATGCACAGGCGGGGCGTTGCGCGGCGCGTGGTGCGTCGTGTCGCGCGGTAAACTCAAACTTATCGCCAAATAATATAAGGCAGCCCAGACACAGTCAATATTATTGTCAATATTTTCGAATATTGTCAATAATATTGCGTGTGTGCGGGGCGTATTGAAGTATTGATCAATATTATTTCATATAAAAAAAATATTGTCAATATTTTTATTGACAATAATATTGACTGTGTGCGGGCTGCCTAAGAGCTTTCATACAGAAGCGTTTGCGTTGAACGCGGCGCGCGAAGCACGCGGTGGGCACCGAGGTCACGCGGCGCGTTGCGCGTCACACTCACATATGGCCAAGTATGAGAGCGTTCATGCAGAAGAGTTTGCGTTGACCGCGGCGGCGCGGCGCTCGCGGCGGGCGCCGCACAACGCGCCGCTTGTGCATAAACGTACCCTTACACCTACCTATATTATTTGTTTAAATTATAGATACTAGATAGGTAGGTAGGTAAAAATTAAATCAAATAAAAAATATGTCCCAGAAATGTGACTGTTAAAGACTATCCCATGGGCCCATACCTACCTAGTAGGTACCTACCGTTTACCGTAGGTCCATTCCTACCAGATTATCGCTATTTTTCATCGCCATAGTTTAACAGCTGCAATTGGCTGCTACAGTGTTTCGATTTTCTTCTTAAGGTTTACTTCCTACTTCCGTGGTTTCGATGGTTGGCTATGAGCTCGTAGTTGCAGCCAGGATCAATATAGGTAGGTAAGTTCAGCCTGGTTCAGCCAATCACAACAATAAAATTATGATTTTCCTTTTTAAGACTTTTTTAATCTCTTTACTAAAAAGCTCGAATAAACAGCCAAATATCAATCGTCAAGTAATAAACGATTCCCAACAAGGCATGCTTTATCGAATATAGATACTTATTAAGGAAGTTGTAAGATATTTCACATCGCAACAGCTCTTATTTCTTACTCAGTCAAGGTTAAGTCGTAAAGTAAGGTACCTACACAAATAAAAAGTAATAAGGATATTGAGGCCGAGTGACATATTAAACCTTTTTTAAGCAATACGGCGACATATTTTATGCGGGTTTTAAAATGTAACTCGCTAAGGAAAGGCCTTTGGCCATGCCCTTTGTACCTATTACCTTTTGACTTTTGTAACAAACTATAACTTTTAAGATGAAAAAATGTAGGTACCTATATCAACATCCAACGTGGTTGATTCTACGGGTCTGCCCGCGAAATTCAAATTTAATTTGTTTTTTCGCAATTTGTAATCTAATACTTACGACAAAGTAGGCTTATGACATTCTAATTGCGACGATGGCAGTATCATCTTCACAGGTTTATATAAAAATCTTTACTTGAAAGTGTCCAGTTTAAGAAATTAGTCAGAATTTCGACTAATTTGTGAGTAAATCACGTCCAACTCGATATTCTGACTAATTTCTTAAACTAGACACTTTCAAGTAAAGATTTTTATATTAAAAACCTGTGAAGATGATACTGCCATCGTCGCAATTAGATAAGCCTACTTTGTCGTATTAGTTTACAAATTGCGAAAAACCAAATTAAATTTGAATTTCGCGGGCAGACCCGTATAATCCAGCTTAAAGCTCTATATTTCCGAGACTAATTGAGATATTTAAAAAAGAATAGTGGCATTGTGTTATAATATTTAAAAACGTTATTTTAAATAAATAAAAAATATCAGTCAAATACTCAATTCACACTTAGCCAGCGTGGTGGACTAAAAACCTCGTTCGAGAGGAGAACTTCGGTGGTATTCTATAAAATTGATGACCTATTATTGTCTGGTACTCTCTCGCTATTGGTTAAAATGCATTGATGCAGCAAGAACGCCATAAAATCAGCCAATCAGAGGTCATTGCGATCGTTACACTGCAAATCATTTTTAGAGAATACTACCACTGTGCACATACTCAGACATTACTGGTAGTACCACATTTGTGGTCGTAGTAGATACAGTGGTTTGAATGCAACACAAAAAGTTAATGAAAGTTATTATTTTACGTAATTACTTTACAATTGATTAAATCTCTTGTAATTAAAATTAGCAACGTACAGTTTCTTAGCGTGAAAACTTTTTTATCCACAGTCGATTAGGTTAATGTCGAGTTACATAATGGTTTATTGCGGTTTTAATTTTTATAAGTAGGTATAAGTAAGTACTATGACAACCTCCCATGTGCAGTGGTGAGCGCTGTGGTGTTTTAAGTAAAAGGTTTCGGGTTTGTATCCCAGTGGGGGCAATTTGGGAATTTATAATTTCTCAATTTTCTTTAGGCTGGTCTGTACCATAGCTGTACGATGCTGTACGATGTACCATAGCTGCGTAGAAACTCGATAAAGTGGTATGACCATAGACTTAGAATTTTTTCGCTACGCTCATTCTAAGCCTATGGGTATGACTATGGGTTAAATAAAACTGCCATACCCCATCTACGCTTACTTGTTTTCGTCTTAATACTGCACCACCAAAGAGGCTAGGTACTTCTCTATCGGGCCTATGGCTATGGACAACAGTGGAAAGTTGCTAAATAAGAACTGTCAAACCCGAATTTCGAAATACAAAATGCGGGTTTGACTTTGACAGTTCTAGTTAGAACGGAGGCCACTGAGTTAGAGAATAGCCCTACAGGTGAGATAATAGGCTATTTGACTACTTTTAGAAAATCATCTTAAATTGTTAATAATGCTATGCTGAAGCTAACAAAACGTATATTTCGGCATAATTTTCAGTATTTTTCATAAAAATCGAGAAATAAATTCAAAAAATAAATTGCCGCCGAAACGTTCCATTTGCTCTCATGACGTAACAGTTCACATTTCAAACAATGACAATTTTATAATATGTGTTTAGGCCGCGTGTCGCATACTATTTGGTATTTAATAAAATAGTAACGATGAAAAACTGACGAAATTAGCCTATTACGCCGCACAAACACGTCGAAATGTATTGACAAAATGAGAATTCCATAGGTGGTGTGGACTGTGACGTCATTCGAGATCACGGAACGTTTTCGATCACGTGACCATGGCCAGAATTATAGCAATTTTATTTAATGTTTTATAATTAAATAAAGCTTTATTTTTTAGTTTTGTCGTATGGAATAATGTTTTTAGATAATAATCTTTTAGGATGACACCAGTTGAAACGATATTTTTATTATAGTCAAATACCCTATTATTACTATCGGCCGTAGACAAAACTGTTACACATACAAGAAATGAACATGGCCGATCTGTCGAAATGTAGGTAAATTAGCATTTGCTACGGATAGATAGACAAAAGGATGTGGTGTAACTTTTATAAGATAGATTATAATCTAGATTACTTACACAGCAATTACTCGTTCCATTATGTATTTTGAAATTTGTTATTTTTTCAGAGTTAAAAGTTTTACTCCCTTGATGAGCGGAGCTCCCTTTATTCAACAAGTGTATGAGGTCACGAGTTCGATACTCGCTTTTGTCAGTTTTACTTTACTTACCGTTAAAGCACACTGGATTAAACTACTCAATCAGTGAACGACCATTCAATTAAATCCATTTAGAAGTACGTTGCTTAACCAGCTCAATCATTTGACGCACCAGATTATTTTTAGTCGGTCCTTGTTTAATGTTTGCAACTAACTACCTTACTTACGATTTGGGATAGGCAGTGTAATTTTGTTAACCTCCGACGGAAAAAGAGGAATGTTATAAGTTGAACGTGTATGTCTGTGTCTGTTCCCTCATAGCTCCCTAACGAATGTTACCGATTTTGATGCGATTGAAAGCTAACGTGATTGAGATGGATCTTAGCTATAATTTATGAAGATCTCAGGCGTTTGAAGATTATGAGCTCATTTCCTACTTGAATAAAGGGTCTCACAAGCTTTCACTGGGGCGATTGATTTGAAATTTAGTATTCTACTGCTACTTCGGATTATCTCCAAGCCATTTTAATATTGAGCTGATGCTGCAGCCTCAAGTAGTCTGCCGGATACCCAAGTCCTCAGCAACTTACAGCAGATAAGTCTAGTGTATTTGGGCTCATTAGAACGGTCTCATTAAGTAGGTGTTAATGGAGGATCTCATGATGGAGCAGAAAACTGGGCAACAGGATGTTCGGTATACTGCACATAGGCCGGCCATAGATTCACAAGTTATGGGTGTTTAAAATGTTTAATTTAGGTACACTTGTTTCTTAAACGTGCCATTTGATGGAGACTGTCTTTACCTCGAAAGTAGGTAAAGACAGCCTCCATATAGGTAGATACCCAGTTGACAGGTTCCTAGTTCCGGTTAGGTACTTATATGACATATACATCAGTGCTTAGGTATTGTATTATTATTGAAAACCTTGAACGTAAATAAGCTCAAGTCTTTTATTTACCTAGGTACCTATGTCAAACACTAGCTACACAATTATCTGTGTAGTTAACCCACCTATTATTATTTATTCTTACATAATTATATACCTAAGCCCTATATAGTCAGAAGCAGTATTATAGTAGAATTAATTTATTTACTTGCCTGCTGTTTAATCTATAGGTACCTACTTATAAGAAGACTTGTACTGAATGACTGACTGATCTATCAACTAAACAATAGGAGCTAGAAACTTGAAATTTTGACAGGAGGTTCCTTTTATGACGTAGGCACCCACTAAGAAAGGATTTTTTTGAATTTCACTCCCAAAGGGGATAAATAGGCGATGAATGTTTGTATGAAAGTCTGTAATTTTTCGAGTGTCAGTTATATCCATGGGACTTGATATTTTGCCTTTCGATTAAAAATAAAGAAGACCGTGTTTCACAGTTTATGAAAATTGAAATGCAAAACCTAAATTGGTTATTGGATGGACCACGCGGGGAAAAAAGCTAGTGTAGTGTGTGAACATACATACAATAAGAGGTATCATCAACGGCGAAAAATTTTAGGCAAAACTTTAAATAATAATCATCTAGTATGCCAATAGGTATACCAGCAATCCGTTTACCTACCCTGTGAAAAATTTTCCGTAATTTTACTAGTTTTATAAATCTCCCATGTTAAGCATCGGTGAATATAATCGGTTAAACTGTACGCCTGAGAGATCTCCATAGTGTTGTTAAAAGTATGTAAAGTCTGCCAATACAAAATGGGCCATCGTGATGGGATATGGTCAAAATTCTTGTCATTCACCCATACGCAGTAGTGTGATGCTGATGACGATGGTGATGGCACCGGTCTTCAGAACCCTAAAAGAGCGTACCTCCCAAGTTAACTTGGAAATATCTTGGTTCGTATCCCTTCTTTTGGAATATCGGGCAGGGGTTGCCTTTGTGTACCTTTAAAGGCGTAAAAAAGTAGATCACGTTCGACTGGGCCCGGTAGAAAGTGAAACTTTGAAAGGTTGCTATAAAAATTGTTGCGCCCGCTGAGAGGAGGTTAGTGCGGGCAAGTCGCCCCGGTGAAGTGGTTCAACGGGAGACATGGTCAGTTTTAGTTTATTGTGATTATTTGGACTCTATTTTATTTAATATAAACGAGAATATTTCGTAAGTGATTAAGCTTTGGAACGTGTTCTGTTTTATGATTTAAATATTTAGACCAGTTATTCTAACTATCTAAAATTTCAATTTTATCGATCGATTTAGTTTAAATATAAGTAGTTTTTTTTCATGTTTGGAAAATTAATAACTAAGCTTTTTAAAAGGTATTTTATATTGTGAAGAAAAGCTCCACGTGCTAAGTTCGGACTTTTCTATTCTCCGAAATCTGTTTTTTTAATTAGTTAAGTACATTAGTACTTAACTTACATCATTTAAATGTTTTAAAATTTATTAATTATTTTAGAAAACTTCTTACCAACTTTTTTACTATAGAGGTAGTAACTTTTTGCTTTCAGTCAACCAGGAGGCAAAACTAAAGTTTTCCAAGCTATGCTTTACTTTTTTTTTGAAATTTGTTGACTATTTAGGGGAAAAAAATATTAACTAAGCAAAAGACATAATTCCTCAGGTCATTCAAATGATTTTCTTTTCTTTTTTTGAAATGTTTATTGTTGAAAAGTGCTTAAATAAAAAAATTGTTGAAAATTTCCCATAATCTCACAAAAATAGAAGACTTTTTAAATAGACGATTATAAAAAGTAAAATCGACGAATTTTTACTCGAAAATATAAATGTAACACTAGTGGAAACTTATTACGAAAATAATGTCTATTGTATTTAGTGTATTTAGGCTTTCAAGGATTGCATAAGTTAATTTTACAGGTCCGGTATCCTTATTACCTTATTACCTTATGAAAAAATCAACATACTAATAATAATAATATTATGTCTATTGAAAATATTAGCATTTTTTACCGTTCTGTTTAAAAAAAAATCAACGATTCAAAAATAATTTAATATTATGCACAAAAAATGTAGGTAGGTTCTTCTTAGCTACCTATCCCTTATATTATTATTTGCATGCAATCATAATATTCGCAATAAAAAAATGAAAGTAGAGTCATACATATTTTGCATACTTGGGTGTGGAAATAAAAATTAAAAGTATACATCACTTAGCATATTTTCACGCATGAAAAACGATTGTCTAAGTTCAAATCACAAAATTGCTATTTTAAGCAATTAATGCGTAATTCAGAGCGTACTTAAACCAATTAGGTACCTCCTTAGTTCACAAGGCCAATGTGTTTTCTTTCACAACTGAAATTATCAGTGGAATAGGTAATTAATTGCACAAAGAAGAACAATGAACTTATCGTAAAGTTGCATGATAAAATCATTTTCATAATTATGGGTAGCTCATTAATTTTTCGACTGCAATGGGACGCAAATTATGTACCTACCTAGCTGATACTGATATTAATAAACTTACGAGAAAATGTTAAGATAGGGCAACTAGAAAGCTATATGTATACTTATAAACGAAGATTTGTGAACAAGAATAAAATAGAGTAGGTACTGCATTACTTCTCAGATACCAATATTATAAATGCTAGTGCTTTGTCTGTTGGCTTGTCCGTCAATCACGCGACGATGGAGCATTTTGCGTGGATATAGTTAAAGACCTATAGAGTTACATAGGAAACCTACTTTATTTCGAAAACAAAGGTTGCCACAGGATTTTAAAAACCTAACTACACGCGGAAGAAGAAGTGTATGTAGTACGTAACTATAAAATTACTCCGAACTTTTTATATAATACATACTAGCTGATGTCTGCGACTTCGTCCGTGTGGATTAAGTTTTTAAAATCTCTTTCATTTTCCGGGATAAAAAGTACATATGTAACTCTCCGGGTCCTCAACTTCAACTTTAACCTACCCATGCAAAAAATCACGTCGATCCGTAGCTCTGTTGCAGCGTGATTGAAGGACAAACCAACAAACAAACATTTTCGCATTTATAATATTAGTGAACCTAATCTTGTTTCCTTCCGATTATTTTAAAGTTTAATAGATAGGTAAGTATATTTAGATACCTATTATTAAATTATAGATTTATTGAAAGACTTCACGAGTCAACTGACAACTGACTGACTGTGGACAAGACTCTTTGTCCAAAGCTGGGCATGCTCGTAGGTCTCTCAAAAATGTGCTGTTCACGTAACGTAATATGAGAATAATTTATAAAAAAATCATGCTTTACGAAAATATTAGCAAACGCCCACGCTTCGACTCCGCATTTTAAAATATTTCTTCTCACTGTGGCCTTTGATATGCCGTATATAGGTAAGGTCGTATCTAATGTACTTAATTGCATATTCACAAAAGCCTTTTTGTCGCCCACACCATAGGCATCTACTCAGCACTATTAATACACAATTTTTGTCGTTGAAAATTTTTAGCAATTAGTTTACATGTACGTTAAAAAAAAGACTTACGAGAAGATACAACGTCCCCCCTGAATTACAATTCCTCCATAACTCGCATCAAACTCAGCCTTGGTATATAATAGCACAAAATAAACAAGAAATAATGGTCACTATGCGGACGCGAAATTCCATAATTCGAAGTAAAGAAAAAAATGATTTCGGGATGTAAGTTTTTCAGACCGGATTTCCATCTCTAACATATTTTAAGAATAATCACGTAGGCAAATATCGCGAATTTCCTTGCTCCTTTCTTTAAAACTCTTGAAATGTTGAAATTATTGAAACGGCCAAAAAAACAATGTAGGTAGTAACCTACTGTACTGTGTATTTACCTACATGTTATTTTAAATATGAGATCGTTTAGTTGCGTTGTCACGTTTCTGTACGGTACCTGCCTACATAAAATAAATTATAAAATGCAGGCAGTAAAAGTGGTTTCGCAAGAGACCTTGATTTTGTTCTGACGTAAATGTTTTAACCACGCAATGTACCTAGTTACTTTGTACTTACGTATTACCATGAGTTTTACTCTCAATTGGTCACCGCAGCATTGCCTTTCACTTCATGGAACCTTTCGAAGGTTAACCGGATTGGGCGGCTAGGCTGTCCGGAGGTGTTAAAATGTTAATAATTGCTCTCAATCTATATATATAAAAGAAAGTGGTGTTAGTTACACTATTTATAACTCAAGAACGGATGAACCGATTTGGCTGAAAATTGGTGGAGAGGTAGCGTAGAACCAGGAGACGGACATAGGATACTTTTTATCCCGTTCGACTGCGTTTCCGTCAAGTCACTATAAAACGTGGTATAACAAAAACGCATCTGACATGGAATAACAAAACGCAAATGACAGTGGAATAACAAAACGTAAATGACAGCTAAACGTAATTTTGTCTTTGGTTAAGTATGGTAAAAAATTTGACAATTATAAAAAGTGTTATCATAAAGCATTACTGATATTATAAATGCGAAAGTGTGTTTGTTTGTTGGTTTGTCCTTCAATCACGTCGCAACAGAACAGCAGATTGATGCGATTTTTTGCATGGGTATAGTAAAGGATGTAGTAGTGGTTCCTGAGACCGGGAGAGCTACTTTTTATCTCGGATAATGAAAGAGTTCCCGCGGGATTTTTAAATACTAAATCCATGCGGACGAAGTCGCGGGCATCAGCTAGTACGGTAATATAAATATACGGACGCAACGTAACGAAAATGATGCAACTTTTACTTTCTTTGTTTATGTTTATGAGCCCCTGACTCGTGAGCGAGGCAAAATGATACTTAGACTTAGACCAAAATTTCACAGGACTCATTAATTTTATTTATTTAAAAAAAATTGTTACAGATGGGCTTATTTATGACTAATGTAACTTTTTTGTTACTGATAGTTTTTAATTATGTAGATGTACTTACTTAAGTCTAGGTAAAAGGCATTTAAAACTTTTGGATTAAATAAATAACATCACAATTAAATATATTTACGAAAATCTGCAAAACTTTTTGACTTAATCCCACTTCTGATATTTCGATGTTATTAATGAAATTAGTAATTTAAGCATCGAGTTTTTATACCTAGAGCAATTTCAAACAATAATATTATATACAATATAAGCTATACATTGGTATTAAATACTAATTTATATACCTTATTCCTTTAGGTAAGTGTCAAAAAAATTATAAACATCGACTTTATTGAAACAGTAATGATATCGATTTCAAACTTTGATTAATCAGATAGGTACCTACATGATATTGTTCTTAGATTAAAACTATATCGGTTTGCCGTATCGATTACTTCAATGCTTTTTGCACTTTCTAATTTAACGAGCGCAAGTAACGTAACCTCCGATCCGATTTCTGAAATGGTTGCTTTATTAGGGTTGGCAGGTTGCCAGCCTTCTTGGATTTCAATGATTTCAATTTTTTCAATTCGTGCACTAAAGTTAAAATAATCTTCGATAGCAATTTTCCCAATATCACAATTTTGTCTTTCACATAGGTCAGACACAATTTGACATATCTTTGTTAAGGTCCCGTACCCAAAGGGTGCCAACGGGACCCTATTACTATAAGCTACCGTCGCGTCCCCATGTCAGGAACAGTAAAAAGTAGATACTTGAAATTTTCACAGAATGTGTATTTCTATTGCCGCTATTTCTATTGCTATAACAACAAATAATAATAAATTTATAATAATATTAAGTTAGAAATTAAAGAGGGTCTCCATACAATAAACTTTTGTTTTTGCTCTATCTTAAACAGCTGATGTTAAATCTTGCACGATGGTACGGAACCCTTCTTGTGCGGGTCCGACTCGCATTTGGCCGTTTTTTTTTAAATCTCAACTGTTAGGTTGTTTGTAGACGACTGAAAGTACATTTTTCAAAATTAACCCAGTATTTACAAATTCTTAATTCTTCTGGCTTCAGTAAGACGGATTTGTAGCAACCCTATTAAAACAAATCATTTGGCACCACATGGCATAGACATAGTTGCATAATAAGTTTCGCTTTTTCGTACCTACCCGATAATTCGGAAACTGAATAGCACATGCATAATTTGTTTTGCATTTCGTAATTTTTTTATCATGTTCATTTGCTATGATTTGTCGAGATGATCTTTAGCTAAAACCGGTAAAGAAAGGTCTTGACTTATCGCAAACGTAATTTGATCTACATAAATGAAATGAATCAATTTGAATTTGATTATTAATACCTATAATGAACTTATCACTTCTTAAGTAGGTACTTCATTGGTTGCCTGGAAGATATCGCTAGGTAGCAGTAGTATAAATTTTTATGTTTTTTTTCATGTGTTGTTCTCCATTTTATGTAAAATAAAAAAGTATATCAATTAATTTATTCATTGATCGTATACTGTACCACACAAAATAAAATTAGATAACAGTTGATCGGTAAAAAATTAAACCTTGAAAAAATTGAGGTGCAATACATTAATAACTTACCACGTAACAGCACGTCACGAGCTTAACTTTACAATACTTACTATGTAAGTAAATGTTTACTTTAATAACATAGGTTTCTAAAAGTTACAAGTAAGTAAAAGGTTGTTTTAACAGTTCGATTTTATAGTTGTATATGCAAGTATTTCTAGGCATTTATCTTTTAATAGTTTGTAATAATTAAAATAATAATAAAAAGTAAAGAGATTTTTTAATTGTGGTGGTGCCTAGTTTACTCTATCAGTGGTTTTGTTTCTATTAAATCTTGAAACTTGTCCGGTCCAAAGGACCAAACTTGTTGTCCGGGATATAGTGGAGCAATTTTATAAAAGCGCCGACAATGTCGATTTTATTTAAACACTAATTAAAATTTTATACATTCTCTATAATTGCTCGGGCAGCTAAATCCGAAAACTAATGACAATAGTATATGGTAGAGCTCATTAGATTGCAACAAATAATTTCATGAAATAATTAATTTGTTGGGTCTATTAACTAAATAAAAAATTAAATTAATTAAAAAGGTTTTAGGTAAACTCTTGGCCGGCTCACAGCTACAAAAGTGGCACTACAAAATACCTCGGAAGGATCTGCATTCCGAAACGATGGTAGAGTCTCGACGTGTGATAAGAGCCACTGGTTGGCGTACATGAAATAAATAATTTTGAATTTGGAAGGTTGCAAGAGAGAATTTTGCAATATACATTCACGAGCTCGGTTAATATTTATAATAAAAGAGTATTTACAGTCACGACTGTTGTCCATAAAAAAAGTTGACCATAAAAAAAAGTTGACCATAAAAAAAAGTTGTCCATAAAAAAATTACCATAAAAATCAAAGGCAAAGCGGGGGCAAACATTGAAGTATTATGTACTAAAGCACGGGGCAAAGCGCAAAACTAACCTACCTTACAACATCTCATCGAAGGTACTACTAATAGAGCTACGTTTCTGATATTTCCAATCAATCTCGGATAATTCGCAGTCGTATCTCATATGATCGTTTAGTCAGTGTCACGCCTATGGCTTAAGAATCACAATAAAGTTATTGTTGTAGAGGAAATTAATTTAATAAGCCTACCTAAGTACTAGTTACTAAACTATTTACAAATAATAATTAATCAAACTGAGAGCATAATGAGAGCATAATTATATTATCACGTTCAGTCACGCCCTGTTGCTTACAAATAATTGAAAGTAGATACAAATAGTACAATTTTTATTTCATTTTAGTCAATTTCAATAGGTTCTTTTCACAAACAATTAAGTTTTTTAATGCTACTTAGAATGTACCGGATCCGTTTGAACTACCTATAAACTTTCGCGTCTAGATACCTAGTTAAGTTATTACTTATAATGAAATTCTTCCCCTTCCATTTTACCACTTTATACACATATTATACCAATTTTTCGCAATAAATGCTATAGTTTCGTTAACTTGAATGAATTGTCGTTTCTACATCTAGAAAGAGGTTTTTCCATTAAATATATCCTACAATTTATGTCTAAAGATAAGGATTAGACTAATATCTTTGAACTGGTCTCAATATTTTTTTAAGATCGTAAGAAATTCCCATATATTTCACTACTACCGCCTAGTATTCTTTCACCATTATCATTTCTAGCATTATTATGTTAAGACCCATTAATTTACCTATCATGTTCTTTACAGCATTTGATATTCTTTGTAGCATCCCTCACCATGGTGTATGCCATGCCAACATATATAGCAGTACCAGCGGATCAAGTAGCGTTCGTGGACCTCAGACAGTTAAGAGCTAGACGATTACCCAGACGGACCCTGCCTGAAGAGCTGTATGAACACAACTATCATCCAATACCGTTGCAGAACTATCAGCAAGGAAGTAAGTACCAACTTATACAATACTGTTAATGTACACTTTTGTCAATCCATAAAAACCAAAGAATTAAGTGGTGGCTACCCGTTTACTGTTAGACTTAAACATTAATTAAAGGAGTCGACTTTTTCTAGACAGGGGTATTTTTTAAAACAAAATTCTTTTTTATCATTTTTCTAGCATTGATCATATTACTCATCATTATTGGGCATAGTATTTGTGTAAAATGACGTAGATTTATGCATAACCATGGATCTCACAGCCTAAGTATAAAACGCTTGGTAAACATATTTTCTAAAGAGCATGCATTGTTAAATGTCAAAGAAAGCGCAAAACATAGCCATCGACTTAGGGATATTAATCATAGTTATTCGCTCACTTTCACTGAAGGATTAGCTTTCTAAAATGGAGTAACTCATTTCATATTCATAATGAATGCCCTATCAGTAGATACCTTTTGCAATTTGTAACTTTCTTCTATTGTTCGACCTTTAACGGGCGATTAGTCGATTACACAAGCGTAAATAATCCCTCCCTGGAATTTTAAGTAGGGTTATGCAAAACAGGTCTCGTTTGATGCAATGTTTCTGAGATGGTAAGCCACTTTCAATTTGTTGTCGACACGTAATAAATAATTACAGATTGTATCTTTGCCGTAGGTTGCTTGATTGCCTTCCGCAAGCAGTCCGCAAGTAAATTATGGACGGGTATTTTAAACATTTAAATTATACCTAGTTGGATAAGATTATTATTAATCTGAGAACAACATTAGAACAACATAACTGCTGTATTTATTAGCTAATCTAATTTATGGATAAAAATATTTTCATTGTGTGTTTCGGTTCTTAAATAAATTCTTAATCTTGGGAGTGAGAATTTTGCATCAATTCAAGTTTCTAGCTAGAATTTGTAATTTCTATTCTTACGTAATTTTATTGTTAACAATTCATGTTATCGTTGTCTTGTTTGGTAGTCTATCGATCAATGAAATGACAGTTAAGAATATGAAAATAGAATAGAATAGAAATATTTTTTATTCAAATAAACTTTTTTACAAGTGCTTTTGAATCGTCGATGAGTCAACCACTGGTTCGGAATGCCCTTCCTCCCAAGAAGAACCAGCAAGAATCTCGGCGGTTGCTCTGCTATGTATACAGTGTTTCCACAATGAGGGGAAAGGCGTCCTAAACCATTTTTTGCACAATAAATAGGAGAAGTCAAAAAGGAATTTTTGATACGTGTTCGATTTTTTTCAAGATGTCTTCTCTTCTTGTTTCAGCCGTAGCCCTCGCCCCACCTCCACTGCCAGAATCCATTGCAAGGTTACAAGCTAAGCCAAACGATGCCAAGAAAACAAGTGAGACGTCAAGCCCAGCAAACGCAGGCGCAGTAGCACAAATTGCAGAAAGACCACCCGACTTCGGAGAATACGTGGACTTTGGAGCCCATACTGGGGATAACGGCGCCTTTGGGTGGTACGCAGACTACCCTGTTAGGAAATAGGAAATAATGATCACCAAACAGTAAAAGTGTGATAAAAGTTTAAGGTGTCCTTCAAGTTTTATTTGTTTCGAATGGATAACTTAAACCAACTAGAAGAGTGATCAAAGCCTCGAGTATTTTGAATTATTCTTGCCAATTTAAATTTATATGGCGAAACTCGTGTTACCAAAGACAGTATTCTTGGAATTTATAGAAATTAAGATTATTTTGAAATGCAGAATTACCGCACATTTGTTTTAGCCGGTGAATTCCGCATCATGCACTTTTTTTTAATATTTTAAAGTTCCTTACTTTTTTGTTTAAGTTAACAAAGTACACTGTGATATATCGCACCGAGGTAGTTCTAACTACTAAAACATGTCCTATTTACTTTTGTTCGTATTCTTCTTCTTTATGCCTTCGTATTTTTTATTTTGTTTCTTAATTTTCATTCTTTTCTAGTCTTACTTTAAACTTTGTTTTTCTCTTCTGCTTACCATCTTTCTCTTGCTTTATCTGTCTATCGCTGCTTTATAAGTACATTCTATCGCTTCTGCTTGATACTACCTTCTGCCATTCTAAATTAATTAATTTATTCAATTATTTCTTCATCTATGTAGAAAGTTTTGTTAAAATGGCAAAAACATTAGAATTTATTTACTCATAAAATTACTTCTTTTATCTATGTAGAAAGTTTTGTTAAAATGGCAAAATCATTAGAATTTATTTACTCATAAAATTACTACATTTTACTAAAAATATTTTGTATTCAATAAAAAAAGACTAATCCAGAAGAGAACCTTTATTATTTTATGTGCTCTTCTCTTTGTAAATTCTTGATAACAGATAATTCTATATTTTAAATAATTTTTTCTCGTAATACTTGCTCGCTTACTTTTGTGCATTCTTTATTATTATGTCATATCTTAACATCTCTCTACTTTCTTAAATTCTAAATATACCTATTGTTTTCGCCATAGTTTTACTTCTTTCGTTATATATAGTTTTTTCTCAAACTATACTTACTTAACTATACATAGTTTCTTCTCTATTTTTACCTATTATATTCTCAAATCATGTATCTATTGTTATTTATGTATTTTTTACGTAGCAGATAATAAGATCTCAAAATTCGACGTATTTTCATCTTCGAGTCTCCTTCTATCTAAAACTTTCTTACGTCATTGGTTTTTAATTTTTTTCAACACAAAATAAAAGTCTATAAAATCTGAAATATCTGTAAATCTCTGTGATCTCTGTAATCTCTGTAATCTCTGTAATATCTGTTGTCTCTGTAATCTCTGTAATCTCTGTATCTCTGTACTTTTTCCCAACTTCATGCACTATTGCTCTCTGTCTATAATTAATGTACCTAAATAAGTGGGCAAGCGGTGGCGAGTTGATGTTAATGACGATGATGATAGTAGTATTAATTTTTGTATTCGTATTTTCTACAATATATTTCTTAGAATATGACCTTTTAAAGTATATTATTATATTGATTCACTTTCTTCATCTATTACTCTTGTTCAATTTCTTGACTTAAGTATTTTCCTCATTATTGGCTTTTCTTTTTCTATTCTTTTTTCATCTTAAGACCATCCTTTCTAGTTTTTGTATTAGTAGACAGGCTTTTAAATTTATTTACTCTTTTAAATCTTGTTACTAAATTCATTATGTTTTTCTTTAATTGATTATTCATCTTCTTATTTCACTCTATTTTTATTTAAATTTACATCTTGAGAGAATTTTATATATTTAAGGTTTATTCATTAAAAAAATGGCTCTCCATGCCAGGTTTTTTGATCACCTATAAAGTCTTTCTATCTAACCTCTATCTATAATTAAAGTACTATTGCTCTCTATCTATAATTAAAGCCAGCCATGAGTTGATGATAATGACGATGATGATAGTATTAATTTTTGTATTCGGATTTTTACATATTTCTTAGAATGACCTTTACACTATAATATTATATTGTTTCACTTTCTTCATCTATTACTCTAGTTCAATTTCTTGACTTAAGTAAATCCTCATTATTGCCTTTTCTTTTTCCATTCTTTTTTCATCCTAAAGCATTTAAATTTATTTATTCTTTTTAATCTTGTTACTAAATTCATTATCTTTTTCTATTATATTATTCATCTTCTTATTTCACTCTATTTTTATTTAAATTTACATCTTGAGTGAATTTTATGTATTTACAACTTTTATTCCTATAAAAGGGCTCTCCATTCCAGGTTTTAGATCACTTATAAATTATTTGCTTTCTAATGTTAAGTTTTCATTAATTTTTTCAACAAGTGTTTTTTTCATCGTCTAGGTTTTTCACTTTAGACAGTGATGCATCTCTTAATTTAATAATTCTATTTTAAAATTTCAATATTCTTAATTATAATCACAATAAGGTTTTTTTCGAAGTACGTCTTTGTTAAATTTTTTACAATCTTCACTGCATGTCTGTCCTAGTTTTCTGTTATTCTTAATTTCCACTTTTAAGTTATGATCTAATACCTATAATGCACTATCGCTTTACGTACAATTTGACTATTTTCATTGCACTTTACTATCACATCGCTACTTTGCATCTTTATGTTTAAATTCATCCTTTTGTCATTTTCATTTCACATCTTTGTTTTAATTAATCTAAAAACTCTTTATCTTCTCTATATCGTCTTAATCACACAGCATAATATTACATATTACTTAATTCTATCATCAAATATGTTTGACTTTTCATCATTATCAATGCTACTTACATTTCTTAAACCACTCCTCTTATTATCTTTTTGCTACGTCTTCATTTTCGTTTACTTTTACTATGATTTCAACGTTTCTATAGTCCTCTTTTTCTCGTTAAAATGTATATTTCATCAAATTTACTATTTCACATTAATACATTATTAGATAGACTGATTTTTCATGTCTTAATTCATAAAATTATTTCTCATACATTATGCTTTTATCAATTATAGTTTAAATTCTTTTTCGCGCTTCTCAAACTTATACTCATATATATATCTGTAAAATACTGATTCATCACCATCAACAAATTTCATATTTTCTTCGCTACTTTGTACCTACTGCCTTTCCTATTTTCTTTTCAAAGGCCTCTTCTCCTAAACTTTTATCTCAAACCTTCTTAAATTCACATTTTTGCATTGCTCTTATTATCTCTCTCTCTTCATTGATGATTCTTGAGTAAAATTTTTACTTAAATTTCTAATTCAGTAACTGTTTTATTTATGATGAAATCAGAACGACCATGTAATATAAAAACTTACTAATTTTTACAAATAATTACAAATTAAAATACACGCCGTCCAAGTGATCGCTAATGGGCATGGTGCTCAAAACACTGGCGCTATTACCTCTCTGAATAGCGAGGCTAAGCCTTTGGGCTAAATAAGCGTCAGCTCTTTGGTCACCAGAGGATGTAATATTAATAATTTTATTTTAAATGTCATTCTTATTTTCATTTCTATACAATTTTAATTCATCAGCATCTGAAACTTAAACTTTTTTCTCGCCACTTTAAACCTTTCCGCCTTTCTTTTGTTCTCTTTTTAAAGTCTTTTTCCACTTTTATCTTTGGCTCTTAAACTTCACATCTTTCTCATTGCTTAAAGATTTTCTTCATTCAATTTTTATTCTTAATCAATAATCAATGTCTAATTCAATTACTCTTTTGTATATTATGGCGAAATCAGAATGATTTTATGTACTATTAATATTATGCGTTTGCCAATAAATTCTTTTTTATGCTTCATAAACACAATTTTCTATACAATACTGACTCATCAACTTTCATATTTTCTTGATTACTTTATATTTACTGCCTTTCTTTTTTACTTTTTAATGGCCTTTCCTTTTTCAACTTCGATCTCAAAACTTCTAAACTACGCATCATATTCATTGTTCAAACTTCAAACTCTCTCTCTCTCTCTTTATTCATGTTTTATTCTTAAATATAACTTTTTAATTCAGTTACTCTTTTCTAGCACTCGTAAAAACTCGTAGTAATAGTATTTCAGTAGCTAATCATCTTTTTTTAAATTCTTAATCTTTTTATTTTAACTTATCCTTGTTTTTAATTTCCATGCAAGTTTGGTTCGACGACTACAACTTTCACATTTTCTTTCACACTTTCATTTTATATTATTTATACTTACTTCTCTCTTTTCTTCTTTTAAGCTTTTTACTCTTTATTTGAAAATTCTTTAATCTTTTTTATTAAAAATAATCTGACACATCTGTTACATCTTATAAGTTTAGTACCAATTGGTCTCTAATATTTAATTCAGTTTCTCTATTGACGATGATATTAGAAACACATTATGTATTATTTATCTTATTTTAATTCTTCTTTATAACTTTCACTTCATCTTCATTGATACTTCAATAGGTACTTCTTCCTACAAAAAGATTCTTCTTTTTACCGCACAATTATTTATCATTACTCTTCAACAAGTATTAAAAATCTTTATATTTTTACTATTATACCTTTTACTATACCATTTCACAAATCATCTTCTTCATTTTCATCATTTTCTTGAATTACTAGTCTCATTATGTCCATGCAAAAATTTAATTGATTGCTACATGATGGAAGGACAAATAACTAACAAACACACCTTCGAATTTATAATTATGCTAATAAATCCTGCTTTATGATTTATCTTATCGCTAATACCTAATCTCTTTGTGCTATCTATCTATATTACTTTAAGCATCATATTTCTTACTTTTAATTTTTGTTTCTTTTTATCTTCCTCTTATTTCTAAAGAACTACCTGGTGGTTTCTAGAACAAATAAAGGCAAAGCACAAATATTGTTATCTGTTATTGTTATTAAATGAATGTTGATTATCTGAAATTCATGTTTTATTTCCTCCCCAGTACCCTATCAAAAAGGTCTATTTCCAATGTGGGTAACAGAAAAGCTCACTAAATTTTACTGTTTATTATTATACAGTTAACATATATTCTTATATAGTTATATTTAAAATAGATTTCTTTTATTTTTCATAACAGAGTTTCATGCGTAAGTATGAGGTTTATTATTATGTATAAGTTTATTGATTATTGCTATTTAAATGTGATACAGTAAATTATAAATTATGACATTCTTAAAAATACTCTATAAAGCAATGTCCAGGGCCTATATTATATCCAACGCAAGAAGTATTATTTCAATTATTGTGTTTTGAGATGTCATTATATAATGACAAACTTACACTAAGTACTTTAAGGTTAAAATATTGAATAGAATCAGGCGTCGCTTTGCGAAATTTCATGATATTTAAAGAAAAATCAATATTCTTTGCTATAATCCGCCAAACTGTTTGGCGGATTATGGCAAAGAATATTAATTTTTCTTTAAATACTTTACGGTTGATTTTGTATAACATCTCAAAGCAAAATTGAATAATTGCTGCATTGGTAGTAAAGGCCCAGATTAAATAAACAAAAATATTTAGCCATCCACATTTGGCACCTTTAACAAGCCTTTATCTGAACACTGAATTTTGTATTTTAATTTTTTCTCAATTTGACAATGCGTATTAATTTCACACTTTTTGTTTCAACAATTAATACAACTTTATTAACATCATAATTCAAACATAATAGTCTTTTCTAAACAAATAGTTGCAAAATTTTTTAATCATGTCCTAAAAAGTTATATTAATAAAATTTTATAAAATAAGGATGTTACACACATTCTGCGATATTTTGAATCTAACAAACATTTATGATTATTATTTAGTAGCAGAAAAATTTATTCACTGACAAGGTTTAATAAAAGCGCTACTTGAATTTTTACATCGATTTTATTTTAAAGACCTATGCATTTAATAGTAATACTTACATAATATGGGAAAGTTTAATCTCATTTATTACAAACAATATCATCAACATGTTTTTCATACAATTTACATGAATGATAGGTATACTTTAAGTTTAAACGCACAACTTTTGTTAATGTGATATATATATGCAAAAAATTTCCACTGTAAGTATATTTTGTGTAATTTTTTTGCATTTCTGTAAGTTTTTACATTTTTGAAAATATTTAACTAGTTATTGGGGTTTATGCGAATGACTACACTATTATGTATTTTTAAAATTAATAACATGCTTAAAAAATAAATTACAGTTTCTCACTCAAAAACAAAGTAAGCACCAAATAGTTAAGTAGTTACAGCAAAAAAACATTATTAAAAATATACCATCCTAAACAAAATCACAATAAGTATTAAATTTATAGTGTTCAAAAATATACATAATTAAGTTTTCATTAGTTCTATCTTCATGAAGTAGGTATGCAAGTGATAAATATTATATATCAGTGATGAACGTAGTTTTTTCGAAGACTTATAAGAAAGATAAGTCAATAGTCATTGGTTATCACTTGTAACTTGTTAGACATTTTACAGTGTATATTAAGTTACTTGCTATGTTCGAACCCATGGTTCTGTTCAATTCAAGTTTCAACCTTATTACAACCATATAATTTTAAATTAAGTTAAGACACGTACCTTCCCATCGATTTACTAATTTCTTTTTGTTTCTTATCCACATACACATTTTTTTCAATTCCATCATATGCCTATTGAAAAGATGCCTTCTTACATTAATAATTTTGTACCTACTAAGCAAATAAAATATTTTGCTAACATACTTAAAAAAGCAAAACTAGTGAAATCTTTCAGTTCCTTATACTTCTTAGCCCATGAATTCACTTTAGATGAAACTAAATGTTTCTTATTAAGTTCTCTATTAAGTTCTTATGGAATCGATTCGACAGAAATTGTGTTCCATCGTCAATCGCAAATTTTTTTGGGCATCCAAATATAATTTTGAAAATAATATCAGGCGCGTCATCTCCTGCTTAAAAATCTTGCAAGCTATTATGTAATCTGAGTAGATATTTTTTGTTTTCTATCTTTTATACTTTTTAAAATTTGGAGTTATATTTAAGATAAAAAATATATAGCAAAAGTATTTGAATTCAGTCACTACGTAAGTACTTACTTACTTAATACTAGTACTTTAAAAACTACAAAACATCATCAGAAAATACATTTTGCTGAACAGCTAGGGACATTATGTGTAGAGCTAAATGATATGGAACTCTGAATATAGGAGGTATCTCAAAGCTACCAATGAAAAATTCTTCTAAAACCTTCCTCCCCAGACTTCAAGATCAGAAACTCTATTAAAACTAGGTTATTTTTAGAATATGATGTCGGTAATTGGCTCCATGTCACAGCAGTTATAAGCCAAGTCAAATTTAGTAATTTTATGGTATTGATAACTGGATGGTATGTATGTATGGTATGGTATGGTATTGATTTCAGGAATAGATACCACTTGTTTGGAATGCTGATTCTGCTGAAAAGAGCTGGCAAGAAACTCAGCAGTTGCTCTTTTCAAAACAAAAATGTTAAAAAATTTACAAAATTATCCATCTTGTGGACAGCTGAAGCAAAGCCGATTAGAATAGAACAGAAATATTTTCTAATTAAATAAACTTACAAGTGCTTTCGCATCTTTGAATATTATAAATGAATCTACCACTGGTTCGTAATTGTACTTTAATTCAATACATTTTAAGATGGGCAGACAAAAGTAGCCCCATTTCCGCCGGTGGTATACCTATATTATATTATAAAAATCGTTTTTTAATAAACATAAAGTAGGATATCATGTTTTATTCATAGCTTCTTTGGCTTCAAAAATTTAAACTTCAGTCTAGATCGATATTCGATCGATATCGAATTAGATCGATAAATATTTGATTTTTACCGACAAAATATTCTAAACCAACAGACAAATAATATAATTGCAAAAGAGATCGAAATGTATAAAATATTAACAAAATGAGAGCACCATAAATATTTAGAAGAGAAGTTAGTCTAATCACCTATTTTTCTTTTTTACAATTACACATAAAACATAATTTAATTACAGACAATTGCACAGATTTTTAAATTTTTTTAATCTATACTTGAATAGGATACACGATTAATCTTTAATTCTCTTATTACCTTTATATTTTTAGCGAATATGAAGGAAAAGAGAAAGAAGAAGAAAAGGTAAGAGGGTACATTCAAATAGGATTTTTGAAACATAACTGATTTCAGTATATTTTGAAAGATATTTAACGACACATAATCTTAATTTTAATATTTATCCGTTAATAATATACGTGATCTGATTAAATCAACTTTAAACAAAAAGTTCTTGAGATATCCTAAGTTCTATAAGATGTTTCAGAAATATTCAATTACCTGCCTTAAAAATCATTTCTATTCAAATCTACCCTCACAGAAGATTCCCAGGCATAAGTTAATACACACACTCTATGCATATAACTAGCCTAAACATATCTAACAATGAACACACAGCTTAGGTTTCTTCTACAGAAAAAGTTTAATACTCTGCTGGTTTTTCAATCTTCACAAAAACTTACTCCGCAAAAGTTTATATTAAAAACTAGCTTTTGCCCGCGGCTTTGCTCACGCTTAGTTCGAGTTTCCAAACCCCTGTTTTACCCCTTTAGAGGTTGAATTTTCAAAAATTCTTTCTTAGCGGATGCTTTCGTTATAATAGCTATTCTTAAATCCTCACAGCTTAGGAGTGCAGTACACTGCAACATCAGGGTTGAAGGTTGGGACGATGACTGGCGGGCGGCACAAACCAACGCTTGGGCCGATCGTGCCTCTCTATCGCTTGTTCCGCGCTCTCGCTTGCACCCTCAGGCTCAAGAGGAAAGTGACACTTTTTCGTTCGTGCAGCCGGTGTTCATCGATTTATAAGACGTTTTCACGTCAAAATTTTAAAATATCTTCAATGTACTGAATTGAACCTGTTACAGTTTTATTATTATAAGTAGGTATGGATAGAAGTTATTTTCAAACGAGATTTGAATATTAGAAAAGGAATTTCCCCTCAGTGCATTTATGTACATTCCATGCAGAAAAGTCTGGAAAAATCTACACAAAAAAATTGTTTCAAAGACACGTTTCTTAATAGAAAACATTTCACGAGATCAAAATGTCTAACAAATGAAGTTATCTCGCACAAGAAATGTCAGAAGGTCAGAAACGGGACAATTCACCCACATTTCGTAACATAAAACGAGCTTGTATCAGGTACAACTTGAATAGATCAAAAAATATTCAGCTTTATTCTTAGCGATTAACACCTTATATTATATATTTTATCTTATTTGAGCTTAAAGTATTTGATCTAAGAAATTCAGATTAGTTTCAATTCTCTAAACTAAAAATAATTAATTATAAGAAAATGCACGTTATTACGTTAGTCAAAAAATTTCTTACACGTACAGCATTAAAAAGTTTGGGTATCTTAACCGAATCCTACATAACTGAAACAGCTTGATGCTTTCATCAAAAATAAACTGTTACATCACAGTGGATGTTCTCTAGAAAATCTTCTTTAGCGCCATTCTTATAAGTATTATCTATTTTTATAGTTAAGAGAATCTAATGACGCTTCCACATTATCCGATCCAAATTTCATTATAAAATCTTGAAACATTCGATTAGCAAAATGGTAATCCTACTCATTCGTGGTTGTACCAAAAAATTGGCTACACATTCCGACCATAAATAGCCCCAACATCCCACAAACATTGCTAAATTCCTCTGCTAATACGTTTTTTTGCAAAAATATCAATAGCAGTAATGCTGTACCTATCAAGAAGATGGGATGCCTGTATCGGATTTAATCGGATCGGACAGTGTAGAACCGCTTTTGCACTAAAATATGTTCGTCATTGAATTACAATTCCTCATCCAGCTAGTCACTTGACACATTTATTTTTTTCGTATTAGGCCATTTTTGCGATATACCGATAAAATACATTATAAACACATAAATACAGCTTAATGTTTACGCTAGATATACAGACAACATCATTTACATTTAGGTTACACTTTTATTGGAATACTTCAAAAAGAATTCGCAATCGATTTTGAAGAATTCATAAATTCCGGTGCTTTGAGCCAGTTTTTCAAAAAATCCATTTTTTTTCTTTTTAATTAGCCCACGCCATCACTACTTTGGAAAACGGTACGAATAACGCAGTATACTGCGGTGGTGTTAGGAAGTACCTCCTTCCTTGATATGTGCCGTCGTTTCGGGGAATCCCCGGGTATTTGGCTAAAGAAAACTCTGCGCCAATCACGACACCACTTTTAGCGGCCGTACCACCAGCTAGACCAACGTATCTGGAAAAAATACTCTATTATAGTTTTTCGACAAAGAAGAGAAACTGGCACTAATGCCGTTGCACACAATATCTAAACAAATTAAATTGACAGGCCTTAAAATAGTAATAAAATAAAATATTATTGTCATTTTTTTTTCTGAAAAAAATAAATAGCTCTCAATTAAGTTTTAAAGTATGTAACAGAATTAGCACCAATCAATCTTTAACTTAAATCGTATCTGGGGTAAATTCAAAGGCTATGCGCCTTACAAAATAATAGATCTTATAGAAAAAGGAACAATCCTATAAATAGGGAGCTGTAACACTCACTTTTTGTTTTTGAGATTAACACTCCATCTATCCAATATTAAGGTATTTATCGTTCTATAGCTTTCATTGGAAAAAATAACGTAAGTATTCGAAGAAGATTATTGTTCAGTAAAGCTGAACAATAGTCTCAGCCTGGATGTAAAAAGACCTAAACATATTAATAAAGAAAAGATAAAGACAATACCTGACTCGTCCTACAGCCAACCTCCCTTGCGGCGTGATAAGTTTGACCGCATGCCCTAAACGCAGCTGCCGAGCCTCAGCAGGAATATAAGGATGGCCTGTCCTATCACCATCACCTGAACCAACGTCTGTTAAAGAGAATGCATTGGGATTCCATTAGATTCTGAATGATAATATTGTGTCGTCCTTGTTACTTTTGCTAATATTATGGAATGAGTGTGATTGGAATTGTGTAGCTTTATCAGAAACAGTTTTTATTGGACATCCCAATCGAGACACCCTGCTATTTACCAGATATTTTCGACTGTAATATCATGTTGGCATCACACGTATATTCTTCAATTTAAGCCTTATCTTGACTAACTTTATATAGAATTCGTAGTATTTTTGACCAACTTCAATAAAAGAGGAGGTTCTCAATTCGTCGGAAACCTTTTTTATGTATGTTCCCCGATAACTTAAAGATTCCTGGGCCGATTTGGAAAATTCTTCTTTTGTTTGAAAGTAGACATCAGGTCAGGATCTGATGATGGGATCCTTGAGAAATCTAGGGAACTCTTCAAATTTTATAAGCACACTTGAAGTGATTTGGGTTTTTCTACTCTATAGTGGGGTTTTTTTTAAAAAGAATTTTTATATATTTTTATTTATTTAAACAACTTTATTGCTAGAAATACAGAGTTAAAATGAAATAATATGTTATACAAAAGCTGAGAGGTAGTATTTCTGAATCAAACTGAATTTTGCTGAATAAAGCAGATATTAAATATTTCCATAAGCTAAAATCTAAATCATCTACTATAGAGGATGGATCGACCCACTAGAACCAATGAGACCAAGGGAAAGGGATAAATATGTACGAACCCTGAAAATCAGATGTCTGTAGGTTGTCGATGGACCGTCGCAGAAAGGCCTCAGTTTCCCGCAGCAATTCATCAGTATCATCTCGACGCACATCTGGCAGCGATCCTCGCCATGGCACACCTTTGGAAGCGAATCTCATCATGTCTCAATCAAATTTTTAATGTAAGAAAACTGATAATAAAAATTATTGTACAATTACCTTTTTTAGATGGTGCGTTGGTATGTTGTATCCAGTCATTACTTCGGTCTACGCTGAGACACGGTGAACGATAACGGTACCTGGTATATTCAAATTTTATCAGAATTAAAGCTTCAGGATAGCTGACTTTGAATAGTTAAATTTAAGGAAAACTTAAAAACTATTCTAAAAGGCATTGCAGTTAAAAATGAGATAGGAATATTTCGCCAGGAAATTTTCTAAAGCACTAGATATGTATAATGTTACAGTAGTATATGAATATTGGTAAGATTAAAATGAACAGAAGGTAATTTATAGATAGGTACGATAAAAATGGAAGGACCTGAAAAATCTTAAGCAAATTAGTATTGATGAGGTTCTTCACCTTACCAATACAGATAGTAGTAATATTCTCGATATTATTCCCTGCTAGTTAGTAAAGCAATGAAGGCTTACCGTGATATAGGTGAATTTGGTGTTTCAGGCTGTGGTACGGGCGTACTACGGCGTAGTGTCCACAACGGCTCGGCCGAGCGAGACAACTCTGGTACCATTGATGTGAAACCTGAAAGGGAAATAAAATGCAACGAAGTAAAGTCTCACACTTAACTTAAGTTAACATAATAATTATATCCTTTATAGTTTAGGATCGAAATAATACAAGCAAAAAGGGAAAAAATAAGCGAATATAATGTAGTACCTTTTTCAGAAATATATAAATGTCCGAAAAGATAGTAAAAATTTCCAGATCCTATTTTTTCATATTTATTGAAAAATCTAAAACGATTCATTGTACAGAAATGTAAGTAAACAAAGAGAAAGAAGATAGATGACTTTAGATTTGGATAGATTTAGATTGATGTTCAGGAAATTTTTATACCGAATATCAATTAGGATTCCTGCAGGGTATTGTAAAATGGTATTCCATAACTCCGTCAAATCTGAATCGAGTTTGCTATTATTTTTCCATTCGAAAAGATGTACCGTCAGTGATCCCATTCAAAAGAGAAAACAGTGTTTCTAGAGATTTAAAGACGAAACTCTTCAACGGATATTTTTTTTATAAATTACAGGTCTATAGTTTTTTTACTATCAAATGACAAAAATGTCAAGTCAAAAAGTAGTATTTATTCGTCTACTTGGTCAAGTCACTCATCTATCGGATGTATGTCAGTTATTACCGATATCACTCAGCAGAACTCTTCGAGCCTCGTCAGTCCGACGCTGCAGCGGCGCGGGCCGGGCGTCCGGCACCGTCAACCGGCGCGTCGCTGTCGTGCGTTGGGGTAACGTTGGCACGACTGATGGCGTGGTTGACGTCATCTGAGGAAATAAATAGTTGAATCAGTTACAAAATGTAGTCCTTGATTTAAATACTCAGGATTACTCCAATCACATCAGTTCATTTCATTCATTCCGTTCATTCCAGTCAGATCATTCCGGTCATTCCGTTCATTGTGTTCATTCCGTTCATTCCGTTCATTCCGTTCATTCCGTTCATTCCGTTCATTCCGTTCATTCCGTTCATTTCATTCATTTCGTTCATTTCATTTATTTCATTCATTAGTTTTGTAACAATATATCTAAAAGCACATCCATACATAGCAACTTTGAGTAATAAACCAACACAGGAGAAGAATTGACGCGCGTACCCCTCTGTAAGTTGGGTATGAGCAGCGGTCCTACTCGTTATATAAAACTGTTTGACTCGAGTCACGCGCCTGTCAACTACGTATGGTTAGCGGGGAATGAGCTCCGCTATAAATGCCGAATATGAGAGTATTTTCTTCTAAAAAAATATTTAAAACATTCAGTTTACTAAAGGATAACATTTATTTACTTCTGATGTATTATTTTATCCAAATAATGCAATACTTATGCAGAAAACTTAAGAAAACTGTCGATCTGAAAATGTTGCTACTTAATCGTACATGAAATAATTTGGGGAAAATATTGAAAATTAATCTTCCTACTTACTATTTGTTTAGAGACCTTTATCTTGAACTGCATTATAAATTGATCCCATAGAATTAAAATCACGATAGAATAGGAAGGGGTGAACGACTAATTTATAAGCTTTAAGTAAAATATGACTAGATATATAAATATGAACTTTGATCGTCTGTGGGATTATCAAATAATGATAAAAAATTCTTTCTATAAAACCGACTTTAAACGCCACTACAAAGTATAAAACAATTTTAATTTGTACATGTATGTTGAAGTCGGGCGGGCCTAAATATAAATGATGAAACTAATGCGCGACGCTAGCCCAACTTTGCCCGATCGGCGTATGAAGTCGGTTTTTTAAAGATATTTTTTTTACATTATTATTTTAAGCTTTTTTGTGTATATCTCTGATCGCGAGCAATTTGCTCTTAATCATTGAGTTCCTTCCATCACCGAAGATATGAATCATCTTCTCTTCACCTTTTAAATAGGCCCAACCTTATTATGCTTTCTTTCAAAAAAAATTGAAATCGGTTCAGATTTGACGTAGTTATGGAGTAACATCTAACATTATATCAACAAAAAATTATATGGGAACCACCTCTGAAGTATGCCCTACTAAACAAAAAAAATTTATCAAATTCCATTCATTATTAGGCGGAATAATTGGGTAACAAATATACAAAAAATTCAAATTGAGAACCTCCTCCTTTTTTGAAGTCGGTTAAAATGATTGCATTATTATAACGATCGCAATGGTGTCTGATTGGCTGGTACTCTCCCACTATTGTTTAAAATGCATTGATGCAGCTAGAGCTCCATAAACTCAGCGAATTCATAAAATTAGTTTTTTTACTCAATTATTTCAAAATTTATAGGTATATATTTCCATATAGCCAGTGTGATATGATTTTCTAAATATACAAAATGAAAAGGTGACTGACTCACTGATTTATCAACGCATATCTACTATGACGTAGGCATCCGCTAAGAAAGGATTTTTACAAATATAATACAAAAAATAATGAAAACGAGACTAAAAAATTGTTTAATAATAATGATAAGTTCTACGTAAGTCTTTCTTACTCGAAAATTAGGACTTTAATTTTATGAAGTCGGCCACACCGCAATAAAATTAGGGCTGGACAGCAAGATTTCATATGTCGATATTGGTGGGGGGATTGTATAAATTATTTATACCGAGATATTTTTATCGTCTTACTAATGGTTCATTGACGAAAAAAAATATTTAAATTCTATACATATTTGGTTCATTAAAACTTGGCAATTGAATTAAAGTACCCATACTTCTTATTCATCCCGCTAGGTTTACCGGAAAGCTAAATAGCTTGGCGGTGTTTTATTACAGATGGGGTGGCCACTATAGCCATGGCGGCAGCCTAGCATTACAAACAAATATACACTTCGTTCAGATGAAGTAGATGAAAAAAATAAGCCTTCCAAGTAAAGTATGTAGGTACAAGTTTTAACTTACCAATCATAACTTTAAATAAATTTTTTTTTAGGGTTCAGTTTTTCCTTTTTATGTTTCCTCCATACTGGACTGAGAGAATATTATTCAACGCTGGAAAACGATCTTGTAAATCGAAAAAGTGAACTTTAAACCAGAGCCAATAACGTTTTAAAAAATCATAACAGCTCATAATAAGCTATCAGGAGCAGATTTTTTTCAAAAAGCATATTTTTTAATGTAACACATCAGATGATACTAATTATATAATTCTAAAGTAGAATTACTTTAGTTTTATACATTAGTTTTATATCAATTTCGACTAATAGTTTTTCAATTTCAAGAAGCAATGTTGCTGTAACTTGGTATTTGATACATATGAAACCACAAAATAACTCTAAACTCTGAAATGCTAATTATGCTGTATTTATTTTTAAGGAAACATGATGTAGTTCTAACAGTTTGTACTTAATATACTTTTTAGAAATAGATACATCGTAAATTTCGCTTTTAACATAAATAAAACAAATGATGTTTCATTAAAAATGCTGTATGTTTATTTAAACAAGATTACTTAAAAAATCAATGTGTTCAATATTAATACCCACTACGTATTCAAATAAAAATTAAATGTCTCTCAACTTAATAAACAATATTATTAAAAATCTATGACAAAGTACAGCACTCCCTGGTGGCTTATAACCTTAAATCATAACTAAACAGCTGCTCTAAGGTGATATACTGTGGTACCTACAGCATGCTTTCAGCATGAGATTGAGAGTATAGTGACGGAGTAAATACCTTGGTATCTACAAAATCTGTTAATAATCAGATAATCCTAAGTCCTTACAGTAGGTACACCTAAGTGCACTGCACTGCTAAAAAGTATTGATAACTTTTTTGAAGTATCTGTATAATATTGAAAAATAGATGGTGTCTTAGTATTTACAGCATTTTTGAGTACGTTGAAAAATATGAATAACAAAAAATATAATATAAACATGTAGAGAAGGTCAACATAGTATCTTAGAAAAATAATGTCATAGGAAAACGAAAATCCGACAATCCGACGCAGTATCTTTTTCTTCCAAATATATAAAAAAGTCATTTTGTTATTTTTCGAAATAAGCTAGATCGCTTTCCAGCGTCAATATAGTCCAAAGTTTCTAGCTGTATCTTTACGCAAGTACTAAAAGCCTACAAAGAGTCAATCTAATAGCAAAGGCATATTATGACTAAAATAACGGCAAGAACCTCGTTTCCTAGCGCTTCTATATACCTACCATGTTAAAGATCTCGAACAAAAAAATTTACTCTCGAATAAAGTAACTCTGTTGTAAATAATTATTAGAAAAACTTATCGAAAGTCGATAATCGATAGTGTCAAATCCCTAAAATGCTTACACAAATGATGCGATTGTTTCATGTAATGATAGAGCGTCCCTGTGTGTGAATGTGATAGTGTGCATATACTTTAAGGTAGTGTTTGCTAATTATATTGTGTGCGTGCATAGCGACGTGATGGAAAAATGCAACTGTAGTAAGCAAGTTTTCATGTGTGCTACCTCGCCCCCCACCGTAATTGACAGACTTTTTTGCGAATAAATTAGGGGTCAAGTCCTCTCCATTGCTGGTTTATTACTCAAAGCATAGCAACGAATACCTTTGAGAAACCCTATTGAAAAATTATGATCAAGGTTAAATAAACATTTCTCTCACCTTATACGCGAGGTAACCATCGGACGTCCATCTCGGAGGCAATGCGGATACGTCAGTCTGGGCAGCGCTTTCTCTTCGAGGAGCGTAGCCCTGGTAGATCACAGGACGAGGGCGACCAGCAGGCTTGCTCATAGTGCGAGGCACGCCACGGGACAGAGGCCTGTATTCAAACAAGAAAATAGCTCAAAAATTTTAACCCGACTACGGAAAGTTGGATGTAACATCCGTCACATTGATTTTGTTCGTATGTCACCTGGACCATAAAAAATAGATTGGCACCTCATTAATCCAAATCGACTCAGTAGGGGATACGGTGGAACGTCCGTAAATACAAATATACACACTTACCTATACATATAAATCACAACCCTTTCTTTTGGTTTTGCTATAATCGGATAAACAATACCCAATGACATGATTAAAGGGCAAACAGTCTTCAGCAGCTTCAAGTTACTTTCTTACTAGACTTGAAAATAGCCAAAAGCAAAGCGATAAGATAGGTAGCCATAAAGTTGGTAAAACGCGAGAGCAGAACAGAAGAAAAGTAGGTTAAAATATTTTAAAAATCTCTTTGGGTAGCTAATATCTTGATACTTAACACGCCAAAAATGCGATTCTTCGCATAAATAAATGTAGGCAAACAATCTTCAGCCGCTTTAAGTTCTTATCTTGGTATTTCACTTAATGAAAGTCAAAATCAAATATAAATAACGATAAAGTTGGTAAAATGTAATGAATAATATATAATCACTGAAAAATGAGAAAAAAATATAAATGTTTAGATGGTCTAGCATAAAAAAATCACTCACCTGTACGCGAAAGGATTTGGACACGTATTCCGCCTCACATTCAAATTACTTGCAAGATCGTCTTCAGAAATTCCACACTTCGATATATCAGTTTCGGCAAACACCGAAAACCTGTAGCCCATTCTGGGTTTATAAAAGCTGTCCACACTCTCTTCTCTGTGTAAAACATCCGGGCTGGAACCGAGCTCAAAACTTGAGGACTTATTGTCAAAACTGAGTCCTCTATTGTACTCTCCAGTAAGACTATCGACACTGTCCAATCTTCGTGTGCTAGTATTAGGACTTTTCCTATACAGCATGTTATCAGATTTATTATCACAACTCTTAAGAATTCCCCGTCCAGGCAAATCGAGACTCCCCTTTTCAGAAAACCCAACATGCCTGATCTCCTTGTCGTTTGGGAGGGATACTCTTTTCATTCTTAGAGATGATTCGGATATCATAGGGCGGTTCTCTTGGTTCTCCTTTTTGGTGTCATGGAATTCACTTCCTGGTTGAAAATCAGGATCCAAAGTATGAAATTTTATTAGAACAGGGGTTGAATGGGTAGTCGAGGCGGAGGCTGGTGCCCATTGATCTGTTTCTCTTATTGAGACTAGGTCTTCCTGTAAAAATAACGATATTTGTTATATCAAATTATTTGAAATTAAGTTTACCAATTTATTTGCAAGAACTTAAAAATCATCAACGCAACTGCAGCAACGACAAAATGTAAACTTTGTTGAGAAAAGTTAAACTCCGAATACAGGAGAATATAACCTAGTCATCATCATCATAAATCAGCAACGCAGGTTTCCTGTCAAAGAAAGGCAGGTTTCCTGTCAAAGAAAGGTTATATACAAGGCTAGCCAGCAGACTTCACACTTATTAAGGAGAACTCTCAGATTCCGACATCGAACACGTAATCCTCCGGATAGGAGACCGTAGTCCTAAACACAAGGAACCTACCACCTAGCTACGAAAGTCTATTCTTCTTCTTCTTTATCAACCGATAGACGTCCACTGCTGGACAAAGGTCTCTTTCATGGACTTCCACAGGCCGAACACGAAACGAACACGAAAGTCTATAGACGTTCGTTAATTCCTTGTTCGTAGGGTTCCTTTGATGATAGCGTAGCGATAGACGAAGAATTATTCCTAAAATATTACTTCCTACTCTAGCTATTCCAAAAAGACTTTCCTTATCAAGTGCGTCACCAGCCGAGGGCCAAGGGGGGGCCAGTAGATATTATATGCATGATGAGAAAAGTATGAATTTTAGGTACAGTCGATAGCTTATGAAGCTGTAAAGCAAGTGTTACGAGCTCTTGACTGTAAAACAAATAAAACTTATGCGTTGAGTTAGTGTGTGTAGGTGTGTTTGTTAGTCCTTCAATCACGAAGCAACGGATCGATGTGATTTTTTGAAGGGTACCTATAGTTGTGGACTTGGAGAACTCTTGGATATTAAAAGGTAAAAAAAAGGTAGTCTATGTCTCGCCTCAGTTTGGCCGATACTCACTCGCTATGGGCTAAATTTGCTTAGATTGCATTTAGCTACCTATATTTTTTCAAGACTCTTGGGGGGGGGGGCAGCTGCCCCTACCTACCCCCCTTGGCGACGCCCATGTTCCATATACCAATCATATAGTTTCGTACTAGTTCGTTTACATAACAAAACAAACAAAATCCACAATCAACCTCGTTGAAAACAATTCCAGCATTCGAGTTGCAAATTTACGATGTGAATAAATGAGGGCTGATGTATGTGTACTCGAATACAGACATGCGGTGTCGACACGCAATCAACTTGAACGGATCGGAATCTATTACATCGTGTTTGTGAATTGCTCTTTCCTATAATTTCATCAACCGCCTACTCCGTGAAATTGAATTTTCGCAAACTTGAGGGCACTGGGACACATCGTTCAAACTTCAAAGCCTTCGAAGGCACATATCAATCAGTGAGAAGGTGATGTTTTCTGCTGGGAGTCTTTCGCCGTGGTTTATTGTTAGGATTCAGAAAAAAAAGGAAGCCTTATACGGTCATTTTGTTGTCCGCCTATGTGTGTGTCAACGTCAAAGCCCTTTTCCTCAGAAAGGGCTTGAGGTACTCCGTACTAGGTAAGTTGAAAATACTAAATACTAAAGTCAATAGTTTCTTAATGCTGTTAAAATTTCAAGTTTCTAGTTTCCATACTAAATTTCCAGTGACGATTTTGCCATTAATTTTAAATCTAGGCTTATTATCTTAAATCATTTAAATTTTTTAAATCTCTATTTTAAAACTTTGAGAATGGGAACATTATTATTAAAAAAATGCGTGTGTCGTGAAACACTCGGTTGGAACGAAGTTAAATAATAAAAATAAATAAAATAGAAAATTATAATCTGAAGTCAGGATTCGAATTCCCGAACAGACAGTTATACTCCTACGCTAGCTCCGCTACTCCACCATAATAAACGAAGGCAACAAGTGTCGTGACGGTAAATTCTTACACTTTTTTTTGTTTAGCCTCCATCCACCAAACCGAAAAGGAACTTTGTCCCAATAATTATTATTCTCACTGTTTTCAATATCGCGTGGCCGCAATCTCACCTGATGGTGAATTATGATTTAGCCGAAAATAAAACGCACTTGCCTAGAAAATACCTATTCATTATTTTGTAATTTACCAACCAATTTAGCCTTACTAACCACTAAGCCGTAGTATTATCCTGAAAATGACAAGGACAAAAGTTGATTAACTTAATAAAATCGTTTGGAGAAAGAATATTACTCCCGGCCTAGAGTAAATTACTGCTTCCGAGCCCGGCCTAACAGTTAATACTGAAAAGTTTTTATAAATTGGATATTTTGCTTCAGTCGTATTTTTGACGACCTCCCTGGCTCAGTGGTGAGCGCTGTTGTCTTATAACTGGGAGGTCTCGGGTTCGATGTGAACTCCTATCAGATTTATGAATAACAAATTATTCGACATTATTCAATCTGTCGAAAAGGCACGGATAACGATGTTGGTTAAACATTCCTGAATACATTTCCAATATAATGCCGGAATCTGGATCGTGACATAGAAACTTAAAAAAAAAATCGGCCAAGTGCGAGTCGGGCCTCGCTCTATTAGGGTTCCGTTAAAAAAATTAAATTAAAAAATTTCCATCTACCCACCTACCCATTTTAATTTAATTTTTTTAATTTAATTTCATTTTTATTATTTGTTGTTATAGCGGCAATAGAAATACATATCATGTGAAAATTTCATCTGTCTATCTATTACGGTTTACGAGATACAGCCCGCTGACAGACGGACGGACGGACGGACGGACGGACGGACAGCGTAGGCTTAGTAATAGGGTCCCGTTGGTACCCTTTGGGTACGGAACCCTAAAAACTTTTAGGAATTAAACTCAGTACATTTACGTTTTTATTGAAGATCGAATAGTCACGATGAAGTTGAAAATTGAGACGAAAGAGAAGTTTTGTATGTTCGGTTCATTACCTATATTTTTCTGCATCAAAAGCAAAATAAATAATATCTACCTACCTACCTCGAATTTTATATAAAAATACCTTTTTTTTATAAAATTTTTATTTATAAGTACCAGCTTTTGCCCGCGGCTTCGCTAACGTCAAGTTCGATTTTGTAGAGCCCTATTTTACCCCCATAGGGTTGAAATTTCAAAAATCCTTTCATAGCGGATGCCTACGTACCTAATAATAGCTGTTGATGATAGATCAGTTAGTCAGTCAGTCAGTCAGTCAGTCAGTCAGTCAGTCAGTCAGTCTTTTTCCTTTTATATATTTAGAAGTAGACTATCACTATTTCGAGATAAAACATTGTTGCATTGAATAAGCGAAATGAAAAAATACTCAAAATAAAAATTACTCTAAATCCATCTCTTTTCCCTTTTATGAAGTTTTCTAGCCATAGGTAAAGGCATTCAAAAGGCGCAATTTTATTTCAAAATAACTAGACACTTGCCTGCAAATTGCTCATATCCTTGGACTCATCCGTAGTGAAGATAAGTTCTATATCGTCGACTTCCTCAGACTCATTGCCGCTTGCATTTTCCTGGTCTTGTTTTTCATCGGGGGCCGCGTTATGGTCTAATGGGGTTGTTCCGCCTTCGGAAAATACCGAATTGTCTCCATCGGAGAGGGAGCTAAAAATGTATCAAGGATTACTACTTACTACTATAGTTTTTTCTTTGTTCATGGTGCGGGTGACAGGTCAATAAAAATTCGAAAGATATTTATTTTGTACCATTTTTACAAGCTTTTATTTAGCTTGACCAGTTAATTTATTTATTTGTTTGTTCCCACTTGACCCACTTCCCGGTTTCTGATCGAGCTGAAATTTTGCATTTATGTGTAAATCGGATGACAATGCAATATTATTGTGACATGGAGCTGATATGATGATGGAGACGGAATATGGCAATCGCAATTCTGTAATAAAACGACGTAACCCCATCGAGTTTGGGCTCGTTTGATTGGTCATAACAAGTACTCTGATTCTAGATGCTATCCAGAGTCTAATGATGTAGCTACTAAAAGATTGCATTTAAAAATAAAATTTTTAATTTACACTTGTGTTGTAATCTTAAGGTTTAAAATTCACTCTAGTAAAATCTATTGAAACTATTATTTTTCAGAAAATCTATTTTCGAAATTTTAACCTTATAAAAAAACTGTAGTGGTGACTGTATGTTTATTTTTGACCAACTTCAAAATGGTAGAGGTTAACCAATTTGATCGATTCTCCTAATAGTCAAGGTTAAGCTTTGAGGATGGTCTCATATTTTTAATATGGTGCAGATCTGAAGAAGATTTTAGAATTAAACTCCTTATACCGGTAGAAAATTGGGATCGGCTGACTAAACACCTTTGAGAACATTAGAGAGATCTCATATCATTGCAGGTTTCCTTACAATGTTCTGCTATACCGTTAAAGCATGTGATATTTATCTGCATACTACGCACATAACTCCGGAAAGTCAGAGATGCGTGCGTGAGTCGAAAAGAAAGCAGAAAGCATTAGGTAGGTTATCACTGCTTCTCATCCTCTTTGTCTGCTGTATGTACAATGAGTTATCAGCTTAAGACATGCTCTATTGCATGCTCCGTTAAAATTTACGCAAGTCGGTTTTAAAAGTAAGCATACGCAAGCATAGGTAGATATGCATAACGATTTATCAACCGACGAAATATGAGGTTTTCAATTCGTCGCGTATGTTTTTTTTTACATCCCTTTCGGACGTTCGCCGGATGGAAGAAAAAACAATTGTCTGACAATTACTGCTGGTCTTAAAAAGTGGATCCAAATTCAAAGCTTTTGAATGAACTCCTGTGCCTAGTTTGTCACACATCTATCGCTAGAAGATCGCTAGGCTTTACACGGAGTTAAAAAGGGAATTTTAATATGCTCTAGAGTCTAGAGCATATTAAAATTCCCTTTAACTCCGTCGAAAGTCTAGAGAATAGATCAAACGTTCTCTTCAGCAATCTCCGTGAGTTCTTACCTGGGTAGCAAAGGTTTTAAGAAAAGAACTAATTTAGTTATAATAACTCGAAAATCACATTTCGACGAACAAAACTTTTTATTTGCCTAAATTCTTTGTATTTTACCCCATGACTTAATTTGCCGATGAAATATTTACTTGGCATTGTAAGACAAAGTACTAAGTTTACCAATAATTCCGATGGTTGGAATTAAAGTAGCTTTCTGAATCACGAACACGAGTTATTGTACAATTTATATTTTTAACCAGTACTAGGTACTTACCGAAAACTTAAATTGTCCACGTCCAGATTGAGCGTATCTTTTCGTCTCGCTCTCTCATTTGCTTCCTTGACCACGAGGTTTTCCTCAGATGTTATACGTACTTGCACGTCAAATTTATCAGTTTTGGATTTCACCTCCGCTTCATTAGGTACAGCCATTTTAACGTTTTCAGTTGACTTCGTCTTCAAATTTATCATGTCCCCTTTGAGATTTTTTAAAGTTTCAAAATGCTCTCTATGTTCTTCAAACTGAAAACTAGATCTCGTTTCACCAGATTTGTCGAAAACTTTCTCTTTTTTCTCTTCGAGAGTAGAGCCACTATCTGAGGTTGTGCTTGATACAACACTTCCTTCTTTGAGAGTCCTTACTTTGATTTTCACGTCAAATTTCGACAGTAGTTCTAATTTAGTTTTGAAATTGGGACCGTTTATATCGGAACCTTCTTTAAGAATGGATACTTGACTAACAGGATCATTTTCCTCAACATCTTGCACTGGACTACTTGTGGCATTGGGGAAATTTAAATTATCTGATACAATTGACTCTGATTTGGATTCTTCAAGGATTTCTTCTAATCTATCAGCTGATTTACTTTGTTCTTCAGGATATTTTTGTATCTCCTCAAATGTAGAATGTTCTTTTTCGGTAGAAGCAGTTTTAATTATAACGTCACTACCACAAAACTCATCAGTATGACCTGTTTTTGGAGTATAAGAGTCCTCTAAATTTATGTTCTCCTTAGGATCTCTCTCAATACCTGAATCTATTATCTTACGTCTCAAAATATGATTCTCTAGAGCAAGTTTCTCTATAAGATCAGTGTACTCTATGCAGCGTGAATGTTCCTGATACTTTTCCTTCAATTCCTTCAGTTCATTCTTGGATATTTCGAGAGCAGTTCTCAAAGAGACCACAGTTTGGTGTAGAGTTCTCACTGTGTCCAAGTGCACAGTCCCGGGAGGGACGGTTTCCAGCTTACCGTTGTCCATTCCACCTTGTTACCTTCATACCATCCAATATTCAGCATCCCATACATGACTGTTGCTATTTCAGGCACACTTTAATTCACAATCACATTCTTCATCGAAGAAAAAAGAGTGAACCTTCAAAAAGAATTCGAAATTTAAAAATTTATCGAAGGTATGTGAAAATAAAAGATTTATAAAACCGCACTTACCGATCAGTCGCTCCATTGAAGCCACTGGCACGCGTATTAGACTGGCCGCGCATTTTTAGATTCCTATCGAATTACGAGCGAGACTTATCGTACAGGGACACGATAGAGACGTGCAATCGATAGAGCAGCTCGGCGGGTAATTAAGCTTTTAAAGCCCTTAAAACTTCGCCCGGGTCGAAGCTAAACTAGCACGATTCACTGATAAACACGTCGACACGTAAAGAAGTAATTAAGTCGGAATATTATCTCGATCGTTTTGACAAGGTTGTGGGACCTACCTATAACGTGTATACCAGAAATCTCCCAAATCGCTCCTTGTAAACAAATCAATACCTACTCGAGGATTTGGTGTTCGCGGGCGTGCTCAAGAGTAGATGAGCACGATATAGCTTTCCTTGTCATCGCTATTCATAGGACAATTTCCGTTCAAAAACTTCCTCGCAAAATTATTTTTATCAATGACTTGAACATTGTATTTTTGTTCAAAGGTACCTAGGTATGTGGTTAGTTTTCAAAAGGATTTCAATAAATAAATAATTAATTATTAAACTGGGTTTTCCAAACTGATTTAATTCACATTATTGTGTGTAATGAGATGATTTTTCACAATTTTTAAACCTATTTCAGAACTAATCATAAAATGTCATGTACTGTCAAGTGTCAATGTCTATAGTGTTCGTGGTCTATGTCTATGTCAATATCATTTGAAAAATAAACAACATAACCTTTAATATGTAGCTTTTTTCCCATAAAAATCTCAATATTGCTAAATTTAAAAAACATGATAACTATTTTGAATGTTTGGAGGAGTGCTCCAACGAACACTTATTTAATTTTGCAGGCGAGATATAAATCTAAAACACATTGGGTGAGGAAAAATCTACATCTCAAAATTGAAATTATTCGTATTCAATATTAAATAAGTACATCGTTTATCATTGCACTTTTCTCCAGGCTAAATTAAAAAAGAAAAATAGTCCAAAACACAAGGCCTTAAATCATTTCGATGAGTTCTACGGGTCGGTATTCGGCAATAGATGGGAGCCGATGAGAGAGGCGTTGTTGCGTCGATCCAAATATGTAGCTGTAGTCAACAACTACGGTGACGCCGAAGCGACCATGGAATATTTGGCTAATAGAGGTAAAATAAACCTATGAGTTTAAACAAAATGTAATAATGAGAGTTATGCCTCTAATCTATTGCTCCACACAATTGTGCTGGAATGCTATGCTCCTGTTCACCAACATTCCCTAACTTTTACGAGGTATCTAAGCTAAGACGACGGTTTCTGTCAACTTCGTTTTCACGAACCTTTAGGACACCTAAAGGTGGAAATGACATTGAGTAAGTTATTATGCTTATTTAGGGGATACCTATCTAAAGAACTCCTACTTATGGAATGATTTATGAATGACTAGATGATGCCCGCGACTTCGTCCGCAAGAATTAAGACTTAATTCCCACAAACTCTTTAATTTTCTGGGATAAAATGTAGCCTATGTGTTAATCCAGGGTATGAACTATCTCCATTCCGAATTTCAGCCAAATCCGTCCAGTAGTTTTAGTAGTAGTTTGTGTGAAAGAGTAACAAACACACTCATACACACACACACACACACACACTTTCGCCTTTATAATATTAGTGTGATTGGTGGAAACAAGCATTAATCCGGTAGATAGATGGTAGGGTGGTAACTAGCCAGCCAAAGCCTAAGATATTGTTAAAATGTTTCATTGCTAATTTTCTACTGCAATAAAAAACCTGTTATTTCAGGTGCACACTGTTTAAAGAACCTAATGTCAATCCAGAAAGATTTCCACAACCAATATGACCCACAAAAGGAACTTGAACCAACACAGATCACAAAACCAAATAATTTTGATAATTACATAGCCAAGTTGCAAAGTGAGGAGATAGCCAACATTTACCCACAAGGAGAAAATGTTCCAGACAAGTTAGAGTTCAGTGATGATAGAGTGTTAAAGAGTAGCAATGAAGAAGTAGTTAAGGAAGAGCAGTGAGTAAGAAATTTGATATAATTTTAGCTGGTTTTTATTCCTGGATGATTTCTTTTGCAGAGTGAAATGTGTGCAAAACTCCTGCAAAATGCACACACATAGCAATGCAAACCTATGTGATTGTGTAAGAAAATCATATTTGCTTGACAGCTTAATATGTAAAAATAGTATATAAATTGATAATTTAAATCATAAAGCTTAAGCTGATAAATGAATAAAAAATGTATGTGTTGTGAAACCTATAATGGGTATATAAAATGGAATGAAGTGTGCCTTTTAAAACTACCTTTTAGAATCAACGCCATCTCGCCAAATGTTTAAACCATCTCATTAGAAATAGGCAGACATTAAAGCAAGCTCAAGCAAGTTCACGCTGCCCACAATAGATGGTGTTAGTAAATTTTGCCGCAAATATTTTGTTCCGAATTTCTCTTCTATAAAACTTTGTTCTAAAAATTAAACAAAGAACAAAGACATGATCTGAAGTCAGGTTTTGTACCCCTGAGCCGATAGTTTCACTCCTTCGTTTAGACGCTACGCCACCAAAGCTATGATGGAACGTGTGCTATAAACAAAGGAAACAAGGGAAAATTCTTAAACTTTCGCCTCACCTACATCCGCCCAATCGTCCAAAAAGGAACTTTGTTTCAAAAGTTGTCACTTCAACAATTGACTGACTGAATGACATCTACACTAGCGGCACGCTATGATGGCCGGTTTGACGTTTGTCCGCTCATGAAGTTCCGTATTAATTGATAACGACTTTGAAGGAAATAATTGTATTACTTTATTGACGATAGTGATGTGCAGAGATTCATAAATTTTATCGAATGTAGTTTTAGGTTTAGGACTCAAAATTTATTTATTAAATTGATTTCTAAAATGTATACAAGTGTAGAAAAATCAGTTTGCACCATTTAAGGGGTGAATGTACTTGTGAATATGAACAATTTTCACTATGTGGACAAACCTCTGAAATCGCAAAAAAATATCAGCTGTTTCATACAAAAGGTAAAATTTTTATTTTTATATGATATATACCACAACTCGGCATTTGGTTTTCTAAATTGAAAATTTCTAAAAATGGAATCTAATACGATCGTCACATAGGATCGCTGGCTAGCACAACTACTACCTCCGGCAAACTCGCGTCAATGCTCAATGCAAAACAAAGCAGTTTCGAATTGACGTTGCTTCGAAAAGTATAAACTGTCAGTGCAATGCGATTGTGATATAGTTTTGACCTGGCTTTGGATTTCAAATATTGATACTGCATTACTGTTGACCCTTGCTCGTTAATTTGGACTCTGTTCAAGCCCTTTGTTGTGGATTTCGTTGATATGACCGAACGTACGCAGAGAACTGTTCTAAATAGTCAGACACGTGAGTTCGTAATACGCCTTCGTAACTATTTCGATCGTGAAGCTCAAAATGGAGGGCCAATTTTACCTATAACGTCAGTGGTTGAACGCGTAGCTGATGCGCTTAATATTGGACAACGAACTGTTAGACGGATAACTAAAAAAAAATATGGCGAGACTGGCACAGAAGAAAATAAACTTCACACACCAAAAAAGAGAAAACGAGCAAAACCAGTCGTAGGCATCGATAGCTTTGATGCCGATGCTATCCGAAGACATGTTTACGGCTACTATTTACAGAAGGAGTATCCAACAAGAAAAAAGTTGGTGCATTCACTGAAGGAAGCTGGATTATTCTTCGGTGGGGAAAGTTCTTTAACGAAGATTTTGAAGACCATTGGATTTCGATACAAAAAATGTAACAAACGCAAAATATTGATGGAAAGATTTGATATAGCGATGGCAAGGTATACTTTTTTACGGCAAGTGAAAGAAATCAAAAATTGGCAAAATGTTGTGTTCTTGGATGAAACATGGCTTAATGCTAACCATACTGTAGGCCGTTCTTGGAACGATGACACAGCAGCATCTACTTCCAAAGTTCCTGTAGGAAAAGGATCGCGACTTATAATTTGTCACGCCGGAACCATCAACGGGTTTGTCGAAGGTTCTCTCATGGCTTTTGCGTCAAAAACCACTGGAGACTATCATGAAGACATGAATGGAGAAAAGTTTACTGAATGGTTTACCTCAATGTTGTGTAGCCTCCCTGAACCATCTATTATAATTATGGACAACGCCCCATACCACTCGATGCAAATTGACAAGCCACCTGCCCAATCCCAAAAGAAAGCTGATATCGTCGCATGGCTTCGTAAAAATGGCGTAGATGCAAACATGAATATGTTAAAAGCGGAATTAGTACGTCTTTTAAAAGAAAACAAACCAACCAAGATCCGATAGGTCATTGACGAAATAGCATTAGAACATGGGCACAGAGTTATACGGTTACCGCCTTACCATTGTGAGTATAATGCGATTGAGTTGGTGTGGGCTCAAATTAAGGGATATGCTGCAAGACACAATACAGAACCCCCATTTACCACAAAAAAAATGCTAAAATTATTAGAAGAAGCTTGTGAACATGTGACTAAAGGAGACTGGGAAAAGGTTGTGAATAGAACTGTTAAATTAATAAGGGAAGATTATGAAAGAGATGTGAAAATAGATAATATTATAGAAAACGAACATATAATTATTAATGTAGGTGATGATAGCAGTGACGACAGTGAAAATAGTAGTATGGACGAATCTGATTAATTATGGCCTTTTGTGGCACCTTTTTTGGTATCTTTTGTATTCATATGTTTCTTGTGTGCATATAAAGTATGTATATTCATTTTCATTCAAATATTCAGTTCGTTCAAATAAATTAAATAAACATATACATTTTTG
Organism: Oeneis ivallda; assembly: GCA_029955525.1. Lineage (NCBI taxonomy): Eukaryota > Metazoa > Arthropoda > Insecta > Lepidoptera > Nymphalidae > Oeneis > Oeneis ivallda. The sequence goes on along the minus strand of JARPMR010000019.1, from coordinate 18,703,124 downwards.
TTTTATTAAACCTATTTAATCAGGTACAAAAACAAAACTTAATTGTTTTTTGTTCGAGAATAAATTGACATTCCACATCACTATTGTAATGTGTCAAACCGGCCATCATAGTGTGCCGCTAGTGTAGCACATACACATCAATACACTACAGCAAATTATTTTCAAAGGCCTATTTGTCTTTCCAGCTCTTTAAACTAGAGATGACCCATTGCTCACTCTATTTACTCATTTAGCAATTTCAAATATTTATAAACATTCTTTTCTTTTAGTAAATATGCTCCAAACCTGAATCAAGCAATAGAGGAAGCCCAGCTAGATCATTCTAGAATCATTGAACCATCAATGGGCATATCAACAGAGGCCTTATACCAATATGTGCCAGCCACTAAACTGAAAGGCTTGGATGAATGGGTTCCTGAGTCTCTGCACTATTCCTTTATGTCTAACAGTACGTACATTGTTGTTCTTCTTCTTCTTTATCAACCGATAGATGTCCACAGCTGAACAAAGGTCTCTTGCATGGACTTCCACAGGCCTCGGTTTTGCGCCGCCTGAATCCAGCAACTCCCTGCGATTGATGTTGTCGGTCCACCTAGTGGAAGGGTCTGCCACCACTTCGCTTCCTGGTGCCGGGTCGCCACTCCAGCACCTTGGGACCCCAATGATCATCAGTTCTTCGAACAATTTCTTATAGTTCTAATTACAGTCTTTGTATGGTATTCCATTGCTGAGGGTCATGAGCCTTGTTTGTTATTCACAACTAGCTGATGCCTGCAACTTCATCTGCTTGGATTTAGTTTTAAAAAGCCCCTGGAACTCTTTGATTTTCCGGGATAAAAAATAGCTTATGCTACTCTCCAGGCCTTCAACTATAACCATGCAAAAATCACGTCTATTTACTATTTGGAGGGATAAGAATATTTTATTAAATTCAAATAAATTGTAAAGGTCCAAAGAAGCGTTAGGAGTGGGCTTGAAAATATTGCGTGGTCACCTCATGCAATATTTCAAAAAAATTCAGGTGAGGATTGAATCCGACCTTGTTTTTTATTGTAGAGGCTTTTAATTTTTTGTAATTATTTGTAATTATTGTTCTCCTATACTCGAATAGATTAGAATAATTTTTTATTCAAATAAACTTTGATAAAGTGCTTTTAAATTGTCATGTCAATCTACCACAAAAGGAGCAAATCACTTAGCTGTAAAATTATAATAATAAAGCTTTTTATTTCCATTATTACATTTGATTTAACAGTTTTTCAAAATACAAAATAAAATACTAATTTCCTGGTTATGTTCAGTCAGTAACTTTGAGTAATAAACCAACACAGGAGAAGAATTGACGCGCGTACCCCTCTGTAAGTTGGGTATGAGCAGTGGTCCTACTCGTTATATAAAACTGTTTGACTCGAGTCACGCGCCTGTCAACTACGTATGGTTAGCGGGGAATGAGCTCCGCTACGAATATGAGAGTATTTTCTTCTAAAAAAATATTTAAAACATCCAGTTTACTAAAGGATAACATTTATTTACTTCTGATGTATTATTTTATCCAAATAATGCAATACTTATGCAGAAAACTTAAGAAAACTGTGGATCTGAAAATGTTGCTACTTAATCGTACATGAAATAATTTGGGGAAAATATTGAAAATTAATCTTCCTACTTACTATTCGTTTAGAGACCTTTATCTTGAACTGCATTATAAATTGATCCCATAGAATTAAAATCACGATAGAATAGGAAGGGGTGAACGACTTATTTATAAGCTTTAAGTAAAATATGACTAGATATATAAATACGAACTTTGATCGTCTGTGGGGTTATCAAATAATGATAAAAAATTCTTTCTATAAAACCGACTTTAAACGCCACTACAAAGTATAAAACAATTTTAATTTGTACATGTATGTTGAAGTCGGGCGGGCCTAAATATAAATGATGAAACTAATGCGCGACGCTAGCCCAACTTTGCCCGATCGGCGTATGAAGTCGGTTTTTTAAAGATATTTTTTTTACATTATTATTTTAAGCTTTTTTGTGTATATCTCTGATCGCGAGCAATTTGCTCTTAATCATTGAGTTCCTTCCTCCATCACCGAAGATATGAATCATCTTCTCTTCACCTTTTAAATAGGCCCAACCTTATTATGCTTTCTTTCAAAAAAAATTGAAATCGGTTCAGATTTGACGTAGTTATGGAGTAACATCTAACATTATATCAACAAAAATTTATATGGGAACCACCTCTGAAGTATGCCCTACTAAACAAAAAAAAATTATCAAATTCCATTCGTTATTTGGCGGAATAATTGGGTAACAAATATACAAAAAATTCAAATTGAGAAGCTCCTCCTTTTTTGAAGTCGGTTAAAATGATTGCATTATTATAACGATCGCAATGGTGTCTGATTGGCTGGTACTCTCCCACTATTGTTTAAAATGCATTGATGCAGCTCCATAAACTCAGCGAATTCATAAAATTAGTTTTTTTACTCAATTATTTCAAAATTTATAGGTATATATTTCCATATAGCCAGTGTGATATGATTTTCTAAATATATAAAATGAAAAGGTGACTGACTCACTGATTTATCAACGCATATCTACTATGACGTAGGCATCCACTAAGAAAGGATTTTTACAAATATAATACAAAAAATAATGAAAACGAGACTAAAAAATTGTTTAATAATAATGATAAGTTCTACGTAAGTCTTTCTTACTCGAAAATTAGGACTTTAATTTTATGAAGTCGGCCACACCGCAATAAAATTAGGGCTGGACAGCAAGATTTCATATGTCGATATTGGTGGGGGGATTGTATAAATTATTTATACCGAGATATTTTTATCGTCTTACTAATGGTTCATTGACGAAAAAAAATATTTAAATTCTATACATATTTGGTTCATTAAAACTTGGCAATTGAATTAAAGTACCCATACTTCTTATTCATCGCGCTAGGTTTACCGGAAAGCTAAATAGCTTGGCGGTGTTTTATTACAGATGGGGTGGCCACCATAGCCATGGCGGCAGCCTAGCATTACAAACAAATATACACTTCGTTCAGATGAAGTAGATGAAAAAAATAAGCCTTCCAAGTAAAGTATGTAGGTACAAGTTTTAACTTACCAATCATAACTTTAAATAAATTTTTTTTTTAGGTTTCAGTTTTTCCTTTTTATGTTTCCTCCGTACTGGACTGAGAGAATATTATTCAACGCTGGAAAACGATCTTGTAAATCGAAAAAGTGAACTTTAAACCAGAGCCAATAACGTTTTAAAAAATCATAACAGCTCATAATAAGCTATCAGGAGCAGATTTTTTTCAAAAAGCATATTTTTTAATGTAACACATCAGATGATACTAATTATATAATTCTAAAGTAGAATTACTTTAGTTTTATACATTAGTTTTATATCAATTTCGACTAATAGTTTTTCAATTTCAAGAAGCAATGTTGCTGTAACTTGGTATTTGATACATATGAAACCACGAAATAACTCTAAACTCTGAAATGCTAATTATGCTGTATTTATTTTTAAGGAAACATGATGTAGTCCTAACAGTTTGTACTTAATATACTTTTTAGAAATAGATACATCGTAAATTTCGCTTTAAACATAAATAAAACAAATGATGTTTCATTAAAAATGCTGTATGTTTATTTAAACAAGATTACTTAAAAAATCAATGTGTTCAATATTAATACCCACTACGTATTCAAATAAAAATTAAATGTCTCTCAACTTAATAAACAATATTATTAAAAATCTATGACAAAGTACAGCACTCCCTGGTGGCTTATAACCTTAAATCATAACTAAACAGCTGCTCTAAGGTGATATACTGTGGTACCTACAGCATGCTTTCAGCATGAGATTGAGAGTATAGTGACGGAGTAAATACCTTGGTATCTACAAAATCTGTTAATAATCAGATAATCCTAAGTCCTTACAGTAGGTACACCTAAGTGCACTGCACTGCTAAAAAGTATTGATAACTTTTTTGAAGTATCTGTATAATATTGAAAAATAGATGGTGTCTTAGTATTTACAGCATTTTTGAGTACGTTGAAAAATATGAATAACAAAAAATATAATATAAACATGTAGAGAAGGTCAACATAGTATCTTAGAAAAATAATGTCATAGGAAAACGAAAATCCGACAATCCGACGCAGTATCTTTTTCTTCCAAATATATAAAAAAGTAATTTTGTTATTTTTCAAAATAAGCTAGATCGCTTTCCAGCGTCAATATAGTCCAAAGTTTCTAGCTGTATCTTTACGCAAGTACTAAAAGCCTACAAAGAGTCAATCTAATAGCAAAGGCATATTATGACTAAAATAACGGCAAGAACCTCGTTTCCTAGCGCTTCTATATACCTACCATGTTAAAGATCTCGAACAAAAAAATTTACTCTCGAATAAAGTAACTCTGTTGTAAATAATTATTAGAAAAACTTATCGAAAGTCGATAATCGATAGTGTCAAATCCCTAAAATGCTTACACAAATGATGCGATTGTTTCATGTAATGATAGAGCGTCCCTGTGTGTGAATGTGATAGTGTGCATATACTTTAAGGTAGTGTTTGCTAATTATATTGTGTGCGTGCATAGCGACGTGATGGAAAAATGCAACTGTAGTAAGCAAGTTTTCATGTGTGCTACCTCGCCCCCCACCGTAATTGACAGACTTTTTTGCAAATAAATTAGGCGTCAATTCCTCTCCATTGCTGGTTTATTACTCAAAGGTCAGTAATAATGGACCCCATATTATGGGTATAAGCCTCCTTCAAGATTTTCCATTTATTTATGTCTCTCATCCACTCTGTGCCCACTAGCCTGATAATATCTATTGCTATAAAACAGTTTAATTTCTGTTATAGAAGAAGCAGATTTCCCCCTGCTGATTGAGCCAGAAACTCAATTCACATACCCTGAGCATCTGAAAGTGATGACGTATGAAATGAATAGCGAATATGACAAGTTTCCTGAACCTAAGAGATGTCAAACAGGTAAAATTAGTTTGATATCTAGTCTAACTTGAATTGAACCTTCAGGCCGTTATTCCACGGCACGATAAATTACCGGTTTCGACTCCGAGCGCCATATTAGAATAGAATATAATAGAAATGTTTTATTCAAATAAACTTTTTTACAAGTGCTTTTGCAATCGTCGATGAGTCTACCACTGGTTCGGAATGCACTTCCTGCCGAGAAGAACCAGCGAGAAACTCGGCGGTTGCTCTTTTCAAAACAAGTTTGCAATACAATAGATGCTATGCTATGTATGCAGTGTTTCCACAACGAGGGGAAGTTCCACAAAGGCATACTTAATTATAATTCAACACGTGTTAAGATGGGCAGACAGAAAGTAGGCCCTATTCCCGCCGGTGGCACCACGAGCATGACGCAAGCGGCATGACCCAGCCATTGCTTCGCTCAACCATATTTGAGGGAAAGTACCAAATTATATTTCTATGGACCGTTTACGGATTCAACGACACCGCATAGAAATAATATAGTGGGCGTGGAAAAACTGCGTCAGGATTTATAATTACAAAGCAGCAGTGATAGCCTATAGTGGTCAGGACTGCGGTCTTCTATTCGGGGGGTTGCGGGAGCGATCTCGGGCACGCACCGCTGACTTTTCGGAATTACTACATTTCCGATTCAGGTTGACCGCTACCTCCCGTCGCGTTTTCCCGCACCGCACCTCAAGTCAGATCCACTTAGTACAGATAGCAACGTACCGCTCGCGATTGTCAGTACCGTGGTTTTTTCAAACTTATTTTGTTACGTTTTAATTATTTTTCTTAAGTTTTTTATTGTTGTTTTGTTACTATTGTTCGTGTGTAGTTTTTTTACGATGAGTAAAAAAGGAAAAGTTTTGCATAGCGCAGACTATGTACTACTTTAATTAATGACTTTCTTTGAAGATGAGAAAAATTAAAAATTAAAAATCACATTCAAGACGTCATTGCCATAAAAAGCATTGCCAGAAAAGAAAACTTCCATCCCAGTCGTGGTAACAGTAATAAACACAATCATTTTTTATGTCAACGGTACAGATGACGTCATTTTGTAACGGTCGTCGACGGCCAACTTGAAGTGGACGGATAGTATATGTGTTTAAGCAATTAAATGACATGCTCCAACGGTAAAGGAAAACATCGTGGGGAAACCTGCAAGCCTGAGAGTTCTCAAAGGTGAAGTGTGCCAATTTATATGAGGCCAGCATGATGGACTATGACAATGAAAGGACACCTGTGCTCAGTAGTGAGCCATGAGATCATCATCATCAACAGTCCCTGATGATGATGATGGTAGTACTTCTACATTCAGTGTATCCATATTGCAGGGGTGTTCAACTACTACCCGATGGACTGCGGCAGCGTGCTGTCAGTGTTGTCGCTATGCCTGTCGCCGGGAGACAGGGTGTTGGACCTGTGCGCGGCGCCGGGGGGCAAAGCCCTAGTCGCCCTGCAGACCCTGCTGCCGGACGTGCTGGTCTGCAATGACACATCCATCGGCAGGACTAACAGGTGAATATTAGCTATAGAGCTATACCTATCCTGGAGTGCTGGACCTGTGTGGGGTGCCAGGGGGCAAAGCCCTAGTACTCTAAATGGCACTGCAAGCTATTTAGAGTTAGGATTGTGAAAATAAATTTTCAGTTTAAGAAGTCACAATTCCAATTCCTGGATTTATTAGAAAAGGCAATAAAAGTGTAAATTAATTTAAAACTTAAGTCTGAGCGAACCGAACACAATATTTGCTCTGAATTTTATAGTATCTTCATCAAGATATTAGAAGAAAATTATCAATAGAAGAAATACATTGGCTCCGCTATATTCGCTAATTCTTTCATAAAAACTTTAAAACAAAACTCCACACACTCCTTTTGATTACAAAAGTCGAAGTGGAAGTATACAGCTCTCTCTCTCTCTCTCTCTGTGCCACAGTTACCTAATTTTACAAAAAAAAAATACTAAAAACAAAATGTTCATATTAGGATGGAGCGAGTATTCCGCGACTACCTGATCGACTTCGAGACGGGCAACAAGTGGCAGGAGCGAGTGCTGGTCACGCGGCGCGACGGACGCGTGTTCACCGACGACCAGGGCTTTGATAAGGTAAAGCTACGCACAGTACTACCACTTCTATAATAATAAATAAAAAGCCTTTTATTTCTTGCATAGTTATACAAATCAATAAAAATGATTAATTAGAAAAAAGATTAAGAAGATTAAGAAAATTAATACATACTAATTTTACTATCTTATGTACATATGTTAATTGCAAGAACCCCTCCTCAGGTGAAGGTGAAGGCCTCCTCTAAAGAAGTCCATTTCTCTCTGTCTTGAGCTATTTGCGGCCAGCAGGGGCCAGTGACTTCCCATGACTATTTCGTCTTCCCATCTCGTATAAGGTCTGCCTCTGAGGCGCTTGCCCTGTGGGCCCTTCCATTTGGTTACCCTGCCGGTCCACCTCTCGTCCGTTAGCCTCGCTACGTGCCCTGCCCACTTCCATTTTTGTTTTTTAGCAAAGCTTAAAGCATCTTTAGCTTTGGTGATTTGCCTAATTTTAGTGTGGCGAATTTTTTGGAGCTTATTAATTTTCAGCATGCTTCTTTCTATTCCGCGTTGGCAGCTAGTTATTTTGTTTTTTACTTTCGTAGTATATTTCCAAGTTTGACACGCGTAGGTAAGGCATGGTAGGAGGCAAGAAGTCCATACTTTTGTTTTGATATTTATTGGCATGTTACTTTTAAATATTTCTCTTAGGGACCAGTACTTATTCCATGTATTTTGTACTCTTCGTTCAACCTCTTGTTCATTTTGTTTACTATCGAAGCCAATTTGTTTTCCAAGGTAGATGTATTTATTTGTATATTTCAGTATTTCATTGTCTATTGATATTTTTAAATTTGTGCTGTTTGTCATGACCATTGTTTTTGAAAGATTCATTTCCAGTCCTACCACTTTGCTGGCTGCGTTTAAAGAATCAAGCATGGTTTGTAATTGTACGTGAGATTCTGAAAGTAGTACTAAGTCATCTGCGAAGCGTAGATGGTTTAAGTATTTGCCATTTATGTTGAGACCTATTTTGTCCCAGTTAAGTTTGCTTATTATTGACTCTAGGATTGATATAAATATTTTTGGGGACAGCGGTTCTCCTTGTTTCACTCCTCTTTTAATGGGAAATGAAGGGCCGGTATCTTCCAGTTTTATTTTGGCTGTGCTTCTTTTGTAAATATTCTTTATTATTTCTATATATTCTGGTTCAACATCTTGAGCTTGTAGAGCGGTCCAAATACTGGAGTGTGACACGGTGTCGAAAGCTTTTTTATAATCTACGTACGCGATGTAAAGCGCTCTTTGCTTTTCCTTATATTTTTCTATTATTAATTCTAGAGTGTGTATATGATCGATGGTTGAAAATCTCTTACGAAAGCCTGCTTGCTCGATTGGTTGTTTTGATTCTAGCGTGACGCTTATTCTCTTGTTTATGATGGAAGAGAACAATTTGTAGATACACGAAAGTAAACTTATAGGTCTGTAGTTAGTAATATCTTTCGGATCTCCTTTTTTGTAGATAAGAATAATTTCTGATTCTAGCCATTGTGATGGTATTTCGGCAGATTCTAAGATTTGGTTAAATAAATATGTTAAGGGTGGGATCAGTATCACGTTCGCAGTTTTAATAGTTTCATTTTTATAGTTATGTAGTTTATAGTTTCCACTTCTATAAGTTACATTATTTATTACTAAATGATGCCCGCGACTTCGTCCGCGTGAAGTTAGTTTATTAAAAATCCCTTGGGAAGCTTCTCTTTTTTCGGGATAAAAGGTAGCCTAGATCACTCTCCAAAACCTCAACTATACCCATATATCCGTTATCCCAACTATATCCGTTGCTCCGTTGCTGCGTGATTGAAGGAAAAACCAACAAACACTTTCGCATTTACAATACTAGCTGATGCCCGCGACTGTCCGCTTGGATTTAGTTTTTAAAATCCTTTTTGATTTTCTGGGACAACAAGTAGCCTATATTTATCACTCTCCAGGGCCTCAACTATACCCATGCAAAAAATCACTTCGACCCGTAGCTCTGTTGCGGCGTCATTGAAGGACAAACCAACACATGAACAAACAAACACACTTTCGCATTTATAATATTAGTATGAAGTATGATTAGTGAGGATTGTATTTTCCGTACCCAAAGGCACCCTTTGGGTACTGGACCCTATTACTAAGCCTCCGCTGTCCGTCCGTCTGTCAGCGGGCTGTATCTCGTAAACCGTAATAGGTAGACAGTTGAAATTTTCACAGTGTGTGTATTTCTATTTCCGCTATAACAACAAATAATAAAAATAAAATTAAATTATAAATAAAGGGGGTTCCGATACATCAAAAAGAAGTCGAAATAAAAATTTATTTTTTACCCTGGCACGTGGAATGTCATTGTCTAGAGCTCACTATGTGGAGTTCAAATATATTTTTTACTATTTTTAAGCTTCAAAAATGAAGATATGGGGGGCCATCAAAGTTGTGACTAAAACAAACGAGCATTTTTCCCCCATAAGCTAATTTAGTACTATCTAAGAACTAAGATATCTAAAATATGTATCTTAGTTTTTAAAAAAGTGATTTGGGCATATGTACGGAACCCTAAAAGAGCGAGGCCCGACTCGCACTTGGCTGATTTTTTGAATATTTTTAGGTATTAGTGGACGTGCCGTGCACCACAGACCGACACTCGGTAATGGAAGACGAAAACAACATCTTCCGAGCGGACAGGGTGAAGGAGCGGCTGAGGATACCTGAACTGCAATCGCAGCTATTACTGTAAGTTTTGTACGTCAGGTATTTTGTCTGAGATCTACAGACCGAATCATTTTAAATACCCACATATCAAAAATTCGGGTAGTTCGATCATGGCCGTAGTGTAAACTAGTCAACACAATCGGGCGCGATTATCGAGAGGTGTGGGCTCGATTCATGTCAGCTTCACAATTTTTGATATGTATTTAAAATTTATTAGGATATTTCCTCTAGGTACACCTAAAGGTTAACTAAACTTTAATAAAAATAGAGATCTAAAGAGCTTGTTCTGACTTTATTTGAGACAAACGAGACAATGTGGCTTATGTGTTTTACACACACCATCTCTAAACTAAATTGGCACGTCTAAATCTCTTGCCGAAGCCTGTGGAAGTCCATGCAGGAGACCTTTGTCCAGCCGTGGACGTCTATAGGTTGATAAAGAAGAAGAAATCTCATGCTGTGACTTTCATAATGTTCCCTGCAGAAAAGGATAGCACTAGATTTACAGTCTTTTAATATCAATACTGTGAAACTTCTGCATGAATAAGCACGGTTCCGGCAGTTCCGCGTTTTTTCTGCCAGTCTGACTGTCGATATTGTGCAGTGTGTGTAAAACAATTTATCTGATGTGGGCAGGAATGCCCTCCGCGTGGTGAAAGTGGGTGGAGCGGTGGTGTACTCCACATGCTCACTGAGCCCCGCGCAGAACGACGGCGTGGTGCACTCCGCGCTCAAGATGGCCTTCCAGGGTCATGAAGTCATGGCTGCGGTCAGGTATTGTCCATCTCCTCTCTAAATAGTATAGAATTAACCAATTTTGTGGTTTCACTGCGACCTGTAGCAGTCGGTGGAGCAGTGGTGTACTCCACATGCTCGCTGAGCCCCGCGCAGAACGACAGCGTGGTGCACTCCGCGCTCAAGATGGCCTTCCAGGGTCATGGAGTCATGGCTGCGGTCAGGTATTGTCCATCTCCTCTCTAAATAGTATAGAATTAACCAATTTTGTGGTTTCACTGCGACCTGTAGCAGTGGGTGGAGCAGTGGTGTACTCCACATGCTCTCTGAGCCCCGCGCAGAACGACGGCGTGGTGCACTCCGCGCTCAAGATGGCCTTCCAGGGTCATGGAGTCATGGCTGCGATCAGGTATTGTCCATCTCCTCTCTAAATAGTATAGAATTAACCAATTTTGTGGTTTCACTGCGACCTGTAGCAGTCGGTGGAGCAGTGGTGTACTCCACATGCTCTCTGAGCCCCGCGCAGAACGACAGCGTGGTGCACTCCGCGCTCAAGATGGCCTTCCAGGGTCATGGAGTCATGGCTGCGGCCAGGTATTGTCCATCTCCTCTCTAAATAGTATAGAATTAACCAAGTTTGTGGTTTCACTGCGACCTGTAGCAGTGGATAGTGCAGTGGTGTACTCCACATGCTCGCTGAGCCCCGCGCAGAAAGACGGCGTTGTGCACTCCGCGCTCAAGTTGGCCTTCCAGGGACACGGAGTCATGGCTGCGGTCAGGTATTGTCCATCTCTTCTATAAATAGTTCTTCAGTTAACATTAAAGGTGTATACTTAATACACCTTTAATGTTTTGAATATCCTAACGAGGCTGTATTGGAACGAAGTTCCTTTTTGGGCGGTTTGGCGGATGGAATGGAGGCTAGGCGAAAAATTGTGTAAGAATTTTCCATCATGACCCTTGTTGCCTTCGTTTATTACCACGTTCCATTAAAGCTTTGGTGGCGTAGCGGATAAACGAAAAAGTGAAACTATTGGTTCGGGGGCTCGAATACTGACTTCAGATCATGTCTTTGTACTTTTTTTAATTTTTGGAACGAAGTTTTATAAAAGAGAAATTCAGAATAAAAAATTTAGTGCAACATTTACTAACGCCATCTGTTGTGGGCAGCGTGACCTTGCTTGAACTTGCTTTAATGTGTGCTTATTTTTTACGAGATGGTTCTAACATGTGGCGACAGATGGCGTTGATTCTAAAAGGTAATGGTATAAGAAGTTCCAACCGAGGGTTCCACGACACTCACGCATTTTTTTATTTTATTCCAGGGATATATCAGCCCCCTTCAGAGCGTTAAGCAGCACATTACGCCTTGGAACTGGGGCTGTCAAGCCAAAGTACGGCCAGCTCGTAGTACCAGACATAGCGGCTAACTTTGGACCTTCGTACGTAGCAAGACTTGTTAGAGTCAAATAAACTAGCATGTCAGCGAAAGAAAAATCTGTAGTTATTTCATAAAGACTAGTTATTTTAATAGACTAAATATTAAGTGTCTTTATTGTAATAAAGTTGTGTACAATGAATAAGTTTTCGATTCATTTCTGTTACAACCTGCCCCCAAATAGAATAGAAGAGGAAAGGTTTTTTTATTCAATTAAACATTAATGAAATGCTTTTTGAATAGTCAAATGAGTCTACTACCATATAAAACCGTAAAACTGAATTATTCCGGTCTGTACCCTATAAAAAAAATAAGTTCGATCTGTCCCCTCGTCGGTAATCGTCGGTAATAGGGGGACAGGTCGTACTTTTTGTTCCTTTTTATTATATATTTTACCTTCAGGGGACAGACCGGAATAATTGATACAAAAAGGAATAGCAAAGTTTGGTTCCGTTGCCAGTTTAGGCCTAAAACTCTTCGTAACTACTTGTAAAACGGTTGACATTCAAAATGTGTACTAACTTTGACTGCAAAAAATTTACTGCATTTGTAAAAAATTGAAATTAAATCATTAATTAATCGCGTTCCATATTAGGTAAGTAACATGTCAATTTATTGTTACAAATTGAATTTAAAAATAATTAATTAGCACCCGTTTAAAATTAGAATCCCTATTATTTACAAATCATGTACAAAAAACAAACATTCTGACTGATTTTTTCGGACAGAATTATTCAACTACTAAAAAAATATCCCCCATATCTTGTCCCACCCTAGAATATATTTTTAAACTGGTACCTACTATGCAAACTAAATAGTTTTAACATGACCCATTTAGGCCAATAAATTTGGTAGCTTACTATTATTGAGTTTGATTACCTTACAATCATTTTCAATTATAACAAACTAGCTGATGCCCGCGACTTCGTCCGCGTGGATTTCAAATCCCGCGGGTACTCTTTGGTTTTCCGGGATAAACCCGATAATATAAGGGAGTAGCTTCTTTTCGTTAATTTTTTTATGTACTATGTTGTTTCCTTTTTTTGGTGTACTATAAAGAATATATCATTTCATTTTATATACCACTCTCCAGGTTTTCAACTATACCAATGCAAAAATCACGTTGATCCGTAGCTGTGATGTGGCGTGATTGAAGGAAAAACAAACACTTTCGCATGTATAATATTTATTATTAATATTAAAAATTTCTCTGAACGCGTGCCAAAAAGAAATACATCAATAAATTATTATAAATTATGTACCTACTCTCGTTATTCTATTCTATACAATAAAAGGAACTCCATTATGTATAATAAAGACATTTATTTCATTAAAAAAATACAGTAAGTACAAAATTTTATACGCGTAATTTCTAACGGATTTGAAATATAAAATATTACTGAGCATTAAAATAAAATATAGTAATATCTTTGGTAAGTACCTACTTTAGAGTTACAGCTTAAGTAATATTTAAGTAAACAAAAAGCTTTAGCTACTTCTACCATAAATGCGACATTCAAATTGCAAGCTTTAAAACAGTAATTACCCTATAATTATTAAATTAGTATAAATAAATATATTATATTAGAGATTCTTGGCTCATATTTGACAACTTTTATTTTATTTTAACTTAATTTTAAATTGTAATACATTTCTATTATTACTGGCAGGCATTGCGATTGTAATTGTTTAATAAATAATATCAAAAATATTACAACGACAAAAGCGTTCCTTAAATTTCTAAAAATACTTAAGTACTATACTTATTATTTATGCATAGAATATATGAAATTTTTAATATCTACCCAAAACATCAAACTTTTTTAGATATGAAAAAATACACATATTATGGACTGCTTCTGCTTTGTTAAGGTAAAAACTACATTATGTGGTAGGTGTACAAAACTATTATTATTATTCAAAATATGTGTATTGTGTATTATAGACATAAAAAATTAATTGTAAAAATGTATTTAGTTTATAGCAGAAACTTCTTAATTGTTGTGAGATGACAGGGTTGTCGTACGACTCTCCACAAAGTGACTATAATATAGGTGCTCAGTGCGACCCTTGGAAAAATCTTTCAAGATTCAGCACCGCTTTTGTATCTTTTGTAAATAGCCTTAAAAATGGCATACATTTATTTTATTCCCACGTAAAATTAGAATACCTATATCATGGATTTCGGGTTTAAAACTAAATAATTTTGAGGTTGCATTAATCTATAAAATCCAGTCCATTTATATTCGCCATAGTACCTAAGCCAAAATAATACAAAACGTAATTTATTTAAACGGGAACTTGTTCATTTTTGTCAGTTTCATTCTTCAGCGGTTTCTCCTCAGGGTTGTCAGCATGAGCCTCGGGGACATTGTTCCAGGGCTGCTGCTCCCCGGAGCCGAATATCGTGTACATCACTATCTCGATTATGTACAGGCCAATTGTAACGAAGAAGATAACACGCCACGCTGATATTGTTTGCTAAAATAAAAATATAACAAGCACTTTATATAGGTCACATAAATTTGTAAATCTCCATACTATTTCCTGTTAGTCAAAAAAACTGTAAATTAATTTAGCTATACCATAACCCATCTAATTTCCATAACCATAGGGGTACGATACTACAATCTGTATTACGCACAACGTACTAATAATAATTCGTCACATAAAATAATTATTCGCCACGGTGATTTTGTTTTCTAAATTATATTTAAGTAGGTACTTTATATGAAGCTTTTCTTTTTAAATATTAAATAGATATAAGGATTTTATATAAATGCTTAGGCTTATGCTTAATGCTTTGACATCCTAAAAACTGTGTGAACACTTTATCTGCAAAATAAAAGTAGGTATTTGATTACTTACATTGCCATGAGTCAAGACGCCTACGAAGATGGGTACGACGATGCCGGGGATTGTAGCTACCGTGTTGGTCATTGCCATTAGAGTACCTGATGAATGCAAAAATGGAAATATGAAATTAAAAGAAAAAATGTTTGTTATAATTTTTCATGATAGCTATTTGTGCCTTTCATCAATATTAAGTTCAGCGGTTAAGCTTTGAAAAGTGACACTCCCATTTGTAACATTATTAGTGTGGAAGCGCAAGCGTAGTGAGCGCAATATTTTTTACGGATTTGGATGCTTTGGAGTTTTATTACTAAGGACCGATGTGGGTGATGTTGGGTGGGCGAGTTAACAGCTACTTATAGTTACCAGCGAAGTTGGACCCAATATCAATATGGTTGGAAAGGAAGGATAGCGAGTGATTCTTGTGCCCACGTAACACAGCGACACCAGGGACTTTCAGACCACTGACGGGGCTATTTACGATCACGTTAAATAGTGGGTGAGTTACCTGCAAAGTTGGGCGCGATGTCGATGTGGTTAGATAGGAAGCCACAGAACATGCCGCCGATAGCCGTGACGCCGAGCGCAGTGAGCGCCACGGCCACGCCGCGGTTGCAGCCCACGTAGCAAAGTGACAGCAGGCACACTGCCGGCACCGCTGACGCTGCAATGCGATAGAAATTATTAAAACCATATACGTTTAAGGGTGAAAAAATCCTTGAAGTGTCGTGGGACACCCGATAGCAACGAAGCTGTACTGCAAAAAAAAGGACTGCCGATTTTTATCCAAACCGATATCCTAGTCGTGGACCAAAGTTAAGTTTTGCCTTCTTGTTGTCTCATTACCATTTATTGTTGTTACTAAAAATATTTTTTTGTGAATTTAACATTTTTTTTGGATTTTTCTCCATAAAACTAACTAACAAATAATACATCTAACTATGAGCCTACGGACTTATAAGAAAGCTCAGAGTCAGTGCCCAGCGAGCGATGGTGAAAGTGAGATACGGTATTTTCTTTGGTACCGAGTAGCTGAAGGATATAAGCGGTATACTAGCGGTGCACCGTTGAAGCCTATGAAGTATGGAGGTCCCCACATGACACCTATATCCAGCAATGGACGTCTATCGTTTGATGACGCCGACCATAAGACATAAAATTTTCATGATACTCATTACCCAACTTGTATAATAATGAACACTCACCAAACAGAGTGCCGATTTTCCTGGCAGTGGTGGTGGTGATGTATTTCTTACCGCGAAGCCAGTCCAACGTCTTGCTGAGAGCCATACTGAAGAACCAGAGTGAAAGGAATGGCAGCGCTGTAGCTACGGCGTTCTGATAACAGAGAAGGTAGCTACTGAAATCATTTTATTGAACTAGCTGATAAAATATCTACCTAGTTTGTTAGTTAACCATGCTGCGGCTTTGTTTTATGTTCATCTATACTTATACCTGTAATAAAACTGTAACAGGACCAATTCTGTACATTGAAGATATTTCGAAAAATTTTTTTGGAGGGCACTCTAATCGATACTGAAGCCAAAACAATTTTTTTTTAATTTTTTGTCTGTCTGTCATGGCCAATCATGGCCTCGCATCACGCCGAATTAATAATAAGGACGTTACCTTCTAATCAAATCAGCAACTTATTGTCAAACATTTTAACGCACATTTCGGCTTATGAGCTATGTACCTCCAGCCAAATATTTAAATTGTGAAATATCGACCAACGTCGAGTGACGTTTAACCGAGGAACATATTGGGCATTCTGACAGATTTTGCATTGAAAAATTTGCCAAAATATCACGCTCGGATAAAACTGAATGTGCCCTTAATAACTTAAATCATTCCCATTTTGAACTAAAGAGAGATTAATAAGTTAGCATTTGAGATTAAAAATAATAATTAATCACGATAAAAATAAAGGTAAAAACATATTCAACTTAAGATGATTGTAATAGAAAGTTGCTTTTTAGAACACCTTACCTCCGCCATATTAAACTTAAGCACTTGCTTCATGTAGAACGGCAGCTCAATGAGGAGCATGTACCAGCCCCAGTTGGAGCACGCGTGCGCTACCAGGATGGCCAGGAAGGGACCCGATGTCAAAACTGCTTTCCAGGGCACTGGTAATTTCTGTGGCACATAAATAATAATTTTTAAAGATATCAGTAGTTACATATTATAAAAAAATTAGTTTTCCCCAAGCTTTCCCGTTTCATCTGGGATTTTCAAAAAAATTTTCTTGTGCTGAATTTTCGAGTTTCAAACCTAGCGGTGTTGCGTTGAAAAAATTTCGAAAAATTAAAAATTCTCTAAAAAGATTATATTTAGATACCATTATTGAAGGACACAATAATATCAAATAAGTTTTAGTCGAACAAGATAATGCGTACCTAGTTCATGCGGTGACTGTTTGTAAAGGACTATGGGCGGAATCGTCCCCACCTATCAACAAGAATTAAATGTAGCGCAATTGATAGACCTTGGCAAGATGATATTTTTTTACTATGGCGACGATGCCCAAATGCATGGGGTTCTCATTGTATCTTACGTTCAAAAAAATATTTCGTTGACGTATTATTGATGACTAATTCCAAAATACCTACTCATTTATCTATTTATCTACTCCCATGCCATAAATCCTCTTTAATAGATTCTGAAACAGTTAGCTTATTGCCAACATTAAAACACCCAATGTCATAATAACCATTATATCATTCAAAAGTATGATATAATGTTGTACTGAATTTCATTATAACACACCTTTGTTTTTTTTCGATCCCTTCTGCAAAAAGGTTTCTCAACAGACAGCCACATTCTTATTGCTCGATGCGTGATAACTGTATGAATTTCAAAAATAGTACATTTAAAACACCTAAACTAGCGGCACGTTATGATGGCCGGTTTGACACATTACAATAGTGATGTGGAATGTCAATTTATTCTCGAACAAAAAACAATTAAGTTTTGTTTTTGTACCTGATTAAATAGGTTTAATAAAACAAAAATGTATATGTTTATTTAATTTATTTGAACGAACTGAATATTTGAATGAAAATGAATATACATACTTTATATGCACACAAGAAACATATGAATACAAAAGATACCAAAAAAGGTGCCACAAAAGGCCATAATTAATCAGATTCGTCCATACTACTATTTTCACTGTCGTCACTGCTATCATCACCTACATTAATAATTATATGTTCGTTTTCTATAATATTATCTATTTTCACATCTCTTTCATAATCTTCCCTTATTAATTTAACAGTTCTATTCACAACCTTTTCCCAGTCTCCTTTAGTCACATAGTTCACAAGCTTCTTCTAATAATTTTAGCATTTTTTTTGTGGTAAATGGGGGTTCTGTATTGTGTCTTGCAGCATATCCCTTAATTTGAGCCCACACCAACTCAATCGCATTATACTCACAATGGTAAGGCGGTAACCGTATAACTCTGTGCCCATGTTCTAATGCTATTTCGTCAATGACGTATCGGATCTTGGTTGGTTTGTTTTCTTTTAAAAGACGTACTAATTCCGCTTTTAACATATTCATGTTTGCATCTACGCCATTTTTACGAAGCCATGCGACGATATCAGCTTTCTTTTGGGATTGGGCAGGTGGCTTGTCAATTTGCATCGAGTGGTATGGGGCGTTGTCCATAATTATAATAGATGGTTCAGGGAGGCTACACAACATTTAGGTAAACCATTCAGTAAACTTTTCTCCATTCATGTCTTCATGATAGTCTCCAGTGGTTTTTGACGCAAAAGCCATGAGAGAACCTTCGACAAACCCGTTGATGGTTCCGGCGTGACAAATTATAAGTCGCGATCCTTTTCGTGCAGGAACTTTGGAAGTAGATGCTGCTGTGTCATCGTTCCAAGAACGGCCTACAGTATGGTTAGCATTAAGCCATGTTTCAACCAAGAACACAACATTTTGCCAATTTTTGATTTCTTTCACTTGCCGTAAAAAAGTATACCTTGCCATCGCTATATCAAATCTTTCCATCAATATTTTGCGTTTGTTACATTTTTTGTATCGAAATCCAATGGTCTTCAAAATCTTCGTTAAAGAACTTTCCCCACCGAAGAATAATCCAGCTTCCTTCAGTGAATGCACCAACTTTTTTCTTGTTGGATACTCCTTCTGTAAATAGTAGCCGTAAACATGTCTTCGGATAGCATCGGCATCAAAGCTATCGATGCCTACGACTGGTTTTGCTCGTTTTCTCTTTTTTGGTGTGTGAAGTTTATTTTCTTCTGTGCCAGTCTCGCCATATTTTTTTTTAGTTATCCGTCTAACAGTTCGTTGTCCAATATTAAGCGCATCAGCTACGCGTTCAACCACTGACGTTATAGGTAAAATTGGCCCTCCATTTTGAGCTTCACGATCGAAATAGTTACGAAGGCGTATTACGAACTCACGTGTCTGACTATTTAGAACAGTTCTCTGCGTACGTTCGGTCATATCGACGAAATCCACAACAAAGGGCTTGAACAGAGTCCAAATTAACGAGCAAGGGTCAACAGTAATGCAGTATCAATATTTGAAATCCAAAGCCAGGTCAAAACTATATCACAATCGCATTGCACTGACAGTTTATACTTTTCGAAGCAACGTCAATTCGAAACTGCTTTGTTTTGCATTGAGCATTGACGCGAGTTTGCCGGAGGTAGTAGTTGTGCTAGCCAGCGATCCTATGTGACGATCGTATTAGATTCCATTTTTAAAAATTTTCAATTTAGAAAACCAAATGCCGAGTTGTGGTATATATCATATAAAAATAAAAATTTTACCTTTTGTATGAAACAGCTGATATTTTTTTGCGATTTCAGAGGTTTGTCCACATAGTGAAAATTGTTCATATTCACAAGTACATTCACCCCTTAAATGGTGCAAACTGATTTTTCTACACTTGTATACATTTTAGAAATCAATTTAATAAATAAATTTTGAGTCCTAAACCTAAAACTACATTCGATAAAATTTATGAATCTCTGCACATCACTATCGTCAATAAAGTAATACAATTATTTCCTTCAAAGTCGTTATCAATTAATACGGAACTTCATGAGCGGACAAACGTCAAACCGGCCATCATAGCGTGCCGCTAATATAACAGAGGAAAGTGTACCTTTTTAAAACCCCCGTAAAAAAAACCTGGGTTATTCTAACAGAGTAGAAGTAGTTATTTTTACTGTTATATGATTTTTATACGATAAAATATAGAAAAAAATAACAAAAATAAATCAATTTCAAACAAAAAGTTTTTTTTTTTTTAGAAGAACCCCATCGATTTTGAAGCTGAAACCAACTATTTACGTCTATTTGGATCCAAATGAACATATTAACATAAATCCGGTGACTGTTGGAGGGTGGGGACGGGGTCCATACAAAATTGCCCATGGACCTTTAAGTAGATTTTTTATTATCTGCCATGACTACGGGACCATTTCTTATGCGTGTTTGAACCATAAACATAGTATTACTTAGGAACCTACTTGGTACTGTTTCGAATACGCACTTGATCTAATTACCGTAAACCGTAACCGTAATTTCTAATTACCGTAGCTCAACTTACAGACCTAAACATTATTCGTGGTCGTTCTTTGGCTTTTTTTATAGAAATAAGTGAAAATTGTAGCCCGTACCTTGTGCTCATCATGATCATCGGCTTTGCCTCCGAGTGAGGTGACGATCATGTCCCGTTCCTCCTTACTCATCAGAGGTTGCTGTTGCGGGGAGTCCTGCACCAAGAACACCCACAGCACACACCAGATGCAAGACAGACCGCCCATGACGTAGAATACACTTTCCCATCCTGAAAACAATACTAACATGTTCATAAACTGATAGCCCATTTATGAACATGAAATGGGCTATCAGCTTTTATTACGTGGAACTATTTAGGTAATTATGTGGGATCTCTTTAATTATATGGGATAAAAAGTTGCCCTTGGCTGTCTCATGGATTAAATATTCTGTATATTCTCTCTTTCAAACGGGCCTTAAGGGCTCTATTAAGATCGGTTCAGTGGTGAAGCCATAAAAACTGAAAGATGACGGATAGACATAGACAAAATTTCTCATTCTTATCTATACTGATATAGAAGTAAGAATTGCTCACCAAGATTGGCAGTCAGAACCCCAGCCATCAACATAGATATAACGGTGCCTAAAGAAGTCCCAGCGTATACCAAAGCTGCCATCACACTTCGCTCCGCAGGCGGTGCCCATTTTGATAGTAGCACGTGCATTGCTGGAAACGTTACTCCCTATTTGGAAACAAAGTGTAAAATGAGACACCTAGATGATACAAAATTATGCAAAAATATTAGCAGGTCTACTTTATTATTTATTACATATTTCTGTATTAATATGTTTTTACAAAATTAATATTTAAAAACAAAGCGAATCTGCTTTGAGACCACTGTTAAATATTGAATATTATTTTTTATTATTAAGAGTAATGTTTAAAAAGCAAAAAAGAACAATTTGGACTAAATCTAACAGTTAAAAAATCACTTGGTCAAACCAAAAGCGAAAAATTTGCCCACACAGAGGTAGGTAATCCTTGTTTTAAAGTCATTAAAGAAGATTAGATCTTAAAAAGTTGACTGAATGAGAGTCAACTGAAGATTGTATGCGCCTAAAAAGTGATTGTTAAAAATCACACTTACCCCTCCAATTCCTTCCCCGATTCTCATAATAACCACTGCGACGTAGTGAGCTTCAGCCATTACCGGCGTTAGAAGCGTACACACTACATTGATCGACACACTGAAGAACATCACCCATTTTGCGGAGAATAATTCAGCGACTCGGGCACCTATAAAAATATTTGATAAAAAAAAAATTATCTATGTATAGGCTAGCTTACGTCACAATATGTCATGACTCTACCACTGGTTCGGAAAGCGGCTGAGAAGAGTTGGCAAGCAGCCGGCAGAGTTTTTTCATAACTCATAGTGTAGCTTTATCCTATTATGAGTTATTTTTGTAGTTTAAACTCCAAACTATTCGTAGGTAAACAGTTTTGACAATAATTTAAATTGCAATTTTCCTCTAAAAATAGGCAATTTAGTAGGTATATTACTTTACTACCCGTAAAACTACCTACCTCATTACCATGACTACGGTTATGATAATTAGGTAAATTATGCTAATCTTACCGGGAATCTGTGAGACGAAATATCCCCAGAAATAGCAGCTCAGAATAATGCCCTGAATTTCAGACGACCATAGAAACGGGCCATCTGCTTCCTGAAAAGAAACATTTAACATAAATACTTAGTCATATTATAAGAATGCGAAAGGTTATCGTATCTGTCCCCGTAAGGTAACAGCAGGAGGGACAAACGGGAAATAATAATAATTAGTTCGATCTGTCCCCTAGTCGGTAATAGAGGAACAAGTCGAACTTTTTATTCCAATCTGTCCCCTTAAAAAAGAGCAGTGGGACACACTGGAAATAATTAATTCGATTGGATAGATCGAACACCTAACAGGGGGACAGATCGAACTTTTTATTACTGCCTGTCCCCCAGAGGGAACAGACCAGAGTAATTCGTTTATATGTTCCTTCAACCTCGCAGTAACGAGCATAAGTAGGTGCCTACATGATATGCATTGATAAAGCCAGAGCGTCACTTTATCTTCACTTTCAATTTCAACGCTAAATTACCTTGACTTTTTAACCGTGATAAAGAAGTGTTTAATAAAATTTGACCCCTGATTAAAAAGGCTAAAGTTATTTAGGTATACATTTAACTTTGTGTTTAAGTGGCTCACTTTTTACAGACTTGTTTATAACCCCCTACGCAACCCGACTAGGGAAAATTGGATGATATAAACAAATAAATATCCATCATTTTCATTCTGTTTTCCTTTCTGTTTCGCCGTAGTTGCGTAAACAGTGGTATCTATCTATGATTATTTAGAAACGTTGACTTATGCGTCTAGACTAGATAGGTAGGTAAGTATAGTATCTACGTAGATAACTTAAATATTTTAATCAACATGAATAGGTATTTTAAATACCTACTTAAACCTATAGGTATAATAGATAGGTAGGTTAAACACCGTATCCGAATCGTATAAATATCGTGAATGAAACAGAAATGTGTGCTCTATAAATAAGCAAATCATCATCACGCCACGTGGATAACAAATCTGTATTCTGTGCACAATTTCGCGCCTAGAGTTCAGAGGGTTTATTTTGTTGTTAGGTTCGTCGATGAAATATTATATTTGTAGTTGGACTGAATCATAATTAATATCAAATCCAAATGACACTACATCCATAGATAAATAGGAAGGGGTTGCCTGTACGGGTGCATAACCCTAGTTGCATTCCATCCCACATACTACGCAACCTCCTAGTCCTAAGGGCATGCGCACACGCAGCGGCTACTAGCGCCGAACAGCCCAAGAGACGCAAGTATGTGGTAGCTTTATATTTATGCCTTTTTGGGTGAAGAGTGAAGAGTAGTGAAGACCCTTTTCTGTTGTTATCTACTTGTTGCATCCGGAGTCTCAAAATAATCAGGTACGGATTTTCGATCAAAACCTGGAGTAGGTACCTACCTATTACCTACCTAGTGGCTAGGTACTTAACTTACCACAATAAATCGGATGAGTTTCATTTCATCGCTGCATTATCGTTGTGAGTTTGTTGACGTTTATTGAAAAGGCCCACGATATTATAATACACCTCCATTTGTTATAATTGAAAATGATTGTAAAGTAATCAAACTCAATAATCGTAAGCTACCAAATTTATTGGCCTAAATGGGTCATGTTATAACACTATCATTTATTTTGTTTGCATAGTAATTATTAAGTAGGTGGGGGATATTTTTTGCCGGCCATGACTATACCTAATATTCCCCTTTCCCCTCCAACTCAGCGGAAGGTTTGGCCTTTATTCCATTTTAAAACATTTTGTAAATTTAAAACTTAATTATGTAAATTATTTTATCTCCTTAATTATTAACTCATAGTCATAACTCATAATCCTTTTAATTTTTAATTTTTAAATCCTTAATTATAACCTTGTAATTAGCTATAATTTTCTTCTGTTTAATTAGCTGTAAGTTTACCTCATGAAATATTTTTTTTGTTTATAAAATGTCCCTTAAAATGCTAAACGCGGTTAAAAATATTTATAACATACTAGCTGATGCCCGCGACTTCGTCCGCATGGATTTAGTTTTTAAAAATCCCGCGGGAACTCTTTCATTATCCGATATAAAAAGTAGCTCTTCCGGTCTGAGGAACCACTACTACACCATTACTATTTACCAATGCAAATAATCACATCAATCCGTTGCTCTGTTGCGACGTGATTGAAGGACAAACCAACAAACAAACACACTTTCACATTTACAATATCAGTAATGCTTCATTATAACACTTTTATAAATGTCAATTTTTTTACCATTATTAACCAAAGACAAAATTACTTTTAGCTGTCATTTACGTTTTGTTATTCCACTGTCATTTGCGTTTTGTTATTCCATGTCAGATGCGTTTTTGTTATACCACGTTTTATAGTGACTTGACGGAAACGCGGTCGAACGGGATAAAAAATCCTATGTCTGTCTCCTGGTTCTAAGCTACCTCTCCACCAATTTTCAGCCAAATCGGTTCATCCGTTCTTGAGTTATAAATAGTGTAACTATCACCACTTTCTGTCCCCCAAGTTGAAAATCTAACAAAACTTATATTGTTAAAATAGGCTATAGTAGATATTATATTTAATTTTGTAGTAAATTGTTATTTGTTACAAACTTTTGTATGTGTATATATATATATATATATATATATATATATATATATATATATATATATATATATATATATATATATATATATATATATGTATTTATCCTTAATCCTGCTCAATAAAGATCAAAAAAAATTATAAGTATGGAGGTAATGTATGGAGCCTTCGAATGTAGGTACCTTATGCAGTCAGGCCTGTCAGTCGTCTAAAACTGTCCATGAAAAATTAGAGTAGAAAAGATTAGAGTGGAAATTATAACGTCACAAACTACATACTTAACTGAAAATGTGCGCGTGATAAATTAGTTCCCACTTATGTAAAATATAATTATACCTATCTACATTATTGATGGAAGCTTACGTATGTGTATAGCCTAAATGCTTGCATTCCCAAACAACAATACAATTAATTGGGTTTTGGAATTGATCCAAAATTCCATTAAAACTTTTATACAAACACCTAAACCCGCCTGAAGTTTATTTCAATGACAACTTATATGTATGTACCTACTTACTAACTCCCTTGGCGACATGGCTTTGACGGTAGAATACCACCAATGGACCAGAGACAATTTTAAGAAATTAGAAATGCCCTCCGCCGGGAATCGAACCTGAGACCGAGGTCTTATGTGACCACTGCGCTAGGGAGGTTGGGTGCTGATTTCAGTTGATTTCACCAACGTCTAGTGGCGTTTGACCAAGGAGGCGTTTAGACAGTTTTTGTACTGAAAATAAGCCAAAACTCTCGGATAAGACCTATTTTTAGAAGCTTTTATTTAACTTGCAATGTTTGTTTGGGTCAAATCTTGCAAGATGAATTAGACCCACTTCCCGGTTTCTGATCGAGCTGAAATTTTGCATGTATGTGTAAATCGGATGACAATGCAATATTATTGTGACATGGAGCTGATCTGATGATGGAGACGGAAGATGGCTATCGGAACTTTGTAATAAAACGACGTAACCCCATCGAGCTTGGGCTCGTTTGATTCGTCATAACAAGTACTCTGATCCTAAATGATATCCAGAATCTAATGATTTAGCTTGCATTTAAAAATATTTTTTTTAATTTACACTTGTACGTTAGTGAAATCGGCCCTCAATGTTTAATGAGGTGTTATTTGAATATTCAAACATATATATTATGTTCGATAACTAAAGCTGAGAGGAAACTCCTTGAGGAAGAATTGAACGACAAGTCTAAAAGGATATTCAGTTGTTTACCTAACCACGTAACTAATTGCGTCATTAACTAAATTAACTGTTTACCTACTTATTAACATGTATTTACATGCCGTTAAGGAAAATACAAGCCCTTATCTTTCGCTCCATATCTAGGTATTTCTTTATTATTAATCGAGTGTCTTTAAATAAATAATCGTAAACCTCATTTTGTCCCGATTCCAGTAATAGTTACATATGGATATAAACGTATATTTCAGCAATTTACGACCGTCCTCATTTGCTATATAAAGATTTGCGCGTACTTTTGTGATACATATAAAATCGCGGGTGCAGATACGTTTTTAAATTAAAATAGCGTGGACAAAGCGAGATATACCTATATGTAGGTACATTCTATAGTTATCTCCGACCATTTGATAATAATAATTTTCATTTGATATTGTGCACAAGTGTGTGCGCAAACATAGCTACATTATCTGTTCCCTCGCTCTCATAATCCGATGGGACGGAGATCCGACACGACCAGAGAGGAATCAGGCACATTATACCGACTCGACGGCTTTTCGAAGCACGGGCACGTCACCGCCAACTTTCTAACTCCGGGCTACTATATACCCATCAATGAATATAAATAAAATCATTGGCTAGTAGTACTATATATAGGTACTGACAATTTCTTGACAGAATAATTTAATATGGAGAGGGAAAGGAGAGCTATTGCGGTCCGATGTAATATGTTGGCTCGCAGGTTTGCACGGTGTTCACTAGACGCTAAAGCTACACTTTTTAAAGCGTTTTGTCAAACCTTATACACATGCAGCCTGTGGGTCAGGTATACGCAGAGGACGTACAATGCTCTCCGGATTCAGTACAATAACGCCTTCAGAGTGATGCTGGGGCTCCCCCGGTATTGTAGCGTACGCGCACACGGACGACTTCTATACAGTCATGCGCAAAAGAATCGCATCGCTCATGCGCAGGGCCAGGGGAGACACCAGCCCCATGCTGAAGGTGGTAACTGACAAACCAGACTGCCCCATATTGAGGCATTGGATACAGACGCATGTACCCAGTGCCTCAGTACGTCGTGGCAAGTACATGAATTGAGTTTTTTCTTTGTTTGTACCTAATCTAACATAGATTTTAAGAAATTTGTATTACTAACATTATGGGCCAATGGTCTGAATTAAAAAGATTTTTTATTTTATTTTAATATAAAACTTCAAAAAACCAATTTCAAACGCCCGCGCTACTACAAAGTAGGTATACAGGTAATTTATTATTGTTGATTTTTTAAAACCGATCTCGACAACATTTAAATGGGACCGCCTGGGCCGCCCTTTGAAACAAAAAATAATTTTCCAAATCGATTCAAGCGTCTTCGAGTAATCTGTGAACATACATAAAAAAAGGTCCCGACGAATTGAGAACCTCCTCCTTTTTTTAAGTCGGTTAAAACCCCAATGAATTTTTATATCCGTAGTAGAACATACCTACTAGGGTCTAGGAGACTGTTCGAAAGCTGTTCGATAAATTATGAACTGGATAGCTATCGTTAAAAGGGGTGTCGTTTTTCCCAGTTGACTACCAACCTTAATCATTAGCCTGGACAAAGAGTCAAATAGCAAGATATTTTTAGCAAATAAAAAACCAACCTTGGCATGCCCAGAGCTTTCTGGGGGCTCGCATTCGACTTCAGCGAGCACGGTAACATTGTGACTGCCAACATCGGGCGCCTTGTGCTCGTTCATCTTGATCGCGGTATGGTTGAGCATGCCCACCAAAGCTACAGACAGGTTGACTTTGAGCCCATACACTATCGCCATTGCGATGGAGCCCAGCACTGCGAGAATGTAGCGGGCGGGGATGAACCCTGGAATAAGCGAAATACTGTTGGTAAATATGAGCCGAGGGGAATGTTGGCCACATGCCCTGCACTAGCACTGCATAAAACTATAATTTAATATAAAAAAGTCGTGTGGTGTCGTGGGACACCAGATATAGGAACGAAGTTATTATTATAAAAATATTAATTTCAAGTTCTATTCGAGGTAGAAAATAATTATTCGGTTATACATTTTTTATCATGATTTTTTTCGCAACGCGCGATAAGGAACTTCGTTCCAACATTATTTTTAAAAAACCGACTTCAAACGCCCGCGCCACTACAAAATATATAACTTACTAGCTGATGCCCGCGACTTCGTCCGCGTGGATTAAAAAGATTCCGACCAATTGAGAACCTCCTCGTATTTGAAGTCGGTTAAAAATAGGCATGATGACAGTAACCAAGAATCAATGAAATTATGAAATCTATATATATAAAAGAACACACGTAGTTAGTTACACTATTTATAACTCAAGAACGGATGAACCGATTTGGCTGAAAATTGGTGGAGAGGTAGTTTAGAACCAGGAGACGGACATAGGATACTTTTTATCCCGTTCGACCGCCTTTCCGTCAAGTCACTATAAAACGTGGTATAACAAAAACGCATCTGACATGGAATAACAAAACGCAAATGACAGTGGAATAACAAAACGTAAATGACAGCTAAACGTAATTTTGTCTTTGGTTAAGTATGGTAAAAAATTTGACAATTATAAAAAGTGTTATAATAAAGCATTTCTGATATTATAAATGCGAAAGTGTGTTTGTTTGTTGGTTTGTCCTTCAATCACGTAGGCAACAGAACAGCGGATTGATGCAATTTTTTGCATGGGTATAGTAATGGATGTAGTAGTGGTTCCTCAGACCGGGAGAGCTACTTTTATCTCGGATAATGAGAGTTCCCGCGGGATTTTTAAAAAGTAAATCCATGCGGACGAAGTCGCGGGCATCAGCTAGTTAACTAATGAAATAGGGTTTATGGATCGTAAAAAATGTATTTATTTTTCTATTTTGAGCGAGATTGATATTTATTTTGATAAAATAAAACTACAAAATACAGCAATCCGCCATATTGGATTGAACACCAATCAGAGCGATACGTCATATCAAACTTTGACATACTACTGTGAAAAAACATAGTGACGTCACGAACGCCGCCATGACACCGTCTAGCGTTTTTGCGTGAATTTAAAACTTTAAAAAGGAAATCGCAATTTTATTTACCAAACATTATTTCTTGCTGAAATAAGATATTTTTTTCTAATTAGCAGATACTTCCGAACATCATCCAACAGTTTTTCAAAGTTTCGTCGGTTAAAATGTTCTCGAAAGGGTAATGCAGACGTATCTGGTAACCCACCTCATTATTATCTATGCGATTAATGAAAAAAGGTCACGACCCTCAGCAATGAGGAATACATTTAGGCTTTTTATACATCCCGTGAGAAATGTTTGATTTATTGCGGGATAAGAAGTATCCTTCCTATGCTCTGTCTCCAAAATGCAAAACTATTTCAGGGCTTTTTGTCAAGATCAGTTCTACGTTTATCCCGTGAAAAGGCAATAGGCAGTCGGACATACATAGACAGAACAAATCAAAATTTAACACAATAATATGTATGGACATAATGTTAGTAATTATATTTTAATGTATAAGGCTTGACCCTCATATTAGCCCCTATGGAAGCCAAGAGCGTCGGGGCAAGTTGATATTATTATGGAGGACGGTAAAAGTATATGAATAAATAAAACTTATGCATTGAGTTAGCAACGAAGCAAGAAGCCACGGATCGATGTGATTTTTTGCAGGGGGTACCAATTTGGCAGCGGTACCTGGATTTCAACGATGAAGTATCTCCTAGTACCTATATTTTTCAAATGTGTAGGGGGGGGGGGGGGCAGCTGCCCCTACCTACCCCCCCTTGGCGACGCCCATGATGGGATTTCCTCTATGATATTATAGCTATAGATGTGCTATAGGTTTATGTATAGCTATAACGGGTTAACGATGTCATTGAACTTTTGTATCGTCACGAGTGGTCACGAGCTCTTGGAATTCGACATATTTGAGTGACCACATACGCACGTATTACTATTCACAAAATATTATGTGCTGTTAAAAATTTTACGCTATACCATAGCCATACATTGGTTGTTGTGATGCGGGTTGTTAGGTACGTTCCCTCAAATATGGTTGAGCGAAGCAATGGCTGGGTCATGCGTCATGCTCGTGAACGGGTGCCACCGGCGGGAATGGGGCTACTTTATGTCTGCCTATCTTAAGATAGAAGTTAGTCGGTATGCATTTTGGAACTCCCCTCATTGTGGAAACACTGCATATATAGCATAGTATTTACTGTATTGTAATTTTGTTTTAAAAAAGCAACCGCCGAGTTTCTTGCTGGTTCTTCTCGGCAGGAAGGGCATTCCGAACCAGTGGTAGATTCATCGACTATTGAAAAGCACTTGTAAAAGTTTATTTGAATAAAAAATATTTCTATTCTATTCTATACAATATTAAATACTGATGTAATAGAGCAGTTGTAGCCTAGTGGTTAGGACTGCAGTCTCTTAATCGGGGGGTCGCGGGTTCGATACAGAGCACGCATCTCTGACTTTTTAGTAACCTATTATACTTATGGGTGTAGCCGCTGGATTCAGGCGGCGCAAGACCGAAGCCTGTGGAGGTCCATGCAGGAGACCTATGTCCAGCTGTGGACATCTAAAGGTTGATAATGATGATGATGATGATGATGATGTAGCAATTCAAATATATTAATTACTAGTCTTTCCGCAGTTAGTCCGCTGCTTCGCTGAAGTTAAGTTCGATTTTTCAAACCCCTATTTTACTGGGGTGGAATTTTCAAAAATCCTTCCTTAGCGGATCATGTATGTACCTATGCTAAACAGCCCGATTCGTAAAGTGGTTTGAGCTGTGCGTTGATAGATCAGTCAATCACCCTTTTCCTTACAGATAAGTATTTTTAGATGTTGAAGGAAAACATCGTGAAAAAACCTGTGTTTAAAAAGGGTTTGTTGTTATTGTTACGTGTAGGTGTTGGGATGTTTCTGCTCTTGTTCTATCTATTTGAAGAGTGGCACGTTCCGAGCCTACAGATTTTTTCTGGTGTAGCGGAATATACTATAGCAAAATAATTTTGTGTTTCCTTGTATTTATCATCTAGAATTCCCAAAGTAACGCCTGCTTCTATCCAATACTACTTTTAGTACTATTATTACTAGTGGTTCGCCCCGAACTGAGACCTCGCGGTAACGGTATCCCATGATTATTCATTCAATCGATACATGACGACCAAAACTGACATTATTATTATTATGCCCGTTTTCACCAAACATACCTAAATCATCCCCTATGTAGGAGTCTCTTTACGTAGGTAGCTCCAAAACACAATCCTAAGTCCTAACATCCGTCCCAATGTCCTTTTAGGTGTCCCGTACAGGATCGTGATAAAGAAGTTGACAGTAATCACCACCTAACTTATCATAGGTAGCCCGTAAAGGTAAGGGAACGTCAGTGAAAACATTGAATTATTATGTAGGTATACTAACGAGTGAAAACGGGTTAGGGGCATCTGTACAAATCGTCATCTATCGACGCGAATAGAAAATATACAAAATGCAGCAATTAATTTGGCCCAAATTAATTGCTTAATAAATTGGGCCCAACTTAGCTTAACGTAACTTAACTTGGTAACAGCAGTCGGACGACACGAAATCGTGCCGAACCCATCAAGTTTTTATTTAAATCCTTTATAATCACATAATTTAATGAACCCGAAATCTCAAATTATTGAAGTTTGATATTTAACTATAGAATAATTTTAATTGAATAATATGATATTATGTACCTAAATAATAGTAGTCGACGCAAAACTGTTTTTGGGATAGATCGTAGTCGTAACTCCTAGTAGTCCTAGTTCCATGGAATAGTTATGTGTGTATGGAGTGCGCCATCTATTAGCATTATTGTGAAGCTATGTGAAATTTACTGATGCTCATTAAAAATTAAATAATCTCGTTTCTTTATAATATTCATGTAATTTTAGTATTTTTTGTTCAAGTACAGGATACAAGTGAAGTAAGAAAATAAGTAGAACTTGAAAATATATAGAAAATTTTCCCAGAGAGCGTCTTCAAGCGAGAGTATTAAATCGCCACTTTGGAAGCCCCCCATTTCGTCAATTTTAGGAAAAAAATTAAAAAAAAAATACGGTTGTACTCTGTTCCAAATTGTCTTTAAAATGATATACAGAAAACCTATGAATCGCAAATAAAAAAAAAATTCTTCGCATTCGCTTCTATGAGAGCCCCCCTGAAATAAAGATTTTTATAACTTTTTAAGCCATTTTCGGCTGGAGGCCATCGGTTTACATATTATATCTAAATTTGAAGTAATTACGTTCAGTAATTCAAAAGTTATAAGGCTCTGACAGACGGACGGACGGACGGACGGACGGACGGACGGACAAGTGCAAATCGCTCTAGTAAACTCAGAGACCTCGCTTCGCTCGGTCAATTAATAAGTATTCTTCTTCTTCTATTTTTTCTGTCTGTGGATTTATGTTATGAATTTTTGATACAATATTTAATTTCTAAACGAAATCAAAACTTCGTTTGTGTGGAAACTCGACTTTAGGCCAGGGGGAAGTTTAAGATATCCTTAAATAAAAGTTTAAAGCGTATGAAGAATTTTTTTGAAAAATTGTGAAAAACATTACTTACGCCCGAAAATATTTCCTTTTGCTGGCACATCCATTTTCACTAATAATAACTGTTCAAAACTTACATCAAACGAAGTTATAAAATTTCTATAACCACAAAATGCAAATAATATGGTAATTACGCGTTTGCCTGCAGTCCTGAACGAAAGACACGGAATACGAACTTTTACTGAACGCCGTTAATGACTAAGCTAAGAGTGATTCCCGGCAAGCCGCACGCAACATTATGAAATCCTTTTTAAATAGGTATCGCTTCGCATACGCGCATTTTACGCGGTGCAACGTGCCGGCAAACATGCACCCAAAATGATGCGTACGTTCTCAATCGCCCGTTTGAGCTTTCCCGCTCTTTCAAGGTGACCTTCAGAGCTTATCAGGATCAATGAAATTGAAAAAAGAAATGTTCTACGAAATTGTCTGTGAACGATGCTACTGTAAGTATGCGCGAGTTTTCCACGAAATGGAACCGACTATAAAAAATTGTATTGAAATTTTTAATTCATATAGATAAATACCTACTCTATCTACTACTAAATCTACTTGGTACTAATCTTTTGATCAAAGTTTTTCATAAGTTTTCCTTCGGTGAAATGAAAATGAAAGCTAAGTAAGTACGATTGGTACGACATTCTATCAAAAGATGGCGCTTAGGTTTAAATAACAACCTTGTATTAAGTACAATAGTATTACAAAATAATTGTATGTACATACTCGATTAAATTATATGATTTGATATTACAGTCTAATTACATTTACAACCCAGCCACATTATTTAATCTGTGCACCTGGCGTTGATGACGTCATGTCGGCGCAGAGTAACGAAGGTAAGGTGATGGAACTAGGAATTACGCATACGTCGAAGTCGTAAAACTGTGGTAATACTGATGCAATGCGGGGAGCGCGGGAAGGTGAAGGGGAAGTGGGAGGGTAATTTCATTACAGCGAGGTGCGCACATAATGTGAAGTGTCCAGTTTAAGAAATTAGTCAGAATATCGAGTTGGACGTGAGTTACTCACAAATTAGTGGATATTCTGACGAATTTCTTAAACTGGTCACTTTCAAGTAAAGATTATTACATAAACCTGTGAAGATGATACTGCCATTGTCGCAATTAAGCCGCGTATCCACTAGAGGCAGCCTCGGGCCGAGCGGCTGCCTCGCTCCGAGGCTGCGCAAGTGGAGACGATGCCTCAACCTGAGGCGCGCCGCGACACGAGGCAAATTCGGCGCCGCGAGCAGAGCCATATTTTGTCGGTTTTTTTGGTGTCCTCAAAGGAGCCTCAGTTTGAGCCGTGCATTTGATGGAGACGGGCGTTTTGCCTCGGGTCGCAATGGACAACGATTCCATGATGACGATGATTCCTCTTTTGTGTGCTTTTTGTTGCTTTCTCTTTTTTCTGATGATGCTAATAATGACACTGACAGTAGCAGCAGCTACTCTACGCGCGTCTGGTGCCATCGCGTGTTGGCTTTAAACTGGCTCGCGGATCCTTTGTTTCCTGGTCGGTGATTTCCTGTTTCCATTCCGTCCATTCGTCAATCAATTTATTTTTATTTAAACCGGGGGTCTATCGCGCAACTTTTTCTCAGTCCATAAAGGACTGCATCAATAAACTTTTTAAGCCATTTTCGGCTGGAGGCCATCGGTTTACATATTATATCTAAATTTGAAGTAATTACGTTCAGTAATTCAAAAGTTATAAGGCTCTGACAGACGGACGGACGGACGGACGGACGGACGGACGGACGGACAAGTGCAAATCGCTCTAGTAAACTCAGAGACCTCGCTTCGCTCGGTCAATTAATAAGTATTCTTCTTCTTCTATTTTTTCTGTCTGTGGATTTATGTTATGAATTTTTGATACAATATTTAATTTCTAAACGAAATCAAAACTACGTTTGTGTGGAAACTCGACTTTAGGCCAGGGGGAAGTTTAAGATATCCTTAAATAAAAGTTTAAAGCGTATGAAGAATTTTTTTGAAAAATTGTGAAAAACATTACTTACGCCCGAAAATATTTCCTTTTGCTGGCACATCCATTTTCACTAATAATAACTGTTCAAAACTTAAATCAAACGAAGTTATAAAATTTCTATAACCACAAAATGCAAATAATATGGTAAGTACGCGTTTGCCTGCAGTCCTGAACGAAAGACACGGAATACGAACTTTTACTGAACGCCGTTAATGACTAAGCTAAGAGTGATTCCCGGCAAGCCGCACGCAACATTATGAAATCCTTTTTAAATAGGTATCGCTTCGCATACGCGCATTTTACGCGGTGCAACGTGCCGGCAAACATGCACCCAAAATGATGCGTACGTTCTCAATCGCCCGTTTGAGCTTTCCCGCTCTTTCAAGGTGACCTTCAGAGCTTATCAGGATCAATGAAATTGAAAAAAGAAATGTTCTACGAAATTGTCTGTGAACGATGCTACTGTAAGTATGCGCGAGTTTTCCACGAAGTGGAACCGACTATAAAAATGTTTATTGAAATTTTTAATTCATATGGATAAATACCTACTCTATCTACTACTAAATCTACTTGGTACTAATCTTTTGATCAAAGTTTTTCATAAGTTTTCCTTCGGTGAAATGAAAATGAAAGCTAAGTCTGTCTATTGTACTTTGTGATTGTCAGTGTCATTTATAATGTCACATTTCCTTTTTCATCATTTCCTGCCTTTGTTTCCTGGTCGGTGATTTCCTGTTTCCATTCCGTCCATTCGTCAATCAATTTATTTTAATTAAACCGGGGGTCTATCGCGTAACTTTTTCTCAGTCCATAAAGGACTGCATCAATGTCAAAATATGATTTTGGGCTTCTCCTATTGGCCAAAATCATGTTTTGACATTGAAATAGTCCTAGGACAGCGATAAAAGTTACGCGATCGCCAAGCCGGTGATTTAAACGTCAGGCACAGTGTCAGACGTCAGTGTCGACTGTCGACACTCGACGCCGGAATGTTGAACATTTATACAATTTAATGTAAACGAAAGTTTTTTAATCAATGCAAACGAAAATTCTTTTACGAATATTCAAAAAGAAACAAATACCTAATCTAGCTCTCGATTTATGTTTGGACATAGTGACGTCATTTCACATTTTAAAATTTAATGTGAGCGAAGAAAGTTTTGTTTGCAATAATCAGAGGTGAAAGTTTGTTTAAAATGTTCCGTGCTAAATCGTGAAGAAATGTCCCCGACGCTCGACCAATCAACCACATGATTAGTATGAATTAAATAGGTTGCATACGATTGTTTTAATATAACGAATTCCGCGAATTTAGTAGAGTCGCATAACAGTGAAAAGCTTGGATTTTATATGCTCTACTAAGTTGATAGCACTTTGAAAATGGCTTTAAAAATGGAACCGAAGAACGACCTCGATTTTATACTAAGGAATTTACTAGCCGGTGGTAAGGTTACTTTTTTTAATAATAATTGTGGCTTTTACATACTTACCTATTACAAAGTACTGTTCAAAAATGTTTCATTAGTAAATGATAATAAAACATTTAGTTATTTATTCTTATTATTGCAAAAATATAAAATTAATTTCATCATCATCATTAACAACAAGAGGCTCACAAGACATCAGAATGCAAAAAGACTGACCGCAATACACCAGCTATATGTGCTCTTTGCCTAGGTCCACATCCAGCTAACTATAAGGGGTGTGAAGTGTATAAAGAAATCCTCGCAAGGAAAACTCACAAGCAATATCCTCCAAAACAAAGGAAAGACCACCATACACAAAAAGAGGGTGACAATATGCAAGCTCATACAATTAACCTGAAATCCATTGATGGCAGAACACCACCACCAACCCAAAAAAAGAATGAAAAGAAAACATATGCAGAAGCTGCCAACACAAAGTTTAATAAACCAGGACCAGATACACAGCCAGAATCTTTTAAAATATTGGAAAACATGTTTGTCAAGCAATCTGAAAAAATCGATATTCTCCTACAAGTTACAACAAATGAGTACACTGCTCAATCTCATAACAACGTTAATTTCTAAGGCGCCAAAATAGCTCTAAAAATTGCTACTTGGAACATTAACGGATTATCTCCCAACAAAGATGAAGTAGAAATACTACTGCATATGCACAAGCTTGATATCCTACTCATATCAGAAACCCACTTTGTTAGTACTAGTCGGATACAGATAAAAGGTTATAATATTTATCATACAAATCACCCAGACGGAACTGCACATGGAGGAACTGCAGTCATCATAAAAGCAACAATAAAGCACTATGAACTACCACAATACAGCACTGAACAAATTCAAGCCGCTTCAGTATCTGTTTCGGACAGAAATGGCGACTTTAACATCTCAGCAGTGTACTGTCCACCCAAGTACAGGATATCGGAGGAGCAATTTTCAAAGTTCTTCGATAGCCTTGGTTCTCGGTTTGTCATTGGAGGAGACTGGAATGCCAAGCACCCCCACTGGGGATCTAGGCTGATAACCACCCGAGGGAGGGAACTAAAGAAGAGTGTAGATAAAAACTTTCTGACGACCATTGCAACATCAGAACCTACTCATTGGCCTACAGACCCAAACAGACTGCCTGATGTCCTGGACTTTTTTATAGCTAAAGGTCTGTCTAGATTATTCTTCGATATAAGTTCAACCTTGGATGGTTCCTCCAATCACATCCCAGTGGTACTTACCATGAGTTCCAATGTGTTAAAAAATGAGAAAAGGCAACAACTTTACAACAAATGGACAGACTGGGAAGCATTTCGCGATATAGTTACTGAAGAGCTCCAGCTTCAAATAGCCCTTAAATCCGAAGATGATATTGACAATGCAACCTACAAGTTCATGTCTACAGTTCAATCAGCTTGTTGGAGATGCACACCGGAAATTCACAATTCATTGCACAGGCACAATGTAGTTCCACCTGCAATAAAAGACCAAATTATGGAAAAAAGAAGGTTGCGTAGAATATGGCACAATGGTCGACATCCAGAAGATAAATCTGCACTAAACAAAGCAATAAAGGATCTGAAAAAAGCCATAGCTAAGGGGAATGATGTCTCAACAGAATTATTTCTAGAATCTTTGACAGCAACAAGCGCCACTAACTATTCACTGTATAGAGCCTGCAAAAGTACTAGCCAACCCACAAAATCCAAACCACCGCTTAGATTGAATGGCAACGTATGGGCAAGAAGTCAGAAACAGAAAGCAGATGCCTTTGGAGAGCACTTAGCAAAAATATTTACGCCAAACGAAGCTGATCAAGTCGACGATGCAGAAATAGAAGATGTCATTGGACAGCCATTCCAATTAGATCTGCCTATTGCGGCAACTACTCCAAAAGAAGTTATGAACGAAATAAAACGTATGAAAGACAAAAAGGCACCCGGCTTTGATCTGATAGACAAAAAAGTCCTATTAGAACTACCCAAAAAAGGCTTGGTATTCCTTACTATCCTGTTTAATGGTATTATGAGAGTCAGCTATTTTCCAGCGCTATGGAAGGTTTCCCAGATTATAATGATAGAAAAGCCTGGCAAACCAGCTAATGACTTGACCTCATACAGGCCAATCAGTCTATTACCTGTGGTGTCAAAGGTATGTGAAAAAGTTGTGCTGCGAAGACTCATAAAAGAACTTCAGGGAAGGTCCATCATCCCAGATCATCAATTTGGCTTTCGACAGAATCATGGGACTGTTGAACAGATCCATAGAGTATGTAGAACCATCAGAGATGTACTTGAACGTAAAGAATACTGTTCTTCTGCTTTTCTTGATGTGCAGCAGGCCTTTGATAGGGTGTGGCACACAGGTCTTCTATTCAAAATAAAAACGCTCTTACCCCATTCATTCTTTGGACTACTCAAATCGTACCTTTCAGACCGAATATTTCAAGTAAAGGAAGACGATTACACATCTGCTTTCCATCCCATCAAAGCTGGCGTGCCGCAAGGCTCTGTGCTGGGACCTGTGCTGTACACAATCTTTACAAGTGACCTACCACATATTGACGACGTCATAGTAGCTACCTTCGCGGATGATACTGCGGTCCTTGCTCGCAGTAGATGCCCGGATGAAGCCTCAGCAACCCTGCAACGCGGTTTAAATGAGATTGACAAATGGCTGTCAAGATGGAGAATAAAAGCTAGTGCCACAAAATCTGTCCATATAACATTTACTTTTTCAACGCAAGCAAATCTCAGGTTATAATTATAGGTAACTCCAGGCAAATTTCAAAACTTGATTATGCCTCTTTGCCACCAGTGATCTTTGATGGTTCTGCACTGCCATACAGTCAAACTGTGAAAAATCTTGGGGTCATTATTGACAGCAATCTATCTTGGAAACCGCAGGTAGCAGCTATTAGCAAAAAAGTCTTTGGAGCTTATGGATGTCTAAAAAGGTGGAAAAATCTCTTACCGGTCAAAACAAAGACTATGCTAGCTAATTCCCTCCTTCTTCCCATCGTAGATTACGCTGATACCTGTTATCTAGACCTGACCGAAGAACTGCTAAATAAATTGGAGCGATTGCAAAACTTGTGCATCCGATTTATATTTGGCCTCAGAAAGTACGATCACGTCTCCGAGTATCGTAAAAAGTTGAATTGGCTTCCTATAAGGTACCGGCGAAATCTTCATGTCCTCTCTCTCCTTTATGCTACTCTCTATCATCCCTGGTCACCACCCTATCTCAAAGAGCGCTTTAAATTCCTTAACTCTTTTCTTTATAACTACACCCTGCGTTCCCTTTCCGATAACCGTCTGAAAATATTCAAAGGTAGCACGTGTTGTTTTTCGGAGTCTTTCACCAAAAAAGCAGCTGTGATGTGGAATGAACTCCCAGCTGAAATTAGACGAGCTCAATCTTTGACCGTTTTTAAAAGCCGTCTCAAGCAACACTATCTTTCCAAGCTTTAAAATTGAGTAGGTACTAATAACATGTTTGTGTGTCATACTTATGATAAGTATATTCATAGTGTATGTATATTTAATATATATGTATATATATATATATATATATATATATATATATATATCTTTATATATTATTATGTATGTGTTGTATATATATGATTATATTCTTATTTTAATGTATTTTGGTATAGTTTGTATCTATTAGAGTGTATGTAAGTATGTTTAATAATTATTATTGTTTTGTAGTCCTATGCACTTATTGCGATACCCCGTCTCTCAGTGCATAATGTTCTCTAGTACAGGTTGCCTGGAAGAGATCACTCTTAGTGATAAGGCCGCCTTTTGTATTAAATTGTTTCTTTACTTATTGTATATTTTTTGATCTTGTATGCAATAAAGTTGTATAAATAAAAAAAATAAATAAAATTTACTCTGCGTCGAGGAAACTGTCCTCCTGTCTCACTGCGTAACAACCAGCTTCCGCAGAGTGACAATGTCAAGTACTTGGGCATGTACCTAGATAGAAGGCTCACCTGGAAGAAGCACATCAAAACCAAGAGGGATGAGATCTACCATCGATATAGAGGACTATATTGGATGCTTTCCAGGAACTCAAGACTGTCCCTAGATAATAAGCTCCTGCTATATACTACAGTTATTAAGCCGATATGGACATACGGCATCCAACTCTGGGGATCAGCATGCGACTCCAACATAGAAATTATTCAAAGAGCACAAAATTACATCCTGAAACAACTTTCGAACGCGCCATGGTTCCTGCGCATTTCTGAAATCCATGAGCACTTAAATGTGAACACAATAAAGGATGAAATAAAATCTCATGGCTCTGAATACAAAACAAGGCTTGTCAAACACCCGAATTGCCTGGCAGCACAGTTGACGATGCCGCAAGCGATCCGTCGCTTAAGGAGAAGGCATATCCTAGACGATATATAGCCGAGACATAGAGTGCTTTCCGCTGGGGAAGTTGCCTCTGATCGCCAACCCATCCTACAACAAATCTGCTCATAGTCCACCGACTGATCGCATGATAAACCCAGAAAAAAAAAAAAAAAAAAAAATCATTAACAACCCATCGACGGCTCACTACTGATCCCCCCCACACTGGCCCATTGCGAATTGGCGGACTTCACACACCTTCGAGAACATTATGAAGAACTCTCAGATGTGCAGGTTTCCTCACGATGTTTTCCTTCACCGTTGAAGCAAGTGATATTTAATTGCTTAAACACACTTTACTCTGAAAAGTCAGAGGTGCGTACCCGGGATCGAACCTGCGACCCCCCGAATAGGCGATCACAGTCCTAACCACTAGGCTATCACAGCTTCGATTAAAATTAAGTTACTAATAACAAAATAAGTTTATCATTCCTTGTGTACTGGGAAAGTAGCACCTTCTTCATCCAATATTTGTATACCAACAGGAGTGGCAGGCATGTGTGCTAAGACAACCGTTGCACCATTGGACCGCATCAAAATCCTGCTCCAAGCGCAGTCCTCCCACTACAAACACCATGGTGTGTTTGCGGGCCTCATGGCTATAGTGAAGAAGGAATCCCTTATAGCATTGTACAAAGGCAATGGTGCTCAGATGGTCAGAATATTCCCATATGCAGCAACACAGTTCACCAGCTTTGAAATTTATAAAAAGGTATTATTAACTTTTTTTTTGTATAATTTGTAAAAGACACTGTAAGCTTTGTAATATTTTTAACCTGCTCATAACCAGACTTTGTGTAATATAAATACTTTATAGAGTCAAATAAAATTTAAAAATATTTTTTTTATCATGAAGACTACAAAAACATGTGTTGGGATTGTCTAAAATTGATTGCATCATTGTGACAAGCGCATTTGCCTCAGTTTGGTTGAATTTATGGTGTTCATCATCATCATCATCAACCCATCAACAGCTTACTACTGAGCGCAGGTCTCTCAGAGAAGGGTTATAGGCAGTCCACCACGCTGGCCCTATGTGCATTGGGCCAGCGTGGTGGAGTTCCACCCAATACGAGGTGACTAATGATCATAACAATGATGCAATCATTTTAAGACAACCCCACAGCTGTTGTGACATGATGTTGGATATTCATAGTGAGCTTTTGATCATCCTTACATTATAATATGATGTGTTTGGATGCCCATGTTTTTTTTTTATTCGATGACAAGCTAGTCCTTGACTGCGATCTCACCTGATGGTAATTGACTATGCAGTCGAAGATGGTAGCGGGCTAACTTGAAAGGGGTTTGGCAGTGAACATTCAACCCATACCCCTAATTGGTTTCTACACACCATCGTGCCGGAACGCTAAATCACTTGGCGGCACGTTTTTGACAGTAGGGTGGTAACTAGCCATGGCCAAAGCCTTCCACCAGACCAGACCAGAGACAATTCAGACATTATAAATTCCCAAACTGACCCCGCCGGGAATCGAACCCGAGACCTCCCAGTTATAAGGCAACAGCGCCATGTTTATAAAATCAGGCACCAATCTTCATAGTGCATAAAAGCTATGTTGCTCTGATGGTGAGGATACAATGATCAGCTCAGAAAGTTGCCTATGTGGCAACAGTAAATATCAGCTATAATTTATTATTACTTTTTTTACCTCCGAAGCATAGTTTATCACCTATAAAATGTTTGTGTATGGGGTCATTCAAATGAGTACACTGCAGAATATTGCTCTTCTGAAATGAAAGTCTTTCCATAGACATAGTAAATTATTTATACATGCTCAATGCACTAATAAATTCTATAGACAACAGTAAATTTTTTATGCTCAGTGCAATAATTGAGCCTTAGGTTAAACAAACATAATATAATATGTAAGTACATAAAACAAATTTAAGTTGGTTATTTTTTATCTAATTATTTTCTCAGTAATCTCTAGTGATTTGGCTTTAAGATGACCCTGAAGTAGACAAGTGTAATTAACCACATTAACTAATGTTAAGCTATTAATACTCAAAATAGTACATAATCATTTTGTCATGGTATTCTGCATGATTCTTCAATAAAAATTAAAACCTACTGCACACACCCACATTGTGACCACTGACATCCTAGACTTCAATCTCCTTTCGGCTTTCGGGAATCGGGTTGAGCGAAGCAATCGCTGGATCGTGCGTCATGCTCGTGAACGGGTTCCACCAGCGGGAATAGGGCTACTTTCTGTCTGCCCATCTTAACATGTGTTGAATTCTAATTAGTCATGCTTTTGTGGAACTCACTGTGGAAACACTGCATACATAGCATATTAGTATCTATTGAATTTTAAACTTGTTTTGAATAGAGCAACCGCCGAGTTTCTTGCTGGTTCTTCTCGGCAGGAAGGGCATTCCGAACCAGTGGTAGACTCATCAACGATTCAAAAGCACTTGTAAAAAAGTTTATTTGAATAAAAAACATTTCTATTCTGTTCTATTTTAAATGTGAAGGAAAACATCATATTAAATAAACCTACATGTTTGAGAATTCTCCGTAATGTTCTCAAAGGTGTTAAAGTTAGCCAATTTCTACTTGGCCATTGTGGTAGTCTAAACCCTTCTCATTCAACCCTTTTATTCCTCGATTGTGGGCCAGTGATGGCTTGAGTCTTAAACTGAAGAGGCAATGGGCG
Organism: Oeneis ivallda; assembly: GCA_029955525.1. NCBI lineage: Eukaryota > Metazoa > Arthropoda > Insecta > Lepidoptera > Nymphalidae > Oeneis > Oeneis ivallda. The sequence goes on along the minus strand of JARPMR010000019.1, from coordinate 18,660,080 downwards.
GGAGGCATGGTTCGAAGAACCGATGTGCGTTGGGGTCCTAAGGCACTGGAATTTAGGCCCCACACCGCGAGGCGCTGCATTGCTAGACCCCCCACTAGATGGACAGACAATCTAAGGCGAATCGCTAGCTGCCGCAGTTTGCAGGCGGCTTGGGATCGGGCTATGTGGCGATCATTTCAAGACACTTGTGTCCTCTATCGATTGAGATGACGATGATGATAATTTCGAAATCACTGATAGATACCTCAGATTCATTTATTTGTATAGGTTAAAATATTTATCGTAAAAACTAACTAGTAGGTAGGAAGAACAGATAATTAATCGTATTTTACTCTTATAAAAAGTCCAAAGTGATTGTTAATCTCAACAACATCTGTTATAAATGATCATTATTCGTTTAAAGTGCCCCGTAAGAATGTCTTGAAGCATAAAAATCTAATATATAAAATTCTCATGTCGCGGTGTTTGTTACCAAACTCCTCCGAAACGGCTGGACCGATTTTTATGAAATTTTGTGTGCATATCGGGTAGGTCTGAGAATCGGCCAACATCTATTTTGCATACCCCTAAATGATAAGGGTGACCCAGCCCTAAATATTTTTGTCGGCGGTACGAAGCTCCCTGGGTCAGCTAGTATTATATATTATCGTACTATCTTCGATTCGATATCTGATGCGTAAAATAAAATGTGTATCCGATATTGTGACTAATACTGTACACCATCTCTAAACTAAATTGTCAGGTCTAAATTTCGTGCTATCAACTATTTTCTCGCGGAAAAGAACCGTATTGTTATAACGCGGTAGCGGATTTGTACATGTTCTGTTGCGTTATAGAGAAATGCACCAGACTTGATGTATTATGTAATGGCATAATAAATTAACCTTATACTAAGAAATATATACATACTAGCTGATGCCCGCGACTTCGTCCGCATGGATTTAGTTTTTAAATGATGAGTTTAGATGAGTGAGTTAGATGAATGAGATGATACGTCTTTGATTTGATGATTCGTCGATAGGACGAAAGACAATTTTGACGATGTAAATATTGCATTATCTCAAGTTTCTGAATGGTTTACGGCAAATAATCTACTTTTAAATGCTAAAAAACCAAGTGTGTTGAGTTTTTATTGCCCAACACCAGAACTGTCAGTAAAAATTTAAAGATAAGTAATGAACCCTTGAAAAGTGAGGACTCCACAGTGTTCTTGGGATTAACCCTGGACTCAAAGCTGCAATGGGGCACCCATATAGCAACACTTGCTGGCGAGCTTAGCTCTGCTGCTTACGCTGTTAGGAAGATTCGACAGTTAACTGACATAGAAACTGCAAAAATAGTTTATTTTGCATATTTCCATAGTATTATGTCATACGGAATCTTATTATGGGGTAAAGCAGCTGATATTGGAAAAATTTTTGTATTGCAGAAGAGGGCAATTCGCGCAATATATAATTTAAAACCGCGGGATTCCCTTCGAGAAAAATTTAAAGAAATAGGCATTCTTACAGTAGCTTCACAATATATTTACAAGAATATAATATTTGTCAGACAAAACATCGTGAATTACAAAAAAAAGGGTGATTTACACGATAGGCAAGTTAGAAATCCAAACAGGCTCGTGATTCCTCGATGTCGCCTCAAGAGGGTCCGAAAGACATTTGTGGGAATGGGCGTGACGTTTTATAATAAAATTCCACAGTCGATCTTAGACTTGCCTTTACACAAGTTTAAGAAATCAGTTAAAACTAATCTCATGAAAAAAGCATATTATGCAATTGAAGACTATTTAGATGATAAAAAAGCGTGGACATAATTCTTTCCAGCGATTCATGAGACAACAGGTGGTAATTGAACTGTTTAACTATTCTATTGAATGTAAACTTATTTTGAAAAGAGCAACTGCCGAGTTTCTTGCTGGTTCTTCTCGGCAGGAACGGCATTCCGAACCAGTGGTAGACTCATCGACGATTCAAAAGCACTTGTAAAAAAGTTTATTTGAATAAAAAACATTTCTATTCTATTCTATTCTAAAAATCCCGCGGGAACTCTTTCATTATCCGAGATAAAAGTAGCTCTCCCGGTCTGAGGAACCACTACTACATATATATACATATTTACTATACCCATGCAAAAAATCGCATCAATCCGCTGTTCTGTTGCGACGTGATTGAAGGACAAACCAACAAACAAACACACTTTCGCATTTATAATATCAGTAATGCTTAATTATAACACTTTTTAGAATTGACAAATTTTTTACCATACCTAATCAAAGACAAAATTACGTTTAGCTGCCATTTACGTTTTGTTATTCCACTGTCATTTGCGTTTTGTTATTCCATGTCAGATGCGTTTTTGTTATACCACGTTTTATAGTGACTTGACGGAAACGCGGTCGAACGGGATAAAAAGTATCCTATGTCCGTCTCCTGGTTCTAAGCTACCTTTCCACCAATTTTCAGCCAAATCGGTTCATCCGTTCTTGAGTTATAAATAGTGTAACTAACACCACTTTCTTTTATATATATATAGATATAGATATATAGATAGATATATAGATATGCTTTTAGGTAGGGAGGTAGCTTTCGCTAACCATGTACTGCAAACGTGACAATATTGCTCTACATAAAAACAACTAATTTAAATTGTCAAAAATAAAATTGCGAACAAAGTATCTTAAAGTCACGTACATCCTTCTTTCTCTATTCAGTGAAACATCCATACAGCCGAGAATAAGCTAAGTACATGTTCGCAATAAATGATGGGATTCGATATAAATAGGTAACGTTATCGGATCGTTTAATGTGGAACAAATTAACGGTATATGTTAACGGCGAGGCTCAAGGGTGACGAAACGTAACATTTCAACCACGGTGGATAGAACATGTATTAAGTTTGTTACATGTTATATAACTAATATATGCAGACTCAAAGAACTTTGCTAATATCCAGCGAAAAAACAACCATCAAGACCAGCAGTGCTAAAAATAAAGAAGTTGAGTGTCGTTGAACATTCTGTTGGAACAAAGTTCCTTCTAATAATAAATTAATACTTAATAATAAAAAAAAAAATAATTTGAAGTCAGGATTCGAACCCCCGAACCGATAGTTCCACTCCTTCCTTTAATCACGCCTTTAATGCCATCAAAGTTATGATGCAACTAGCTTTTTCCCGCGGCTTCGCTCACGTTAAGTTCGATTTTTCAAATCCTTATTTTATCCCCTTATGGGTTGAATTTTCAAAAAACCTTTTTTAGCGGATGCCTACGATTTAGTAGCTATCTGCTTGCCAAATTTCAGCTCGATCCGTCCATTGGCTTAAGCTGTGCGTTGATAGATCAGTCAGTCACCTTTTCCTTTTATATATTTAGAAGATGTGTGTAATTAACGAAGGGAACAAGTGTCATGACGGAAAATTCTTGCAACTAGTAACAATGGCCATGACGGGAAATTTTTACACATTTTTTCGTCTAGCCCCCATGCGCCAAAGCGTCCGAAAAAGACCTCCGTTCAAATAAAAAGAGATTTTTTCGGAATTCCATGTGCCATAATATGGTAAATGGCGTGATTTCGCTTTCAGGTACTAGGCAGTATACCTGTATATCGCTGAGTTTGTTTGTGAGACATTGTGTTAGTGTGCCAACTGCCAACTGGACCCCAGTTGGCACTAATAGTCCAGTCATTATAGTAAGTTCACCTCGGAATTCGAGATACCCAGCTGTAAGTCTGTAAATACTTGTATATTGACACCCTAAAAGTTGTCTCAAAACCTACATTTGGTAGGGTGTACGCAAATATTAAATTTTAAGGTCAAAGTTCACAAAAATCGCTTTTTTGCGCTTTTTTTGTAAATATCTCATTTCCTATGGGTTTTTTGCTATTTGTATTTATTGTCAATATTGTAGAATACAAAATTCTCTACAAATTTTGTTCTCTACAAATTTTTTATACGGTGAACCGTTTTCGAGATAGAAGGCGGAGAGCGCGCGGTCACAGTATCACTTCAGGTCAACCGGTGCCTCCGATCGAAAACGCGCCATCACAGAACACGAAAAATAAGGAGAAATGTTATGAAGCGCCGTTTGCACGGGTACCAATGTCGCCAGTTACTCACACAACTGCAATTCACTACATTCACAGCATAATCTCAACAGTACACGTACACATGAATTGCAAGCCTTTGATAGGTTACAAACACTATCAACAAAAGCGTATGCATTTACTCGCGTCAAGGTACATTTCGTCTAGTGATGTACCGGTCTATTAATACGTATCGATTATCAATATCACTCAATGTGCACAATTATGTGTACATCGTTCGATATTTATATATTTTGGCAAGTACTAATTAAAGCTATAGCTAGTGAAACTAAAGGCAAACAAATAATAAAACAAAAAAGAGTTTCAAAAGCTTTTATTAGTTTGAAAAATTAACAAAATCATTGACCAGTAAAATGCAAGTACTTGTTAAGGACTTGTCTTTTCGATAGTTTCGGTGCTGCATTTTTTGTGAGATAATGCAGTCGGGTATCCACATACTTCTCCATCACTGCTTTAATAAGTAGTGTTATGTGATTGTCCAAAGGAGCCTGTTCAAATTGGTGGTAATTAATATCCTGAAATAAATTCAAGCCTATGAACTGTGGCATTGCCTTAGACATCAGCTCATGTTTAACCATTTTTATAGTTGTTTTAATTTTGTCATCAGAAATAACAATTTTTTTTATCAGAGCTTCCATTCTTTTACAAATTGTAATAACATCGCCCGTTGGATACTTTAGACCACCTTTGTCTTTAAGTTTTATAAAAGCAAATTTGTCATCATTTTTGTTGTCTGTTATTAGCACGCTGGCACAAATTTCACACTTGATCCGTTTAAGTAGTGCATGTGCAACAAAGCCAGATACGTACGTAATAGCATGAGAGCCAAATTCCGAAAAGGACTGGACAAGTATATCTATTTCTTCATCAAATAGAGCTTGCTCAAAAGCATCAAGTAGAACAGAAGGCTCATCACCGTCTTCAACCGAGTTGATCTGTTGTAAATCAATTGTCAAGTTGATTTTCTCGACAGCAGATGAACAAGTCAATATGGAGATCTTATCTAACGAAGTGCAGTTGCCTTGTTCTACGTCTCTAAGCTCAGATTTAACCATTAGTTTCTTATAAATGGCTTTAAATTGTCGGGCCGTGGGATTAGTATTACATCCGCCATGTGCTCGTATTTGACCAAACATTAACTCCAAGTGATCCTGGCTAAATTTATAGACGGGCAAATATAGCAAAACCTGCTCTCTTTCTATAAGTTGCGTGTACATAGCCTTTAGGCTTTTAATGCAGACCAAAAATCCTACAAATCCGGTTTTTCTACTTGATTTTACAACTAGTGACCCATCAAAAAGCTTTAAATTTTGTAAATACTCTTCTGCTTCATCTAATAATGAAAATATTTTTTCTTTATTTAAACGACTAACTGGCTTTTTAAAATCAAACTGTGCCATGTTTCTTGAATTTAGGACGTCAAAAAGATCATTTATAATTTTCAAAAAAGTCACAGTACCCTCTTTGTTTTGTAACCCACAAAAATTTAGTGCATCAGCAACACTATTACTAAATAATTGTGCCGCTAAACGCACTTTCATCTTTTGATTTTTAAAGTATATATGGGCACGCCTGAGTTTGTTACCCAAATGGAAAAATTCCTTCTCCTGTAGAGCGTTTAGTTCTTTTACGTGGCGCCATTCAATTTTTCTATTTAAACCGTCTAAAAACTCACTATATGCTTCGAATGCATTTCTAACCAGCTTAACCATGTGACATGGATCTGGAAAAATATATAAATGTCGCCCATTAGTGGGATGTGCAAAACCTGTTTTAAGATTTTCTGGCGTAAAGTCGCATCCAAGTTCTTTCGCCATAGATAGATTCGCTGGGCAGCCGTCAAAAGTCAAAGATGTTATTTCGATTCCAGTCTCATTAAGCAACTCCAGGCATTGCTTAATCAGGTTAGCCCTTTGTTCACCAGTCACGCCATCGACTAAAAAATAGGCCACAGGAATTTTCCAGGGTGCATTTATAGCTGTAACCATAAATACAAGAGCTTGTTTTGCTTCCGGTAAGTGATCTCCTTTTGTATTATTATGACAAATGTCTACATATCCGTGCATTTCTTTGCCATCCCATTCTATACGCTGCCGTATAGACATTTCATCCATAACTAAATTGCCAAACAATTTGTAAGCAGTCCCTTGAACTTTTAGTCTTATGGCTTCAAAAGACTCTTTAGTAAAACCAGGACTTGCATCAACAGATTGATACCATTTCTTGATAGTACGCGAATGTGGGAGACATGTGTGAAATTTTTGTCTGACATATTCATAAGCTTTCGGTGAATAGAAATGTAACGTGCAAGCGAAAGCTCTTAAAGCTGGTGAATATTTCGTTTTTTGAGCTTGGTCTGATGAAAGCTTTTCCTCATAACGCTTTATAAGATCTTTGATGCCCATATCACCTAACTGGTTTGCTTGATCACTTGTCACTAAGTTTTTCCCTTTCAATTCCATCAAAATATCTTCTAGTTTTGCAATTTTCTTTTGGTACCGACTAGTTTTTTTTGTAATGTTTTTATTTGTGTCCTTTGTTTTTTTATTGTGTTTTGACATTGCTCAATTTCCGCGCGTAATTTTCGTTTTCGTGGTGTCTCCGCCATTGGCACGTCAGCAGTAGTCACGGGATCTCCAGAAACATTCGCGATCTAAAACAAAATTAATACAGATAAAATACAAACATTAATCTTTAATTATAATATAAATCTAGATTATTTATTCATACCTGACTGCTAAATGGAACTGAACTTGTTTTCGTATTTAAGTTTCGTTCAGGCAAGTCATTCAGTATTTCAGTACCCTGTAAAAATTGTACGGTTAAATATAATAAATAAGTTACGTTAAAAAATGAGATGATTATATTGACAAACAACCAATAAATAAACTTCGATGGGATTACAGAGTTTAAACTTACAGTAGTCTGAATAATTGGAATTTTAAGTGTTGGAACTGCCCACGGAAACAGCTTCTTGTTGATCTTTAAAAGTTGAAAACATTTCTGCTCAAAGTGGACTGAACATATTGAACTTGACTTTGGAGGAAACCAGTTAAGTCCTCTTGCCGCAGCCTCAATCCATTTCTGTTTGATATTTCCATCTTTGGGAAAACTGAAATCAACACAATTAAAGTAAGTAATCATAATCACAATTAAACGTAGAAACAAAGAAATATACAAATTATCCTGCAGATATGCTTCTAATTGTAAGTTGTTTATTTTACAAACACCATTTCATATGCATACCTACATCGATACTAGCTACCACATATTTATATTAGTCCTTTCATTAAAACAGGTCATAAATTGTTTTAAAATCAAAGGATTCTAATAAAAATAAATACAATCATACAAAATATCGATTCTAGAGTCTGCAACACGCCACAACACTACTGTCCCTTTGACAGTTCGCGGAACGTACAAGCGGATGGCTAAACAATGGCGGTGAATAATTTCTTGTGATGAACAATAATTGTTATTTGAATGTAATTAGTTATGTAAATTACACTTACCTGTGATAGGTGATCCCGCTATTTTTGAAATTCACTTTATCGCTTCGATTTTTGCACGTAATTATAGCACAAGTCGGCATTTTGTTCACGATTTACGGCGACGTGACAACGTGTGAACAGTGGAGTGATTTGCGATGCGACTGACAACTTCCTGCGCTATTGCGCAGGAACTGGCGACGCGTGCCACGCCCCCATAACATATCTCTTACTTCTCAAATCTGTGCGCGCCATATATAGTTGCTGAACTATCGATAAATCAATGATTATAAATATTTGTCAATTTTTATTAACTATTATATTATATTTTATCATTTTCTTCATGCATTAAATCTATATCTATTGTTAAAAATTGTTCGGCCCAGAGATTATTAGAGAGTGGAACTCAAACCTTATTGGCAGTCTATAATGCTCCGAAATCTGTGAAAAGTCTCGATCATCTTCGTTATATGCATTACGTCAAGTCTACAAAACTTAATAAACCTGTGCAGCTTTCAAATATTCCACCAACAAGTGCAGCTGCTCATCAACATTTCAAACATGTATATTATCAAGTTCAAACTTGGTTAAGGCATTATTTGGAACCCCAGGTTCCAAGGTTGGGGTTGGGCAATGCGAAACGATTTTCTGGAGCCTATCATGACAATTTTACCACCTGCTCCAGAAGATTTGCTAAATACAATTTTCTGCAACTGCAAGCGGTTGTGGTTCGCGATGCGGATGCAGGAAAGCGGGCTTGTAATGCTCTTTAGCGTGTGGCCAATGTAATGGGCAAGCTTGGCTATTGAGACAGGCTTTGATATTTATGGTAGAGCATTGGCTCTACCATATCAGAGCGACATTAACGAAGATGGAACCTTTGACCCCGAATTCATGGAAAACTTGAGACAAATGTCGTTGAAGACGATAATGAAGACCAGTTTGAAATTTACCTTCAGCCGGAAGACGACGATGAAGAGGACGAAGATGATTAAAATTATAAATTGTAGTTTACGTACCCTTTATTCCATTTTTTTACTTTTAATAAAAATAAATGTATTGAATGATATTTTTTAATAAAAAGATTAATTCATAATTTATTTGTTTGTTTTTCATCATGTAGGAAGTTATTAATATTAATTAGGTTAAAATTCAAATATAATTCCTATATTTTCATTAACAATTCTGCAATTACATGGGCAGGTAAGTGTTGTTAAATAAATTAATACTGAATAAAAAGTGGATAGGTTAGGAAAAAAATGATAAAATATAATATAATAGTTAATAAAAATTGACAAATATTTATAATCATTGATTTATCGATAGTTCATCAACTATATATGGCGCGTTTTCGACCGGAGGCACCGGTTGACCTGAAGTGATGCTGTGACCGCGCGCTCTCCGCCCTCTATCTCGAAAACGGTTCACCGTATAAAAAATTTGTAGAGAATTTTGTATTCTACAATATTGATAATAAATACAAATAGCAAAAAACCCATAGGAAATCAGATATTTACAAAAAAAGCGCAAAAAACTGATTTTTGTGACCTTTGACCTTGAAATTTAATAGTTGCGTACACCCTACCATATGTAGGTTTTGAGACAACTTTTAGGGTGTCAATATACAAGTATTTACAGACTTACAGCTGGGTATCTCGAATTCCGAGATTCTTACCTAATTTAAGCTTAAATGACTGGAATATAACACAATGTTTAAGGTGCGGCCCGCGGTATGTGATCTGTGTATCTCACCGGAACTGGCTAATGGAGATTCATTTCCATACGTGGAAACCGAGACATTTATGTTTAAAACGATTTAAGTATAGGTTAGAGATTTAAGCGTACCTAGTATTTGCTTTGCCGTGTTATTTTTTCCAGGAAAATACACACATCAAAAGTGTCTAGGGATCAAGCATTTTTATGCGGATTTCTTGAGATTGAGATGTGGCTTTGTAATAAATTTATGATTTTATAAATTTATATGGATCCTTTTTGGTGCATTTCATAATTTGAATCAGGAACTGTCAATCAAATTCGAGTAAAAGATGAAAATCAGCTGTCAATATTTTCCCTATAAAAACATACAACGCATTGAAGACATTATTAGTGCTACTGTTTCCCTACTACTGATTAAAACCAACGTTATTATGGAGCGGCGATGTCATTTAAGCAGGGAAGAAATGCTCAGAGCCGTGGGAATGATAGAAGCTGGTTCCCGGCAACGTACTGTGGCTTTAGCTCTGAATACAAGTCAGAGTGTTATCAGTCGACTTTGGACACGTTACCGAAGCACTGGTACCGTGGCTGAGCGCCATGGAGGACGGTATCGCTGCACCACACGGAGACAAGACCGATACATTCAAATCTTAACTCGAAGAGCTCCAACAATAACCGCCATGATGTTAGCCGTGAGGCTTCATCACTCTTCAGGGAACTTAATTAGCGACCAAACAGTCAGAAACCGCTTGCATGAAGTGAACCTTCATTCCCGAAGACCGCTACGGGTACCACCTATAGCAATGCACAATCGTAGGATTCGATATCAATGGGCTCTTGAACACAGAAATTGGGCAGAAGAACAATGGCGTTTCGTGTGCTTTTCTGATGAGTCTCGTTTTGGTATGAGACCGGATACAAGACGTATACGACACTGGAGAACCCCTGGACGCCAACAGCGATTAAAATCCTGCCAGGAAGTCCATCCTTATAGTGGTGGAACCATCATGGTATGGGCGGGTATTTGGATCGGCGGAAGAACTGAGTTGATTTGGATCAGAGGCAACCTCAACGCTCAAATTTCTGCTGAGACGATTGTATCAGACGTCATCGTTCCTCTACAAGTGCAAATCGGTCCCTTATTTCAGTTAATGCATGATAATGCACGACCGCACACCGCAAGAGTTGTAAGACAGACTCTCGCCGCAGCTAACATCAATGTCCTGCCCTGGCCTGCTCAGTCGCCAGACTTGAACCCGATTGAGCATGCATGGGATGTGCTACAGAGAAGAGCTCTGCCGAATATGGAGGGTATCCAGTGGCAAGAAGACCTTTTTTTGTTGTTGCAACGAACATGGGCGGCCATTCCACAGCGTGATTTGGATGAACTCATTTTGAGTATGCCAAACCGATGTTCTTGTGTTGTTAGTGTTCGCGGTAGAAACACGGATTATTAATTGTTTAAGTTACCCAATAAAATTTTAAAGAAAACTGTTATTTCAGTCTTTTTTTCGAACTTTAATGTTAGTGGTTCAAATGTCAAAAATCCCTTTATTAGGAAAATGGCAAATTTCTTTATTAATGCAAAGGTGACTTGGTTTATCGTTACTGTGACAAACGAAAACACTTTATTTGATGAATCCTTAAAGAAAATTTTAATTAATATCAATCAGGAGAAAAGTTATTGCAAAAATATATGTTGATCCCTAGACACTTTTGATGTGTGTAGATAATAGAGTAACTCTAACCTCAACAGCTCAACAGTGAATTGCGTTAAAAATTTGAAAAAAAATATTGTGTAGTTTTAGATATTATGTCCATAAACGTAGAATTTGACTTCTTTATCAATTGTAAAGGAAAGTAAAAAATTATAAAGACGACGTAATTTTGTTAATGATTTATTTTCGTTGTCTTAGATAAAATCTTGTATGCAACTGTACGTAATTAGTCATTTTAATTCTCGTACTATCCTATTTTGATACATCGCCTCGTATCAAAAAACAGCCTAAATGACCCTCATTGCGATGCAGTTGCATAAATAGCTATTATTTCAACTTACACTTTTCATGTCCGGTGTTTTTAGAGTTCCGTAGTAAACAAGGAACCCTTATAGTTTCGCCATGTCCATCCGTCTGTCTGTCTGTCTGTCCGCGGTTTAGCTCAGAGACTATTGGTACTAGAAATCTGTAATTTGACAAGGGTATAAATATCAATCACGGCGACAAAGTCGTGAAAAATAATTTTTTTTAGGGTACCTCCCCTACATGTAAAGTGGGGATGAATTTTTTTTTTCTCGTGTATCCCATAGTGTGGGGTGTCGTTGAATAGGTCTTTCAAAAATAAAGTGGGTGTGGGAACATCATTTTTCAATTCAGGGATCCGTTTTTGAAATATGATATTTTAAAGTGCTAAATTTTATTAGAGTCAAGTGTCCCCCCCCCCTCTGCCAGCTAAATGGTTGTATATAGGATACAAGAAAAAATTCACAGCAGTAGTATATATAATGAATTTTAAAGGAAAACTATCACGGCTAAGTAGGGTTCATTAGTTAAGGAGTTATATCTCTTTTTTCTAAGTTAGGTATTACACGTAGTGTAAGTTGCATATTTTGTAGAATATTATAGTATTTAAACCATGGAACTCAAAATTTATTCAATATTCATAAATAAAACAAAAGCACTATCCTAGGTCAGCAATAATATTTGAGACTTTCAACTACGGAACCCTACACTGCGCGTGGCCCGACACGCACTTGGCCGGTTTTTTTTCATAATTTAAGTTGTATAGCGGTAACAAAGTTCTGTAACTGTGCCTTGTAACAAACAGATGGACAGACTAAGAACCGGACAGACAGAGTCTCTTCTCAGCAAAATCAGCTTTCCGAACCGGTGGTAGATTCACGACTTGTCATAAGTGCCAAAATTTGGCCAACATGAAATAAATGATTTTGAACTTAGCTTGAGTTTCACTGGGCGAAACCAAAAGAATTCCTTGTTTTACTACGGAACCCTAAAAATGGAATTGTATTGTACACAAAAGCTGTTACAGGTAATCTACTTGGAAAATAACAAATATATACATCGATGCAAATAATATATAGTCATGTGGTCATAATATTATTATGCTCGTGTTGAATTTCAAACTCAAAAACCTCGTTAATAATGATCAATCATACTTCACAACATAACACAAGTGGCTGATGATTGCAAATTGATCTAAATCACAGGCCACTTCAGAATTTGTCGCTGACAATATCCTTTGCAATTTTTATTTTATTGGTAGCCGAAGCTCGCCTCAATCAATTTCGTCTACATACTTTAATTTAAGTTTGCTAAAAATTCCGTGGAAACTACTTTATATTCCGGGATAAAAAATAAAATTAAGTGGCACTCGGGGACTGCCGCGGTAAAGTTATTGCATAGCATTTTTTATCAACTTATGCAATTATAATATTTATGCAATATTTTTTTTTGCATACCTAATAGAAATTATGCAAAAAAATAATTAAAAAACAAACAAACAAGAAAAGCGCACTGTCACTACTTCGCGAGTGAGATTCGAACCACACCACACGGTAAAGAAAGTGGTCACTCGCCTACTGCGCCAAACAGATCTACTTGTGAAGCTCTAAAATGTTGAACGCTTACTGAACGACGGTGTTAGGTTTATTTTCATGACGGAATTTCTTGATTCGGTCACCGCGCTCAAACTGTTTGTCCTAGTTCAAAGCCCGCGATAAAAGCTATGCAATAGCTTAATAATATTATCCCTATACATCTTCATGTGATTACGCTTTAAAGCGTCAGCCGTTAGTTACACAAGAAGAGTTTGCGAACAAATCCTATGCGGTAACTCTTCATACAATTCAATACAAATAGAATATTTATGGATAATAAAATATAGTACCTAGCTTAACGTATTGTTTAAAATATACAAGGTCAAGAAGATATTTAAGGAGTTACCTATAACTTAGTGCCACTTTTAAAGGGTTTCCTATAATTAATTATTTACAATGTTCACCTCTGAAGTTTGTGTATGTGACCAATGCCATGATCGATTTCAAGTACATAGTCTCTTTATAGTCCTGTACCTACATTATATTATTATGTTGAGATCAAACGTCAGATTGTATAAATAGTTCATTTAAATTCCATAGTCATGGCTCTGAATATAAAAGAACTAAACAACAATGTCTATGTTCTCGGAATCTTAAGATCTTTTCTGAGCGTCTGCGATTGTTATTAGTTATATGGAATAAAGAAAAATCTTTGTGTGAGGCAACTTTTGCACAATTTAACCTAACGCATATGCAGACATACAATTCTATAAAGATTTATTTATATTTTGTAAAGACATTTAACGCCTCAAATAGGCAGGCCGCTCGTCATTTTTGTATTCGGAGTCAGGGCCTCTTAGATACGAGATCTCTAGGGCGTGCAATGTGCATCTGACTGAGGTACCAGGTGCCCCAACGCTGACTTACAGTGGTCGCCATATTGTGGCGTTGCATTTTGCAAGTTTGGCAAGTTGTACGGTCCTACCGCCTTGCAAGTGCAACACATACGTAATTACTAATTACAATATGTACAAAAATTAAGTGTCGTTACAAATGAATACAATATAAACAATTCACGCGCACTTCAATACGCTCGTGATCACTGTGCACCAGCCAATTAAAGAAACTTTCACATTTATATAATTATTATACTAGCTGACCCGGCGAACTTCGTACCGCCAACTTATCTATATACTTAAATAAAACAAATAAACTATCCTAATTCCTAATCCAAAAAAAAAACTATCCTATCTTTCAAGTTGGACCAAATTACAGATAGTTACGAAGTTTGATCAAAATCGGTTAAGTAGTTTAGGAGTCCATCGCGGACAAACAACGTGACACGTAATTTATATATATTAAGATTGAACTTCTATTAAAACCTAATTCATCCTAAACGAATGTCTCATCCCATAACTTGAAAACTTAGATAAGTATAAATTCGGCCAAGTGCGAGTCGGGCCTCGCTCTTATAGGGCTCCGTACATATGAACAAATTACTTTTCAACATTTATTTAGATTTTTTAGTTCTTAGATAGTACTAAATTAGCATAATGGGGAAAAAATGCTCGCATGTTTTGGTCACAACTTTGATGGTCTCCCATTTCTTTTTCTTTGAAGCTAAAAAATAATAAAAAATACATTTGAACTCCCCTTAATAAGCTCACAATGACAACCCACATGCCAGGGTAAAAAAAAAATATTTCGACTCCTTTTTCATGTATGGGAGGAGCCCCCTTTATCTTTCAATTTTATTTTATTTTAATTATTTGCTGTTATAGGAATACACACTCTGTGAAAATTTCATCTATCTATTTATTACGGTTTACGAGATACAGTCCGCTGACAGACAGACGGACGGACAGCGAAGGCTTAGTAACAGGGTCCCGTTGGCACCCTTTGGGTACGGAGCCCTAATAAGGAAGTATCCGTGCCGTAAACAGGTTGAAGTACAATGTAAACCCTAATTAACATGTATCTAGAGTTAGTCGCAATAAACCTCTAGTATAGTTCGGTCGAAGCAGTGATAGCCTAGTGGTTAGGACTGTGGTCTCTTATTCGGGGGGTCGCAGGTTCGATCCCAGGTACGCACCTGACTTTTCGGAGTCTAGTGCGTTTAAGCAATTAAATATCACTTGCTTCAACTGTGAAGGAAAACATCGTGAGGAAACCTGCACACCTGAGAGTTCTTCATAATGTTCTCGAAGATGTGTGAAGTTCGCCAATTCGCATTGGGCCAGCGTGGTGGACTATGGCCTATAACCCTTCTCTGAAAGGAGACCTGCGCTCAGTAGTGAGCCGTTGATGGGTTGCTAATGATGATGATGATTCTTTTTTTTTTTAATCTATATATATATATATATATATATATATATATATATATATTTTTGTATTCAGTACTTGAGCGGGCTGAGCGTCCCGCTGGTGCAGCACGGCGACAAGTTCGTAGCGGGCGCGGGCGCGGGCCTCACGGCGGTCACGCTCACCTACCCGCTGGACACCATCCGCGCGCGGCTCGCCTTCCAGGTGACGGGCGAGCACCGGTACACCGGCATCGCGCACGCCGCCACCACCATATTCAAGACTGTGAGTGAACAGAACTAGGTCTTTACCCAAATGCATATCTAGCGTAATGGCTCTTGTGCACTTCCACGTGTTCGATTCGTTTTCGCGATTCGTGAAAATACGATTCGCAGTTGTCTACCTACATACAGAATGTACGTACTCTTGTGCACTCATTCGATTCGTATTCGTATTTTAAGCTTTTATCGCGGGCTTTGAACTAGGACAAACAGTTTGAGCGCGGCGACCGAATCAAGAAATTCCGTAACGAAAATAAACCTAACACCGTCGTTCAGTAAGCGTTCAACATTTTAGAGGTTCACAAGTAGCTCTGTTTGGCGCAGTGGGCGAGCGGCCGCTTTCTTTACCGTATGGCTTATGATGTCGCAGGTTCGAATCTCACTCGCGAAGTAGTGACAGTGCGCTTTTCTTGTTTGTTTGTTTTTTAATTATTTTTTTGCTTAATTTTTATCATGCAAAAAAAATATTGCATAAATATTAAAATTGCATAAGTTGATAAAAAATGCTATGCAATAGCTTTACCGCGGCAGTCCCCGAGTGCCACTTAATTTTTTTATTGTTTAGTTTTGTATGACGGCCACCTCAAATCGCACCTTCACGAACACGATCACGAATCGAACACGAGGATGTGCACAAGAGCCCTAAGTCATCATCATCAGCAACCAATCAACAGCTCACTACTGAGCGCAGGTCTCCTTTCAGAGAAGGGTTATAGGCCGTAGTCCACCACGCTGGCACAATGCGAATTGGCAGGTTTAACACACCTTTGAGAACATTATGAAGAACTCTCAGGTTTGCAGGTTTCCTTCACCGTTGAAGCTTGTGATATTTAATTTCTTAAACGCACTTAACTTAGAAAATGCAGAGGTGCGTGCCCGGGATCGAACCTGCGACCCTCCGAATAGGAGACCGCAGAACTAACCACAAGGGTATCACTGCTTCTGCCATAGCATAAATATTCGTATGTAATTCCATGCACAACCAACTCAACACCTCATTTATGGAGCGCGCTTATCCAGTAAATGTCTATTCACCGTTGATTTGAAGGTACCCACCCACGTTATAATTGGACAAACGGAAGCCGAAAGCAGAGTTCCTTTTTATGCACGCTTATATTAGCTTGGTTCGTACCTATGTAACAGATTTTTTGAACTCGATTTTCATCCTGTTCTATTTACATATAATTTATATTAGAAGAATTAATTACATACGTCTAAATTTCTATAATATCATATCATTAAAATTAAAATATGCCTAAATTATATACAACTAACAAAATTAAAACTAAAATAAAAATTAAATAAAATCTAATAAAACCCCATCAAAGTCACTGCAGTGTGGCATAGTACCCAAGACGCTGGCAGCATTACCCCTTTGGATGGCCAAACTAATCCTTTGGCCGAGGTAGCTGCCAGCTCTTGGATCCCCGGTAGACGCGATCACCTTTTTAGTTAGCTCTACAAAAAGCGCTCGAGCCTCCGGGCCCCACGGCCCCAGGGTCTCTACACCTCATTTTCATCCTCTTCAAGACGTCGGATTGATTTAAAACTTCGCACACATATCAAGGACTGATGACAATGGAATAATTTAAATAATTTGTCCCATCATCCTTGCCAGGATCCTCAGCTTTTTAGTTCGGTTATCTACAAAGGCGTGTTTTTTTTTTAGTTTTTTAAACTATAATTTACCTTAGTGGACGTCGGTGGGATGTCAACCACGTAGTAAACCTATTCGATGCGTTGCGGTTGTATGGTAGAAAGGTCCAATACCCTTACCTATACCTAATCTACATCATGGTACCCAGGAAGGCGGGATCCGCGCGCTGTACCGCGGCTTCGTGCCAACCATGGTGGGCATGGTGCCGTACGCGGGCTTCAGCTTCTACTGCTTCGAGTCGCTCAAGTTCCTGTGCATGAAGTACCTGCCCGCCGTGCTGTGCCGCAAGTGCGACCGGAACACTGGTGAGCTGGTCTCCTATAGCCGACCATGGTGGGCATGGTGCCGTACGCGGGCTTCAGCTTCTACTGCTTCGAGTCGCTCAAGTTCCTGTGCATGAAGTACCTGCCCGCCGTGCTGTGCCGCAAGTGCGACCGGAACACTGGTGAGCTGGTCTCCTATAGCCGACCATGGTGGGCATGGTGCCGTACGCGGGCTTCAGCTTCTACTGCTTCGAGTCGCTCAAGTTCCTGTGCATGAAGTACCTGCCCGCCGAGCTGTGCCGCAAGTGCGACCGGAACACTGGTGAGCTGGTCTCCTATAGCCGACCATGGTGGGCACGGTGCCGTACGCGGGCTTCAGCTTCTACTGCTTCGAGTCGCTCAAGTTCCTGTGCATGAAGTACCTGCCCGCCGTGCTGTGCCGCAAGTGCGACCGGAACACTGGTGAGCTGGTCTCCTATAGCCGACCATGGTGGGCACGGTGCCGTACGCGGGCTTCAGCTTCTACTGCTTCGAGTCGCTCAAGTTCCTGTGCATGAAGTACCTGCCCGCCGTGCTGTGCCGCAAGTGCGACCGGAACACTGGTGAGCTGGTCTCCTATAGCCGACCATGGTGGGCATGGTGCCGTACGCGGGCTTCAGCTTCTACTGCTTCGAGTCGCTCAAGTTCCTGTGCATGAAGTACCTGCCCGCCGTGCTGTGCCGCAAGTGCGACCGGAACACTGGTGAGCTGGTCTCCTATAGCCGACCATGGTGGGCCCGGTGCCGTACGCGGGCTTCAGCTTCTACTGCTTCGAGTCGCTCAAGTTCCTGTGCATGAAGTACCTGCCCG
This sequence comes from Oeneis ivallda, assembly GCA_029955525.1. Classification (NCBI taxonomy): domain Eukaryota; kingdom Metazoa; phylum Arthropoda; class Insecta; order Lepidoptera; family Nymphalidae; genus Oeneis; species Oeneis ivallda. The sequence continues at coordinate 18,641,865 of JARPMR010000019.1, read as the reverse complement.
CCGTGCTGTGCCGCAAGTGCGACCGGAACACTGGTGAGCTGCACCCCGATTCAGAACCTTACGATAACATAATTATCGATCGATTCGGTTTGTTATCGCACGATAAGATGAATTTTCAATTCAGAGTTCTCGTATCGACAGAGAAGTTGTCGAAATCGAAACCGAATCGAACCAACGTAGATATCGTTCGACATCTTCTATCAAACGCTATTCACAACAACCGTATCGAATAAGATTTTCCGAACGTACGATAATTTTAGTTGGTTACTTATCGAAAGCTACAGGGCATCCGGTATCCTTTTGTTTACGTACTGTGTTTACTGGTTTTTCGTATAAAATGATTATGATGAATGATTTTGGTATGTAAATGTTTACTTACCATATTGTACGTATTTTAACATTAAATTAACATATTATGTACACCACAACAAAATAAAATAAGAACCCAGAGGGATGAAACATGAACTTAGCGCCATCTATCGACAAGGCTGAAAATTGGCCGTCAATAATTTAACAAGTTATCATTTTAAATAATTACTTCGATGACCTTCGAAAATGATTAAAATCTATTTATTTAGTGCTAACATGAATTTAATAACAAGTGAAATTTTGGTAAAACAACAAACTTCGTAAATCCACATGTAATTTAATGTATCTTGTCGATACCGATACCGAAGCCGATTCCGTAGTCGACATCGAATCGAATTCTCTAACCGAATGTTCTGAATCGCACGACAAAAAATTTTCGATACGAGATCGATATCTAATCGTATCGAAACGGGAAGTTATCGAAATGTTCTGAATCGGGGTGCTGGTCTCCTATGTTTTCATCTTTGCCACTGAGCTCTATTTTTAGGACGCCATTTTGGCGCTGTAAGCAGCGAGTGTCTTTGGAACTAATAATATAGCAAATGGCGCACCATCCCCTAAAATTAATCTTAATAATCTATGATTTCGTAAGCGACCTCTTTAGTATTTTCTTGGATCTACTTGATTGACGCCATTTTGACGCAGTAAGCAGCGAGTGTCTTTGGAACTAATAATATTGCTAATGGCGCACCATCCCGTATAATTAATCTTAATAATCTATGATTTCATAAGCAACCATTTTAATTAATCTATGATTTCATATTAAATTAATTGTAGAAGTCTGTACTCCATTATCAATATTATTAGTTCAATAGACACTCGTATGTCTAATGTGGCGCTAATTTAAGCTGTCATTTGTATAGCATTATTTGTATTTGTCAACTGCAAAATATGTGTTACTTATAACAGATAGTGTCGATAAAGCTGCATTAGATACCTCTACTGAACGTCCAACGTCCGTTTCCAGGTGGTCTGGTGCTGACGGTGCCGGGCAAGCTGGTGTGCGGCGGGCTGGCGGGCGCCGTGGCGCAGTCGGTGTCGTACCCGCTCGACGTGACGCGGCGCCGCATGCAGCTCGCCTGCATGAACCCTGACACCGCCAAGTTCGGGTGAGCGAGAAATAACATAAACTCTGATAGTTCCGCTCTGTCGTCCGTCTGTCTGTCCGTGTATCAAAGCCCTTTTTCTTAGAAACGGCTTGAGGTACTTAGGGCCGATTTCACCAAGGTAAAATAAGTCTTATCCGAGCATAAATTTTATATTTTGACAGTATTTTCAATACAAAAACTGTCAGAACGCCCAATTTATCCCTCGGTCGTCGAAACGTCACTCGACGTTGGTGAAATCAGGACTAAATTGGAATTGACACTGAATTTATAGGTTGAAATTTTCAAGTTTCTAGTTTAACTCAATGAAAAGCTACAGCTTTCAAAGCGTATTTTGTAGCGCAGCGCCATCTAGCGCCATTTGCGAGAGTAAGTTCATGGTGCGTAAGTAAGTACTATAAATCTCACAAGGTTCAGAACCCTCATTGCGCGAGTGTGACTCGCACTTGGCCGGTTATTTATCATATTATGGTGTCTGTTTTATTACTTAATTTGGTTCATTTGTCATACCACTAGCCTTTGTCCGCGTGGAGCAAGTTTTTAAAAACACCCGCGAGAACTCTCTGTTTTTCTGAGATAAAAAGTAGCCTATGTCACTCCAAATCCTACTTATATACCCATGCAAAATATGTCGATCTATTTCTCCTGCGTAATTAAAAGATAAACCATCAAATAAACACACTTTCGCATTTATAATATTTTCTAAAAATGATTGCTACATTGTGACGATCGCAATCATTTCTAATTGACACTGACACTTCCGGCCAGCTTTATGGGTTACATAGACAAGAGTCACGATTGAAGTTGGCTGCGGACGCAAAACCACATCACTATTAAGATTTGGGGATGGTGGGTACTACAAAGCTGCCATGGTACTGGTGCTAATTCGGTTGCTCATAATCTCTAAGCTAAGTTCATTGGTGTATAATTACAATAATATATGCTCATTTCTGTTCTCGATAATTTTGCACATCTATTGCATTTTACTAACTAACTAACCTTCCGCGGCAAGTAAATATAAACTAATATTTATGTAACTAATTCATATATTAGTATGTAATAATATCTCTGTTTCTATTACATATTTCTTGCACTGGTGTTGGCAACACTAATAGAAGGTTGGTACTTATTATTTTATTTCTTTTATTTACCGTATTTTTTTTTGTTATTTTAAGTAAATTTTGAATAAGTACTTGTAGTATAATTAATATTTTATTTCTGTTTTGTCATGGTTACTAAAGAATCAAACAACGAGGTGATGATGAAAATTTAAGGCCTATTTTTTTTTTATCTATGCCAAAATATAATGTAATAAATAACCAAAGCAAAAAAAATTTAGTTTTCAATATACTAACTAAGAATGTTAGTGCTTTTACATTATACATAATATTATTTCTAAATATATATTTAGAAGTAATATCTACCAGGCAGCTAGCCTATTATCAAAACGTCTACTTTTTTTGGAACAGTCAAAATTTTGGAAACACCCATAACCATATATCTATTTTTTTAATCTTCTTATTTACCAATCCAGCGGCTCCCTGCGACTCGTTTGACGTCGTCGGTCCACCTAGTGGGGTCTGCCAACACTGCGCTTCCCAGTGCGCGAATTTATTTTTAATATTTGTAGGTTAATAAAAATAAATGTATAGGTATAACTATTTCGCAGTTTCAATCTTATTTGTGTCCAATGTACATACTAAATTAATATCTCAGATATAATGGAATGAAACATACGGAAGTTAGTTTTTACCATTACAAGTGTCTCAATTAACCCCCTTTTTCCGATCACTACTCATAATATAACTGTCGGTTTTTTCTTCAACTTAATATATTTTGTCACCAGAACGGGCATGGTGAAAACCCTCACCCTCATATACCGCGAGAACGGCATAGTGAAGGGCCTGTACCGAGGCATGTCCGTCAACTACTTGCGGGCCATCCCCATGGTGGCCACCTCCTTCTCCACCTACGAGCTGATGAAGCAGCTGCTCAACCTTGACACAGGGATGAAGATCTCATAACGCAAAATTTACAGTGGAGTGCTAACACGATGGGGTGCAAATATAGTAATAGGGTGCAAAAATGGATTTATCAGAGGCTTCACATAATCACAAACACTGACTCCTTGTTATACCGCGAGAACGGCATAGAGTAAGGCCTGTACGGAGGCAAGACAGGCATGACAGATCGGATGCAAACACGATCGAATGCAAACACTATCGGATGCAAACACGATCGAACGCAAACACTATCGGATGCAAACACGATCGGATGCAAACACGATCAAATGCAAACACTATCGGATGCAAACACGATTGAATGCAAACACTATCGGATGCAAATTTTACGATGCGTTCGTATTAAAGTAACAGGGTGCAAAATGGAAAATTACAAGGACGCCTAATTAAGTTTTATGAAACTCACAAATTAAAACACTCTAATTGCCGATTTCACTAACGTTGAGTGACGTTTAGCTGAGGAATAAATTGGGCGTTCATTGGACTGTCAAAATATCGAAATTACGCTCGGATAAGACTTATTTTACGTTGGTGAAATCGGCCCTTAGAATCCTTGTTATACAGTTATAGTTCTTGCAATTCACGAGGGCGACTGACATATGGTTGTGTGTGTGTCGTATGACGTATCTGTATAAGTGTGAGCGAGCGCAATGCTCGCGCCTGCCCGCTCCCACCTAGGCTTTGACAGGCACGCACACTTATGCAATGTGCATTTACACGAAGTAACCACAAGTAAAGCTCACTCGCCTTCGTGAATTGCAAAAACTGTAACTACAATGCCATCAATGATGATCACTGGAAGTAAATAAAAACTAATGGAGTCTAAAAATGGTGATTGTCGTCCACTGCTGGAGTAAAGCATTTCCACTCAACGCAATTAAGTACCCCCTGTATAGGTGCAGCGGCTCACTGTGACCTTGCACCCTTTGGGGTCTGTTATGAGGTCGTCATTATAGCATTTTGAGACCCCAGTGTCCTTATTCTTCAAACTATTTATGCAGGTTCATAAAATTTATTTACCGTACTATTTTAATGTTTCAAATGGGGATGGTTTGACTAATTACGAAATTTTTTAAGTAGCCCATGAAATAAAAAACGTGTGTGTGTCAGCTCCGACGCACGACTGGAGTTTACTCCTTAAATACGATTGTCTAAACATCGGTCGTAATGCATTCGCGGCGCTCGCTGCGTCTCGGCGCCGCTCGGACCCGATCGGTAAGCGCTCGGCTTCCCGAAGAGAAAGCTCTTTCGCATTCGGACCATAGACACAACTCAAGCGAAAACCAACCTTATTTACTCAACGTTAGGGTAGAAATTTGCATCGTTGTGAAAAACGTAACGAGGTCACTCATAAGTAGATTTTACTCCTCGAATTTTTCTCATACCGGGCGCCTTATATATGAAAATCGATTCTTAAGGAGTAAACTCCAAAAATACACGTTTAACGTATTTATGCAGCCTTTTCAGTATTATGAATTTATAAATGTCTCAAAACATGAGATTCTGCTCAATATTTTGTATGTTTATTTTGCAATACTTACTACTTATTTATTTATTTTGGAAATAAATTGGCCAGTATTAGAGAGCCTTTATTCCTATTTGTTCTGTTGACTGACTTGTAAGAATTTTACTTTTTTCTAGTGAAACATAAAATACAAGTTCAGTCAAAAGAAGTATTGGGAACATATTATTATACTAACGTAGACTTGCACCATACTGCTTAATCATTTTTAGTTAAATTTTGTAATGCTGTCCTTCCCATGTCAACTCTGAAATAGTATTGTCAAAAAGTGACAGCATTACAAAATTTAAATTAACATGACTAAGCAGTTTGGTGCAAGTCGACCGTATACTTGATGCTTCCTATATTTTTTGATGTTTGTAGTCGTCCATTTTCTATATTCAATCTATTCTATCTTTTTTTCTATATTTTTTTTGACAAATCACGTTGCCAGTGCCCAATAATTTATAGTCAGATAACAGATTAGAGATGGTACATCGGTACATTGAATGTAGAAAACGGACCTTAATAGGTAATAGACTTAGTACCTACATTGATTTTAGTGCATTCCACATTTTGATTACCACATTATACAATATTAGTTATTTATGCAACTGTTGTATAATAAGGGGTATTAAAACACGAATGTGGGTTTATCACATGAGGCGAAGCCGAGTGTGATAATAGTATCACATGAGTGATTATACAACAGTTGCATACAAGACTTTATCTACTCCCATAATATGAATCGTCTATAAAGGTTCTGAAACAGTTAGCTTACTGCTAATATTAAAACAGCCATTCCTAGTACCTAACCTAATTAATAATATCCATTACTGAGTATATACAAATAAACTAAGTATTAATGAAAGAATTATTTATTGTAGTAGTAATTAACATTTTGTATAGTGCAACTATTAAAATTCACTTGAATGTTACGTTCTTTAATGTTTGAAGGTCCTGATCCCGATGTACAATTTGAAATTCATATGTTTTTTTTTTGCTCAGAAGGGATCGAAAAAAAAAATCGGCCAAGTGCGAGTCGGGCCTCGCTCTTTTAGGGTTCCGTTAAAAAAATTAAATAAAAATATTTCCATGTACCCATGGAAATATTTTAATTTAATTTTTTTTAATTTAATTTAATTTTTATTATTTGTTGTTATAGCGGCAATAGAAATACATAATATGTGAAAATTTCATCTGTCTATCTATTACGGTTTACGAGATACAGCCCGCTGACAGACGGACGGACGGACGGACGGACGGACAGCGTAGGCTTAGTAATAGGGTCCCGTTGGTACCCTTTGGGTACGGAACCCTAAAAACAAAGGAGTGTTATTATGAAATTCAGTACAACATTATATCATCTGTTTGGATGACATTATGGTTATTAAGACATTGGGTGTTTTAATGTTGGCAATAAGCTAACTGTTTCAGAATCTTAGGGAGTAGATAACAGCTATTTATGCAACTGCATCGTAATGAGCGTCATTTTAATTCGAGTGCTGTTTTTTGATACGAAGCTTGCCGAGTATCAAAATAGGATACTAGTACGAGAATTAAAATGACTAATTACGTTCAGTTGCATACAAGATTTTATCTACGACAAGGAAAATAAAATCACTAACAAAATACGCCGTAGGCTCAATAAAGTAACAAAAAGTAAATCCGTAAGCCGCCACCAGCCGCCTGTGGGCCCTGTGGCGCCTCTGTCGTATGAACGGTACAAAAGTGCCAGAACTCAGAGCCTTAGCTTTAGGCATCCTATTTTAAGAAGATAACCATTTCGATTCAGCTCCCATACAACGAGCTGCATCGAAATGAGAAGCAAAACCGAAAGAGGGTTCATTTCAATTCAGCTGTGAAATTCGAAATTGGAACTTTTCGATGCTGGAGTAGATAAAATATATAATATCGTATCGAGGCAAGCAAAATGTTTTTATTATAGTTCTTTGCTCTCTACTGAAACTATTTTCTATATAAAAGGAAAATACCTAAGCATCTTAAATTGCGATTTTATATTCAATATCTTAATTATATTATATCTGATGAGTGAAAATCAACAATTTAAAGTTGCTGTTGTTTTTAATAGATTAGATAATTTATTGTATTTTAAATTAGTTTGTTATATTTATTGCTAGATTGAATGCAAGTCTTTAAATTAATTGTATTACCTTAGATAAGATAAAAATGAATGGCACACAATATTGTATACTTTATTATTAGTGAGGAAAATAACATATTTGGTGACAAGTTTTATTTATTTACTTTGAAATAAAGTGTTCTTTATTTTGAATAACTTTGTTTTATTAAGTTTTAATTTAATTATTGTGGTTAGTCTTATTCATTAGTCCACTAAAATAAAATTAATCGATAGATTACCCCAGATAGATATATTGAATACATAAGGTAGGTAGATTAAAAACCATAATTTGCATCATAAGGGGTCATAAAGGTATTTTAAGGGTATTCGGTGGAAAATAAAAGATTTTTTATAATTATTTTATTTATTATCTAATTCCTATCAACGAGCATAGTACAGAGTTGAAAGAATAAATTGAAGGTTTTTTTGTCAGGCAACTGTAACAGAAAAATCCTGTAGTTAATACAATTAAATTGAACAGGTAAAGATGAAAGGAAACTAAGTGTGTGAAAATAAAATTTTATTTTTATAAAATTAAAAGCGTCAAGAGATAGATTAGATTTTAATTTTGTTCTATTAGATAGTGTTGCTGCTTTTATTACTTGTTTTATAATTTATTTTGATCAAACAACTTTCGTATGATAATAATACATTCCTTTTTATTTTTTTCCACTTTCAATGATTTAGAAATTATTAATTTAGCATTGGGAGATAAGTATTATTATTCTTATTATAATATTGCATACCGTTATCGACTTCAACTTTGGATATAATATAACTAATTATATAATAATAATGTATATTAATAATATTCGACACAATATTTATACTTGCAATATAGTTGATCACTCGCACAACACTCGTTCAATATAAAAATTATTCTTTCGCCGGAATTAAGTACGATTCACATTCACACAACGCGTCAGAGCGCAGCGGTATATCATTTAAATTTTCTTTATCGCATTTCCTATACGCCCCGAACGGTAGCTAATGCGTCTAACGTGAATCGTACTTGACTCTCTTCAATGCTTGCATTGCAATATACATCTATGCGAATTGCCAGGAAAGCCTTAATTATAATCGAGCTTCGATTGGGTGAAATGACAACATGATTTGACAACCTATTTCATACTATCATATAATAAAAAACGAATAACGACTAAAAATCATACCTACCGTTATATTCTACAGCAAAATAGTAATGGGTATTTTATTTTTTGTACAACAGGATGGTCACAGACGAAAGGGGAATTCAGAGTTAGTTGTACCCAAATAGTAGGTACTTCCCAATTCTATGGAGAAATAAAGTTAAAAACTGGTTCAAGGTTGCCTTCAAATGTTTCTAATTTGTAGGCAGCCTTGAGGATAATTCACCTAACGGAGAGCGTCGTTGGACTAAAATTCACATTGTCATTAATTAACCTCTGATGTCCCAGCCTGTCAATTCCTAAAAACGGTCAAATCCCATGGCCGCCATGGCCCTGAAAACTGTATGACCTACGAATGGGTCAGTGGGATGTTGCGTGTTAATGTAGATATAAATAGTTTGACGTTTGAATTTCATATTTGCATGTTCCGCGGAATTCAAGAGCCGATTCCCAGATAAAGCTCATGAATATACGAACTTTAAAGTTCAAATTATAGATATCAATTTTCAATGGGTCAATGTGCGCTTCGTCAGATGGGAATCGTACTTTACTGTTTTTTTTTATTATTATTGTATTTCACTCAAAAGAAACTCGCGTTCATTCATTTTTTTTTGTATTTTTTATGAGTTTATTTTTTATCTACAACTTAGATTCATAGTTATAATACTTAACGAAACGTGTGGCTTCCGATCTCGTTGGTGGGTAAGTCTTTGTATCTAAGTTCAACACGCTTTTTATTGTAAATCTCAGTACAGATTCGGAAATGCAACTTAGCAAGCCAAGGGCTTGCACAGTCATCGACTTAATTCTCAGGCTTAACGCACATTAGTACAAGTGAAGCGACGCGTCTTTTCAAAAATATTACGAATAAACTCAAAAATGTGGCAGGTACTTCTTGTGCTTTGTGAGAGTGGTGTAGATGTAGTTTGAAGTTTGTTCAGACGCGTCGCATCTTTTTTTTCTACCGCAATGTACGTTGAGCCTAAAACACAAATAATTAAAATGGAATTATTTTTCGACTGCGAATGGAACTATTTTTTCGTTAGTAAAAATACATCTAAAAATTTAAAATATTATGTTTGCAATTAGCCACAATAAAATAACGGGTGTATCTACAGAAGACATAAGTTAATCGCATTCGGCCGCAAGAACCGCACGCGTAATTTTTATTAAAATGCGAGTGACGTCAGAAGCATGAGTCGTCCGCGGGGCACCGAAGAAATGTCGATTACCGTATGTATGCGATCAGCTTGTGACCATCACGCACGCACGATACTTAAGTATCGCTTGCTTTAACGGTGAAGGAAAACATCGTGAGGAAACCTGAATGCCTGAGCGTTCTCCATAATGTTCTCACGGGTTTAATCCGTCTTAGAATATATTTATACAAAGGGTGTGAAGTCTAATAATCCACACTTGCTCAGTATCTTCTATTTCAAATATTTTGTTTTTGAGCGAAGACTCATGCTCAGTAATGGACCGGCGATAGATTGTCGGTATGTACGAAACAAAATGCCTGTAGCAAAACTTAATTATTGCCGGTCCTTCACACGTATTCGCGAACCCATAAGATGTAGGGCGATGTTCGCAAGTTTATATGCAAAATTTTGACAGCATTCGCCGTATTCCAACCATACGTGTGAACATTGCAATATTCGCTGATGGCCCCTCACATACATGCATACATTGTCTCAATGCCACGAATGTTTTTGTTTCATACATTCAATGTTTTACGCCTATGTGAGGGACCGGGATAGCTAGTATTTTTACATATCACCAATTTGCGAATACAAAGTGTTATTTCAGAAAATTGGCATTTTTAACTGACAATTTATGAATTATTCGCAATTGCAAGATATTTTGTTGAAAAACGCAGAATTACGCAGAATAAATCTAAGTTACGGTGATACAAGGATGCAGGAATTAGTATAAACTCAAGACAGCCACTGCAAATTTTTATATGCGGTTTTTGCAAAAAAAAAATGCAATTTTTGAAATAGCACGTAGTCGTAAATAGGCGATACGTATACGACGGTCGATAAAACATTAATTTTTCAAGTCACCAAAGATTATTATAGTGGTATGTCCATTCCGTAGCCGTACTGCAACCGCCAATCGATGGTGACTTTATTTTTTGACGGAAATAAAACTACTATTTATTTTTTAGCAAATGTACGCTGTTTAATGAGGTCTAAGTGTCTTTGATACATCGTAAGTTTACATACAATAGTGAACCGGACAGCGCCGTCCGCGCAATGAACATACCAGCATAATTAGTATAGCGCGGGCGAGGCCATCGGACGGACTGGTGACACACCGATGTTTTTTCTTTCTTTTGGTTAATGGCTGTTCTTTGTGCCAAGCTAGCACAACGCACTTCGCCAATGTTATGTAGCTTGAAAGACTCACAATGGAGATTGGCCGGTAAAAATGATGTTCCAAACACACAACCAATATGTGGGTATGACTGAAACTTTGGAGTTTTCGTCATACCCACATTTTTTTAAAGTTTTTTCCCAAGCTATATTTTCGTAAGCCCGTATTCAAATGCTAAAAGGCACGTTTATGCGCCATCGCTAACTTTAGAACACAACTTCGTTAAGCCGCGTACGCACGTACGAACAGATTTGTTGCGGTGTACGATACCAAATGTTTTTGTTCGCGATGTTTGTGTTCGTACGTGCGTACGCAGCTTAAGGTTAGCAACATTGTAACATTTGTGAGTGAAGTAAGCCAGGGGTGTTGAACCGTGCATATTAGGATTTGTTAACGTTTATACTCGAATATAGCTTTTACTGAAAACGCAATGGAGATAAAAATATTAAAAACAATCGGCGCAGCACGAGTCGGTCCAACAGCCTTTGGGGGCAAGAACCTAAAAATTGCGGTGACTTATACACTTTATATAACGTCGGACGCCCGCCCGAATGGTGACATACAAACGCACCCGTACACACTACATACATACTCTAAAATACTATGACATACAAATCATGACTTGCTTGTAACTGCATTTTGTGATGTCAAAATTAAGGACGAGGTCGCACTGACAAGGCGATGAAGCGAAAGCGATTCCGTTAAAACATGCACCTCTATATATGGCGATGGCCGCTTGTGCAACATGTACACATTTGTAAAAACATTCGTCAAATTCAATTGTACTAAATCTTAAGCCACTGAAATGCGGACACATGATTTATCGCGTCGCCTTCGCTTCGCAATTACCTTCTCAGTAAAGACCTGGCCTTGCTCCTCAATACGGTGGCCCAACATTTGCCTAATGTGTGGGTGGACAAAATAGCACTGGTCCCAACGTTTGGTAATTTTCTGATAGTTTTATTGAAAGAAAATATGTATTTCTATGCATGTGTGGGCGCGAATTTTCTAAGGGACTGATATTTTCTATACTATTTTCTATTTATACTATTTTCTCCATCCACGTTGGGTGACAATACTCTGGGCAGCGTTGGGGCGGGGATACAAGAACTGTCTAATGTGACGTCACGAGCGAGATAAATTATGTCACAGAGAATCAGACCCCTGCCATCGATGATGTGCTGTTCCTATGGACGCTTGTACCTGTGGACACAATCGATTCCGTCGAAACTAGCAACCCTAAAATTCTAATTTGAACGCAACCGTAAAGCTTTGTCTATGGTTGACAGTTCGCGTTCAAATTAGAATTTAATTTATTTGAATCAGTTGTGGTCCACAGGTACAAGAGTCCATAGGAACAGCACTTGCCCCTACATATAACAAATATTTTAAGCTCCCAAATGAATACGATTTTGTTGCACAATCGTATGGCTGATTGACACGAGTCATACGCGGCAGCAGTACTGACAGTTACTGACTCAACTGTAAATCTTGAACTAAGTCAGCGGAAAACTTAACGACGGTTCTGACGTTTCAGAGATGTTTAGGACCTCATGGTGATTGAACATTACAGCCCAACGCAATGTCTTTCTAATACGGGAAATTCGCACGTAAAAATTGCACGTGACGTCATTAATATTTACTATTTACAGTACTAAAAACGCATTGTGTACAAGTGATGCTGTAATGTGCAATCAGCTTTATTCGCTGTGACTTTCAATTAACTCACACGTCTGCGATATCACGTCAAACATGACAGTTCTTGTATGTGTCAATTTTGATTTTACAAATGCGTAGTTACGATATCAATGATATTTTATACGTATCAGTACCGGTCCAGCGCAAACATTCCAGTAACTGGCGTGATGTAAAACCGCCTTAATGCAAACACACAGCCCACGTGCCCCGTATGTTAATATAGTATTTTTTTTTTGCGCAAAATTTATATGGCGATACGAAATTGTACGTTATGGATGTGACTTGCTCGCTTAAACTCTAAATAAACGTTAAGTGACTACGTCAATGATTTACTAAACCAAAGATAAACAGTCTCACGTTAAGTATCCCAGAAACGTTGTGCTGACTGATGGTTAACATATTTCTTTTGGCAACTTATATTCGTTTAGAAATTTCTAAGAAATCCACAGCTATTATCGAAGGAAAATCATGATGTTATATTTTCAAAAAGATCAATCATATTTAGCACTTGTATGTTTTTGTGATGTCAAAAATGAATTTCTAAAAACTGTGTATCTTTGGGTTTTTATTTTTATATCAATAGATTACATTCATATTTATAGTATTTTTATATACGATACAAATATGTAGTGATGTGCCCAAATTAATTATACTTATTCAAGCATCCAAAGTCACAATTTTAAGTAATTACCTACTAGAATACTTGAAGCACCTTTTTTTCTAAAAGGTCAATTTATATCGACACATCACTAATTTTAACTTAACTTTATTAATTACACAAGCTGTCCAAAAGTCATTACACATAGTCGATCACGCCATAAATTATAATATATGACCAACTCATATTATGAACAATTTATTACTTAATTAATCACGCACGCAACATAATATTGTTATAAATTTTTTTTAAAGAGCAACCCCGAGTTTTTCTGTTTCATCTCGGTTGGAATGGCATTCCGAACTAGTGGTAGATTCATCTGACAATAGGGTATTTGACCGTTGTCAAAATGTTGATATTCATCAATTACAATTGAAAATGTAACATGTAAGAACAACGTTTGTAAAAACAGACAATAAATCGGTCAAAAAAGCTGTTTTACTGTGACTATATCTGTCTTTCTAAAACGAAATTTACTATAAGTGTATGGAGCTACTTGCTTGTGACGTCACACGCCAGTAACGCTCTCTTTGTCTAACAGGAAACTTTAAAGCTCTTATATTTCGGAGACTAGTTAAGATATTAAAAAAAAGGAAAAATGGCATTGTGTCATCATAATATTTAAAACTTTATTTTAAATATATAAAAAAAATTCAGTCAAATACCCAAGTCAAAAGTACTTTTAAGAGTTAACTTATTTGATTAAAAAAAATCTATTCTATTAAATAATTATGCTGACAACATTGGGCTAGGTCACAATACGATAAAACTATTCTTCAATCCTCGCAAATGTTTTCGAGTTTACAATCGAGTTACGCCATATGCAAGTGTAAAGGTAGGAGTTCGTAGCCGACTACAGACATCAGCATCAGGCGACATATATGTTTGTATCTATTTCTATGAAATACCTTCCGTAGCTATAGGTCGACCGTTTAACTCGCGTATCGCATGCGCGGTAAGAAGGGAGCGGGGGCGGGTAACGCTACACACGGAGTCAATAATCCAAAGATTTATCTCGAGATAGACATTGTTGGTAAAGAATTAAGTATTTATTTTTAAGTTTTAACATCTCTAACATCTCCCTTCGCTCCCTTCTTACCGCGCAGGCGATACGCGAGTTAAACGGTCGACCTATATAGCGACACGTATAATACAAGAACATACAAACCAGTAGTGACGCGGCGACACGTAGCCTGCTGCTGCTGCAGACGGCAGCATCAGGCTACGTGTCGCCGCGAACTAGTCTACGAACTCGTACGTCGAAATATTATAAATGCGAGTGTGTTTGTTTGTTGGTTTGTCCTTCAATAACGCCGCAAAAGAGCTACGGTACGACGTGATTTTATGCATGGGTATAGTTGAGGAGCTGGAGAGTGACATAGGCTCCTTTTTTTAGGTGACAGTCGATTGTGTAAGGGAGCTATTAATTGATGTATGACTTGTTATGATTCAATTCAATTCTATTCTATTCTATGTACCCACAATTTGACAAATAAATTTATGTATTTGTTTATTTATATTTTTATCGTCTAAATCCACGCGGACGAAGTCGCGGGCATCAGCTAGTGACGAAGTACAGGTTGCGTGGTGTAGGGTGCGTTCAACGCGATGGTGGTAAGGGGCTGCGGTCACACGGCGGCGAGCCACTGCGCGACCCGCTGCAGCGCGTCGAGGCGCGCGAGCATGTCGCTGTGCGGGCGGGCGCGGGCGCGGCGCGCGGGCGGGCGCCGCGGCGCGCGGGGACGGCGCCGCGGCGGGTGGTGGTGCGCCAACGCTGCTGCGGACATAGATCAACACTATTGGGTACTTGACTTGTCAAATGTTGATATTCATTATTGGAACATAGTTCCTTATCGCGCGGTGCGGAAGGAGTCTAGACGGAAAAAATTAAGACAAAATGGTTCATGTGCTGACAAATCGGTGCCGTCTTAGGTTAAGTTTTAGGTTTTAGTGTTACTAATATAGGTTTAAGTTTATTGTTACTAACACAATATGATCCCAGATGGTCGAAATAAAACATTATTATTATTATTATTTCTCTACATATTATGACTCTCACACCCGCATACAAAATAAATAGATATAGGGCCAAAAAGTATTATAAACATAAATATATACACACAGATAAATAAACTTACATATAGATTACATAAATAAATACTTGTAGCGGGCGGAGGAGCGGAGGATTACGCCCCGGCAGGGGAGACCAGACGGCCGGGGGTCAGGGCGACAGGCTGAGAAACCGACGGACTATCCCAGCCGAGTCTAGCAACACCGCTTTCTGCATCTTGGCCGCGAGCGAACCGCCACGGAACCCCAGTCGCCTCAGATGGTGAGCGAGGCTGACTGGGATCAACCCATTCGCAGAAATAACGATTGGGATGGTTTCAGTGGACTCCACATGCCACATGCCAGTAACCTCGTGAGCCAGATCTAGATACTTTCGTTTTTTCTCTGTCTCCGCTCTCACGAGGTTCTCGTCATGTGGGATGGTGATGTCCACTAAAAACACCCTCGACTGTGCCCGGTCCATCAGCACGATGTCAGGCTTATTCGCCAGAATCGTCCTGTCCGTGATGACGGACCGGTCCCAATAGAGCCGGACTCCGTCACGCTCAAGCACCGGCACCGGTGTGTACCTATAGTACGGCACTCTCTCATCCAGGAGACCGTACTTCAGAGCAAGCTCTTGGTGAAGGATTTTGGCCGCTTGGTTGTGTCTGTGCAGATACTCAGTGTTAGCAAGAGCTGAACATCCCGAGAGCACATGCCTGAGTGACTCACCGGGATGGCGACACGCTCGACAGATGTCGTGAGTGCCATCCTTCAGGATGTACTTTCGGTAGTTCCGCGTCTTAACCACCTGATCTTGTATTGCACACACAAAACCTTCGGTTTCCCCAAAGAGGTCACCGAAGCGCAGCCATTGCACGGACGCTTTTTTATCTACGTGCGGCTCATTAAGAGCTTTAAAAAAGCGTCCATGCAACTCCCTCTCCTTCCATACGGTCTCCCGGTCAGAGGTGCTTAGTAACACCGGTTTCTGCCACTCGAGTTTGGCCAAAGATAGGGGAGTGAGTCCTTTGTCACATTCTATAACGTCTCTATGCATTGGACACTCCCTCTTCGTCTCAAAGTAGGTTCTGAGGCTGGATATCTCCCGATTATGCATGGTCTTGACGCTTAATACGCCTCGACCTCCACAGTTTCGGGGTATATACAACCTCATAACAGACGATTTGGGGTGGTGCATGCGGTAGCGAGTCATAGTCGTGCGGACTTTTCTATCCAGTGCGTCTAGTTCGGTCTGAGTCCATCTGAGTACGCCAAAGGTGTACATGAGAACGGGCATGACCCAGCCGTTATATGCTCGGACCTTATTGGCGCCCGACAAATAGCTTTTACAAACTTTTGTCAGGCGGCCAAAAAATACCTCGCAAACTGACTGTTTCACGTCCGCCTCCTTTACCCCCACGGATTGTGACATACCCAGATACCGGTATGACTCAGCTTCAGAGAGGGTCCTGATGTTAGATGGCTCGAGATTGATCTCGGCCGAATGAGTAACCTGTCCCCTCTCCACATGTAAGACCGCACACTTGTCTAGTCCAAGCTCCATCCTGATGGAGTTACTGAACTCAGTGGTGATATTCAGCAACTCCCTCAGGCGGGTGGCATTGGGTGCTAGCAGCTTGAGGTCATCCATGTAGAGAAGGTGAGGTACTTTTGTCCCTCCTCTCCGAAACTGAAAGCCTGTCCCTGATCTCTCCAGCAAAGAGCTGAGAGGGTTCAGCGACAGACAAAACCATAATGGACTCAGACAATCGCCCTGGAAGATACCCCGCCGTATCTTGATCCGGTCACCCGCAGCCGCCAACCGCTCGCCATGGAGACAAAGGATCGTACTCCATTGCCCCATACACTCTCCGAGGAAGTCTCGAACTGTACTATCGACTTTGTACAGCTCAAGGACCCTCAAGAGCCATGAATGGGGCACCGAGTCGAATGCCTTCTTATAGTCAATCCAGGCGGCAGAGAAATTCCGGCGATTGCGTTTGACCAGTTGGCCCGCGACGGAGTCGATGAGAAGGAGCTCCTTAGTACCACGACCACCGCCCCGACATCCGTTCTGAGCCCCAGACATGATGTTGTTCTCGTCTACGTGACGGGAAATCTTAAGGCTCAGAACGGATGTCAATGTCTTATAGATGGTAGTAAGACATGTGATGGGGCGGTACTTAGCTGGGTCAGCGGTATCGGTTGACTTAGGAGCTAAATGAGTGATCCCGGTGGTGAAAAGGCTCGGGAGTGCCCTTTGCTCGAGAGCATCTTGGAATTGTCGAGCCAAAGTAGCATGGCAGAGCGAAAAACCCTTCAACCAGTAGTGATGCAGCCCATCGGGTCCCGGACTTTTCCAGTTCGGGGCCCGGCGCACCGCACCAGCTACATCCTCCGAAGAGATGGCGACGGGGTTCATCGGCTCTATTGAGGCACATGCTTCCTCAACCGCCGCAATCCAAGGGCCCTCCTCATGCTCCACCTCTCTTGACCATACATTTCGCCAAAAGGCGACGAGGTCAGCCGGGCTCGGCCGCTGAGAGGTAGAACAGACTGCTGGGCACTCCAGTTTTTTATAGAACCTTTTCTGATCACTCGAGAAGAGGCGATTTTGCTGAAAGCGCTCGACTCTTTCCGAGTATCGTCGAATGCGGTTCCCCCATGCAGCGATTTTCTGCTTCAAGTCGTCGATGCGCTCCGTTAGTTTTTGGGCTATATCGGGCTGATCTAGCCGCACCCCGAGCCCATTAAAGGCTATTCTAACGGAGCGCACAATCCTTGGCCTAGTGTTGCCCGACCTGAAACTCTGCAGTCTGCCAATGAGAGCTCTGGCCAGGGTGATACGGTGTTCTATTCTCCTTTTCCAGGCTGGCTCCGTGCTGCGCCTTAGTAGTGCGTCCACGTTCTTGGGTCTTGACACCCATGAAACGATGAACAGCTAAGGCCGCACCAAAGAGAATAGAAGCCGTATCATCCAGGCCAGTGCTGCGCTCAAGGTATTGAGGCAGCATTTGGTTTATGGCCTCAATGACATCCCGCGTCACTACATTTAATGTGAGTCGGGAGAGCCGCGGACGGATCTCTAGAGGAGCACTCCGGATCTCCGAAATCGCCTCTTCTAAAATCCTTCTCATCCGCTCTATGTCAAAGGAAACTGTTTCCTCCGTGTCCTCCTCCACAGGCAAATCTTGCGCGATAGCGTCGGTCTCTTCGCGGACAGGTTCCGCCAGAGAGACAATTTGCTCTGTGGTTGGGGTTGTCACCTCGGGAACAGCCTCACGTCGTAATCGTTCGAGCTCGGTAGCGCTTAAGATGTTCGAGCGCTGAATATACCGAGCCCGGTCTGCCAGGTTTTGTTCCGTGACAGTCAGATTCGGCTCGAGCAGCAAGAACTCGCGGTACATTGCCGCTCGGTAGCCAGTCCGTCCGGTTTCCCCTCCTGTCGCCCTGTAGTACGCACGCATGACATTTCTGTTCATTGGAGATGTCCATCTCATGCGGCGCACTCCACCAGCGGCGGGCTCCGAAGATTGGGTCCTAGAGGGCCCTGTCGGCGCCAAGCCGACTGGTGGGGATGATGGATCTGTCGACTGGCCAGGTGGTAAAGGCCGTCGAATGGCGTGACTGGCGGATCGCATGCTGCCACGTCCAGCGCCTGCCCCAGACGCGCCCTGGCGACCCCCAGGTAGCGGCCTTATACGTAAATTTCTTATTTGTTCCATCATCATATTTGGGGGGGGGGGGGGGGAGTGGCAGTTACATCACCCGGGGTCCACTTATGTCCCCGAGGAGGCTGTTTCTATAGCCAGCTAGCCGGATTGTGGGGGATTCTAGATGTAACTTCCCCTATTCCCTTAGTCGCCTCTTACGACACCCACGGGATAGGAAGGGGTGGCACTATTCTATTCTGCCGGTGCCACACGGCGGTTTATTATTATTATTATTATAAAATTGAACCGACACTCGACACTGATCGACACTTTTTTGAATGTGAATTTGGCATTGATGTGTTCGGTATTTTCGCGGTACAATATTGGGTCTCCGTAGCCTTGTGGCTTCTGCAGTCGCCTAACAGTTAAAAGTCGATGGATCGAATCTGTCGAGTTGGACAGACTGAATTTTCTATTTTCAATTTTATTTTAAATAATTTCTACATGTGGAATTTTTCCCAAATTTTTTATAACTTATAAGTTATAAAAAATTAGGGAAAAATTCCACATGTAGAAATTATCTATATGAATAAAATTGAATGTTGGTAAGCTAACTATAGCTAAAGCATAACTCAAGAATGGATGGACCAATTCGGTTAATTTATTTTTTTGTATGTTCCTTAAGGTCCACGGAAGGTTTTAATACTTAATTAAAAAAAAAAAACAAAAAAAAAGTTGGCGGTACGAAGTTCGCCGTGTCAGCTAGTTTAAAATAAAATTGAAAATAGAAAATTCAGTCTCTCGAGCTGGGATTCGAACCATCGACTTTTAACTGTTAGGCGACTGCAGAAGCCACAAGGCTACGGAGACCCATTATTGTACCGCGAAAATACCGAACACATCAATGCCAAATTAATTAATCGAAAGGAACTATGTTCCATCCAGGTGTCCCTTGACACCTCTCAAGTTTTTTTTTTATAATCGAAAATGTAACATGTAAGAATAACATTTGTAAAAACAGAAAATAAATCGGTCAAAAGACAAATAAGTTATAAGCTGTTTTACTACGCCTGTATCTGTCTGTGTTCTAAAACGAAATTTTCTATGAAGAGTGTATGGAGCTTTGTGTTTTGACGTCACAACACAATAGCTCTCTCCTTGTCTAATAGGATTTTGACTTGTTCTTGCTCGGTCACTAAAATGAGCGCTTAAAGTACTATTAGTACAGTACAAAGCAACAAGGATCTTTTTTATCTTATTTACTTTTAAGAGGTTTTATAGGTAACCTATATGTCAGCCCCATCAGTACACACAAATTACAAATGACAATAATTAAATCTAAAACTATACCAATTTGAGAGAATCACTAACAAATCTATATACTTTAATAGCCGAAATAAGGATCTTTTGGCGCGTGGCCAAAGTTGGAACTAACAGCGCACTCATAGAAAAAATTACTTTAATGACAAATTTGTATGTGGTGTTAGTACACTCACACCCCCCTGACAATGTCATCGAAGTGCCAAAGTAGTTTGGAGAAAAGCGACAGAATCACAGAATAAATAGGTCCACAAGGAATGAAGTACTATAATTGTCTATAGTTGTCTATTAAACATACAGACTAGTTCGTTCTCGTTCAGTGATGTACATACCATACATAGCCGTATTCTCTATCCTACGTGAATCTGCCTTTTATATGCCATAGTCTCATATCTTTAATAAAAAATTGCCACTACCTTTTAGTTTAAACTCCAATATTATTAGTTCCAGAGACACTCGTATGTCAAAAGTGGTGCTTCAAATTGATCCGTAATTATTATTATTCAATTGTATAGCGAAACCCAATCCCCAGGAAAAAGCAGCAATAGCCTAGTGGTTAGTAATGTAATGTACTAGTAGTAATGCGGTCTCCTATTCGGGGGGGTCGCAGGTTCGATCTTAGGCACCCACCTCTGACTTTTCTATGTTAATGTGTGATTAAGAAATTAAATATCACAAGCTTCAATGGTGAAGGAAAACATTGTGAGGAAACCTGCACACCTGAGAGTTCTTCATAATGTTCTCATAGGTGTGACCAATTCGCATTGGGCCAGCTTGGTGGACTATGGCCAATAACCCTTTTCTGAGAGACCTGCGCTCAGTAGTGAGGCGTTGATGAGTTGCTTATGATGGTGATGATAGGGACAGCCAATCCAGTGTTAATCATAGATTAATTTTAGAGATAATTAGTTTATTAATCATAGATCAAATTAGACAAAATCAAAGAGGAGTATACTCACGTGCAGCCTACATGAAGTAATCGGGCGTCCTTCGCGTCACGTGCGGCTCACCGCGCCGCGGGGCCGGGTCGAACTGCAGGCTGAAACGTGACAACACCACCTTGACATATCGTACTAGTGACAGTCCATGTTTTGTCACACGAGACAAAATAGTCATACATCCTTTACATCCACTTGACGGGACGCTGGATCCCGTGTTTATGATTTATTTGATACAAACAAATCATTGTCATCACTTTGCGCTAATAATCATACTTATAGAAAACATTCCAGAAACAATCATTTGAAGTGACCTATTTATTATAATTAGGTAAAAATACTTACAATGAGTACTTAAGCGCATCATCCAATTCCATTATGGCGGCTTGGTTACCACATCTGCAACAATACAAACATACACACTTTTTACTTAACTAATTACAAAAAAAAAAGAAGTAGTCAGTAAACCTCATGGTATAGTAGGCCCCATCAACACTTAAAGCAGTATTATTTCAATATTGTTTGACATGTCATAAACCTGTGACATCTCAAAATAATATTTAAATAATACTTCTTTAAGCGTGGTGGTACCCCCAGTTATCTGCCTAAACTCTATACAACACAGTGCAGTTGCATGCAGTAATATTTATGCAAGGTGCATCTTTAGCATATTTCATTTACTTAGAAAAACTATTTATACATTTTATCTGTAGCAATAGCTGTGTAACTATTTAGGTCTGCTCCATATGTTGATGCCAACGCTCGTACCAAAGTTGGTTGGTTTAATTTCGTGAGGCATCCATATGTTGGCTATTATACTAGTTCTGTCCCGTCAGAGCCAACATAAAGATGTCCGATACAGAAATCTAAATTGCTCTAAGAGCTTTTAAAGTACTGAGTGCATTATATAATTTGTATTAATGTTAATGAAAAAAAAGAAAAAGCCACGTCAAAGTGAGGAGGTACGCACTCGTTGCGAGTTGCAACAAGACTGACGTTGGCGGCAACGTGTGGACGGATCGGGACCTTGGTGTAGATTCCTTTGAAAAAACCGACACAGAACGGCCACCTCTAAACGTTGGCGCGACGTTGTGAGCAATGCTAATTTCCCAATACAACTTTACGAGGCTTACCTGTAGCAGTAGTTGGGCGCGGAGAAGATGGTGACGACGTTGCGGTCGTGGCACCAGTTGTAGCCCTCCATGACGAGCTGATGCGCGCGCGACACTAACGTCAGCCCGTTGCTGTGGTTGAACGTCTCCGATATGTCCTGGCCGAAGGTGTAGCCGGCGCCGCGTGGCGATATACCCCATCCGCCTCTGTCGAAACAGTAAACGAGACGTTAGCGATTTATCGTGGAGCAAGAAAAAGGTTAGTTTAAAAACACTACGGAAAATTGGATATAATATGGTGACATCATCAATAGCCTATAACAGTCCACTGCTGGACCAAAGGCCCCTCCCAAGGGGAGGGTTTGCCCATAATCACCACGCGGGGCAGACGGGTTGGTGATGGCAGTAGATGGTAGTAGTAGCACAGAGGACACTGCTGCCCGTTCTCAGTTATACTCCCTTAGTCGCCTCGTACGACACCCGCGGGAAGAGGAGGGGTGGCGACAACTGTATTCTGATCTGCCGTCACCACACGGCATATATATGGTGACATAGGATATGTAAAAAGTAGCCCCAACACACCTCCACCAGAACTTTTAAAGGGGCCATGTTTTAGATAATTAAACACGTGGATGCTATTAACGCGTGCCTTTGTTTGTAAAGTTAAACGTGATTCGTGAATCACCGCGGTTAAGATAATGCTATCAATAGGCAATACAGACTCGCTCTGTTTACTTCGATTTAATCTTAGTCTGTTTTATTTGCGGGTATTGATTTTTATAGCCGATAAAGGTGACCCAGAAATGATTCGCTGGCGAATAAAAACACTTTTCCATAAACTTATGCGCACGATATAGGCCTACTGATATCGTGCGAGATTTCAGAAATGGAACTAGCTTGCTCGCGTGATTATCTCTGCATACATGGCATAGGACCTATTGTAAACTGTATTGAAAAAGAGCAACCACCGAGTTATTTGTTTGTTCTTCTGGTAGATTCATTTGACGATTCGAAAGCACTTGTAAAAGTTTATTTGAATAAAAAAATATTTCTAGTCTATTCTATGAATAAGGTCCATAAACCTCCATGACATGTCTGTACAGTGGCTGTTATAGTCTTACTAGTAGGTGCTCAAGTATACTTATGCAAATAATCACGCGTGATTGAAGGACGACCAACAAATACACCTTCGCATTTATAATATGAGTAGGGATAATGTTTTTGACTTGAAAATGTAGTTTTACCTGTCTTCGGGATCATCCGCAAGACATCGCACATAGGTCCTTGAGGATGTCTTGTCATGTCAGTTTGAGATATCTGAATATTTGGCTATCGACCAGCGCAGTCAGCGGCAGAAATTCATACAAGCCCACAGGAAGGTTTATTACGGACTATTTAGTTGTTTAAGAGGATAAAATTATGGTCACTATGTTGCCTTAACTATCATCGGGGTGGCTCCACAAGAGATCGCACCTAGAGAACGCCTTCATACACGACGGGCTGAGATATTTATGGAAGCAGAATATCTGGCTATCGAACAGCGCAGCGAGTAACCAAATATCATACAAGCCCGAAAAGAGGTTTTTACGGACTCATTAGTTGTTTAAGGGGATAAATGGTCGCAACCTCGTCTTACCTATCATCGGGGTCGCTCCACAAGAGATCGCACATCGGGCCTTGAGGAGGTCTTCAGCTGCAGACAATCAAGTCATACAAGCGCACAGGAAGGCTTTTACAGACTCATTAGTTGTTTAAGAGGATGAATGGTGGCAACTTCGTCTTACCTATCGTCGGGGTCGCTCCACAAGAGATCGCACATCGGACCTTCATGAGGGACCTCTTGCACGCGGTCGAGCGCGCGGATGTGGTCCAACGTGTCGATGGACGGGCTGAGCCCGCCGTGAAGGCAGAAGATCTGGCCGTCGACCAGCGCAGTCAGCGGCAGGAAGTCGAACAGGTCCGTGAAGTGTTTCCAGACGGACGCGTTGCCGTATTTGCGCAGGCACTCGTCGTAGAAGCCGTACACTTGCGTGATTTGACGCGACTCGTGGTTGCCGCGGAGGATTGTTATTCTCTCACGGTATCTGACCTGTAACAGGACGATGCTAATTAAAAGCAGAAGTACTACCCGTGGTAGCTTAGTGGTAAGACTTAGAGGCCTTAAAGCTTATGTCATTTGCTCGCTGCAATCTATATACTTAGGTTGCGAAAAGTGCGTTTCGGGCGTTTCACGCTATATCCTATAGTCGTTCGTTAAATGTTCGGTGTATCAGTTGTTTAGAAGATGTCGTCAATCAGACCTCGTCGAAAACTTCTTAAACGGTTGATTTTGTGACGTGTTTAGACTTGCAGAGCAAATTTTTCAAATAATGTTATGTATTTGCAGATAGGTTCGACATTTTTGTGCATGTTAAGTTTACTTTAAAATGATTTTACATACTCCGAATGTTACATTATATAACTTGCATGTACCTTTAAAATATTTACCAATGTGAAATCGCTAGTAAACCTAACATACTGTATCAATAAATTTTAGACAATCCCACAGCTGCAGATCTCATGTTATTACACTATTACACACACATAGTTAAGTGATTTTTTTCTCATCAACTAAAGTATCAACCCATAAAGAGCTTAAAATTCATTGTTATCTTTTTTACAACTGCCAAGCGTCTGCTGATGACTCAATATTAAGAATTAGCAGCTCTATATGTATAAGCAATAAGCACACAGCCGACCTTGATCACGTAAACTCATTTAAAAATAAAACTGGCCCATCTGATTTTGACAGACAGTACCGTAGAAATTAAAATTAAAGTAGACATTACAGTCTCTTGGCCGGAGCAAAGGTAGCTTCATACCATTGGGCATTGTAGGGAATTTTAAAATAGTTATTTGGTTAAATTATGCCAGTGCAGTGCCTCAAAATCAAAGTAAAGACTTTGGGCGTGCATTTAAGCTTGCTATAAGAATGAATACTTTACAAGCAAACTTAAATAGTTTGCTTGTGAAGTATTCTTTTTTTTCTTGCTGTCTGAAGTAAACTTGGTTTCCTTGTGAAGTATTGCTGATTGAAGCAAACTTAAATAGCTTTAGACCAGTGCAGATACCTTTGAAAATGGTGAAAAATTAAGGAAGAGAATGTAACAAAAATGAAAGGAAAAATAATTTACGGGCGATCTGATTTTTACAATCATTGAAAATATTAGAATGTGCGAGAGACAGGGAGGCGAAATGTAATGGTCCTCTTAACTGGGTCTCCCGGCACAACATGAGCCCGGAGAAAGATTTTCCTATTGTTACGGTCGAGCCATATACATACACACGTCGCTACCGTAAAGTAATTGTTTGTACCGCTTATTAAGCATCATCACACTTTACATTTCACATTACAGGAGAAAGATTTTCCTATTGTTACGGTCGAGCCATATACATACACACGTCGCTACCGTAAAGTAATTGTTTGTACCGCTTATTAAGCATCATCACACTTTACATTTCACATTACAGGAGAAAGATTTTCCTATTGTTACGGTCGAGCCATATACATACACACGTCGCTACCGTAAAGTAATTGTTTGTACCGCTTATTAAGCATCATCACACTTTACATTTCACATTACAGGAGAAAGATTTTCCTATTGTTACGGTCGAGCCATATACATACACACGTCGCTACCGTACAGTAATTGTTTGTACCGCTTATTAAGCCATCATCACACTTTACATTTCACATTACATTTCCCTATGTTCTCCGTGCAACACTGGCCGTTTCAATGTCTAAATTACATCAGTAATTATACGCCTTGTTACGCTTATAATTACAGATGTAATTACTAACAAAGCGGACCGCTTAGTGCCTACTTATGCAAGGCAAACTAAAACGATCTAGCTAGAACTACAACAACAGCTCATTTGTGAAAGTAAACGAGTTGATGATCTTGATTACAAACGTAACACAAACAGTGACCCTCGTTTATCACTATCAGAGATACTGCCCGATAACGGCTGCTTGCTCTCACACAAAAACTAACAAGCTCCTGAAGAGCGAGGAGCAATAACGTTTGACTCTGAACAGTGTCATAATACCGGCCCATTTGGTCAAAACATACTACAAAATGGATACAGTAGTATGCGTGAATTGCGGATGTATTGTTATTATTATTCATTTAATTGTACCTAAAGTAATTATCACATTTATATTCTTTTATATTCTGGCACCTTCTTTGAGAGTCCATTGGACTATCTATAGAGATGAAATTTGAAAAAAAAAACTATTCACGAATTTTTGATATTAACGCTTTGAAAAAGGCACACACGACAGACGTAATGTGACTTGGTTGGCGCAGAAAGGTTGACGTAAAAGTTAGGTCTGTCACAAGTCAAGCAACTCCAAGCACAGTCGCACAGAGCCGGTTAGTGTAGGGAATAAATATTTTGATGGCTTGTGTGTTTAATTGCACTTTCTCCCCATATATTATTTTATGCCAGTATCGTTCGAGACCGCTAATGACCGCTCCTCTACGTGATACTTAATATACAAAATATCATATACGGCTTTGCTTTCCACACACACCTATGTAATATTAGAAACAATGGAACTACATTATACAGACTCTCAGATAACTTCTACAGGTGTATAGTTGTGCCGAGAATGTTATAGTTTATGAGTAAACGAACTCATTTTGTTTAGCGTTGTAGTAAGTTAAATCGTTCATAAAGGTTGACGTTAGCAAAATTTGTAAACTATTTCGGAAGTTCTAGAAAGTTTCCGTACCTTTAGTGAAACTATTAATGTGACTGTCCCCACACTGTAGTAGCCGGCCGATGCGTCTTCTTTGAGACATGTTGTTAGATGGAACCCTGTACAGAGCCGCGGAAGTTCTAGAAAGTTTCCGTACCTTTAGTGCAACTAGCAATGTGACTGTCTCCACACTGCAGTAGCCGGCCGATGCGTCGTTTTTGAGACATGTTGTTAGATGGAACCCTGTACATAAGCCGCGGAAGTTCTAGAAAGTTTCCGTACCTTTAGTGCAACTAGCAATGTGACTGTCTCCACACTGTAGTAGCCGGCCGATGCGTCGTTTTTGAGACATGTTGTTAGATGGAACCCTGTACAGAAGCCGCGGAAGTTCTAGAAAGTTTCCGTACCTTTAGTGCAACTAGCAATGTGACTGTCTCCACACTGTAGTAGCCGGCCGATGCGTCGTTTTTGAGACATGTTGTTAGATGGAACCCTGTACAGAACCGCGGAAGTTCTAGAAAGTTTCCATACCTTTAGTGCAACTAGCAATGTGACTGTCTCCACACTGTAGTAGCCGGCCGATGCGTCTTCTTTGAGACATGTTATTAGATGGAACCCTGTACAGAAGCCGCGGAAGTTCTAGAAAGTTTCCGTACCTTTAGTGCAACTAGCAATGTGACCGTCTCCATATTGGTTTTTGAGACATGTTGTTAGATGGAACCCTGTACAGAAGCCGCGGAAGTTCTAGAAAGTTTCCGTACCTTTAGTGCAACTAGCAATGTGACCGTCTCCATACTGGTTTTTGAGACATGTTGTTAGATGGAACCCTGTACAGAAGCCGCGGAAGTTCTAGAAAGTTTCCGTACCTTTAGTGCAACTAGCAATGTGACTGTCTCCACACTGTAGTAGCCGCGGTCGACGTAGTCCCCCATAAACAGGTAGTTGGTGTCCGGCGAGCGCCCGCCGATGCGGAACAGCTCCATCAGGTCGTGGAACTGGCCGTGGACGTCGCCGCACACCGTCACTGGGCATTTTACCTCTTGCACGTTTGACTCTTTGGTCAAGATCTCCTTTGCCTGGAAATAAATAAATCAATATTAGTATTTAGTTTTAGATTTAATAGTACCTAAAGATAGGTGATTAAATTATTTTTTAATTTTTTTTTGTTTGATATAACCCTTCTCTGCGCTCATTAGTGAGACGTTAATGGGTTGCTCATGATGATGATGATGATGATGATGATGATGATGATGATGATGATGATGATGAGTTGATTTCATCTATTGTTATTTTCAATTTGTGTGTACTATTGGAGCTGACATATAAGTCACCTATAAAAGTACCTTGAATAATAAGAATAAAAAATATATTAGCCTTTGTTCCCAAACAAACATTTGCTCTACGTCTATAAATTGATGGTGTTGAAGACATGATTGGACATTTTAATAATAATTTTATTCCAAATGTCATAATTATACATTATTATATGTATTAGAATTATACATTACGTAGATAAATAATTCTTACTAGTACTGACAGGTAATAATTAAGCAAATACTAACAATTGACAAAAAAAATATGGCATTAAACTACTCTCCTAAAAAAAATAATTATTCTGTAATTAGCACATTATCTTATTACGATCGTCACTCCGTAGCAATCATTTTGAGACAATCCCGCGGCTGATATGTTGAATGATCCACATCGCCGTCATTTCTGGGAAAAGCGGCAAGGCATTTACTCGTACTGACAATGAAACTTGAAGAAAATACTTATAGGTATTCAAACAGAAGTCTAATTTTAACTGCTTCAGAAACTTTACACCAAAATTACGCCACGTTTTTGGCTCTTTCCAAGGTTTAAAAAACTTGAGTAATTTTATATGGTTTCCGATCCAGATCGACGATATTTTCTAGGGCGAAGTAATTGTTACATTAATTAGACTAGTTATTTGCAGATAACAGACTAATTAAATTAATTATTATGTACTGTAATGTAAAGGAGTTAATATGGATATATTATTCTTAGTTACAATACTATGTTTAATCAGATGTGGACTTAGGACAGTAAGCAGACAACTTATTTATTTATTTATTTGAAAAGTAACTTTTGAATAATGTTTCAAAAAGAGTATAATCAATGTAATTGAGCAACAATAGAACTGAACATAAAAAGTAAATGACGATTTTGTATGTAAACATTATTGGAAATTATGTTTTTTTTACAATATCTAATCAAATAGCGTCTTTTTATCTCCATTATGCAATTAGTACCTAACAAGCTTATGGCATTAGCAAAAAATGTACAGAATTAAGAGGTATATTTGAATGAGTTAAGTTCGAGCTACAACCTTTACATTTCAGTCCCGACCTTTTTTGTCTGTAATAAACTAATGTGGCTTCATAAGCGGGCATTAGACGATCAATCGGCAGGCCTATTCTGTGTCTCAGTGGCTATGAAAAGATGTACACTATGGCAAGTGACCTACAAACAAAAGTTTAACTCCTTATTTGTTATTGCCTAACTTTGGCATATAAGTAACCAAGATGACATCATAAATGTATGATGTAGTTGCTGATTATTAAAATCACACCTCTACCGGATTACCAGATACCAAAAGGAAAATATGCATCTCATAATCACCAAACCTCCGCTAAATATGGTACGCCATATGATGTCATCTCAGACGATGGTGGTATGGTTTGTGTAATGTAGTTATTTGTTGGGAAACTTATCATAGTGTACAAAAATTTTCACAGACATATACAGAATAGGCCTGTTGAATAATCAAGGCTATAAATTAGATATTTCCCATCAACCCAGTGGTACAATCTTGGCGTGTCATAACTCATAAGAGCCACAGGTTGGCCTAAGTGAAATAAATATTTTTGAATTTGAATCTGTATATTGCACGACCAATCTGATTGGTATGATGCCAGAAAGATCGTCTAATATGCACCTAAACATTCCTAGATTATGAGTACAAATTACAATAGAAAATACTTCGTCATATTCCATTGCATAATTTCGAGTCTTGTATCAGCTTATATATTAGTATGATGCTAATAATTACAATACATTACCATAAGTATGCAAATGATTTTCTTAATGATTTACATGTTCCAGCGAGTAATAAACAAAATTTAAAGACGCGCATAATCTGGCATGTAGGTGTCCCATTAATTAAAGTTTCTCTCCAGCATACTCCATACAAACGTATATTTTGAAATTTCATTGGTTAGTGTTAAAATAAGAATCAAAATTAGTTTGTATTCGGGGCACGTTCAAGGGTTACTAATGTATGTAGTTCTATTATACCTACACAGATATAAAAATTCGGATAGGTATTAATGATTGCTTCAAATAAATTTATATTGACTAGGTATTATTTGGTTACCATTCACCTTGTAGATTTAAAACATGCAATCGACGCTCGACCTTTGTAAATCTATACTTAATCACACGTTTCTTGCCTGGTTTTATGTTCATTACAGAAATAAACTGAAGTTTATTAAATGTATCTTTTAATATTAGTGAAAATTTCAATATTAATTAGCTGCAAAGATTTTTACAGGCAAATAATAACTGAAATGAGCGTTGTACGTTACAGAAAATAGTAAAAAAAAAGTACCTAATGTTGAAAATACGCAGACTGTTCAGAACAGTAAACGCAAAGCGAGAAATTTAATTCAATCCGGTAGCCAGATGTTGGGAATAGGAAATTGTTTATTATTCCATCGCCAATGGAAATGATTAGGGTTGTCACTATAGCCGGCATTCAAACTCAAAATGGTTGAGCGAAGCAATGGCTGGGTCATGCGTCATGCTCGTGAACGGGTGCCATCGGCGGGAATGGGGCTAGTTTCTGTCTGCCCGTCTTAACATGTGTTGAATTATAATTAGATATGCTTTTGTGGAACTTCCCCTCATTGTGGAAACACTGCATACATAGCATAGTATCTATTGTATTGTAAACTTGTTTTGAAAAGAGCAACTGCCGAGTTTCTTGCTGGTTCTTCTCGGCAGGAAGGGCATTCCAAACCAGTGGTAGACTCATCGACGATTCAAAAGCACTTGTAAAAAAGTTTATTTGAATAAAAAACATTTCTATTCTATTCTAATCTATTCCAAATAACCCATCATTCCAATCAATATTCGGCATTTGTTGTGACTTTATCTTTACTTCAATCTAATTAAATTCTTTATTTGTAATTGTTTGTGTTACTGACTATATTTACTCAAAGTATATCTTCATTAGAACAGATTACTTTTGTATGTTTCATAGTAAATCAGTCCATTGGTCTCCTACTAGATCAGAAAGTAATTCGAAACCCATGGAAAACTCACGTGCTCAGATTTCTCTTTCTCCTATATCTGGGATACCTTTTAGAAAAATCTCCTAATACCAATAATTAACGGTTTCATATTATAATACTTATTTATAGTACAGGTACAGAAGATTCACTTCGCAAAATCATTTAAATAAATAGCGACTCTAGCTACCACACAATAAAGTGCAATTCAGGTCGCACAGCGCTGACTTACCTAGTCATATTCACCTAGCCTCCCTTTCTATCGCGTAACTCTTTTCACTTCGCGCTACGCGACCTTAGCCCATTGAGTTGGCCCGTATGAACGGAACGACTCCGGGTACTTATAGCTTTTATACCTAAAATGCGAAGTGCGCCTGGCCTGTTTATAGCAGAACTCACTCATTGTACTCCCTTTACTAAAGCGGCTATAGGAGTATCTTCTTTGTATCCCAGATTCCCAGAGCATACAGCGCAACTTAACAAGTCCTTATGGTGGATAGATCAAAAGCTTTTATCGAGGATCGAGAAGACTTCTTTGAAGAGTTTCACTGTCAGCTATTTTATTCTATAGGATTATATTAGTCAAATTGACAACCCTAGATAGCGCATTCAAAACGGCATAACTATGTTCTATCACAAATCGTGATATTATCAACAGCACTACAATGAATGAGGCAAAACAGGCGAAGAGAACGTGATTCCAACAAAACCGAATATGTTGCCCTGCTGCATAAGAATTGAATATGTCAATATTTATACGCAGAGATATCTATTTACTTACATTATTACCAAAAAATACTTATTTAAAATATGTAGGTTTTTTAAACATAAATTCCAGATTTACTGGTATCTATATATATAAAAGAAAGTGGTGTTAGTTACACTATTTATAACTCAAGAACGGATGAACCGATTTGGCTGAAAATTGGTGGAGAGGTAGCTTAGAACCAGGAGACGGACATAGGATACTTTTTATCCCGTTCGACCGCGTTTCCGTCAAGTCACTATAAAACGTGGTATAACAAAAACGCATCTGACATGGAATAACAAAACGCAAATGACACTGGAATAACAAAACGTAAATGACAGCTAAACGTAATTTTGTCTTTGGTTGAGTATGGTAAAAAATTTGACAATTATGAAAAGTGTTATACTAAAGCATTACTGATATTATAAATGCGAAAATGTGTTTGTTTGTTGGTTTTTCCTTCAATCACGTCGCAACAGATCAGCGGATTGATGCGATTTTTTGCATGGGTATAGTTATGGATGTAGTAGTGGTTCCTCAGACCGGGAGAGCTACTTTTTATCTCGGATAATGAAAGAGTTCCCGCGGGATTTTTAAAAACTAAATCCATGCGGACGAAGTCGCGGGCATCAGCTAGTTTACAATACAAGCTTCGTCAATGCACATGTTGGCATAGGATTGGAAAAGCACAAAACAGCTGATAATCTATAATAAAAAAATCTTTTTATTAAAAACCGACTTCAAACGCCCGCGCCAATACAAAGTATGTTGATTTTTTAAAAACCGCTCGACCACCACCAAAAATACCAAAACGTTTACCAACTATTCCACAAACTTAATGAGAATTGAGAAGTCTAAAACCAAAAGAATCTAAAGACAAGGATCAAACTATTCCACAAACGTAATGAGAATTGAGAAGTCTAAAACGAATAGAATCTAAAGACAAGGATCAAACTATTCCACAAACGTAATGAGAATTGAGAAGTCTAAAACGAATAGAATCTAAAGACAAGGATCAAACTATTCCACAAACGTAATGAGAATTGAGAAGTCTAAAACGAATAGAATCTAAAGACAAGGATCAAACTATTCCACAAACGTAATGAGAATTGAGACGTCTAAAACGAATAGAATCTAAAGACAAGGATCAAACTATTCCACAAACGTAATGAGAATTGAGAAGTCTAAAACGAATAGAATCTAAAGCCAAGGATCAAACTATTCCACAAACGTAATGAGAATTGAGAAGTCTAAAACGAATAGAATCTAAAGACAAGGATCAAACTATTCCACAAACGTAATGAGAATTGAGAAGTCTAAAACGAATAGAATCTAAAGACAAGGATCAAACTATTCCACAAACGTAATGAGAATTGAGAAGTCTAAAACTAATAGAATCTAAAGACAAGGATCAAAGTTTAAAAACTGTAACCCGATTACGGAAAATTGGATACGCAATATCATACTGTCATACTGACTTTGTTCATATAAAATGCCTTGCCGTTGCCTGTGTCACCCGGACGATCATAAAGAACCGATTGAAATCTCATTCATCAAAATCGGCTCAGTAGTTTATTCGCTACGGTGGAACATTCGTAAATAGTCACATACATACATAGACTGCTAAAATCATAACTCTTCCTATAGGCTTTACCTAGCTAGGTAAATGCTCGTGAACGGGTGCCGCCGGCGGGAATGGGGCTACTTTCTGTCTGCCCGTCTTTGACATGAATTGAATTGTAGTACGTTTTGTGGAAATGTCATATTATATTCTAACAAAGATGCACGGGTTAAATCAGCTTGGCATCCAGCTGCCCACAAGATAGTATAAAAACTTATTACAATGTAATAGCTACTTATTAATATTGTAAAATGATTATTTTGAAAAGAGCAACTGCTGAGTTTTTTGCCGGCTCTTCTCAGCAGAATCCGCTTTCCGAACCAGTGGTAGAATCTTGACGTGTCATAAATGCCACAGGTTGGCCTACATGAAATAAATAATTTTGAATTTGAATTTGAATTTGAAAAATTGGTGGCATCGTCGTCTTGAAGTGAGGCGGCATCGGCAAGCGCACACGTATACCCTGGCCTAATCGCGATGCCCTCAACAGGTTTCGTTGTCGACGACGCTCTCTAAGGAAGTTAGTCTTCGTAAGAGGAATTCCCCAGTTCAAGGTATGCCTACTGACGTTACGTATAATACCCAGATAAGGAATAATATCGTATACTTGGAAAAACCTTTTTCTCATTTCTAAGAAAGTATCGATCGTCTTAAAGCGAGATATCTTGCAAGATTTGCTATTTCAAAGAAGATACGGATAATATAAGGGCTACGACATTGCCTAATGCAATCCATATCGAAAATAAAGTATTGCCTACAGTTTAAAGTAATTTCTCATTAGTCACATATAATTAATTACTGTACTCTTATTAGAAATTCTGCTAATTCCTAAGCTTTTTTTAACTGGATAACTATGGGTAATCTTCCGAAGAATGTTATCCAACCACGTTAAGTTTTATTACCTACTATAGATCGTTTCTGTTAGGTTTAAAGTTACATAAAAATAGTCTTGGTTACATCAAAACAATATTATTATATATTTTATTCTGTAATCAACATTAGGTAATATCAAAATCATTGTTGATGATGCGATTATGATAATAATCGTAAAAGTATCGTTAAAATAGCTACGTACTCCGTACTTACGTATGTGGGAAAAGGCAATCGTGCTGCGACTCATAATATAAGGGCTGTAGCTTTTTACAAAAAGACAATAGATTGATAGGGTATTAATGTAGTTATAAATTTGGGGCCGGGGAAAAAGTTCAAATTATCGAAAGTGTCAAATTATCGAGGGTCGACTTATTTTTAAAAAAAAGGCCATCGATACTGAAAAATGCCTGATAGAGCGATATATTTAATCATATCTATTTAACAATGGCTTTTAAGAGCAATAAATATTTTCTTCCCAAAGCCTCGAAGAAATTGCGCTTACGATATTGCTTATCGCGTATACCCTCATAACCTCAATAGGTATTAGTACAGGAAATAATTTTCTTTCTAAATCTTTCAAAACGTTAATGTTCAAAACTCTTAAAGTGAATATATTCTATTGACTAACTAAAATAGATAGTTATCCTACTTCTGATAGTTAAGGCTAGGGCTTGCATTCGAATATTCGAATATTCGAATTATTCGAATAATATTTCTTGTCCGAATATTCGAATATTAAATCTGCTATATTCGAATATTCGACCAATTTTCCGAAAGCCAAACTCGGAATATTGATGTGCATATCGCAGGCATTTTCTGTGATTCCGCCGTTTACATACGGCGTCGTCAGTTTAGAAACGCTCGCTGTTATGTAATGCCGCGGCAAATTGAAGTATTTAGTTCTGTTTCTTATGCCTAATAAGTACTATGTTCGCCAAAATCTAAAGTTAGGTTAGGGTTATACATGAACAGTCGCAAACAGAGGCAAATTCGTGGCCCTGGTCCTTGGGAATTGCGTAGATTCGCAATAACTACATCTAAAACTACAGTGTTTATCGGCTTATTACATAACAGCGAGCGTTTCTAAACTGACGACGCCGTATGTAAACGGCGGAATCACACAAAATGCCTGCGACATGCACAAAAAGCTTTCGATCGGGTCTGGCATGACAGCCTTCTTAGTAAGCTGCCGGCTTATGGTCTTCCAGGTAGCTTGTGCGACTCGGCGGTCCTTCCGAGTAGTCATTGATGGCTGCTCTTCGGATCTTATGGCTATTAATGCGGAGTTCCTCAGGGGTCTGTTCTCTCCGCTACACTCTTTTTGCTGCACATTAATGATCTGCTGATAACCGGCATTCTGGGGTATGCAGATGACAGCA
This sequence comes from Oeneis ivallda, assembly GCA_029955525.1. Taxonomy (NCBI): domain Eukaryota; kingdom Metazoa; phylum Arthropoda; class Insecta; order Lepidoptera; family Nymphalidae; genus Oeneis; species Oeneis ivallda. Next base: position 18,606,089 of record JARPMR010000019.1, on the reverse strand, counting down.
CTGTAACGGAGAGATATATGTCCAGTCCACGCACAAATAGTACTGAGACTAATGCACTCAGAGAGGCGATGGTGGAACGCGTAAACTCCATCCTCAAAAAAGTCTCCGAATGGGGTGTCGCCAATTTGTTAGAGTTTGACGCTACAAAAACCCAGGCGTGTCTGCTCTCTGCTAAATGGAGCCCTTTCACCTTGGCTCCCACTTTCCGGAATATATCCATACCAATCACCGACCACATTGATCTCCTAGGTCTCGACATCTCGGCTACTATAAACTTTGGAAGAGCCATTGAAGCTAAGGCCAAGATTGCCGCCAAAAAACATGGCATCCTTAATAAGGTGAAGCGGTACTTCACGCCACAACAATTGCTTACGCTATATCAAGCTCAGGTCAGGTCGTGCATGGAGTACTGCAGTCACCTCTTCGATGGCTCTGCTAAGTACCAACTTGCGGCACTAGATGCTGTAGATCGTCGAGCTAGGAAACTCATTGGCAAGGACTCACCACTCTTAGCCAAACTTCAGAGCCTCGATAACCGTCGAAAAGTTGCCGGCTTATCGGTGTTTTATAGGATATATTTCGGTGAGTGTGCTCAGGAGCTCTTCGACCTTGTCCCGCCTTCACCTTTTTACCACCGCACTGCAAGACAACGGCAGGGCTTCCATCCCTATATCGTTGATATACCATCCACGCGCACGAAGCGGTTCAAGTCTTCATTTCTGATTCGCACGGCTAGGGTCTGGAACGCTCTTCCGAGATCTGTGTTTCCTAACACGTACAATTTGGGTATCTTTAAAGCAAGGGTGAATAGGCATCTTCTAGGCAAACGCGTTCCACCTTAGGCCACATCATCACTTTCCATCAGGTGTGATAGTGGTCAAGCGTGTGCCTATAATGTATAAAAAAAATATATTACTTTTAAACTCCGCGCGCAACATTATGCTTAGAAGTAGAAGACAATAATTATGCATAGAAGAAAGCAGTGATGAGGTCTAGGTTGGAACGCGCTTGCCTAGAAGATACCTATTCACTCTTGCCTTTAAGGTTCTTAAGTTCTACGTGTAAGTGTAAGAATTAGCCAAAGTTAGATGATAAGATTAAAACGCATTTTATTTTTGTGCAATGCAACATTGATCTGATTCTGATCTCATAATTTCTTCTTCTTTGTCAACCGATAGACGTCCACTGCTGGGCAAAGGTCTCTTGCATGGACCTCCACAGATCTCGGTCTTGCGCCGCCTGAATCCAGCGGCTCCCTGCAAGTAGTTTGATGTCGTCAGTCCACCCAGTGGGGGGTCTGCCATCACTGCGCTTCCCGGTGCGGAGTCGCCGCTCCAGCACCTTGGGATCCCAGCGACCATCAGCTCTTCGAACTATGTGCCGCGGCCATTTCCACTTCAGTTTCACAACTCGCTGAGCTATGTCGGTGACATTGGTCCTCCTACGGATCTCCTCATTTCTGATTTGATCTCGCAGGGATACTCCGAGCATAGCTCTCTCCATAGCCCACTGAGTGACCCTGAGCCTTCGTATGAGGCCCACAGTTAGCGACCAATTCTCGGATCCGTAAGTCAACACTGGCAACACGCACTGTTCTTTTAGTGACTTAGAAGACTTTCGTCTTCAGGCGCTGAGGGATTTTGGACGAGAAGACATCTCGGAGATTCCCAAATGCTGCCCAGCTGGGCTGGATTCGGCTGTTGATCTCTTTCTCAAAAACCTATTGAGGATTTGATCCCAGAGCCAAACTGACCCGACACTATACCGAAGATATCCCGGACGTCAGCCTATACAAGATTAGTATGGCTCAAGCAGCTCAAGAACAACAAGGCACCTGGTGATGATGGAGTCACTACAGAACTCCTGAAAGCGGGTGGAAAACTGGTACTTTAGATCTTTCAGCGATTGTTCAATTCCGTCATCACGCTGCTGCATCCGCCGGAAGCATGGCACAGGAGCGTGGAGGTTCTGTTCTTCAAAAAGGGTGATATTACCTTGTTGAAGAATTATTATAGACCCATCTAGCTGCTGAGTCATGTTTATAAGTTGTTCTCGAGAGTCATTACGAATCTTCTCGCTCGTAGGTTCGACTACTTCCAGCCTCCCGAACAAGCCGGATTCCGAAAAGGCTGTGGCACCATAGATCACATTCATACGCTGCGGCAGGTTATACAAAAGATGGAAGAGCATTAACGCCACTTAGCTACGCCACTAGCCACTTTGCTTAGCGTCTGAGGACTATGAGAAAGCCTGGAATTTGATGGAAACTCGGGCCTTATTGAGGTCGCTGCAGAGATGCCGGATTGACTACCGCTATATCCAAGTGTTGAAGTGCTTGTATGAAAACGCCACTATGTCAGTACGTATACAGGACCAGACTATGAGGGCAATCCACTTGCAGCGTGGAGTGTGACAGGGAGACGCAATCTCCCCAAAGCTATTTATGGCTGCATTGGAGGACGTCTTTAAGCTTCTGGATTGGAACGGACTTGGCATCAATATAAACGGTGAGTACATCACTCACTTGCTATTTGCCAATGACATAATCGTTATGGCAGAGACTCTGAGCGACCTCAGTGCTCAACGATCTCAGCATGGTTTCTCAGCGTTGGGCCTAAAGATGAACATGAGCAAGATGAAAATCATGTCCAATGCTCATGCTCCACTCCACCCTCGTTAAAAATATTTCACTTGACATTGTGCATAAGTAAATAATATACCTGGGACACACAGTCCAGCTAGGTAGGTCCAAATTCATAATTTCTAATACTGACTTATTACCTATTTGTATTCTATCAACGTTGAAAATCTTTCTTTTAAATCTTTTAAGATTTGTAAGTAAGTAATACGAAGTAAGTAGCACGAAGAACCAAAAATAATGTTTAGAATTTAGTACTTTATTTCTAGTTACACGATAAAAGATTTTAAGCAAGTTGTCGTTTTTGTAATTGATTATTTGATTTTATTGATATATAAATATTATTACAATACTCACACTCATATCTCGGTTTATAAGACTGAGTTATGTTGTGGTTGTCTTGTTAAGCACCAACTTTGATATTTTTTGGAGGACTGTATTAGTGCCATAAAAGTCAAATTCCCAACAGTTCTTTAATTTTTAAGTAAGATTTTTTTTGATATATTAGACTCAAAGTAAGAGATTGGCAGTTAAAAACATGATTATTATAACATCTTTTGTTTTTTTTAATTATTCGAATATTATTCGAATTATTCGAATAATACCCGAAAAAAAGTCGAATATTCGAATACCAAAAATCTTCGAATATTTGCAAGCCCTAGTTAAGGCCCCCCCCTTCGATTTAATAATAATACGATGGTTGAAAATTAATCAATGAAAAGTCGGAAACGATGACATTGCACTATAGAGTTAATATACATACTACATTCACTAGAACAACTACATCAGTAAAGCCACTGGACACAAACCGCACAAGACCGTGCGGTGTGGAGGTCTCATGAAAAGACTTATTTGCAACAGTAGATATTAAGTTGGAAACGGACAGCATTAAATGGAATTAAATTAAGAATGATGTGAAGTTAACTTTTTTCTTTTAATTAATTACTACAGTATTTATATTATCATGACACAGCACAATTAAGTAACATCCTCTCTGATAAAATGATTTCAATTAAATAATGAGGGCACACTGCAGATATGTTTCATACTGGTGGAAGTTCAAATAAAATGTTACTTAATTATAAATACATATGTCGTTTTTTTAACTTATTTCACTAAAGTATTGAATCTAGGAGTAAGTAGAAGCAAGCCGCACGCACCGAACTCAACGCGTTTTTAGTGCTGAAACTATAAAATGAATAAATTCTGCCCTGCTTTAACAGAATTTGAACTCTTTTCAAAATAAAGCTTCGTTAAATCAAGAGTGAATAGAAATCTTCTAGGCAAGCGCGCATCATCTTAGGCTGCGTCTTCACTTATCATTAGGTGAGATTGCAGACAAGTGCTAGTCTATACATATTTAAATAATTTAATATAAAAACTTCTTTTTAAAAACCGACTTCAAACACCCGCACCAGTACAAAGTATATAATTTATTGTTAATTTTTTTAAACCGCTCGACCGATTTCGATTAAATTTTAATGGGACTACCTGGGAAGTATGCCCTTTCAAACAAAAAAGAATTTTCTAAATCGGTTCAGGCGTCTTCGAGTAATCGGTGAACATACGTAAAAAAAAGTTTCCGACGAATTGATAACCTCTTCCTATTTTTTAAGTCGGTTAAAAAAGGTATGCATCAAAACGGCAATGAGCGGAGAGGAGGTTAAAATGGAACTTTTGAAGTTTTATAAAAATCAAATTGTATGTAGGCAACATGTAGGTACATTGTACATACCTACTACTACTTGTTGCCTACAAACAATTTGATTTTTACGATTACTTATAATATAATGTAAATTTATTTTGACGGCAATAATAAAAGGGTTTCCAATCATGAAAACCCTAAAAAATCGTTTGAAAAACAAGTGATTCAAATGGCTCAAAGGGGCGCACAGTTTTTAAAATAGACGATGAGTGATTCTTTTTCCATCAGTTCATAAACTCCGGAAGTATCTATCCCAGGGCTTCGCACATTTTCTTTTCTTTTTACAAATATGTCGGATACCGTTATAACTACGCATCAATGGCCCAACGGTTATTGATGCGGACTGCAAACTGAAAGGTCGCAGATTCGATTCCCACCCATTGCTCTATTGTCCTACCCACTCCTAGCACAAGCTTTTCGGTTTTTTGGAAGGGAGAGGAGATCATTAGTCAAGTTCAGCTTGGCTAATAATCTTTTTAAAAAGAAAAAAAAAAAGAATTACTCCGAAGACTCAAACTAACCAAAACTTACGAGAATGCACAAGACAATAAAAATATTGCTTTTCTTCCGCTTGTAATTTTGTTCCCTTTAGCGCGAAATGATAATCGATTTGAATATTTTAGATCGACTTACGTTTTAGCTTAACAAAAAAAAAATAACACAGAATTAACAATAAATCGTAATAAATTTTATCGCACAATACTGTTTTCTATCGCAAATAAATATCGACAAAAACACTATTCAGCACCTTGTTATTATTTCTAACTAGCTGATGCCCGCGACTTCGTCCGCGTTGATTTACTTTTTAAAATGCCTCGGGAGCTCTTTGAATTTCCGGGATAAGAGGTAGCCTATGTCACTCTCCAGCCCGCCTAGCATGCACGTCGAATTGATATCTCGCGCGAAGAGAGAGAGAAAGATATTGTCGATGTAGACTAATTTCTCGTTCGACGAATCCATGTGTGCAACCATGATAGTGTCGATAGAGATATAGAGATAATATACGAGAACATTTTCGCATTTATTGACCGAGCGAAGCGAGGTCTCTGAGTTAACTAGAGCGATTTGCACTTGTCCGTCCGTCCGTCCGTCCGTCTGTCAGAGCCTTATAACTTTTGAATTACTGAACGTAATTACTTCAAATTTAGATATAATATGTAAACCGATGGCCTCCAGCCGAAAATGGCTTAAAAAGTTATAAAAATCTTTATTTCAGGGGGGCTCTCATAGAAGCGAATGCGAAGTAAAAAAAAAAATATCGCGTTACATAAAATTGTTACGTATCATTTTAAAGATAATTTTGAACTGAGTACAAAAATATTTTTTTTTAAATTTTTCCCTTAAAATTGACGAAATGGGGGGCTTTCAAAGTGGCGATTTTATACGCTCGCTTGAAGACGCTCTCTAGGAAAATCCGCTATGGATTTTCAAACTGATTTTCGACCGAGCGAAGCGAAGGTCTTTGAGTTAACTAGGGCGATTTGCACTTGTCCGTCCGTCCGTCCGTCCGTCCGTCCGTCTGTCAGAGCCTTATAACTTTTGAATTACTGAACGTAATTACTTCAAATTTAGATATAATATGTAAACCGATGGCCTCCAGCCGAAAATGGCTTAAAAAGTTATAAAAATCTTTATTTCAGGGGGGCTCTCATAGAAGCGAATGCGAAGTAAAAAAAAAAAATCGCGTTACATAAAATTGTTACGTATCATTTTAAAGATAATTTTGAACTGAGTACAAAAATATTTTTTTTTTTAATTTTTCCCTTAAAATTGACGAAATGGGGGGCTTTCAAAGTGGCGATTTTATACGCTCGCTTGAAGACGCTCTCTAGAAAAATCCGCTATGGATTTTCAAACTGATTTTATGTTTTTAGGTCACTTATATCCTGTACTTGAACAACAAATACTAAAATTATATGAATATTATAAAGAAACGAGATTATTTAATTTTTAATGGGCGTCAGTAATTCATATAGCATCAACATAGCTTCACAATAATGCTAATAGATGGCGCAGTCAGTAACTATTCCCATGGAACTACGAGTTAAATTCAATGTTTGATAAATAATTCAATGTTTTCACTAACGTTCCCTAACCTTTACGGGCTACCTATAAGTTAGGTGATTGATGTTTTCTGTCAACTTATTTATCACGATCCTGTACGGGACACCTAAAAGGATATTGGGACGGATGTTAGGACTTAGGATTGTATTTAGGAGCTACCTACGTTAAGAGACTCCTACTTAGGGGATGATTTAGGTATGTTTGGTGAAAACGGGCATAATAATAATGTCAGTTTTGGTTATCATGTATCGATTGAATGAATAATCATGGGATACCGTTACCGCGAGGTCTCAGTTCGGGGCGAACCACTAGTATGTTTTTAGGTCACTTATATCCTGTACTTGAACAACAAATACTAAAATTATATGAATATTATAAAGAAACGAGATTATTTAATTTTTAATGTACATCAGTAATTCATATAGCATCAACATAGCTTCACAATAATGCTAATAGATGGCGCAGTCAGTAACTATTCCCATGGAACTACGAGTTACGACTAACGACCTATCCCAAAAACAGTTTTGCGTCGACCATTATTATTTAGTTACTTATTATAATACAATAATTGTATTGTAATTTTTTTTGTACCATATTATTCAATTAAAATTATTTTTTAGTTAAATTTTAGTTAAATATTGTATATTTTCTATTCGCGTCGATAGATGACGATTTGTACAGATGCCCGTAACCCGGTTTCACTCGTTAGTACCTACATAATAATTCATTGTTTTCACTAACGTTCCCTAACCTTTACGGGCTACCTATAAGTTAGGTGATTGATGTTTTCTGTCAACTTATTTATCACGATCCTGTACGGGACACCTAAAAGGATATTGGGACGGATGTTAGGACTTAGGATTGTATTTAGGAGCTACCTACGTTAAGAGACTCCTACTTAGGGGATGATTTAGGTATGTTTGGTGAAAACGGGCATAATAATAATGTCAGTTTTGGTTATCATGTATCGATTGAATGAATAATCATGGGATACCGTTACCGCGAGGTCTCAGTTCGGGGCGAACCACTAGTAATATTAAGTATGATTAGTACGATAAATAAAATTATAGACCAATTAAAACTGTATAATCATTAATCATTAATACTCATTAAATATACCCAAAATTCTGAATAAATTGGGCGTGGGCAATTTTTTGAGAGATAAAAATAAAATCTGTCAGTGGGTAATAAATATACATCACAACATGAATTTAATTAATTCGCAAAGAAAACAACCAAGATTTACTGAGGATTATAGCTATAAAGCTTGTTATTTTTTGTATGGCATGAACTCTGCAACGTTAACGCTAGAATCTATTAAGTTTTTGAATATACTTACATAATAAATTATCTGACTTGCTTGTATCTTATCAAATTGAATCTACTAAAGTTCTGCTATGACCATGAGATATAAGAGCATTTTACTTACATTAAAATTTAAAAAAACATCTAAATTATTTATTTCACGTAGGCCAACCTGTGGCTCTTATGACACGTCATGAATGACTCTACCACCGGTTCGGAAAGCGGATTCTGCTGAGAAGAGCCGGCAAGAAACTCAGCAGTTGCTCTTTTCAAAATAATCATTTTACAAATCATAATGTAGCTATTTACATTGTAATAAGTTTTTTATACTACCTTGTGGGCAGCTGGATTTATTTCCGCATTCAGAGGGGATTCCACAAGTTCCAAAAATGCGTACTACAATTCAATACATGTTAAGATGGGCAGTAAAATAAATACGGAATTTTAACCCTAGAGCTGGCCTAAAGAAGATGAATGAAGTTGTTTGTCCTTCAATCATACAGCAGCCAGCTTTTGAGCAATGGACTTAGGGCTGAAAATTATCATGATATCACCTCCAGGCCGATTCTGTAAAAACTGCATCAATCATTGCTACAGACTCAATTGTGGCGATTGGCTGAATTTATCGTGCTCTTTCTGCAACAATGCATTTTAGCCAATGGCGAGCGAGTATCGGCCAATCAGAGGCGATTGGAATCGTCACATTGTAGCAATCATTGTTAGAGATTTTTGTCAGAATATTCATTTCATTTGTGTTCCGATACACGTACCTAAGTAAGGTAATACACGTTCGAAATTCGAAACTGTTCACATTCGCGAGCGCATTATTATACCTATTAGGTATCACCAATAATTGATATCTATAATTATCATACTATGTATAATTATCCTTTCAATCCCTGAATGGACCAACGTGATTTTTCACATTATAATATATTTGAGGACCTATTGAGTATCAGAGGCTTTTTATCCCGGATAAACGAAGGGCTCCCGTAGAATTTTTAAAAGTCGAACACCACATGGACGAAGTCGCCTTTAAAATGTCCTTAATTTGCACTAAGCACATTAATTTTCTTCCAAACCATTAACAAACAGAAATAACATGAATAGTGATCCCTAACAACGCTTACAATATATATAAAAGTTAACACAAGGCAAACATATAAACCTAACCTAATCCAGTTAAAAAACAGACACGTACCTACAATAGGGAAAACAATTTCTGCATTGAAAGGAAAGAACAAAAGCCATGAAAAAACAGAGCTTTTAAAAACGGCGGAATGACCTGGTTCTAGCCGTATTTTCAGGCTAATCCTTAACCTGAAGAGTGCACTTAGCCGGGTCGAACATAGCCCGCTGGAGAGGGGGTGAGATGAGGTTAGCGATTGTTATTGAATAGTGTTGCGTGGGGATTTAAGGGGATCATGTGTTAATTATGATGCATCGTATCGACGTCACTGACTGAAAAGTGATTAGGTGCAGGACCAACGGCTTAACATGCTCTCCGAGGGGGTAAGTTTCTTCCTATATCATTGGGACTTCTCGATTTGAATTTTGTATATAGGTATGTCCTAGGTAATAACAACAAGGGAGTTAAATTACTACTTGTAGCGATGTTGTGATGTACTCATCTTAGGTAAGTATAAAATTAGCAATGTACTACACTGTTTACAAAATTGAGTGGAAAATAAGAAAACTCGTAAGCAATTTGGCCGTGAGATGTTGAGTGTTTGTTTACTGGGCGTTAGGAAGAGTGTTATGAAAAGGTCGGCTCGGTTATAGTAATTCATTTCGAATTAACGAGTTCACGATATTAAGCGGGCTGGAGACCGAAAACTAAGCTAGTTAAGCTAAGCTAAACCAGAAATATGTCCAATGCACACCAAGAACTAAGCGGCTGTCTACCTACTACACTGACTAAAACGATATACACCATAAAGACACTGGATAGCATTGAGTACTGATGATTGGCGAAGAAAGTGAGAAGGGCCAGAGTAGGAGGGAGAGGTTAGCTTAGCACGTGTAGCTGCGCATCGGCATACACAACTAACTTAGCTTCGCATATTTTAGTTAGCTCACATAGCTTTTACAGTCTGAAAGTAAGAAAAACTGCGTCGGCTTTGCGAGCTAAGCTAAACTAAATTAGCTTAGTTTTCGGTCTGCAACCTGCATTAAAATATTCCGCTAATTATATTATGAAATTATTCATTATTAAATTATTATACAATGCTAATTTTCAAACATAGGTTTTAGGCCTGTTATTCAAACGGGAGAAAATTCCAAACGGATCTTATCGCCAAGAACTGGGAAGTATAAATTGTTATAGTGTAAGTGAATTTTGGTAGTTGTGAAAACTTTGTACCTGCCGCTGATCGGGGTGTGTAACTTGAAGTATGCAATTTCATGGACCTGAGCCTTGGCCCTTGCCTACCCATTCCGTACAGTTACACGATTACCAGTGTGATGAGGGAATCGCAAAAAGAGAATAGAATTCGTGATGGAACAGTTCGGTTCAATACTGCAGGCAATAGAAATTGTTCCTGAAATCATTTGATAAGAAGATCAGACAGCTTATGCCACAAAGTAGAAATAACATAGCATTGGTAATAGGTAAAGCAACTGGACAGTCTTTGCTAAATAGACATCACACAATAATGAGAATAAAAGACCAGAGTGCAGTGAGGAAGAGACATCCTGTCCAGAGTGGTGAGGAGAGATCATTGGTAGGATGGGAACTGCAAGGTAAGAATAGATTATATGAAGAAGACCTAATAAACCTCTATGGTGAACAACATTAGATTTACGAAAGCTACAGGGGGCCTACCCCCCTCAAACCTAACCTGTATCCAAAGATGGGGAATTGGGTGGAGTAGTTCTGACACAGGACTGATCACCCACCTGGCGTTAGCAGGCATCCCCTCCTTAAATACAATACAATGGATATGATGCAGTGGCTGCAATAGTGGTTAGCTGTGCTGTCTCTTATTCAGGGCTCGCAGATTCAATCCCGGGCATGCACCTTTGGCATTTCTGAGTTATGTGCGTTTTACCAATTAAACATCACATGTTTCAATAGTGAAGGAAACATCGCGAGGAAATCATTATCGTTAAAAGCCTGCGAATTGTCCATAATGTTCTCATTGATGTATGAAATCTGCCAATTTGCATTGGTCATGATTATGCCCATCTCTGAGAGCAAACCTTCGCTCTGTGTTGATGGGTTGCTGCTACTGCTACTGATGATGATAATGATGATGAATGGAAATGAAACCTTTATAGCCCTTTCACACAAGCGGCATTTTGTCGACGGTGTGAGTCACATTAGACTTGACCAAAAACAGCGAATCAAAACTAATTGCCATCATACCCTTCAGTGAATACAAAACATGGTTACACAAACAAAAAGTATGCAAACATGCCAAATTATGGGCAAACACATCAAACTGCAGATAAACAATGGAAGCTATTCCTAGCCCTAAACAAACTAACAACGCCTACTTGAAACAATGCCCTGGAAATAAAGAAGCAAAAGGAAAGTTTAAAAACTCGACTGTGGAAAATTGCATGTGATATCCGTCTTATTGATTTTGTTCATATAAAATCCTACATCACTCTCTAGGTAAATTCGATTATGGAAATTGGATTTATTATACAATGGTGGAAAAGGCGTCAAGAAAATAGTGTCACGAAATTACGCGAAATATTGGGAACATGTTTTGTTTTTTAAATGAAATTATAAATCAGACACTTATAGCTAAATTAGACTTTTAAATAGCGTCAGTTATTACTTAGGTGTAGAAAAAATATTAAATCTTGTTTGTAATAGTTGAAAATATAGTTGCACAACGTTTTTTGGTCCCGTAGGTAGAAAGGGGACAACGGAGTTTGTATGGAAGAATATTTTCATTACTTGTCATTACCCTAAACAAATTGTTTTTAAGTAAAATAATACGTACAGCTGTAATTATGCTTTGAATGTATACCTATGAGACCCAGATAACATTCAAATCATACATAATTCGTGACAGAAACTATTTCTTTGCTACTTTTACGTTTTTCATGAGGGGGACCTTAATTTTATAAAAATGGACAACTTTTTGAAAAATACTCCCCTTTATAGGTCAAGTGAGCACAGTTTTGAACCTACCTATTTTAATATAAATAATCTCATTTCTTAATATTGCAGGTACCTGCAAGGCAACATGACTGACTAGTGACTCATCCATGAGTATGTATATTTTTAACAATGATAAAATTATATAGTATTTGATTAACTTTAGGCTCACTTTGGGTACAGATCCCTAAAAACAAGCTTTTTGGAAGATACTCAAAAATAACCTACTATAAAAAATTTGCTGATGATTCAAACCTGTTGGAAATGCAATGAACTAGAATTATTCTGGTATGAATGTTGCAAAAGATGTGTATTAAAATTTTTTGAAAGATTTCTTCTCTACAAAGATTACATTAGAAAAATCTGTACTACAATAATTATACCTTTTGTAAATAAAAGCATTATTCTTTGAATAGCAAACAAGCCATTACCCACTATAAAAATTTGCTGAAGGTTCAAACCTGTTGGAAATGCAATGAACTAGAATTATTCTGATAAGAATGTTGCAAAAAATGTGTATTGAAATTTTTTGAAAGATTTCTACTCCACAAATATTACATAGAAAAATCTGTACTACAATAATTATACCTTTTGTAAATAAAAGCATTATTCTTTGAATAGCAAGCAAGCCATTACCCACTATAAAAAATTTGCTGATGGTTCAAACCTGTTGGAAATGCAATCAACTAGAATTCTGGTATGAATGTTGCAAAAGATGTGTATTAAAATTTTTTGAAAAAGATTTCTACTCCACAAAGTTTACATAGAAAAATCTGTACTACAATAATAATACCCTTTGTAAATAAAAGCATTATTCTTTGAATATCAAGCAAGCCAATGTGCCTAAGTTAAATAAAGATAGCAAGATTTAGTTCAGCAGAAAATGATTTTGCTAAAGATGCAAGTTAATTTTATTTTATGTGGGTTGGCTATGTTCTGTGAAAGAGTGTTTACTTTTTTTAAGTACCTATAGAAAAACAATTATTATTTAGAATTCTAGACAAGTTGAATTCTAGACCTCAAATCTATTTGCCTTTACTAGATTAGCTTTACTACTGGAAATTATACCTAATTGAACTGAATCCAAAAAAATATATATATTTAAATCATGATCCAAAAAACATTTTTTTTTCATGAAACTAATAAATAGGCCAATAGAAATTAGAAATTTAAAGTTTAACTTGAAAACAAATACTATAATGTTTATTTTTTTTTTCCTATAAAAAGATAGCTAATCATACTCTTCCAGGGGTGTACTTACACTGCCAGCATCGTAACTACTACTAGAAGTTTCTTGATAGAAACATATATTATGATGTTTGTTTTTGAGCCTGAAACCCTGAACCTTAGACGTCTAGATCTACAGCCAAATGAACTAGCCACTATGCCAATGAGGCAGTCTTTTTTGGCTTCTACTATGTAAAAAACCACACACCTGTGAATCATATCCTGTATAATGAAAACTTATGGAAAATTATCAGAGCACATTAGTTTAAAGAATGAATCATCATTATGAAGATACTCGTAGAAAGCCACTGTGCAAAGCAATCTATTTTCAAAAAATCTCATCCTTTCTATGCAAAACAACAACTGACTGCATATTTCATTAAATATTCAAGTTATCAAAACAAAATTTTAGACATAAACCAGAAAAGAAGAGGAAACTTTTATTAAACGAAGGCTAAAAAATGTATCATGGTACATACTCTATCATAATAATAATTACTATATCAAAAATTTGATACACAATATTATGACAATCTTAAAATTAACCAACAATCAAATTCCAAAAAGTTTTTCATCTTTTTCACAATGTTGAATTGATAACTAAAGTTAAGGATTTGTGTACAACCTGGTATGGTTCATCATAACAAGACTCTAGTATCAGACATGTTATTAATTCTATATCAAGATGATAGATAGTCAGTGATAAGGAAATTCCAATACATACCTACATGTTAATAGTGTTGTGTATTGAAGAATTAACTGTAACACTCTAAAAATTACACAGCCGTTTTATATTTGAACTAATAGAATTTTTTGTGATAAGCAACAATCAATACTAATGACACAAAACAATATCTATGGAAACTGTGTGTATATTTTCTTACCTGATGTGTATGTGTATGGCTATTAGCCTAGAATCTGTATTGTGACTATACAACCTGTATAGAAATATTGTTAACAGTACCTATTCTATTAATATCACATTAAGTTCAACATCTAACCAATGTTTTGTACCTGGGCGTGGTGCAAATAACATTTGAAGATGCAGTAGCCCAGATGATGATTAACATCGTATCAACAAAAAGTTTGACTTGCCAGTAGTGGTTAGTGGTTGCTACATTAGACAATACGCGATAGGTACCACTCAAACATCACAGAAGACATGAATCATTCAACATAACTACATCTTGTTGAAACAACCTAAACTTTGGTTTGCTTTGGTAAACAAAACCTACGCTACACGAATTCTTACAAAGGAGAAGCGAATATAAAGCATAATTACCTTATCGCATAACGTTTTCACTTGGTTTTCTGTCAATTGCTTGCATTCATTTAGCTGTTCTATCCATTGATCCAGTTCTTTTAATGACGCCTTGTCCTCCATACTTTGAGACTGTGAAATTAACGCTCTACACGTTAACTTGCTTTTATGATATATTTATCTATTAAACGTACACAAAACCATGCGAATTTTATATTTTACACTTTGCCCAGAAATACTGATTATGGCAGAAACTTACAAAATGGCGTAGGAACCACTTGCGTGACGTCAATTTCGTTCAAAAGAGACAGAGAGCGACCGGTAGCCCCCAAGCGGAATACAATGACACTAGGAATGATGCCATTTATTGATGCATTCAAATTATAAGTTTAGCTTTTAGTATTTTGCCTATTCTATTTACTCGTTGAATAGATATTTCATATCCTTTGATTAAAAGTAACTTCTAATAAACTTACTTTAGACTTACAAAACTTACTTTTGAAGTAGTCGAAGAGACCATTTTTGTCTTAGCCATTGATTGTGATGTGTCTAAAATATAATCCATCGAACAGATTTTCCGTACTTAATGTTACTTTACAACTACAAACAAAATAAACAAAACTTATTAATAATCTTGTTGAACTTTAAATATTTCATGCAACTTTCAATTTCCATTTCGATGAAGTTTGAAATCTTTTGAAATATAAAATTTTTTGACAAAAGTGTCTACTGTCTATAGTATATCAGTCTATTTTTTAATTTTGTTTTTATGCAAGAAGTTATTAAAAGATTAGCGCCTTATTCTGTATTCATTGTCCATCTTGCTGTACGTCCCGCCAAGGAAAGGACATGCACGATGCACGTTAAAAAACGACAGTGAATAGGCTTGACGTACGTCAGTAATCTATATTCTATTGTATCTAATACCTTTTTATGAGCAATAGGGTATTTGACTACTTTTAGAAAATCATCTTAAATTGTTAATAATGCTATACTGAAGCTAACAAAACGTATATTTCGGCATAATTTTCAGTATTTTTCATAAAAATCGAGAAATAAATTCAAAAAAATAAATTGCCGCCGAAACGTTCCATTTGCTCTTTTGACGTCACAGTTCACATTTCAAACAATGACAATTCCACAGCCCATAGGTGGTGTGGACTGTGACGTCATTCGAGATCACGGAACGTTTTCGATCACGTGACCATGTTTTCTAATTAAATAAAACTTTATTTTTTAGTTTTGTCGTATGGAGTAATGTTTTTAGATAATAATCTTTTAGGATGACACCAAATGAAACGATATTTTTAATATAGTCAAATACCCTATTCTTGTATTAGCGCCTTAGGGTGGAACCACACCTGTGAGGATCGTTTCGGATTTCGCCCATACAAAACTGTCAAATTCCATAGAAACGTGAACGGATCAATTCGGCTTTTCGCATCGATTCGGCTTTCGCATTTTTTGTACCTAAAAGTGCCTAAAATCCTTACAAGTGTAGCTCACGTTTCGCATGCGAAAGGATCCTTTCGCATCCTTACGGATCCGTAAGGATGCGAACGGATCCTTACGGACGCGAACGGATCCGAAAGGATCCTTACGGATCCGTAAGGATCCTTACGCGTGCGAAAGCGTCATCGGCAACTAGGGAAATGCATGAAGTGCCAAAAAGTATCGATATATCGATGAAATTAGTTTTTATCTCAAGTATGTATGCAAACACAGGTGCCACTTTTCCGCCATGTTGAAATTCTTTGTTATTGGACCGATTTCGTTCAAAATCGATATTTGGGCTTCCCTGGGGTCAAATAAGAGGAAATGATTGGCAAAATTATAAAAAGTGACCGCCATATTGAAATTCTTTGTTATTGGACCGATTTCGTTCAAAATCGATATTTAGGCTTCCCTTGGGTCAAGAAAGAGGAAATAGATGCCAAAATTTTAAAAAGTGACCGCCATATTGAAATTCTTTGTTATTGGACCGATTTCGTTCAAAATCGATATTTGGGCTTCCCTGGGCTCAAATAAGAGAAAATGATTGGCAAAATTATAAAAAGTCGCCGCCATATTGAAATTCTTTGTTATTGGACCGATTTCGTTCAAATTCGATATTTAGGCTTCCCTTGGGTCAAGAAAGAGGAAATAGATGGCAAAATTTTAAAAAGTGGCCGCCATATTGAAATTCTTTGTTATTCGACCGATTTCGTTCAAAATCGATATTTAGGCTTCCCTTGGGTCAAGAAAGAGGAAATAGATGCCAAAATTTTAAAAAGTGACCGCCATATTGAAATTCTTTGTTATTGGACCGATTTCGTTCAAAATCGATATTTGGGCTTCCCTGGGGTCAAATAAGAGGAAATGATTTGCAAAATTTTAAAAAGTGACCGCCATATTGAAATTCTTTGTTATTGGACCGATTTCGTTCAAAATCGATATTTGGGCTTCCCTGGGCTCAAATAAGAGAAAATGATTGGCAAAATTATAAAAAGTCGCCGCCATATTGAAATTCTTTGTTATTGGACCGATTTCGTTCAAATTCGATATTTAGGCTTCCCTTGGGTCAAGAAAGAGGAAATAGATGGCAAAATTTTAAAAAGTGGCCGCCATATTGAAATTCTTTGTTATTCGACCGATTTCGTTCAAAATCGATATTTAGGCTTCCCTTGGGTCAAGAAAGAGGAAATAGATGCCAAAATTTTAAAAAGTGACCGCCATATTGAAATTCTTTGTTATTGGACCGATTTCGTTCAAAATCGATATTTGGGCTTCCCTGGGCTCAAATAAGAGAAAATGATTGGCAAAATTATAAAAAGTCGCCGCCATATTGAAATTCTTTGTTATTGGACCGATTTCGTTCAAATTCGATATTTAGGCTTCCCTTGGGTCAAGAAAGAGGAAATAGATGCCAAAATTTTAAAAAGTGACCGCCATATTGAAATTCTTTGTTATTGGACCGATTTCGTTCAAAATCGATATTTAGGCTTCCCTTGGGTCAAGAAAGAGGAAATAGATGCCAAAATTATAAAAAGTCGCCGCCATATTGAAATTCTTTGTTATTGGACCGATTTCGTTCAAAATCGATATTTAGGCTTCCCTTGGGTCAAGAAAGAGGAAATAGATGCCAAAATTTTAAAAAGTGACCGCCATATTGAAATTCTTTGTTATTGGACCGATTTCGTTCAAAATCGATATTTGGGCTTCCCTGGGCTCAAATAAGAGAAAATGATTGGCAAAATTATAAAAAGTCGCCGCCATATTGAAATTCTTTGTTATTGGACCGATTTCGTTCAAATTCGATATTTAGGCTTCCCTTGGGTCAAGAAAGAGGAAATAGATGGCAAAATTTTAAAAAGTGGCCGCCATATTGAAATTCTTTGTTATTGCACCGATTTCGTTCAAAATCGATATTTGGGCTTCCCTGGGGTCAAATAAGAGGAAATGATTGGCAAAATTATAAAAAGTGACCGCCATATTGAAATTCTTTGTTATTGGACCGATTTCGTTCAAAATCGATATTTAGGCTTCCCTTGGGTCAAGAAAGAGGAAATAGATGCCAATATTTTAAAAAGTGACCGCCATATTGAAATTCTTTGTTATTGGACAGATTTCGTTCAAAATCAATATTTAGGCTTCTCTGGGTTCAAAGTTGTTCGTGGTTTAGATTTTTAGTTCGCGTACGTCGATGATATTTTAGTTTCTTCAAAAGATAGCGAACAGCATGCAAAACATTTACGTATTCTTTTCAAACGTTTTTGAAGGATACGGTATAGTTAATAACGAGAAGAATGGTATTTTAATGTTCCAGAGGTTCGTTTCCTTGGATACAAAATAAGCGCTCCCGGGATTGGCTCTCCTGCTGACCGCATTAAGAGTTTACAGGATTTTCCTCTACCTAAAACAGTACAGGGATTTAGAAGATATGATTAATTTTTATCGAAAATTTCTCCCTAGCATAGCGCGACTTCAAGCAACATTAATAGATGCTTTATCAAAACTTCAAGATAAAAGTGCTAAACCTTTTACTGGGACTCCCGATTTAGAGCGTATCCTACTTCCTACTAATATTATAAAGGCGAAAGTTTGTATGTATGTTTGTTCCTCTTTAACGCAAAAACTACTGGATGGATTTGGCTGAAATTTGGAATGGAGATAGATTATACCCTGGATAAACATATAGGCTACAAATTATTCCGGAAAAATCCAAGGTTCCCGCGGGATTTTGGAAAACCACTGATAGATGGCGCTGATTGTACTTAAATCACGCTTACATTATCCGCAGTATCGAGAATAAGTAAAAAATTCCAATTTTGGCATCTATTTCCTCTTTCTTGACCCAAGGGAAGCCTAAATATCGATTTTATAAAAATATATTTTAACAAAGAATTTCAATATGGCGGTCACTTTTTATAATGTTGCCAATCATTTCCTCTTATTTGACCCCAGGGAAGCCCAAATATCGATTTTGAACGAAATTTTATTTATTTTTTTATTTTATTTTTATTTATTTTGGCAAAAACAGTCATAACTTAAAAACAATACATATGGATACAAAAAGAAAGCTTAAAAATAGACATAACATTGCCGAAAAAGAAGATACATAATTAATAAAGTTTTAAATAGGAGCACTGAGCAGAAACAAGAAAAATATAATAAAAACAATAGCATGATATCTTTATCAGAGTAAAAGTATAGTTTTGGTAAGGTTAAGTAAGGTTTATAGTTAATATTATAGATATTTTTTTAAACATGCCGTTTTAATTCCCTTCAAAGAGCTAACAAATAAGTCTACATCAGAAAATTCATCATTGTATAGTCTCATAGCTCGAGATACATAACAGTTGCGTGTGTATTTTTTATGAAGAAATGGCGGTGAAAACAAGTTTAATTTACGGTTGGGGCGTATAGGGAGTTTAATTCGACATGAAAAGTTTAATTTAGATAGCAGCACAGGACAATCGATTTGACCGTTTATGATTTTATGTAGAAATGCGATGTCGAACTGCTTCCGGCGGCTATGAAGGCTTAAAATACTATGGTGTTTTAAGGAATTGTCGTAGGATTCATTGTAGCGATTACAACGAAAGTTTAATATTCTGATGAACTTACGTTGGACTTTTTCAATTCTGTCAATGTGATGTTTGTAGAAAGGACTCCAAATCACACAGCCAAAGTCTAATATTGAACGAACAAAAGCGAAATATAATATTTTTAATGTTATAGTTTTATTGAATGGTTTAGTAATACGATTAATAAAACCTAAATTTCTAAAAGCCCGTCGTATAATATTGTCTATATGTAAGTTAAATGTTAGTTGATCGTCTAAGATCATACCCAAATCACGAACCTGATTTACACGTTTGAGAGTATTGTTACAGAGATGATAGTTAAATTTTAAGGGACTTTTTTTTCTGGTGTACGATATAACACTACATTTATCAGAATTTATAAAGAGTTGATTACGAGCACAATAATCTGATAGATTATCAAGATCCGCTTGTAACTTTAGACAATCGTCATAAGATGTAATGACTCTGTATAGTTTTGTGTCATCAGCGTATAAAAGGTAATTACTATTAAATAGTGAGTCTCCTATGTCATTTATGTATAAAGAAAAAAGTAATGGCCCTAAATGGGAGCCTTGCGGGACGCCGGAAGGGACAGACAAATATTTTGAACGAAAACCTTTAAGGCAAACAGCTTGGCTACGATTTTTAATATAGGATTCTAACCATCTAAGCAGATTACCATGTATGCCGAGTTTCCAAAGTTTCTCCAAGAGTAAATCGTGGTTAATTTTATCGAATGCTTTAGAAAAGTCAGTGTACACAGCATCTACCTGTATATTTATGTCCATAGACCGATACAAAAAGTCTGTAAATACAGCTAGATTACTCTCAACACTGCGTGACTTTATAAAACCGTGCTGATTTTCATTAAGGTGGTTCCGGATGGCCAAAGACAGTTGATTTGTAACTATTTTCTCGAAAAGCTTTCCTAGAATACATAATTTAGAAATAGGTCTATATTGAAATCGGTCCAATAACAAAGAATTTCAATATGGCAGTCACTTTTTATAATTTTGCCAATCATTTCCTCTTATTTGACCCCAGGGAAGCCCAAATATCGATTTTGAACGAAATCGGTCCAATAACAAAGAATTTCAATATGGCGGTCACTTTTTAAAATTTTGGCATCTATTTCCTCTTTCTTGACCCAAGGAAAGCCTAAATATCGATTTTGAACGAAATCGGTCCAATAACAAAGAATTTCAATATGGCGGTCACTTTTTAAAATTTTGGCATCTATTTCCTCTTTCTTGACCCAAGGGAAGCCTAAATATCGATTTTGAACGAAATCGGTCCAATAACAAAGAATTTCAATATGGCGGTCACTTTTTAAAATTTTGGCATCTATTTCCTCTTTCTTGACCCAAGGGAAGCCTAAATATCGATTTTGAACGAAATCGGTCCAATAACAAAGAATTTCAATATGGCGGTCACTTTTTAAAATTTTGGCATCTATTTCCTCTTTCTTGACCCAAGGGAAGCCTAAATATCGATTTTGAACGAAATCGGTCGAAAAACAAAGAATTTCAATATGGCGGTGACTTTTTAAAATTTTGGCATCTATTTTCTCTTTCTTGACCCAAGGGAAGCCTAAATATCGATTTTGAACGAAATCGGTCGAAAAACAAAGAATTTCAATATGGCGGCGACTTTTTCAATTTTTGGCATCCATTTCCTCTGTGTAGAAGAAGATTAATATCGTGGTTGAGCTAGCAATTAAAATATCGATGCCATCATCGACCATCCCTACGCAGACAACAATGTTTATAGGCTTTCGCCTCCTTACGGATCCGAAAGGATGCGTACGCATCCTTACGGATCCGTAAGGACGCGTACGCATCCTTACGGATCCGTAAGGACGCGTACGCATCCTTTCGGATCCGTAAGGACGCGATCCTTACAAGTGTGTCTTATAGCATCGGCATAAATGCGAATCGATCCTCACAGATGTGGTTCCACCCTTATTCATTGTCCATCTTGCTGTACGTCCCGCCAAGACATGCACCATCATACAGATAAAAAACGACAGTGAACAGGCTTGACGTACGTCAATGTCTAGAAGGAGTGTCGCGCTACTAAAGAACGAAAAAAAAACAGGCCAATGAGAAATATGCTAGTGTGCGTGACGTGAGTGCTGCGCATGCGCGGCGTCTGTAATCGTTACCGAACTTATTCGATTATCGATTAATATTTCCATAGAACTCAGAATCGATAGTCGCATGGATATTCGATATTATGTTGTATAGTCTGATAATAATACAAATCAAACTATTTTATTCTATTAAATTAATATAATTTATTAATTAATATGACTATAAAAGTCCTCCCACAACGACGATTTCGATTCGTGCGTATTTTTGTTTCATCAGTCAACCTTGTAGCGCGGAATACGCGTAAGTCAAAATTGTTGCTGTGAGAGGGCCTTTAGGGTGAAATGAAATAAGGAATAAATATTTAAGGCTATTTAATACTAGTACAACGGTGCACAACCTAAACAATGTTTATCGATTTATTTCATTTCAAAATCGATTTTATATTGTCTGTGGTTGTTCGAGAGGTCATGTCACTTTACTAAGTGGGCGGTACCCATCAATGAAGTACGAAATTAACACTGTAGTACATCTACCGAACAAAAAAATACGAAACTTCATGTGCGTGATCTGCCAAAATTATCATCCTTAAGCATAATTTAATAATTTTCGAAAAATTTCAATTTCTTATTTTGCAGGAACTGATGTGAATTAATGTTATTTACTTATGGTAGGTGATGTTATTGGTTATTTTAGATCGTCCTGTTTAGTTTTTTCACATTTTATTTACCAAAACCGCCATTTAAAAAAACAACATATTGGCTCGCGAGCTCCATATCTGGTGATGACCTAATTCAAATTGAGCGCGGGAAAAGGGCGTGTGCCACACGTGGCAGCACAAATTTTCGACGCGTTCACAGCCTACTCCATCTTGTAAATCTTTGAGGAGAATAGTGCTAACCACATAAAGATTTTAATTTAGTGCTAATTAATTTAGTAGTAATATAGTTTAAATTTTACCTTCTTTTATAAATTATTTAGTTGCTATTTGGGTTTAAATTAGGTTATCTATTGTTATTTTTAGTAAATGGTATGTCAAGAAATAAATAAGAAATTTGGAATCAATAAATGTACTACTTTGATTTCAGTAAAGTCTTTGTAAAGTAGATCAAAACTATTCTGTCATACTATTAAGGCTAGTTCGGGGCTGCTAACTTCAAGAAAATTTTGCGACATTTCTACTCTTTTTTGCCAGGCTATATTATTTAGTATTCTGTGTTAGTCGGTAAATAGGGTTCCCAACTTAGGAGTTTTAAGGGGTAAATAAGTGGGATGGAATTTCATTAGGGGATTTTTATTTTTTAAGGACTTTTTGATGATTGTAGGCTGTGGGTAATCCAACCTAGCCGATCATATATTTGTTAACCTAGCAATTTAGCAACGTCTAGTACACTTCCTCCTTACTAATATTGAAGCTTACAATGACCGGGACGCAGCTGGCTGGAAGCGTTTGAAAATGTCTCAAAATTCAGACTAAACTAGCGGCACGCTATGATGGCCGGTTTGACACATTACAATAGTGATGTGGAATGTCAATTTATTCTCGAACAAAAAACAATTAAGTTTTGTTTTTGTACCTGATTAAATAGGTTTAATAAAACAAAAATGTATATGTTTATTTAATTTATTTGAACGAACTGAATATTTGAATGAAAATGAATATACATACTTTATATGCACACAAGAAACATATGAATACAAAAGATACCAAAAAAGGTGCCACAAAAGGCCATAATTAATCAGATTCGTCCATACTACTATTTTCACTGTCGTCACTGCTATCATCACCTACATTAATAATTATATGTTCGTTTTCTATAATATTATCTATTTTCACATCTCTTTCATAATCTTCCCTTATTAATTTAACAGTTCTATTCACAACCTTTTCCCAGTCTCCTTTAGTCACATGTTCACAAGCTTCTTCTAATAATTTTAGCATTTTTTTTGTGGTAAATGGGGGTTCTGTATTGTGTCTTGCAGCATATCCCTTAATTTGAGCCCACACCAACTCAATCGCATTATACTCACAATGGTAAGGCGGTAACCGTATAACTCTGTGCCCATGTTCTAATGCTATTTCGTCAATGACGTATCGGATCTTGGTTGGTTTGTTTTCTTTTAAAAGACGTACTAATTCCGCTTTTAACATATTCATGTTTGCATCTACGCCATTTTTACGAAGCCATGCGACGATATCAGCTTTCTTTTGGGATTGGGCAGGTGGCTTGTCAATTTGCATCGAGTGGTATGGGGCGTTGTCCATAATTATAATAGATGGTTCAGGGAGGCTACACAACATTGAGGTAAACCATTCAGTAAACTTTTCTCCATTCATGTCTTCATGATAGTCTCCAGTGGTTTTTGACGCAAAAGCCATGAGAGAACCTTCGACAAACCCGTTGATGGTTCCGGCGTGACAAATTATAAGTCGCGATCCTTTTCCTACAGGAACTTTGGAAGTAGATGCTGCTGTGTCATCGTTCCAAGAACGGCCTACAGTATGGTTAGCATTAAGCCATGTTTCATCCAAGAACACAACATTTTGCCAATTTTTGATTTCTTTCACTTGCCGTAAAAAAGTATACCTTGCCATCGCTATATCAAATCTTTCCATCAATATTTTGCGTTTGTTACATTTTTTGTATCGAAATCCAATGGTCTTCAAAATCTTCGTTAAAGAACTTTCCCCACCGAAGAATAATCCAGCTTCCTTCAGTGAATGCACCAACTTTTTTCTTGTTGGATACTCCTTCTGTAAATAGTAGCCGTAAACATGTCTTCGGATAGCATCGGCATCAAAGCTATCGATGCCTACGACTGGTTTTGCTCGTTTTCTCTTTTTTGGTGTGTGAAGTTTATTTTCTTCTGTGCCAGTCTCGCCATATTTTTTTTTAGTTATCCGTCTAACAGTTCGTTGTCCAATATTAAGCGCATCAGCTACGCGTTCAACCACTGACGTTATAGGTAAAATTGGCCCTCCATTTTGAGCTTCACGATCGAAATAGTTACGAAGGCGTATTACGAACTCACGTGTCTGACTATTTAGAACAGTTCTCTGCGTACGTTCGGTCATATCGACGAAATCCACAACAAAGGGCTTGAACAGAGTCCAAATTAACGAGCAAGGGTCAACAGTAATGCAGTATCAATATTTGAAATCCAAAGCCAGGTCAAAACTATATCACAATCGCATTGCACTGACAGTTTATACTTTTCGAAGCAACGTCAATTCGAAACTGCTTTGTTTTGCATTGAGCATTGACGCGAGTTTGCCGGAGGTAGTAGTTGTGCTAGCCAGCGATCCTATGTGACGATCGTATTAGATTCCATTTTTAAAAATTTTCAATTTAGAAAACCAAATGCCGAGTTGTGGTATATATCATATAAAAATAAAAATTTTACCTTTTGTATGAAACAGCTGATATTTTTTTGCGATTTCAGAGGTTTGTCCACATAGTGAAAATTGTTCATATTCACAAGTACATTCACCCCTTAAATGGTGCAAACTGATTTTTCTACACTTGTATACATTTTAGAAATCAATTTAATAAATAAATTTTGAGTCCTAAACCTAAAACTACATTCGATAAAATTTATGAATCTCTGCACATCACTATCGTCAATAAAGTAATACAATTATTTCCTTCAAAGTCGTTATCAATTAATACGGAACTTCATGAGCGGACAAACGTCAAACCGGCCATCATAACGTGCCGCTAGTTTAGCATTTTTGTCACGCTTCCAATTTTGAACACAAGCGGCGAGCGCCCGTTTTCTATCTACAATGTCAAAAATAAGTTACGGAATAAGTTATCTATGGAAATTCTACAAAGTATGATGATGGTCCGAAATGGTGGAAGTTGCTTAACATTTAATCGCTCTACTAAAATGTTAAACCTATTAAAAGTCCAATATTGTATGATTTTAAAAAGTCGAAACCAAAAGGAAACTAAATTTTATTTGAAATATCAAATAGTTTATAAATAAAGAATTTGATATTTCAAATAATATTTTTAAATTTTTTTGGGGGCGTTTTCAAGTAATTGTGGAAATTTTAGGGATTTTTGGCTTTAGCTTTTGGGGTTAAAATTTTTTGGAGTTGGTAGCACTGGCACAAGTCCACAGACTACAGCTACAGTCATCAGTCGCCGTGCCGTGGCCGTGTTCATAGACCACGAACACTAGGATAGCCGTGGTCTTTCTTCTTTACTTTTCTTTGTTTCTGTTCTGTGGTTTCTTTTCACAGACAACAACAAGATTTTTTCTTTTCTCTTTGAGTTTTTGCAGGGAACGGCGCGGCAGCTTGGTCAAGAGGCGCAGGCCGCCGTGAAGGTTAATTTGCAAAAATGACTGAAACTTTAAAGCCAAGAGGTATTCTTTGCGGACACAATGGGTGGGTTACCCAAATTGCGACCAACCCTAAATATCCTGACATGATTTTGTCATCGTCTCGTGGTGAGTTTATTTTCCCAAAATTATTCATAACGTGCATGTGTTAAATCTATATTCATCTCTGAACGTGGATCATAATTTTAAGATTCAAACATTCTAGAAAGTAGTTAATATGTTTCTTTATTGAGGATTTCATTTATTTTAGTTCTTGATTGTAAATTAAGAATAGAACATGATGAACTTATTTTTGCCACGCGATACCTGAGCGGCAAGCGGATATGGGGCTGATGTTATTATTACACGATACCGAAATACCTACTTATTTTACCACATACTGTATCATAAAATACTTTTCAGACAAAACCTTGATTGTATGGAAGTTGATAAGGGACGAAACTAACTACGGAGTACCTCTGAAGCGTCTTTACGGACACTCTCACTTTATCTCGGACGTAGTTCTGTCCAGCGACGGAAACTACGCTCTTTCCGGTTCTTGGGACAAGACTCTCCGACTTTGGGACCTCCAAGCCGGAAAAACTACTAGGCGGTTCGAAGACCATACTAAGGTGTGACAGAACATTTAATTTGTTAGTGTTTAGAGCCGATGCGCCGCAGAAAATGTTAGTTTTCAGCGCCTTTGCGAGGCAGAAGACTTAGGTTTAAGTGCCTATGCGAGGCAGAAGATGTTCCTGTGGTGCAGCATTCTGAACATGCGTGCACGATGCAAGTGGATTACATGGGGCTGAACTTTGGCAGACTACAAGGTCTTGACAATTTGAGTTCTTGTAAGTAGCCTATAGTAACTATAGTATAGTTGTTAGTCGCTCACTTGTTTAAACATTACCAGGGCCAAGATATTTACAGATATTTGATTTTTGTTTTTCACAAACTAGTTTTTTTTGGAAGGAAACCAATTTTTTGGCATCATCAGGGCAATCTAGGCAAGCGCGCTCCATCTTAGGCTACATCTTCACTTACCATCAGGTGAGATTGCAGTCAAGCAGCGCTAAGTATATATATTTAAAAAAAATCATGTGGGGCTCATATTTTAAAGTAGCTGCTGCAAGCTGATTCGGATTTCTTAGATGAATGAATTTTCTAATGATATTGTTATCTGAAGTGAAAAAGTCACAGCTCGTACAGTAACTATCTTGGTCTACAAAGACCTTTTTATTTCTCACAAAATATAATGTATTTTATGCTACACAAGTAATTATTTTGGTTGTGTTTCCTTCAAATCTTTACAATTATTCTAACATATTGTATGTTATTATACAGGATGTGCTGTCAGTGGCATTCTCAGTGGATAACCGTCAGATTGTGTCTGGCTCGCGCGACAAGACAATCAAGCTGTGGAACACCCTTGCAGAGTGCAAGTACACCATTCAAGATGATGGCCATACTGACTGGGTGTCGTGCGTCAGGTTCTCACCTAACCACGCCAACCCCATCATTGTGTCTGCTGGATGGGACAGGACTGTCAAGGTTGGTACTTGGTAGTTTACTTCCCCGGAGGTATTACACGGTCTCATTAACTGTGCACCTAGCTGGAATGTGATGACCCTCCCATTTCCCCTTCACCTTCCTTTGCTCACCCCATTGCATCAGTATTACCACAGTATTACACTGTACTAGAATGCCGACATGAAATCAACACCAGGTACACGAGATCAAATCAGAAATGAGATCCATAGAACCAGTTACCGACAGTGTGAGTCACAAAAATGAAGTGGAAATGGGGGACACACAGTTCGAAGAGCTGATGGTCTTTGGGGTCACAAGGTGCTGGAGTGGCAGACCCCTGACTAGGTGGACAGACAACATCAAAGGAGTTGCAGGGAGCAGCTGGATTCAGGCAGCACAAGACAGGCCTTTGGAATTCCATGCAAGAGACCTTTGTCGAGCAGTGGATGTCTCGATTGACAAAGAAGTTTACTATAGAAATGTTAAAAGTTGATGGTTTGTCCTTCAATCATCCAGCAATGTAGCAATTTTGATTTTTTTTTATTGCAATGGTTGATTTTATTTTTTGTATGGGTATCATAGAGGACTTGGAGAATGACATTGGCTACCTTTATCAAGGAGAAACAGATGGTTCCCACAGGATTACCATGTGGACAAAGTTCCAGGCAAAGGTCTAGCCATCATGTTGAATTTGCTGCTGAGGGCACTGGCTTGATCATGCTAACTTGATTGTTGCCAAGATTCAAGCCATCCTGCAAATTGAATGACATACTTGGTTCTGTTAAGAGTTCAGCTTATGTGATTAGTCAGCTCATGTCATGTGATCAGTCAGTTAGATTAGATTAGCATGTATTGATTTTCATCTGCTATCCATAGATTCATTAGCAATGTTACTTTGGTAAAGTCCATGAAACTTGGGCAAATAAAAATGCATAAAATAGTAAATATAGTATTTATTATTGTATACAATGTCTAAAATTAACAAGATTGATGGGTCTAAAATCTAAACCTTGTGCTTTCACTTTCATAATGCTCCTTGTGGAAATGGATAGCGTCAGATTTAGATCTACTTTCCAATAGAATTATCCACAATGTCTATTCTATTCAACCAGGTCTGGCACTTGACCAACTGCAAGCTGAAGATCAACCACCTTGGTCACTCTGGCTACCTGAACACTGTGACAGTTTCACCTGATGGCTCCCTCTGTGCATCTGGTGGTAAGGACATGAAGGCTATGCTGTGGGACCTGAATGACGGCAAGCACCTCCACACCCTGGACCACAATGATATCATCACAGCCTTGTGCTTCTCACCTAACAGATATTGGCTGTGTGCAGCATTTGGGCCCTCTATCAAGATTTGGGTATGAATTTTTCTTGAGTTTTCATCTTTATAAGTTGCACAGAAAATTTGCCGATGACTACCCCTCCCACCTCCGCCGACCGCTACCTGTGCTTGTCTAGTTACTGTACTAGAAACATCGAAATGTGACTACCGTGACGTCATGACTCATCTGCAAACTTTCTGCATGCGACATATCAATAAATTTTTTGCTAAACCATTAGAAGTGTTTCTGAGTATTTTTGATAGTCCAGAATAAATTAAAGGACTGTGCAAAGGAGGATTAATGTCTGTGGAAGACAGTACTCTATTATCCCATCACTGATATAGTGGCAATACTGTAACAATACCATACAATACCAATTAAATTTGAATTTCGCGGGCAGAACTGTGTCTGCCACCTTAACCTCCTTTTAGATAAAAAAAGTTTCCTGTTAGACAGAGAGTGCTACTAATCGTCAGTGTATAGAGATACACACTAGAAAATTTCATTTTAGAAAGAGAAAGGAGCAGTAAAACAACTTTTAGCTTATTTGTTTTTGGCACTGATTTAAAGAGGCAGTTGTAAATAGCAGTTTTGGTAAGTTAAAAATTATAAATGGCACGTTTAATAACTAAACTAGCGGCACGCTATGATGGCCAGTTTGACGTTTGTCCGCTCATGAAGTTCCGTATTAATTGATAACGACTTTGAAGGAAATAATTGTATTACTTTATTGACGATAGTGATGTGCAGAGATTCATAAATTTTATCGAATGTAGTTTTAGGTTTAGGACTCAAAATTTATTTATTAAATTGATTTCTAAAATGTATACAAGTGTAGAAAAATCAGTTTGCACCATTTAAGGGGTGAATGTACTTGTGAATATGAACAATTTTCACTATGTGGACAAACCTCTGAAATCGCAAAAAAATATCAGCTGTTTCATACAAAAGGTAAAATTTTTATTTTTATATGATATATACCACAACTCGGCATTTGGTTTTCTAAATTGAAAATTTTTAAAAATGGAATCTAATACGATCGTCACATAGGATCGCTGGCTAGCACAACTACTACCTCCGGCAAACTCGCGTCAATGCTCAATGCAAAACAAAGCAGTTTCGAATTGACGTTGCTTCGAAAAGTATAAACTGTCAGTGCAATGCGATTGTGATATAGTTTTGACCTGGCTTTGGATTTCAAATATTGATACTGCATTACTGTTGACCCTTGCTCGTTAATTTGGACTCTGTTCAAGCCCTTTGTTGTGGATTTCGTCGATATGACCGAACGTACGCAGAGAACTGTTCTAAATAGTCAGACACGTGAGTTCGTAATACGCCTTCGTAACTATTTCGATCATGAAGCTCAAAATGGAGGGCCAATTTTACCTATAACGTCAGTGGTTGAACGCGTAGCTGATGCGCTTAATATTGGACAACGAACTGTTAGACGGATAACTAAAAAAAAATATGGCGAGACTGGCACAGAAGAAAATAAACTTCACACACCAAAAAAGAGAAAACGAGCAAAACCAGTCGTAGGCATCGATAGCTTTGATGCCGATGCTATCCGAAGACATGTTTACGGCTACTATTTACAGAAGGAGTATCCAACAAGAAAAAAGTTGGTGCATTCACTGAAGGAAGCTGGATTATTCTTCGGTGGGGAAAGTTCTTTAACGAAGATTTTGAAGACCATTGGATTTCGATACAAAAAATGTAACAAACGCAAAATATTGATGGAAAGATTTGATATAGCGATGGCAAGGTATACTTTTTTACGGCAAGTGAAAGAAATCAAAAATTGGCAAAATGTTGTGTTCTTGGATGAAACATGGCTTAATGCTAACCATACTGTAGGCCGTTCTTGGAACGATGACACAGCAGCATCTACTTCCAAAGTTCCTGTAGGAAAAGGATCGCGACTTATAATTTGTCACGCCGGAACCATCAACGGGTTTGTCGAAGGTTCTCTCATGGCTTTTGCGTCAAAAACCACTGGAGACTATCATGAAGACATGAATGGAGAAAAGTTTACTGAATGGTTTACTTCAATGTTGTGTAGCCTCCCTGAACCATCTATTATAATTATGGACAACGCCCCATACCACTCGATGCAAATTGACAAGCCACCTGCCCAATCCCAAAAGAAAGCTGATATCGTCGCATGGCTTCGTAAAAATGGCGTAGATGCAAACATGAATATGTTAAAAGCGGAATTAGTACGTCTTTTAAAAGAAAACAAACCAACCAAGATCCGATACGTCATTGACGAAATAGCATTAGAACATGGGCACAGAGTTATACGGTTACCGCCTTACCATTGTGAGTATAATGCGATTGAGTTGGTGTGGGCTCAAATTAAGGGATATGCTGCAAGACACAATACAGAACCCCCATTTACCACAAAAAAAATGCTAAAATTATTAGAAGAAGCTTGTGAACATGTGACTAAAGGAGACTGGGAAAAGGTTGTGAATAGAACTGTTAAATTAATAAGGGAAGATTATGAAAGAGATGTGAAAATAGATAATATTATAGAAAACGAACATATAATTATTAATGTAGGTGATGATAGCAGTGACGACAGTGAAAATAGTAGTATGGACGAATCTGATTAATTATGGCCTTTTGTGGCACCTTTTTTGGTATCTTTTGTATTCATATGTTTCTTGTGTGCATATAAAGTATGTATATTCATTTTCATTCAAATATTCAGTTCGTTCAAATAAATTAAATAAACATATACATTTTTGTTTTATTAAACCTATTTAATCAGGTACAAAAACAAAACTTAATTGTTTTTTGTTCGAGAATAAATTGACATTCCACATCACTATTGTAATGTGTCAAACCGGCCATCATAGCGTGCCGCTAGTGTAGTTCAGCAGTTAAAACTAAGCAGTAAAGTAAACAAAAATGAGTAATAAAAAATAATGAAAAGGATCAGTGACTATATACTTGAGCTGGCAAATAATTAAATGGGCGGTAAAAATTATTGATCGAGCGGTTACGTGTGGGCAGTAATAAATCGGAATTTGTCGGTACTTTTGTTTCGCTCACCCGCTCCTCCCGCGCCCCAGGTTTTTTAAACTTAAGTTAGGTACATTGACCCAATACAACCTAAGTGCCCAGCCTGAGGCCGGGCACCTGGGTGTTCATGTATAACCCTAACCTAACCTAACTTTAGATTTTGCCAAAATCGAACCGCTCATTCCATCATTTTTACTGCTCATTCAGTTATTGGACTGCTCAATTATTTTTAGAATTGACATTGTATGATAAAATAACCGACTAATTGATTTTTTATTACTGTCCATGTTTTACTGTCGCAATAATTAATCAACCGCCATTAAATTAAATAACTGCTCAATATGTTTTTGAACTGATCATAATAGCATCTCGAATATTTTAATAACAGCTCCAAAAATTAGTTCCCTTTGTTTTTTTGACAGATTTATTTTCTGCTTTTACTTAATATTTTATTATTACATGTTCTTCTTCTTTACCAACCGATAGACGTCCACTGCTGGACAAAGGTCTCTTGCAAGGACTTCCACAGGCCTCGATCTTGCGCCGCCTGAAACCAGTGGCTCCCTGCGACTCGATTGATGTTGGTCCACCTGGTGGGGGGTCTGCCAACACTGCGCTTCCCGGTGTGGGGTCGCCACTCCAGCATTTTAGGACCCCAATGACCATCAGCTCTTCGAACTATTCTTACATGTTAAATTTTCGATTTTAAATAATGAATTATCAACATTTGACAACAGTCAAATACCCAATTCCTTCAGTCATTTAGTTACTGTGTTTTTCAGACAAACTAAGCATTTTTAGGATTCTTATATTGTGTTGTAGCTATTTACTATAACTACATTTATTTGTCACCAGGATCTGGAAAGCAAGGAAATGGTTGAAGAACTGAAGCCTGAAGTCATCAAAGAAGCACAGCCCACAAATACGGACCCACCTCAGTGCCTCTCATTGGCCTGGTCTACTGATGGACAGACACTCTTTGCTGGGTACTCGGACAACATTATCAGAGTCTGGCAGGTTTCAGTCTCGGCACGATAATTTTAAGGACAAAATGATTTCATTTATTTTTGTTCTCAAATAAACAAGTATAAAAATAAATGGAATTGAGTGATGATCTGAGTGTTTTTATTATGATCTCCTTGTATAGAGTAATGATAAGGAAATGTATTTGAAATGCAGATGTGTCTGCCTTCACAAACTATTGTATATTTTTTGTTCTATTATGTTAAATAAACTTTGTTGTAAGTATTTTCTTGGAAGAAATCTTTATTTCTTATACCCATGTAAGTAGCTACAAAATAATAGATGTACAATATTGTACAATAGAAATAGAATCACAAGAAATAGGTAGGTACTAATATTTTAAATGAGAAAGTTTGTAAAGATGGTTGCTTGCTCCTTACCGCTACAACAAATGAACCGATATTTGGCTGGGAATGGAGATAGCTCATATCCAGTCTGATTAGAGACGCTACAAATTATCCCGCAAAATTAGTTTCCGCGGGAATTCAAACCACGGAATAAATAAAACTAATCCACGCGGACAAAGTCGCAGAGTACCTACCTAATCATCAAAATATCAGTCAAATATGAAGCCATTTGTTTCCATGTGGCATTCGAAACTCGCAACAATACCACAGAATATAATTTAATAGTACTACGTACAATACTATCATGCCCACTATAGTACTATTATATATTCTGTAGTACCTAGTAGTAGTTGTATTTGTGTGATAGCGCCACAGGTTGGCCTTCATGAAATAAATGATTTTGAATTTGAATTTTGTAAATATTTAATACTAGCTGATGCCCGCGACTTCGTCCGCGTGGATTTAGTTTTAAAATTCCGCGGGTAAAAGTCTGATTTTCTGGGATAAGAAGTAGCCTATGTCACTCCAGATCTTTAACTAGGTATACCCATTACCCATGCAAAAAATCAGATCGATCCGTAGCTCTGTTGCGGCGTGATTGAAGGACAAACCAACAAACAAAAACATTTTCGCATTTAATATTATCCTACTTGGAATCCTTAGCTTCATCAAACAGTTCTGCAGTCTTTGGAGCTAACAAAAGTTCAAGTAGTGGAATCAAAACAGTTCTGCAGTCTAACATTGGAGTTGGATACGCTCATTCCCAATCCCACGGCAGAGAAAACCACAACGTTCAGGGGGACTGATGGGATGAGGGATCGAGTAGGATGTAGATGGAATTCTATTATTAGTACATAATATTAGGGTCCTATATGCTTTCCTTGACTATAAGAATACGGTGACATTAGCATCAAAGTAAAATGAACCATAACAGTATTGTATTAGAGCTCAATTTCGTGTATACATATATTCTTATACGTTTACTTAGGTATACGAAAACGCTCAAAATTAAATAAAATCTATTGTACTGAATTTGTGACTAAATCAATGCTACGGTTCATTTTAGTTAGATGCTAAAGACATCTATTCATATACGATCAAACGAATTAAAACTTAGACTAACCATACTTCTTTATCAACCTATAGACGTCCACTGCTGGACAAAGGTCTCTTGCATGGTCTTCCGGAGAATCTGATATAGCTATGACCAGTTTTCAAAGATAAATTCGTCACATTGGTCACGCCAAATTAAATTCTATGGGCTCTAATAAAACTTACTATTAATAAATAAGTTGAAAATAAAAATTCATAATTATTTTTATCAAAAAAATTTTACTATTTTATATTTTAACCCAATCTAGCCCCTTCATATTATGAATTAGTAATAGGTATTTATATTATTTTAATTAGGTAGTTAAAACGTGATAACTAAATAAATCAAATCTAAAATCAGTGATTATGCACTAAAATGAGATTACATATTATTATTATTAATGTACAGTTGGGTATTATCCTTTTGTGTACAATTGCATTTAATCTTAAACTGACTACCTTTTTCTTAAACCAACTTAAGTAAACTTATTTTATTTGCTTAATTAAATGGATGTCCACCATCATCTAAGAGATGACTACCATCGGTGATTTCCTGTGGTCCGTCGCCAACTTTAGTATAAATCAAGTACTTTAGCAAATCCTTCTCCAAAGGCTGAATTGGAAACTGGTTTAAGAAATCTGATTCTTGAATCTGTGGAACAGGGAGACCCTTAAAGAAATCATCCTTAGAAGTGGGAAATACTTGATTAATTAGAGAAATAACTTCTGCAACATCTTTCTCTAGTAAATACAGGCATGCGTTCGGCCCAGCATCAAATGTGTATGCCACTTTAACTTCCCCACAAATATCATTGTATTTATGCATAACTTCAACGATTTTATGGGAGATATCTCTCATGTATACACATGGTGGGTATGTGTCCAAGCAAACTGCATGAAATTGATTACTATCTTTCATCGTTATCTCTGCAAATGTTGCAAAATTTTTCTCATGTATAGCGTTGCAGATATCATTGACTCTTTTAGGCACAGAGTTTTGGACTCTATGTTTAAGGAGTTCGGATGTAGCTACAGAACACTGCATTCCTTCAGAGGAACTAGTGTGTTTTTTAGTATCTGCCACAACTAGTATAATAACTCTCATTTCTGGCCAATGTAGAGAGTCAACTATTTGAGTAGCTATTGAGTCACTCCCATCAGGCTTCAAACCTGCATGCCATCTCACAAAGCCACCATAAACACTTCGGCATGCACTTCCTGATCCTAAACGAGCTAAAGCGCTTACATCTGTATTGACTTTATACAATTTCGCCAAAGCTGTTACCAGACAAGCGTATCCTGCAGCCGAAGACGCCAACCCTGCCGCCGTTGGAAAGTTATTCTCCGAATAAATACGTACATTCCACGATAGAAAATCTTCGTCAATGCTCTTTTGCGCTCTGGCTATATCTTTGATTTCTTTCAAGCAATTCTGTAGCCGCTTATTATTAAAGGGTTCCTTAGCTTTATTCAGCCATATTTCATTTTCACGAATATCAGGTCGAGCGCACACAGAAGTTTTAGCACACATAACATTCGTGTCCAAAGTAGCACTAACGGAATCGTTTAGAGGTAAAATTAACTCCTCGTCCCGTTTGCCCCAATATTTTATCACTGCTATATTCACTGGAGCTGCTATTGTGATTATACTGCTCATCTTAATTTACGAATTGTATCACTTTTTGAAAATTAGGATTTTATTTTAAAACTTTTCGATTTTTTTAATTTTTACCGCGCACTACTTGTCACAGCAAGCGTCACCACAAGTCACAGGGCCTGACTCAAAGACAACCATGGAATTATTACTACGCGTTCGTTTGAAGTTGAGCCCTGCACCATTGAGTAAAGTAATCGAAGTAGTCGTAATTCCTAGTTCCATGCCGACAGTACGGACACAGTATAGGATATGCAGTAGTTTGACACCTTTGATCTAGTGGTACTACGCGTTACAAATTTCCCCTATAATAGCTCTCTCGAGCTTCCGTGCACCGCACCTCAAGTCAGACCCACTTAGTAAACCGCTCGCGAAGCACCGCTTATTAAAAATAAATTTCAAATTCAAATTCAAATTATTTATTTGCACAGATTGAGTAGTACAATGGTGTTACATTTTAATAAAAGTCCTTACAATCTGCCGGATAGGTATGCAAAAATAATATTTAATAATAATTCTTATTCTAAGTTTACGTATTAAAAGTTCAATTTATTAAATTGAACTTTGGATATTAGGAGTTTTGGTAGGTTTGGTAAAAAAAACTAAGAATGTTGTATATATCGTAAAGCATTAGACACACTTTTTTTATATAAGTATTTTTTTATTATTTATACCAATTCGAATTCAATATTCATAGTTAAGACAGGTCAGCTAGTACTTAATAAATAAAACAATAGATAAACTATTATACTGCATCTTCTTATACTGTGTCTTTACTGTGGGTCTGACTTGAGGTGCGGTGCGGGGAAGCGCGAGGGTGAAGATTTCTTTACTCTATGGTGCAGGGCTCAACTTTAAACGAACGCGTAGTATGTACTTACGTTAATAATTCCATGCCATATACCTACATAATCCATATGCCGCGTCCGTCAGCCGCGTCCGATAGTTTGTTTCCAGCTTTAATCTGTGACACCACACACTAATAATCACAGACCAAGACCAGGAACAACAAGATAGACAGCCAATCTCCATAGACAAGATTATGCCTAGTAATTTGTCTATAGAAACGTACTATCTATAGTGAAAAATCGATATATATGTATACCTTAAATGTCATTAATAATTGTTCTTCTTTCTCCCTTTCTCTTATGGTGATTCATTCATAAAAACCTCGTACATTTTCTTCTCTTTCTCTCAATTCTATATATGTTTAATTTAAGGAGTGGGAAATGACGTCACATCCGCAGACCACGTGATCGCAGCGTAGTAATTTTAGGGATGCCCTTCATTACCGATTGTACAAAACCGTAAACTAATCGCAAAGAATTAGTGTTGTACTTTACCGGTTTTTTTTACCGATTATTAAAATTTTCCGATTCCTTTTCGTTCTTTAAGATTCGTTTTAAGGGTTTTTAAAATAAACCAAAAAAATTAGTGTAAAATAATTTATTTAAAATGTAATTTTATTTTTTTTTACTTGTTTTTTTGCGGTTTGATAAATGATGGTGATAATTTTTAATACAGCACTTAAAACAAACTAAGAAGGTTCCAACGCGCCCTGGTGCGAGAAGAACCTACAACAAACTCTGCCAGGGTTTTCTTTTTCTTTTTATTATCACCATTTCACAATCACACTTAAAACTAGACTAAGCAATTCATTCATAAGGTTTTTTTGTCATTTTAACATTTAGAACTAGTTTAAAACTTTAGTTTAAAATTAGTTTTCAGAAGACATTTCCGAAATGGCATAAATCTTGACATTGTGGCTTATGTACCTTTGAATAAATTACTAATTATGTATGTACATAGAGATATTTTTAATATAGTCAAATACCCTATTCTATTAAAGTTATACATAAATAATTTAAACATACTTAAGTATATAAATTCCATTCTAAAAACAACCAACAAAAAGCTTTCAGTTTATATACTTAATGTGCTCAATGCAATTTAAACACATCCTCCCCTACAAATATTTTAAAATTGAAATTTATATATTTATATATCTTGTTTGTTGTTCTTGTATTTCTATATTTTGTTTATAAAATTAAATTATTGTAAATTGTAAATTAGTAATCTTGCTATACTTAATAATATTATATTAATTTACTTGACTGTAATGTTAAACTTTTTGTTTGTTGAATTGTCATTAATCAATTAATTAGACACTTGCTCAAGAGTCAAGAAGAATTTTAAGTCTTGAATTGATTTTATTTCCGTTTAATTGGTAATATCGTGAATAAACGTACGAAAAAAAGCCTTTTTTGAGCCTGTAGTGTCGAATTTCATTGATTCTGACTTGTCGTAGCTTCCTTCAAAAATGCTACATAGCTGAGCATATAAATAAAATTATCCTTAAAATAATTGTATTTTAACAAAAACATTATTGATAAAAATAGAAGAATTCCTATAAGGTCTATAGGGTTTTAGGTAATATCATACAATGCCTTACCATTATATTAAAATTACTGTAGTAAACAGTAGCAATAATTGTAATACAATTACAATAATTTTAAATACAAGTACGCTCTAGCTGATTATAATGTAATTACATAAACCCCTATATATAGAATTTAGTACCAACAAAATAATTCAAAGATGTTAAGAATAATTATAATTTATATCTTAATTCACGCTTCAAATCACAAGTGCGGATGAACTGTACTAAAATAACTGATATAGTTTAAGTTGATACAAAAAACAAGTAAGTACATTTGTTAACTTAAATAAAATTTGAAAGTAATGAAAATGAAAATATAAAAACCTAAGATTGTTACGAAAATACGAAAATTTATTTAATACTAGATGATGCCTGCGACTTCGTCCACGATTTTAAATTTACGCGGGAACCCTTTTCGGGAATTTTTCGGCATAAAATGCATATGTTAATCCTGGGTATGAGCTATCTCCATTCCAAATTTCAGGCAAATCGGTTCATTCGTTGTGGCGTGAAAGACATGTACATTCATATTCACAAACCTTAGCATTTATAACAATAGTAGGATTAATATAAAATAAGCAGACATAAAGGGGATTTTGTGGTCATGGTGATAAATATAAATATTAGTTACTTCGATGTCGTCGCGCAGATCTGTAGCTCGCACCTTTGGTAACCTTAGTGGCAGTTAAATTTTCCATTTCCATTCCTTTTTTACGTGAATCAACATTATGAATTCTTCTATTGAAGTTAGTACACCATTGTTTAACTTGCATTCTAATCACGAATAGCCAAAGAGCATTAAAAAAATCTGATTTGTGTTCAATGCAATTGAACCATGAGGTGACAAGACCTTTTAATTTATTAATTAAATCTGTATATATGTAAACCTTACATATTTTGGCAAAGTTTTGTCAATTATTGTCAACCGTTGAACTTTGTTACACAATAGTGTACTTCTACAGCTTTGACACTGTGAACTACTCATTTTTGGTAATAAGTATCTGCAGATTGCACCAGCAATGTAGGACACAGACTGAGTCTGGAATGTATTTTCAGATGGAATACATTCTTCAATAAAATTTAAATTTGAAATGTCATTACTGAACTCATTAGGTTGAGTATTGGGTTTTCGCTTGTGAACTAATTTACAGAGTGTACCCAGAATTTTGTCATTGTCACTAGTGCAATTAGAGATTTACTGGTTGAAATATCATTAATCAATAATGTTTTGTACAACCCAACAAATTGATGACAATCTGGATGTGTGCTGCATCCACCTTGTCCTCTAATTTGGTCAAAGAAATTTTCCAGTGGATCCTGGTTTAGACGCTCAAGACTCAAGTATTTTACGCCTGGAATCAATTTCAATTCTAACCAAAGATTTTTAATTGTTTTAATGTTGTGTATAAAGTTACACAAACAAAGAGGCTTACTTTCTCTGGAGTCTGTAGCATCAAATTTCATCGATTCTAACTTTTTCAAGGCTTCATTCCAGAACTCTAAATGGTTAGAATTTAAGGACAAGGCATTACCTAGATTGCTTCTAACATGACCAGAACTGTTCAAGCTATCAAATAAATCATTTATAAAAGAAATGATATCAGCAGTGAAAAAGCCATTATCGATGTTTACAGGTATCGTACAATAATC
Source organism: Oeneis ivallda (assembly GCA_029955525.1). NCBI lineage: Eukaryota > Metazoa > Arthropoda > Insecta > Lepidoptera > Nymphalidae > Oeneis > Oeneis ivallda. Next base: position 18,566,193 of record JARPMR010000019.1, on the reverse strand, counting down.
ATGAACCGATATAATGTCCTTATATGTTTTCATCTGCAGTGCGACGTTGTGGGCCACATCTCTGCTGAACACTTGTACTTGTACATACTTCACCTGAAAAGTTAAAATGTCAATTTAATGCAATTTCACAAAAAAATAATCATTTTAATCTCATGATAGAATTTAAAATTGCTGTTTGGGTGTAGTTGTCACAATATTGTAAAAAAATATAAAGTAACAATTTTATTTTATTTCAAAACTTTGCTTTGATTTAGGTTTTTAAAAATCTTGTGAGGATTGTTTGATTTTCTGGGATAACAAGGATAAAAGTTTAAAAACTTAATACAGCAGTCATAAATTTTTTTTTCATAGAATAGAAGAATATTTTATATAAAATGTAATTAAATGTAGCCTTGTCATCCGGACCATACTAACAAATCGACTGACAACTCATTCATTAAATTCAAAGTAGCTTAGGCACTACGTTGGAACACATACAAACTAGGCTGATAAAATCAAAACCATTCCTTTTCACTTTGCTATAGTCAGGTAAAAAGCATATTATGTTCGACACCATGTAAATTTTATATTAACATGGAAATATAGATTACTAAGCAGCTGATTTCCGCGACTTCATCTGTGTGGATTCATCCCACAGGAACTCTGATTTTAGCATCTGTCTCCAGGTCTTAAACTATACCCATGCAAAGAATGCAGCTCTGTTGCAGCATGATTGAAGGACAAACCAACAAACACATTTTGCATTTATATTAGTAAGCATTTGTACTTTTCAATAGGTACTTCAACTAACAGCTACAACTAGTCTGTAGGTCAGAAAAGACTAAAATACCAGAGTATTCAGAAATTATTTATAAAAAACTGTGAGCCATGAAAGTCTTATGATTAAGACATCAGCCTCATTTAGGGGGATTCAGAGTTAAACAAAAAAACCTGAAGACTGTAAAAGTAATGATAGCTGATAAGTAATGACACTTGCCTTCATCTTATTGTATGAATTGGGCTTGATATGTTTGTCTGTTAATTTGGTATTCCTCTCAGTGCCATGTATCCCATCTACAGCATACAGTTTCTCGATGAATTCCCATTGAGCACGCTGACTTCCGATGATTATGTCCTTTTTCTGAAAGTTATTTCGAAAACATTTCAGTAGATGTGGTACATCATACATAATATGATATATCTTTTTGCCATTAATTACATAATAATTAATATTAGACCCATCATTGCCACTGCGAAGCATATCTTTTCACGTGCATCAGATATTAAGGAGTTTATAGCCGCAACATTGGCAGAGCCTTGATCAGATACAGTTAATTTCAAAAGAAACCCTGCATTATACATTGCTTCAATGATTTCTTTAAGAATCTTTTTTAAGAAAAAGGTTTTGATGCCATCCCTTACAAAATAAAATGCTAAAGGTATCTTCCAGGGTGAAAAAATTCCTCTCAACATAAAAACTAAAACTTTATCAGCAACATTATTGGTACGATCACCACCTTCCCAATCCTCAAAACCTTCAAAGACCTCAGTTTGGAAATTAAAAAATAAATTCTTTTTAATAGCCATTTTATCAAACAGTAAGACACATTGCAACCCCATAGTGTCTTTATATTTAGCAACATCTGCCAAGTGCTGTAGTATAAAATCATTAATACCAGGTCTTACAGGGATATCTTTTAATATAGTTTATAGTAGATTTGCTCAGTAGTCTGATACACTTTTGAAAGAATCTGTAACATTTAGGACTTAATTTGTATGAGAGTGCAAAATTTTTTTCATCATTGGTGTATCTCAGAGCTTTAACTTTCACATCAGATAATCGCAACTGTGAATCAATTAATAATAATTTACCAAATTTACTTAACAGAGGATATTTTTTAATAAAAGTTTGAACTTTACTAAATTGCAGTTTTGATTTTAATCTATTATATTTTTGAGTCATACATTTTAACTTTGCTCTTATTATTTTATTACCCTGTCGTAACTTCTGTTTACGAGGGGTATTCTCATTTTTATCTAGGCAAACTCTTGGAATTATATCTCTGTGAGAGTGAGTACGCTTTGAACTTCTAATCTTAACTAAAATCCCTACTCAACCACTGGTTGAGTAGGGATTTTTTCATTATGATAAGAGTCTAATGACATAGGAGTCTAGTGATGTAACGAATGTCATGTTTTAGACATTCGCGAATGCGAATGCGAATGCGAATATCTGCTGCCAACATTCGCGAATGCGAATGCGAATGCGAATATTCAGTTTTTGTTTAAATTTGGCGCCATTTGTCTATGGCTTGGTGACCTTGGCGGCAGTTCCGGAAATGCGTTCCTTTTGTTTTTTGTTCCGAGAATAGCCGAGTTAATTCGAACCATAGAAATAGGAAGACTAATTCGTAATTCCTAGTTCCATGAACGCATCCGATTGAAGTGTCATTTTGTTCGCGCCGGTGTTTCTGTGGTTTTTGGTTAAGCCAGTTAAATAAAAAAAAAATTGATTATAAACATGAGTAAATCAAATTCTAGTGAAATATGGACTTATTTTACAGCTTTATTAAAGTAAAAGACTTAATTTTATTTTTGTTTGCTTAAAGTGTTGATTGTTAACTCTTACGTAAAATGATTATATTTATAGTTTATAGAAGACAGAAGTATTCGTTGATTATTATTTTTAGTTTTCTTCAAGAAAATAATTATAACAATATATAATTAGGTAAAAATTCATAGTAGATTATTTTTGTTTGTTTACATTGCATTTAGTTAGTAGTTTTGTTTGTTTAAATTCTTATGAAAATTTGATTTTTAAGCTTAATTGCCCAAAGTTAAATAAATAAATGATACCCAACGATAAAGATAAAACTGATAATGTGATTACGAGGTAAAGTTACTTTTTATTACATTAAAAAACATAAGAAATTAATGGATTTTTTTTATTAACCAACTATTACATCAAAAAAAAATTTTTTAATATTCGCAAAACATTCGCAGTAATTTCGCGAATGCGAATGCGAATGCGAATATGCTAAGATATGCGAATATCCGCGAATGCGAATATTCGTTACATCACTATAGGAGTCTGATTCCCTACAGATGGTTTTATTGGGTCAGGACTCAGTTGTTGGGAATATCGAATAATATTTACAGTTGGCTCTAAGACTGGTTCATTATGAGTTCGTTTGTGGGCCACTACTTGTGAATAACTAGTTAAAGACTGTTCACAAGATAAAGGCATATTATTGGAAGTGTTGGAACTATAGAATTCTTCTTTATGCAGAGTCTAATAACTTAAAAACTGGTTCATTATTATCTGAAAGTGTTGATTTGCTTGTCAATGGGGGCACTTCATTTGTAGTGGGACAAATACTTACTAGCCTTACAACGAGACGAGCAGACTTTGTGTAGGGTACTGCATGTAAATTATGTATATTTCCACATCCAGGAACACAACATTTCCTCGTCGCGTATATAAAAATTTGCACTGTATAATAAAAATTAAATAACACGTGACACAACCAACACAAAATGAAGAACACAATACAACACTGAAAAACTCCAAACCAAGGGCAAATCACACTATATCTCTAAATTGAAATAAAATATACAAGTTAATTATAAAGAAATTAAAATCCTAAGTGTCCTGGATGAAATTATTATTTGTCGAGCAATGGCGGTTTTCCTGAAATGTGAAAAAAATTGCTCAAAAGTCAAAACAAAGAATAAAATGTGTTGCCAGCATTTGCTCTTTTTTAAGACATTTCTAAAATCTTACTGAATCTTATGTGGTATTTCTAGCATTAAGATTTCTCTTTATAAAGAAATATGTAATTAATAATTTACTAATTATCTTGTACTATAAAATTTTCGGGAATAAATGTTAATCACTTCTGAAGTGAAAACTTCTTTTGGCGCACCGCACACTTATTTTTACCTAGGTAGTAAGTTAATCTGATCCGTTCTAAGTGCTGACGCTCTGAGGTGAAAGGCTCGATCGGGCAACTCGCGACCGCCGAGTGTACCCGAACGAGAAAGATAGGTACAGTCAGCTGCTCTTCTGTTGTCTCACATAGTGAGAGTGAGTGAGACTGAGCTGTCATATATAAATTGATTAGAGTATATTTATCAAATTAATTAGGGTATATAAATTGATTGCGACTGCCAATGAAGTTTTCACTTCTGCCGTGCGGTCTTAAGCACACACTATATTTTTTTAACTTTGACAAGTTTTAACAGTCTAAAGGCTGTTACAAGTTTTCAAAATCCAGCATCACAAAACTAATAAACTTTAAAAAAAAGTTTATTATGTTAAAAGAATTTAGGTTTCCCAAATAATAACATTCGTCGCTTAATTTTCCCTAAATTTAGGGTAAAATTTCTAAGTTGGCCCCACAGTTTAGGCCGTTGTTGTATATAACTATACTAGTATAGTAATAAAAACTGTAAATATGTGCGTGAATTGTGATTGTATTATTAGAGTGAACAGAAAATGTACGGTTCATTCAATTATGACTCTTATAACCATGACATACGGTCCACACCTTCATTAGACAGAAGATATGTACCTCCAGCATAAAATATTAGTTGAGCTGAGTAGGCTAATAATATTATTAATATATATATAGCTGCTCGTGCTGATTCACTGACTCACTGACTGATTGATCACCTCTCCTGTAAAATTTTGTATGAAAAATTTTTTTTTCACCTATGGTTTCGTATAGAGGACAAAAATTCATTCAGAGGAAAATTATGGAGAGAGCTGATGATTGAGGATTTCGGAGACGGGTGAAGAGCACGGCCGGGGTATTGAAGATAGGTGGGGTGTGCTCGAACAAATGTCACTCGAAACCTCATCCAATTCGCAGTGAGCTGAAAATAAATTCAAAATGGCGGAAAAAAGATGGCCGCCATACAAATTTCGTCGGTGTCTATCTCGGGGAGTATAAAAGATGGAAGAGTGGTTTCTTGGCAAAAGATGATCAAGACCAAAAGGTCTATTTGATGAATAGAAAAAAAATCCAAGATGGCGGAATTTTTTTTTCTTCATACAAAATATATGGCGAATATTGATGAGACTAGAAGCCGGGAGGCGGGATTCATGCAAGACTTTGATACGGTTCCTTTTCAAGATTTGTTTTTATTGAAGAATTTTCATTATGACAAATGATGACATATGATGATCGAGGGTTTGGAAGGTGGGTGAGGAGCACGGCCATGGTAATAAAGATAGGGTGCTCGAACAAGTCACTCGAAACCTCATCCAATTGGCAGTGAGCTGAAAAAAAATCCAAAATGGCGGATTCAAGATGGCGGCCATACAAACTTCAACGGTGTCTATCTCGGAGAGTATAAAAGATGGAAGAGTGGTTTTTTGATAGACAATGATCAAGACCTAAAAGTCTACTTGCCGAGTAGAAAAACCGCGGTCCGCTTGCGGGCCGCGCACCCACGCGCCCTACTAGTAATATATATAGCTCGATTACCACTGACTCACTGACTGATTGACATAATTGTTCTCCTAGAAAGAGACAGAAAACGATACAATGATGTCGGGGAGATGTGTTTGGGGGGGGGATTCCAGTTGGGGAAAATTATGACATTTCGGAAAAACAAGATGGCGGCCGACGTGAATCTTGCAACTCTTTTGTTTTCCAACCGATTTCTTTGAAATTTTGGATTATTGTAGAAATTAGTAAACGATTAACAGAAAAAGTGAAAAAAATTAAAAAAACAAGATGGCGGCCGAGCTGTGACGTCTCAAATTTCCGACCCTCTCCTGTAAAATTTTGTATGAAAAAATTTTTTTTCACCCATGGTGTCGTATAGAGCTCAAAGAATGTGACTCGGAGAAAGGTGGAGAGAGCTGATGAGTGAGGAGTTCGGAGACGGGCGTTGGGCACGGCCAGGGTATAGTAGATAGGTGGAGGGTGCTCGACCAAATGTCATTCGAAACCTCGAGCAGTTGCCAGTGAGTTGAAAAAAAATTCCAAAATGGCGGAAAAAAAATGGCGGCAAATTTTGTCCGTCTCTCTCTCGGAGACTATAAAAGATGGAGGAGCGGTTTCTCGACAAAAGATGATCAAAACCCGGAGGTCTACCTGGTGAGTAGGAAAAAAATTCAAGATGGCGGATTTTTTTTTTTCATACAAAATGTATGGGGAATATTGAAGGGACTAGAAGTTGGGAACTATGCAAGACAATGAGTTTGATAGGTTCATAGGGCTTTTTTCTTTTTCTTTTTTTTCATTTTACATTTGCTTTTTTTCTTTTTTTTCTTTTTTTTTTTTCTTTTTTTTTCTTTTTCATTTGTGAATGAGGAGCACGGCCAGGTTATTGCAGATAGGTGGGGTGTGCTCGAACAAATTTTTTGGCAAAAGATGACCAGAATCCGAAGGTCTACTTGATGAGTAAAAAAATCGCGGTCCGCTTTAGCGGGCCGCGCACCCACGCGCCCTACTTGTAGTAATAACACTTCCCGCGAGCTGCTTTAGCAGCTCGCGCACCGAGCGAAATAAATAAAGCCGAACAATCGCGGTCCGCTTTAGCGGGCCGCGCACCCACGCGCCTTACCTTTAGTAAAACACTTCCCGCGAGCTGCTTTAGCAGCTCGCGCACCGAGCGAAATAAATAAAGCCGAACAATCGCGGTCCGCTTTAGCGGGCCGCGCACCCACGCGCCTTACTTTTAGTAAAACACTTCCCGCGAGCTGCTTTAGCAGCTCGCGCACCGAGCAAATGCTAGTTATAATATATATAGCTCGATTACCACTGACTGACACACTCACTCACTCACTCACTCACTCATTGACAGGGTTGTTCTCCTAGAAGGAGACGGAAATCGATATAATGATGTAGGGGAGATATGTCCAGGTGGGGGATTCGAGTGGGGAAAAATTATGACATTTCGGAAAAACAAGATGGCGGCCGACGTGAATCTTGCAACTCTTTTGTTTTCCAACCGATTTCTTTGAAATTTTGGATTATTGTAGAAATTAGTAAACGATTAACAGAAAAAGTGAAAAAAATTAAAAAAACAAGATGGCGGCCGAGCTGTGACGTCTCAAATTTCCACCCCTCTCCTGTAAAATTTTGTATGAAAAAAATTTTTTTCACCCATGGTGTCGTATAGAGCTCAAAGAATGTGACTCGGAGAAAGGTGGAGAGAGCTGATGAGTGAGGAGTTCGGAGACGGGCGAGGGGCACGGCCAGGGTATAGAAGATAGGTGGAGGGTGCTCGACCAAATGTCATTCGAAACCTCGACCAGTTGCCAGTGCGTTGAAAAAAAATTCCAAAATGGCGGAAAAAAAATGGCGGCAAATTTTGTCCGTCTCTCTCTCGGAGACTATAAGAGATGGAGGAGCGGTTTCTCGACAAAAGATGATCAAAACCCGGAGGTCTACCTGGTGAGTAGGAAAAAAATTCAAGATGGCGGATTTTTTTTTTCCATACTAAATGTATGGGGAATATTGAAGGGACTAGAAGTTGGGAACTATGCAAGACATTGATTTTGATAGGTTCATAGGGCTTTTTTTCTTTTTCTTTTTTTCATTTTACATTTGTTTTTTTTGTTTTTTTTTTCATTTTTTTCTTTTTCTTTTGTGAATGAGGAGCACGGCCAGGTTATTGCAGATAGGTACCCGGGGTGTGCTCGAACAAATTTTTTGGCAAAAGATGACCAGAATCCGAAGGTCTACTTGATGAGTAAAAAAAATCGCGGTCCGCTTTAGCGGGCCGCGCACCCACGCGCCCTACTTGTAGTAACAACACTTCCCGCGAGCTGCTTTAGCAGCTCGCGCACCGAGCGAAATAAATAAAGCCGAACAATCGCGGTCCGCTTTAGCGGGCCGCGCACCCACGCGCCTTACTTTTAGTAAAACACTTCCCGCGAGCTGCTTTAGCAGCTCGCGCACCGAGCAAACGCTAGTTAATTAATATATATATAGCTGTTCGTGCCGATTCACTGATTCACTGACTGATTGATCACCTCTCCTGTAAAATTTTGTATGAAAAATTTTTTTTTCACTTATGGTTTCGTATAGAAGACAAAAATTCATTCGGAGGAAAATTATGGAGAGAGCTGATGATTGAGGATTTCGGAGACGGGTGAAGAGCACGGTCAGGGTATCGAAGATAGGTGGAGGGTGCTCGAACAAATGTCACTCGAAACCTCATCCAATTCGCAATGAGCTGAAAAAAAATTCAAAATGGCGGAAAAAAGATGGCCGCCATACAAATTTCGTCGGTGTCTATCTCGGAGAGTATAAAAGATGCAAGAGTGCTTCTTTGGCAAAAGATGATCAGGGCCCGAAGGTCTACTTGATGAATAGAAAAAAAAATCAAGATGGCGGAATTTTTTTTCTCCATACAAAATATATGGCGAATATTGAATAGACTAGAAGCTGAGAACTATGCAAGACTTTGATACGGTTCCTTTTCAAAATTTGTTTTTATAAAAGACTGATATAGAAAGACTTCTCATTCTGACAAGTGATGAGATACGATGATTGAGGGTTTGGAAGGTGGGTGAGGAGCACGGCCAGGGTATTGAAGATAGGTGGGAGGTGCTCAAACAAAAAATACTCGAAACCTCATCCAATTGGCAATGAGCTGAAAAAAATTCAAAATGGCGGATTCAAGATGGCGGCCATACCAATTTCATCGGCATCTATCTCGGAGAGTATAAAAGATGGAAGATTGGTTATTTGATAGAAAATGATCAGGACCTGAAAGTCCACTTGACGATAGAAAAACCGCGGTCCGCTTGCGGGCCGCGCACCCACGCGCCCTACTAGTTAATATATATATAGCTGCTCGTGCTGATTCACTGACTCACTGACTGATTGATCACCTCTCCTGTAAAATTTTGTATGAAAAATTTTTTTTTCACCTATGGTTTCGTATAGAGGACAAAAATTCATTCGGAGGAAAATTATGGAGAGAGCTGATGCTTGAGGATTTCGGAGACGGGTGAAGAGCACGGCCGGGGTATTGAAGATAGGTGGGGTGTGCTCGAACAAATGTCACTCGAAACCTCATCCAATTCGCAGTGAGCTGAAAATAAATTCAAAATGGCGGAAAAAAGATGGCCGCCATACAAATTTCGTCGGTGTCTATCTCGGGGAGTATAAAAGATGGAAGAGTGGTTTCTTGGCAAAAGATGATCAAGACCAAAAGGTCTATTTGATGAATAGAAAAAAAATCCAAGATGGCGGAATTTTTTTTTCTTCATACAAAATATATGGCGAATATTGATGAGACTAGAAGCCGGGAGGCGGGATTCATGCAAGACTTTGATACGGTTCCTTTTCAAGATTTGTTTTTATTGAAGAATTTTCATTATGACAAATGATGACATATGATGATCGAGGGTTTGGAAGGTGGGTAAGGAGCACGGCCATGGTAATAAAGATAGGGTGCTCGAACAAGTCACTCGAAACCTCATCCAATTGGCAGTGAGCTGAAAAAAAATCCAAAATGGCGGATTCAAGATGGCGGCCATACAAACTTCAACGGTGTCTATCTCGGAGAGTATAAAAGATGGAAGAGTGGTTTTTTGATAGACAATGATCAAGACCTAAAAGTCTACTTGCCGAGTAGAAAAACCGCGGTCCGCTTGCGGGCCGCGCACCCACGCGCCCTACTAGTATTAATATAGGCTTACTCCCCATAGCACAGCCCATAGATATAAATAGTCTATATGCACAGGTCTATATGTATTATTTTTATAAATAATGTATTTGTATTTTATAATTTCCACATTTATTTTACGACGACATGACATGATTTTTTCACGACATCAATCAAACATATTCTTCTTAATTTTATGACAAGTAACTCTATGACACTCCCCCTCACGAAGATCTTGGGGTCCAACCTTAGGGCTGAGTGACTCCTATCATCTTGAGCAGCTTCATTAACCTTGGCTGGGCTAAGGCCTTTGCTAAAAGATCTGCCTCCATATTATTTGTGTCCTTGTAACGAATTGCTATCAATTTCTTTTGGACACAGTCCCTTATGAAATGTTCCCTTATGCTTATGTGCTTTGACCTTTTCCCCGTCATTAAATTGTTGGCTAACTTCTGTGCAGCTAAATTATCGTTGTAGATTGGCACAGTTTGATTAGCTACTCCAATATCTTCCAATAGCTGTTTTAGATGTAGCGCTTCCTTTGCGGCTTCCGTCATTGCCATATATTCGGCCTCAGCAGTTGACAAAGCTACAACTCGTTGCTTCTTTGTAGCATAACTGATTAGACCACCTCCATACTTGAAGATATAACCCGTAAATGAACGACGGTCAATGGTACACGCTGCCCAGTCAGCATCAGCCATTCCTACTAATGCACTTCCTGTTTTTCTATAACTGATGCTAACATTCTTTGTATCTTTTAAATATCTTAATACTCTTTTGGCAGCTTGCCAATGCGTTTTTCCAAAACAGGTATTATACTGGCTCAAATAACTTACTGTAAACATAATATCTGGTCGCGTAGCTATAGCCAGATACATTAAAGAACCAATCAACGCTTGGTATGGTATGTTCTCCATCTCTTCTTCTTTTTGTGCTTTTTCTAATTTTAAACCTGTTTCCATCGGCGTTGAAACCGGCTTACATTCGCCCATGTTAAATTTTTCGATTAAATTATCGATATAGCTTGCCTGTGACAACCTCATTTCTCCCCCTACATGAAAATTTTTCGGCATCTTCATGTAAATTTGTTCATCTATATCGCTGTTTAAAAATGCAGTACACACATCTAGTTGGGACAACTTCATATCATTTTCAATCGCATGTTCTATGAGTAGTCTAATAGTACTCATTTTTGCAACAGGTGCAAATGTTTCTGTGTAATCAATTCCTTCTTTCTGATTAAATCCACGCGCCACAAGTCGCGCTTTTCTACGATCTATTTCTCCTAGTGCATTATACTTATACTTCAAAATCATTTTATTATCTATCAAATTTTTGCTTTCGTTCTTGTGTACAACATTCCAAGTATTGTTTTTGAGATGAGACTCAATCTCGCTTATTATTGCATCTTCCCATTCATCATTGTTCTCATCTATTTCACAGAGGAATGATTGTTCAGCATCCATCTCATAATCTTGATGCCATGCTGGTGGTTTTCTCTGCCTTTTAGTACTGTTAGTATTTGTTTCTACTTCATTATCTGTACACATATCATTATCTATTTCATCTATTTCTGTAGTTGCATCTAGGAATAATTCATCATTGTTCAATTCAGGTTCTGATTCATTACCTTCATTTTCTATTAACTCATCTTTGTCTTCTATATTTTGTTTTTCAGGAAAGAATATAATTTCTATTTCCTTATTATCAACTTCCTTTTGTTTTTGTTTTTCTTTCATTTCGTTTTCATAAAACATTTTATCTAATACTTTGACATCTCTACTGATTATCACTTTTTCTGTTTTCGGATTAAATATCCGGTATGCCTTATGATTTTCGGAATATCCAATAAAAATTCCAGCTGTCGCTCTGGCTGCAAATTTTCCATTTTTCTTTCCTTTATTTAATACAAATGCTTTAGCTCCAAACATGTGAAAGTGTCTCACAGACGGAATTTTCTTTATCCATTTTTCAAATGGAGTCGCATTATCAATGCTACTGCAAGGACTGCGATTCGCCAAGTAGTTAGCTGTATTAATTGCTTCAGCCCAAAAATCTTCTTTCATATTAGCGTCTATCAGCATACATCTAGCTTTATCAAGCAATGTCCTATTTTTTCTTTCTGCTAAGCCATTTTGTTCCGGTGTGTATGGTGCGGAAAGTTTCCTCTTGATACCTTTGTCTTTTAAGTATTTATCAAATTCATTGTTTATATACTCTGTCCCATTATCACTTTGCAAATATACTATTTTATTTTTCGTAAATCGTTCAGCCTCGTTTTTAAATTCTTTAAATTTTGCTAGGGCTTCATCTTTAGTTTTCATTGTATATACTCTTGTATATCTCGAATGGTCATCTGTGAATGTGATGAAGTATTTTGAACCCCCCTTAGATGGCTGTCTCATGGGACCACATACATCAGTATACACAATTTCTAATCTCTGATTTGTTCGTTGCTCATTTTTATGTGTATTATTAAACGGCAGTTTTGTTGCCTTACCTTTAGCACTGACTTCACAATCTCTAATTGTGTCAGATTTATTAAATTCTAAACCTTCCATACTTTTCTTATCAAGTGCTATTCTCATTTGTCCCTCATTAATGTGTGCTAGCTTTCTATGCCATAGCTGCATTTTGTTTGTTTCACAATAGTTAGTTTTTTCTTCTAAATTTTCTTTAACATAGTATAAACCATCTTCATTTCTTTCTGCTTTTAACAGTATTTGACCATTTCTCATTACGGTTGCTTGTTTCTGCTTAAACAAAACTGTTGCACCTTTATCTGTCATTTTTCCAACTGACATTAAGTTTGTAGTCAGTGACGGTACATACAAGGCTTCGGTCAGTTGTAGACCAGGTATTTCCTTTATGTTAAGTTTCACTGAACCTCTACCTTCAATTTGTGCTGTACAGTTCTCTGAAGCTAACCTTATAGTTTTATAGTCATCTTTTTCTACATTATGAAATCTTGCCAATTCATGAGTCATATGTGACGTGCATCCACTATCAAGACACCATTTTTTAACTTTTTCTTTATTATCATTTGCATTAAGACAAGTTTCTAAGCAATAATTCGCATTTCTTTTATTGGTTTTGTCCACTTTTGACCAGCATTCACTCGCTTTATGCCTCCTTTTTTGACATTTATAGCATTCAATGATATATTTCTTGTTGGAACGTAGTTCCTTATTTTTTCTTTGTTGCTTGCTGTAAAGTATTTCTTGTTCAATTGAGTTGTTTGGGTGGTTTCTTAATGAGAAGACACGTTTTTAATAGGTATTAATACTATATTTATTACTATTTATTATAAGCCTTGACCGGCTCTTACATATTTAAGGAAGGACAAAAGAAGACCACAGACACCAATGTTGTCTATCTGTCACCGGTCATCACAGATAACCATAAGCAGTCTTTTACTTTTATTAGAAATGTTAGAAATATTTGTTGTTTTTCCAACACCCCCCCCTCAACAAGTATTTATTAACATTTTACAATCTTGTACTTAAGTATTTATATGGCAGGTTTATACTTATTATATACTTACTTTAAATTATCACTAGGTACTCAGAAAAATTGTATTATTTTATGTACTCTTAGTACTAAACACTATTTAACTTAATTTTAATTTTAAATAGCAGTTCAACAATTCTTACTTTAATTTAGCAGTAAGTTTTTGGAACATTGTTTTGCCCAATGGTTTAGTTAAAATATCTGCTATGTTTTCAGAAGTATTTATGTATTTTAATGATATCAAGCCTTTATTCACCTGCTCAACTATATATTTATATCTTATATCAATATGTTTCAATCTTTTGATATTTTCTGAGTTATAAGCTAACTTAATTACTGATTGATTATCCTCATAAATTGTTATGTTATTACACTTAATACCAAACTCAGTCAATAGACTTTTCAACCAATTTGCTTCAACAATACATAAGCTCAAAGCAATATACTCAGATTCAGTTGAAGAAAGACTAATACATGTTTGCTTCTTGCTATACCACAAGATTGTACATCAAAACAATTTAAATACATATCCTGATGTAGATTTCCTGTCATGCATGTCACCAGCCCAGTCTGCGTCAACATATCCTTCTATTAATGTACTATTACAATTGTAAGCGAAGGAATATTGTAATGTACCTTTAATATACCTTAATATTCTTTTCAGACACTTGTATAACATCTGACTGGCGCAATGTTGAAATCTACTCAAGAAACTGACTCCAACACATATATCTGGTCTTGTACCGCAAGCTGCATATAATAAAGAACCTATCAACTGTCTACATTTTGTTTCTATTTCACTACTTTCAGACCCTTCTCTTTGTAATATTTGAAAATTAAAATTTTGGTCTATCGGGGTGGAAACTGGATTACAGTTTAACATTTGGTATCTTTTTAATATTGTAATTAAATATTTTTCTTGGTTAAGAGTAGTTATACCATTTTCTTGTTTAATGTTTATGCCTAAATATGTTGATGCTAAACCTAAATCTTTCATCTTAAAATTTTGGCATAATTGAATTTTAAAATTTTGTGTTTCCTGTTGATCTGATCCAAAATATAGAATATCATCTACATAAAGCAAAACATACATATATTTGGCTTTGTCTCTTTTAAAATACAAGCAAGAATCATTTTTGGACCTAGTAAACCCCTGTTTTATCATAAAGTTGTCAAACTTCTCATTCCAATACTTTGGAGCTTTCTTTAAACCGTATAGAGATTTATTAAGTTTGCATATCTCTCCTGTATGTAATTTTATGTACACTATTTCCTTTATATCTCCATGTAGAAAAGCACCTACTACATCCATTTGATAAACCGATTGTTTTAACTTGTTTGCCATAGCCATAAAAATCCTAAACGTTCCTAACTTAGCAACGGGTGAATACACATCTGAAATACCATCTTTTTGTTCAAAACCATGTGCTACTAACCTAGCCTTATACAATTTTACTTTATCAGTGTCTTTAATTTTGAAAGCCCATTTGGTTGATATGATATTTGTTTCTTTTGGTATTTTATTCACCACTGTAAAAGTATTATTGGCATTTAATGTATCCATTTCTCTTTTAATGGCATCTTTCCATTTATCTTTATCATCCCTTGTCATGGCCTCTTCATATGTTAATGGTTCATTATATAATGTCACAAAACCTGTTTCATAATCATCAAGCCACTGTGGTATTACCTTCTTTCTTGATGGTCTACTAATTTCTTGTTCCTTCTGGATATTTTCTACTATTTCTTGGCTGCTCTGTGAGCATCCTGGTTGATCTATATGCTCTTGATCACTTAGAGAACATTCTGCTTCCCTCTGTATTATTTCATCTTGTTCTCCTAGCATAAGATCATGCCCACTCGCTGTATCCTCTTCATAAAAGCTATGATACTCATCATCTAGCCTTGTTTCATATTCTTCTTCTAAATATTCTACTGGCCATTCAGTTTCTTCTAGTGTTTGCTCTTTTAACACATTATATTCTGTTTGTTTTATAAATATAACCTCTCTTTTAATTAAAACATCGTTTTTATCTGGAAAATAAATCCTATAGCCTTTTGTGTTTTCACCATAGCCTACAAAGTATCCTATTTCGGATTTGGAATCCCATTTTAGACGCTTTTGTTGCGGAACATGAACGGAAACTTTTGAACCGAATACTTTTAATTGTTTAATGTCAAATATACCTTTACTAAACCATAATTCATATGGTGTTACATGTTTGACCCTACTCTTACTGGTTCTATTTAAACCATACACAGCAGTATTGACAGCTTCAGCCCATAAAGATTTATTCAAACTTGAGCTTAATAGCATAGTTCTAGCTGCCTCAGTTACTGTCCTAATTTCTCTTTCCGCACACCCGTTTTGTTCTGGCGTATAAGCACAGCTTGTTTGGTGTATTATACCCATTTTATCCGTAATGAATTGCATCTGTTGATTAATAAATTCTTTACCATTATCGGATCTAATTATTTTTACTTTGTGACCCAAGTTATTTGTAGTATACTGTAAAAATTTTTGAATATACTTTACAGTTTCAGATTTATTAGACAAAAAATAAACTGATCTAAAACGAGAGTAATCATCCTTTATCAACAAGTAGTAATATGCACCACCTAATGAACTAACTTCCATAGGTCCGCACAAATCCATATGTAAAATTTCACCAGGTTGTTGACATCTAACCTCACTTAAAGGAAATGGTTGCTTATGTATCTTACCTTTCAAGCAATCTTCACAAGTAGACTCACTACTGCTAGGTGACACATTGATGTTACTCCTTTTTAAAATATTTTTAACTTGTTCAATGTCTTGGTGGCCCATTTTACTATGCCACTCTAACAAATTATCACTAACTTTGCCTACACATGCAATATCATTCTCATTGTATCTAAATTCCATTATGTATAACTTATCTTGTCTATGAGCTATTGCACAGATTTGCTGTTTATTATTACTTTTCCTGAAAATACAGTTTTCTTTATTCATTTCTAATATATAACCCCTATCTGTAGCTGAACTGACAGAGAATAAATTTAACTTCATATCTGGCACATGTAAAGTAGCATTTAGACTTGTTTCAATCCATTCAACACCATTATATGCCTCTAAATATATTTTACCTACACCTACTGCATTGATGACTGTACCGTCTCCTATTATTATTTGCTTTGGCACTGGAAAATTTTCATAATCTCTAAAATATTTAATATTATGGCACATATGTTCTGAAGCACCGCTATCCATAATCCATGCATCCCTACTTTGACATGTTTGTGCATTCAGAGCTGGGGACATACTTGCATAAAATGCATTACTATCTTTGTCCTTATCATTAGATGGTACTTTTGACTTTTTAGACTTATTTTTAAACCAACATTCACTATAATTGTGATTTGAACGTTTACAAAAATTACAAAACTTATTTTTCTTTAAATTAAATTGAGTTTTTCCACACTCAAACTTATAGGGATTTTCTCCACCGCACCTGAAACACTTACGGCCCTTCTTCACTGCTTTAAAAGCCTCCGAGGTAGAACTCGCTCCATCTCTCATGCGCAACTCCTCAACTAACAGCCTAGATGATAACTCTTCATATGTCTGTTGGTCTGCCGGAACAGATTCCCATGCAGAGACAAAGTGCTTATATGAGGCTGGAAGTGATGATGTTATCTTCGTAATTGCCATGCTCGTCGAGATTTTAACACCTAGGGACTCTAATGTGGCCAACGTTTCTTCGAACCGTCCCAAGGCGATTTATCTTTATCAGTAAATTTTAAGTTATAAAACTTTTCTTGAGCGATGTGTATTGATAAATTTCCTTTTTGTTCGAATACAGTATGCAGTCTGTCCCATATTTGCTTGGCCGTAGTACAGCTTAATACTTGTGATATTGTTTTTTCCGCTAACCTGCCAACTATGATGTTCTGCGCCTTTGCATCGTTGTCTGCCCACACTGCAAACTCTTCTTTGGCCTCATCCGGCCTCGGACTGGAACCGTCCACGATGCCCAAGACACCTGCCGCCCTTAGAAGTACCCTGACTCGGAACTTCCATACCGCCCATTGCGCTGGGTCGCGAAGTTTTATTTCGTTGATGGCGTTTAAGTTGATGGCTTCCATAATGCGCGATGTGCACGCTTGACCACGTGCCACGTGTCCTTACTTTGGTGCTTTACCACACCGTATTTTTAACATTAAGAAAACACTACAACAGGATGAGCGTAGACTGGGCCCATAACCAATTGAGTTTTTTGGGTGGTTTCTTAATGAGAAGACACGTTTTTAATATTAATACTATATTATTACTACAATTTATTATAAGCCAATTTATTATAAGCCTATTTATGTATTTATTTATTTTTATGTATATTTATGTATTTATTATAAGCCTTGACCGGCTCTTACATATTTAAGGAAGGACAAAAGAAGACCACAGACACCAATGTTGTCTATCTGTCACCGGTCATCACAGATAACCATAAGCAGTCTTTTACTTTTATTAGAAATGTTAGAAATATTTGTTGTTTTTCCAACATGTTCCGACTTCCCATCATTTGTACTAGCCATATTTTTTCGTGCTTCAGCTTCTTCAATGATCTTTATTTTCCATGGAATTAGGAATTACGTAGTCTTCTTACTTCCATGCAGTAGCTCCCCAATAGCCCAATAGCCCATGGTTAGATACTTAGTCTATGGTTAGCCCTAGCCCATAGATGATTCCCAACTCTACAATCTATAACTCATGAATGAAATAGCTACATTTGTGCCGTCACTTTCTAAAGACATTTTTTTTTCCGAATTCCGACATCAACGCTGCCATTTTCGTTTTGTGGCACGGTTATAGCGGCAGATAGAGTGCAATATCGCTAAAACAACTAAAATTAAATCATTTTACAATATAGTGCACAGGATATCATATAGTGTTCGTTTGTTGGTGAAAATAAAACGTAACATCGTAGAGTGAGTTCTATCCGATCGAGTAATTGTTGACTTCCTTGGGTGGAACTGGTGAGTTATTTTGTATCAATATTTCGCCTAATTTCTGGTTTTATACTCGAATTTGTGCAGTTTTTGGGATACCCGGTTGTTGTGCTTGTCTAACTTGTGCTCTTCGTAATCCTGAAATGAAATAAACAGTGCATTGATACTATGTGGGCTCTAAGAAATGGGCGTTGTGATTTAAGTCTTTATAATATCGTTATACGCCTCACATGGAGGCTAATGATCATATTTCTTAATTAGAACTTACTTTTATGTGATGATCCCATCCTACGATACATAAAAAATTAATGATTTGAGCTATTTACTATCATAATCTGTTTTCATATCAATAGGTAGTTTTGCAGTAGCTTTGGTTATGTATCATTTATTTTTAAATTATTACGGTTTTTTACACCAGCTTATAATTTCACCAAACCTAGAACACCAAACTTCTAATGTGAATGTCATTTTAAGGGTTATGTCAGACTACCTACTGTTGGTTACTGGGTTTATAATTTTATTGAACATATTTATTTTATGATAATTCTACACTATAGATCTATACCTATGAAAGGGTTACTTGTCTGATTAAGCCCCGATTTCACCAACGTCAAGTAACATTTTACTGTGAAATAAATTGAAAATACTGTCAAAATATAAAATTTACGCTTGGATTAGACCTTTTTTACGTTGGTGAAATTGGCCCTAAGACAATATATAATTAATTTTTACAGTTTTCATACCTACTATAATATATTTGAAGCAGTAGTGTACATTGTTACTAATTCTGTTTAATCTAAAATTATTTGATAAATCTAGAACCTATGCTACTTTGTATGTATTTGTGGAGGGGACGCCTGCTAACACCTGGCGGGTGATCACACCTATGCTACTTTACTTATATCACTATTTAATGTAGCGAGTAATATGAAAAGAATAGCTTGGACCATACTGAAACCAATTACAACTAATAACTGATAATACCATGTAGTTTTAGACCTGTTGAATTAGATTTGATTGTGATATTGTGTATAACAGAATTAGCACTATTTTTTATTAATACTTAAGACAGACTAAGACAAAAATTCCATTATACTTATGACAGTTTTTTTTTTTCACCAAATTGAAATATATTTTATGATTTTATCCATATCTGAAATCCACATAAATAGCAGAAATTTTGTCTCTTGCCTTTTTTCATTTTAGAAACACAGTTTTTATGATTTTCACGTAAAAAATTTCTGCTAAGATTGTTGGTGGTATAGCGATAAACATAGACTTCCTTTAAGAACATAAATATCCAGGTGGGGAAACAAAATCCATGTGGACAAAGTTCACAGTTGTGTGCCACTATAGGCGTGTTACTATTGGTAACAGTATCAAAGGTAATGATTTATGAGTCATTCCCCTTGTCCCTTGTGGTACAGTAGGGTACATATACATTTAAGGCTAAGCATGGTAATTTTATGGGTTATTTGTATGTGTTAATGTAAGGGTAACCCTGCTTTACTACCCCACTCAAAGATATTCATTAAGTTATGTCTTAATAAGTCATTAACAAACTATCATTAAAACTCTTAATGAACTGTCATTTATATTATGTACTAATGAAGTGTTGAAGTGCAAACTGTCTCTAAAAGTTAAATGAATGTAGATGTTAAAGACAGAGAGACTGAGTGCAACAGTAAGTTATGCTTAATAGCACAGCTGCAAGTTTTATACTTAGTTGCAACAGAAATATTACACTCCACTACACTTGCATGGCTACCTCACACTTCTGTGAGAGCAGTAAAAGGGCTGCTAAGTGATTTAGCATACTGAAATGCTCACACTAGTAGCACATCTTTTCCTGTACAGTGTTAACCACAGCTGAAGCCTCCAATATAGAGTTCATCATCAGCAACCCATCAACGCTTCACTACTGAGCGCAGGTCTCCTCTCAGAGAAGGGTTATAGGCCATAGTCCACCATGCTGGCCCAATGCGAATTGGCAGACTTCACACACCTGTGAGAACATTATGAAGGGCTCTCAGGCATGCAGGTTTTCTCACGATGTTTTCCTTCACCATTGAAGCTTGTGATATTTAATTTCTTAAACACACTTAGAAACCCAGAGGTGCGTGCCCGGAATCGCACCTGCAACCCCCCGAATAGGAGACCACAGTACTAACCACTAGGCTATCACTGCTTATATGTATAAAGTTGCACTGCTGAAATTGCAAAAGGCTTGGAGAATCAGTAGACGTGGGGAGCCAAAGTGTGGGAATGATGACCTTGAATGACCTGTATAGTTAATCTATGATTAAAACTGGACTGGCTGTCCCTATATGAATGACAGCTTAAATTAAATTAAATTAAATTATGGATCGGTTTGAAGCCCCACGTTTGACATAGTTACGAGTGTCTCTGGAACTAAAAATATAGGGTTGCATGAAATGCCAAAAAATATCAACTATCAGTTGTCAACTAATGCCCTCATTAATTTTAGTTCCTTGGAAAGTCTAAAAAAATATGATAGCAGCCTGTCCACTGTCCTGTCATTTGTAAAAACAATAGCCATTTCCAAGCAATGATAGCAAAGAAGCAGTTATAGCCTAGTGGTTAGAACTGTGGTCTCCTTATTGGGGGGTTTGCAGGTTTGATCCTGGGTATGCACCTTTGACTTTTCAGAGTCAAGTGTGTTTAAGCATTAAATGCCACTTGTTTCAACAGTGAAGGAAAACATCGTGGGGAAACCTGCACATCTGAGAGTTCTTCGTAATGCTCTCAAAGGTGTGTGAAGTCCACCAATTCGCATTGGGCCTGCGTGGTGGACTATGACCTATAACCCTTCTCTGAGAGTAGATCTGTGCTCAGTAGTGAGCTATTGATGGGTTTCTAATGGATAACATGAAGCCTTAATAGACCAAAAGTTAACGGTGCGGACTGAAAACCGGAAGGTCGACGGTTCCATTCTCCACCATTGCACTATTGTTGTACCCACTCCTAACACAGGCTTTTCGTTTCTTTGGAGGGAAGAGGAGAAAATATATTAGTCAAGTTCAGTTTAACTAGCAAAAAGCTGAGCTTTGTGAGAGCTCGCGTAGTTTTTCTAATGGGTAATAACTAATAAGTTCTGTTGCAGCGATATTATCTCTTTGGTTTTTTAACAGATGGCGTTAGTAGTATAATAACATTCTATCCAATGAGTACAAAATTGTAAATGTTAATTTTTTTTAATGGTTATAAAATTATATTTTTTTTGACAGATTATAGGCGTGATAGTTTTTCAGTAAAGTGTACCACAAAAATTCTCAGGTTGTGGGAAAGTGATAGGGCTCACTTCGCTCGCCCTAATTAATATTCTTTCAAAAAAAAAAATTAGTACTACTATGTGTGCGATACAATGCGTGCGGGAGAAACACGTCGTATAAAATTAGTTTGCCAATTAAAAAACAATACAAAGACAAGGCTATTGTGTGACGTGTGTGCCCGATCTGAAATTATTGCATGTCGTATGACTGTTTGAATTGAAACTATTCGCTTCTATTAGTCTTCCTATACTAGCGCGCGTCACACACGATTAACGAAGTTCTATTCTTATTTGAATACTAGATGGCGCTCGCGACTTCTTCAACTTCAAGCAAGTTCACGCTGCCCACAATATATGGCGTTAGTAAATTTTGCCGCAAATATTTTGTTCGAAATTTCTCTTCTTTACTTCTCTACTTCGTTCCAAAAATTAAAAAAAAGGACAAAGACATGATTGAAGACAGGATTCGAACCCCCGAACCGATAGTTTCACTCCTTCGTTTAACCGCTGCGCCACCTAAGCTTTGATAAAACGTGTACAATAAACGAAGGGAATAAGAGTCGTGACGGAAAATTCTTACGCCTAGCAACAAGGGTCGTGACGGAAAATTCTTACACATTTAGTCGTCCAGCCCCCATCCGCCAAACCGTCCGAAAAGGAACTAAAACTATACGTTCCAATATAGTTTTAATAGCTTCAGATGTCGTTCAATGGTCGATCGAAAGCTAATGAAAGTTGCACTAACTTTTTCAATGGTCACTGTAGAATGTAGATGGTGTAGAAAAAGATACCGCGAACTGCGCAGACGAGAAAATGACCCAGTTTGACTCAATCCACATCAACATTGTGGAAGGCCGTAAGGGCTTGAGATTTGCTGAACTAGAATAGAATCAGGTAATACTTTTCTACGAACAAGTAAATTACTATGATTATTATCTTAGTTTTAAGTAAAGACCATTGAACCATTCAACACGAAGTTGAAACATAGAGTTTGAGAAAGTCCAGTGAGTTGGAAAAATAAAATTCTTAAAATTTAGATTATTTTTATTTAGGCCCAATTTTACCAACATGGAATAAAATGAGTGATAATAATTTACTCTCGAATAAGACTTATCTTACTCGAGAGTAAATTATCAGTCATATTTTCAATCGTATACTACTTAAATATACCAAATTTTTCTTTATTAACGAAACTAGTTTTCGACTGCGTACAGTTTCTTAGTAATTAGGTAAATCCCTTAAAAACCCTGCAGGAGCCCTTTGCTTTTCAGGGATAAAAAAGGCCTAGATATCACTCTAGATTCTCAACTACATTTATATCGATCCGTTGCTCCATAGCTGTGCGATTGAAGGACAAACCAACGAACAATCACACTTGCATTTCAATATTACCTGCAGTTAAAATGACACTATGGCTCCTGGGTATGGTCTACCCCTTTGATCACAGAAAAATCTGTGATCGAAGGTTTAAGCAGGCCACTAGACAAGACTATCGTGTATCGACTGCTATTGTTAAAATGTTAAATGGCGTTAGATATAACTTGATATTTCGTCCGAACACTGATCGAAAGCGTTAACACACCGGATGTGTCAAATTTATTCCACCCACACGTCTAATATATCAGTCAGCATTGCTACTGCTAAGTGCAAGTATTACTCGTGGTTAACGATATTAATGTATTAATACCTCTTTGGTAATTAGGCCTTGAACAATGTACAATTTAATTTAATAATGTTGGGAAATTAGCTGATGCATCTACTGCTGAATGAGCTGTTTAGCATCTTAATCCCCGTAGATGTTTAGGTTTCTAAATATACGTACTGTGGGAACTTCTTGATATTCCGGGTTAAAAGTATCAGGTGCTATTTGTCTCTTTGTCAAATGTCGAATTCGTTTCACTGTACTAGAAGATTATTTCGCATTAATTACCTATGATATTAATAATATGTTAATATCATAATGTAATAAAAGGTCGTCCTCAGACAGTACGAAAGTCGGGAGATCCCCCAAAATTCATCATCCACCGATGTCCATTGTCCATCGGTTGAAAATTGTATAAGAGCGGTTACGCACTGCATCCGATCCGAATCCGTGAAAATACGTTCCAAAGTAGTCGTAGAACTATTTGTATGGCAGCTTACGGACTAGATCCGACTTCCGTCATCCGATTTCTTTCCGTCATCCATGAGATTCAAAATCCTCGCCTCGGATAAAAATCTCGATAGCGGAAGGACAGCGGGGCGGGGTCAAAGATGTCCCCTGAATAGCTTGGATTTGGATCAGAGATCGGATTAGTGCGTAAGCAATATCCGAATTCGGCCCGAGTTTTTATATCCGTATTTTAACGGATTCGGATCGGATGCAGTGCGTATCTGCTCTAAGGCATTTAGAAAAAAATGATGGTCTACGTAATAGGCCCAGTACCTCGCATCCCCTCAGCCCTTAAACTGTATAAAATATATATTTATTTAAATATAACACAACAATATTAAGTGTAACTATGCGTTTTGTGGATGCCTGGAGCCGCTGGGTCCAGGCGGCGCAAGACCGAGACCATGAAAGTCCATGCAAGAGACCTTTGTCCAGCAGTGGACGTCTATCGGTTGATGAAGAAGAAGAAGATGCGTTTTATAGTGGAAACTTTGAGATTCCCTGAAGACCAAAAATAGTTTTTAGTGAGCACGACGATTTCGAGATATTGTCTCCATGCTGAATCGATAGTTTTCATATTTTCTGAATTCATTGTAGCGATGAATATTCATGAAGCGAAAGGTAAAATCAACAGCTTTAGTGCCTTTTCATTTAGTCGTGTTTAAGATGCGAGAAGAAAGTTACTATAGTCTGTCTGTATCACCTTACCACGGCTCACCCGCTGAACCGACCGAAATTTTGGCATATTGATATTTTGCATCCTGGAGAAGAACCTAGAATCCTTTTCATCCCGGAGTTTCCACGGGCTTTTAAAAAAACCTTAACGTCCATGTTTGCTAGCACAATCTGGGTATTTTATAAATAATCTTCTTAATATATATAAATTACGTGCCACGTTGTTTGTCCGCGATGGACTCCTAAACTACTTAACCGATTTTTATCAAACTTCGTAACTATCTGTAATTTGGTCCAACTTAAAAGATAGGGTAGTTTTTTTGGATTGGGATAGTTTATTTGTTTTATTTATATAGATAAGTTGGCGGTACGAAGTTCGCTGGGTCAGCTAGTTTAATATAAAAAATTCTTTTTAAAAAACCGACTTCAAACTCCCGCGCCACTATACAAAATATATAATTAATTTATTGTTTATATTTTAAAAACCGCTCGACCGATTTCGATGTATGGGACCACCTGGGAAGTATACCCTTTCAAACAAAAAAAGAAATCCAAATCGATTCAGGCGTCTTCGAGTAATCGATGGACATACCTACATAAAAAAAAAGATTCCGACGAATTGATAACCTCCTCCTTTTTTTGAAGTCTGTTAAAAAAGCGAGAAGAAAGTTGTTTGTCTGCATTTATTTATTTTCCATGGCTTTCCCCGGCTCACCCGCTGAACCGATTGGTACAGTGATAGTTTGCATTCGGGAAGGACATATTAAACTTTTATCCCGGAAAATCATAGACTTTCCACGGGATTTAAAGAAAATCTAAAGATCTGTTTTTACAGAAACTGACAATCTGGGTATCTTTTTAAAAAAGCAGTGAATTGGCACCTTTTATGACATCCTCACTTTCCATCAGGTGTGATCGTGGTCAAACCTGCGTCTATAATGCATAAAAAATCACGTACCATTTAATAAAATAACAATGTTTGTTTTCATGCAGCTAGGTATTTAGAAGTCTATGCGTAGTTGAGATTATGTCATCGTGTATTAAGTCGTATTATCTTGACTTCACAATATGAGGTCAACATCTAACGTCTACGTTTACCTATATTATAGTTAGCTACCGAAGCAAACGTATGGAATATTGAAACTTTGAAAGTAACAATTAAAAGCCTTGACATATTCATATAAGCATTCATAATGCTCATACAGAATCCTAAAATTATATTTATGAATATATTTTGATTATTACTGTTTACTGTACTTCAACTTTTTTACTGACGTAGGTTACATTAGCTGTAGTAATTAATTCTAGCCTTTGGCTCTACTACGTCCACTTTACTTTATTACTACAACGAAGTAAGGTTTAAGCTCAAAGAAAAGTGTCTAGTTAAGATACCTATTTTTAACCGACATCAAAAAGGAGGAGGTTCTCAATTCGTCGGATTTTTTTATATGTATGTTCACCGATTACTCGAAGACTTTGGGGAATTCTTTTTTGTTTGAAAGGGTATACTTCCCATTTAACTTATCGAAATCGGTCGAGTGATTTTTAAAAAATCAACAATAAATTATATACTTTGTAGGCGCGGGACTTTGAAGTCGGTTTTTTAAAAATATTTTTTTATATTAAATTATTATAAATTATAATTTTGCTACTGGAATTTTTCTAAATAAAAAACCTACTTCAATGATAAACCGCATTTTATCTAACTTGTACTTAAATATATTTTTGCTAACATAAATAGTATTATCTGTGCATTTTTATATTATTATACCTATAATATAATTATCTTATCTATGTCGTACACGACTACTCGTGTAATACACTCAGTCCAAATGATTCATTTGACTTAATATGAAACTATGAATGAGGAAGTCGTACAATTATTATACCTAATAAGGTGTAGTAGTAGGTAACGTTAACTATTATAGGTCGACCGTTTAACTCGCGTATCGCCTGCGCGGTAAGAAGGGAGCGGAGGGAGATGTTAGAGATGTTAAAACTTAAAAATAAATACTTAATTCTTTACCAACAATGTCTATCTCGAGATAAATCTTTGGATTATTGACTCCGTGTGTAGCGTTACCCGCCCCCGCTCCCTTCTTACCGCGCAGGCGATACGCGAGTTAAACGGTCGACCTATAGTTACACTAGCGGCACGCTATGATGGCCGGTTTGACGTTTGTCCGCTCATGAAGTTCCGTATTAATTGATAACGACTTTGAAGGAAATAATTGTATTACTTTATTGACGATAGTGATGTGCAGAGATTCATAAATTTTATCGAATGTAGTTTTAGGTTTAGGACTCAAAATTTATTTATTAAATTGATTTCTAAAATGTATACAAGTGTAGAAAAATCAGTTTGCACCATTTAAGGGGTGAATGTACTTGTGAATATGAACAATTTTCACTATGTGGACAAACCTCTGAAATCGCAAAAAAATATCAGCTGTTTCATACAAAAGGTAAAATTTTTATTTTTATATGATATATACCACAACTCGGCATTTGGTTTTCTAAATTGAAAATTTTTAAAAATGGAATCTAATACGATCGTCACATAGGATCGCTGGCTAGCACAACTACTACCTCCGGCAAACTCGCGTCAATGCTCAATGCAAAACAAAGCAGTTTCGAATTGACGTTGCTTCGAAAAGTATAAACTGTCAGTGCAATGCGATTGTGATATAGTTTTGACCTGGCTTTGGATTTCAAATATTGATACTGCATTACTGTTGACCCTTGCTCGTTAATTTGGACTCTGTTCAAGCCCTTTGTTGTGGATTTCGTCGATATGACCGAACGTACGCAGAGAACTGTTCTAAATAGTCAGACACGTGAGTTCGTAATACGCCTTCGTAACTATTTCGATCGTGAAGCTCAAAATGGAGGGCCAATTTTACCTATAACGTCAGTGGTTGAACGCGTAGCTGATGCGCTTAATATTGGACAACGAACTGTTACACGGATAACTAAAAAAAAATATGGCGAGACTGGCACAGAAGAAAATAAACTTCACACACCAAAAAAGAGAAAACGAGCAAAACCAGTCGTAGGCATCGATAGCTTTGATGCCGATGCTATCCGAAGACATGTTTACGGCTACTATTTACAGAAGGAGTATCCAACAAGAAAAAAGTTGGTGCATTCACTGAAGGAAGCTGGATTATTCTTCGGTGGGGAAAGTTCTTTAACGAAGATTTTGAAGACCATTGGATTTCGATACAAAAAATGTAACAAACGCAAAATATTGATGGAAAGATTTGATATAGCGATGGCAAGGTATACTTTTTTACGGCAAGTGAAAGAAATCAAAAATTGGCAAAATGTTGTGTTCTTGGATGAAACATGGCTTAATGCTAACCATACTGTAGGCCGTTCTTGGAACGATGACACAGCAGCATCTACTTCCAAAGTTCCTGTAGGAAAAGGATCGCGACTTATAATTTGTCACGCCGGAACCATCAACGGGTTTGTCGAAGGTTCTCTCATGGCTTTTGCGTCAAAAACCACTGGAGACTATCATGAAGACATGAATGGAGAAAAGTTTACTGAATGGTTTACCTCAATGTTGTGTAGCCTCCCTGAACCATCTATTATAATTATGGACAACGCCCCAAATAGTAGTATGGACGAATCTGATTAATTATGGCCTTTTGTGGCACCTTTTTTGGTATCTTTTGTATTCATATGTTTCTTGTGTGCATATAAAGTATGTATATTCATTTTCATTCAAATATTCAGTTCGTTCAAATAAATTAAATAAACATATACATTTTTGTTTTATTAAACCTATTTAATCAGGTACAAAAACAAAACTTAATTGTTTTTTGTTCGAGAATAAATTGACATTCCACATCACTATTCTAATGTGTCAAACCGGCCATCATAGCGTGCCGCTAGTGTAGTTAATCGATATTCAAAAATTTATTATATTTTATGTAGACTTTGACATAATTTATTTGAAATGGGTTTTAATTAATTACTTAAGTAATACTTCGTGTTAAGGGATTTTTGGTGACCCATAAAAATTACAATCATATCATAGTCTTTAATCTAAATTTGTTGGTAATTAGAAATATTATTACAAACACTTTTCACAATTGATTTACTCGTATGTCTAGATGTTTGAAAATTTAAAAAAAAATACATAAACTAAATTATTCTTTAATTTAATTTCCAAAATGTGGAGAGTTATTTTGTTCATAAATTAATGAAATCCTTTCAAGCCTTATCCTTAATATTATGTATTATTAATATTTTATTTAAAAAAGTTATTTCACGCGGATGAAGTACGCTTTTTTATTATGGTTGCTAGCCGCGAACAACGCATAGGATAGTCGTAATGAAAACAGGATGAGGTCGGTTATTGTTGCACAAAAATACGTCTGTTAGTAAATAGTGTTTCAATCAACGCAACCGCTTTCGTGAAACGAAGTGTTAATTGTGATTGATTGTACATTCATTAATTTATTAGAATTACACTAGACACACGTATACCCCGCACCGCGAATCGCAGTGTTGGCAGACCCCCCCCCCACTAGGTGCACCGACGACATCAAACGAGTCGCAGGGAGCCGCTGGATTCAAGCGGCGCAAGATCGAAGCCTGTGGAGGTCCATGCAGGAGACCTTTGTCCAGCAGTGGATGTCTTTAGGTTGATAGAGAAGAAGAGACACATATACATATTATCAAGCAGCAAGCTTATTAAAATGATTGGGTATCATACTAATAATTTCCTTCAATCACCGAACATCGAATCGAATTGATTTTTTGCATGGATATGGTTCTATATTATTGAGTGGTACATATATAATTTTTTTATCCCGAGAAAACAAAAGGTTCCCGCGGAGTTTTTACAAAATATGTAACTTTTTTTCACGAGAAAACAAAAGGTTCCCGCGGAGTTTTTACAAAATATGTAACTTCACGCGAATGAGTCGCGGGTTAAAGCTATTAGAAGCGTAGTACTATTGTATATTCTGTGTTAGCTAAGATAAAATGCAGCATTGATCTGTGCTTGGACAGCACGTATACGCCTTCGGTCTTGCGCCTAAAGGAGAGGGTAGACTGGCTACTTTTAGTGGCAGTGATCGGCGTTTTTGCATCGCGTTTTCGCGACTCAAAAACGTTCGATACGATGCTAAAAGTAGCGAAGGTCAGAGCTTAAAAAACGCGAAACGCCGATGCTAAAAATGCAACTCGATCGCTGCGACTGGCGTTTGTTGTGGGCCCACGGACGCGGAATCGAGCTTCCAAACAGCGGCTAAAAACCATAAAAACGCCGATCGTTGCCGCTAAAAGTAGCCAGTATGCCCTCTCCCTATTCTCTAATCGGTTGTATTGGATTTACGTCCCCTCGGACTAGAGTGACGAAATAGAGAGTGCACCTTTTGCACTATAAAACCGTGCAGATGGTTCATCTCTACGGACACAGGCCGCCGTGGCCGAATTTCTTTGGGAAGATATTTTACATGATTGGGCACACGGCAATATGTGCAAGTCCAGGAATGGGTCTCCATGCACCATATTCAATCTTCGTCATCGACTTAGCGTTATCCCACTTGTGAGGGGTGTGGTTAAAGCTTACTTGATGTTGAAATAAGCCCTAAATCTAATTGTTGTTTTTACTACTACATTTTTTCAAAGATTAACCAGTGGTGGTATTCTCTTAAATGATTGCATCAGAGTGTAACGAATGCAATGGCCTCTGATTGGCTGAATTTATGGCGTTCTTGATGCATCAATGCATTTTAAGTTTTAACGAATAGCGGGAGATTACCGAGAGTACCTATAGAGAATACCACTTGTGTACTTAAGTTATTCTATTGATCGTATTCGTATTCGATGACATCAGCGTCAAAGTAAAATATTTTAATATGAAGCGTTATGGAGCGTATCGTACATACGTAAACTTATAAGAATGCATACACGAAATTGAGCTTTAATTCAATGCTGTTATGGTTTACTTTCATCGAATACGATAACGATCAATGGAATAACTTTAGACAATCGCAGGGCTGGTCCTATATATTCAATCTCGGATAGGTTACACTGTTAAATATGATAAGCAACTTATCGAAAAATATTTACTGAAACGCATATTAACCATTGAACCAAGACTATTGTAATTCTTCAAATAAGACAATATTCTGACCTTCGTATATAACATGCCATGATTTGAATCAAGAACTGAAAATTCTTACAGTAAAATACTTTATTGTTGAGCCAAGAGATTTCTGATCTCCGTATGAAACATGCAATGAATTAGATCAAGAACTAAAACTTCTTTACTTAAGTACAGGGTTTTAGATCAATAATAATGACATTATGCGTTGGAAACAATCTGATCTTCGTATGAAACACAACATGCATTGAACCAACATGCATTGATTACAGATTTAATACAGATGAATACAGGAACCGAGCGTTACTGGACAAGGACTAACCCGAAAGGTTACTCGTTACAATAAGGTCGTTACTTGTTACAATTCTATATTTCCGAGCAACCTGTGGGTTCTTCCTTTACCTTATTCATAGAATTTTCAAACCTCACCTCTGTAATCTGTCCCGGTGCCATTCTGTACAGTCTATGCGCTATGAAATATTCACTTGTTCTCACATCGAGCGTATGTTTTATTCTTGTTTTTTCTGACTTCTAGGTACACGTGGCATGCATATCAAGCCGTTTCTTTTAGGGTCACCTCTCCCTTTGGCGCAGAGATTAGAATACCTACCTCGTATTGTGATATCGTTTTATTTTTCTGACTGCGATGTACCTATATGAATATGAACTTGCAATGTTTACTTATTATAAAACTACAAGCCATTGTATATAGCTAGAGTATATAATAATCTATCATCATTTCAACCCATAACTATTCAACTACTGGGCAAGGGCATAGGTCTCCTCTCAGAATTAGAAGGGTTTAAACTTTAGGCTATAGTAATAACGGATAACGAGTGAGGGAGTGCAATCTGAAGTCTTAAGTTCAAATTCCACGATTTGCAAGTTTATTGCCGTGCATTATTTAACTTTCTGCTCTAAGTTACCTAATTTATGCAAATTACGAATATTCGTGTTTCTTGCCGTCACTTTGTACTGACTATTACTATCAAATTTTGCGGATTACATAAATTAACAACTTTCCCGTCTACAAATACGGTTCTACAATCAATTTTATTCGACACCACTCGAAAATTAAATGTTTAGAAATTGTACAATTCATTGCGATTGATAAGACACTGTCGCACTTAATATTATTTTAAATCGTACTAAATAACGGTAATGACGTATGGAGCGGAAACGTGGACACTGACGGTGGGCCTCGTTCACAAATTTAAAGTCGCTCAGCGCGCTATGGAGCGAGCTATGTTGGGAATCTCTCAAGGATAAAATCCGGAACGAGGAGATTCGTAGAAGAACAAAAGTGACCGACATAGCTATGAGGATTAGCAAGCTGAAGTGGCAGTGTGCAGGTCATATCTGTCGCAGAACCGATGGCCAATGGGGCAGACGTGGTCTGGAGTGGAGACCGCGTACCGGCAAGCGCAGTGTAGGACGACCTCCAGCTCGCTGGACCGATGACCTTAAAAAGGTGGCGGGAAGCGGTTGGATGAGGAAGGCGGAGGACCGTGTTTGGTGGCGCGCTCTCGGAAAGGCCTATGTCCAGGTGTGGACGAATACAGGCTGATGGATGGATGGAAGGATGGACTAGATAACAAAACAATGAAACATAAACATTTGTAGGACGTGGGCAAGGACAGCTCATCTCAAAGGAAGAGATTTCTTCCAGAATTCCTCGATACTTAGTAGTATTACTTAGCTTAGGTAGTTCCAGGTAAAGTTGGTGACAACAGGCATTTGAAATTCTGTTTTAGGGAGACTATTGCATACAAGTACACAATATAAATAGATTCGTTCCACACTGCGAACTGTGCATTTGAAGACCATTAATCAAGACTGACCACTGAAAAATTAAACACAATGAAGCGTCAACTTAGAAAAATCTACACTGAAAAGATGTATACTGGGAGCCGGTAACACTAAAATTCCCGTCATGCGGAATCGAAAACTCTATGTCTAAAGTGTACATATGGGATAAAGTTTCTCCGTAATGCATTTGCGTTATGTCAATGTCAAATATGGTAGAGCGAAGCAATGGCTGGATCTTGCGTCATGCTCGTGAATGAGTGCCACAGGCGGGAATGGGGCTGCTTTCTGTCTGCCCGTCTTAACATGTGTTGAATTGTAGTACGCATTTTTGGAACTTCCCCTCATTGTGGAAATATTCTATTCTATTCTTACAAAGTTGCATGGGTTAAATCCGCTTGGCAATCCAGCTGCCCACAAGACAGTATAAAAATCTTATTACAATGTAATAGCTAAGTACATAATAATATTGTGAAATGATTATTTAGAAAAGAGCAACTGCTGAGTTTCTTGCCGGCTCGTCTCAGCAGAATCCGCTTTCCGACCGGTGCGTGGTAGAGTCATGACATGTCATTAAGAGCCACAGGTTGGCCTACGTGAAATAAATAATTTTGAATTTTGAATGTTTTCTGAAATAGTACGAATATTTGTATCGCGTATTATTGCGTTAAAAATTTGTTTTTAACATTTTTTCGGCTGTTTAAATTAACGCATAAATCGTAAAATAGTTAACTATTACTAATTCCCTTAGGCGCGCTTGCAGAAACGCCGAGTTATCCTTTTAACCCAGAGTTAGCAGCTAACTCTGGGTTAAAAGGAAAGATTTGACAGATTTCGATTTCGCATGACAGGAATTTTAGTGTTACCGGCTCCCAGACCAAAGTTGCACGAATGGATCATCCGTCCCCTAGGCACTTGAAAGCGCAAACTAGGTTACCAGTTTTAAAGTGGAGCTCGCATCGTTATTTTTTTCTTTCTGCGCTATGTATCCTTTTTCAAGAGATTTAAAAACATTTGCTGATGAAATAG
The DNA here is from genome assembly GCA_029955525.1 of Oeneis ivallda. NCBI lineage: Eukaryota > Metazoa > Arthropoda > Insecta > Lepidoptera > Nymphalidae > Oeneis > Oeneis ivallda. The sequence continues at coordinate 18,532,998 of JARPMR010000019.1, read as the reverse complement.
CTGCTTTTATAGAATGACATTATAGAAGAAGGAAAATAAATGTTTTAACTCTGAATAGCGTTTAGTTAGTGGGAAATGGGAATGCCCTTAATGATGAAATATGGTGAGGAATGAAGAATGTTAACTTGTTTTGATTATTAGCACTCCATATTCTCTGTCAAAAATAAAAAATACTTGTGAAAGAATTACTTCGATACGTCAATTAGTTTCCGATTTAGAAGTAAAACAATTTGTAACCGCACGACGCGGGCTGCCGGTAAGGTGTGACGTCATCGCACAACACGTTCTGTCTGGCTCACTAGTCCGCTCGCAGTCGAGCGCCCGTGCCGTCGAAATTACACTTAAATACTTTGAAAACTGTCCAATCCAAATACTAGGAAATCATGTGTTGTGCCTAAATGTAAAAATACAACTACCAATTCGCCGGAAAAGTTGTTTTGTATAGTTCCAAAGGACGTTAAAATGCGATTCCAATTTTCAAATTTTCAATTTTCAAGATTTCCAATTCAAAAAAGTTAAAATTCCAATAACACTTGGTAGCAGTCGTTGAAGGTTCCTCGCTTCGACGATGTAGCCACTGTAAAAATGCTATATTATGTTTACAGCCACCTCTGCTGGCGGCACAATCTTCGCAGGTTACATTTAAAACGTCTTGATCCTTTTCATTGCATTCTAAACTGCAATGATAAGGTGTGGTACGTACGCGGTGTTCTGGCGTGATTCTACATTTAACCGTACATACATCACCTACTCTTTTTACTTGAACATAACCAATAGCATCATCGCCATAGCTGTCTCTTGCCGATCTGAAATAAATTTCAAATAAAAATAAATGACCTTACGTATTTTGTTAGTAAAAAAATATAAATAAATAAAAAAGGTTTAGTACATCTGTTCAAACATCTACATTTGCAATAAAAAATAAATTAAATAAAATGGCCTTACGTATTTTGTTAGTAAAAAAATACAAATAAAAAAGGTTTACCTAGTACATCTGTAACGTTCAACCCACTACATCTACATCCTAAGTACCTAACCTACTTCCTACTAATATTATAAATGCGAAAGTTTGTGAGTGTGTGTGTGTTTGTTATCTTTCACGCAAAAACTACTGAACGGATCTGGACAAAGGCTGGAATAACACATAGGTACATAGGCTACTTTTAATCCTGGGAAAATGTACAGTTCCCGAGGGAAACTGGGGTGAAGCTGCTGGCGGAAGCTAGTTTGCAATACCTATATAATATACATACGTACCTACCTATAGCTACAAAACTATAATACATATTTCTTACATATTTGTTGTCTTTAACGAAAAATTTAATGGTAGGTAGGTACTTCCACTATTTGAGTTGCATAATGCATTCTTCCACTACGACATTAGTTGGGTATTTTGTTTTGATAAAACAATTTAGAACAGATAAACTATTAAGCATAAGTAGGTAGTAGCAACGAAAGTTTACTTACCTTTGCATTTTTATTCCTCGCATTTCGGCGGCAACGAAATCACTATTTGTTGATAAATAATGCGCAACCATTAATCCATCTATTTTAGGTAGATTATCCGATTGCCCTTTTTCGAATCCTTCGTCCATTTTATTAATCGAATAATATTTACTAGACTATTAACTTAAATACGCGGCTTAATAACTATAACATAAATTAATAATAAAACACACCAAAATACTGCGCAAGCCTACTATAACCGCTGGCGCGGGCGACTTGATACTACAGGCGCGGCACGCTATGATGGCCGGTTTGACACATTACAATAGTGATGTGGAATGTCAATTTATTCTCGAACAAAAAACAATTAAGTTTTGTTTTTGTACCTGATTAAATAGGTTTAATAAAACAAAAATGTATATGTTTATTTAATTTATTTGAACGAACTGAATATTTGAATGAAAATGAATATACATACTTTATATGCACACAAGAAACATATGAATACAAAAGATACCAAAAAAGGTGCCACAAAAGGCCATAATTAATCAGATTCGTCCATACTACTATTTTCACTGTCGTCACTGCTATCATCACCTACATTAATAATTATATGTTCGTTTTCTATAATATTATCTATTTTCACATCTCTTTCATAATCTTCCCTTATTAATTTAACAGTTCTATTCACAACCTTTTCCCAGTCTCCTTTAGTCACATGTTCACAAGCTTCTTCTAATAATTTTAGCATTTTTTTTGTGGTAAATGGGGGTTCTGTATTGTGTCTTGCAGCATATCCCTTAATTTGAGCCCACACCAACTCAATCGCATTATACTCACAATGGTAAGGCGGTAACCGTATAACTCTGTGCCCATGTTCTAATGCTATTTCGTCAATGACGTATCGGATCTTGGTTGGTTTGTTTTCTTTTAAAAGACGTACTAATTCCGCTTTTAACATATTCATGTTTGCATCTACGCTATTTTTACGAAGCCATGCGACGATATCAGCTTTCTTTTGGGATTGGGCAGGTGGCTTGTCAATTTGCATCGAGTGGTATGGGGCGTTGTCCATAATTATAATAGATGGTTCAGGGAGGCTACACAACATTGAGGTAAACCATTCAGTAAACTTTTCTCCATTCATGTCTTCATGATAGTCTCCAGTGGTTTTTGACGCAAAAGCCATGAGAGAACCTTCGACAAACCCGTTGATGGTTCCGGCGTGACAAATTATAAGTCGCGATCCTTTTCCTACAGGAACTTTGGAAGTAGATGCTGCTGTGTCATCGTTCCAAGAACGGCCTACAGTATGGTTAGCATTAAGCCATGTTTCATCCAAGAACACAACATTTTGCCAATTTTTGATTTCTTTCACTTGCCGTAAAAAAGTATACCTTGCCATCGCTATATCAAATCTTTCCATCAATATTTTGCGTTTGTTACATTTTTTGTATCGAAATCCAATGGTCTTCAAAATCTTCGTTAAAGAACTTTCCCCACCGAAGAATAATCCAGCTTCCTTCAGTGAATGCACCAACTTTTTTCTTGTTGGATACTCCTTCTGTAAATAGTAGCCGTAAACATGTCTTCGGATAGCATCGGCATCAAAGCTATCGATGCCTACGACTGGTTTTGCTCGTTTTCTCTTTTTTGGTGTGTGAAGTTTATTTTCTTCTGTGCCAGTCTCGCCATATTTTTTTTTAGTTATCCGTCTAACAGTTCGTTGTCCAATATTAAGCGCATCAGCTACGCGTTCAACCACTGACGTTATAGGTAAAATTGGCCCTCCATTTTGAGCTTCACGATCGAAATAGTTACGAAGGCGTATTACGAACTCACGTGTCTGACTATTTAGAACAGTTCTCTGCGTACGTTCGGTCATATCGACGAAATCCACAACAAAGGGCTTGAACAGAGTCCAAATTAACGAGCAAGGGTCAACAGTAATGCAGTATCAATATTTGAAATCCAAAGCCAGGTCAAAACTATATCACAATCGCATTGCACTGACAGTTTATACTTTTCGAAGCAACGTCAATTCGAAACTGCTTTGTTTTGCATTGAGCATTGACGCGAGTTTGCCGGAGGTAGTAGTTGTGCTAGCCAGCGATCCTATGTGACGATCGTATTAGATTCCATTTTTAAAAATTTTCAATTTAGAAAACCAAATGCCGAGTTGTGGTATATATCATATAAAAATAAAAATTTTACCTTTTGTATGAAACAGCTGATATTTTTTTTGCGATTTCAGAGGTTTGTCCACATAGTGAAAATTGTTCATATTCACAAGTACATTCACCCCTTAAATGGTGCAAACTGATTTTTCTACACTTGTATACATTTTAGAAATCAATTTAATAAATAAATTTTGAGTTCTAAACCTAAAACTACATTCGATAAAATTTATGAATCTCTGCACATCACTATCGTCAATAAAGTAATACAATTATTTCCTTCAAAGTCGTTATCAATTAATACGGAACTTCATGAGCGGACAAACGTCAAACCGGCCATCATAGCGTGCCGCTAGTTTAAGCGGGCCGCGGCGCGTGGTGACATGACGTCACAAGCGGTCATGTGACTGGTAGCGGGACTCGATATTTTTCGAAACTTTGAACGCCTATAAAATCAAAACTCCTAGGTATTTTTGACTGCAACAAAAACTAGTGTATTTATATACACACAGGCTTTACTGAGACAAAATTTCAAGCGATTTGGCATACCTATTAACATTCTCCATTATCGCACTATCGTAGATTGATCCCTACTTGCATACTATCCTTACTAATATTATAAATTTTGAACCCTCAATGGCCCAACGGTTAAAGGTGCGGGCTGAAAACTGAAAGGTCGCAGGTTCGAATCCCACCCGTTACACCATTGTCGTACCCAATCCTAACACAAGCTTTCCGCTTATTTGGAGGGGACAGAAGGATATGAGTCAACATCAACTTGGCTGATATTCTTAAAAAAAATGCGAGTGTGTTTGTTTGTCCTTCAATCACGCTACAATAGAGCTACGGATCGATGTGATTTTGACGTGATTTGCATGGGTTTAGTTGAGCACCTAGAGAGTGACGTAGGTTGCTTTTTATTCCGAAAAATCAAATAGTTCCCGCGGGATTTTAAAAACTAAATCCACGCGGACCAAGTCACGGGCTAGTACCTACTTAATATGCCTGCTGTCTATGTACTTTAAATTGCTTGTCCTCGGTTTTGTACCAGAACGCTAAATTGCTTAATATGAACAACACTGCCGGTGGGGTCTTAGCTCTTAAGGTTATGTAACAAAGAATTCCCTTATTGCTGATCTCAATTATTTGCGTCGCGTACTGACGACGTCATTCGCGATCTCCATGATTTAAAGATATTATTTGCTAAGCAACTAAGTAGTACTAATTCAAGTAATTCACGAAATTCTCAATACTTTGAGTAATTATATTATACCCACATTTCGAAAGCCTATCATAATAACTCATTTAAGTATCTTCAGAAGTTCTTAACTTAAAGAATTAACGACCGTAGAAGTCCACTGCTGGATATAGGTCTCTTGCATAGACTTTCACCTGCCTAGGTCTTGTGCCGCATGTATCGAGCTGTCCTTTGCGACTGCCAACACTGCTTTCCGGTGCAAGGTAGCTAGCTACTCCAGTCTCCAGCACCTTGGGACCTCGATGACCAGTTCTTCGAACTACCTGTATATGAGCCGCCCATTGCCAATTCAGCTTCGCGACTGGATAAGCTATGTCGGTAACTCTGGATGTCCTCATTCCTGATTTGATCACGAATTACATTAGTTGATCGTGTCATCTTTATTAAGGTTGATAATACGGTCTGCCCGCGAAATTCAAATTTAATTTGGTTTTTCGCAATTTGTAAACTAATACGACAAAGTAGGCTTATGACATTCTAATTGCGACGATGGCAGTATCATCTTCACAGGTTTATATAAAAATCTTTACTTGAAAGTGTCCAGGTTAAGAAATTAGTCAGAATATCGACTAATTTGTGAGTATCTCACGTCCAACTCGATATTCTGACTATAATCGGAATTATAATTCGATTCCACGTTTGACATTAGCTACTGTCATTTTGTAAAATAATGATACCACATATAATAGTGTAGTGATGAACACAAAAATCGATAAACAATCGCGATTTATGTTTATGTAATCATAATATTGGTGTGCCAATTAAAGACAATAATTTATTATTGATTTTTATTTAAATAAATACATAATTACTCATAATAATTATTTATTAATTAGTAACCGCTGCTTTATTTTATAAAAAGTTAATATTTTTGTTTTTTATATTAAAAACAAAACTTATAATAAAAGAACCTAGATAGTTTTCTGTATTGGCAACCCGTGCGCGCTCGTGCAGCTATCGCCATTTTGTTTATCTTGTCATTCGGCTTCATTCTCCCAGTCTGACTGCACGAATATCTTGTTTCATTGCGAATCGATATTTTGTTATTTGTTGGGTTTTTGTTAAAGTTTTGTTACGTTGTGTTTGTTGTTACGTTTATAGTTTTTTTGTGAACTTTGAGTGAATCTATTTGTTTTGGTTTTCCATCAAAATGGATCCTCAGCCAAGTACATCACAAAAAGACGTGGATGTTTTCTTGCCCCAAGAAAAAAACGTCCACGAAAAGCTTTCACTGTTACTGAAAAAGTAATGATCCGCAATGCCTACAAGTACGTGAAAAATGAAACTTCTGCGCAATTGGAGGCCTTTGAAGTAGTGGAAGAAAATGAATGTATGAGCAAAGTTGCTGACATATTGGGAATAACCTCACGCTCTGTTTGTAACGTTTTGAAGGAAGTAAATAAAGGTTCGGCACCAACTCCTCCTAAAAAAACTGGACCAAAGCGAAGTTTCAAAGACAAAATTTAAGAATTTACATTCTCCGCAATACGAAGACTTGTTCATCAGTTCTTTTACCGAAATGAACCTCCAACGATTGCAAAGGTTAGTCAATCAGTCAGACAGTATTATTTTATACCTACATCTTTTATATATATATAAGTAATGATTCCAAACTATTATAAAATTTACTATTTTAGATTTTACAAGTGATGAACGATGATCCAGAAATGCCCAAGGTTTCCAAAGACACCCTCAGAAAAATTTTGAAGCATCTTAATTTTAAATTTGTTGCACGGTCACGCAAGAGCACACTTATTGATCGAAATGATATAATAACATGGCGCCAGCGTTACTTGCGATCTATATGTCAGTTTCGACGAGAAGGGAGACATATATATTATCAAGATGAAACTTGGGTTAACGCCGGTAAGGCTAACATTTTGAATTTATATACATTTTACATTAAATTTAATAGTAATATTGAATGTTAATGTACTATATTTATTTTTAGGTCATACTGTAAAAAAACTTGGGTGGACAAGAAAGTCACATCATCTCGGCAAGCGTTTTTGGAGGGACTGACCAGTGGATTAAAAAATCCATCTGGAAAAGGCAAACGTCTCATAATTAGCCATATAGGTAGTGAAGAAGGCTTCCTGGAAAAGGGGCTCATGATTTTTGAAGCAAAGAAAAATTGTGAAGATTACCATGATGAGATGAACGCAGTTTGTTTTGAGGAGTGGTTCGCTGGAGTCTTACCAAAATTAAGACCAAACTCAATTGTGGTGATGGATAATGCACCTTACCACTCCCGAAAATTGGAAACGGCACCAAAAATGAGCTGGAAAAAAGCTGCCATTCAAGACTGGCTTTTAAATAAAAATATTCATTACGAACCAGATATGGTTAAAGCTACGCTTTTAGAACTGATTCCACATAACGAGTCTTTTAATAAGTACGCTGTAGACGAAATGGCAGCACAACATGGGATCACGGTTTTAAGACTGCCCCCTTACCATTGCGAGCTGAACCCTATCGAATTGATATGGGCGCAGGTAAAGGGGCATGTAGATCAAAATAATAAAACCTTCAAATTGACAGACGTGAGAAATTTATTTGAGGAAGGCATTCAAAAAATTACGGCTACCGAATGGTCTAAATGCGTATCCCATATTGTCAAAGAAGAGGAAAAAATGAGTAGGCTAGATATTTTAAATGACAATATCACAGACACATTTATAATACATGTTACAGAAAGTGACAGCGATAGCGATAGCGAAGACGGCGACGATTTATAAAATAAAATATTACCATAATACATCTATTTGTTTTATTTCTCATGTTCCTTCATGATCACATTTTTTTATTTATTTCACACACAATTATTAAAGAAAACTCTCAGATCCTTAATAAAATTAATCGTCGTAACTAAATTATCCGTTCAGAAATATTTAATTTCCTGATATACTAAGTTTCTATTAAAGTAGTAGTTGTTTAGATATACTACTATAAACGAGAGGAATCGATTCGGAAATATTCCATTTCCGTATCGAATAATTTCGTAACGTCACTATTTAGTACTTGTCATAACGTTGCAACACTGAAATTGTCAAATCTGGAATTGAATTAAAATTCCGACTATAATTTCTTAAACTGGACACTTTAGAGTAAAGATTTTTATACAGGGTGGCCGGTAATTGACGTCACAAAAAAAAAATTTAGGTCCGGTATGTTGTGGGGTATCCGAATCACCCCCATGTATGTTCTGCGATTGTTTATAGTTTTGGAGTTATGATTTTTTTTTCGATTTTTTGAGGACTTTCGACATGACCATATTAAAAAAATCCTAAAAAAAAATCAAAAGACTTTTTAGAGATTTTTTTTGCAACTGAATTTTCATGAGTTGTACTTTTATGCATAAAATAATCAGCTTCATAACTTTGATGAAAGTTATGAAAATGTTGGTCTAAAGTTAAAAATTTACGTTCCGTGAATTATGACTAAAATTTTCAACTTTAAATTAAAAATCTAAACAGGTGACCTTATGATTTCTTAGTTAGTCTTAAAAGTGCGCCAGACTATCAGCTTTCATAATAATAATAATAACGTGGTACTTAATGGGGAGAATTTGGCTAAAATCGGTCTTCAAAACAGCAAGGTGGCAAATTCTTAAAATTAACCTACTGATTTTTTTATCATTCCTAAGGCTAATTAATGATTTGAGAATGCTGGAAACCCGTGTTGGTTGGATGACGAAAGTTTTAAGTAAGAAGTAGATCATAATGTAAATCCTTGAATGATTCCTGGTCAACGCGGCAATCGTGAGGGAATCTTTAGAGCAGACCCGGATCGCACAGAAGTGGTGCTGGAAGCGGTTCAGCGAAATCCATCTACGAGTACGAGAGCTATGGCTCGTGCTTTAGACATCCCAAGGACTTCTAAATTAGCCAACTGATTAAAAAAAAATTATCATTCCTATGGCTAATTTAATGATTAGAGAATGCTGGAAACCTATCGTGTTGGTTGGATAAGGAAAGTTGGTGGTCTGTCGGCTGTAAAGCTTGGACTCGTCGTAAGTGGAACGCGTGGTATCCTTCATCATGAAGAATGTCTTGGGTAGAAGTCCTTGGGATGTCTAAAGCACGAGCCATAGCTCTTGTACTCGTAGACGGATTTCGCTGAACCGCTTCCAGCACCACTTCTGTGCGATCCGGGTCTGCTCTAAAGATTCCGATTGCCGCGTTGACCAGGAATCATTCAAGGATTTACATTATGATCTACTTCTTACTTAAAACTTTCGTCATCCAACCAACACGATAGGTTTCCAGCATTCTCTAATCATTAAATTAGCCATAGGAATGATAATTTTTTTTTTTAATCAGTTGGCTAATTTAGAAGTCCTTGTGATGTCTAAAGCACGAGCCATAGCTCTCGTACTCGTAGACGAATTTCGCTGAACCGCTTCCACCACCACTTCTGTGCGATCCGGGTCTGCTCTAAAGATTCCCTCACGATTGCCGCGTTGACCAGGAATCATTCAAGGATTTACATTATGATCTACTTCTTACTTAAAACTTTCGTCATCCAACCAACACGATAGGTTTCCAGCATTCTCAAATCATTAATTAGCCTTAGGAATGATAAAAAAATCAGTAGGTTAATTTTAAGAATTTGCCACCTTGCTGTCTTTGAAGACCGATTTTAGCCAAATTCTCCCTGTTAAGTACCACGTTATTATTATTATTATGAAAGCTGATAGCCTGGCGCACTTTTAAGACTAACTAAGAAATCATAAGGTCACCTGTTTTGATTTTTAATTTAAAGTTGAAAATTTTAGTCATAATTCACGGAACGTAAATTTTTAACTTTAGACCAACATTTTCATAACTTTCATCAAAGTTACGAAGCTGATTATTTTATGCATAAAAGTACAACTCATGAAAATTCAGTTGCAAAAAAAAATCTCTAAAAAGTCTTTTGCTTTTTTTTTTAGGATTTTTTTAATATGGTCATGTCGAAAGTCCTCAAAAAATCGAAAAAAAAAATCATAACTCAAAAACTATAAACAATCGCAGAACATACATGGGGGTGATTCGGATACCCCACAACATACCGGACCTAAATTTTTTTTTGTGACGTCAATTGACCGGCCACCCTGTATAAACCTATGAAGATGATACTTACTGCCATCGTCTCAATTAGAATGTCATAAGCATTAACTTTGTCGTATTAGTTTACAAATTACGAAAAACCAAATTAAATTTGAATTTCGCGGGCAGACCAGTATAATCAACCTTAAAATCAGTGCATAGAAAATATTTAGTGAGAGGGAAACTTTGGTAAGTAGTAATTGCTTGCAAATTTTTACTTCCACGTTCAATGAAAATTTCACGCACGCTGAACATCGTGGCTCGAGACGGCTAATTTGTTAAATTGCTAGGAACTGGCGACGGAAAACGGCCAACCGGGGAAATCGTCAAGTGTGGATTATTGAATTTATTCACCGCAGGAAGTTGTTCGACTTATCGCTGCAGCGATCTGTCTCTTGGCTTGTTTGTTATTTGCTGCTTTTTAACCCACTTTAAAAAAGGAGGAGGATCCCAATTCGTCGGAATCTTTTTTTTATGTATGTTCACCGATACACGACGACGGCGACGCCTGAACCGATTTGGAAAATTCTTTTTTTGTTTCAAAGGGTACACTTTTCAGGTGGTCTCATTGAAATTTTATCGAAATCGGTCGGGCGGTTTTTAAAATATCAACAATCAATTACATACTTTGTAGTGACGTTTGAAGTCGGTTTTTTAAAAAGATTTTTTAATATTTTTTTTTTTAAGTTTTTTGACGCCTTCCCTGGCGCAGTGGTGAGCGCTGTGGTCTTATAGCTGGGAGGTCTCGGGTTCAACACCCGGTGGGATCAATTTGATGATATTATATTATAATTTCTGAATTGTTTCCATTGGCCTGGTCTGATGGGAGACTTTGGCCGTGGCTTATTACCACCCTACCGTCGAAGATATGCCGCCAAGCGATTTAGCGTTCTGGCTCGATGGCGTGTAGAACCCGATTAGCGGTATAAGTTGAATGTTCACTGCCATACCCCATCCAAGTTAGCCCGCTACCATCTTAGACTGCATCGTCACTTACCATCAGGTGAGATCGCAGTCAAGGGCTATATCTTGTCATCGAATAAAAGAAATGTTTTCGTGCACATTAATGTCGTTTAGAAAAATACGTGAAGGCTCTTGGGAAGTCCAAATAAATTATCTTGGTCTCAATAAATTCAGCTAAACTGGATTGACGGTTTGAAAAGTAGAAAGGACTGATGACCTTTCCCATTAACGTCCTCTAAAATTACCACGAACTACGTGAGCTAAGTTTCCTTAGGTTACCTTCACTTTTAGGGAACATCTAACGGTGAAAATGATATTTTCTAAAAGATACCGGACTATTTTTACCTATCTGCTCTAGGTAGTTGTAGTGGTAAACAAATGGGTGCGATATAAAAGCATGTTGGAGTAGCTAAATGAAGCAAACTTTTCAGCGTCGACACTTACGAGGGTACGGCACCTTTTGCCGCATCCCACTGGGTATTCATGACCGGGTCAAATTTTTGACTGTCTCAACTCATCACTGGTGTAAATAGCGTGGTACATTTAATATAGGGAAAAATAGGTAAACTCCACTTTAATAATAAGGTTGAAAAAAAAAATCAGTATTAAAAGGCTAACAGGCACTACTAGACGTTGGTGGTTGGTGTTAGGTGAACAGAAACACACATGAATTGAATACATATTACATACATTCCTTTAGTCGCTGTTTAAATATAATAAACTAGCTGTTGCCCGCGACTTCGTCCGCGTGGATTTATTTTTTAAAGTCCCTCGGGAACTCTTTGATTTTCCGGGATAAAAAGTAGCCTATGTCACCCCAGGTCCTCAACTATACCCATGCAAAAAATCCCGTCAATCCGTAGCTCTGTTGCGGCGTGGTTGAAGGACAAACCAACAAACAAACACACTTTCGCATTTATAATATTAGTATCATAATAATTTAACAATATCTCATCATTCTACAGCAATGACCTAAGAAGGCCTTTTAACTGAATTAATAAGTACTTCAGACGTCTTTTGTAAATGTATTTAGGTTAAACTAGGCGGACCAAAATAGAATGATGTCCCGAAGCAGATGTTAGTCCGATATTCGTACCTTGACAGCAAATTCTGGTCTCTTGGTAAACGCCTTGCCTCGATTTTTTTCCATAGTACAGGAAGTAATATAACCGTTTAAAGCATGTTAAACTTCTTTCCTCTGGTCTAGTACTAGTGGGCGGCTTTGGCCGTAAGCAGTTACCACTCTACCGTCAAAGACGTACCGCCAAGCGATTCAGCGTTGTGGTACGATGGCGCGTAGAAACTGAATAGGTATATGGGTTTAATTCACACTGTTTCATACCCTTTCCAAATTAGCCCGCTATTTTAGACTGCATCGCCATTTACCATCAGTTGAGACAGCAGGTAAGGCCGTTTTGTCAAAGACAAGTTGTCATCAAAAAAAAAAAAGTCTGACTTTAGATGTCCTTTTACTATATTGTGTTAAACTTCCCTTTCCAAATTAGCTCGCTTTTTTAGACTGCATCGCCATTCACCATCACTTGAGATAGCATCTTAAGGCTATCTTATTGTCAAAGACAAGATGTCATTAAAAAAGTCTGTTTTAGAATGTACAGGCACAGACTTTATAATACTGACGTACAGATACTCCATCAGGAACAAAGAAACGAAACACTGTTAAATTGCTCGGGTGGACCACCCGATGGCTAAAACGGGAATTAATGGCGCTGTTGTAGCGAGCAGCTTCATAACAGTTAATATGATTACAATTAGATGGCGCTCTAGGGAACAGTTTGATCGAGCCCCGATAGATGACGTTCTTTTGTTGTCGTTGCAGTTATGAAAACGCTAATAGATGGCGTATGCAAGTACCTACAATAGAATATTCGGAAGTGTTTGTATTTTTTTCACAGCGATATCGTTCTAACATGAATGGAAATAGTGTCTATTTTCGTATACGATATACCTAGAACGTATTGCGAGGTTGCCAGCTCAGACAATATCACAATTATAGACTAGGCAATGGGGCGGTTTGTTGTATGGAGACCCCCGCATCAAATCCTCAGTCGATGAAACTTGGCAGGGTTGTAGTATGGGATGATCCAAAATTTACACAAAAATATCCAAAAAAAAATCCATGCGGAAGTTGGGTATTTATACCTAAAAGTACAAATAGCTTAATATTTTGAAAAGAATAATTTCTCCGTCCAATTTTTTTTTACCAAACTAATTATTAGCCTTAATAAGAGGTACTTGATAAAAATCCAAAACTTTTTTCAAACGGAACTGTCATTTTTTAAAGAGGTTTCCTTTTTTTGTCCGTAATTTCGACCAGAAAATTGCTCAGTCAATTTTTTATTTTCAAATGTCCTTAAAATGTAATTTAGCATAACGTGTAAGAAAATCCAAAAAAAAATCCATACCAAAATCTATTTATCTTACTTCAACTGAAAATTGTTTATAACTCGGAATGAAAAATTTCTCTATCCAATTTCTTTTTTTTAACATAGTAGGTAGTCACATTTACACACTTATCCTAAATATCCAAAAAAAATATCACGAAGAACATCGATATTGAAACAGAGTTTTTGAAATCTAAACTGCGTTTTCGCGATAATGTACCATAATGCTTGAATCATTGGGTATAGTTTAGCGTGCGCGAGCGAAGCGACTTCACAAATAATATATTACTACATGACTTCTACGATGCTAAATAATAAACATAAATGTGTACCTCAACATTAATTTATTTATACAACCACTAATTGTAGCGACTTAGCTTCCAGATAATTAATGAGCTATTTCAATAGTTTAATTAAGGGCCCTTAAGCATAATTTGTTTCTCCGAATTAGTTTATTTTGGGAAAATTTAAACAAAAACAACATAAAATTGCCATAACAGCTTATATTAACTAATATTCATTTCCTTCACTGAAAATAAAATAATATGTATCTGCTTCAAACAACCAAAAAATAACATCTTTATTTTGAAAAAGTATAAAAAATTATGACGCTCTATAATGCTTAAAAACAATTGTTTTTTGGCAAAAGCTTCATTGATTACTTTGTTACCAAAACCTTTTTAACCGACTTCCAAAAAGGAAGTGGCTCTCAATTCAGCACTTATTTTTTTAACTTATGCACGGTATTTTAGGATCCCCAAAAAAGTGACATACTGTTTTTATTAAAGACTAGCTGATGCCCGCGACTTCGTCCGCGTGAATTTAGTTTTTTGTTTTTTTTTGTATTAAAACCTTCCGTGGAACTTAGGAACATACAAAAAAATAAATTAACCGAATTGGTCCATCCATTTTTGAGTTATGCGCTTACCAACATTCATTTTTATTTATATAGACTAGCTGATGCCCGCGACTTCGTCCGCGTGAATTTAGTTTTTTGTTTTTTTTTTTGTATTAAAACCTTCCGTGGAACTTAAGACTGTGCCGAGCGAAATGTGCCAAACAGGCAGTCACAGTTAAGTTGATAAAATCAACAGCATTTGTTCAATACATCTATAATATATACATTAACCATAACGAAGAATGCATTAACAATTACATCGTGGAAAAAACTTAAAATGATTAATATTTTAGCCTACAAAATTACATAAAGTTGGATGAAAACTGCAAAAACGTATGCTGGCGTTAAGCGATTATTTATATTATAACAATAGAAATCTAACGTAATTTTCAGTTCAAACAAAGCATGAATATTTATATTATAATAAATCCGTCTCAAATATTTAAATTACTGTATGACCATTGAGATACATATTTATCAAAAAGCACTTCAAATCTGCCATACATTTTTGTATGGCGGCCACGCGCCGGTTTAAATACGCGTCGTTCGTGCTCTGTGAATTCTGTGATTCAGTCGTCCACGAGTGTTCAGAGTGAGTCCACGTCACTTTGCAGAACAACCCACCGATCGCGTCTCGATCGTAATCTCGTGTACGTCTATCGACAAAACGATGTAAGTATTTTTTGTGAAAAAACACAAAAATTCTTATATCGCGTATGCTGTGGAATCTATTGACAATAGAGCAAAGTAATGTACTACAAGTTTTATAGAGGACATCAATATCTACAAAAAAAGTCGGCAATACCATAAATCTAACTATTACAGATATGTCACAATAACTACATATTCGCCCTATAGTGAATAAGAATACGCTAGTGTCCGTATATCTGTCTGATGCTGTTTTTTTATATTTGAAAGACGTGATCGAGATGGATCTTAGCTATGATTTACGAAAATCTGCTTAGGCGTTTGAAGAAGATGAAGCTCATTTCCTACTTGTCCCCGCCATATTGGATTTTTTTGCTAATGGACTGATTTCGTTCAAAATCGATATTTAGGCTTCTCTGGGGTCAAGAAAGAGGAAATCGATGTCAAAATTTAAAAGTCACCGCCATATTGGAATTCTTTGTTATTGGACCGATTTCGTTCAAAATCGATTTTTAGGCTTCCCTGGGGTCAAGGAAGAGGAAATGGTTGCCAAAATTGTAAAAAGTGCCGGCCATATTGAAATTCTATATTATTGGACCGATTACGTTCAAAATCGATATCTAAGGTGCCCTAGGGTCAAGAAAGAGGAAATGGTTGTCAAAATTTTAAAAAGTCCCCGCCATATCGAAATCCTTTGTTATTGAACCGATTTCGTTCAAAATCGATATTAAGGCTTCTCTGGGGTCAAGTAAGAGGAACTGATTGGCAAAATTTTAAAAAGTGACCGCCATATTGAAATTCTTTGTTATTGGACCGATTTCGTTCAAAATCGATATTTGGGCTTCGCTGGGGTCAAGAAAGAGAAAATGGATGCCAAAACTTTAAAAAGTCACCACCATATTGAAATTGAAAAATTGGGTTATGAATTTCAATATGGCGGTGACTTTTTAAAACTTTGCCAATCATTTCCTCTTGCTTGACCCCAGGGAAGCCCAAATATCAATTTTGAACGAAATCGGACCAATAACAAAGAATTTCAATATGGCGATCACTTTTAAAATTTTGGCATCTATTTTCTCTTTTTTTAACCAAGAGAAGCCTAAATATTGATTTTGAACGAAATAGGTCCAATAACAA
Organism: Oeneis ivallda; assembly: GCA_029955525.1. NCBI lineage: Eukaryota > Metazoa > Arthropoda > Insecta > Lepidoptera > Nymphalidae > Oeneis > Oeneis ivallda. The sequence goes on along the minus strand of JARPMR010000019.1, from coordinate 18,516,979 downwards.
AGAATTTCAATATGGCGGTCACTTTTTAAAATTTTGGTATCTATTTCCTCTTTCTTGAGCTAAAGGAAATCTAAATATCGATTTTGAACAAAATCGGTCCAATAACAAAGAATTTGAATATGGAGGTCACTTTTTTTAAATTTTGGCATCTATTTCCTCTTTTTTACTCAAGGGAAGCCTAAATATTGATTTTGAACGAAATAGGTCCAATAACAAAGAATTTCAATATGGCGGTCACTTTTTAAAATTTTGGTATCTATTTCCTCTTTCTTGAGCTAAAGGAAATCTAAATATCGATTTTGAACAAAATCGGTCCAATAACAAAGAATTTGAATATGGAGGTCACTTTTTTTAAATTTTGGCATCTATTTCCTCTTTTTTACTCAAGGGAAGCCTAAATATTGATTTTGAACGAAATCGGTCCAATAACAAAGAATTTCACTATGGCAGTCACTTTTTAAAATTTTGGCATCTATTTCCTCTTTCTTGACCCAAGGGAAGCCTAAATATCGAATTTGAACGAAATCGGTCCAATAACAAAGAATTTCAATATGGCGGTCACTTTTAAAATTTTAGCATCTATTTCCTCTTTATTGACCCAAGGGAAGCCTAAATATCGAATTTGAACAAATCGGTCCAATAACAAAGAATTTCAATATGGCGCTGACTTTTTTAAATTTTGGCAACCATTTCCTTTTCTTGACCCCAGGGAAGCCTAAATATCGATTTTGAACGAAATCGGACCAATAACAAAGAATTTCAATATGGAGGTTACTTTTTAAATTTTGGCATCTATTTCCTCTTTTTTTTACCCAAGGGAAGCCTAAATATTGATTTTGAATGAAATCGGTCCAATAACAAAGAATTTCAATATGGCAGTCACTTTTTAAAATTTTGCCATTTATTTCCTCTGTCTTGACCCAAGGGAAGCCTAAATATCGAATTTGAACGAAATCAGTCCAATAACAAAGAATTTCAATATGGTGGTCACTTTTAAAATTTTAGCATCTATTTCCTCTTTCTTGACCCAAGGGAAGCCTAAATATCGAATTTGAAAGAAAGCGGTCCAATAACGAAGAATTTCAATATGGCGGTGACCTTTTAAAATTTTGGCAACCATTTCCTTTTCTTGACCCCAGGGAAGCCTAAATATCGATTTTGAACGAAATCGGTCCAATAACAAAGAATTTCAGTATGGCGGTGACTTTTTAAAATTTTGGCATCTATTTCCTCTTTCTTGACCCAAGGGAAGCCTAAATATCGAATTTGAACGAAATCGGTCCAATAACAAAGAATTTCAATATGGCGGTCACTTTTAAAATTTTAGCATCTATTTCCTCTTTCTTGACCCAAGGGAAGCCTAAATATCGAATTTGAACGAAATCGGTCCAATAACAAAGAATTTCAATATGGCGCTGACTTTTTTAAATTTTGGCAACCATTTCCTTTTCTTGACCCCAGGGAAGCCTAAATATCGATTTTGAACGAAATCGGACCAATAACAAAGAATTTCAATATGGCGCTGACTTTTGAAATTTTGGCAACCATTTCCTCTTTTTTTACCCAAGGGAAGCCCAAATATTGATTTTGAACGAAATCGGTCCAATAACAAAGAATTTCAATATGGCAGTCACTTTTTAAAATTTTGCCATTTATTTCCTCTGTCTTGACCCAAGGGAAGCCTAAATATCGAATTTGAACGAAATCAGTCCCATAACAAAGAATTTCAATATGGTGGTCACTTTTAAAATTTTAGCATCTATTTCCTCTTTCTTGACCCAAGGGAAGCCTAAATATCGAATTTGAAAGAAAGCGGTCCAATAACGAAGAATTTCAATATGGCGGTGACCTTTTAAAATTTTGGCAACCATTTCCTTTTCTTGACCCCAGGGAAGCCTAAATATCGATTTTGAACGAAATCGGTCCAATAACAAAGAATTTCAGTATGGCGGTGACTTTTTAAAATTTTGGCATCTATTTCCTCTTTCTTGACCCAAGGGAAGCCTAAATATCGAATTTGAACGAAATCGGTCCAATAACAACGAATTTCAATATGGCGGTCACTTTTTAAAATTTTGGCAACCATTTCCTTTTCTTGACCCCAGGGAAGCCTTAATATCGATTTTAAACGAAATCTGTCCAATAACAAAGAATTTCAATATGGTGGTCACTTTTAAAATTTTAGCATCTATTTCCTCTTTCTTGACCCAAGGGAAGCCTAAATATCGAATTTGAAAGAAAGCGGTCCAATAACGAAGAATTTCAATATGGCGGTGACCTTTTAAAATTTTGGCAACCATTTCCTTTTCTTGACCCCAGGGAAGCCTAAATATCGATTTTGAACGAAATCGGTCCAATAACAAAGAATTTCAGTATGGCGGTGACTTTTTAAAATTTTGGCATCTATTTCCTCTTTCTTGACCCAAGGGAAGCCTAAATATCGAATTTGAACGAAATCGGTCCAATAACAAAGAATTTCAATATGGTGGTCACTTTTAAAATTTTAGCATCTATTTCCTCTTTCTTGACCCAAGGGAAGCCTAAATATCGAATTTGAACGAAATCGGTCCAATAACAAAGAATTTCAATATGGCGCTGACTTTTTTAAATTTTGGCAACCATTTCCTTTTCTTGACCCCAGGGAAGCCTAAATATCGATTTTGAACGAAATCGGACCAATAACAAAGAATTTCAATATGGCGCTGACTTTTGAAATTTTGGCAACCATTTCCTCTTTTTTTACCCAAGGGAAGCCCAAATATTGATTTTGAACGAAATCGGTCCAATAACAAAGAATTTCAATATGGCAGTCACTTTTTAAAATTTTGCCATTTATTTCCTCTGTCTTGACCCAAGGGAAGCCTAAATATCGAATTTGAACGAAATCAGTCCAATAACAAAGAATTTCAATATGGTGGTCACTTTTAAAATTTTAGCATCTATTTCCTCTTTCTTGACCCAAGGGAAGCCTAAATATCGAATTTGAAAGAAAGCGGTCCAATAACGAAGAATTTCAATATGGCGGTGACCTTTTAAAATTTTGGCAACCATTTCCTTTTCTTGACCCCAGGGAAGCCTAAATATCGATTTTGAACGAAATCGGTCCAATAACAAAGAATTTCAGTATGGCGGTGACTTTTTAAAATTTTGGCATCTATTTCCTCTTTCTTGACCCAAGGGAAGCCTAAATATCGAATTTGAACGAAATCGGTCCAATAACAAAGAATTTCAATATGGCGGTCACTTTTAAAATTTTAGCATCTATTTCCTCTTTCTTGACCCAAGGGAAGCCTAAATATCGAATTTGAACGAAATCGGTCCAATAACAAAGAATTTCAATATGGCGCTGACTTTTTTAAATTTTGGCAACCATTTCCTTTTCTTGACCCCAGGGAAGCCTAAATATCGATTTTGAACGAAATCGGACCAATAACAAAGAATTTCAATATGGCGCTGACTTTTGAAATTTTGGCAACCATTTCCTCTTTTTTTACCCAAGGGAAGCCCAAATATTGATTTTGAACGAAATCGGTCCAATAACAAAGAATTTCAATATGGCAGTCACTTTTTAAAATTTTGCCATTTATTTCCTCTGTCTTGACCCAAGGGAAGCCTAAATATCGAATTTGAACGAAATCAGTCCAATAACAAAGAATTTCAATATGGTGGTCACTTTTAAAATTTTAGCATCTATTTCCTCTTTCTTGACCCAAGGGAAGCCTAAATATCGAATTTGAAAGAAAGCGGTCCAATAACGAAGAATTTCAATATGGCGGTGACCTTTTAAAATTTTGGCAACCATTTCCTTTTCTTGACCCCAGGGAAGCCTAAATATCGATTTTGAACGAAATCGGTCCAATAACAAAGAATTTCGGTATGGCGGTGACTTTTTAAAATTTTGGCATCTATTTCCTCTTTCTTGACCCAAGGGAAGCCTAAATATCGAATTTGAACGAAATCGGTCCAATAACAACGAATTTCAATATGGCGGTCACTTTTTAAAATTTTGGCAACCATTTCCTTTTCTTGACCCCAGGGAAGCCTTAATATCGATTTTAAACGAAATCTGTCCAATAACAAAGAATTTCAATATGGCAGTCACTTTTTAAAATTTAGCCAATCAGTTCAATTCAGTGGGTGGTAGCCCACACCTCACCTCCTAAAATCTTGCCTCGCGCACAAATGCCTAGCCTTAACAATTATTGTGTTTACATGATATACCACCAATTTTAAAAAATATGAGTTACGTTCTTTTGCATACAGTCGGCCGGTTAAGCTAGGCGCCCTCGCTGTTGTGTGCGTGCGTTCACGACTTGACGCACACGTCTAGCGAAATACCTAAACAGCGCCCGCGTCTTATGCTCGGCGCAGTCTTAAGGAACATACAAAAAAATAAATTAACCGAATTGGTTCGTCCATTTTTGAGTTATGCGCTTACCAACATTCATTTTTATTTATATAGAAGAAGATAGATAGATAAATTCGTGTATTATGAATGAATACAATACAATAAATAAAAAGAGCATGACACTTTTTAGGGATCCTAAAACACCGTGTGTTGTATGTACAACGGTTTCTTCGAGATTTCTGAACCGATTTGGATAATTTTTATTTCACTTGCTAGAAAAAATTCTCGAGATGGTTCCCCAATAATTTCTGGATCCAACTTTTCAATTCTAATGCCTCATTCTGAAGTCGGGCGAGCATAAAAACACGCCCAATGTCAACATAATGTGTAGAAACTAAAAACTTTTTTTAACACACTTGCTCATAAAGTGGCTCTAATAGTCTAGTTGACAAGTTCAAAATGGTACAAAATAGAGATACTGGTCTTAAAATTATGTGCGATAGCTCATTGGATCCGGAATGATGCCTAGAAAAATGTTCCAAAAGCGTGTATTAGCACATAAAAAATTGCAAAAGTTATAAACAATTAAAGATGAAAAAAAATGGCATTTTGTTTTTTGCCAATATTTCATAAACTATTAATATTTAAGAAATTTCAAAAAAAGATTCTAAAAGAAGAGGAAATTTTCAATAAAAAACTCCGAACTCACGGAACTCTATCTCCATTATTTATAATTTTAATTTAACGCTGAAAATAGGTCTGCGCGCGACATTTTTAGGTTGCGCGCGCGGCGTCAAAAGCGAGTACGGCACATTAATTAATTTGTTTATGGTATTGAATATTTTTTTAAAAATTTGAAAAAATTATGGTGTGTTTTGAACACTATAAATAATTTATTCTCGTTGGAAATTTTACTTAAAGTTAATTTTTCAACAAGTTAAACAATTGTTAACTAACAAAATTTTCTCGAACTTCCGTCTTAATTGTAAGTGAAAAAAATGTTTAAATAATTGTCGTAAAAAATTTTAGCTTCGTAGAGCCTTTTTTACATAAATATTTAACAAGATCGCGCCATAAAAGTTAAAAAAATATTTATACTTTGTTTATAATAATTTTTTATACTTGAACAAAAACTGAAAAATCCAAGTAATGTTGTAAAGTAAAATAATTATTATAAACAAAGTATAAATTTTTTTTTACCTTTTATGGCGCGATCTTGTTAAGTATGTATGTTAAAAAGGCTCTATGGACTATCTACAGGCTCACGTCGCCGTGAGCAAAGTCGGGTCTTGTGACGTCATCACGCTCCTGCTCACTCCTTGTTATGGAGTAACATCGGCACAAAAAAAACGTCGAATTGATAACCTGCTCCTTTTTTTTGAGTCAGTTAAAAATAGCCATAACAACTTATAAAATAATAATATCCATTTCTTTCAAATTCAAATTTATTTCACGTAGGCCAACCTGTGGCTCTTATGGCACGTCGTGATTCTACCACTGGTTCGGAAAGTAGATTCTGCTGAGAAGAGCCGGCAAGAAAGTCAGCTCTTTTCAAAATTGGTATGTTATGCAGAAAAAATGTACCTAAACCTAACTAAACTCGCTCCTAAATCATCAATTTTCGGTGTGAAGAGGTGACGAAAAATCATTTTTATAGTACTAAAAAGAAAGATTTTTCACCAAACCAAAACCAAAAATTGGAGATAAAGGACCAATCTCTGTGTGTAGTAGTTTTTAGTTCCATTGTATTTTGTTCGAATTAGTTACAAAATGATCCGAAAACTCCACGGATTTGCATTAGCGCCCTTAAAATTGTGCAGTAATGTCGCTATGATATGGATTTTGTGCCCCTTTTCGAGCGGGATGGCAAATTATCGTTTTCTCGTGAGTGAGAAATAGAGTGATAGACGCGCGACGTACTTTTGACGACGTACTATTTTTTACCTAATTACAAGTTACTTAAAATACAAAATTGCATATTATTATACACTCTTAAAGCAGTTTTTGTCTCAGCATTTAAACTAGTTTTAGATCTGTGTGCGATTTTTCGCTTTAATACCATGACAATATGGTTCAGAACCATTTGACCGACACAGTCACTGTAGTTGCCAAAAGTTTTTGATTGAAAATTGTCGGCTCAACGACACATTCGATTATCGAGTACTGGCTCGCGTCACAAAAGGCAGATACTAATGTCAGTCTCGTCACTGAATAGATGAAGTCTCGTTATAGTCCGGGAGCCAGGTACAAATTCGGTCAATTATTTCCTCTCGAGCGAAACTTCGTGAAACGCATTAGGGATTTATATTATGAATATTCGCGACCGTCAGCTGCGACTCAGATATCAGATATATAGAAAAGAAATAAAGTCAGCTGACCATAACATGGTCCACCATGTTATGGTCAGCTGACTTTAATTTTCCTTCAAAATATTAGGTAAATTATAATCTGTCAAATTTTCAAATGGGAGGAAATGACTAAAAAACTTTTTTTTTCTCCATGCGTTGGAGGCTGCCACTGCCCGCCCCACCCACGGAGTCGCAGCTGACGGTCGCGAATATTCATAATATAAATCCCTAATGCATTTCACGAAGTTTTAATTGGGAGGGACTTGGTCATGAAAATCTGTCACTGGCTCCCGGACCATTACGTCAATTGTCTATGCGAGTCCTACACGCAAAATGGGGGATCTGTACCTTTAAACTATAAAATGATATAAGAAACACGTACCATCGATAACGACATACTGCAGATGATAAGTTTAAAGATTTTGTAACGGAATTTAAAATAAAATAAGAAATGTAACCATCAACATATCGATCCAATTTATTATTTGTTTTTAATAAGCGCCATCTGTTAATCTTCTGATCTATAATTTTTAAAGCGCCATCTGTTAACCTAACTATTCATAATTTCATCTTGCAATGTAGTTCAAATAATTGCCGCTTGTCGCTAGTAAGCTGAATTTCATGAAATAAATCTCAAATCGCTACCTCTAGCGCCCTCTATTGACAGACTCTACTACTACTTTTTCTGCACTTAGCGTTGGTGACCCTGTGGTACAGGTAAAGGCCTTTCAGATGATACCCCACTCGGTATATTTATTTTACTTTGAAATTTCGAACCCCCGATTTTCCCCCTTTTTCAAGAAAACGAAAAATTATTTTCGTTTTTTTTTATTCCAATGATGTTGGGCCACTATTATACACAACTTTTCCAAATTTCATGTCGATAGCTTTAATAGTATAGAGTACACATGTACACATGCACTCTATAGTACGTAATAGCGCACACACACACTTCACTTGCGTACTACTCTGACCGTGGCTTACACACGACTGAGTCCCCCCACCTAGTGGTGCCCGTATTTATGCGCCTCTATGTTTTGCTTCTACCCACTATTTTCTGTATGAGCAATGTAGACATTATGATGTCTACTGCCTATATACTACATCCCTTCCTTGTTTAAATAATTTTTACTTGTCATGTCAGTGGCTTATTAACAATGTCACTAATATGAATATACTCGTAGTAGGTCTTAACTTAACCATAGCCGCCAGAAAGTTCCTTCCTTTCTTTCCCTTTTTTTTTTGAACTGGAATTTTCCATAACAACGATCACATGATTAGTAAGTACCTGGTCTCAACCAATGAAAATATTTCAGAAAGATGAGAAAACTAAAGGCTTTGAAATTGAATATGAATTTTCTGATCACTAATAAATGCCTGTAATTGCACTGCTACAAAATGTCATAATCTGAACCCGGAAAGTAAAGTTATTACGCCCTATGTTTTCTGATATCATTTTAAGATTGACCATTTGTAAATAAAGAAGATGTCGCAGAATGATATTGTAAAATGAAGGATTAATGAATGTTATAATATAAGGATGGAGATCCCTTAACATCATAGTTAAATAATGAATAAAGTTATTTTAAATTCTTGCCTCTCAGACTGAAACTTAAGTTGACACCTGTCACTCTTGTCAAAGAAACTTGTCAATGCCAATTATGTCAATAAGTGATTGTCACCAGTTAGTGCTACTCCAATAACTAAGAATTAGAATAAGAAAACTTTCCATCTATAACCATGCATCAGAAGCTTAACAGTGGCATTTGTCTACTGACTGATTCTGAAGTTAAAAGATTCGAGTAGCTATTTGGAATTATATTATTATATTCCAATCAATAAATACATCAAATACTAGCCACTATACTGAGCTGGGACATATCCTTTCAATAAAGATCCACAAAACTACTTTAAATAATCGAGGTGTGAATAACTGGTTCGCAATTTCTCAAACCCACGACTAATTAAATTTTAATCTAAGCACATGAAATCAATAGAACAACGAATTCATGTTGACCATTATACAAGACAAATCCGTATTCAAATACCCACCTGTTTGAATGGGATTCACGACCAAAATGGGTATAATTATTATGATAACGAATTTCTCATTTTCTTTACAATACTAATAGTTAATGAAAAATGTTCATTTTGAAACGTCAATTAAGTTAATAGATTACTGCTGATACTTTGTGTAGTGGGTTCTCTAAAAACTTTTCGAATTGATATTATTACCAAGATAAACAAAACTTAAGGTAATGATTTAAAACCTTTACTGAAACTAAAAATCAGAATAAATCTTGATCTACATTATGTTGATAAAATATGAAGATTTTTTAAAACTTCGAAGCAATCTTTTAAGGGTTTAACTGAAGGTCCCGCCTATTTGGGAAAAGTATTTAAATGATACCAGGTGATACTTGAAGATTAATGTTTGAATCAGGGCAACATTTATATAGCAGCATTCCTTAGCTGTTTCTCTCATCAGGTCACTCATATTCAATCATCAATCGTTTAAAGATTGCAATGTTAAATCCCTACCATACCTTTGTGAATTACCTGCAGAGTTTGCACCCAACGTTTCAGGAACACATCAGAATTCTCTCCAGATTTTGTGCTGAGAAGGACTTTTAGAAACTCGTAAACATACTCACGACAATCAGCTGCCTTTTCTCCTTTTCTTTTGCTTGTCCATGATAGGAGGAAAAATCTAAACAATACTTACAGAGCACCTTTCCTCGTTCTCCTCGCGAACACTCCTTGTGGTCTATTATTACTACTATACTTAACTGTGAATCTTCAGTAAAACCTAGATGACCAATCGCACTGTTTCAGCTTCAGTCTTTGTTTACAATCATTGTTTGTCTTCTCTTGTAGATTCTAAGACTACACCAATAACTTTAAAATCGGTTAGATTATGTTTAACAAAGCTCAATTTTTTTTTCATTGAGTCCTTGTTATCATTTGTATGTACTAACTAATTCTCGATACCAAATTTGTGAGCTCAATATTCCCAATATACTATAAGTACCTCAATTAGAAGCTAACTAAGAAATTGATAACTCCTTAGGCTGTCCTGATTATAACCATATGCTGGCCAATAGCTCATAAGTATTGTATTACGAATATCGGGCGGTCTGATAATAGTGAGCATGATTAGGGTAGGTTGTATCAATAATTTTTTTTGATAAACATAACGCAACCATTAAACATGGCGCTCATTAGTCAAAAATGCTTTGGACATTGCAATTCACCATCTGCTAGCGCTTACTTTTGAGCTAAATTAACAAACATTGAAGTTCGTACGTCTCTTAAATTTTGATGAACTTAAGATAAACAATGTTTTAAAAATGTAGGACAGATTTTCATATAAACTATAAAAGAGACAGTACTGAATAGCAGAAATTATTTAAACTTGGAGCTGCATTAAATCAGTCCAATTTTGTTAATTTGTATATGTTAATCATAAACGAGAAGAAAAACTGGTTTCCCCGGGATAAGGCATTTTCCAACCCTTACTTTAGGATTAATCTTTTCAAATTATATGTCTAACTTTGTTGTAGCCCCTGTCACATTTCCATTTGTCTTTTCGAATTTATGAATTTATTTGACTGTGGTAAATTTAACCTAACTAAAGAAAGTTTGTGGTCTCTAAGGGCACTCTAACAATTAACAACAAAGGCAATGTAAACATTTCTATATGGAAGTTTTTTATTTTTATTTTTAATTATGTAATTTTGTGATTTGAGACGAATTAATAATAAAACTTTATGAAATGTAAAACTATTACAACTCATTAATGCAATCTAGTGATGTTTATATAACTTCGATACTTGATTTATATTTCAGAAAGCAACTGGCAACTTGTTAATATATTCCTTTCAAATAATATGACCGTTTACAAATTTTTATCATACATAAACTTTTATATCAATTATGCTACCTGGGAGTTAACAGGAATTCAAACTAGCATTAAATGTGAAATATTGACAACAACCGAGTTGAACTATAATATTTTTATATTTGAATTGCTAAGATTATGTTTATTCGATTGGTGTGGGATTGCTATCGTTACCACTTGACCATACGTCACAACTAGCATGAAAGCTACTACTATTCACGTGATTCAATATAGCAGTTAAATGTTCAGATAGTAGTGAGCCATATATGTATATTTAATTTAATTTCCGAAAAAGTCCTCATATTATGACACAATACATAATATTATCTTCCTGTTTGGTAGGAGTTTATTTTAATATTCTTTTAACTCAATTTAATAAATAAATAAATATGGCTACGATAGCAACTCCCTATAGAAACTAATCAACTACGTTAGAGGTGTCAGTGCACACGCGTGCGCGTAAACACTACGCACTCTTTTGTAAATAAGGCGCAGGGCCTGAATAGGCAGCACGCTTGTCTGCTTATTCAGTCTTAACTTAGGCCAAATTCACATTCAAACTTCAACATTCACATCTTTGGGCTATTAATGAGAATTAATTGATCAAAAAGCTCATTAATTTCACCCACATCGGGACTTGAACCCGGACCGTCATTAATTCACAATCGAACAAGTCATCCACTAGGTTCAGTAAGTAAATACAGGGAGAACAGGAATCCCAAGCAAGTAATGCACAATACGCAGCAAGTAGATCGTCACTTCCAGCAGGCAGACCGTCACTTCCAGCCGCGGATCGTCACTTCCAGCTGGCGAATCGTCACTTCCAGCAGGCAAATCGTCCCTTCCAGCAGGCAGATCGTCCCTTCCAGCGCAACGCTCGACGGATCGCACTTACGCTCGACGGATTGCACTTACGCTCGACAGCTCGCACTTACGCTCGACAGATCGCACTTACGCTCGACAGACCGCCCTTCCGCTCGACAAATCGCCCTTACGCTCGACAGATCTCACTTGCGCCACGACTGCACTTCCGCGTTGACAATGATAGATCGCCCTTCCGCACTGACTCTTCCATCGCCACTTCCAGCTTTGTCTGATTGCCACTTCCAGCTATGACCGGGTATTAGCCGAATTGCACTTCCAGCTACATATTGCCCCTTCCAGCTTTGACAAATTGCTATTCCACTTGGCTACATTGCACTTCCAGCCTTTGACGCATCACACATTCCAATTTGATGGATCACCATTCCATTTACCTTATCAATCGGAACGCAGATCATCATCGGCTCGCAAACAGTCTAAGCTGGGCAGATATTAGCTCGCAAACATCATAGCTCGGCGCAGTCAAAGCTCGACGATCGTCTTGCCGCGAATCGTACCATTATCAAATTCCGCCGCAAGTCATTTATGTGGCTGACTGTGTATTGTGCTTCCAGAGTTATAATATACTACACTTTACCCTCTAGGGCTCATTAAAATCCATTAAAACAGCAAATGTAAATGTAATTATTAAAATATTATTTTTTCTTCTCTTTAACATTCATTGTTAAAGAGTGAGTAGAAAGAAGGTCTACAGGAGGGAAATTAATTGTAATTTTATTTTAACTATGCAACCTCCTGACGGGGGCCTCATGTAATCTAAGAAGGTCTACAGGAGGGAAATTAATTGTAAATTAATTGTAACTATGCAACCTCCTGACGGGGCCTCATGTAATCTAACCCCATAATATTATTAGATGTGTAAGTAGATATATGAATGCAAACAATAACAAATTAAGAATTCTACTTGACAGTCTGTCACAGTAGGATTCTCTTTCTTTGACAAATTAAGAAGTATTTCACTGTGTGGGTAGTTTTATTAGACTTAAGAAAATCTGGTAGATTTTCAGCACAATCATCTCATCTTCCTTTTCGATAAAAATTAAAATTTATCTTTATATATATAAAAATTCAAAATAAAATATAAGTACTTACGTGAGGTTCATTTTGTTTAACTCGTCGCCAATATAGAGTACACATGTACACATGCACTCTATAGTACGTAATAGCGCACACACACACTTCACTTGCGTACTACTCTGTCCGTGGCTTACACACCCCCCAGGAGTCCCCCCACCTAGTGGTGCCCGTATTTATGCGCCTCTATGTTTTGCTTCTACCCACTATTTTCTGTATGAGCAATGTAGACATTATGATGTCTACTGCCTATATACTACAAATAGTTACTGAAATAATCGACGATGACAGACGGACGGACGGACGGACGGAGAAAGTCTCACCATAAGGGTTCCATTTTTACCATTTTGGTACGGAACCCTAAAAACAGTCTGACCCTAGATGTCCTTGTAGGTACTATGTGTTAAACTTTGAAGGTCGTTTGGATGAATTATTGCGGTTTCAAACCGTCCGTCCGTAGCAAAGTTATTTAGGTGAAATGGGCGAGTTGGGAATACAATAATATCTACATGTACAAACAGATAGCTGTATGTGGCCGATTCCGTATATCTAATCTGACAGCAAATACGGGTGTCTTTTTAACTTATTATTGACCTCAATTCGATTGCCTGCAAAAACATAGCTTTTAACTAAGTCAAATTAAAAGAACGTCTTTTGCATCCATCTTAGATCCATCTCTCAACCGATAGACGTCCACTTCTGCACAAAGGGCTCTTGCATCCAGCCTGTATCCAGCGGCTCCTTGCGACTCGTCTGATGTCGTCGTTCGACCTAGTTGAGCGTCTGTCTGAAAATCAGATGTGACGATGAGTTGAATGATCCGAAACGGTGTTTTTCGTTTGGTGAACAGTGATAGATAAAATTCGAATAATAATTTTTTCCAATATGTACGTACCTTATAAAGTTTTGCTCTTGACTAGTAATGGAAAGTATACTTGTTAGAATGCAGTCCTCAATGCGTTCCAAAAGAAAATTGTATTGCATAATACTTTTCGGTCATTCCGGAAGCGCTATGCAAATCAATGCATGTGAATTAGCATAATAATATATTATGATAGCACCTCATTATCATAAACACATATCCGCTAATTGCTTTAATTCACGAGTCTCTGGGAGACTGTACAGTGTTATTTTTTATTTTATCGAAAGTGTTTGGAGAAGTCTTCAACCAAAGGGAGACACTGAAAAACTGCCTTGTTAGAGTTTTGGTCTTTTTAGCAAACATGTCTGAACTTTTAATTGTCATTTTTTTAATACGAAGCCGTGTTTTCTGCACCTGATCTCTTCACCTTCGGCTTCGGAAAGAATGAAGTGTATACCTGTGTTTACGCAAATTGCATAGTTCGCTAGTCTCCACTCTAGTGAGATTGTTTGCAATGGAATTTAGTTAGGTTATGTGTATAACCCGATAGTAAATATTGCTTTCATAAGAACGCTCACAGTCGCTCAGCGGGTGATGGAGAGTATCCCTGCGAGATCAAATCAGAAATGAGGAGATCCGTAGGTTAGATAGGTAGGTTGGTTCCCAGTGTTACCGACAGCTTAACGAGTTGAGAGGCTAAAGGCAATGGGCAGGGCACATGGCTCGAAGAACCAATGGGCATTGGGGTCCCAAGATGCTGAAATGGCGACCTATTACCAAGAGGCGCAGCGTTGGTTGGCCCTCCACTAGGGGCACTAGGTGGACGAACGATCTCTCTGGATGCAGGCGGCACATGACCCTGTTCTGTGGCCATCATTTCATGAAACCTGTGTCCAGCAGCATATCGGTTGAAATGATGATGATGATAAAGATTGTATACAAAAATCTGAACTCAGGATTCGAACCCCCGAACCGATAGTTTCACTCCTTCGTTTAGCCGCTACGCCACCAATGCTATGACGGAACGTGTGTAATCAATGTAGGCAACACACAAAGGTCGTGGCGTCAAAATTTTTACACTTTTTTTCGCCTAGTCCCATCCGCTAAGTCTGTACCGTCCGTTAAGGAACTTCGTTCCAAAAAACGCTATAGGAAGGTTAGGCTTACCGATTGTCTCTATCGGAGGCTTGATATGTTTGATATATATTTTATCGCAAATGTTACCGAGCTTAGCGAAAGTGTCAAGAATGTCATTCGTAATAGCGCTTTTTGCTGCCGCGTAACTGTCCGCATAACATTGTGTATCCAACCGGCAGTTCACTGTACGCTAATGTTCAAATAAGCGTTGTGTGCAATGGACATAACTACTTTATTGTATCAACAAAAGATTCCCGTATCTAAAGCGGCTGTGGTGATAAAAGCATAATAAAAATCTATTAACGCTTTTTATCTTTTTGTCGTCACTGTGTATTTTAATTAGCAGCTAAGCGTTTTTTCCAACGTACTCATAGATTACAAAATTTTAGCCGAAATAAAACTCACTTTCTCAAAGCATCCGCTTACAGTCTGATCGCAAATACATGGGAGATGAAAAGCAGCAGAAAAAACTTTGAGAAAGGGATTGTGAGTTGAGCTGAGCTTTTAACCCGGGTGATGTCACAAATCACAGCCAAATAGATCTTAAAACTTTCGGAGATATATTATGCGTTTAAGCAATGACATAATATCATAATATGCTTCAATTACTGTAACTGTGTCGTAGTGTGGAAACCTGCGCGTTGAGTTCATTACAATATTCTTAAAGGTGTGTGAAGTCTGCCAATTTGCATTATTGGACCAGCGTGATGTGTGGTCTATAACCCTTCTCTGATAGGAGAACTGCGCTTATTAGTGACCCGTTAGGTTGCTGATAATGATGATGACTATGATAGCAATCCCTAAACAGATAAAACGAGTTTGTATGTTGAAAGAGTCGCTCGTCGTTCCAGTGATGCACACGAGGTAGCCGGTGGCGCGAGCGCGCAGCCATGCCGCTGCCGAAGCGCTGCGTGGAGCCGGTGCACGTGTCGCGGGGCACCGTGCCCGAGCGCCTCGCCGTGCCCTCCGAGCTCGAGGCCGTCACCAACGGCACCCTCGCCAACACTGTCAGGTAATGTTACATCCACTAGGCGGGGTGTTATTACCTAGAATTTGACCAGGAATTCGGACACGAAAAGGGTTACTAACTCTTGAAAAACCACTAGAGAATAAGAAGTACTACCCCTAAATCCAAAAATAAATAAATTGAGTAAAACTATGATAGAGACCCGTATGATTCTGATAGCAAAACCTGTACCAGTAACATTTATTGTTACAGACAACTGTCTTCGTTGTCGAAGCATGCGGAGGACATGTTCGGCGAGCTGACGCGCGAGGCCACGAACCTGGCCGAGCGCACCAATGTACTGCAGGCCAGGATAGACCGGCTCGCCATCAAGGTCACGCAGCTCGACTCGGGCGTCGAGGAGGGTAACTATGTTACTGTGTCATACGGGCAGCTGACGCGCGAGGCCACGAACCTGGCCGAGCGCACCAATGTGCTGCAGGCCAGGATAGACCGGCTCGCCATCAAGGTCACGCAGCTCGACTCGGGCGTCGAGGAGGGTAACTATGTTACTGTGTCATACGGGCAGCTGACGCGCGAGGCCACGAACCTGGCCGAGCGCACCAATGTGCTGCAGGCCAGGATAGACCGGCTCGCCATCAAGGTCACGCATCTCGACTCGGGCGTCGAGGAGGGTAACTATGTTACTGTGTTATACGGGCAGCTGACGCGCGAGGCCACGAACCTGGCCGAGCGCACCAATGTGCTGCAGGCCAGGATAGACCGGCTCGCCATCAAGGTCACGCAGCTCGACTCGGGCGTCGAGGAGGGTAACTATGTTACTGTGTCATACGGGCAGCTGACGCGCGAGGCCACGAACCTGGCCGAGCGCACCAATGTGCTGCAGGCCAGGATAGACCGGCTCGCCATCAAGGTCACGCAGCTCGACTCGGGCGTCGAGGAGGGTAACTATGTTACTGTGTCATACGGGCAGCTGACGCGCGAGGCCACGAACCTGGCCGAGCGCACCAATGTGCTGCAGGCCAGGATAGACCGGCTCGCCATCAAGGTCACGCAGCTCGACTCGGGCGTCGAGGAGGGTAACTATGTTACTGTGTCATACGGGCAGCTGACGCGCGAGGCCACGAACCTGGCCGAGCGCACCAATGTGCTGCAGGCCAGGATAGACCGGCTCGCCATCAAGGTCACGCATCTCGACTCGGGCGTCGAGGAGGGTAACTATGTTACTGTGTTATACGGGCAGCTGACGCGCGAGGCCACGAACCTGGCCGAGCGCACCAATGTACTGCAGGCCAGGATAGACCGGCTCGCCATCAAGGTCACGCAGCTCGACTCGGGCGTCGAGGAGGGTAACTATGTTACTGTGTTATACGGGCAGCTGACGCGCGAGGCCACGTACCTGGCCGAGCGCACCTACGTGCCAAGATAGCCCGGCGGATGAAAAATCATAGATCAATTATATGAAATAATTATAAAGGTTGGTGTGCCATTTGCAATATTATTAGTTTGAGACACTCGTAGTCGTATCTATGCTTACACTTACAGCGCCAAAATGACGTCAATCAAGTCCAAAATGGTGTCAATCAAGTAGGTCCAAAAGAAATTAAGACGGCAGTCAGTGTTAATCACAGATTAATTATAAAGCTCAGTGAAATGAACCCATTAAACTGTCATTGACTCTGAAAGAAGGCTCGAGTCACACAGGAGGAGAGAGAAGTGATTACGTGATACGCGTATATAGCAGTAGAAGAAGTTATTAAATGTAATTAAACATGATGTATTTCCCCTTCCAGTGTCGCTCCAGGACATACAAATGCGCAAAGCGTTCCGGTCGGCGCGCACGTTCCAGCAGCAGCTGTTCTCGCGGACCACGATGCCGTCGGCGATGCTCGCGACGTACGCGCGCTGCGACCGCCCGCCGCCGCTCGAGAAGCTCAACGAGTATAGAGACGACGGGCGGGACGCGCGCAAGTTCTACACCGACCCGGACTACTTCTTCGAGCTGTGGCGCAGGGAGATGCTGCAGGACACGGAGAGGATTCAGCACGATCGGGGGAAGAAGGTAACAAACGCCTGACCACATACCCGACATATCTACGGCGAACTTACGAATTTGAATTTGACAATGATTTTTTTTTTTTTTTTTTGTAATAGGGATACATTGGATGTTTTACGTGACACCTTTGACCTTAGAGAGAATTTTTTTTTGATTTCAAAATGACAAAATGCATCTTTGGTAGATTCGTGTTTTCCATAGATGTGATGATACACTTCCTATGTGATGATATTGACGACCTCCCTGGCTCAGTGGTGATCGCTGTTGTCTTATAACTGGGAGGTCTCGGTTTCGATTCCCGGCGGGGTCAATTTGGGAATTTATAATTTCTGAATTGTCTCTGGTCTGGTCTGGTGCTAGGCTTTGGCCGTGGCTAGTTGGCTAGCCTTACCGTCAAAGACGTGCCGCCAAGCGATTTAGCGTTCCAGTGTAGAAACCAATTAGGGGTATGGGTTGAATGTTCACTGCCATACCCCTTCCAAGTTAGCTCGCTACCATCTTAGACTGCATCGTCACTTACCATCAGGTGAGATCGCAGTCAAGGACTAGCTTGTCATCGAATAAAAAAAAACACAATTTAAAGTTTAAGAATTGAAGAAATAGTGGAATCAAAAGGTGTTCACACTAAATGGGTCTCAATGTTTAGAATCATACAAAAGGTTTTTGTAATTATAGAGTTCCTAAGCTAATTTTAGCACATACCTTCAATAATATTTTCAATGACTTTTTTTACACGCTGTATATGCACAATTCGAGATACCTACAAACTTCTAGGATACGAGGTCTCGGTGCGAATCAATAGTAGTTATCACTAGAGGATGCGAGAAAAGCTGAAAAATTTACTCAACAGTAACTCACTAACAGGACCATTAGGCAAGAGAAATGTGGGCAGGCCGAAGAAAAGATGGGCAGATGATATCAGGCTAGTGGGTAGGGAGTGGATGAGATATGCCCAAGACAGAAATAAACGGAAAATACTGGAGGAGGCTTATACCCATAATATGGGGTCCATTATTACTGACTGAAGATAACCAGGAAATTAGTATTTCATTTGTGTCATTTATTTATGAAACTGTTAAATGTAATAATGGAAATAAAAAGCTTTATTATTATTATTAACTCAACTATACTTCATATTCAAGGTTCGCCAGCCTCGCAGCAGCAATACAGAGGGTCGAGGCACGAGGCGCGTGCGCGTGCCGCACTCGACGCGCGACCGGCAGAAGGCGGAGGTGGTGACGCGCGGAGAGCACATCATGGCGCCCAACCAGCTGCGTCGGTACAACATCACAGACCAGTACCGCCCCGACACGCTCTACCAGAGTGAGTTCTACGATAGAATAGAATACGACCTCCCTGGCGCAGTGGTGAGCGCTGCGGTCTTATAACTGGGAGGTCTCGGGTTCGATTCCCGGCGGGGTCAATTTGGGAATTTATAATTTCTGAATTGTCTCTGGTCTGGTCTGGTGGGAGGCATTCATTGGCCGTGGCTAGTTACCACCCTACCGTCAAAGACGTGCCGCCAAGCGATTTAGCGTTCCGGCACGATGGCGTGTAGAAACCGATTAAGGGTATGAGTTGAATTTACACTGCCATACAACTTCCAAGTTAGTCCGCTACCATCTTAGACTACATCGTCACTTTCCAGGTGTCACGATCAGGTGAGATCGCAGTCAAGGACTATCTTGTCATCGAATAAAAAAAAAAGAGTATAGAAATGTTTTTTTTTCAAATAAACTTTTTACAAGTGCTTTTGAATCGTCGATGAGTCTACCACGGGTTCAGAATGCCGTTCCTGCCGAGAAGAACCAGCAAGAAACTCGGCAGTTGCTCTTTTCAAAACAAGTTTACAATATAATAGATATTATGCTATGTATTCAGTGTTTCCATAATGAGGGAAAGTTCCACAAAATTCCACAACAACAAAGTTCCACAAAAACATACCTAATCATATCTAATTATAATTCAACACATGTTAAGTAATTGTTCTTTACCGAATACCTATAGTGCTAACAGCTGAGACCATCGGCAATATCTCCTGTGTCTGATGTGGTGTGTGTATGGACTGTGAAACCGATTAGGGTGTGGGTTTCATTAAAAACTACTATAGGTACGGTACCCCTTTCTAAGCTAGCCTGCTATCATCTTAGACTGCATCGTCACATACCTTCATGTAATTAAATTACCTGAAGGTATGTGACAAAAAATTTGTGTGTGTAAAAAATTTTTTCATTGACTGTACTTTTATGACAAGCTGACAAGTTTAAATGCAACTTTGACAATTAATATTATGTAGTTTGAAAGAGAATTCTGCACTGTTCTTAATAATTGAGAACTTGAATTATTATTTCCAAATCTGCCGATTTTTTTAATAAACGTAAACTAGATGGCGCTTTACTGGAATAATTCATGCTATCGTTGTTATAACGCCTAACAATATTACGACATAATTTCATTAAATTTTTATTGCCGTCCCATACGGACATGAGAGTTTTATATTAATTTTTGAAGTGATGGAGGTACAAGCTTGTACCAAGCACTATTATAAAATAGTAAAAAAAAATTGAGTATCGTGGAACACTCGGCTGGAACGAAGTTCAGAATTAACGCTATCTCTCGCCACATCTTGGTACCATCTCGCAAAAAATAATAATTTTTGAAGTGATGGAGGTACGAACTTGTACCAAGCACTATTATAAGATAATAATATTAATAAAAAAAACGAGTATCCTGGAACACTCAGCCATCTCAGCCGTGGTACCATCTCGCAAAAAAAAAAACAAGCAAATAATCTTCTGTGCCTGTACTATGTTTTCTGTGGTTAAGGTATCATGACGAGAAAATCCCAACCATAACTATGTGGTAATCAGGTGACGCAAGGCCGAGGCACGTGGAATTCTGCAAGAGACGTGTATCCAGCGGTGAACGTATATCGTTAATAAAGAAGAAGAGACATGTCTTCTTTGTCAACGATTGGCGGATTATAGCAAAGGAATATCTGGAGACACGGTAGTGTCCCAGCTGAGGCGAGCCAAGCGAAGCGCAAGGGCACTACCTACCTTTTCTTGAAGCGCTTCGTCCTAAAAGTCCTAAAACTTGGAACTTTTACCCCCCAACCCCTTAAACTAGGGGATGGAAGTTTTGTATTGTAAGCCACATATTTGAACTAAGGTGTAGAGTTTGTGGAGAGCGCCAAGCTTCTAACTCCACATGCCCTAACTCTACAAGAGTTAGGGCGTGTGGAGTTAGAAGCTTGGCGCTACATGATATCTGCTAAATTTTTGACAGTGCGAGCCATTTATGGTCTTGTCTTAGCAACATTTTACATGATTTTTTTTTTGGTGGGATTACTTTTTCTTTGAACAATATATAAAATCGACTAGCTCTAATAAAATCTAAAACTATAGCTAGACCAATTTGAGAATGTAATACTACTTGTTGCAGCTACATCAGTGCCGGATGGCGGGTACCGAGCCCCCGGGAACCGGCCCGCTTCCGCGCAGCCCGCTAGGCCCAACTCGATCGAGATAGAAAACCAGCAGAACAGGACGTCGCGGCTTACGGGCAATGGACACAGTAAGAGCCATATCTCATTAGGATGCCATGGCAGCGACGCCAGCAGCGCTTCCGTGGCTACCCTTGGCGCTCGTGAGTCCAAAATTAGCCGCCAAAGCGGATGCCAAACGAGATTAGGTCCAATGTTGCCGGCACGGGTATTTTTAACCGACCTATACCCGGTAATTTGGCCCTTACTCGGGTTTGTTGCGGGCAGCGATGACTGCCGGGTAATTTCGGGTAATCTTAATAAACAATTTTTCGGGTAAATTTTAAAAATTCATTTTGGTCTATTTTCAATTTCGACTACAAATCTTTCGGTATCGAAAGCCATTTTAAATTTTAGAAATGCATAGTAAAATTTCAACACAACGCGCGATTGGCTTCGCAGCTGGTGGCCGAATGAGATAGTGATTCATTCGCATGTATTTTCTTGGCGTCAAACCAAGCACAACGGGCCGTTCGGGTTGGCGGCGACGCCAAGCCGTCGCCAAGTAAGGTACGGTTAGGTACTTTGTAATAGAATTTGACACGTTTTGACTGGCGGCGCTGCCGGTGTCGCTACCATGCGATAAGGCCCTAAGGCATCCTAATGAGATAGGGCCCTAAGATCACACAAAGGTTATAGCTAACGTCTTGGGTAAAAATGAAAAGCAGCATAGGGGGACAACCTTACAAGGGACCTTAATCTGGAAATGGAAGTCCATATTTGAAACAGCAACGACAGTAGAAATGATGGCCAGTATTCTATTATTTCGAAATCTACTATTTCGAAAAAATATCTTATTTCAGCAAAAAACAAAGGATTGGTAGATAAAATTGCCGTTTCAAGTGATGGCACTCAAGCATGGCGTCATTCGTGACGTCACCTCTATTATAATGTTTTGCCATAGTAGTTTGTCATCGTCGTGTGACGTATCGCTCTGATTGGTGTTTAATCCAATATGGCGGGTTACTATTATATGTATTGTTGCATTTTATAGTTTCATTTTATAAACAAAATATTATATCAGTCTCACTCAAAATAGGAAAATAAATACTTTTTTAAAATACGTGAACCCTATTTCATTGGATAAATTCATAATTTCATTGATTCTTGGTTATTGTCATCACGCCTATTCTGCTCACGTTATCAATTCATCTAGGGCTGTCGATTTGCGCTAGGCCAGGCACGTTACAAAATAAAAGAGCTTTGTTTATTTATTATTTCCAGTAGTAGGGGATGAGAGTCCGTACGGGCCCGTGGAGCCGATATACGGCGGCAGCATCGCGGGCACCCCCCGCAGAGCGCGGCCCTCGATTCCGCCGCCCGCGCCGCCCGCCACCTCGCAGCTCGACTCGCCGCAGCATCACACGCCCACTAGGTGGGTATAATGAAAATACCGTAATATTTACCCAACCACTGGAGAGTATAGGAGACTCGCGGACTTAACTTATTGAAGTGAAAACTTCTTTAGGCACGTTGAACACTTTTTTGGGTGAGCAAAAAACATGGATTTCGCGAAATCGTCACCGTCACCATCGTCACCTGGAGATTTCAGTAAGCGTTCAACATTTTAGAGATTCTCAAGCAACCTTGTACAGCGCGGTCGGCCAGCCGCCTACCTTACCATTTAATGTATGACGTCGCAGGTTCGAATCTCACTCACGAAACGTGACAGGGCGCTTTTTTTATTTATTTTTGGAGTTTACTCCTTTAGAATCGATTTTAGGCGCCCGGTATGAGAAAATTTGAGCAGTGAAATCTGTTTTGAATGACCTCGTTACGTTTTTCACAACGATGCAAATTTCTACCCTAACGTTGAGTAAATAAGGTTGGTTTTCGCTTGAGTTGTCGAATGCCCTTGTTACGTTTTTCACAACGATGCAAAGGGGAATGCCCACTGTCCATACAACTTTGGGCCCATTGCGGACATGCAAAGATATAATAATGCATTATTTATTTAGGCTTTTTAGTGTATCTTTAATAATAAAATCTGGTTCAGGTGGCCGCCAGACTAATAATATGAGAAATATAGCGTATTTTTGTAACCATTTTGGGGTTATGTTTTTGACAGAGAGCTTAATTGTCTGTATTTTTACACTTTCCCTGACTTGTTCCTGTTTCAAAATATCACTCTTTAATACTTTAAAACATTAAAACCTACGATTAAAACAACAAATACGCATTTCGAAAGATGACAGACAATAGACATATATCAGCCCATTCGTAATTCCTAGTTCCATGTATCAGCCAGAGACACCATCTTCAAAAACATGAGTGAAAGGAAATGTCATCTAATGTCAAAAAATGAATGTTGCCATTTACCATTTCACTCGTGAGTGAAAATATTTATAATCGATTCTTGAATAATACTCGAACACAATCGGTACTGAAGAGTCACTTTAACGTAGGTGAGCCGTCGGTATTGTTAAGACGTAATCCTGCTGTGTATCGCCTATTCATATCATATTTTGATGTCTTATGTCTCCAATCATGATGACGTAACCTCGCCTCTCTCGACACATTATACATAACTAGCGACCCGCCCGCGCCCCAGCTTTGCACGGCTAGTAGAGCATATTACGCCTATACTTTGCAATCTCTTTGAAATGTTCCTTAAGTTATATTGAACAGCATATTGAACAGTACGTAGGCTTATTAAAGAAGTATCGCTCGGCTTATAATATAGCAATGTCAACGCGGTGCTGGGGAGGTCACTGGTCGCATCACGTGAGCGAGTCCAGTCATCGCCATCGGGTTGAAATCCTCGTATTTATTTTGGCGCGCGTTCGTTTTTATTTTGCGATAGCTCCTAAGATATTCATTTAAATTGGATGGTGTAACGCATTATCAAAATGTGCATGAAATGCTTATGGTAACTAACGTATTTAAGTTAATAAGGATTAATACTGTATCCGTCTAAATAGATTTCCAATAACCGCATGGTATGTGACCATTTTTTAAAAGTTAAAATGGGTATAGTAAGCTATCCTTAAAAGATAGATATAAATTGTTTTGTTATATCTCAAAGAGATTAGGCTGCATTTCGATTAAAGCTCCCAAGCGGCTTGAATTTTTCCGACATTGTCAACAATAATCGTCGTATTTCAACCAATTTACACAAAACGTTGATACACTAAAACCTTCCTCATGAATCACCCTATCTATTAGTAAAAACCACATGAAAATCCGTTGGGTAGTTTTTGAGTTTATTGTGAACAGACAGACCGACAGACGCGGCGCGGAACTTTGTTTTATAATATGTAGTGATAAGAATTATGAATACACTTCAAGAAAATATGAACTAAAGGAAAGACTAAAGGTCTTTATTGTAGTCTATACTTCTTCTTCGTTTGTTTAGTGGCTCCGCGCGTCGAGCGTTTGAGCCATTGTCCATAGTTTTTCTTTTAAAATATAAATATACACACACCCATTAAACGCTACACAAATCTGATAATAATCGAAAAAAATCGACAGTATCGATTAGTATCATGGTTAATGCTGGCAACATTTTAAAGAAAATGGCTACAACTTGGATCACAGACAATACATTCAGCTTACTCGAGTCAATATAAATACTTTTAATTTATGAAAATTACTGATAATAGTGGCGGGTTTCATAATATTATGATAATTCGTATTTATTTATTTTAAAATGGTTCTGTAATTTGGATAAATTCTACCGTGCTGTCCGCGGAGGGCCCAAAAGTGGGCATTCCCCTTTCTACCCTAAGGTTGAGTAAATAAGGTTGGTTTTCGCTTGAGTTGTCGAATGCGAAAGCGCTTTCGCTTCGGGAAGCCGAGCGCGTGATCGGGTCGGAGCGGCGCCGCGAATGCATTACGACGTTTTAAGTAGTAAACTCCAGTCGTGCGTCGGAGCTGACACACACACTTTTTTTTTAAATATTTTATTTTAATTTATTCTTATATTTATTTTTTTATTTTTGTTTTATATTTTATTTATTATTATTAGCAAATCTAGTTTTCACTTCTATCGGCAGTCCCTATGACTGCCAATTTTTTTTTGTGGCGCAGTTTGGATACTATTATGTTTCTTGAAGCGATTATTAAACATAAAGCACTGTGGCAGTTCGAATTGTAACAGTCGGTTCTCACCCGCAGCCCGCAGTGGTTGCGATACAGCTGGTAAAAACGGCTCCGTGAGTACAGGGGCTAAGAGAGCGTTCATTACATATGAATAACTAACTGAACAAACGATAGGGTATTTGACTGTAGTAAAAATATCGTTTCATATTGTGTCATCCTAAAAGATTATTATCTAAAACTAGTGGTTCGCCCCGAACTGAGACCTCGCGGTATCCCATAATTCCCATAAGGTAGTTTTAACTATATTATATTGTAATTAAAACGCGCCGAATCTGATGACGTCAATCGTCATCTGCTTTCGTGGATGGGATGCGTATGCCTACAGTATTTTACTAAAATTCAGCTGGTTCGCTGAACGGGTGTTACGTAGTATATGATTTCATAATAAAAAAAATTATAAACTGCCATGACTGCGCGCTTGCGGCTTCTGCGGCGAGCATGTCTATAATCGGAATTTTAATTCGATTCCAGATTTGACAATTTCAGTGTTGCAACGTTATGACAAGTACTAAATAGTGACGTTACGAAATTATTCGATACGGAAATGGAATATTTCCGAATCGATTCCTCTCGTTTATGTATGTATTTGTGGAGGGGACGCCTGCTAACGCCTGGCGGGTGATCAGTCCTGTGTCGGAACTATTCCACCCAATTCCCCGTGTTTGGACACAGGTTACTGGTGCCCAGGCAGCCTACCCCCCTCAAACCTACCTGTAGCTTTCGTAAACCTAACGATGTCTCCTATTGAAAGGTTTGTTAGGTCTTCTTCACTTAATCTATCCTTACCTTGTAGTTCCCATCTTACCAATGAGTACATAGGGCACTCAGCTATAAAGTGGAAGCTGGTCTCTTCCTCACCACACTCTGGACAGGATGGGTCTTCTTGTATTCTCATTATTGTGAGATGTCTATTTAGCAGACAGTGTCCCGTTGCTATTCCTATTACCAATGCAATATTGTTCCTACTTTGTGACATAATTTGTCTTGTCTTCTTTTTATCGAATGATTTCAGGAACAATTTCGATTGTCTATATTGAATCGAGTTGTTCCATCTTGAGTTCGATTCTCTTTCTACGATTCCCTCCATCACTCTTTTGGTAATCGTGTACGGAATGGGTAGGCAAGGCTCAGGTCCATGAAATTGGATACTTGCTCCCATTCGAGCTAGTTCATCTGCTTTCTCATTACCGATGTTCCCTTGGTGTCCAGGAACCCAAGCAATCGTCACTTTTGTCTTTTCAGCTAGTGAGTTTAATGCATGTTTGCATTCCTTCACGAGAGCCGAAGTGGTGTCCTTTCTTTCCAGAGCTTTTATTACGGCCTGGCTGTCACTATATATAATAATTCCTTTTGTATCAGTACCTACAATGTCCATCAGGCCGATAGCACACTCCATGATCGCATACGTCTCGGCCTGAAATATGCTCGTAAATTTACCCAGGCTGATTGCCTGGTCCTTATCCGGAATGGTGCTATAAAATATTCCAGCACCACTGAGCTTTGTGGATTCACGCCTTGATCCGTCCGTGTAACAGACAATGATACCTTTGCTGGCGGATTCTATCTTCCATTCTTCTTTTGATCCTATATGCACTCTATATTTCTTATCGAAGATGCGCTGCCTCCTAATGAGATCATTATTAATGATTATCATAGACAGTTTATCTCCGTAAATCTTTTCTAACTCAGTATGTCCTTTATCCATGAAACTGCCTTTCCATTGTCTTGACAGTTTCATTCTATACCACTGCTCCAACGCTCTTCTTTTGGCTGCCAAGTCCAGAGGATAAAGACCTAGAATAATCTCCAGTGCTGCGGATGGTGTTGTCCGCATGGCCCCCGAGATCATCAGTGTGGCCATCCTTTGTACTTTAGTCAGTTCTTTGCTATTTGTTGATGTTGCTGCTTTATGCCACCAAACAATCGCTCCGTATAGAATTCTTGGTAGTATGATGGCCGTATATATCCATTTGATTACACACGGCTTCATACCCCAGGTTCTACCTACTGCTCTTCTGCATTGTATGAGGGCTATTTTAGCCTTCAAGCATTGTTCCTCTATATGCCTACTAAACCTAAGAGTATTATCTAGCAACACCCCTAGATATTTAATTTCTTTAGCCAATTCTATTTCTACACCATCAATTGCAATCGGTGCAAAGTGTGCTATTTTCCTTCGTTTGGTAAAAAGTACTAGCTTTGTTTTCGTAGGGTTAAGATTTAGACCTTTATCTCGACACCATTTCATTGTAGTCTTAATACCAATACTCATAATGTTCCTGACTGTAGTCAAGTCCTTTCCCGTGACTAGGAGCACTCCGTCGTCAGAGTAAGCCTGCATGTAAATCTTCATATCATTGATTTTGACTATCAACGAATCTAATAAAAGACACCATAGCAGAGGTGATAAGCATCCTCCTTGAGGAAAACCTCTAGTAGATTTAATGGTGTACTTTTCTCCACCTAGTTCAGCTGTTATCAAGCGATACTGTAGCATGTTCATGATCCACGTTTCTACAGCATGCTCGATGCCGTCTCTCTGAAGTGCTGCTTTTATTGCTTTTCGATTCGCTTTATCAAATGCCCCTTCAACATCGAAGAAACACCCAAGAGCGAACTCCTTGCTATTTATTGATCTTTCAATTCTGACCACTAAATTATGGAGGGCAGTTTCAGTAGATTTGCCCGTCATATATGCGTGTTGATTAATGTGTAGTGGTAGAATACTTGAGTCTAGTTTGGATCTCATATGCCCATCTATTATCTTTTCTAAGGCTTTCAGTATGAAAGACGACAGGCTTATACATCGAAAAGATTTTGCTTCTTGATAAGTTTTCTTTGCTGGCTTAGGTATGAATACCGCTTTGACCTTGCACCAATTGAGAGGTAAGTATCCACTAGCCAGGCTTGCTCTAAATAATGCTAGTAATATGTCTCCAATGTGTTTGTATGCTACTTGCAGCATTTTCGGAAAGATGCCATCCGGCCCTGCTGCCTTGTATGGAGCAAAAGAATGTATGCTCCATTCTAGTTGTTCTTTGGTTATGATGTTCTCCGCTGCCAGCCAGTCATAGGTGGCGTTGGGAACTTCCAGGGTAACTTCTTCAACACCTATTTCCTGGCACTCTGGAAAATGTGTTTCCATCATTTTGCACAGTATCAGTTTAGGATCAGATACTCTCCTCTCCTCTCGTTTATAGTAGTATATCTAAACAACTACTACTTTTATAGAAACTAAGTATATCAGGAAATTAAATATTTCTGAACGGATAATTTAGTTATGACGATTAATTTTATTAAGGATCTGAGAGTTTTCTTTAATAATTGTGTGTGAAATAAATAAAAAAATGTGATCATGAAGGAACATGAAAAATAAAACAAATAGATGTATTATGGTAATATTTTATTTTATAAATCGTCGCCGTCTTCGCTATCGCTATCGCTGTCACTTTCTGTAACATGTATTATAAATGTGTCTGTGATATTGTCATTTAAAATATCTAGCCTACTCATTTTTTCCTCTTTGACAACATGGGATACGCATTTAGACCATTCGGTAGCCGTAATTTTTTGAATGCCTTCCTCAAATAAATTTCTCACGTCTGTCAATTTGAAGGTTTTATTATTTTGAGCTACATGCCCCTTTACCTGCGCCCATATCAATTCGATAGGGTTCAGCTCGCAATGGTAAGGGGGCAGTCTTAAAACCGTGATTCCATGTTGTGCTGCCATTTCGTCTACAGCGTACTTATTACACTAGCGGCACGCTATGATGGCCGGTTTGACACATTACAATAGTGATGTGGAATGTCAATTTATTCTCGAACAAAAAACAATTAAGTTTTGTTTTTGTACCTGATTAAATAGGTTTAATAAAACAAAAATGTATATGTTTATTTAATTTATTTGAACGAACTGAATATTTGAATGAAAATGAATATACATACTTTATATGCACACAAGAAACATATGAATACAAAAGATACCAAAAAAGGTGCCACAAAAGGCCATAATTAATCAGATTCGTCCATACTACTATTTTCACTGTCGTCACTGCTATCATCACCTACATTAATAATTATATGTTCGTTTTCTATAATATTATCTATTTTCACATCTCTTTCATAATCTTCCCTTATTAATTTAACAGTTCTATTCACAACCTTTTCCCAGTCTCCTTTAGTCACATGTTCACAAGCTTCTTCTAATAATTTTAGATTTAAAACTGATTTTTCTACACTTGTATACATTTTAGAAATCAATTTAATAAATAAATTTTGAGTCCTAAACCTAAAACTACATTCGATAAAATTTATGAATCTCTGCACATCACTATCGTCAATAAAGTAATACAATTATTTCCTTCAAAGTCGTTATCAATTAATACGGAACTTCATGAGCGGACAAACGTCAAACCGGCCATCATAACGTGCCGCTAGTTTAAAAGACTCGTTATGTGGAATCAGTTCTAAAAGCGTAGCTTTAACCATATCTGGTTCGTAATGAATATTTTTATTTAAAAGCTTGAATGGCAGCTTTTTTCCAGCTCATTTTTGGTGCCGTTTCCAATTTTCGGGAGTGGTAAGGTGCATTATCCATCACCACAATTGAGTTTGGTCTTAATTTTGGTAAGACTCCAGCGAACCACTCCTCAAAACAAACTGCGTTCATCTCATCATGGTAATCTTCACAATTTTTCTTTGCTTCAAAAATCATGAGCCCCTTTTCCAGGAAGCCTTCTTCACTACCTATATGGCTAATTATGAGACGTTTGCCTTTTCCAGATGGATTTTTTAATCCACTGGTCAGTCCCTCCAAAAACGCTTGCCGAGATGATGTGACTTTCTTGTCCACCCAAGTTTTTTTTACAGTATAACCTTAAAATAAATATAGTACATTAACATTCAATATTACTATTAAATTTAATGTAAAATGTATATAAATTCAAAATGTTAGCCTTACCTGCGTTAACCCAAGTTTCATCTTGATAATATATATGTCTCCCTTCTCGTCGAAACTGACATATAGATCGCAAGTAACGCTGGCGCCATGTTATTATATCATTTCGATCAATAAGTGTGCTCTTGCGTGACCGTGCAACAAATTTAAAATTAAGATGCTTCAAAATTTTTCTGAGGGTGTCTTTGGAAACCTTGGGCATTTCTGGATCATCGTTCATCACTTGTAAAATCTAAAATAGTAAAGGAGTTGTCCAAAATTGGTTTTTTAAATTTGAATTTAATTAACAAGGATGATTTTAATGTAGTTGGATAAAGATCCCAAAAGGCTTCTATCAAAATAATTTACAGATTTTTTATAGCCTCCGATAATAAAAAAAAATTTTTTGTTTTGACTCATTTTTTTGCTTGTGATTTGTCGTAATTCCTTGTTCCATGTGATTTATACACCGTTAAAAAACTGAAAATATTATTATATGTAAGTTGTCAATGTCAGATGATTGTCAGGAACAAATAATTTCTTTTTCGAATAGGCAGTTCAAAAGTACCTAGTCGTAATTCCTAGTTCCTGGTCTGTGATTCCTAGTTCCATGGTTCAAAATGGCATGTATTTGGTTCAAAATGACATTTACCGTGACATTAACCGGTGCCAGATTTGATAGTCTTTAGATTATAAAAGTTTTTAGTGTTACCATCCATTGAAAAATATTTTCTACAAACGGTATTTTTCATAATTAATTTAAAAAAAACCGAGGACTCTAAAATTATTATTTTTATGGCGTTTAATTTTATTTTTTTTTCTCTTTCACGTAATGACAGTTTGGTTCTGGTTAATGGACACTCAGAATAAAAAACCACCGTCCATACTAAACTGGGACATGTCTTTTTATAATAGTTTGGAATCATTACTTATATATATAAAAGATGTAGGTATAAAATAATACTGTCTGACTGATTGACTAACCTTTGCAATCGTTGGAGGTTCATTTCGGTAAAAGAACTGATGAACAAGTCTTCGTATTGCGGAGAATGTAAATTCATCAATTTTGTCTTTGAAACTTCGCTTTGGTCCAGTTTTTTTAGGAGGAGTTGGCGCCGCACCTTTATTTACTTCCTTCAAAACGTTACAAACAGGGCGTGAGGTTATTCCCAATATGTCAGCAACTTTGCTCATACATTCATTTTCTTCCACTACTTCAAAGGCCTCCAATTGCGCAGAAGTTTCATTTTTCACGTACTTGTAGGCATTGCGGATCATTACTTTTTCAGTAACAGTGAAAGCTTTTCGTGGACGTTTTTTTCTTGGGGCAAGAAAACATCCACGTCTTTTTGTGATGTACTTGGCTGAGGATCCATTTTGATGGAAAACCAAAACAAATAGATTCACTCAAAGTTCACAAAAAAGCTATAAACGTAACAACAAACACAACGTAACAAAACTTTAACAAAAACCCAACAAAATAACAAAATATCGATTCGCAATGAAACAAGATATTCGTGCAGTCAGACTGGGAGAATGAAGCCGAATGACAAGATAAACAAAATGGCGATAGCTGCACGAGCGCGCACGGGTTGCCAATACAGAAAACTATCTAGGTTCTTTTATTATAAGTTTTGTTTTTAATATAAAAAACAAAAATATTAACTTTTTATAAAATAAAGCAGCGGTTACTAATTAATAAATAATTATTATGAGTAATTATGTATTTATTTAAATAAAAATCAATAATTTAGTCTTTAATTGGCACACCAATATTATGATTACATAAACATAAATCGCGATTGTTTATCGATTTTTGTGTTCATCACTACACTATTATATGTGGTATCATTATTTTACAAAATGACAGTAGCTAATGTCAAACGTGGAATCGAATTATAATTCCGACTATAGATGCGCGCTCATCTTTACATTCATAGACACAGTACCATTATACTGTAGTAAATAGGTGCTAACGTCTAATTGTAAATAGAAACGGATTTACTTTTGCAAAAACAACGTGATACTTTTATTGATAATAATTTGCTAATTGAATAACATAATTAGTAATAGACAAAATAAGAATAGCTGACGCAAAACTGTATTTACAATATTAAAGACAGCGCCATCTATTAACAGTATAGTGAAGTTTTGTTAAAAACATTGATGCCCATTAAAACTTAAATAATTTCGTTTCTTTATAATATTATCTTAGTATTTGTTGTTCAAGTACAGAATATAACTCAAATTATGTGTAAGTTTCAATTTTTAAAATAAAGTGGTTTTAGAGATCTAGCCTCGAATAAAATCTCCACTTTGAAAGCCCCCCATTTCGTCAATTTTAGGAAAAAAAATAAATAAAAAAAAATACTTTTGTACTCTGTTCCAAATTATCTTTAAAATGAAGTACTGCCTACCCTATGAAATGCAAAAAAATATATTTTACTTCGCATTCGCTTCTATGAGAGCCCCCCTGAAATAAAGATTTTTATAACTTTTTAAGCCATTTTCGGCTGCAGGCCATCGGTTTACATATCATATCTAAAATTGAAGTAATTACGTTCAGTAATTCAGAAGTAATAAGGCTCTGACAGACGGACGGACGGACAAGTGCAAATTCACTCAAGTAAACTCAGAGACCTTCGCTTCGCTCGGTCGAATATTATTCCATGCGACAAAACTAAAAAATAAAGCTTTATTTATATAGCAAACATTAATTAAAATTGCTAGAATTCTGGCCATGTTCACGAGATCGAAAACGTTCTTGAACCTCGAATGACGTCACAGTTCACACCACCTCTGGAATTTTCATCTTGTCATTACATTTCGACGTGTTTGTGTGGCGTTTATTATGCTAATTATTTAAGAACTATATTTAAGACGAAAAACAGAGGATGTTTTTCGTCGTTAATAGTTTATTTAAGAATACCTAGAAATAGAAACCAATTTTGTAAAAGCTAATACTGGAAATCTTCTACAAGTTGATGAAATTACGATTGAAATGTGGACTGTGACGTCATTAGAGCAAATGGAACGTTTCCGCGGCAATTTGTTTTTTTGAATTTATTTCTCGATTTTTATGAAAAATACTAAAAATTGTGCCGATATATTATACGTTTTGTTAGCTTCAGCATAGCATTATTAACAATTTAAGATGATTTCCCAAAAGTAGTCAAATACCCTATTTGCATTGGGCCACAGCGCTATTCTATGGCCTACAACTCTTCTCCGAGGAGACCTGCGCTCATTAGTGAGCCGTTGATGGGTTGATGTTGATGACGACTCTAACAGCTATGTATGTATGTGTCAGGTCGACGCTGCCGCCGCCGCCGCCGCCGCCGGAGGGCACCGCGTCGCCGCCCGCCATGAACGGCGCTTCGCCCCCGCACCGCACCGCTCTCGACGCGCACTTAGACCAGATGCACGCCGTCATAGGTAATAAACAAACAAAGAAGTAATATAATAGGATATTTTACTCATATTGAGAAATAAACATTTAAAGAAAAATATGATACAGAAAAAACAATTAACTAATTAAAAATTAAAAATTCCGTAATTAAGAGAATTACGGAACTCGCGTGATGTGTTCCGTAATTTCCAAAAAGGAAAAATATTTTCTGCAAGGTAAGACTACATAGGTACCTGTTTGACATAGACCTGTTTGTTAAAGTCTGTGGCAGGCGTTCTGCACATAGTCCTAATTCCTAGTTCATGCGTTCTACAAATTATTGTCATTGACACAGTTGTCAAAAGGAGGTTAAGAAAATTAACGTTTTTCCCGCCGTGTGTTTTAGTTTTATCTCATAATTACTGTATAAATATTAAACCAATACGGATTTTAGTGAAGAAATATCTTTTATTTAAACGAAATCAACTCTCGAAGTGTTCAGTACCCAAAGACTGAATAGTGCTAGCATTTGAGCAAGCACAACCTTTCACGGCGGGAACCAAAAAGCCAATGATTAAAATGGCGAACACAGTCATTTGCGCTAAGCGCTCGCCCCACTGCCAGGTGGGGGGGGTTGGCAAGGCACGGCAATTTCATAGAGAGAGAGAGAGAGATGTTTAAAGACGGAAAACAGTGCGCCTATCTCGATTAATTAAGCTTTGAATAACGGTACAGTCAAATGAACTGATAGCTTAGGCAATAAGAAATCGGGAAGTGTAAGTTTCAGTTTACAAAATTATTAAATATAATTTCAAAGTTTTCACTTTTTTCTATGCTACAAATATGCGAAACGCTTGAAACGGTATCCGCCATTCCTCTATAACGACACAGAGTATGCAAAAAGCGCGCGCACTTAAAGAGCCGGGACCGTGGGCGGGACGTTCTTCTAGAAGAGAGCGTGTTCGCGCGGTCGAAGAAATTCGATTTTTTGAGATATAATTCTATGATACTCTACAAACTAGCAATTAAAATTGGAAGTCAGTTAACTAACGAATGTTAAATAATAGATTTTGTAGCTAAATAGTTAATAGAATAAATAAATTTTGCGAGAAATAAACAAAAATAAACAAAAAATTCACCCGACTTTCACTTCATAGCCTTTTTCTAAACCTCTATGTTATTTATAGTCTAACATAACCTATATTATCATAAAGAGGAAAAAAACAGCTTTCTTGTGATAATTTACTTTTTACCTTGCTCAAACAAAATAATTACGAAAATCAAGAAAAACAAAGTCATTATCTCGTGATTATTGAATTGATTTATTTATTCAATATTGTGTGCATGTGTGCGTAAATTGTCGGTTCGCCCATCTGCCGTAGTCCCATATCTGTCCGGTATACAGGATGTTCAGTTTACGTGAAATTGAAAGTAGGGAGAAATTCATACAGTTGTTTATTATTAAGTATTATAAGGTTGATAGTAATTTATAATTATTTATTCTTTTTAACCGACTTCAAAAAAATGAGGTTATCAATTCAATAAAAAATAATATTATTGGAACTGCAAAATATGCACATATAATCTATTAGGGCTTCCAAACAAATGTACCCAGTAAGTATTTATGTAAGTTGGTATGAATGTTTGAAAGTATGTATGTAAGTAACTATGTATGTATTATCTATGTATGTAAGTAACTATGTATATATTATCTACGCATTTTTTATTATTATTTATTTTATTACGCAATCGATTTACACTTCATTCATCAAAATTGGTTCAGTAGTTAAGTCACTATAGTGAAACATACGTAAATAGTTACATACATACATACTTACATACACAAATACTCACATACATACAAAGATACTTATTTACATACATACATACATACTTACATAAATACTTACGTACATACTTACATACATACGTACTCACATACATACTTACATACATACATACATAAATACTCACATACAAACATACTTACTTACATACATACATACATACATAAATACTCACATACAAACATACTTACATACATGCATACATACATACATACTCACATACATACATACTTACATAAATACTCAGGTCAAAAAACAAAGAAAACTTTGAAAGAGGAATTTTCAAATTTTAGACAAAGTTTCAAATTTTAGACAAAGTGTACACGATTGATTTCTAGATATAGCTTCTAAATTTAGTAAATAACAAGAAAACATATAATTTACTTATCTTTTCTGCATATTTTGGGATAAATATTCACGTTATACAAAACTTGTATGGGCGGCGACTTGGCGGCGACGCACGCTAACAGTGTTCAATTTTGAACGCTCAAAAATGAAAGCATAGTGCCAACTTAAGAACAAGTGAATGATGTAATCGACTCATTGATATCTTCCGGTTCATTTGCAAAGAATTATATGCTTTATATAGTAGAGATAAATTTTAAAATGGCATAAAACCCTCGGTCGGTAGCGACCCTTTCCGAGACCGATGTCACATCGGCATCCGGCGCCTAGCGCGGGCCGAGGACAGATGTGGTACTTTGGCAACAAACTATTGATATGATGACGTAGTGTCATCATATCAATAGTTTAAAGTTCATCCGCTCAAATAGTTTGCAGTGCAGGTACAAGGTATGTTGGAAACTATGTGACAATAATTAAATACCATTATTTAATCATTTAGTACCTCATTTATTTCAATTGATGAAACAACGGACAATCAAAATGCTAGTAGTATTAGTTCTGAATCATCACTTTATATACATATACCTGTCATCACAATATAAAACACAAACATTTAGCGTAACGTACTAAAGTACACAGCGGGTCACAGAAGTCACGCCGTCTTCGGCATGGAACGGCGACCTCTTACTATCCAGATGACGTCATCACATGGAGTTAAGCGCTTACGCGCGGAAATTAAAAATGCTAAATTTAAATGCACTTTTTTGTCTCCTTATCGATTGAATAAAATTTTAGTAAATTTTCTAGTAGTTTCATAAAAATCTTAGGATCGAGACAATTCAAAAAATAGAAAAATACCCTATAATAAATATAGGTCTAGTCAAAGAAGAACAAGAAGACACTTGGCTGTTGAGACAATAATATAAAGATTCAAGGCTAAGGACCACTATTCCCAAGGGAAGGGGAACCCCCCGGTACAATGAGCTGGTGTTTCCAGGCATGATGTCGTCGGACGAGCTGCCGCCGCGCGCGCCGACGCCGCCCCCCGCGCCGCCCGCGCCGCCGCCGCCCGAGGAGGACCGGCCGCGGCCGCCGTCGCCCGCGTCGCTGCTGCGCGGCGCGTCCGCGCTCAAGCCGCCGCGCCCGCACGCCGACCCCGCGCCCGACCCGCGCTCCGACCTGCTCAAAGCCATACGAGAAGGTACTGATAATTTTATTAAACTCACTGCCCGCTTGCAGAGACACCGGGCTAGTTAACCCAGGAATAAATTTGTAATTTTGACAGAAGCTTTATGTGAAATCCGTCAAATCTGTCCTTTTAACCCAGAGTTAGCTGCTAACTCTGGGTTAGAAGGGCACCTGGAGATATTAGGTAGTCCTGAAAAATAATCCTGTAATATTCCTGAAAAACTGCACTGCGGTGCGCTAGCCGCACCTCTAATTTTCGTAGTTATATCCAGAAGCGCAGTAGCAGCGCCATTATCGTTACACGCGCACATCATTGTGCACTTACCACTACGCTGAACGCTCCTAGATATTGGATGAAAATTGGTAGTGGCGCCATTGCAGCGCTTCTTTACGCCTCTAATTTAAACACGCCCTCACTCTCATTTCCTCCAAAGGTATCAAACTCCGCAAAGTGGACAAACGATGCGAAGACGGCACGGGTAAGTACGACACGCTGCGCGGCGTGCCCGCGCTCCACGACGTCGCGTCCATCATCGCGCGGCGCGTCGCCGTCGAGTTCAGCGACACCAGCTCCGACAACGAGTCCGACTCCGACGACTCCGCGCAGTGGACCGACAGCCGCGCGTGACGTCGCGCCTCGCCGCGCAACACGCCGCGCGACACAGCCACACCGCCCGCCGACACTGCCCAACGCCACGCCGCCGACGCCGACAACACGCGTCGACCCTCGTTCGACATCGACCACGTCCCATTGCCGACACCCGTCATCCGCTCCAACGACACGCAACCCAACGTCCCCGCCCACATCGACGTCCCCGAACACACCCACACCTTGGCTATCAAAAGCAATGCGCCACCCGTTGACAACACCGATCAGTGCTACGTCAGAAACTCGTCCTTCCTTAGTCGTGATATCGAAGCGAAGAAAGCGAAGGTCGAACTCGTCAAATCAGAGTCTCCTCCGAAAACGAGTCCGCCCAAAAACGTTTCAGCGCCTCCAAGGATCAGCAGCCTCGTAAAGGAGACGCAACCGATAAAGAACGGCCACTCACTGCCGATAAACAACCAATCACCGCCATTGAATAACCAATCACCGCCGAAAAAAAAACAATCACCGCCATTGAATAACCAATCACTGCCAACATTAAACTCGCCTCCGAGGAAAGAAGTTGCCTCACCCACAGTCGAGCCGCAAAAGAATTCGTCCCCACCTATCAAAAATGTGGCATCATTCATGTCCAATAAGGAGACCTCCCCTCCTTTAAAAAATCATAATTCCAAAACTCAAAACGAAGTATCTTCTCCAAATAACAAAGATTTCATTCTTCCATCCCAACTCAAAAATAAAGTTATGTCACCTCCCTCAAATAGGGAAGTTGTTGCAAACAAAAAAGATGTCACTTCACCACCTCCTTCAAAAATAATTTCATCACCTCCCATAAACTCCTTTAAGTTTAATAAAACTGATTCGAAAGCTGAAGAAACATTTTCCTCGAAGATAAAAAAGGAATCGGTTCTTATAAAAGAGGCTCCCATTAAAACCGAAAAGCTATCTTTAATCACAACTGATATAATTACTGACAAAGGCATCAGTGTTAATAGTGACGTGAATAATTCAAATAAACCTGAGGAAGAAGTTGGGGATGACAAAAATACAAAGACGGCTGAATCTAATGGCGTGGGTGATAAAATAAGGAAATTTGAAAAGGCCGCTGAGGATGCGAGTGCAGGAAAATTGTCTAGACCGGGCTCGGTGCGTGGACGCGCCCGGACTGAGCGGCTTGGGTCTGATAACGACTTGCCACCGCCCGCTACGCCATTCAAGGATCACGTGTTCTTCGATCTCGGTAACACAGACAAAGTCGCTGAACCAAATATTTCAAACAACATGGAGCAACTCGAAAAACAACATTGCATTGTCAAAGGCTCGGTTAATTCTGCGGCGGCAAAATGGCAGCGTTCTGAGAGTTCTTCTGTGGAAGAGAAGATACAGAAACCTGAGCCACAGAAGATAATCAAACCCGAGTTCAAGCCGATGCCGTCACCCGTAGATGTGACTATACGCTCACCGAGTCTGGGTTCAAAGTTGCCCGACCAGTTCCCATCCCACGGCACGGCTTTCCGAAACGTAGCATTGCCCGACCCGGCCCGCACCAACGCTCACAAAATTAACGACGATGTAAATACTCAAAATAATTTTAAGACTTGTAAATTGAAAAACAAGGAGAAGTACTCCGTGAGCAAGGGCTCCAGTTATTTCACCCGAGGGTCCGAGGAGATATGGCTGGTGAAGAAGAAGGATATAGAGGAGATTGAGGAACGTGTCTTGGACTCGTTTCGACGCGCTGGCGGGAATATGTGTATGCGGAGCGAGTCTGTGCGACCGTCTTCCGATAGCGGGCAAGGGTCTGCTACGTTCGCACACGCGACAATGGGAAGACCTAAGCGTCAGATGTACGCCCGGAGCGAATCCTTGGACCCGCAATGGGCCGGGTCGCGAGCTCAGACGCTGAAACGTCAGTCGTCCGTCGCGTGCACTTGCGGCCACGACAAAAAGACTCGGGCGAAAAGCGCAAGCGTCGATGCGGCGCCGCGCCCGCGCTCCCGCTCGCACGGCGACGAAAACAACCAAGGCCACGTCCTGGACAAGTACGAGACTCTAGTGTAGCCTACTTTTGAACTGCCTCGTTGGTCTTGTGGCTAGTTGTTTCGGCTGCACATCATGGCGTCCTTGATCGACCCAAGAAAATACCGAGTTTTGTCAAGAAATTTTCAGTAGCCGCCCGGAGTTGTGTCCGAAAGCCGTTGGTTTTGCGACTGATCTTTCTGCGGTCATACCTAACTAATTGGTCATGGCTAAAAGAGGGAACAGTGCGCCCGTATTTGCGCACACACTTGTGCACTATAATATGTCCTGCGTAGTTAGCTAGCCTCCGTGGAGCTTGGGCGCCGTTTCTGAACATTTTATTAGTGTATTTACCACCCTATTCCACGCATACATTATGGTAATTATGGTGATAATCTCTCGTAATTTAAGACGCGTTTTTTGACACTCGTGTCCTTTATATCATCGGTAGGCCGAGACTCGGTGCGTGCTTTGTACGGAATATCGTTTGTAATAGCTATTGTACTCGCATAATCGGTTTGGGAGTGTCGATACATTTTTTTCTATTGGAGGAGTATCGCTAGTTATAAAAATTAGTTAGTTTTAAATGGAATAGCTGTAGGGGCGCTATTGAAACGTTTTACTGTAAACCAAATATGAATATTGAAGTATAAACTATACGTAGTTACAGAAAATTATTAGTTGCGTAGCGATTATGAGAGTAATGTTTCCCCCATATCGAGACGTCTGAATGTTGGCAGTTCAATGCCCTTTTTCACCAACCATATAATATAAATCATCGCCTAAGTAGGATATCTACGTAGGTAGCCCCTAAATTCAATCCGTCACCCACTGTCATTTCCACCTTTAGGTGTCCCGTAAAGGTTCATGGAAACGAAATTGACAGAAAGCGTAACCTAACATAGCTCAGGTAACCCGTAAAAGTTAGGGGGGTGAAAATGGGGATTAGTATTTCGCGTTATTATTATTATATTGCCGCGCTTATGTTGTTACTTGCCTTTGTGTCCGTATTGTTCTAACGTTTATGGACACGGAATCCATGATTGAGATAAGCATGGGCTGACTAGATCCGGTAAAAGATAAGGTGTGTAATATCTGTCCAAGCAAAGATTTATATCCCATTACATATCCATATCCGCATAGAATGTGTCGAGAAACTTCGATTTCCAAATATTATATCCACTGAGTGAATCGAGGTTACATTTGGTTGGCTAAATACTAGCTAGAGAGTAGACTCGATAAATCCGCCGTTCATTTGTTGCTGCAATGATTTATCTTTTTTGATGTGAAACATTTATAGCGACGGGTTAGACCGACTGTTGGCGTGGCGACGCGTCGCCATGTTGCGGCAAACAAGTGAATTGATTTCCTTTCATTCTTTATATTATATACATGATCTTCAATCAAGTTAATATATTTCTTAAAATTTATACAAAAACCTGATATTTACAATCACATTATTTTTTTCTACTTGGAATGAGGAGTGATATAAATCTGCTTCCGAGATATAATTATATCTGAAGATATGGATGTGTACGGATTACGGAGTATTTGAGATCGCGACCGGCCCCGCCAGAGCACAACTTACAAATGGTGCTTTTGCTTGTTGAAATTCATATACATATTTCACGAAAAAAAAATCTTCTTTAGCGGTTGTGAGAAACATGTTGAGATATATATTATTTTTATTTTATGTTTTAATTAAATGCTCTAAATGTACGTTGACTGTATATGACCTAGCTAGTCCGAGTGATTCAATTTAACAGAATGTATTTATGGAGTGTGGACAATTATTATCATTTAATATTAAGATATATTTTACTCTGCCGATAAAGTATTCTACTGCGGTATTTAGCGCAAGCCATACCGAAAACTAAGCTAACTAACTTTAGCTCACTTGGCTTGGAAATCTTTTTGTACTTCAAGGCTAAGCTAAGTCAGCTGACTAAAATGTGGGTTAGCTCTACTCAGCTAAGTGACTTTCCCTTCTGCCTCCATCACCGTGCCGTGCGTCGAC
Organism: Oeneis ivallda; assembly: GCA_029955525.1. Taxonomy (NCBI): domain Eukaryota; kingdom Metazoa; phylum Arthropoda; class Insecta; order Lepidoptera; family Nymphalidae; genus Oeneis; species Oeneis ivallda. The sequence goes on along the minus strand of JARPMR010000019.1, from coordinate 18,475,410 downwards.
TGGGATCGTCCCTTCACAATATATTTTATCACATAGATTAGCTTGTATAGTTATTTACAGCAGAACTATGTGAGATAAGTTAGCTTAGTACGTTGTATGGCTTACGCTTTAGGCTGGACGCACATTCTCAACTATCTGTTGGCGATCCAACTCGCAAGAGTTTTTGGTATTGGATAGAAGCAGATGTTAGATTTCCAAGATAGGTATGAAAAAATTGCTATAATGCGCCAAATCAGAAAAAATCTATTCAACGTGCCGCTGGCGTTGTACTGCCGCTCTTCTAGTAGTGGAACAAAGAAAGAACACGCAACACCCCAAAAACCCGATTTTTTGGATTTGTGTGGTGTTGCGTGTTGGATGTCTCGTTTGGTAGATTAATAGCAAAAAAAATTGTTTTCCCTCGTGAGTTTTTGATGTAACAGCGTAAATTATATAAATAATCAATATTCTGTTTGCTGAAAGTCACTAAAAAGAATTTGATTTGCTCAAGATAAAGCAGCTACTTAAAATGTGCGGTCGGCCTACTCAAGAATGTTTATATTGACATGTTTATTAGATGGTGAATAATATTATATTATGTAATTTAGATGCCTTTACAATAAACACTAATACATACAATTTTGTAATATCATATAATATTGTGACCTGTATTAATTATGTAGTGCCAACTATCACAAATAATTGATATATTAAATCGGTAACTTCCATTTTTTTTATTAAGAAATAGTATTCTTAATTTACGTTCGCATGGGATTATTTTTATCCCGGGAAATCATAGAGTTCCCATGGGGTTTTTAAGAAATAACATTCCCTATGAAGTTGTGGGCGTCAGCTTATTTTTCATGTGAAATATCTATTGGCGCGCCTTGGGGATAAGACAGAGTCGTATGCAGTGACAGAAAATGGCATGACGGCTTCTTGTGCCGTCATGCTCCCTCTCTACCGACGCTTTCTACTCCCTTGTGAATGCTTTCGATATTTCACATCTATCTGAAAGGCGTTCTGTGACGGACAAATTTTTTTTTTCAATTTTTTATGGGTATGTAGGTAAAAAAAAGAATATGAGCCCTGCTGAACACCTCTAATATTGCCGTCTCCAATCCAGATAAGCGTAAAGCTAATGTTAGAGTGGGCACGATAATAGTGTAACGGGCGGGGATTGAACCGTAGACATTTCAGTGTTCTGTCCGCGCCTTATGCGCAGGCCACATTGGGAGCGAAGCGAAACGAAACAAAGTTCGTTTCGCTTCTTGTCATGTACAGAGCTAAACTAAAGCTAAAGGGCTTAATTTAGCTCTGGTAGTTCACTCATGTCGCTTCCGCGTGTTTTCGTACTTCGGATCACTCCGACATGAACGAAGCGAAACGAACTTAGTTTCCTTGCGCTTCGCTTCACTCCCAATGTCGCCTAAGCTTTAACCGTTGCGCTATTGATTTCATAGGGAATGAGATAAAGATTATTTTCCAGATTAAGTTAATTATTCTTGATTTAATTAAAAAACCTCATTTCATGTATTATGCATTCCAAAATGTTCAGTTGCTTGTCCGACCCCCGCAACTATAAAATGAATACTATTAATGTAAAATGAGCAACGAATGTGTACCAAATTTGCGTTAAGTGTAGAATTTGTATGTAGTTAGGTTTAAGTTGACACTTCAGTTATGTACCTTATTTTGTTTTCTTATTAAGTGACCACAGAAGCAATACACCGAAGCATTTAGACTTAATGGGAAATTAATATTTTCAAGCAAATCAATTTATTATTATTATGTATAGCCAACTTTATACTTTTAGTTTTCTATCGGGAGCCGGTAAAAAATATTGTTGCCAGGATAAATCCTTGCACACCAAGTTTATTTTGTACTTATGACTATACTCTATCAATTTAAAGTGGATTATATGGGTCTGCCCGCGAAATTCAAATTTAATTTGGTTTTTTCGCAATTTGTAAACGACAAAGTAGGCTTATGGCATTCTAATTGAGATAATGGCGGTATCATCTTCATAGGTTTATATAAAAATATTTACTTAAAAGTGTCCAGTTTAAGAAATTAGTCAGAATATCGACTAATTTGTGAGTAATCACTTCCAACTCGATATTCCGAGTAATTTCTTAAACTGGACACTTTCAAGTTAAGATTTTTACATAAAACTGTGAAGATGATACTGCCATTGTGGCGCAATTAGAATTCCATAAGCCTACTTTGTCGTATTAGCTTACAAATTGCGAAAAACCAAATTAAATTTGAATTTCGCAGGCAGACCCGTTTAATCCACCTTAATAAAAATTTTGAAAGTCCGTGTAAGTGCAATTTTTCTGTTACCGACTTCCAGACCATTTACCATGTACATTTTTTCTTTTTGTATTTCACTATTTTATGTGTGGTAATTTATAATATGGTAAATTCTTTATCTTCCAACAGTTACTTATCACTGTTATCATCGGTAAAAAATTAAATAATAATAATCAGCTCTCAGTATGTACGTTATTATGATTATGAACATTGATGTAGTATAGAAGTATAACTTACGTAAGTATGTATGATCACGATTAGTGCTAAGAGAAAATGTAAATTATAGGAACTAAGAAATCAATAAAGCATGTTTTATATTTTGTAGATTATGTAAACGCTCCCGTATTTCGACGTGATCCGGTAATCGCTAATTATTTATTTGCATTTTTTTACCTTTAAAGTTTATAATTTTAAATGTTAATTGTAATATGAAGCAAGTTGTTATGCTGAGATCATTATTAGTCCTCGCAGATTTTACATTGAACTAAATCATGGGTCTTTAATATTATTGAACTTTAATACTTTTGATATTTTACTTACAGCGTTTTCAAGTCAAAATATCATGATGTAATATGAATAATTGTAATAATTTAAATTATTATCAAAGGCGTTAATATATGAAACACCCATTGTAAGATTGATGTAAACTAAGCTAGTGCTTCGTATCTTGGACTAGTGTCATTTCTATTAAGAAAATATTTTATAACTTGTTTATTTGCTAATACAATAAAATATTAAAAAATATTGTTTGTTTTCTTTGCATTGCTCCCTTGCGTCCACATTTTATTATATTGACATAATTTTGTCCATTGTTCAACAGTTATAACTTAAGTCCAAAGTAACACTGAAAAATCACTATTGGCCTTATAATTATCAAGAATCCCAAGATCAAGGCTAAGCTCTGGCTTCAGCCTAACAAATTTTTGATTAATATTTATTAAAATAGAGTTTAAGCTAGGACATGCACTAGGTTGACTAAAAATTTTGAACTAAGAGGCTGAAAATTGCCTCGAGTTTTAAGCAATTTTCAGAGCCCATTACTTCGTTTTTTAAAATTCTAGGCCTTAGGACAATGGTCGAGAAAAAATACCGTATTATAACTATGGAAAAAATGGAACAGAACAGCGAATGTTACGAAAAGGGGAGCGAAAGGGAAGAGAAAAGTAGGTCAACTAAAAGTTTTAAAAGCAGGCTTGCTATGGTCACGTACGCCAACGAGACCCAATGCTTTAAATGTAGATCTATATGATATCAATCTATATTCAAGTATGGTAGCGAATTAGCGTTGTAATTAGTTGTAACGAAAAGTGATCAATAACTTGCAGCTTTTCAATGCCACTCTTATCAGTGTCTCGCCTAGATTTTAGACACTAACTAATTAAATTTCCTTTTTGTTACACAAGTTCCGTAGTGCACATTACCTATGACATTACTTAGCCATTAATTAAGATACACAGTGAACTGATGTACTATTAGGTGCCTATAAATTATGAATTTTGTTCTCCAAGTAAGCGCATGCATCACGCGAAAACCGCGAGTTAGAATTAAAAATTATGCAGCAAGAGTTCAAGGTACTTTAAAAAAAACTAGAACTCTTTCATTCATATTATTTAATAAAAAATAATGTAAGTTAAGGCCTAGTATAAGTGATTTGTAACATGAAAGATTTATCAGTAGAGCCCAAAATAAAATTAAATTGAAAATTCTGAACCATGTGCACTATTATGTAAAATTATTTTATTACCATCTGATAGTGAAAAAATTATGATCTTCACATCTAATAAAAAAAATTAATATTTTTTTTAGCTTAGATTTGATTTAAAGCAATAAATATTAAAACTTTGTTTAGACAAAAATAAATACGTAAGTACAGAATTTAATATCCAATGTGAACATTTTGATTAATTTCATTGATTTTGATGAGAATTTACAAAGTAACTAAAAAAGTAACAATATTGTAAAGATTAATAAAATCTTTCAATGCAAAAATATAAGTTTAAATTGATTTTAAATTTAATTAATAATATACATAATTTTAAAATAAATGTACATAGTCAATATAAAATAAACAAATTATTACTTAGTATAGTACATTTGGAAATATAATTGATAGTTAATTTTACTTATATGTATAACACTTTTCATTGTAAAGTATTTTAGTTTTTTTACAATATAAATTAAAACAATATGTTGAAATAGTTTGTCACAATATCAAAGTAACTAATATTACTAAGTAACTAAAGTAATAGTAGATAGATTATGCTATTGAGAAATCATAACATTAACAATATAACAATAAAGAACCAATTTCAGCAACGTAAAATAAGTTTTATCCAAGATTAAATTTGATATTTTGACAGTAATTTCAATACAAAAACTGTCAGGGCACCCAATTTATTCCTGGGTGAAACATCTCTTGATGTTGGTGAAATCGGCCATAAGTTATACAAGTAAATATCAAAGATTGAAGTAATATCTTTATTTATTCACTAAAACAATATTGATATCATAGACTTAGACTTATATGTTGTGTTTCTTGTCATAAGTACAAATATACAAAATTGAGGAATAGCGTACATCGCTGAAAACAATAGCTTTGATTCACTTTAAAACAGGCAATAATACATAACTTCCCTTTATTTAATAACCACTAATAAACTATATACCACACAGGCGTTATAAAGTTATGATTTCTTCATAATTATTTATTATTCTTATTATCATTGATCAAACAATTTATGCTAAAAATAAATTATTCCTACATTATTCAATATATTTCAATAGAAAACAATGTTATATTAGACTCTTACTCTTATTATTATTCTTAAAGCCTAATAATAATCACTTTGTTTCTTTCTTTACAGAGACAGTCTTTTCTGCGGGCTTAGTGGAAGGCTTTATTGTGGATCATTTCTTTTTTCTATCTTGTGTACACTTTGGGCAGTACCATTTGCCCTTTGGCTTGATTTTAAGATCTACACATGCAAAGTGGAACCACTCAATAGGGCAGTCGAGGTTATCACAACCTATCATCTCTCCATAGGACACTTGGTGGCAAAGGCAGTATGTGGGTTCATTGGGGTCGACTGGCATGTCCAACACATCACTAGGGTGGGCCATACCTCCGACTGAATCCAGGTCAGCATTTTCTTCCTGCTCCTTGGTGGCAGCGGCCGCGGTGGCAGCGCCCTTGCGATGCATCTTCTTCTTAGCCGCAGACCTGCCACTCGCGACGGCGTCTTCCTCGCTCGACGCGCCCGTGCGCTTTTTCTTGCCAGTCGTCGTTGCAGCTTTTTCACTACCCTTCAGCTTCTTTCTTCCCTTCTTAACGGTGGTAGGGTTAGTCTCTTGGTCAGCGGCCGCCTGTTGCGCCGCGCGGGAGCTCATTACTTTCTCTTGAATTTCGGATTCAAATCGCGCGAGGTCAGAGTCGAGGCGACGTATGTGTTTGTCCACGAGCTCGTATGTTTGTATTGCGAGCTGCACTTTGTCGTCCCCGTACTCCTTCGCCTTGCTGAACAGTCCCTGAATAGTGTTCACCTTTTCTTTTTTCGTTTCTTCGTCCATTTTAGAAATATTTGGTAACAAATCATCGGCCATAAGATCGATTGTCTTCATTAGGCCGTGTGCTCTGTCGTCGAGATCCCGCATCAACTTAAAATTCCTTTGCAGTTCTATGGGTAAATGCTGTAGACTGTCCAAATAATGTTCCAGATAGAGGGCTGAAGTCATTTTGCAATAATTTGTAATGACCGAGCTTGATAAAAATATATGCCAGCAGCTCGATATAATGAAAGAAAACACTAATTTAATTTACACTAACTTAATTTTGACTAATCTAAAATTGTAGTACACATAAGAAATTCTGTAAAATCATTTAAAGATTAAAAGAAATAAAATCTAAAAACTGCACACAATTATTTTACATTACAAGAGAGTTCTTTCAATTTTCTCAAGCGAAGGAAACGAATCAACGAAATTCAATAGCTAACGTTTCAATTTACTTGTCTCGATTCACGATCACGAGTATCAATCATTATTTTATTAGAAAAAGTTTTACAAAATAATAATTAATTGGACTATTTTTTACAATAGAAATCAAATTTTTAACATTTACTGTTTACTATCCTCTTGCTAAGTAAATTATTTTATATCTATTGCAAAATATTATCAATCAATGTTGTGAACTGTCCCATATAATGTGCGTAAAATGAAACGTATTATTTAGACGCCTTTTTTTTTAAATGACGACCATAGAGAATATGTTGCTCCTAAAGCCAATGACCATGGAAATAGGAATTTTCATATTTCTATGCCAACTGGAACTAGGAATTACGACTTACGACCACATTACGACTACGTAATGACCTACCTCTTTTCCTGAGGTTGTTCGTCTGTGGTAGATGTGCTACCAACCTTTAATTTAAAATTTGCCTCCATAACTGCATGAAAGTAAATTTATCTATTTCAAAAGTCAGTAACTCAGTATTTCAGTAATAGTCGGCGACGGCAGCAGGCTGTGATACAATTATGCTACTGCAATAAACTCGATCGAATGATTTTGATAGTTCTACTCTCATAAATATAATATTGTTAATAATTTAATTACAAGTTAGCCCATAACTTGAATCTCACCTGATGATAAGTGACGGTAACGGGCTGACTTGGAAGGCTTATGGTAGTGTACCTTCAACCCATACCCCTAATCCTATTCCCATTGTAATGTAGTTGACGAATTTCAGGTCTGAAGTAGAGGTAGTAAGTAATAAGCAAGGTTACCTAGAAGTTATAGAATCACTGTTGCCGGTATCAGAAACGTTGAGCGATAATGGTTCTTGATGCCAACTGCTAAGAATGCCAAACGCTCATATACCTTCAGTTCTGTGGTTAAACAGTGAAGGAGAAACATGGTTGTGAGCTTTAAGAGGTTTCTGGGTATAGTACCCAAATGTAACTATAGGTACTTAAACCCGCTAGAAAATCGATAGACAGGCGAAATTATTGTGTGATGACGTCACAGTGACGTCTAGCAAACCAAGCAATTCTTATCGCTTAGTGATAGATTGCCCATTTAAATTTTTCGGGCGCGGTGATTTACCAAGTTTATGAATCAAGTCAAGCCAGCAGAGAGTAATTATGTAAGCTAAACCAAAATATTCAATAATAAGCAAGAAATGTTAGAATTGTAACCTTTTCTTGCTAATCATGAACTGCCGCAAAATAACGCCTGCTTCTATCCAATATTCAATAACAATAAAAAAAATTGGTTGCCTGTAAAGTCGGTTTACGGACGATAGTTTTACTTGATAACGTCATAAGGAAACATTGATGAATAAATGTGTCACAAGCCAACGCTTGGGCCGATCGTCCCTCTCTATCGCTTGTACTGCGCTCTCGCTTGCACGCTCAGGCTCATGCGGAACGTGACACTTTTTCGTGCGTGCAGCCGGTGTTCATCGACTTATAAGACGTTATCACGTCAAAAATAAGTAAGTAATTATTTAGTAGAGTTGTATGCGTGTACTATCATCTAAGGAGCCCACATCACTAGGTACCTAATATCTCAAGAAAATCCCTACCACTATGTTATAAATGGGAAAAGCTAATAATGCAGTTGCAGAAAGTAAGAGCACGTTACATGCTTGATAAAAACAGAATCCTCAAAAAATTGGCTATCGTATTAAATCCTGTTTTCTGATGAAACGTTCCTGATGCAAGTGGCAATGTTCGCCGATCATTTAACTGACGCAACAAGCGAGCTCTTGCCCTCAGATCTCGTTTGGACCCCACCAGGTTTTTTGCCGCCAAATAATTACGGTTCAATGCAAGCCGAGTTCGGTACCGCCATGCCACTAATCACCGCAATTTTGTTGAGTTTCCGTACATGTAGCTTTACATTACAGTTAGATTGAGTTTGCAAAATATTATTCGTAATAGCAAAATGTGAAGGCTTTATTGCTTGTATCTTTTACCTGCTATTACTGATATTTTATTCAATTGCATTCTACTTATAATAAATATTTTTTATTGAATCAAAAATTAAGAGTACCTACTGTATTTCTGTAGCTAGTTACGAAAAGAGAGGTGCATGCCTGGCGGCGCCAAAGTCTTAAAATTCTTCGTTAGTCAATGATGGTATTGGATAACTATTATAGCAGGTTCTATAAAGTTAAATTACTATAGAGCATAAAAATCTGGTGTTGGAGTGGCGACCACGCACCGCTTCGGTAGGTGGATCTTCCGAGTCACCGACGCATGGAGCCGCTGGATGCAGGCGGCGCAAGAACGAGACCTGAGGAGGTCCATGCAATTGACTTGTGTCCAGAAGTGGACGTCTATCGGTTAAAAAACATAAAGAAAGAAATCGTTGAAATATAGGGCTGAGGAGGGATACACAGTAGGTATGGTTTACTTTACTTACTAGGCTAGAGCTGAGCTATGCATGTAAGTTTTGATTTAAAAGATGATAGAAGATAGAGAATAGAGAATATGTGAAATTCTACCTAAATTAACTACCTAAATGACATGACAAAAGAGTCGTAAATTTTTAATACAACATAGCTCTAATAAATAAATTGCGCATAAAATTAATGCGTATCTATAAGCTATACTATGTAGGTCCAATGTACACAAGTGAGCGTTCCTGCATCTCGTGTGTCCATATTATCAGAGGGTTGTTCGCGTCGCAAACTTGCAGTTATCTGTTGGCCACGCGCGGGAAAAGCTGCGTGCTAAAATAAAGTTTGTTATAGTACGCGACGTACTTAAGTAGGTAATATGACGACGCTTCTGAGGAAAATGTGGAAAAATCATTCGAAACACAAAAGTGAGTTTAGAATTTTTGGTTTTATTTTTAAAAACTAATTAATTTCATTAGTGAAGTATTCAACGTGTTTTCTTCTATTCAGTATCTAATAATATTAGGACAAACATCAGGATTTTTTCATTTAACTCAAAGCTTATGATGCAAAATAATCTATAAACATAAACATTGAAAAAAATTTTAATTACTTTGTATTTGCATTATATAAAATCAATATGAAACAAAATATATACCTACCTATAACATTTTTTTATAACATACAATATAAATAATATTTTAAGCTATAATAGCTTATTTTATATACACATACGCTAATATACTACGCACACTGTTGACAATAAAATTCGTAACAAGCTGGGTCAACTACTTTATTATCATTTAAATCTTAGTTTTTTTAATCTGAAAATCTTTAAAATTATATAAAATCCAATATTTCAATGTTTAGTTATGTACTTAAATTACTTTTTAGGGTTCCATACCAAAATGGTAAAAATGGAACCCTTATGGTGAGACTTTCTCCGTCCGTCTGTCCGTCCGTCTGTCACAGTCGATTATTTCAGTAACTATTACAGCTATCGACATGAAATTTGGCATAGTTGTGTATAATAGTGGCCCAACATCATCGGATAAAGAAAAATCGAAAATTATTTTTAGTTTTATTAAAAAAAGGGGGAAAATCGGGGGTTTGAAATTTCAAAGTAAAATAACTATATCGAGTGGGGTATCATATGAAAGGCTTTTACTTGTGCATTCTAAAACAGTTTTTTATTTATTTCTATATATAATAGTTTTTGAGTAATCGGCCAAAATGTCGAAAAAAATACCGTCCCCCCCCCCCCTTATCTCCGAAGTTTACCAATCGAAAAATCTGAAATAATTATGGTCAATAGAGGTTTATGTATATTTTACAGGAAAAATAAAATCAACGCGAAAATTATTTTAGTTTAATTAAAAAAGGGGGAAAAATCAGGGGTTTGAAATTTCAAAGTAAGATAATTATATCGAGTGGGGTACCATATGAAAGGTCTTTACTTGTGCATTCTAAAACAGTTTTGTATTTATTTCTATATATATCTATGTTCAATAGAGATTTATGTATATTTTACAGGAAAAATAAAACCAACGCTCTAACTAGCATAGTTTTTTTATATTAACAATAGACCTCTACAAACAAAGTTAACGATAAATAAGCAAATTAATATAATAATTTACGTTTTACTTTTACTTTTGGAGTATGGAACCCTCGGTGCGCGAGTCCGACTCGCACTTGGTCGGCTTTTTTTAACTGAAAATATCGCTTTTAGCTACATACATTGTGTATTAGTGTAAGTGGTAGTTAGCTCAAAAATGGCTATGTTACGTTTGATGTATACTGAATCAACTACAATATATCAGAAATTTAATATATTAGGTTCTAAACTGCAATTATTATCTGTCAATAATCACACTAATATTATAAAGGCGAAAGTTTGTGCGTATGTTTGATACTCTTTCACGCAAAAACTACTGGACGGATTTGGCTGAAATAAAAAATATGGAGATAAAAATACTTTCCAGTCTGCGTTCTCATTTATAATAGGTACTAATTATTATTTTGAACCTATTGAATCTTAAATATAATATAAGTACTTATTTAAGATTGAAATCTCAAAAGTTTTAGAATTAAACCAAATTGTACCTACTTACTTACATTTCAAAAAATTAGACAGTAAACTAATATTTGTGATAAATCTTAAATCAAAGTACCTATTCACAATGAACGTATTTCACCTAAAGAGTAAAGTGATAAATCGTCAAAGAAAAATCTCTGTTCTGTGTTGTTTTTGTTTTCGGATAAACTTACGAGAATTATTTTTTAAAAAACTGAGTTTCAGGATTTTCTTTTATGAGATTCAGGTATAGCGATTTCAAAATCGCTCCTTTTGTCTGAGAAAAAACGTTTTCGAATAAACTTAGTTTAAAATTTTTTAAACAACTTTAAACTGCTTGAAACACATTGAGACTTGGTTAAAAAAAAGTTTCGAAATGGGAACTTTCCTTACTATCACGACAAAGGTTAAGTTTTCTCTCTAACAGCTTCGGAATTAGAACTCGACGCAACGCGCGCCTTACTGGGAGATTCTCGGGATCAAAAAACTAGTTGTGTCAGTTTTCAGTAAAGGTTCGATCCATGTCCGGCGGTCTAGTGATCTGCGGTCAGAGTTCTATACATTGCTGTGTTTGACCTGTCGAAGACAAAATACCTTTGTCAAATGCTCTAGTGGTCAATATTTTTTGTGTCAGGATCCAAATACGCGGAACGCAGTCGGCAAAACCTGAACGTAGAAATTCAAATGACGCGTAACTAAGTAGGTACCTATGTGAAAGTGAGAACTGTCCCTAGCGGATCACTTCGCCATTACTTGGATTTTTTCTGTTCTTAGAAATTCATAAGTATCAAACTATAAACTCGATCCGTTTAAAGCTCCTCAACACCAAATACCATCTGCTAATCATTTTCTATGCTAAGAATAAAGTCTCTCTATCATTCCATCATTTAGATCCGCAATTAAGTAAGTACGGTACACATACCCATCTCGAAACAATTTTTGTGATCTCTGGAAACATATCTGGGAAAAGAGCGGTAGAGACCATGAAAAGATGCAAATCAAATCTCGTATTTACCGTGGACCTCAATTTTATAGTTACCTGCAATAGCCGATTGGAGGCGTAGAGTTGGTAGAACGCTAGATGGACGGACGATTTTAAGCAAGTCGCTAGCAGCTGCTGGATGATTCATTTCACGAGACCTATGTCCAGCAGTGGACGTTTATCGGGCAAGATGATGACACTGTGAATGCATATACTTACCCTATCCACCTTCATCCGTTTAAGTATACTTATTATTAAATTATTTGATCGATTCTTTTTAAGGGACTCAGAAGTCAGAACTGTTGTAGTATTCGTCAACAAGTAACCTACTACTGAGAGAAGTCTCCTCTCAGAGAAGGGTTAAAGGCCATATCTACCACGCTGGTCCAATGCGAATTGGTAGACCTTCACTCACACTCCTTTGAGAACATTGTGATAACCGCTCAGGCGTGCAGGTTTCCTCACGATGATTTCCTTCATCGTTGACGCATGTGGTATTTTTAATTGCTTAAACGCACAGGAGGTGCGTGCCCGGGATAAAACCTGCGCGGCGACCCCCTGAATAGGAAACCGCAGCCCTATCTGCTAGGCTATGACGTCTATGTTCTAGTAAGTATAATAGGGCACAATTTAAAAAATTTTATTGCGGAATATGTCAAAAAATCGCATAATATACTTTATCTACTCCAGCATCGAAAAGTTCCAATTTCGAATTTGACAGCTGAATCGAAATGAACCCTCTTTCGGTTTTGCTTCTCATTTCGATGCAGCTCGTTGTATGGGAGCTGAATCGAAATGGTTATCTTCTTAAAATAGGATACCTAAAGCTAAGGCTCTGAGTTCTGGCACTTTTGTACCGTTCATATGACAGAGGCGCCACAGGCGGCTGGTGGCGGCTTACGGAGTTACTTTTTGTTGACAGAGGCGCCACAGGCAGCTGGTGGCGGCTTACGGAGTTACTTTTTGTTACTATATTGAGCCTACGGCGTATTTTGTTGATGATTTTATTTTCCTTGTCGTAGATAAAATCTTGTATGCAACTGAACGTAATTAGTCATTTTAATTCTCGTACTATCCTATTTTGATACTCGGCAAGCCTCGTATCAAAAAACAGCACTCGAATTAAAATGACCCTCATTACGATGCAGTTGCATAAATAGCTATTATCTACTCCCATGCTTTAAATCCTCTATAAAAGATTCTGAAACAGTTAGCTTATTGCCAACATTAAAACACCCAATGTCTTAATAACCATAATGTCATCCAAACAGATGATATAATGTTGTACTGAATTTCACTTTGAGTAATAAACCAACACAGGAGAAGACTTGACGCGCGTACCCCTCTGTAAGTTGGGTATGAGCAGTGGTCCTACTCGTTATATAAAACTGTTTGACTCGAGTCACGCGCCTGTCAACTACGTATGGTTAGCGGGGAATGAGCTCCGCTATAAATGCCGAATATGAGAGTATTTTCTTCTAAAAAAAATATTTAAAACATCCAGTTTACTAAAGGATAACATTTATTTACTTCTGATGTATTATTTTATCCAAATAATGCAATACTTATGCAGAAAACTTAAGAAAACTATCGATCTGAAAATGTTGCTACTTAATCGTACATGAAATAATTTGGGGAAAATATTGAAAATTAATCTTCCTACTTACTATTCGTTTAGAGAACTTTTTCATGAACTGCATTATAAATTGATCCCATAGAATTAAAATCACGATAGAATAGGAAGGGGTGAACGACTAATTTATAAGCTTTAAGTAAAATATGACTAGATATATAAATACGAACTTTGATCGTCTGTGGGATTATCAAATAATGATAAAAAATTCTTTCTATAAAACCGACTTTAAACGCCACTACAAAGTATAAAACAATTTTAATTTGTACATGTATGTTGAAGTCGGGCGGGCCTAAATATAAATGATGAAACTAATGCGCGACGGTAGCCCAACTTTGCCCGATCGGCGTATGAAGTCGGTTTTTAGGGTTCCGTACCCAAAGGGTACCAACGGGACCCTATTACTAAGCCTACGCTGTCCGTCCGTCCGTCCGTCCTTCCATCCGTCCGTCCGTCCGTCTGTCAGCGGGCTGTATCTCGTAAACCGTAATAGATAGACAGATGAAATTTTCACATATTATGTATTTCTATTGCCGCTATAACAACAAATAATAAAAATTAAATTAAATTAAAAAAATTAAATTAAAATATTTCCATGGGTACATGGAAATATTTTTATTTAATTTTTTTAACGGAACCCTAAAAGAGCGAGGCCCGACTCGCACTTGGCCGATTTTTTAAAGATATTTTTTTTACATTATTATTTTAAGCTTTTTTGTGTATATCTCTGATCGCGAGCAATTTGCTCTTAATCATTGAGTTCCTTCCTCCATCACCGAAGATATGAATCATCTTCTCTTCACCTTTTAAATAGGCCCAACCTTATTATGCGTTCTTTCAAAAACGATTGAAATCGGTTCAGATTTGACGTAGTTATGGAGTAACATCTAACATTATATCAACAAAAATTTATATGGGAACCACCTCTGAAGTATGCCCTACTAAACAAAAAAAAATTATCAAATTCCATTCATTATTTGGCGGAATAATTGGGTAACAAATATACAAAAAATTCAAATTGAGAACCTCCTCCCTTTTTCGGTTAAAATGATTGCATTATTATAACGATCGCAATGGTGTCTGATTGGCTGGTACTCTCCCACTATTGTTTAAAATGCATTGATGCAGCTAGAGCTCCATAAACTCAGCGAATTCATAAGTTTTTTTTTTCAATTATTTCAAAAGTTATAGGTATATATTTCCATATAACCAGTGTGATATAATTTTCTAAATATATAAAATGAAAAGGTGACTGACTGACTGATCTATCAACGCACATCTACTATGACGTAGGCATCCGCTAAGAAAGGATTTTTACAAATATAATACAAAAAAATAATGAAAACGAGACTAAAAAATTGTTTAATAATAATGATAAGTTCTACGTAAGTCTTTCTTACTCGAAAATTAGGACTTTAATTTTATGAAGTCGGCCACACCGCAATAAAATTAGGGCTGGACAGCAAGATTTCATATGTCGATATTGGTGGGGGGATTGTATAAATTATTTATACCGAGATATTTTTATCGTCTTACTAATGGTTCATTGACGAAAAAAAATATTTAAATTCTATACATATTTGGTTCATTAAAACTTGGCAATTGAATTAAAGTACCCATACTTCTTATTCATCCCGCTAGGTTTACCGGAAAGCTAAATAGCTTGGCGGTGTTTTATTACAGATGGGGTGGCCACTATAGCCATGGCGGCAGCCTAGCATTACAAACAAATATACACTTCGTTCAGATGAAGTAGATGAAAAAATAAGCCTTCCAAGTAAAGTATGTAGGTACAAGTTTTAACTTACCAATCATAACTTTAAATACATTTTTTTTTAGGGTTTAGTTTTTACTTTTTATGTTTCCTCCATACTGGACTGAGAGAATATTATTCAACGCTGGAAAACGATCTTGTAAATCGAAAAAGTGAACTTTAAACCAGAGCCAATAACGTTTTAAAAAATCATAACAGCTCATAATAAGCTATCAGGAGCAGATTTTTTTCAAAAAGCATATTTTTTAAAGTAACACATCAGATGATACTAATTATATAATTCTAAAGTAGAATTACTTTAGTTTTATACATTAGTTTTATATCAATTTCGACTAATAGTTTTTCAATTTTAAGAAGCAATGTTGCTGTAACTTGGTATTTGAAACATATGAAACCACGAAATAACTCTAAACTCTGAAATGCTAATTATGCTGTATTTATTTTTAAGGAAACATGATGTAGTCCTAACAGTTTGTACTTAATATACTTTTTAGAAATAGATACATCGTAAATTTCGCTTTAAACATAAATAAAACAAATGATGTTTCATTAAAAATGCTGTATGTTTATTTAAACAAGATTACTTAAAAAATCAATGTGTTCAATATTAATACCCACTACGTATTCAAATAAAAATTAAATGTCTCTCAACTTAATAAACAATATTATTAAAAACCTATGACAAAGTACAGCACTCCCTGGTGGCTTATAACCTTAAATCATAACTAAACAGCTGCTCTAAGGTGATATACTGCATGCTTGCACCTACAGCATGCTTTCAGCATGAGATTGAGAGTATAGTGACGGAGTAAATACCTTGGTATCTACAAAATCTGTTAATAATCAGATAATCCTAAGTCCTTACAGTAGGTTCGCCTAAGTGCACTGCACTGCTAAAAAGTATTGATAACTTTTTTGAAGTATCTGTATAATATTGAAAAATAGATGGTGTGGTGTGGTGTGGAATAACAAAAAATATATAATATAAACATGCAGAGAAGGTCAACATAGTATCTTAGAAAAATAATGTCATAGGAAAACGAAAATCCGACAATCCGACGCAGTATCTTTTTCTTCCAAATATATAAAAAAGTCATTTTGTTATTTTTCGAAATAAGCTAGATCGCTTTCCAGCGTCAATATAGTCCAAAGTTTCTAGCTGTATCTTTACGCAAGTACTAAAAGCCTACAAAGAGTCAATCTAATAGCAAAGGCATATTATGACTAAAATAACGGCAAGAGTCTCGTTTCCTAGCGCTTCTATATACCTACCATGTTAAAGATCTCGAACAAAAAAATTTACTCTCGAATAAAGTAACTCTGTTGTAAATAATTATTAGAAAAACTTATCGAAAGTCGATAATCGATAGTGTCAAATCCCTAAAATGTTTACACAAATGATGCGATTGTTTCATGTAATGATAGAGCGTCCCTGTGTGTGAATGTGATAGTGTGCATATACTTTAAGGTAGTGTTTGCTAATTATATTGTGTGCGTGCATAGCGACGTGATGGAAAAATGCAACTGTAGTAAGCAAGTTTTCATGTGTGCTACCTCGCCCCCCACCGTAATTGACAGACTTTTTTGCGAATAAATTAGGGGTCAAGTCCTCTCCATTGCTGGTTTATTACTCAAAGGAATTTCATAATAACACTCCTTTGTTTTTTTTTTCGATCCCTTCTGAGCATAGACGAATGATATTTACTACAAAAGCTTCTGAGCAAAGGTTTACTCCACAGACAGCCACATTCTTACTGTTCGATGCGTGGTATCTATGAATTTAAAAAAAAAAAACATTTGTATGAATTTCAAAAAAAGAACATTGTCATTCACGCGCGTTTCAGTACCGAACGCCGAGCGCCGTAAAAAAAATAGGTTATTCGAATCCCTGCCATTTTTCTTAATTTCACAAAAAATGAGCGATTCAAGTTTCGACAGCACACCGCCAGATATTTTATATTTCGAATCCATAGAAAATAAAAATAATGAAGTGATAAATATAAATATTCCGCCGAGTACATCGGGATCGGGACCTTCAAACATTAAAGAACACGTAACATTCAAGTGAATTTTAATAATTGCACTATACAAAATGTTAATTACTACTAAGTACAATAAATAATTCTTTCATTAATACTTAGTTTATTTGTATGTACTCAGTAATGGATGATATTAATAAAGGTTAGGTACTAGGAATGGCTGTTTTAATATTAGCAGTAAGCTAACTGTTTCAGAACCTTTATAGAGGATTCATATTATGGGAATAGATAAAGTCTTGGATGCCACTGTTGATATTTAGGTATTAAAACACTCATGTGATACTATTATACAACAGTTGCATAAATAACTATAATACGTATTTATTGTATTGTATTATTTTGTCTGGTGGGAGGCTTTGGCCGTGGCTAGTTACCACCCTACCGTCAAAGACGTGCCACCAAGCGATTTAGTGTTCCGGCACGATGGCGCGTAGAAACCAATTAGGGATATGGGTTGAATGTTTCACTGCCATACCCCTTCCAAGTTAGCCCGCTACGATCTTAGACTGCATCGTCACTTACCATCAGGTGAGATCGCAGTCAAGGACTAGCTTGTCATCGAATAAAAAAAAAAAAAACGTAACTACTATAAATATTAAGTAAGTTTTATGTAGATGCGTAGTTGTGATTTCCTGCAATTCTAGTTAAAATGACAATACACATCCTTTCCAAGGTTGGCTAGTGCTTCCCAACAAACTGATAAGTTTACTATACTACAAGGTACCTATAGTATCTACTCTCTCAAACCGCGTAGGAGTTCAATTGCGTTTAGATTTTATTGTAATAATAAAGTTAATGCGACTCGTTTGCTGTAATCGGTCCACCTAGTTCGGTAGTTAGGGGGTCTACCAACAGTGCGCCTTCTGGTGCAAGGTCGGTATTCCAGCACCTTGGGACCCTAACGACTATCAGTTTTTTCATTTCTTCTTTTAAACTATAGAGATGGGTCTCACTAGCCCTAAAGTGCGGACTGAAAACTGAAAGGTCGATGGTTCAATCCCCACCCGTTGCACTATTGTCGTACCTACTCCTGACACAAGCTTGGAAGGGAGAGGGGAATATTAGTCAATTCAAATGCAGTACGGCTAATATTCATATATAAAAAAAATTATAGACTGAATTCGACAGTCAATTTTATCTAAATATTTTTCGCACCTTGACACAGACACACAAATTACCAATGAGCTAGCTAAAAATATGAATTATACCTTGCCGTTTATAAAGGTGAGATCTATATAGATGGCACTTTTACTCAACTCAAACTCAAGAGTGATTTAAAACGAGACAGATTTATATCATTACATATTTGCGTCTCATTTTAACTCTATCTTGACTCAAGCAGAACCAAAGTACGATCTATAGATCTCAGCCTAAATTCGATCACTTTATTTGTCTTTCTGTCTGTTTACTTCGCATCGTGACTTCGCTTAGTTTTTGTTAGCAGGCGGGTTTAATCGAGGTTTATTGTTATAGTTATATTTTATGAAAAGTTCATCCGTTTATTGGATTATCAGAAATTGTCACTAATCGAAATCGAAAAAGATGATCTGATAGTTATCGATTGGTATGATTGATTAAAAACATTATATACTTATAATCTGCGGCCGCTACAACACGTCTTGTCTATTATGAAGGTAGGCTACACCGTTATTCCTTTGCCTCCGTTCCTACAGACAGCCAAGAAAAAATCATATAGGCTTTGACACATTTTATACTTTCTACGAAGCTTAAGGCACAACTTGTTCACTTCCTTGTAGGTATTTGCTTTCTAGTCAACAGTCGCTTATCTGAGGTTTATGAACGCTTTAATTATAACTGTGATGCATCTCAATCCGTTATGATTTATTTTGCACCTTTTATAGTTCGGTGAACTTAAATGATAATGGAAAGCGTGCTTTATTGTATTTTTCATTCAAACAAGTCAAACAAACACAAACAATAAATAAAAATAAAATCATCATCTTCATTTATTTATTGCTTTCCAAATCACTCATTAACCACATTACAAATTGTTAACAATCTTACACACACACAGCAACGTAACATACAGTACATAAAATAGTTTTTCATCTCCCCATCTCGGAAAGAGTATTTTTGCTCTTCGATATCGGAGTGCAAAAGCCGTTTTTATCCTCTAGAGTCTAGAGTCTAGAGGATAAAGTAAATTGAATTTAGAACATCGTGTGCACTAAGTTTGTGAATTCAAAACATCATTAAACCTATTTACTTCTACCTCCATGGTGCCGAATTTATCATACAACCTTTTTTAATTTATTAAAAACTCAGACTTGGAACCTTCTTGGTGTACTTTTTTTAATTTGCTTTGCGCGCGCCTTTTTCTTTTCACATCATATTGTTTGAATGGGGAGATGAAAAATTACGTGTTGCACTCGAGTGCAAAGATTTTTCACCTCGTGCTCTTTTGATTCCCTCGCTAACGCTCAGGATTCTTCTAATTTTTGAATCACTCGCTGCGCTCGTGCTTCAATTTTAGAATCCTTCGCTTGCTCGGTCATCAAAACTGAGCACGCGGTTAAAAAGCAACTTTGCACTCTTGTATAACAAATAACTATTACATGCAATTTTATCGTTAAAAAATAAATAGTTAAAATAAAAATAAAAATAAAATAAAAAGTCGCACGAAAAAAGTGTCACTATTATCATTTATCACAGAGTAAGAAAGGTTCTCCATTCTGCAAGATAAAAATTGTTATTTTGTTTTTTCCAAAATGTATGTAAACAAACAGCGAAAAATGGGTATGTAGACCTCTAGGACAGATTTCACCAACGTAAAATAAGTCTAATCCGAGCGTTACAAAAACTGTCGGAACACGAATTTATTCGACGGTTAAACGTCACCCGACGTTGGCGCAATCGGAACGTTAAAATTTTTAGGTAATCATATTAATTATTTATTATAATTGAGCACATGGTGACCACGCCGTGGTCCCTACTATGTTATGAAAATAATAACATGTTTCAGTATTGTGTCTTGGACGAATTGTAATTTGCATTGTATCGTAGGCGTGTAGGCGCATTTACGATACTATAAGCCTACTTTGTCGTATTATTTTACAAACTAGCTGATGCCCGCGACTTCGTCCGCGTGGATTTAGTTTTTAAAATCCCTCGGGAACACTTTGATTTTCCGGGATAAAAGTAGCCTATGTCACTCTCCAGGTCCTCAATTATACCCATGCAAAAAATCACGTAGATCCGTGGCTCTGTTGCGGTGTGATTGAAGGACAAACCAACAAACAAACACACTTTCGCATTTATAATATTAGTAAGTATGATTAGAATATTAAATTACATAGGAAAACACTGTAATATTACGTCCATACGATGTATGTCCATACCTACTATGTAGTATGTAGGTATAATGATCGTTTGGCAAAATCTGACGCCTTTGGAGTAGTTTGACTTTGACAAAATTGTATCCACGATGGCTATATACGATAAATTACGCATGCCAGCTTAAGATGAGCCGTTCATTCAAAGTATCCTGTAGATTCCGGGGTTCAAGTTATTTGGAACTATACTGAAGATTGTGATGTCTATAATTTCTGAACTACGAAATTGACGACCTTGAAATAATTACAGGACAATCTCTAAAGAACCTGCTTTCTAACAAAAAAAGAATGGATTAAATCGGAATACGCCTTAATGAATTACAGCGAAATACTCATTTTGACTTTCATCCCCTCTCCCAAGGGAACCGTGCTGAATTTCGGGATAAAAAGTATCCTATATTATACCTCGTAGTATTAACTTAAATCGTGCCAAGTTTCATTTAAATCCGTCCAGTAGTTTCGGCGTGATGCGCGGCCAAGATACAGACAGACAGACAGACAGACAGACAGACAGACAGACAGACAGACAGACAAAAAATTAAAAAAAATTGTTTTGGCTTCAGTATCGATTAGAGTGCCCTCAAACAAAAATTTTCAAAATATCTTCAATGTATAGAATTGGACCTGTTACAGTTTTATTATATTACTAGCTGATGCCCGCGACTTCGTCCGCGTGGATTTAGTTTTTAAAATCCCTCGTGAACACTTTGATTTTCCGGGATAAAAAGTAGCCTATGTCCTCAACTATAGTACCCATGCAAAAAATCACGTCGATCCGTGGCTCTGTTGTGGCGTGATTGAAGGACAAACCAACAAACAAACACACTTTCGCATTTATAATATTAGTATGATTAGAATATTAAATTGCATAGGAAAACACTGTAGCATTAAGTCCATACGATGTATTACATCCATACCTACTATGTAGTATGTAGGTATAATGATCGTTTGGCAAAATCTGACGCCTCTGGAGTAGTTTGACTTTGACAAAATAGGGCTATCCACGATGGCTATATACGATAAAGTACACTTGCCAGCTTAAGATGAGCCGTTCATTCAAAGTATCTTGTAGATTCCGGGGTTCAAGTTATTTGGACCTTATACTGAAGATCGTGATGTCTATAATTTCTGAACTACGAAATTGACGACCTTGAAATAATTACAGGACAATCTCTAAAGAACCTGCTTTCTAACAAAAAAAGAATGGATTAAATCGGAATACGCCTTAATGAATTACAGCGAAATACACATTTTGACTTTCATCCCCTCTCCCAAGAGAACCGTGCTGAATTTCGGGATAAAAAGTATCCTATATTATACCTCGTAGTATTAACTTAAATCGTGCCAAGTTTCATTTAAATCCGTCCAGTAGTTTCGGCGTGATGCGCGGCCAAGATACAGACAGACAGACAGACAGACAGACAGACAGACAGACAGACAGACAGACAGACAGACAGACAGACAGACAGACAGACAGACAAAAAATTAAAAAAAAATGGTTTTGGCTTCAGTATCGATTATAGAGTGCCCTCAAACAAAAATTTACAAAATATCTTCAATGTACAGAATTGGACCTGTTACAGTTTTATTATATTATAGATTATAGATAGATTGCGAAAAACCAAATTGCGCGGGCAGACCCGTTTAGTGCGCCTTAAACATTATCCTATTAGTAGATATCTAGTAGGTATAATCCGGTGCCCGGGATCAAACCTGCGATCCCCGAACAGGATCACTGCTTTTGTTAATGATAGTGATGATTAATTAAAATTAAATTAGCCAAAAATGCTTGTTTATCTTTTTATCACGCGTATATATAGACTCCTTGACCGCGCGGTACGTAAGAAGCGTGTTAAAGCCGATAAAATAAATGAAGATTAGATTGTCCACTACTCTATGGTCTTTATACGCTATTACCTATTACGCCTAATACTGACCTATGGCCTATTTTCCTTATCTCCAGACTGACCTGGATAGAGCGTCGATAAACACTATTTAAGCGTTTTATTTGATAGGATGCGAATATTTTATTCGCGTGACGAGACCTATTCAGAGCAGATTATTAAGTGCCGATTTCACCAACATCGAGTGGCGTTTATCTAACCGAGGGTAAATAATGCGTTCTGACAGTTTTGCTATTGAAATTCTGCCAAAACTTCAAAACGCTCCGATAAGATTCAGATATTTGGCGCTGGTGAAATCGGCCCTAAAACAGATTGCAATTATCGAAACTTAGCATTTTAATGGTGTTATTAGGCGACTATAGCTAGTCGCGGGCTATTGCTAAATACCCTCGTACGCGACGTATGACTTCGTACGCGTTGAGTTAGGTTTTCAAAATCCCGCAAGAACTCTGATTTTCTAGGATAAAGGTAGCTGTGGGTACAGCCTATGTCACACCCCCAAATCCTCAACTACACATGGGTATTGGGTATCTTACAACATGGGTATCCAAGGGTATCCAATACCCATGCAAAAACTCACGTCAATCCGTCTCTGCTGCGGCGTGTGGATTGAAGGATAACAATATTATAAAAAAAGATTAGTAGGGATTATATACTTTGTCAGAAATGAGGAGATTCGTACGAGAACCTAAGTCGCCGACATAGCTCAGCGTGTCGCGAAACTGAAGTAGAAATGGGCGGGGCACATAGTTCGAAGAGCTGATGGTCGTTGGAGTCCCAAGGTGTTGGAGTGGCGACCCCGCACCGGGAAACGCAGTGTTGGCAGGTGGACGACGACATCAAACGAGTCGCAGGTGCCGCTGGATTCAAGCGGCGCAAGACCGAAGCCTGTGGAAGTCCATGCAGGAGACCTTTGTCCAGCAGTGGACGTCTATAGGTTGATAAAGAAGAAGAAGATATACTTTGTGAACGAAAGATATACAAATGTTATAATATTTTCAAAAATTTAACAATAGATAGGTAAAAAGGGTAAAATACTGAATCTTATTAATTCTTAGGAATTAGGTGCCTACTTCCTAATTCATGGATGTAGATTCATTAAACTATCAACGGCGCCACAGATAATAATTTTGGTGCGCAATCATCTAGCAATTTATTGCTTTAAACTTGTTGATAATTATACTTTAGATAAAGTTATAACATCGTAAATTTTGTATTGGGGTGCGATTTAAGCACAAATTGCTTTAAATTAGGTCAACTATAAATATAATACAATTTACAGTGCTTGCTTACCGAATTTGGCAGATTATGACGTGCCCAAATTCCCTTGTTGATTGTTTGAAGAGTCAAAGTAAAGGAACTACCACTGAGTATACAAACACTAGTCAATGACGTGTCAATGACGTAAAATCATCCGGATCAGCCTCAGTACACCCATTGGTGTACGTACCCCAGGGTTCTATTCTAGGTCCATTCATGTTTTTGATTTACTTAAATGATTTACCACATTTTGTCCAAAATTCTTGCGATATTGTTCTATTTGCTGATGATACGTCTTTGATTTTTAAAGTTGATAGGACGAAAGACAATTTTGACGATGTAAATAATGCATTATCTCAATTTTCTGAATGGTTTACGGCAAATAATTTACTTTTAAATGCTAAAAAAACCAAGTGTGTTGAGTTTTTATTGCCTAACACCAGAGCTGTCAGTAATAATTTAAAGATAAATAATGAACTTTTGAAAATTGAGGACTCCACAGTGTTCTTGGGATTAACCCTGGATTCAAAGCTACAGTGGGGCACCCATATAACAAGACTTGCTGGCAGGCTTAGCTCTGCTGCTTACGCTGTTAGGAAGATTCGACAGTTAACTGACATAGAAACTGCAAAAATTGTTTATTTTGCATATTTCCATAGTATTATGTCATACGGAATCTTACTATGGGGTAAAGCAGCCGACATTGGAAAAATTTTTGTATTGCAGAAGAGGGCCAATCCGCGCAATCTATAATTTAAGACCACGGGAATTCCTTCGACAAAAAGTTAAGGAAATAGGCATTCTGACAGTAGCTTCACAATATATTTATAACAACATAATATTCGTCAGACAAAATATTTTGAGTTACAAAAAAAGGGTGATTTACACGATAGATAGGTCGAGATGATCGTGAGATCCAAATAGGCTCGTGATTCCTCGACTGCGCCTCAAGAGGGTTCGAAAGACATTTGTGGGAATGGGCGTGACGTTCTATAGTAAAATTCCACAGTCGAGTTTAGACTTGCCTTTACACAAGTTTAAGAAAGCAATTAAAACTTCTCTCCTGGAAAAAGCATATTATACAATTGAAGACTATATTAATGACAAAAAAGCGTGGATATAACTCGCTCCAGCGATTCATAAGACAGTAATAAAATAATCGACCTGTGTAACAAAATAATCCTATGCTATTCAGTGTTTCTACTTTATTTGTGTCTAAGTGATGTCTTAAAATGAGTATTTGAATATTAGTTTTCAATTCGATGCCTTAACATGGGTAGCATAAAGTATGCCACGCACTCTTTAAACATTTCTGTGGTGGTGTCGTGTGATGCGGGTTGTTACGTTCCCTCAAATATGGTTGAGCGAAGCAATGGCTGGGTCATGCGTCATGCTCGTGAACGGGTTCCACCGGCGGGAATGGGGCTACTTAATGTCTGCCCATCTTGGGATAGAAGTTAGTCGGTATGCATTTTTGGAACTTTCCTCATTGTGGAAACACTGCATATATAGCATAGTATTTACTGTATTGTAAATTTGTTTTGAAAAGAGCAACCGCCGAGTTTCTTGCTGGTTCTTCTCGGCAGGAAGGGCATTCCGAACCAGTGATAGATTCATCGACTATTCAAAAGCACTTGTAAAAGTTTATTTGAATAAAAAATATTTCTATTCTATTCTATTCTATTCTATTCTATACTACTAGGTAAGTATATTTTTTAACCGACTTCAAATAAAAGGAGGAGGTTCTCAATTCGACGCGTTTTTTTTTGTCGATGTTACTCCATAGCTTCGTCCAATCTGAACCGATTTCAATATTTTTTTTCTTATTTGAAAGGTCACGTTGGTCCCATTTAAATTTGGTGAAGATCTGATGAATATCTTCGGTGATGGAGGACGGAACTGCTCAATAAACTTGCTCGCGATCAGAGAATGTTAAGATTGATCCAATGAAGCTACCACTAAAAAGCTTGAAATAATAATATATATAAAAATTATTTTTCAAAAACCGATTTCAAACGCCACTACAAAGTACAAAATAATTTTATTTTCTAAAGGTGTGTTGAAGCCGGGCCTCAATAGAAAGTAGAAACTATGAAACCGCAACGCTAGCCCGACTTCAACATACCTGTACAAACTAAAATTATTTTACACTTTGTAGTGGCGTTTGAAGTCGGTTTTTTTAAAGAATTTTTATATACACACTTCAAATGTTGTATATGGATCAAGTACATTGGTGACTATAAAAAAAATATCCAATTAATATTTACCAAATGTAGTCTTCCAGACTTACTTTAATTCCTAGGTTTAAGTTAACAACTTATGGCAAAAAAGGCAAAAAATAAGGATTTTTTTTTAATTTGTAAAGATAAACAAATTAATAATAATCTGTGTTTCCATCATTGACACGAATCACATAATCAGAGCTGAAACAGCAAACAGAACTTCAGATTTTCATAAAAAAAATACCATCAAAATTTCGGACTTTTCGGGTGGATTTTCCAAAACTTTTCTTTGATACAAAAGTCCTAACATACGAACACAAGAAAATAAATCAGCCAAGCGTTCGAGCCGTTCTTTTTTATTTATCTATAAACTTAGATTAAATAGATTTTTCAAATAATTTGAGCAGTCCATGTTTTTTTTTTTTTCAATTTACAAATACATTATTTTGCTATGCAGCTTTGTAGCTACTGTGTTGTGGATTAGTCCACCAGCTGTATTTCACAACGTTTGTCGATTGGTCGGCCAATTATTACGCTGGATTATAATGATAGTTTATTACTAATGGTAATGGTGATATTATTATGTGGCTATAAAGGAAATCATGGCTACTGCGATTAGCTTATAACGCGGTCGTTCACTATGATTTGAACTTTCTATTTTGCAATACAAGTTTTTGCTCGCCGGTTTTTAACGCGACTTCTAACTTATCTAAACTAGCTACCCCATCCAGCCATCCTGTCTTCCGTCTGCAGAAATCTAAGCAGGAACTTTTTGAGGGGTCATCGGCTATTAATTAAATAAATGAAATGAGGTCATTGGCATCGTGCTTTGAGTAATTAGGGATCGTCACGCTGCACTGATGCAATCAACTTTAGAGAATACCACAGCAATGATCCAAGTTGTCTCTGCCGAAAACTTGACTTCTACTCCAAAACTCCGTCAAATCTTAACTAATTTTATTCTAACCGACTTCAAAAAAGGAGGAGGTTCTCAATTCCCCGGAATCTTTTTTTACTTATGTTCACCGATTATTCGAAGACGCCTGAATCAAATTGAAAAATTCTATTTTATCCATTTAAATTTTATCGAAATCAGTCGAGCTGTTTTTAAATAATTTAATATAAAAAATTCTTCTTAAACAACCGACTTCAAACTCCCGCTTTACTACATTACACACACACTATACAAAGTATTTAATTTATTGTTGATATTTTAAAAACCGCTAGACCGTTTTCTATAAAATTTATATGGGACCACCTGGAAAGTATGCCCTTTGAAACAAAAATAGAACTTTTCAAATCGGTTCACACGTCTTCGAGTAATCGGTGAACAGCTAGACCGTTTTCTATAAAATTTATATGGGACCACCTGGGAAGTATGCCCTTTGAAACAAAAATAGAACTTTTCAAATAGGTTCACACGTCTTCGAGTAATCGGTGAACATTTCCTCCTTTTTTTGAAGTCGGTTAAAAATCAATATCTTATAATATATTTTTTAACAGAGCTCTGCGAGGAGTGGGCCCTCGCGGAGTGCGAAGGCGAGGGCTGGTGGAGAGAAGCGCGGCACGGCAGCGGCGGCGGCGACGTGCGGTACGCGGGCGTCGCTCCCGTGGAGCGCGCCGCTTCCGCGCCCGCCACGGCCCTCGCTGTCCGCTCTGCGCTCCACACTGCTAAAAGTAAGAAACTACTTTTGATGATAGAATAGAACACAATAGAACAGAATTAAACAGAAAAGAACAAAGAGGACAAAATAGAACAGAATAAATAGAATATTTTAGTTTTTTATTCAAATAAACCTTTGCAAACACTTTCGAATCGTCAAGTAAACTACCACTGCCTGCCATGGTGGAATACAACGGCTTATTCCTTATCTAGCTTTTACCAAGTAAATCCGAAGTGCTGATTCCTACTCAAAATTACCAATTTTAGATTTTTTCGATTTTCAGCTGTTCTTTTGGTTTTCTTTATTTTCTTTATTGTTTTTAAAAATCACTCTAGTAGAGCGAACATAAAACATTTTTTTTGTAAGTACTTACTCGCAATCTGTCAAAATGTGTTTGTATTATGTCGGTAATTTACTTGTAATTTAAAGTTTACGGTGAAAAAGGGCGTAGGTCTTACCACAGAATATATAATGGTCTTACCTAGTCAGTGCTTACTGCAAAGGGACTAGGGAGGTAGGTACATAAGAAGCTGCAATCGCCATGAAACCGTTTCTAATAAAAAAGAGTCTTTACACACGAACAGACAGACATACAAAAGCGATCCTATAAGAGTTCCGTTTCTTTTCGGAACCCTAAAAATATAACTCCAGTCTTGCAATAATTGTTTTTATATTACGAGTTATCAACAAAAAATAATCTACGCACGAGCTTTTGTATCATATACGGAAGAGAATATTATTGGATGTTTTTCAGAAACGGATTGTTCAAGGTTCAAAATGATGTAACAGTGTTCTACATTTTGTTTGGTCTTCGCTGCAGTGTTTTCGAACTCATTTGTCGGTATTTTAATGAATCGATTACCGATCGTCTACCGATTTTTGACAATCAAAATTTAACTTTATCGGGGGTGTCTGTAATTGGGGTGAAGATTTAAGTATACAATTTTTTATACAATTTCTATTAAAATTCGGTACGATGAAAACTGAAAAATTGAAAAAACAAACATGGCGTTGGATCACGTGATCACATATCTGTCACTTTACCAATGGAATATGATTGGCGCACAGGTTGTGAATGAACGATTTAATGAATACATTCTTGTTTTATGTAGATTCCTCACTTAGATTTTTTATGACACTTTACAATCTAGACACCCTAGGACACAAAGGAAAGGATATAAATGGACAATTCGACGACCTCCCTGGCTCAGTGGTGAGCGCTGTTGTCTTATAACTTGGAGGTCTCGGGTTCGATTCCTGGCGAGGTCAATTTGGGAATTTATAATTATTTCTGAATTGTATCCGGTCTGGTCTGGTGGGAGGCTTTGGTCGTGGCTAGTTACCACCCTACCGTCAAAGACGTGCCGCCAAGCGATTTAGCGTTCCGGCATGATGGCGTGTAGAAACCGATTATAGGGGTATGGGTTGAACGTTCACTGCCATACCCCTTCCAAGTTAGCCCGCTATCATCTTAGACTGCATCGTCACTTACCATCAGGTGAGATCGCCAGTCAAGGACTAGCTTGTCATCGAAAAAAAACAATAGCAGGTACTCAATGTAAAACTTTAGAAAGCTTTTAGTACGTAGGTAATGTATTTTTTTTTCCATTTTTTCA
The DNA here is from genome assembly GCA_029955525.1 of Oeneis ivallda. Taxonomy (NCBI): domain Eukaryota; kingdom Metazoa; phylum Arthropoda; class Insecta; order Lepidoptera; family Nymphalidae; genus Oeneis; species Oeneis ivallda. Next base: position 18,446,196 of record JARPMR010000019.1, on the reverse strand, counting down.
GCTCTAAACAAGAAGTTACAGCGGGTGAACCTCGACATCAGTCCCAAGGGCATCTTGGTGTCGGACGCAGAATCGCAAGATAATGTTCTCAGCGTCTCTATTTATAGGTAAATACCCTTTCACCCTATAAATTAAAATAAACAATTAAATATCACTTGCTTCAACGGTGAAGGAAAACATCGTGAGGAAACCTGCACATCTGAGAGTTCTCCATAATATTCTCGAAAGTGTGCGAGGTCTGCTAATTTGCATTGGACCAGCGGACTACGACCTTATACCCTTCTATAACATTTATATTTTAACCTTTTTTATTTATCTATATATAAACTTTCTCTGAGAGGAGACCTGCGCCAGTATTGAGCCGTTGAGGAGTTGCTGTTGATGATGATGATGGTGACCTTTTTACCCCAGAAGATGACGGAGTGAATATAAATATCATTATCATTACATTTATCATATTATGTGGACCAATCTCAAATTTTTTGCAAAAACTCTATTTCGAGTAGATACGAGCTTGCACCTCGTAATATAAAAAAACCGGCCAAGTGCGAGTCGGACTCGCGCACCGAGGGTTCCGTACTCCAAAAGTAAAAGTAAAACGATAATATTATATATATTTGCTTATTTATCGTTAACTTTGTTTGTAGCGGTTTATTGTTCATATAAAAAAACTATGCTGGATAGAGCGTTGGTTTTATTTTTCCTGTAAAATATACATAAACCTCTATTGACCATAATTATTTCAGATTTTTCGATTGGTAAACTTCGGAGATACGGGGGGAAAACGGTATTTTTTTCGACATTTTGGCCGATTACTCAAAAATTATTATATATAGAAATAAATAAAAAACTGTTTTAGAATGCACAAGTAAAGGCCTATCATATGATACCCCACTTGGTATAGTTATCTTACTTTGAAATTTCAAACCCCTGATTTTCCCCCTTTTTCAATCAAACTAAAATAATTTTCGCGTTGTTTTTATTTTTCCTGTAAAATATACCTAAACCTCTATTGACCATAATTATTTCAGATTTTTCAATTGGTAAACTTCGGAGATAGGGGGGGGGGGGGACGGTATTTTTTTCGACATTTTGGCCGATTACTCAAAAACTATTATATATAGAAATAAATAAAAAACTGTTTTAGAATGCACAAGTAAAGGCCTTTCATATGATACCACATTCGGTATAGTTATCATACTTTGAAATTTCAAACCCCCGATTTTCCCCCTTTTTTAATTAAAGTAAAATAATTTTCGCATTGATTTTATTTTTCATGTAAAATATACATAAACCTCTATTGACCATAATTATTTCAGATTTTACGATTTTTGATGTTGGGCCACTATTAGGTGTACACAACTATGCCAAATTTCATGTCGATAGCTTTAATAGTTACTGAAATAATCGACTGTGACAGACGGACGGACGGACGGACGGACGGAGAAAGTCTCACCATAAGGGTTCCATTTTTACCATTTTGGTACGGAACCCTAAAAATAACAGCTGGTTCACCATCGTTTAACCGAGAAATAAATTTGACGTCTTTGCGGTTTTTCGATACAAAAATTACTGTCAACACGTCCAATTTATTCCTCGATTAAACTTTATTCGGTAAAATTGGCACTTTTTAGGTACTTATATATATAAATTTTTATAAAAGATATCGATCCAGGAAAAGAAGTGCAATAGATTTCTGTACGCGTAATAGAGATATTATTGACACGATTTATTTATCACAAAGTACAACGTTCTTTCAATAAGAATGGCAGGTCAGGTTAGTTCAGGCGATAAAAGAGTCAATGATTTTTCTCTTGTTACATAAATAACACGCAGATCGGCACTCTTTGATATAATTAATGAGTTTCTGGTTGTACCTACTTACTCATGTACAGGATGATATTATTATTGTAATATTTACGTCAGGATGGTATAATATTACTAATTATTACAATCCTGACCCTGTGGAACAATGAGAATAGACAAAGTGATTTCAGTGTAGAGCTTTAATATTCGATTATAAGGTGGGATTCCACCAGAGTTAGATAAGTGCAGCACATTTGTTAACAAACATTTTGCGACGAACTCCAACAGTGCGCGTACATTAGCTGCAGCTCAGAAGTCTCTGTTTCAAAATTCAAAAAAAAATTAATAACTTGTGGCTCTTATGACAAGTCAAGATTCTACCACGGATTCGGAATGCTGATTCTGCTGAGAAGAGCCGGCAAGAAACTCAGCAGTTGCTCTTTTCTAAACAAAAATGTTACAAAATTATCATCTTTTGGACAGCTGAAGCAAAGCCGATTAGAATTGAACAGAAATATTTTCCATATAAATAAACATTTACAAGTGCTTTCGCGTCTATGAATAATATAAATGAATCTACCACTGGTTCGTAATGGTGCTTACAATTCAATACATGTTAAGGTGGGCAGACAGAAAGTAGCCCCATTCCCGCCGGTGGCACCCGTTCCACCGGAAAAAATGTGCGCAACTTTTGTAAGCGTTCAGAGCAGCACTTGTAAACGAACATGTTCAGTGTTCACCTCGAGAGTACTCTGCATTCAGTCATTGTTAGCATGGACGGGCAAGAAACGCTTTCAAACAAAAAACATTCAACCCTTATTTAACCTTTTTGAGGGGAGGATTTTCAAAAATGAAATATATTATACTTCTTTGTTTTAATTGAAAGCCAAAATACAAAGTTTCATGGATGTAACTAGAAAAAATGATGGATTTCCATAAAAGCATTCATTCCCTCTATTTAACCCCTCTGGGGGTAGAATTTCCAAAATTATGAGACACGTACTTATTTGTTTTTAAACTAATGCCAAAATATCAAGTTACACGTGGACGATTGCTAAAACTGAAGAACTTATGTCTGTAAGTCCGTAATTTTACAAGTTATATCCGTGTAACACGGATACAACTTGTAAAATTACGGACTTACAGACATAAGTTCTTCAGTTTTAGCAATCGTCCAATCCATAATGAAATAAGTAGGCGATTAGGTAAAATATTTAAGTTTAAAAAATAAATTGGTTGTCTGTAAAGTCAATTTACGGACGATAGTTTTACGTGATAACGTCATAAAGAATATTGATGAATAAATATGTCCACAAGCCAACGCTTGGGCCGATCGTGCCTCTCTATTGCTTGTTCCGCGCTCTCGCTTGCACGCTCAGGCTCAGGCGGAACGTGACACTTTTGACGTGATAACGTCTTGTAAATCGATGAACACCGGTTGCACGCACGAAAAAGTGTCACGTTCCGCCTGAGCCTGCGGACCCTATTACTAAGCCTCCGGAGGGACAGACGGACAGCCGTCTGTCCGTCTGTCCGTCCGTCCGTCTGTCAGCGGGCTGTAGCCTGTATCTCGTAAACCGTAATAGGTAGACAGTTGAAATTTTCACAGTGTGTATTTGTATTGCTGCTATAACAACAAATGATAAAAATAAAATACTTAAAATAAAAAAATAAAAATGTGACCAATACAAACGAGCATTTTTTCCCCATAATATGCTAATTTAGTACTTTAAAAGAACTAAGATATCTAGAAATAGGTATGCATCTAGTTTTAGAAAAGTGATTTGGTCATATGTACGGAACCCTAAAAGAGCGAGGCCGGACTCGCACTTGGCCGATGTTTTGATAAAAATTCTTAAAAATAATAATAGATGAAGTGGACAAAGGTGAAGCTGATCTCTAAGTAGAGATTTCTTCCAGCTTCCCACGAAAGTATCGACAGTAAATTATTAACTTTTTGGTTGTACTTCTCGTTTTTAAGGATCTCATACTGCTCAGCGGACGCGGCGAACGCACGCGTTTTCGCTGTGGTCGAAGGCAAAAGCGCGGGCGGGGAAGAGAGTCACGTGGTGCACGTGTTTGTGTGCGCCCGGCGGAAGCAGGCGCGAGCGCTCGCCCTGTCTCTTGCACACGCCTTCAACGACGCTTATCAGGTAACGCCATCTTCTAATATGTGCGGGTGAGGATCGTCCATATAAGTAATTCAAGAATTCTACATTTATTATTTCTGGACACATTTCGTAGTTCCAGTGGATTAGATCTATGATATTTTTTATGTTTAGCTTTTTTAGTTCAACAGAATTTGATGTTATTACTCGTATGTTATTGAATTGTAAGTAAATTATTTTGTGTAGTTTTTGGGATTGAACCCCATAACTTTAAAATTTTTGAGTTATGACTTGTTTTATTAGCAATTAAATATCCGCATTAACGATGAAGTAAAATGTCGCGAGGAAATATGCACATCTGAAAGATTTCCATAATATTTTCAATGATGTGTGAAGTTTGCCAATTCTCACGTGGTGGCCAGTATGGTGGGCTATGGCTCTTCTCATACTGAAAGGAGAGACGTTCCCAGAAGTGGGTCGGTAATGGGTTGAGACGAAGATTGCATAATATACCTACTGTTAAAGAATAAAATGATATTTTCAGGCTTGGCAAGCGAATGAAGCTGCGTCATTAAAATCGGGAGGCCAGCGCCTTGTAACTCCTTGGGTAAATATAAAAAATATTTTTTAGAGGCATCGTATCTCAGATAATTATTAGCCCTAGTTTACCTTTATGAAAATTATTACGGACATTATTATTATTATAGACATTTAATCCAAATAAGCATTTTTTAACCTAATTATGTTCAATTTAATGTAATTAATTTAAAGTAAAAAATATGAAATCTGAAAATATTTTATATTTTTATAATACGACCTTATTAATAATTATTTAATGGCAACAAGGAATACATATTGATACATGTACTCGTATTCCTTATTGATAGATACCATATTACATGTTATGTTTTTTATATTTTCCAGGTCCATTTTCCCGACGAATCTGACGAAGAAACTGACAACGAGCAATCATGGAACGCGCCCGCTCCGCTTGTGACTTTCGCCTGAATCTTACAAATGTAACATTAATTAGATATTATTTTAAATTAATTAAAACTCTGGCTTAAGCTTTAAAAATAAAATATGAAGTTAACTAGGTAGTACGTAATAATTTTAATGTAATTAAAGATAAAATATTATACGATAATACGATATAATGAAAGGAAAGATAAAGGTAGGGTGCGACAGTACTTGAACCGTAATAATATATTAGTCGGTATAGCTAAATTAAAATATTATCCGGTAACTTCTGATTTCGTCTGTTTTTAAAAATCCTGCGGGAACCGTCTATTTTCGGGGTTAAAAATTATGTAGCCTACGTCACTCTCCAAATCCTCGACGAGGTATAACACTTTACCCAATAATTAATATGCAAAAATCACGTCGATTCTTTGCTCCTTTACTGCGTGATTGAAGGAACAACCAACAAACAAACACACTTTCGCGTTTATAATATTATAGTAATGTATGCATATAAATGTTTTTATAATTATCTGGTAATAATTAAGTAATAACTTACCGTAAATGATAATCCGATTTCATTTATTATGTAATGCTTTGACTGACTTCAAACTTAATAAAATATGTTTAATTTTACATTTATATCTATTCTATTCTATTTTATAGTTATAATTGGACCTTAATCTAAGTGCCATTTCGATTGTTATAAAGAAAATTTAGTAGATACAATAATGTTAAGTGCCTACGTTAAATTAATTATAATTATGCATATTATATCAAAAATGAATGTTAAAGTAACGTACTTATTGTTATACCTTTAATTGGAATCGATTTAAGCGTATCGAATAAAAAATAGTAATTTAGTAAAATTTATAATAAAAAATAAAATCGGTGCATATAATAATGTCAATAACTTTAAGCCCCTTTTAAGGTACCTCCAAAATTATAATTATCGAATAAAATATATTAATTTAGTAAAATTGTTAATTATTTTGATTTATTCCCCGTGGTCCCTCCCGTAGTCCCTGGAAGGGGCATCATTTGATTTTGTAAGCCTGGTGCAGTTGGTGACGTTATTCCAACTTTTTACTTACCTAAACAAGCCTATATACAGCATACCAGCTGTTCGATTCTCTAAAAATTATTGCTACAGTGTGACGACTGCAATCGCCTCTGATTGGCCGATACCAGCCGAAACTCACTCGCTATTGGTTAAAGAACGCGATAAAATCAGCCACTTAGCAAAATTTAGAATAGAATAGAAATGTTTATATTCAAATAAACTTTTTTACAAGTGCTTTTGAATCGTCGATGAGTCTACCACTGATTCGGAATTCCCTTCCTGCCGAGAAGAACCAGCAAGAAACTCGGCAGTTGCTCTTTTCAAAACAAGTTTACAATACAATAGATATTATGCTATGTATACAGTGTTTCCACAATGAGGGGAAGTTCCACAAAAGCATACCTAATTATAATTCAACACATGTTAAGACGGGCAGACAGAAAGTAGCCCCATTCCTGCCGGTGGGACCCGTTCACGAGCATGACGCATGACCCAGCCATTGCTTCGCCCGCCAATTTAGAGTTGAGACTGTAGCAATGACCGATGCAGCTTTTAAATAATCGGCCTGCAGATTGTATTCCAACAGACTGTGAGAGTATGGGAATAGAGTGCACCAGTGGTTGTTCACACACTAGTGCACAATAATATCTCGTAAGTAGGCGTCTAGTTGCCGTTGGTAGGAGAACGTTACGTATAGTTTTACAATACGTACGTTTACGTAGTTAGTTCAATGTACAATACAGTATACAATACAATACATACAATAAATACACAATCAATAATCATACTAATATTATAAATGCGAAAGTGTGTTTGTTGGTTTGTTAGTTTGTCCTTCAATCACGCCGCAACAGAGCATAGCTCTCATATGGATCGACGTGATTTTTACATGGGTATAGTTGAGGACCTGATGAGTGACATAAGGCTACTTTTTATCCGGACGAAGTCGCGTCCTATTATTATATAAATTACTTGCAATTTCAGCTTAATAGGAAACCGAGAAGTGGTTCTAATTCAGATTGCAAGATTTGACCTAAACATACATACATACATACATTGCATTTTGCAAGTTAAATAAAAGCAGTGAGCACTACTAAAAAAAGTCCTACATCTATACATATAATAATATCTTTAAACGAGCAATTCTTATATATATATATATATATATATATATATATATATATATATATATATATATATATAATTCTGAATCGAACCGCTAAGGTGTGGAACACACTTCCAACATCTGTGTTTCCGGCCACGTATTTAACCTCAGTACCTTCAAGGCAAGAGTGAATAGGCATTTTCTAGGCAAGCGCACTCCAACCTAGACCTCATCAGTGCTTTCCAGTATTGATTGTCGTCAAGCGTAAGCCTATCTCCAAATATATATATATAATCTGAATCTCGGAAACGGCTCCAACGATTTTCATGAAATTTGGTATGCAGGGGGTTTCGGGGGCGGTAAATCGATCTAGCTAGGTTTCATTATTAGAAAAGGTCGTTTTATCCGTGTTTTCAGGCAATGAAAAACCCCTTACAATATAATTAGAATACCTACGAAGGTAAATTTCGCCGTCATCTATAAATTCCCGATAGCTCGGAAGTCGGGCGGACCCGAAACCAGAAGACCCCGGTTCGAGTCCAGCCGATTATATTTTCCCCTATGAATTTTATTATTATTTTTTTTTTAATATAATATTATTTCCAAGAAACACAATTTACCAAAAAAAAAAATAACCCACCCAGATATTATAAGTAATTCTCCAAAAAGTTTATTACAGCACATTAAAGTCAATACAATCGACACTCCTGATACGATTTCAGCGTCTCTCGGCCGAGCGCCGACGAGTTGAGTGGCGTGGAGCAGGCCCAGCCGCCGTTGTAGTTGATCATCACGTAGTCGAAGCAGTCCGTGATGCCGTCGCCGTTGCAGTCCTGAAAAAATCGTACTCGGATTCGTAATCGTAATCGTAATCGGACTCCCTAGCCCCGCCGCGGCCGTTGCTAAGCTCTTGCTGTCCGCTGGGCTGTGTTGGGTCGGGGTCTGCTGGTGCCCGTACATATTTATCTAAATTGCACTGATTCACACACTAATAGGGTATTTGACTTTAATAAAAATATCGTTTCAACTGGTGTCATCCTAAAAGATTATTATCTAAAAACATTATTCCATACGACAAAACTAAAAAATAAAGCTTTATTTAATTAGAAAACATTAAATAAAATTGCTATAATTCTGGCCATGGTCACGTGATCGAAAACGTTCCGTGATCTCGAATGACGTCACAGTCCACACCACCTATGGAATTCTCATTTTGTCAATACATTTCGACGTGTTTGTGCGGCGTAATAGGCTAATTTCGTCTGTTTTTCATCGTTACTATTTTATTAAATACCAAATAGTATGCGACACGCGGCCTAAACACATATTATAAAATTGTCATTGTTTGAAATGTGAACTGTTACGTCATGAGAGCAAATGGAACGTTTCGGCGGCAATTTATTTTTTTGAATTTATTTCTCGATTTTTATGAAAAATAATGAAAATTATGCCGAAATATATGTTTTGTTAGCTTCAGCATAGCATTATTAACAATTTAAGATGATTTTCTAAAAGTAGTCAAATAGCCTATTGTCCGCGGGTCACCACTTTAGGGTGACTATCCACTTTGGGGTGATAGAGGAACTGGGTGCGGAGAGAAATAAAGTCCAATCTTGTACTCCAATTATATTTGCGTGTTCACCCGTGTGTACAGCGCAGTGTACCGATAAATACTCTCTAATATAATTTACATCAATTTTCTATATTAATAAATTACGACAACCGCGGCGGGGCGACTCGCTGAATCAGCTTGGTGAGACTTTCTCCGTCCGTCCGTCCGTCTGTCACAGTCGATTATTTTAGTACTAAAAGTAACTATTAAAGCTATCAACATCACTGGAATAAAAAACAATTGAAAATTAATTTTAGTTTAATTAAAAAGAAAAAAATCGGCCAAGTGCGAGTCGGGCCTCGCTCTTTTAGGGTTCCGTAAAAAAAAATTTAAATAAAAATATTTCCATGTACCCATGGAAAGATTTTAATTTAATTTTTTTAATTTAATTTAATTTTTATTATTTGTTGTTATAGCGGCAATAGAAATACATAATTATGTGAAAATTTCATCTGTCTATCTATTACGGTTTACGAGATACAGCCCGCTGACAGACGGACGGACGGACGGACGGACGGACGGACGGACGGACAGCGTAGGCTTAGTAATAGGGTCCCGTTGGTACCCTTTGGGTACGGAACCCTAAAAAAGTAAAATAACTATAATATTCAATCGCTCCTTCTTGATCCTTTTCCACTCTTAGGAGGCTCAAAACTTGGCTTAAAGTTTCAATGGCAGAAGACCGTCTAACTGGACTCGCGCTTCTCCACGTTCACAAAAAATCCATTTTAGTGGAGGAAGTGAATAACTCGCTTCGCTCGCGAAAATCTCGGTTGTGAGTTGCTATTGTAGGCACAAATATGGACTTACATAGTGGCGCAGTGCAATCGTAAAAATTTTAGGTAGGTACCAACTCCTCAATCTTGATGCTGCTAGGTACTTAATTTTGAATTGATATTGTATAGATACTCGTACCAAGTATGGACTGCATAATATGGTCTATTGCAATTTGCAATCGTAAAAAATTTCGCGCTCGCTTCGCTCGCGAGAATCGGTTCAAAATTGCTGTTGTAGGGACAACGTATGTACTTACATAGCGGCGCAGTGCAGTCGTGAAAATTTACGCGCTCGCTTCAATCGCGAAATTGTCTGTTGTGCATTGTTGTAACATGGCTATCAAGTATGGACTACATAACTGCGTAGTGAAGCCATCAACTACTGGGCTACATCATTGAGCTCCAGGTACCAACTCCTCAATCTTGATGCTGCTAGGTAGGTACGGCCCGCCTAAATGGTGGGAATTCAGAAACTTGATTTAGAATTGATATTGTATAGATACCAAGTATGGACTACAAAATAGTCTATTGCAGTCGTAAAAATTTCGCGCTCGCTTCGCTCGCAAAAATGTCGGTTGTGGATTGCTATTGTTAGGCGTAGTGCAGTCGTAAAAAGATATTGTTTGTACCAAGTAGTTATGGATTACAAAGTACAGCCATAAAAAGCCCTATTCCACGCGGAAGAAGTCGCGGCTATCAGCCAGTCGATAATAAAGCCTCCTCTAATTTAAATTTTAAAAATATATTAAATGTACAGAATTCGTCCAGTTACAGTTTTATTATAAGTATAGAATAGATTATTTTGTCGTAATGTAGGTATAACAATAAAATACTATTTCCTTTTATTTAGATTTTAGCTATCTTGACTTGACCTTGACTATATGACCCCCCCTGACATGAAAGCTGGATCCGCCCTTGCGGCGAGTGGGGTATCATAATTATGAAAGGGCTTACCTGTACATTCTAAAACAGATTTTTATTTATTTTTATTTAGAATAGTTTTTGATAAATCGGGCAAAATATGAAAAATACCGTTCCCCCTCCTTATCTCCGAAGTTTACCAATCGAAAAGTCAGAAATATTTATGGTCAATAGAGGTTTATGTATAATAATAATAAGGATAATAAGGATAAATATGCTTTTAGCAGTCTATGTATGTAATATTTATATAGACCGTGACTATTTACGAATGTTCCACTGAAGAGAATTAACTACTGGGCCGATTTCGTTGAATGAGATGTTAATCGATTAGATATGGTGCATAGCAACGTAACTAGATACCAATTGTCGATATAACACATAAAAGTGGTCTTACTGCAGCAACAAGCAACTGTAATGATGTGGCTACATTATCGTGCGAACATTCGTTTCGAGTTGTCGCGATAAATAGCTGTGTCTCATTCTAACACAGCGCGGCGGCTATACGGCCGAACTCAAACTACCCGGTGTAGTTGTAGTTCGTGAGTTTGAGTGAACTAGCACGATTATGTAGCCGCTGTGATAGAATAAGACACAGCTATTTATCGCGACAACTCGACACGAATGTTCGCACGATAATGTAGCCGCACCATAAGGAAAAGTTTTCCCTTACCTTTCCATATTTTGCTAAGTACCCCGTAACAATGCGTTGGGCGCAGACGTAGTTTCTAGCACAATCTTGAAAAGCTGAAATGATTAAAGAGATGATTTTCATCAGATAAGTATTTACTTATTTAGTACTAGGTTTTGCCCGCGACTTCGCACCTATTTCACCCCCTTAGGAGGTTGAATTTTCAAAAATCCTTTCTTAGCGGATGCCTACGGCATAATAGCTATCTGTATACGATGCGATGCAGCAGATCTGTCTAGTGGTTTGAGCTGTGCGTTGTATGTATGTACTTTTTTAATCTTTAAATATTAACACGATGTAGTTTTTAAATTTTAATTTTTTTTATTTGTTGTTATACGCAAGACCGAGGCCTGTGGAGGTCCACGCAACAGTCTTGCAACAGCTCGTTCAATTTAGGCGCATGCTAGAAACCTTCGGCTTCGCACATTTTGGCCGAAGTGAAGGTTCGGTCAGACACTACCAGTCAAGTTACTTTGGGGATTATATTTTTATAATACATAAAGGTGAAGGTATAAAGTAGAAGGTAAAGGTGAAGTATAAGCAGTGATAGCCTAGTGGTTAGGACTGTGGTCTCCTATTCGGAGGGTCGCAGGTTCGATCCCGGGTACGCACCTCTGACTTTTCGGAGTCAAGTGCGTTTAAGCAATTAAATATCACTTGCTTCAACGGTGAAGGAAAACATCGTGAGGAAACCTGCACATCTGAGAGTTCTTCATAATGTTCTCGAAGATGTTTGAAGTCCGCCAATTCGCATTGGGCCAGCGTGGTGGACTATGGCCTATAACCCTTCTCTGAAAGGAGACCTGCGCTCAGTAGTGAGCCGTTATTGGGTTGTTAATGATGATGATGATGATGATGAAGGTATAAAGCAGTGATAGCCTAGTGGTTAGTACTGCGGTCCTATTCGGGGGGTCGCAGGTTCGATCCCGGGCACGCACCTCTGGCTTAATATCACAAGCTTCAACGGTGAAGGAAAACATCGTGAGGAAACCTGCACACCTGAGAGTTCTCCATAATGTTTTCACAGGAGTGTGAAGTCTGCCAGTTCGCATTGGGCCAGCGTGGTGAACTATGGCCTATATAACCCTCCTCTGAGAGGACACCAGTGCTCATTAGTGGGCCGTTAATGGGTTGCTGATGATGATGACGTTAAAAGGTGAATAGCAAGCAAGGTCAAGCCTCAATAGCCCAACGGTTAAAGGTGCGAACTGAAAACTGAAAGGTCGCAGGTTCGAATCCCACCCGTTGCACTATTGTCGTACCCACTCCTGACACAAGCTTTCCGCTTATTTGGAGGGGCGAGGAGGATATTAGTCAACTTCAACTTGACTGATATTCTTTAAAAAAAAAAGTGTGTGTGTCAGCTCCGACGCACGACTGGAGTTTACTCCTTAAGTACGATTGTCTAAACATACGCAAAAAGTTAATTAAGAATAGCCAACCCTAAACCGCAACGTCGTCGTAATGCATTCGGGGCGCTCGCTGCGTCTCGGCGCCCGCGCCGCTCGGACCCGATCGGTACGCGCTCGGCTTCCCTCGGAAAGCTCTTTCGCATTCGGACCATAGAAAAACCAACCTTATTTACTCAACGTTAGGGTAGAAATTTGCATCGTTGTGAAAAACGTAACGAGGTCATTCATAAGTAGATTTTACTCCTCGAATTTTTCTCATACCGGGCGCCTTATATATGAAAATCGATTCTTAAGGAGTAAACTCCAATAAACTCCAAAAAAAAAACATGCTCACATTCTTCCCTCTCAGGCGTGTCTTCCGCCAGGGTAGGCTTGTCCGCATCGACCCAGTAGACGTGCGAGATCTTGTAAGGGCCGCAGTACCCCTCTGTGCAGCCGCGAGACAGGTCGCAGCCCGCCACGTGGCACAGACACCGCAGACATGTCTCGTTCAGATTTGTTACGTAGATATCTAAAATATCACATACAATATACCGTCTTGACATGTGTTGAATTATAATTAGAAATAATTACGTATGCTTTTGTGGAACTTCCCCTCATTGTGGAAACTCTGCGTACATAGAATAATATCTATTAAGTATATTGTAAAAGTATTTTGAAAAGAGCAACTGCCGAGTTTCTTGCTGGTTCTTCTCGGCAGGAACGGCATTCCGAACCAGTGTACAGTGGTAGAGAATAAAATTGCAACAATGTAACCCAAAGTAGCATTATTTTGTCTATAAAATGCATTATTTGGCGTGTGCTGAGAAAACTATTGATGATACATAAAAATTGTGTACTACATGATTAAAGTACTCATTATTCTCTACAAAAAAGTCACCCGAGGGAATATATTTAACTATCATATTTAAGTCACTGTGTTCTAAAATTTAATTAGATCGCCGGTAAAAAAAAAAAGTTTGGTTACATTCGTATCGTAGTATTAATTCTTACCTACTAATACATAATATTATAAATGCGAAAGTTTGTTTGTTTGTTTGTTGGTTTGTCCGTCAATCACGCTGCAACAGAGCTACGGATTGACGTGATTTTTGGAAAGGTACAGTTGAGAACCTGGAGGGTGACATTGGTATCCCGGAAAATCAAAGATTTCCCGCGGGATTTTAAAACTAAATGCACGCGGAAGAAGTCGCGGGCAGAGTTAAAATGAGATACAAATATGTTCCGACATAAATCTGTCTCGTTTTAACTCAGTCTTGAGTCTGAGTTCAGCTAGTCTCTTCGATGTCGCCAGTTCTTTAGGGGAGTACCGCAAGGTTCAATCCTTAGTCCGATACTGTTCGCACTGTACACAGCAGACATGACCCGCCGCATCACCCACTGCAATTATCAAATACCACTGCTATGCTGATGACGTCCAACTATTCTACTCTTTCCAGCCAAATAATACAGCAGAAGCTGAAATAAAAATATGCCAAGATTTGGAGAATATAGCAGCTTGGTCAGAAATTAATTCACTCAATCTTAAACCCAAAAAAAAAAAACAAGCTGATGATATTAGGAAATAAACATACTGTAAATAAAGTAGAAACACTTAAGCCAACCATTCATGTCAGGAATGTTCCCGTAAAAAAAAACAAAAATACGCGTCGAGAACCTCCTCTTTTTGTGTTTTTTGAAGTCGGTTATAAGTAAAGAGTTTTTGAGGCACGAAATTTTGGTGTCATATTCGATGCAAAATTACTTTTTGAAACATATAACTACTTATTATTAAGAACTTAGTGAAGGGATGCTTTTACCGGTTGAAGGTTCTTTATAAAATGCGTTCATGTACCTAAACCATAGATAAAATAATCCTTCATATAATTTATCTATGCCTAAACATTGACAATAAGATTCGCATATGCGAGTCTTTAATATTGTCCACATTAAATTATGCTGATGCCGCGTATGGGCCATGTTTGCTGGGTAGGTCAGCGAAGCTTCATCAAAGGGTTCAAAACGCTTGTGCCAACAAACAAACAGACAGAAAGACAGACAGACAGACAAAAAAATTGTTTTTGTTATAAGTACCGTATTTACTACTTTCATATGCATTAAGTACCTAAATAGCTGTTATTTTTACGTTACAAAGTACAAATACACACTTCAATTTTATTTATTTGATATAAGATGGAAAAGGGGTCACGACTCACGAGTCACGACCCTCAGAAATGAGGAATACGATGCAGAAAAGAGAGAGAGAAACATACCTGCCGCATTCACTAACAAAAACACAGCTACAAAACAAGCTAGAAGAACCTTTGTATCCATCATTTTCTGCCAATTTCCACTTTTAACTCACAGCTTCGCACTCAAAATACTTTCTCCGTGGGAGTCCTGATTTAACTAGTGGTAGATTTTAAAACATATAATCTAAATCCTATTAGATTTATGCTGAGTGATGAGCCTGTTGATGACGTAGTAAATATCATTCGTCTATGAATATAACACGTTCGTCGTGAACAAAAACTAATCAACAAATAAGACTAGTTATTATTATTGAGCATGTTTTATTAAAAGGCGGATTTCATCGTACCTATTCATATAAAACCGGCCAAGTGCGAGTCGGTCTCGCGCACCGAGGGTTCCGTACTCTAGAAGTAAAAGTAAAACGATAATATTATATTAATTTGTTTAATAATCGTTAACTTTGTTTGTCGAGGTTTATTGTTAATATAAAAAAACTATGCTAGTTAGAGCGTCCTCCTAAACCTCTATTGACCATAATTATTTCTGATTTTTCGATTGGTAAACTTCGGAGATAGGGGGGGGGGGGAACGGTATTTTTTTCGACATTCTGCCCGATTAATCAAAACTTGTTAAATATAAAATAAATAAAAATCTGTTTTAAAATGTACAGGTAAAGGCCTTTCATACGATACCCCACTCGGTATAGTTATTTTACTTTGAAATTTCAAACCCCCGATTTTCCCCCTTTTTTAATAAAACTAAAAATAATTTTCGATTTTTTTTTATTCCAATGATGTTGAGCCACTATTATACACAACTATTACAAATTTCATGTCGATAGCTTTAATAGTTACTGAAATAATCTCGACTATGACAGACGGACGGACGGACGGACGGAGAAAGTTTCACCATAAGGGTTCCATTTTTACCACTTTGGTACGGAACCCTAATAAAAGGTACCTTAAATATTTACTTTATATCTACACCTACATCTACACTTATATTATAAAGAGGAAAGATTTGTTTGTTTGTTTGAATTGAATGGAGGCTCCGTAACTACTGGACCGATTTGAAAAATTCGTTCACCATTAGAATCCTACATTATCCCTGATGAACATAGGAGAATATTTTCAAAATAGTTAGGGATCCGTATGAAAACTTCGATAATGTAACCCAAGGTGTGAAAAAAATACCAAAGAAAATCCTTAAATCCACGCGGATGAAGTCGCGAGCATCAGCTATTTAGTAGGTATATTTTGGGTATAAAAACAAAAATCTCTAGATTTGGTACCTACCTCGAAAGGTTGATCAAATTAATATTCTATTGAAATGCGTATCGCAAGATTCTCAGAAATACTTTTATAGTAGACTAGCTGATGCCCGCGACTTCGTCCTCGTGGATTTAGTTTTTAAAATCCCGTGGGAACTTTTTTGGGATTTTCCCGTGGGATTTTCCGGGATGCCTATGTCACCCTCCAGGTTCTGAACTAAGTATACTTATCCAAAAAAAACACGTAAATCTGTAGCTTTGTTGCAGCGTGATTGACGGACAAGCCAACAAAAAAAAATACACTTTCGTATTTATAATTATCGACCGAGCGAAGCGAAGGTCTTTGAGTTAACTAGGGCGATTTGCACTTGTCCGTCCGTCCGTCCGTCCGTCCGTCCGTCTGTCAGAGCCTTATAACTTTTGAATTACTGAACGTAATTACTTCAAATTTAGATATAATATGTAAACCGATGGCCTCCAGCCGAAAATGGCTTAAAAAGTTATAAAAATCTTTATTTCAGGGGGGCTCTCATAGAAGCGAATGCGAAGTAAAAAAAAAAATATCGCGTTACATAAAATTGTTACGTATCATTTTAAAGATAATTTTGAACTGAGTACAAAAATATTTTTTTTTTAATTTTTCCCTTAAAATTGACGAAATGGGGGGCTTTCAAAGTGGCGATTTTATACGCTCGCTTGAAGACGCTCTCTAGAAAAATCCGCTATGGATTTTCAAACTGATTTTATGTTTTTAGGTCACTTATATCCTGTACTTGAACAACAAATACTAAAATTATATGAATATTATAAAGAAACGAGATTATTTAATTTTTAATGGGCGTCAGTAATTCATATAGCATCAACATAGCTTCACAATAATGCTAATAGATGGCGCAGTCAGTAACTATTCCCATGGAACTACGAGTTAAATTCAATGTTTGATAAATAATTCAATGTTTTCACTAACGTTCCCTAACCTTTACGGGCTACCTATAAGTTAGGTGATTGATGTTTTCTGTCAACTTATTTATCACGATCCTGTACGGGACACCTAAAAGGATATTGGGACGGATGTTAGGACTTAGGATTGTATTTAGGAGCTACCTACGTTAAGAGACTCCTACTTAGGGGATGATTTAGGTATGTTTGGTGAAAACGGGCATAATAATAATGTCAGTTTTGGTTATCATGTATCGATTGAATGAATAATCATGGGATACCGTTACCGCGAGGTCTCAGTTCGGGGCGAACCACTAGTGTATTAGTAAGGAAGAATTAATACTAAACGACGATAAAGGCGATCTAATTGAATTTTAGAACACAAAAGCTAATATTGTGACTTAAATATGATAGTTAGATATATTCCCTCGGAGACTTTTTAGTAGAGAATAATGAGTACTTTAATCATGTAGTACATAATTTTTATCGACCGAGCGAAGCGAAGGTCTTTGAGTTAACTAGGGCGATTTGCACTTGTCCGTCCGTCCGTCCGTCCGTCCGTCCGTCTGTCAGAGCCTTATAACTTTTGAATTACTGAACGTAATTACTTCAAATTTAGATATAATATGTAAACCGATGGCCTCCAGCCGAAAATGGCTTAAAAAGTTATAAAAATCTTTATTTCAGGGGGGCTCTCATAGAAGCGAATGCGAAGTAAAAAAAAAAAAATCGCGTTACATAAAATTGTTACGTATCATTTTAAAGATAATTTTGAACTGAGTACAAAAATATTTTTTTTTTAATTTTTCCCTTAAAATTGACGAAATGGGGGGCTTTCAAAGTGGCGATTTTATACGCTCGCTTGAAGACGCTCTCTAGAAAAATCCGCTATGGATTTTCAAACTGATTTTATGTTTTTATTTTTAATGGGCGTCAGTAATTCATATAGCATCAACATAGCTTCACAATAATGCTAATAGATGGCGCAGTCAGTAACTATTCCCATGGAACTACGAGTTAAATTCAATGTTTGATAAATAATTCAATGTTTTCACTAACGTTCCCTAACCTTTACGGGCTACCTATAAGTTAGGTGATTGATGTTTTCTGTCAACTTATTTATCACGATCCTGTACGGGACACCTAAAAGGATATTGGGACGGATGTTAGGACTTAGGATTGTATTTAGGAGCTACCTACGTTAAGAGACTCCTACTTAGGGGATGATTTAGGTATGTTTGGTGAAAACGGGCATAATAATAATGTCAGTTTTGGTTATCATGTATCGATTGAATGAATAATCATGGGATACCGTTACCGCGAGGTCTCAGTTCGGGGCGAACCACTAGTGTATCAATAGTTTTCTCAGCACACGCTGCATTAATAATGCATTTTATAGGCAATATTTTGCTACTTTGGGTTACATTCTAAGGGCTTGAGGAGTTGAAAGAATGAGAATCGGCCATGTTGATGATGATTTTTATTCACATTAAGATTCCTAGAAGTACTAGGGTGTTTCATATTTTACACAAAATATAAACATATAAAATTAATGACTATATTACAATAAGCTATTTACTTAATCCTGAAAATAATGATTTTATATGAGCCTACTTAATTTAAATAATTATTTCATATATTCCATTCAGTTGAAATATAAATTATACCCTATCTTATTTAAATGCTATTGTGTTTTATGGCATTTTTTTTCAACCTTTTCGTCGGCTTGCTTTTTATAAATTGGATATTCTTACCTTATTTTTTATTTTTACTATCATGTTGATTATATGCTATGATACTATTATACGACGTGGTATTACATAATACAATAAATTAGTATTAATAGTAAAAATTGAAAAAAAAAAGTTCTAGGGCCTATTTTTTCAGCCTTGATCGCATTACTTATTTCTTATTGCATGCCTGGGCTTTTTTTAATATTTATTTTATATTTTATTAAAGAAAATCTAATCTAGGGAACCGGTATAGTTATTGGCCCCTTTCCAGTTATTGCCCATCTCAACTTTGTTATTTAAAAACTAGTATAAACCTGGTTGTTAAATGGTAAAAAAAACTAGTCAACGTCGATTTTCAATGATAAAAAAAAACTCGTAAACATCGTTGTTAAATGGTAAAATAGTTATTTGTGTTATATGGGGCCAAAGGAATTTTTTGTTCCCCGAGGGCGTTATTTTGAATTCAGAGCGAAGTGAAGGATTCTATAGTAGAATCCCGAGCGCTGCGAGGGATTCTAAAGTAGAATCCTGAGCGTAGCGAGGAATTCAATATACGCCGCCCGAGAACAAAAAATCTTGGCCCCGAATGACACACACTATTTTTCATCATTACATATGAGAAAAAGCTAGGAGTATCAACCTACTATGTATAGAGTATAGACATTACGTATATTGAAAGTTTAAATAAAACACAAATATTTTTTTATGAAATAATTAAACATTAATATTTAAGTTGGTATGTAGTTTGGGCGTATATATCTAATCGACAAAGATCCCTTGACTTATCGAAGACAACAGCTCGTCAAACATTTTTTAATTTCGACACATTTTTGAATTCTCTCTTCTGATTGGTCCGCGTTAGTGCTTTAGTATGCTAAAGCACGAACGCGGACCAATCAGAAGAGAGAAATGAAAAGTCCCATGGGGTTAAAATTAAATTTTGCTCCCGCTATCCTCTGAAGCCAATATTCGTTTTTCGAATAGGTATGATGAAAAATATATTACTGGCAACACTGTTATTGACTGAAGTTTCGACAAAACGCCGCCAACAAAAAAAATAACTGTTATAAGTGGCCTATACCGGTTCCCCTATTTGTTGCGTAGAACGTTTTCTCAGCCTTGTTGAGCTTGGGAGACCGCGGCCACACACTGGTTGAACACATTCACGTAGTTGAACGGCAATTCGCCTGAGCACCCGAATCCGCCGAGTTTGTGGATCGCCATATAGTCGTAGCAGTTCACTACGCCGTCTCCGTTGCAGTCCTGAAAGAAATACTCTTTCTGTATTACATACTGTTTATTTATTGAGACGCAGTGATAGCCTAGTGGTTAGTACTAGGGCCTCCTATTCGCGCAAGTTCGATCCCGGGCTCGCACCTCTTACTTTTCGGAGTTGTGTACGTTTAACCAATTAAATTGCTTCAACCGTGAACGAAAACATCGTGAGGAAACCTGCACGCCTGAGAAATCTCCATTATGTTCTCAAAGGTGTGTGAAGTCTACCAATTCGCATTGGGGCAGCGCAGCGTGGTGGGCTATGGCCAATATAACCGCCTTCTCTGAGAAGAGACCTGCGTTCAGTACTGACTAGTGAGACGTTAATGGGTTGCTCATGATGATGATGATGAAAAAGTTTATTGTATGGAGATCCTCTTTAATTTTGACCTTTATTTTTTTTAATTATTTGTTGTTACAGCGGCAATAGAAATATACATTCTATGAGTCTATCTAAAGTAATAGGGTCCAGTTGGCAGATGGCACCCTTTGAGTACGGAACTCTAAACAGGATAAAATTTAAAAAGCTGAGGTTGGAGTCGATTTCAGACAAAATTGCCAAAATGTTGCCAGGTCATTTCTTGTTATTTAATATCTATTATTTGATCAAGGGTAAAAATAATATTTTGTTTTTATTTATGTGAAACTTTATTGTGTATTATTGGAGAATAATGTTAGGTTTGCATACTCGTCCTTAAAACTAGTTTTCATGACCTCATCATTGAATAATTTGATACTCGACAGTGATACAGGATTATGCTAATTAATTGGTTGCGCATCTTAATTTACGTTTTATATGACGTGTATACTTACTAATATTATAAATGCGAAAGTGTGTTTGTTTGTTGGTTTGTTCCTCAATCACACTGCGACAGAGCTATGAATCGACGTGGTTTTTTTCATGGGTATAGTTAAGGACCTGTAGCACTCTCCATACTCTTTGATTTTTCGGGATAAGATAAAAAGTAGCCTAGGTATAATATGTCACTACATAGGCTAATTTTTATCCCGGAAAATCAAAGAGTTCCCTCGGGTTTTTTAAAACCAAATTTACGCGGAATAATTCGCGGGCATTAGCTAGTATTCCATAAGGCGGATAAGGAGGATAAGGAAAATAATTTCTCAGGTAAATCCGCATCTCTTATGGGTACAACCGCGAGGGCACCAAACCACAGGTGCCAAGTTTTATAAATGACTATGCAAAAAATCGTCCCCACTATGTAAATATAATAAGTCTATGGTGTCTAAGGACGAACTTTGTTTGCTATTGTACAAAATAATGATAACTAACTGATCTACTTTGTAAGTACTTTTGTTTCAAAATGTTATTTTTAAGTAACTAATAGTTATTTTTATTAAAAAATAATCAAAATAAACAGATTAGTAAATAGTTCTTTTGTATTTAAGAAAAACTCCATCGAGTTTTGGATTGAAAATTGGTAGGTATTAGTCTATTTTTTGGGACGGCACAAAAAAATTAAAAAAACCGGCCAAGTGCAAGTAGGACTCGCGCACCGAGGCTTCCTACTCCAGAAGTATAAAAGTAAAACGATAATAAATACTAATATAATTTGCTTATTAATCGTTAACTTAGTTTGTAGAGGTTTATTGTTAATATAAAAAAAAACTATGCTAGTTAGAGCGTTGGTTTTATTTTTCCTGTAAAATATACATAAACCTCTATTGACCATAATTATTTCTGATTTTTAAACGAGTAAACTTCGGAGTTAAGGGGGGGGGGCGGTATTTTTTTCGACTTTTGCACGATTACACAAAAATTAAATTAAAAATTCTGACATATACATACATTTATTTGTAAATAAATGTATGTATATGTCCAGGTAAAGCCCTTTCATATGATAGCCCAATCGGTATAGATAATTTACTTTAAAATTTCAAACCCCCAATTTTCCCCCTTTTTAAATAAAACTAACAATAAATTTTGATTTTTTTTTATTCCAATAATGTTGGGCTACTCTTATTCATAACTATTCCAAATTTCATGTCGATAGCTGTAATAGTTACTAAAATAATCGACTGTGACAGACGGACGGAGAAAGTCTCACCATAAGGGTTCCATTTTTACCATTTTGGTACGGAACCCTAAAAACAGTTCCAAGTCTGTTGCTGTGTAGGGACAGTGCCCATACAATTTTGCTGCATAGTCCTTTGTTACCCCAAAAGGGTTGTTTCGGAGTCCCTTTATTCAAGTTAAATTACTCTACTAAAGTCCAGATTTCCTTACTTGAGTATTCGAGTAAACAAACACCTCTTGATATGAATATCACTTATTTACACACAAATCACACATTTTTAACTATGTATAACTGTCTAGATCTATTCATCAAACACATTCGTTACGATTTACACCAAAAATTGCTTCGAGTTTACCATTATAAGATATTTATTTTCTCAAAAACGAAATAATAGCAGAACTCATTTGCACAGATTAGGAGAAAGTGACATTTCGTAACCCTAGATTGTCTATGAATCGTTGAGGTGGGGACAGGCGAATGAGTGACCTTATGAATGGATTGAACCCATGGAACTAGGAATTACGACTAGTCTTCCTACTTCAATGATTGAATCATCATTACAGTAGAGGTGAGTAACTTTAGAACATAAAATATAATGGATATTGATAAAAAATAAATCACTAGCAGAAAATGATTGTAATGGTTATCTTAAATAAAATTAGATATTATTATAAAACAAAATATATATAATCTTAATCTTTATTATTACCAAACTAAAGAACATTTTACTAAAGAAAACAGGTAAATAAAAATACACTACTGTTTTTTTTTAAGAAAATTGTTTGTATCACAATGTTACCCACAAATGGGGTATACTTTAGAATAGAACAAAAATCTGATTAGTAATAATTAATAAATCTTCGTTAATTTTTTCTTGTAAATTCCTCTTTTTAATATAATTATGAATAAAAAGATATTGTTTAGTTACTTTTTACGTCAAATTTGTAGTAATGGTACACGTCTATGACCATCGCAGTTGGGATGAAAATCATTCAGTTGTATAATGCTTTCACATTCGTTCAATCGCTTATGCGATAACTTCCCAACCCTATAAATTGCATTCGGCCATTATTGTTTACTCGAATACTCAAGTAAGGAAATCTGGACTATACCTCTTTATTCTCTAATACTATTTTTTTATTATTATTATTTAGAGTCAGAGAGAAATAGATCAGAGAGTAAAGAGTACGCTCTCAGCTCTGTAAATCTCAGCTGCAAATCTCAGACACTTCAGTCAGAACCTTTTTTTTATTATTATTTAGAGTCAGAGAGAAATAGATCAGAGAGTAAAGAGTACGCTCTCAGCTCTGTAAATCTCAGCTGCAAATTTCAGCCACTTCAGTCAGAACCTTTTTTATTATTATTTAGAGTCAGAGAGAAATAGATCAGAGAGTAAAGAGTACGCTCTCAGCTCTGTAAATCTCAGCTGCAAATTTCAGCCACTTCAGTCAGAACCTTTTTTTATTATTATTTAGAGTCAGAGAGAAATAGATCAGAGAGTAAAGAGTACGCTCTCAGCTCTGTAAATCTCAGCCACTTCAGTCAGAACCTTTTTTTAAACGACTTCAAAAAAGGAGGAGGTGTTCTCAATTCGTCGGAATCTAAGTGTTTCAAAGGGTTAGAGGCTAAGGGCTTTACAGGTGGTCCCATTGAAATTTTATCGAAATCGGTCGAGCGGTTTTTAAAATATCAACAATAAATTTGACCCCACTTCAAACACCCTCGCCACTACTTTGTAGTGGCGAGGGTGTTTGAAGTCGGTTTTTGAAAAAGATTTTTTTATATTAAATTATATGTATTAGAGAATTTCTTGCTTCGCTCTCTTAGACCATTTTTTAGGGTTCCGTACCCAAAGGGTGCCAACGGGACCCTGTTACTATTAAGCCTCCGCTGTCCGTCCGTCAGTCGGTCTGTCAGCGGGCCGGGCTGTATCTCCTCAACCGCAATAGGTAGATAACTACCTACTTGAAATATTTACAGAATATATATTTCTATTGCCCCTATAATCTATATAATCTATCTACAATGTGGAAAAAAATTATGGGCCCTGGAGGGACTACCTTAAATCCTTAACTTAGATCATTTTACTTTTAGGACCTTAGTATTTGTTTATAAATATGATTACCTTAGTGCCAATTTAGGACAAAAGAATAAGTGGTATTGAGGCATTGTTTATGTTACTAAACCTATAACTCAAAGTTCATAAGAGTTCACGGCCTTTGTTATCTGTAGTTTGTAAATCTAAATAAATCTGTTCGATTGTTTGTGTCCATGTATCGCTGATGCCGATGATCTCACGCGGTGCGGTCGTATGCAAATCTCAATGTACCTAGGTTGACAACTATACAATAGGTCTACTGAGTCCGCCTATTATTTCCACGGATAACCTTTACTTAGATATTTCCAGATTTTTTGCAAGTGATACAAATAAGTATGTTCGTTAACTTCGGGCAATATTGTTAAGAAGGAGCATAAAGTGAAATCGCCAGTTTTAGACTTGATACACACAGTACCTAGGTACATCAAGACTTGATGTAGGTACTGTACTATATAATCAAGCCATCTGTATAATCAGCCGTTGATGGGTTGCTGCGCTTATCAGCAACCCATCAACGGCTGAGCGCAGGTCTCCTTTCAGAGAAGGGTTATAGGCTCCACCAGGCTGGCCCAATGCGAAGTGGCGGATTTCACAGATGTGCAGGTTTCCTCACGATGTTTGAGACATATAATTTCTTAAACGCACATAACTTCCAAAAGTCAAAGGTACGGGAATAGGAGACCACAGTCCAGGTTTACATTAAAACAATTGGTGACAGTTTCGTGGACACGTAAGATCCCGTTTGGAGTTAATTTTTCAACTTACGTAAGTTGTAAGAAATTACGAGAAACTGCTTACAAGGGCGTTTGCATTAGTAAAGTCATAGTTTACTCATGTAAGCTACTTACGTGAGTAAACTACAGGTGTAAGCACGTATTTTAGTAAGATGTACCTAATCTAAGAACATAGGATTTATTGGTTATCTAGCTTACTGGGTCTCCTACGCCAGATCGAAATACCAACAGTCAACATCATAGCTCATTAGATATGAAACTAACTTATGTCTTGGACTGTTTACTAGGTTAAAATCTTCTAAGATTTGTAGTAGGTACGTAGTTAAAACCATGTGAAAGTACCTGTCCGAATTTCCTCATGTATCCCTGAACGGTGTCGGCAGCGCAGTGAGGGTCGTTGGTACAGCTCGGATACGCTGGAAAGAGGAATTGTTTCAATTAATACTCTAAGCTCTAAGTCTAGTCAATGGTTTCCTATAACCAACTCTTGGACTATTTTACAAGCGAGTCGCTGGGAGACGCTGGACACAAGGGCCACTCTAATCATTTTCTGTGGCGATCCTTGTAAGAGAGAGCTGTGATAGAGAATTGGTATAGTTGAGGCCTTGGAAAGTGATATATGCTAACATTTATCCCGGAAAAACAGAGGGTTTTCGCGGCATTTTTAAAAATCTAACTATACGCGTACAGAAGCATAGGTACTAGGTAATGTGTACGTAAATATTCCATTCTAAGGTGGACATATTTTAACATTGAAATACTTTTAAAATAACACTAATTACTAAGTAAGTAGATATAATATCTATGAACTCGACGTTTGTTTCACGGGTCCTTGCTCCAAAACGACTGTTTTGTTAACCTACTATGGCGGTATGGCCTAACTTTCCTGATCTATCAGTATTCGAGAAATTGGACGTACTTATTCATTGCCAAAGTACTCACTTTTCGATTTTATTAATTCCGCGAACTTAACCCTGATATTTAGCTTTTGGTTATGCGTCACTCTCATGGCTCAAATGATCCGTAATATCTCTCAATAAAATATGATACGTCATGTCATGTTTAGGTATATCCTGTCGACATTTAGACGCGTGAGTTGTCCAGGATCAGGATCTTCTAAATGTCACTCTTAAGGTGACCGTATCATGAACGTATCCAAATTATTTGCATCGGACTCCCGACTGGGTCTGAGATATATCAGCAAATAAGTGCTTATTTCGATTACAGGATTTGCTTTATTTTCTGAACCTATCAATTTCATTTTAAATGTAGAAAAAGTTTGATAGTTCCTTTTACATAAAGGCACATTTTTTGTAGTGGTTTCTTTATTAGGTTTACATTCTGATTGTTTGTTACGGATTAGAGCATCCCAGCTTCAACGCTTCACTTTCAGCGACATTTTGTCATAGCACCAGCTCGTAAGTCTTGAAGAAATGATTTCAAGCAAAAAGTATAATACCACTAAAACGTAAGTAGGTAGTGAAGGTACTACATCAAAATACCTTTTTTTCTGCAGGAACCACGTTCCAAATTATAATCAGGTGGGCCGAAGTCAAGAGAATTACCGGAGGTTACCGAAATCAGTCGGGTAGATAACTCTGAACAGGCAATGGCTTCGTCGTCATGTTTCAGACCTCATTACAGTACTACATCGACCAAGCCTACCTGTCCGAGGAGTCAATAGAGACACTTTCCAGATTTGCCAGCTTCAGGACAGTAATCCAAGGTAATTCAGGACAGTAATCTAAGGTAATTCTGAACAGGCCAGAGACATCACGGCAGGCCACGATGCAATGCGTGATAGTTTTTATAGAGTCTTTTCAGGCTTACCGTTGAGGGAGGGATCCACGATAAGCCCAGAAAGCTCAGATTCGGTCACTCGTTTTAACGTCGCAATTTACATCCTGTTACAACGAAATAGAGTTCAAGCCTACCATCAGGGGATTCAGGAGAGTAGCCAGGCAATGTTGGTTTGCCAGCATCAGCCCAGTAGGCCCAGGTGATTTGGAACAAGCCGCAGACATTGCCGTCACATTGTAGACCCTGCTTGCAGCCCGAGATAGCTTGGCACATACAGCCCAGGCACACCTCTGTGACTGGTTTTAGACCTGGAATCAAAAATTTATTGTTTTGAGTATTGTTGATTTTTCAAAAAAAGTGCACATATTATAGAAGTTAGAATTTACTGAATTGGACGTTTAAGTTTTAGGTTTACCTTTGTTCTGTTTCTCTTCTGCATTATAACCTAAGGAATCTAATTTTATTATTACGATTCTAAATCACACTAATATTATAAATGCAAAAGTGCAGCGTTTGTTTATTGGTTTCAATCACGCTACTAGAACTATGAATTTTTGCATGGGGCTAGTTGAGGACCTGTAAAGTGACATAGGCTATTTTTTATTTATTTTTTTATTTATTTTATTTATACAACTTTATTGCATACAAGATCAAAAAATATACAATAAGTAAAGAAACAATTTAATACAAAAGGCGGCCTTATCACTAAGAGTGATCTCTTCCAGGCAACCTGTACTAGAGAACATTTTGCACTGAGAGACGGGGTATCGCAATAAGTGCATAGGACTACAAAACAATAATAATTATTAAACATACTTACATACACTCTAATAGATACAAACTATACCAAAATACATTAAAATAAGAATATAATCATATATACAACACATACATAATAATATATAAAGATATATATATATATATATATATATATATATATATATATACATATATATAAAATATACATACACTATGAATATACTTATCATAAGTATGACACACAAACATGTTATTAGTACCTACTCAATTTTAAAGCTTGGAAAGATAGTGTTGCTTGAGACGGCTTTTAAAAACGGTCAAAGATTGAGCTCGTCTAATTTCAGCTGGGAGTTCATTCCACATCACAGCTGCTTTTTTGGTGAAAGACTCCGAAAAACAACACGTGTTACCTTTGAATATTTTCAGACGGTTATCGGAAAGGGAACGCAGGGTGTAGTTATAAAGAAAAGAGTTAAGGAATTTAAAGCGCTCTTTGAGATAGGGTGGTGACCAGGGATGATAGAGAGTAGCATAAAGGAGAGAGAGGACATGAAGATTTCGCCGGTACCTTATAGGAAGCCAATTCAACTTTTTACGATACTCGGAGACGTATCCCGGAAAATCAAAGAGTTCCCGAGGGATTTTAAAAACTAAATCCAGCTAAGCTAAAAAGCTTAAGCTAGTTACTTATGCTTACTTAACTATAAATTACAAGTTTGTATGGCATAATTATTGGAGTAGGTAATAATTACCTAGCTTAATGACTTTCTGCGTTTCTTTTTAATTTTCACTCAGTACCTAATGACTACAAGAACAAAAAATCGGCCGAGTGCGAGTCGGACTCGCGCACCGAAGGTTCCGTACTCTAGAAGTAAAAGTAAAACGATAATATTATATTGATTTGCTTATTTATCGTTAACTTTGTTTGTAGAGGTTTATTGTTAGTATAAAAAAAACTATGCTAGTTAGAGCGTTGGTTTTATTTTTCCTGTAAAATATACATAAACCTCTATTAACCATAATTATTTCTGATTTTTCTCTTGATAAACTTCGGAGATAAGGAGGGGGGGTGGGGGGGGGGCGGTAATTTTTTCGACATTTTATACACAACTATTCCAAATTTCATGTCGTTATCTATAAATAGTTACTGAAATAATCGACTGTGACGGACGGACGGACGGAGAGTCTCACCTCAGACCTCATTTTGGCACGGAACCCTAAAAAAGAGGATCTAGAAGATCACAGGAATATTAACTGAGTAACTTTTTTTAATTTAATGTTTTTAGTTTTATGTCGATATTTCTTAAAACCATAATATGAAAATCTATGAAAATAGACTTTGTTTGAAGCTACAATAAGGTAATTTCAAAAAAACTCGGAAGAAGGATTAACAATGCCAACACCTTAGCCAATAATTGTCAATATAAAAATATCGCAGTGAATTACGTGATATTATTTATGTAAATCCTTCACCGCAGATTGTCAGCGTAATATATTATGGAAGGTCAAGGTACGTCTTACCTTGGAGAAGAACAGTGTATTCAAAGTAAACCTACTTTATTGCTACGGTGAAACAAAGAACTGTTTTTGTGATGACTCCAGTTAGCAAGTTCGATTCCAGAATATTATTATTTTACTTCCCATTATATTAACAATAATATCTGGGTGATTTTTTTTTTGGTAAATCGTGTTTTTTGGAAATATATAATTAAAAAATAAATAAATAATAATAATAATAATAATAACCTGGCAACCCTGAATGTCAGCATACATCATATTTTTTCGCCGTTACATTTTTGCCGAAATAAATATTATAAAACCGATCCCAACAGAATTTTCGATTTAATTCAATAAATTTACCATAGTGAAAACTAATTAGAACAAGAAACCATGAAAGAACAAACAAAGAAAATCAAAACAGTCCGAAATATAACTGACACAACCTGTCAATAGATGCCTGAAAGACTACAAAAGAAATTGGACGAATTAATAATGTAGAATGCTGACACGATCCAGAGCACGGAACGCACAAACACCACCACCGGACTCGTCGCTCAGTCCCGCCTCGCAGCCACCCGGGACCACGCCCAATGCTGCAGTTGCGTCGAGTTCGAGCGACGAGTTTTTCTCCCCGCCGACGTCGCCACCACCAGTACATCGTCGTGGGAGAGGCCGGCCACCGACTTGCTTGGGATCCCGAGGCCCACCGGCTTCTGATAGGGTCCCCGCATCCGGCGGTAGTGTGTCGCGCATGAGGTGGACAACATCCATTAATGAAAATGTCATGCGCGCATACTTAGGGGCTACTGAGGGTGGAACCAACATGACCGCGTACCGTGCTAGGATGCATGCTTTGTTTCAGATCCTTGAACCAGCTCTCAATGTGTCGGCTCAGCGACTGTCGGACCAGGTGCGGGTTATTCAGCGTAATCACATGCTGGACAGCGCCGTGCTTGATCGGCTTCGCTCTGAACTGCAATGTAACCGCGCTACCCCCCCCTCACCGCAAGCTCCAGCACAATCGCAAATTGCTCATGCGATCTCGCTGCAGCCCACTCAGGCTGGTGAGGGACAGGATAGCGGGGCTGCACATGTAAGTACCCAGTGTAGTGAACAATTGAGGAGTGCTTTGGAGAGTGCTATTCGGGAATATAGATCTTCACCACCCGAGTTTAGACCGCGGTTACCTCGGTTGCCCATGAAAAATAAGAACAAAGCGCTAATGGGTGCCCTGGATTCACTGCTGCCGAGTTATTTTGACAGCAGCGAAGACCTTTCCGACACACATTCGATTCTGTACTGCGCGGCTGTTGCGGCATGTCGTGTTGCTAATGTAAAGTTTATTAATAATGATACAGCAACACGACCGAAGCCTACCGCACCAGCATGGCAGTGCAGGATCGAACGTCGTATTGATGGGGCTCGGGCACTCATTGGCAAACTACTCTGCTTCAGGGAGGGCAACACTCGCCCTAGAGTCATGCGCTTTGTGAGGCGCGCTTTCTTGGGGACTAATATCAGCCCTCAAGATTATAAGGCGCGCGTCACTGAGCGCATTGACTTCCTGAAACAGAAGGTCTCAGCATGGGCTAGCCGTATTCGCAGATACAAGTGCCGGGTCGAGAGATATACCCTGAATCGCACTTTCCAAAGCGATCAGAGGCGGGTATACCGAGGTTGGGAACACCCTGACCAAGGTGTCACCGATACGCGCCTACCGGATGATGAAGCCATGACCTCATTCTGGCGCAACATCTGGTCGGCGCCTGTCGCTCACACTGAGGGTGGTTGGACGTGGGATGTAGAAAGAGCGTGCGATCAAATTCCAGAAATGGACCTAGTTACTATCACCCCTGAAGACGTGGCCACTGCAGCCCGTCCCCTGCCCAATTGGAAATCCCCTGGGCCGGACGGGCTGCACAACTTTTGGATAAAGTGGCTACGCAGCTCGCACGCTCGTTTGGCATCCCAATTCCAATCATCTCTAGAGTCAGAGTCACTACCCCAGTTTCTGACAACAGGTATTACCCTCCTGCTCCATAAGTCAGGTAGTACCACGGAGCCCAAAAATTATAGGCCGATTACGTGCCTACCAACATTGTATAAACTTCTTACATCCATTCTGAGAACAAAAATTAACGATCATATCAATACAAAATCCATCATGTCTATTTCTCAGAACGGATGTAGGAATGGCTCCCGTGGTACTAAGGAGCTTCTCCTCATTGATATGGCCATTTGTCAACAGGTTCGGCGCTCCCGAAAGGATCTGTCGACATGTTGGATAGACTATAAGAAGGCCTACGACTCTGTGCCCCATACATGGCTCATGAAGGTGCTGGAACTGTACAAAGTAAACACAGTACTACGCGCCTTCCTACAGACGTGTATGGGGCAGTGGAGGACAGTCCTTCACTATCCAGGGTGTCGCCGGACCCTGGGGAACGCGGAGCCTATAAGGATTGAGCGAGGCATATTCCAGGGCGATAGCCTCAGTCCTTTGTGGTTTTGCCTGGCTCTAAATCCTCTGAGCACTCTCTTGGAGAATTCAGGGCTAGGTTACCGGTTGAGGAGAGGTGGTCAGGTTATATCACACCTCCTTTACATGGATGACCTAAAACTCATTGCCCCCAACAAATCACATCTACTAGAGTTACTAAAGGTAACTAAAGCCTTTAGTGATTCCATTAGGATGGAATTTGGTGTGGAAAAATGTGCGGTCATGCATGTAAAGCGAGGGAGGATTGTGGAATCTGAGGGTGTTGAGCTCTCGGATTCCATATACCTCAGATCGCTCTCCCCAACTGAAGCCTACAAATACCTGGGCATGGCGGAGGCGTTAGGTATCAGAGAGGCCGACATGAGGCAGTCGGTGAGGGAGCGTTTCCTTGGCCGCCTGAAGAAAGTGCTGAAAAGCCTTTTGTCGGGCGGCAATAAGGTGCGCGCCTTCAACGGTTGGGTCATGCCGGTCTTGATGTATTCCTTCGGCATACTCAGGTGGACTCAGACTGAGCTTGACGCCCTGGACAGACAAGTTCGTGCACTGCTGACCACATATCGGATGCATCACCCGCGCTCCTCGGTGATGAGGCTGTACATCCCGCGGAAGTGTGGGGGAAGAGGCCTTTTGAATGCCAAAACCCTCCACAACCGCGAGGTGTGCAGTCTCAGGGAGTACTTTCACCACGCCGAGACGGAGATGCACCGCGATGTGGTCGCAGTGGACAGGGGTCTGACGCCGCTCTCCTTGGCTAAAGAGAACTGGCGCATACCTGTGGTGCTCAGTACCGATGACCGCAGGGTTGTATGGCAAGGTAAGGAGCTTCATGGACGCTTTTATCGGGCCCTCCATGGGCCTGATGTTGACTTTGAAGCGTCCGTGGCCTGGCTGCGCTTTGGTGACCTCTTTGGGGAAACCGAAGGGTTTGTGTGTGCAATTATGGACGAGGTCATGATGACGAACAATTACAGAAAATACATAGTGAAGGATGGAACGGTAGACATATGTCGGGCATGTCGCCGTCCTGGAGAAACTATCCGTCACATTGTCTCTGGTTGTTCTCATCTGGCTAACGGCGAATACTTACACAGACATAACCAAGTGGCCAGGATTATCCACCAGCAACTTGCCTTGAAATACAATCTTGTGGAATCGGAGGTACCGTACTACAAGTATGTGCCCGACCCAGTTCTTGAAAATGGTCATATCACACTGTACTGGGATCGATCTATCATTACAGACAGGACTATTGTAGCCAATAAGCCTGACATAGTGGTGATAGATCGATCAGAGCGCCGTGCAATGATTGTTGATGTTGCTGTCCCGCATGACGAGAACCTCGTGAAAGCCGAGAAAGAGAAACTCACCAAGTATCTCGACTTGGCGCACGAGGTTGTCGCCATGTGGAATGTAGACTCAGCAATCATTGTACCGATAGTCGTCACCGCTAATGGTCTTATAGCCAAGAGCCTCGACCAACATCTTTCGAGGCTCTCGTTGGGTAGCTGGGTCAAGGGCCAGATCCAGAAGGCTGTTCTCCTGGACACGGCTCGCATAGTCAGGAGGTTCCTCTCTCTGGGGCCCTGACCGCCGGTTGCTTGGACCCTGTTCCCGAGGCCGGTGGACCGCTATTTTTTATATTTTTAAATGTTTTTTTTTTATAATCAAATATTTAAAAATGTAAATTATATGATATAAATGAAATAAATGTAAATAATAATAATATTAACCTGGCAACCCTGAATGTCAGCATACATCATATTTTTTCACCGTTACATTTTTGCCGAAATAAATAATATAAAACGGATCTCAACAGAATTTTCGATTTAATTCAATAAATTTACCATAGTAAAAACTAATTAGAACAACAAACCATGAAAGAACAAACAAAGAAAATCAAAACAGTCCGAAATATAACTGACACAACCTGTCAATAGATGCCGGATAGAATACAAAAGAAATTAGACGAATTAAGTAATAATGTAGAATGCTGACACGATCCAGAGCACGGAACGCACAAACACCACCCCCGGACTCGTCGCTCAGTTCCGCCTCGCAGCCACCCGGGACCACGCCCAATGCTGCAGTTGCGTCGAGTTCGAGCGACGAGTTTTTCTCCCCGCCGACGTCGCCACCACCAGTACATCGTCGTGGGAGAGGCCGGCCGCCGACTTGCTTGGGATCCCGAGGCCCACCGGCTTCTGATAGGGTCCCCGCTTCCGGCGGTAGTGTGTCGCGCATGAGGTGGACAACATCCATGAATGAAAATGTCATGCGCGCATACTTAGGGGCTACTGAGGGTGGAACCAACATGACCGCGTACCGTGCTAGGATGCATGCTTTGTTTCAGGTCCTTGAACCAGCTCTCAATGTGTCGGCTCAGCGACTGTCGGACCAGGTGCGGGTTATTCAGCGTAATCACATGCTGGACAACGCCGTGCTTGATCGGCTTCGCTCTGAACTCCAATGTAACCGCGCTACCCCCCCCTCACCGCAAGCTCCAGCACAATCGCAAACTGCTCATGCGATTTCGCTGCAGCCCACTCAGGCTGATGAGGGACAGGATAGCGGGGCTGCACTTGTAAGTACCCAGTGTAGTGAACAATTGAGGAGTGCTTTGGAGAGTGCTATTCGGGAATATAGATCTTCACCACCCGAGTTTAGACCGCGGTTACCTCGGTTGCCTATGAAAAATAAGAACAAAGCGCTAATGGGTGCCCTGGATTCACTGCTGCCGAGTTATTTTGACAGCAGCGAAGACCTTTCCGACACACATTCGATTCTGTACTGCGCGGCTGTTGCGGCATGTCGTGTTGCTAATGTAAAGTTTATTAATAATGATACAGCAACACGACCGAAGCCTGCCGCACCAGCCTGGCAGTGCAGGATCGAACGTATTGATGGGGCTAGGGCACTCATTGGCAAACTACTCTGCTTCAGGGAGGGCAACACTCGCCCTAGAGTCATGCGCTTTGTGAGGCGCGCTTTCTTGGGGACTGATATCAGCCCTCAAGATTATATGGCGCGCGTCACTGAGCGCATTGACTTCCTGAAACAGAAGGTCTCGGCATGGGCTAGCCGTATTCGCAGATACAAGTGCCGGGTCGAGAGATATACCCTGAATCGCACTTTCCAAAGCGATCAGAGGCGGGTATACCGAGGTTGGGAACACCCTGACCAGGGTGTCACCGATGCGCGCCTACCGGATGATGAAGCCATGACCTCATTCTGGCGCAACATCTGGTCGGCGCCTGTCGCTCACACTGAGGGTGGTTGGACGTGGGATGTAGAAAGAGCGTGCGATCAAATTCCAGAAATGGACCTAGTTATTATAACCCCTGAAGACGTGGCCACTGCAGCCCGTCACCTGCCCAATTGGAAATCCCCTGGGCCGGACGGGCTGCACAACTTTTGGATAAAGTGGCTACGCAGCTCGCACGCTCGTTTGGCATCCCAATTCCAATCATCTCTAGAGTCAGAGTCGCTACCCCAGTTTCTGACAACAGGTATTACCCTCCTGCTCCATAAGTCAGGTAGTACCACGGAGCCCAAAAATTATAGGCCGATTACGTGCCTACCAACATTGTATAAACTTCTTACATCCATTCTGAGAACGAAAATTAACGATCACATCGATACAAAATCCATCATGTCTATTTCTCAGAACGGATGCAGGAATGGCTCCCGTGGTACTAAGGAGCTTCTCCTCATTGATATGGCCATTTGTCAACAGGTTCGGCGCTCCCGAAAGGATCTGTCGACATGTTGGATAGACTATAAGAAGGCCTACGACTCTGTGCCCCATACATGGCTCATGAAGGTGCTGGAACTGTACAAAGTAAACACAGTACTACGCGCCTTCCTACAGACGTGTATGGGGCAGTGGAGGACAGTCCTTCACTATCCAGGGTGTCGCCGGACCCTGGGGAGCGCGGAGCCTATAAGGATTGAGCGAGGCATATTCCAGGGCGATAGCCTCAGTCCTTTGTGGTTTTGCCTGGCTCTGAATCCTCTGAGTACTCTCTTGGAGAATTCAGGGCTAGGTTACCGGTTGAGGAGAGGTGGTCAGGTTATATCACACCTCCTTTACATGGATGACCTAAAACTCATTGCCCCCAACAAATCACATCTACTAGAGTTACTAAAGGTAACTAAAGCCTTTAGTGATTCCATTGGGATGGAATTTGGTGTGGACAAATGTGCGGTCATGCATGTAAAGCGAGGGAGGATTGTGGAATCTGAGGGTGTTGAGCTCTCGGATTCCATATACCTCAGATCGCTCTCCACAACTGAAACCTACAAATACCTGGGCATGGCGGAGGCGTTAGGTATCAGAGAGGCCGACATGAGGCAGTCGGTGAGGGAACGTTTCCTTGGCCGTCTGAAGAAAGTGCTGAAAAGCCTTTTGTCGGGCGGCAATAAGGTGCGCGCCTTCAACGGTTGGGTCATGCCGGTCTTGATGTATTCCTTCGGCATACTCAGGTGGACTCAGACTGAGCTTGACGCCCTGGACAGACAAGTTCGTGCGCTGCTGACCGCATATCGGATGCATCACCCGCGCTCCTCGGTGATGAGGCTGTACATCCCGCGGAAGTGTGGGGGAAGAGGCCTTTTGAATGCCAAAACCCTCCACAACCGCGAGGTGTGCAGTCTCAGGGAGTACTTTCTCCACGCCGAGACGGAGATGCACCGCGATGTGGTCGCAGTGGACAGGGGTCTGACGCCGCTCTCCTTGGCTAAAGAGAACTGGCGCATACCTATGGTGCTCAGTACCAATGACCGCAGGGTTGTATGGCAAGGTAAGGAGCTTCACGGACGCTTTTATCGGGCCCTCCACGGGCCTGATGTTGACTTTGAAGCGTCCGTGGCCTGGCTGCGCTTTGGTGACCTCTTTGGGGAAACCGAAGGGTTTGTGTGTGCAATTATGGACAAGGTCATGATGACGAACAATTACAGAAAATACATAGTGAAGGATGGAACGGTAGACATATGTCGGGCATGTCGCCGTCCTGGAGAAACTATCCGTCACATTGTTTCTGGTTGTTCTCATCTAGCTAACGGCGAATACTTACACAGACATAACCAAGTGGCCAGGATTATCCACCAGCAACTTGCCTTGAAATACAATCTTGTGGAATCGGAGGTACCGTACTACAAGTATGTGCCCGACCCAGTTCTTGAAAATGGTCATATCACACTGTACTGGGATCGATCT
This sequence comes from Oeneis ivallda, assembly GCA_029955525.1. NCBI lineage: Eukaryota > Metazoa > Arthropoda > Insecta > Lepidoptera > Nymphalidae > Oeneis > Oeneis ivallda. The sequence goes on along the minus strand of JARPMR010000019.1, from coordinate 18,409,654 downwards.
ATCATTACAGACAGGACTATTGTAGCCAATAAGCCTGACATAGTGGTGATAGATCGATCAGAGCACCGTGCAATGATTGTTGATGTTGCTGTACCGCATGACGAAAACCTCATGAAAGCCGAGAAAGAGAAACTCACCAAGTATCTCGACTTGGCGCACGAGGTTGTCGCCATGTGGAATGTAGACTCAGCAATCATTGTACCGATAGTGATAACCGCTAATGGTCTTATAGCCAAGAGCCTCGACCAACATCTTTCGTGGCTCTCGTTGGGTAGCTGGGTCAAGGGCCAGATCCAGAAGGCTGTACTCCTGGACACGGCTCGCATCGTCAGGAGGTTCCTCTCTCTGGGGCCCTGACCGCCGGTTGCTTGGACCCTGTTCCCGAGACCGGTGGACCGCTATTTTTTATATTTTTAAATATTTTTTTTTTATTTTTGTTTTATAATGAAATATTTAAAAATGTAAAGAATATGAGTAAAAGTAAATAAAGATATTAATAATATAAAATAATTATAATTAATATTAATAAAATTCATAGGGGAAAATATAAACGTCTGGACTCGAACCGGGGTCTTCTGGATTCGGGACCGCCCAATTTCCCGAGCTATTCCAACTTTGCAAATGATGGCGAAATTTACCTTCGTATTCTAATGATATTGTAAGGGGTTTTTCATTGCCTGAAAACACGGATAATACGAACTTTTCTAAAAATGAAACCTAGCTAGATCGATTTATCGCCCCCGAAACCCCCTACATGCTAAATTTCATGAAAATCGTTGGAGCCGTTTCCGAGATTCTGATTATATATATATATATATATATATAATATATATATATATATATATATATATATATATATATATATATATATATATATATATATATATATATATATATAAGAATTGCTCGTTGGATGGATGGATGTTTGGATGGATGTTTGTTACTCTATAACTCCACAACGAATGAACCGATTTGGCCGAAAGGAATTAATATAGCTCATACCCAGGATTAACATTTATTTATATAGAGTTCCCACGGGAATTAAAAAACCTTAATCCACGCGGTCGAAGTCGCGGGCATCATCTAGGACCACAGAAATCTTGCTGCCTTGTTATTAAGATTTCTGTCTAGGACCTAGAGGTCACCTAGGTAGTCCTCAATAAAACAGTGTTGATAACCGTTCGATCTCGATATATTCTGTGGTGTAAACACTAAGTCACCACCTACTTATGTGATCTTGTTATTTGTGTGTGGGTGTGCTTAGCAGATCCGGCTAGTCATAAGTCATAACTCATAGTGCATTGTTCTTAGCATTTGTGTTAGCTGTCAGATCGGTATCTGATGTATGACCTTTAATTATGTGGGAAATAACTAGTACGTAAGGTGGAATAGCTACATAATCGACCGAGCGAAGCGAAGGTCTTTGAGTTAACTAGGGCGATTTGCACTTGTCCGTCCGTCCGTCCGTCCGTCCGTCCGTCTGTCAGAGCCTTATAACTTTTGAATTACTGAACGTAATTACTTCAAATTTAGATATAATATGTAAACCGATGGCCTCCAGCCGAAAATGGCTTAAAAAGTTATAAAAATCTTTATTTCAGGGGGGCTCTCATAGAAGCGAATGCGAAGTAAAAAAAAAAAATCGCGTTACATAAAATTGTTACGTATCATTTTAAAGATAATTTTGAACTGAGTACAAAAATATTTTTTTTTTAATTTTTCCCTTAAAATTGACGAAATGGGGGGCTTTCAAAGTGGCGATTTTATACGCTCGCTTGAAGACGCTCTCTAGAAAAATCCGCTATGGATTTTCAAACTGATTTTATGTTTTTAGGTCACTTATATCCTGTACTTGAACAACAAATACTAAAATTATATGAATATTATAAAGAAACGAGATTATTTAATTTTTAATGGGCGTCAGTAATTCATATAGCATCAACATAGCTTCACAATAATGCTAATAGATGGCGCAGTCAGTAACTATTCCCATGGAACTACGAGTTAAATTCAATGTTTGATAAATAATTCAATGTTTTCACTAACGTTCCCTAACCTTTACGGGCTACCTATAAGTTAGGTGATTGATGTTTTCTGTCAACTTATTTATCACGATCCTGTACGGGACACCTAAAAGGATATTGGGACGGATGTTAGGACTTAGGATTGTATTTAGGAGCTACCTACGTTAAGAGACTCCTACTTAGGGGATGATTTAGGTATGTTTGGTGAAAACGGGCATAATAATAATGTCAGTTTTGGTTATCATGTATCGATTGAATGAATAATCATGGGATACCGTTACCGCGAGGTCTCAGTTCGGGGCGAACCACTAGTGTTATATGAACATTGAACTGTAGAAGTGTAGAACTTAATGAAAGAAAGGAATAGTCATTAGGTTGTCTAAGTTACAAATAAGTAGGATTTTCTAAAGAAAATTATCCGATTTTATATTTTGAGGAACCCTAAAGCGCAGTGCCGAGCGTTGTCGTTTTATACGTAGAAGGTCCCAGGTTTGATTCCTGGCAAGGACAATTTGGGATTCTATAATTTCAAAGTTTCTGGCGACCAGGTATAAATATATCCAAACATAAGGTATTATTTAACTCTGTCTTGTCTAAGCAATTTCAGGATGAGATCTATAGATCATATAGATAGGATATATATAAAGCCTCAATAGCCCAACGGTTAAAGGTGCGGACTGAAAACTGAAAGGTCGCAGGTTCGAATCCCACCCGTTGCACTATTGTCGTACCCACTCCTAACATAAGCTTTCCGCTTATTTGGAGGGGAGAGGAGGGTATTAGTCAACTTCAACTTGACTAATATTCTTTTAAGAAAAAAAATAGATGGCACTCTCAGCTCAGACTTAAGACTCAGTTAAAACGAGACACATTTATGTCAGGACATATTATTTACATCTCATTTTAACTCTATCTTGAGTCTCGAGCAGAGCCAGAGATCTATAGATCTATAGATCTCAGCCTGAGAGTAGGTACCTACTTTCCATAGATCTCAGTCTAAGATTAGGTCAGCTGACTCCCAGTGCCTATGAGTTATGACTTAATAACGTTAAGTAAGCAATACCGACTAGCAATTAGCATTATTCACATGGTTATTGAAACATTAAGTATTTCTTATTATATTATTGGATTTTTTCCGCGTACAATAGGTAATAACTAAATAGTAGATATCTACGTATATTATTATATAAATCCTTTAGCATAAACATAGCAGATATATCTGACATCATATTATCGAGATCAAGGGTGCAATCATCCGGTTAGCTTCCGTATGATGTGCATTTACAAACAAATTGTGTTTACATGGTTATGATAATGTTGTTATCAATTAGTATCCACTGCTGTATTTAATTAATGAATATATTATCATATTGTTATGTATTACTTAAGTTATATCTAGCTAATCTGCCCCGGCATAGTATGAGAACATTTTCAATGCTTACTTTTAACAGACTTCATAAAAAAGGAGCAGGATATCAATACAACGCGTATTTTTTTTGTCGATGAATGATACAGTTTTCATAGAGTCGTGTATGTATCAATTCGGCTTTTCTATAAAATGGCAGTTTTGTATGGACAAAATGCGAATCGATGCGCACAGATGTGATTCTAGCCTTATTTCATAACTCCGTCAAATCCGAAATACTTTCAGTAAAAAAAATCAGTTTAGAGGTCATCGCGTAATCGCGAGCGTATAGGTAGGTACCTATAGCTCTCTCCATCGGTCGCTAAATGCCTCTGAGTTTTCTTATGGGGCCAACACCGCCTTGTCGAACCAACATGTCCAACATGTTGGGATCCCAAGTTCTGGAGAACTTGCACCAGAAAGCGCAGAGTTGGAGAATTGCCCACAAGGTGGATTCAAGCGAGACGCTCGGCAGCTTGATGTAAACGGTAACATACACTACACTTAGGGAAGATGTAAGCTTTTAGCGTAGGTACCTACAGTGATTTTACATAACGAAAATATTACTTCTTCAAAACAGGACTTCCCGCTACTAAGCGAGCAAAAAATTAGCGGAAGCTGCGATATTACTCATTACATCGGTTGAAAACACAGTTTCGTGGAAAATAAGAAGACAGGTCTTATGAGTATGACAGTTCTGAGATTTTTTTTCTTAAAAACTTACGAGTCTTCTGGCGTAGGCTACAACAACCATACAATTGGGTCTCCCGCAATTCGCAAAATATGATAATTTGCATATTGGTTTGTTAATGCCTAGTTTTGTTTTCATAACTTGTAAAGCAGCTTAAGAACTTTTTAACAAAACAAAATTTAAATTATCTTTTCAAAAATTACATTAGGTAGGTACAATCTACAGCCTACATTAAGGTTCGAAATAAACGATGATCACAGAACATTTTGGGTTACCATAATGTTACCATAACGAGTTTGTAGGTACTTAAATCTTATTTATTTTTATTGAATAGCGAGCGGCACCTGCAGGCTAGGCGGTTCACCTGATGTTAAGTGATTACCGCCGCCCATGAACATTTGTAGCACCAGAGGCACCACCAATGCGTTGCCGGCTTTTAAGGAATTTGTTGGTCCGCCCCTTGAATGCATGTTGAACACCGATGATGGGAGTTGGTACAGTTTGGTAGTGCGTGGAAAAAAGATCTGGCACAACGGACGGTCGAAGTGCTCCAGGCACCCAGGTGGTGAGGGTGAAATTGCTTTCGGTGGCGTGCGGTGCGGTTGTAGAAGAGAGGAGAGATGGAGGGATAATGTCAAATAGCTCTTCAGAATACTCCCCGTTATATAGCCGATAAAATACATAGAGAGAGCTTACGTTACATTGTACAGGAAGATTTCAGGATTTATCATAGTTAGAGGTTTTACAGTAACTTATAGATCCTTGATCTTTTCAGATAGTTTGTCAGATCGCAAACGAGACCCATTCCACGACCATAGATTTATATTTTCACCTATTAAAGCTGTTTTTAAGCCCCCTTTCTTGTTTGTAACAGATAGTATGCTTGAGACTATACAATTTCTAGCTACAAATATTTACAACGTTGCTACGTAACTAAACTAGACATTACAGTTAGATTGATTTTATAGGAACCGACCGTTAGTCGTTGACTGCACAAGGAAGTGGGGCTATATAGCTTGTATGTAAAGCCTCTAAGCTGGTGCGTTTTATACATTTTGTTCCAACACGTTTAACATGCTTACGTCCACTGGATCCGCGTGCCAATCATTCCGGTTTGGCGACGTCTGTCCCATCTAGTAAATTATACTAAGTAGGTAGGTATGACTATGTACTCGTACATAGGTTCTATAGAACTAATGGTATTCACAGGGTGGGCTGATAATAATTTAAAGCATATTCTACCATTTTGACCACACATTAAATCAATGTTTACTTAGTAGAATCGGAAAAAATTACAAAACGCCACTACTACAAAGTATAAAAATAAATATTTTGCATTCGTAGGTTTATTATTTTTTGAGTTTCAAGAGTTCGCTAAGGTATGGAATGCACTTCCAACATCTGTGTTTCCGGCCACGTATAACCTCATTACTTTCAAGACAAGAGTGAATAGGCATTTTCTAGGCAAGCGCGCTCCAACCTAGACCTCATCAGTGCTGTCCAGTATTGATTGTCGTCAAGCGTAAGCCTATCCCGAAAAAAAAAAGTTCAATGATGTTCAATGAGTACCATCGATGTAGTATCTATAACATCGATGTTTAAATTATTTCACCATTTATAGTTCCTAAACACACACATCACACGGCACAGACACAGTGTTCCTCACAGACCTCACAGTTTAGATGGGCAGTGCCCCTGCGGCATCGGCATTGAGGAATCGCCACAAAAAAATGTTATGGAAACATCTCAAAAACTTCCTCTATCATTAAAAAAAAAATCACGCAAGTTCGTTAGAGGAACCGCTGAGAACTGTTAACACATCAGCTGTGCAATTCTCTAAAAATGATTACTACATCGTGACGATTGCAACGCGCCTCTGATTGGCCGATACTCGCTCGCTGTTGGCTAAAATGCATTGTTGCAGAAAGAACGCGATAAATTCAGCCAATCACCACTGTTGAGATTGTAGCAATTATTGATGCAGCTTTACCAGAATTGATCTGCAGTGTGGCGATCGCAGTTACCCCTGATTCACTGTACGCATCTCTCTGGATGCTGCGAGAGCGCCATAAAAGCCAACACAGACATAATTCTTGTCTTGTGATATTCAATCCTACTATCCTACTAATCCTACTTCCTTACTACTTATAAATGCGAAATTTTGTGAGGATGGATGTATGTGAATGGATGGAAGTTTGTTACACTTTAACGCCACACGAATGAATCGATTTGGCTGAAATTTGGAACGGAGATAGCTCATACCCAGGTTTAGCACATAGGCTAGAATTTATCTCGGAAAATTAAAGAGTGCCCGCCGGGAATAAAAAAACCTTAATTCACGCGGACATCATCTAGCATACAATATGCAATAGGTATAACAAAGGTACCTAGGTATGTACACATGGTAGATGTATCTTGCGTAATATGCAACACTTTCCATCAGCCTCCAAGGTCACATGTCATACCGAACGACCTCTTTCAACATTGTGTCAAGATGTGGATACTTATTTGCTAGCTGACTATTTGCAGATCATCAATTTTTAGGGTTCCGTACCAAACTGGTAAAAATGGAACCCTTATGGTGAGACTTTCTCCGTCCGTCCGTCCGTCCGTCCGTCTGTCACAGTCGATTATTTCAGTAACTATTAAAGCTATCGACATGAAATTTGGAATAGTTGTGTATAATAGTGGCCCAACATCACTGGAATAAAAAAAATCGAAAATTATTTTTAGTTTTATTAAAAAGGGGGGAAAATCGGGGGTTTGAATATTATAGGTTAGTTATTAGATACTATACAATATTATGATAATTACCTATTTATTAATAGGTAAGAAATAGAACAATTCGAACAAATAAAAAAAAGTAATTGAACAAAAATGATTTATTCGAGTAATTAATCTAAGGATTATTTTTATGCAAATCGCATGCAAATCATGCCGGAATTCGAAAAATTGTAGTTTTTTTCAGCGGGCATGCATTGTTGTCGATAGAATAACACTAGTTTTTTTTTTCAGAAATAGGTAGGTTATTACTTATTATTTACGAACCTACTTAACGTTTTTGTATATTATAATTATTTCTTTTTGCAATCATTGTTGTATCAATCTACCTAGGTACTGTTAATATTTTTTGCGATAAAAATTCATATTTACTTATTGCTAAGTAGATGATGCCCGCGACTTCGTCCGTTTAGTTCCCGCGGGAACTCCTTAATTTTCCGGTTTAAAATGTAATGGGTTAATCCTGGGTATGAGCTATCACCCTAATTTGTAATAACAAATTTCAGCCAAATCGATTCATTTGTTGTGGCGTGAAAGAGTATCAAACATCCAACCATCCGTATCGATCCATCCATCCTCACAAATTTTCGCATTTATAATATTAGTAGGATTTAATTACTCGTACATGCCTAAAATAAAGCTCTAGCGTAAGAATATAAAAGATAATTAATAGATAATATTATAGTTAAGTAGGTACGGTCTACTATAACTTGACGTTAATTTTTGCAACGACATTTGAACGGCATTCCGAACCTTCATCCGAATCCTTTCGATTCACTTGACGATTCAAAAGCTATTTTTATTTTTATTTCTTTATTTGAGACCTGCGCTCAGTAGTGAGCCGTCGATACTTGATGGGTTGCTGTTGATGATGATAGCGAAATTACCTACCTAAATTGCCAAAATTAGGTACATACCTACCTTAGGAAGAGACCACACAATTTGTGTGAAAAAACAGGCTTACCTATTATGTTCTCATAATAATTGTTTTCTAATTAAAAGGTACCTACAGAGATCGTTAGTCAATGTCTGGTGCAATAGCAATTAATTCAATAATTGATTCAACAATTAATTTCCAATAAGACGTCGCGATCTACAATTTATTTTGCATTATACCTACTCGTAATCTCATTTTCTGTATTCTAGAAAGGGAAATACTTGGAAATATGTATGTAGTTGGAAAATTTTACCTTATGTTTATTAATTGTGCAATAATAGATAAATAGTGTGAAGGGAGGTACGAACTTTTAGATAAGGACAGGGGGTTAATCATCGACTATGATGGGGTCAATTCTTATAGGTCTGGACTTTGGGGGCTATTCTCTAGGTACTTGTTCAGTTGCTAACTAGAACTGTCAAACCCGAATTTCTTCATATAAAATGTGTTGTATGAAGAAATGCGGGTTCAGTTCTTGGTTGGCAACTTTCCATTGTTTTCGCGAATTTTATCCGCGCTGCCTGGCTCTGAGCTAGCTCGCACTGCGAAATTACCGCACGATTTTTTCCCGCAATTCTTTAACACTCACAAATTGTAAATTACAATCGTAAAGAGGAACACGTACCTACTTGCGATTTAATATTTGTGCGGTAAACAATCTGTGATTCACGCCTTGCGGAATAAATTCGTGCGACAACATTCGCAAAAGTCGTAGCTTGATAAGTTATTGCAGGACCAACATAAAACGTAACAAATTATCAAATGAATCTTTATTCATTCTGAAATAACCGAAAAACTTTTTATTGTATTTTCTAAGGTCTTCATAACAGCTTACGTAAAAAAAACCTTTCCTAGGTCTCAAGGCCGTACAATGAATGAATCCAGTTTTCATTACATCTTTTGACACGTCTGTTAAGTCGCGCGTCGTCGTAATAGTAGGTCTATAATAGCTATTTATGCAACTGCATCGTAATGAGGGTCATTTTAATTCGAGTGCTGTTTTTTGATACGAGGCTTGCCGAGTATCAAAATAGGATAGTACGAGAATTAAAATGACTAATTACGGTCAGTTGCATACAAGATTTTATCTACGACAAGGAAAATAAAATCACTAACAAAATACGCCGTAGGCTCAATAAAGTAACAAAAAGTAACTCCGCAAGCCGCCACCAGCCGCCTGTGGCGCCTCTGTCAACAAAAAGTAACTCCGTAAGCCGCCACCAGCCGCCTGTGGCGCCTCTGTCATATGAACGGTACAAAAGTGCCAGAACCCAGAGCCTTACCTTTAGGTATCCTATTTTAAGAAGATAACCATTTCGATTCAGCTCCCATACAACGAGCTGCATCGAAATGAGAAGCAAAACCGAAAGAGGGTTCATTTCGATTCAGCTGTCAAATTCGAAATTGGAACTTTTCGATGCTGGAGTAGATAAAATAAATTATAGTTCTGTTGTCCATTTTAGACTTAGATATGCATCTATGCCGAGAACTCCATAAACAAAGTATTCTGTAATAAAAACTGACAAAAAACTCGAGGCGAAAAAAATCCACAGTGCGTGTTAAGTCAAGAGCCAAGCAAGTTCCGTACGCGGAATATTTAGGCGCTGTGCAAACGTCGTGTGCAACTTTTGAGTCCTGTGTCGGATACAAGCCACCATTGAATATTTTATTTTCATACAATTAATATGGAACCAACCAGCCAGAGGCGGCTCTAGCTCATGTAGTGCCGTGCCCGTGTGCAATCAATACCTTTGCGCCCTCTGCAGGCGCGTGGTCAAAATGGAATACTTACAGGAATATCATTGACACAGTTATAGTATTTTCACCAGTGAACGGAAATTAAGGTGCAAATGGTGCAATTTTAAATGATGTCGGGAAGCAATAAGTACACGAGTAAAAAGTATTTTTAGGAAGGAAGGGGTTACAAGAATAAAAAGCAAAACTTTGAGTGCTCTTTGCAGATGTCGCGAGCATAGCTCGGCGCGGCGCCCCCTAACACCCTGTGCCCGTGTGCGCTGCATACCCTGCACTATAGGTAAAGCCGGCGCTGCAGCCAGCAACTGCGCAAACGTACCTAAAAGACACTTTTTGTGTCCCGTTGCGTCCACTCCATATTTATTATACTAATTATGAAAATAAGTGGCTTGTATCCGACACAGGTCCTAAAAGTGTCCACGTTTGTTTTTTCCAGGGCAGGAGGACCTCTATCGGGAGAGGGCAGAGGGCTACTTTTAGCGGCAGTGATCGGTGTTTTTGCGACTGCATCGCGTTTTCGCGACTCAAAATCGCGGAACTTCGATGCTAAAAATCGCGGAACGCTGATGCTAAAAACGCAGAGTAATCGCTGCGGCTGGCATTTGCTATGTGCCCACTGAAGCGTTCAGACACGGAATCGAGCTTCCGAACAATCGCAAAAACGCTGATCGCTGCCGCTAAAAGTAGCCAGTATGCCCTCTGCCTAAGGAAACGTCGTCATGAATTACCACCCGCACTGAGGTTGCGAAGGTATAAACTCCTTTTTTAGGGTTCCGAAGTAAACAAGGAACCCTTATAGATTCGCCATGTCCTTCCGTCTGTCTGTCTGTCCGCGGTTTAGCTCAGAGACTATTGGTACTAGAAATCTGTAATTTGACATGGGTATAAATATCAATCACGCCGACAAAGTGGTGAAATAAAATTGTGAAAAATATTTTTTTTAGGGTACCTCCCCTACATGTAAAGTGGGGATGAATTTTTTTTTCTCATCTATCTCATAGTGTAGGGTGTCGTTGAATAGGTCTTTCAAAAATATTGTGGGTGGGAACACCATTTTTCAATTCAGGGATCCGTTTGTGAAATATGATAATTATTTTAAAGTGCTAAATTTTATTAGAGTCAATTTTAAAGGAAAACTATCACGGCTAAGTAGGGTTCATTATAGTTAAGGAGTTATATCTGTTTTTCCTAAGTTAAGTATTACATGTAGTGTAAGTTGCATATTTTGTAGTATATTATAGTATTTAAACCATGGAACTCAAAATGTACCTATTCAATATTCATAAATAAAATAAAAGCACTTTCCTAGGTCGGCAATAATATTTGACTTTCAACTACGGAACCCTACACTGCGCGTGGCCCGACACGCACTTGGCCGGTTTTTCTATTGAGAGAAAAGTATGAGAGTATTTTGCCCACTTGTGGGACTAGAGCAAAACGATGATAATGCAGTATGTACTTACTAATGTCAGCAAAGCAGACTCCCACCAGCATCAACATCACACTTAACTTAATCACAGCTGAAACCATGGTGGTTTTTAAATTGAACAATTAAATTATTAATATATAAATTTATGTGCGTCTTGTGCGTTTGCGCATCCAAAGTCGACTGACATTGATCGTGGCCTTAAACCAGCTTTATATGGACGCTGGACGACCGCATTGACTCACTGAGTTCCATAGAAAATATTAAATTCTATTTTAAGGCTTTATTTATTTTACGACAACCCTTACAATGATCGTCGTTTGTCGGTGACTTTATAAGGGTGTGCTAAAATGAGAACTTTGATAAGGTTTTTTTTACATGAACACTCACGTTTACTCTCCTTATATACCTACCTATACGACAGTAAAATTGTGCATCGTCGATGTTTTTGTATACCTACGTATATTCGACCGAGCGAAGCGAAGGTCTTTGAGTTAACTAGAGCGATTTGCACTTGTCCGTCCGTCCGTCCGTCCGTCTGTCAGAGCCTTATAACTTTTGAATTACTGAACGTAATTACTTCAAATTTAGATATAATATGTAAACCGATGGCCTCCAGCCGAAAATGGCTTAAAAAGTTATAAAAATCTTTATTTCAGGGGGGCTCTCATAGAAGCGAATGCGAAGTAAAAAAAATAATATCGCGTTACATAAAATTGTTACGTATCATTTTAAAGATAATTTTGAACTGAGTACAAAAATATTTTTTTTTTAATTTTTCCCTTAAAATTGACGAAATGGGGGGCTTTCAAAGTGGCGATTTTATACGCTCGCTTGAAGACGCTCTCTAGGAAAATCCGCTATGGATTTTCAAACTGATTTTATGTTTTTAGGTCACTTATATCCTGTACTTGAACAACAAATACTAAAATTATATGAATATTATAAAGAAACGAGATTATTTAATTTTTTATGTACATCAGTAATTCATATAGCATCAACATAGCTTCACAATAATGCTAATAGATGGCGCAGTCAGTAACTATTCCCATGGAACTACGAGTTACGACTAACGACCTATCCCAAAAACAGTTTTGCGTCGACCATTATTATTTAGTTACTTATTATAATACAATAATTGTATTGTAATTTTTTTTGTACCATATTATTCAATTAAAATTATTTTTTAGTTAAATTTTAGTTAAATATTGTATATTTTCTATTCGCGTCGATAGATGACGATTTGTACAGATGCCCGTAACCCGGTTTCACTCGTTAGTACCTACATAATAATTCAATGTTTTCACTAACGTTCCCTAACCTTTACGGGCTACCTATAAGTTAGGTGATTGATGTTTTCTGTCAACTTATTTATCACGATCCTGTACGGGACACCTAAAAGGATATTGGGACGGATGTTAGGACTTAGGATTGTATTTAGGAGCTACCTACGTTAAGAGACTCCTACTTAGGGGATGATTTAGGTATGTTTGGTGAAAACGGGCATAATAATAATGTCAGTTTTGGTTATCATGTATCGATTGAATGAATAATCATGGGATACCGTTACCGCGAGGTCTCAGTTCGGGGCGAACCACTAGTTTATATTAGTGTATGCCAACCGGATCATAATAAATTAATAACGAATCGGTTGACACCTCATTCATCAAAACTGGCTCAGTAGTTTAGTCGATACATAATGTATCTACCTACAATCTACATACTGCGGATATAATAACGCTTCCTTTTGACTTTGCCGTAGTCGGTTAACAATGATTAATTGTCTAAGCTTAAGGGTGAAGACAAGGGTCTGCCCGCAAAATTCAAATTTAATTTGGTTTTTCGCAATTTGTAAACTAATACGACAAAGTAGGCTTATGGCATTCTAATTGCGACGATGGCAGTATCATCTTCACAGGTTTATATCATTTTTACTTGAAAGTGTCCAGTTTAAGAAATTAATCAAAATATCGACTAATTTGTGAGTAACTCACGTCCAACTCAGTATTTTGATTAATTTCTTAAACTGGTCACTTTCAAGTAAAGATTTTTATGTAAGCCTGTGAAGATGATAATTCCACTAGCGCAATTAGAAGGCCATAAGCCTACTTTGTCGTATAACGTATTAGTTTACAAATTGCGAAAAACCAAATTAAATTGAATTTCGCGGGTAGACCCTTGTCTTCAACCTTAACTGCTTACATAATTAATATTATGTTCTTTCTCAATTTTACCGAATTCATTTAGCCGGTTTAGGCATGAAACGGTAACAGACAGCCATCTCACATGAGTTACGTTCGCGTTTACATAAAATTCGGTATTATAATAGGGTATTCATTAAACTACCAAATCCGGGAAAATCGTGTCGGGTTTTCTCGGAAGTTAGACTTTAAATGAAATTCCGATACCTTGAAACGATTTATTAATATTACCGTCTTTATTTATCCAATGTTACGAAACCTAATATTTTGTGATATATTATGATACCTAATGTAAATAAAATATTATGTTCGTGATAAAAGACAAAATCGTGATTGCTAGATTGATATCAGTCTCTTTCTGTATGTAGGTATGTTCTTAGGTAGGTATGGGAAATCCTAGGTAAGATAGGTATTCGTGAGTTTCTATTTTGTTTCCTCACTGGGTTATTGATTATAACAAAGTAAGTACTTACTCTGTATATCGTAATATTTGGATTAATCTGTAAAAAACAACTGATTAGTTCAACCGTTGAAGTCGAACAGTGGAACTTTTTTTGCCTGTAGTAGGTAGGTAGGTAGGTATGTACCTACCGTTAAAAGGATTTAGACTACTAGGACAAAATAGTTGAACTCAGGTCAGTAAGGTAACTATTTGAAATTGAAGGGAATTCTATGCGTGACACAATCGAAAGTCCGGGTGCGATCGTACCCGTGGAATTTATTTTTCGAATTTAAATAGGACTAACTTCGATGTAGACCCCTGTACATAGTATTCCAGCTATTCCTTACAAGGAAGGGCAGACCCTATCAATTAAAAAAAGAATCATCACAATCGGACGACTCCAAGTTATGCGCGGTCCAAGAAGCTTACAATCTAAGTTACATACAATACGTCCATAATAATATGCTTTTTGGCCTAAGTCACGCCTAAGTTCTTGGTGCGGTCATACATATAAAAAAAAAATTAAAGGCACGGCGGGCACGGCAGATTACATAAACGTATCACGTAGTATCCTCTAATCTGTGTATCACGGCGTAATGTGGATTGTGGCGTAATGAACCGACGACAAACCTCCATGTCCATTTTTAACACTGACCTCTATAACTAATCTATGATTGACACTGGGCAGGCTGCTGTCATCCTCTTGCATCCACATTTGACGCCATTTTGGCGCTGTATGTACGTTTGGGCACACGCGACGCATTGTGCGGCGCTCGCCGCGTCACCCGTTGTGGCGCCCACCGAGGTGCCCGCCGCGTACGCTACCGCGTTCAACGCAAGCGTTTCTGCATGAACGCTGTCATACTTGGCCATATTATGTTTGAGTTAACCGCGCGACCCGCCGCACCATGCGACCGCTCCACCGCGTTCAACGCAAACGCTTCTGTATGAACGCTCTCATACTTTGCCATATATGTTTGAGTTTACCGCGCAACACGACGAACCACGCACCGCGTAACGCGCCGCGTAACGCCCCGTGTGTGCAAAAACGAACCCTAAGGCTCAAAAGTCAAATCACATCTGTGCGTATCGATTCGCATTTTGTCTATTACAAAACTGTCATTTTTCAGTCGTGTACGCATTGAAAAGCCGAATTGATGCGTACACGACTTTAGGAATAATGACAGTTTTATATGGAAAAATGCGAATCGATGTGCACAGATGTGATTCCAGCCTAATACGACTCGAATTTTCGGCCGACGACCCGTGCACCCAGTACCCACCGGCTTCTCCCACCAGTGGGAGCAAGGGGAATTCGTATTTACCCGTACACCCACTGCATTAGGGTAGGAATTAAATATAAAAATATTTCGATATATCGTATCGATAAATAAATAAAAAATAGTTTACATAGTGTTTTTCAAGGAGGTCCAAGGAACAAAAGTTATTGAAGGCGATAGTTGACCACTGATACTTCTTGGTACCTACTTTCTGCATCCCTTTAGTATTTAGTTTCAGAGACACTCACGTAAGTCAAATCCAATCTGGCACATCAATTAATAATAATTGATATCGTTTATTAATTATTATCATAGAAATAGGTTAGACGTAGTCGCAAATCCTAGTTCCATGTTTATTATAGAGGTCAGTGATTTTTAATAGTAATATAGCAACACTTAATATGGTCATAGGACGATGAAAAATGTAGGTATTTGCTACCTTCATGGAAAAATGTCAATGTCAAGTGCTGCATGTTTTCTATTGCAATGTAATATGATTTCATTCTCAAATCTCAACTTTCATTTGCATTCTTACTTGTGATTGGCTGTAGTAGTTGTCAGATTACCATTTCAGCCAATGGAAAAGTAGAATTACCAACTATAAAATAGATTTCCGTAACGTCAAATAAAACCTGAATTAATGAATGAAGTCAGATTGAGAATAAAATTTCACAAAAGTATTAAAAATAGTAATTTTAAAATAAGTGTACGTTTTAATTCATAAGTTCAGGTAAGTTTTGTTCATCAGGTAACTGTAACAATACTTCAGAGAATAATCTATTCTTTTATGTGTAAAAAAATCATGCACTGCGATCGACTATGAACTAAGAAGTAATTTAGTTTTCCATTATAAGTTTCGAATTGTACATTTTACTCACTGTTATGTAGATAAATATCTAATAAAATAAGTACCTAATTAAAGTCACAGGTTACCAAATTTTGGAAATTAATTTACGTCTTATACTTTTATGTAGGTCATTAAATTTACTTTACATACCTACCTAGTACAAGGAAACCCTGTACTATACAACAGCTATTGATATACAGTAAAATTAAATTTCGTTGTGTTACCTTGAATCGAAAATTGGACTTGTATTAAAATAACTTAGTCTTGTCACTAGGGTTAAATAACTTGTTAAACCGAAGTTTTAGAACTATCAAATCTTTTTAACCAATAAATTTTTGAATGCATTTTATTTATAAATGTAGGTATGAAAATATTTTTTATGTCACATGGCCTAATAGAGTCAACTTTTGCAGTTTAACAGCTAGTGCTACAAGAATAAATTATTTTCATTCAAAAGTTGGTTTACATACATTTCAGATGTATTAATTTTTTGTAGGAATATGCGTATAGTAATTTTTTCATTAACACTGTTGCTATGCAGTGTATATATTACACATGCATATGAAGACCAGACACTAGAGGATGATGATTTTGCAGAGTTTGAACAGTTTGAGGTTGATGATGATAATCAGGATGGAGGTAAGTTAAAACCAAAATAGCAACAGCAACAACCAGCAGTGGGATTGCCTAAAAAAGAATTGCTACAGTGTAACAATCACTCTGATTGGCTAAATTTATGGTGATCTTGCTGCATCAATGCATTTTAATTTGGATTTAAGGATTGAATTGCATTTAAGGATGCATTGATACACACTTCAGACTATACAATGCAGATACCGATATTTATAAAAAAAGTATCGCAGATACCGTATCTGGTCAGTTAAGATTCAAAGAAAGCTATAAAAAGCTGTGGCTTTAGAATCAGACGAAATTACTCAGACTTATAATATTTATTTAGAAATGATAATTGGTAACAGATCAGAAGACAAAACTTAATAATTAAAATATGTTTTTAGATTTCAGTGATGAGGATGTACCAGTGTTAAAGCCAAAATTATCGCCAAGCAAAGACCAATTTGAAGCAACTATTGACATAGATGATGATATTATAGTTGAGGTATGTTTACATTTTTAACCGACTTCAAAAAAGGAGGAGGTTCTCAATTCGTTGGGTTTTTTTTTATGTATGTTCACCGATTACTCGAAGAGGCCTGAACCGATTTGGAAAATTAAGTTAAAGACCTAGAAAGTGACACAAGTTATGAGAAAGAGCAACTTCTGAGTTTCTTGCTGGTTTTTGACCCTGAATACATATTTAGATAATGTCAAAAGCTTGTTTTAAATATATACAATGTTTTCTTTTGTAGGATGAAGACAATGAATTTGAACATTTCCAAGATCCTGAGGAGTTTGAAGGATTTCAGGACACCACACCTAAAACTTCTGAACAACCCAAAATTACAATTTCCAAGGTATTTGATGTAATTTAATTTCCTTCTTTTACAGTCTCTATACAATAAACTTTTGTTTTTGCTCGATATTAACACAGTAACTGGTGTTAAATCTTGTATCATCTCCCATCATCATCTCAACGCATCATTATCATCATCAACAACGCATTAACGTCTCACTACTGAACGCAGGTCTCCTCTCAGAGTAGGTTTATATGCCATAGTCTACCACTTACATTATTGTTAATTATTTTTCCTTAGGTTCCTATAATGGTGCGTACACGATGGGACGCGTACTGGCTGGAGGGCATCCTGTGTTGCTTGCTCGCAGCGTACGCGCTCGCGTACGCGGTCGGACGCGCCAAGAACACCTCCATTGCTACCAACTTCCTGAAGTTACACAAGCCACTGTTGGATGACAATTTTACTCTAGTCGGTAAGATGCTCTGTCTCTAACATATTACACATAACAAACATACACGCAGAAGCTTTCCTCTCTTTCTACTCGATAAACATTAGTGTGAGTTTGAAATAAATATTGAATTAATTATATATTTATTTGCTCACATATTTTTGTTGGTTCTTCTCGGTTGGAATGGTGTTACAAAGTGTAGTGGTAGATTCATTTGACAATCCGAAACCACTTTGTAAAAGTATTTGAAAAAAAAAATTATTCTATCAAAAGGTAATAATTTGTATTTTTATTATCTGTATAAAATGCAAACACAAAATTAATATTAAAGTGGAAATAGCTCAGACTTAGCATTATGTATTGATGCAGGTTTTTTTCCAGAAATCTGGTCTTCTGGTTTTACCATTAATGTTAGAAAGTACATTCAAAAGGGTGCTCTCTGTTCCGCAGCAACATACTTTCTTAACAGGTTACATTAATTGATCACAGATGTCGCTGTAGCGTATTGTTTCGCGCTTTCGTGTTGTATTCTCATAAAGGTACTGTCACACCAGGTGAGACGGGTCTGGACGTGGTGGCGGTGGGCGACGAGCGCGGCTGGCGTCGGGAAGCGGAGCACTGCTTCACCATGTGGTGTAGCGGCAGGCAGTGTTGTGAGGGAATGCTGCTCACACTTAAACTTATAAAGGTAAGGGGGCCACTCGATACAGGCGCCGTAAGACCGAGACATGTGGAAGTCCATGCAAGAGACTTTAGTCCAGCTTTGGAAGTCTATCTGTTGATGAAGAAGAAGTAAACAAATCCAAACTATTGGCACAAAGCTGTGGAAGTCTATCTGTTGATGAAGAAGAAGTAAAGAATTCCAAACTATTATAATGTGCATAATGTGCTTAGTTCAACATTTCTGAAACAAACTGCTTAAATAATATGGAATGCTCTCCCAGCATCCGTGTTTCCTACCAATAAGTATACTTATGTACCTTCAATGCTAGAGTGAATCGGCATCTTCGAGGCAAGCGCGCTCCAACCTAAATCTCATCAGTGCTTTAAGTATTATTGTAGCAAATAGCAATGAGCAGATGGAAGTAGGTGCTAGTTTGTGGAATTCCATGATACTCAAAGTACATCCTCCTCACCATCCGGGGATGTTGACTCAACAATTCAAAGTAGCATTGTTGAGTCAACATCCCCTGAGGTTGCTCCAGTATCGAAGCTAAACGAACGCAGAGCGTATTTGGAGCGAATCTTTGTTAGAAACTTCCGATCGATAGGTGTTTAATCTAAGAATGTTGTCGTCAGCGTCAAGACCTAGTGCACGTGTTGCTAGGCGTGGTGCGGCCCACTCCGGACACGTTACTGATTCGTGTGGAGCTGGGCAAAGACGACAGCGACCCCTACGTGCTGTGCGTCGCGCAGAAGAAGATCGCCACGCGCCTCGCCAAGGAAATGCAGGACCTGGTATGTGCCACTACTTTCTAGGCCGTCAGTAGCCGTCCAATATGCGCTGAGGGTGTCCACCGAGGGGGTTTTTAGTGGGTAGAAATCCCACATAATCCGAACTCACATCTCTATGTATATTTCTATGTAAATATTTAATAAGATTTCCCCCTCGTTAACAGAAAAGCCGCATTTTAGGTTAAAGCTACAAGCACCCGGCGTCGTTTCGATCCGTCGGTCCAACTCAATGGGCTAACGTAGTCCGAAGGGAGTTAGGCCATAGAAACTTCTAGGTGAATATAACTGTAGGTAAGTTAGCGCTGTGCAACCTGAATTGCACTTTATTGTGTGGTACCAAGAGTCGCCATTTATTAAAATGATATTGCGAAGTGAATCCTCTGTTTCTGTACTATTTATGTATTCTGTGGTTTCAGGATAAAGTAAGAAAGTTCTTGTATACCTTGCCGCGCCCGTAACTCGGACGAGCCTTTGCCGTGTCTTTACTATGTTCGCGATAAATATTCGTCGTTCTTTGTAATTCTGTGTCTGCTTTCCACAGAGCATGTTCTGCCCGGAGAAGCGGCCAGGCGACAAGCACGGGCTCCCCGCAGCGCTCTCAGTGCTGTCGGAGTGCGCTGAAGCGACGGCGGGGTTGCTGGACGCGCGGGTCACCGCCGCCTTGGAGCAGTACCACAAGAACGTGCAATACATACATGTGTCCGACCGCTACTGTGGCCCCAAACAGATGGAGTGAGTGTGTTATGTGTTAGCAGTGAACAGCGCTCTCAGTGCTGTCGGAGTGTGCTGAAGCGACGGCGGGGTTGCTGGACGCGCGGGTCTTTTTTTTTCTTGCTTGTAAACATTTGTCATTCATTTGGCTGTTCCTGTACAAATGACAGATTAATTTGAATCAATTAGAAGCGCCACATTTAACATACGAGTTTCTCTGGAACTAATAATGTTGCAAATGGTGCACCGACCGCTACAATTAATCTAAGATTTCATATGAAATCATAGATTCATTAAAGAGGTCAATCAAGTCCAAAATGACGTCAATCAAGTCCAAAATTACGCCAATTAAGTCCAACATGACGTCAATCAAGTCCTAAATGACGTCAATCTAGTCCAAAATGACGCCAATCTAGTCCAAAATGACGCCAATCTAGTCCAAAATGACGCCAATCTAGTCCAAAATGACGCCAATCTAGTCCAAAATGACGCCAATCTAGTCCAAAATTACGTCAATTAAGTCCAAAATAACGTCAATCCTTCTATAAATTATTATTATATATAATATAATTATTATAAAAAATATGACAGAAGCCTCTCCAGTGTTAACCATAGATTAATAAAATCATAGAGCTGAGTGTAGGTGATCGTTCCGCAGGGAAACAGTAGCGACCAAGCCCCCGGACACGGAGCGAGTGATGCTAGTCAGCCTCGCGCTGGGCGCCGACGGCGGCGGCGAGGAGGTGCGGCCGCTGCTGCTGCTTGTCTTCTATCTGTTGGACAAGATTAAGCGGCTTCGGCTCAGCAAAGAGGTACGCGTTTTTCTTGAAAATTTAGTTGTATTTTTTTTCAGCAACCCATCAACGACTCACTAGTGAGCGCAAGCCTCGTCTCAGGATGGGTTATAGGCCATAGTCCACTACGCTGGCCCAATGCGAATTGGCGAACTTTTCACACAATTTCGAGAACATTATGGAGAATTCTCAGGATTCCTCACGATGTTTTCCTTCACCAGCATTTCGTTGTATAATTTGAAAAAGCAAAAAAAAAACTTTTACTGAATGGAATTGAGACGTGAACGAAGGTGGAAGATGGCAAGTGAAGGGAGCGGCCGATCAAATAAAAATTGAAAATAAATTTTTATTGGCTGCGACAACCGAAAGTCTACAAAGAGTCCGCTAAGATTATAGCAGGGACCACCGAGACTAAAGAGTCTGCTAAGTTAGTGTAGATTTCATATAAATTTATTTTCGTCTTCATCATCACTATCATCAATCCATTGCCTACCCACTATGGGCACGGGTTTCTTCTCGAACGAGAAGTTTAAGTCCAGTACGATGGCCACCTTTGAGAACATTATGGAGAACTTAGCTTGAAGAATTTCCTTCAATGTTAATTAAATACATATCAAAAATTTCGGGAAGGAAAACATCGTGAGGAAACCTGCACACCTGAGAATTCTTCATAATGTTCTTGAAGGTGTGTGAAGTCCGCCAATTCGCATTGGGCCAGCGTGGTGGACTATGGCCTATAACCCTTCTCTGAGAGGATACCTGCGCTCAGTAGTGAGTCGTTGATGGGTTGCTAATGATGATGATGACTATTTTGGCGCTTTAACTTGTAAACAGGCGTTATCCAAATGCGAGAAGCGCCGCCAAAAGGCGGCCGAGGCGTGGGTGCGCGGATCGCACGCCGCCCGGCAGGAGCAGGCGGCACTGAGGAGAGAAGAGAAGAGAAAGCAAGAGAAGGAGAAGATTCTGGCGGTGAGTACCCTGGTAGCGTTTTAGTTCGTTCCACTGTGCGATTCTCTAAAAATGATATATATAGTTCTTGCAATTCACGAGGGCGACTGACTTATGGTTCTGTGTGTGTGTCGTATCTGTATAAGTGTGAGCGAGCGCAATGCTTGCGCCTGCCCGCTCCCACCTAGGCTTTGACAGGCACGCACACTTATGCAATGTGCATGTACACGAAGTAACCACGAGTAAAGCTCCCTCGCCTTCGTGAATTGCAAAAACTGTAGCTACAGTGTTACGCCTGCAATCGCCTCTGATTGGCCGATACTCACTCGCTATTATTGGCTAAGATGCATGTTGCAGAAAGGAAGCGAAAAATTCAGCCAATCAGACTGTAGCAATAATTGATACACCTTTTACAGAATCGGCCTGTTAGGCTCTTCTCAGACCAGCACGCCTAGCATGCACGCGCGAGAAAATTTTGTTTACGCCTTTTCTCGTATTATTTAATATATCTATCGAAACTAACATGGTTGCACACATGATTCATCTCGTTACGTCAAAAGTAGAGATAAAATTACGAACTAAGATGTCGACGTAAGTTTCTCGAATTTTGAAGTTTAAAAGAGAGGTATATTTCGTCATTTTTAAAGGTTTCACACATGGAAGTAGTAAATTTCCTGTTGCAACATTAGATTCTCGTATGGTGTTGTGAAACGGCTACACCATGCCCCGGTTTGTCTACGTCTCCTGTCACGAGAAAGCCAAGACTTCGACTAGAAATTGGTCAATCATTACGTGCATGTTAAGGTAAACGAGAAATCAGTCCACGTCGACAATATCTCTCTCTCTCTCTTCGCGAGATATCACTTCGACGTGTATGCTAGGCCTGCAGGAGGCCTTTGGCACCCTTTGAGTAGCTACCTCACTTCCATATTATACTTGTGAAATTGATTACTGTTCACCAAGTGTAGTGTAATTTTGAAAAATAAATTCGAAATCTTTACCAAGATTAAGAATTTCTATTGAAAGAAGGGGACAGGCAATATTTTTGACTTGATTTGACTAGAAGATGATTTACGTTAAAAAATTTCTTCATACAAGCTTTACCACTCCTTTTCACCCCCTTAAATCCTTAAAAATGGAATTTCAAAAAATCTCCTTAGTGCACTTAGGTGCTCAAAGAATGTTTCTTTCAAATTGCAAGTCTGGCGGTTTTGGTTGTGTGTTGTCTGTTAGTTTCATTAGATTAGAAGCTAATTATAAATGCGAAAGTGTAGGTTTTTTGGTATGTCCTTCAATCACGCAGCAACGGATCGACGTTTTTTTTTTGGAATGCCCTTCCGGCTTCCGTTTTTCCAACTGACTATAACTTGGGTACCTTTAAATCAAGAGTGAATAGGCATTTTCTAGGCAAGCGCGATCCATCTTAGGCTGCATCTTCACTTACCATCAGGTGAGATTGCAGTCAAGCGCTGGTCTATATATTTAAAAAAAAAGACGTGTATTTTAGCATGGGTTTAGTTGAAGACGTGGAGACTGACGTAGGCCTTGCTCCTAAAGTCTCCCCGCTCGTTACAGGAAGATGATCCAGAGAAGCAACGCCGCTGGGAGTTGAAGGAGCAGAAGCGTCAGCAGAAGCGCAAGGCTCCCAAGATGAAGCAGCTCAAGGTGAAGGCTTTGTAATCGAGGGACGTATCAATGAGCAATAAATCAAATGCAATATTATTTAAACGGATTTTTGTTACCTATGCTAAGTGTTACTGCAACAGTCATGCGAATAAAATGATTTCATTATAGCCTATCGCGTTTTATTTGCAGTTACTCCATAATTGAACTTAAATATTCCTGCATAAACAGAGAGGAGACACACATAATTGATTTACTAGAAATTCCATCATGTTGCCTGCGCAACGTGCAGAAATTCTTTGTGGGGTGTAGCGTACGCTTATATAATATGATTCCGAAGGAATTACTAGATTTTCCACTGCACAGATTTAAACAATGCGCAAAAACTCGCTTAATAAGTCGTGGTTATTACAAAGTTAATAAATTTCTTCATGACAAAGTTGCATGGAAACTGGGTGGTACGCGTTTTCTGCCACAATAACATAGGTAGGTAGTGCGCTTGTTTAGCAAGCACGCTTCAACCTAGGTCTCAGTGCTGCTTTCCATCAGGCGTGATTGTTGTCAGTGCAAACTTATTTTGCAATAAAAAAAACCTGAAGACCTCCCTGGCGCAGTGGTCATATAACTTGGAGGTCTCGGGTTCGATTCCTGGCGGGGTCAATTTGGGAATTTATTGACCGAGCGAAGCGAAGGTCTCTGCGTCTACTTGAGTGAATTTGCACTTGTCCGTCCGTCTGTCAGAGCCTTATAACTTCTGAATTACTGAACGTAATATGTAAACCTATGGCCTCCAGCCATGGCTTAAAAAGTTATAAAAATCTTTATTTCAGGGGGGCGGGCTCATAGAAGCGAATGCGAAGTAAAATATTTTTATAGCGTTACATAGGATTGCGGTATATCATTTTAAAGATGATTTGGAACAGATTACAAAAGTATGTTTTATTAATTTTTTTCCCCTAAAATTGACGAAATGGGGGCCTTTCAAAAACCCTTAATCCACGCGGACGAAGTCGCTGGCATCATCTAGTAATATAATATTAGCAGATTCTTTTCGAAAAACCGACTTCGAACACCACTATCTTCTATAAGTGAGAGGCTACTTTTATGGCTACATATGGCTTTTAGCATTTTTGCGACTGCATCGCCGTCCAGCGATTTTTGATTGCAAAAACGCTAAAATCCCGCGATTTAGCTTTTATGCGATTTTCGATCACTGATTTCTGCGTTTGATGTAGGTACGATCCGATCGCAATTGAAGTGTGATTTTAAAATTCACCTGTATATACTAAGCCTTAGATAATATGGAATGGTGGATGCAGAAGGAAGGCAGAAGGGCATTTTATAATAAATTGCTATACCTACATATTTCAAGGCAATATTTATTTAAAATATTTTTAATGTTAAATAAGAAAACAAAATAACAAAATATGTTAACAAACATATCATTTTTTACTACTAATCATTTTCTAAGTCACAAAAATTAAAACGGTGGTTGTGAAAGTCAAGTGTAATTTAAAAGGAATTCTTTTAAAATATATTTTCTTATTACAATGTAGACTAGAGACTAAAACAAAAAGACAGATGGTGTTCTTGAACATATTCATTGTACAATCAATATGTTCAAAGACCTATGTGGTTGTATTATTGCAAAAAAATTAAATAAATCGACTTGATGTAAATTTAATCGACTTGCTGTAAGGTCCTTTCAAAGCCAATCAAGAGTCCTTTATAGTTTTATTATAATCATCCATTATTTAATTTTATCTGTCTTTTAATACACTTTTACACGTACCTATAGGTATTGTGTATCAAATAAACATTAAATCGATTGCAAACTTTATTTGCTGTCAAAAAACAAGCAAACAAGCCATTGATAGATTGCCACAGCAACGCGATATCAAAAATGTCTTTGTAGGTAATACAAAGTTATGTTTGCTACCACGCCGTTCACAACGTAAGCACGATGTGTTTTATTAACAGCAAAATAGTAGAGGTTTTGAAACAAGATAAGTATACACGCGCGTTCAATGACATCCCGTGCAGTTTCCGTCGCGCATCCGCGTTGGGTGGGTCTCTGAAAGGACAATGCCAAAAATGTTTGGAACTTTGACCCACAATACGAAAAGTCGTTTACAAGAATGAATTAGGCATCATTTTATTGCTAATTGCTTAGTAATGTATACTTAAACATAAATGTAAAACTTCTAGAACTTGCGGTTTTTGATTAATTCAAAGTCAAAGTTGGACTTACAGGTTATAATTATGACGTTTCAAGTATGAAATTGTCTGACAGAATAACAGGAAATAATTTACTGTATAAAATTACTTTTTTTTTTTTACGGATTTTTATCCTCTAGTTTTACGATACAAATGATTTATTTTAAAACGATCTTAAACTAATAGGATATTTATAATTAATTTACTTTTTCTGTAAATTGTGGGTCAAGATCTGGCGTTCTCCTTTTGCATCTATCTTTTCTCTGTAGTCTGTAA
Organism: Oeneis ivallda; assembly: GCA_029955525.1. Lineage (NCBI taxonomy): Eukaryota > Metazoa > Arthropoda > Insecta > Lepidoptera > Nymphalidae > Oeneis > Oeneis ivallda. The sequence goes on along the minus strand of JARPMR010000019.1, from coordinate 18,383,978 downwards.
CAGAGCTGCAACAGTATGAGATCGTTCTAACTTACCATCAACCATTTACAGTACAATAATTCTAATCACACGATATTTTGTTAAAACAACTTAGTACAATTTAAAGAGAAAAATAAATAAAATCATCAATAATTATTATTATATTTTCAAAGTGGAAGCCATTTAAAATAATACACACATCTTGTGTCTGAGAGCGATGCCAAGCTGCGCGTTGCGGCGCCGCAAATAAATGATTTTGGCGGTTGATACACGGCTGGTGCGGGGTCGCAAGTGTCAATTTTTTGGAATGAAGTTCCTTATCGCACGGTGCGGACTTGGCGGATGGGGCTAGGCGAAAAAAAAGTGTAAGAATTTTCCGTCACGAATGTCACGCCCGCCCTTTCTATAGTGTAGGCATGTGGCGAGAGATGGCGCTGATTCTAAAAGGTAATGTTTTCATTATTAGAAGAGATATTATAAATGCGAGTGTGTTTGTTTGTAGGTTTGTTGGTTTGTCCTTCATCACGCCGCAACGGGGCTACGGATCAACGTGATTTTTTGCATGGGTATTGAGGTTCTAGAGAGTGACATAGGCTACTTTTTATCCCGGAAAATTAAAAAGAGTTCCCCAAGGGATTTAAAAAACTAAATCCACGCGGACGAAGTCGCGGGCATCAGCTAGTATTGTATAAATAGGTACCATAATCATAATTTATTAAAAGGAACTTTCTTCCCACCGAGTGTTTGTGTTCCAACAATATTCTCCTCTCCCCTCCATATAGGCGGAATAAGCTTGAGCTAATGATGGACACAGCAATAATGCAAAGTGTGGGTATCGAACCGTCGACCTTTCGGTTTTAGTCCGCACCTTTAACACTTGGGCTATTGAGGCTTTTTACCGAGATTAACTAAGGTTAATTGTACCTATTGTGACAATCGATAAGGCAGCGCACACTACCACCGACTATGTAAGACGCCGCAATCAGCCGCATTTGGCGACCGCAAGTCGCAACGCGCCTGTCTGGCATCGCTTTAGTCTGAATCCCTCCTACGCTGCTATTGGTCGACTTTACGAATATATGGGTTAGGGGTACACATTGGTGCTAGTTCGATTGCACCTTATCACAAATCTGACACATGTACTGTCTGTGTGGTGTAGCATGGTGCAGCATAGAATGTGATGGTGGTAGTGGTGGTGGTAATTAGGTACTAGTTATTACTAGATGTGCAGACTAGTCTGCGACTATTCGGCAAAGAGCGCCGATTATCCGGCTTCTTATATGTATTTCTCAATAAAATGTATATAATAATATACTACATTACAATCAGCTGTATGCGAAGCGTCACGGAAATTGCTGAATTACCGTGATCGGCTTGGCCGACTAATCGGCCGATTAGTCGGCCCCTTTACAACTGACTAATCGGCTAGTCGCCTAGTCAGCCAAAGTCATAGTCGGCACATCTCTAGGGTGCAACTGCAAATATTAAGTCTAAAATCGTAAATCGCGGCAAAGGACAAAAGTGAAAAGGAATGGTTAGTCTAATTTCACCCGCACCATTGATTGTCTATGCCGCACTGTTTTTGTAGTACAGTGTGTCTGTAGTGGTCCTTTTCCAAAGAGAATTTTTAAATTCCTAGAAGGACATAGGGAGTCACAGGTAGCCGCTAGATACAAGGAGCACAAGTCCTTGGCGTCTGAAAGTCCCTGTAGCAGCAGCAGCACTACATTCCGTACAACTCTGAAACATCACAGTAAATACGTTTGTCGTTACGGTACGCTCGACCAACATCCGTACAGGAGGCATTCGGGCCTTAGTGACGACAAAGAAATAAAAATTGTTCTCAACATAATTACAACTATTAAAAATAGGTAACTATAACATTACTACTCTCCCAGAGCTGATGATTTATTAATTATTATGCAATGAATAGTCAAAACACTGGACAAAAAAATGTCATCATAAAGGTAAGGGCGCTTGTGCACTTACTCGTATTCGTAAAAATACGATTCGAAGTAGCCGTCATACAAAAATACGGATCCGTCAAAATAAAAATCGAATGAGTGCACAAGCGCACGTACATTTTGTATGTAGACCACTTCGAATCGTATGTTCACGAATCGCGAAAACGAATCGAATACGAGGATGTGCACAAGCGCCCAATTGAAAAATACGATTCAAAGTGGCCGTCATGTGTCATTTTGTGCACTCATTCGATTTTTATTTTGACGGATCCGTATAAGTACGAGTCGAACGAGTGCAAGCTTAGGTACATTTTGTATGACGGCCACTTTGAATCGTATTTTTACGAATACGAATGTGTGCACAAGCGCCCTCAGTCATGTTCTGCTGTGGGATTGTTTAAAAATGATCGCCTCAGTGTGATGATCGCAGTCACCCCTGATTGGCTGAATTTATGGCATTTTTGCTGTATCAATGCATTTTATTAATCAAGGAGCTTATGCTGGAGTCTTCACTCACTTTAGGTTCGATTTTTCAAACCCTTATTTTACCCCCTTATGGGTTGAAATTTCGAAAACCTTTTCCTAGCAGATGTCGTAATAGCTATCTGAATGCCAAATTTCAGCCCGATCCGTCCAGTGCAGTGATCAGTCAGTCAGTCAGTCACCTTTTCCTTTTATATATTTAGATAACTTGATAAATAACACTCACATTATTTAATAATAATTAGAGGTGATTGCAATTGTCACACTATAGAAAGCAATTTAAGACCATTCCATAGTTGGATTAATTTCCTAAGAGTTCCTTCAAACTAAAATGAAATAAAATAAAATTCTTGGTTACAAGAGCTTTGAAGATTAATAAGGATGTATACAATGGTGCAATTCTGTTAAGCACTATCTCTAACTAATTTGACAGCTCTAAACGTAATACTATCCTTTTTTGCATGGACAGTGTAGAAAAAATGGTATTAATTTCAGACTTGTCAAGTTAGTTGAGTTTAGAGGTTTTGTTAAATCGAATTAGCACAAAAAACAAACATCTTGGAGATCGTATACATCTGATTATCATTATTACGAGCATGGTCAGAGGACTAAAATATGTGGGGCATAGAGCTTCTAATAATAAAATATTTTGTAAAATACCAGCTCTACTTTCTTTAAAAAACATGCTTAATAAACGAGTACTGAAATATCTATTAAATAATATTGCTTAAGAGCATCTTAAAACAACTAAGTATAGAGTTTGGGAAAATTAGGGCTGCAACATATACTCAGTAGTCATTTGGTGTTTAGTTCATAAAGTAAATATCAAAAACTAGCATAGTATTTGGGATGCTCTCATTTTTTAAAAATATATTACAGTATTCGGTCATAAAAAAACTGAACCATTCATTTTGTTTCTGACTTCATAAAATATAAATTAAACTGAAATATTTTGCAATAAATCAAAGGCTTCGACACATACAAAGCAAGATAGCAACAATAATACATGTAGAAGTTGTAATAGAAAGAATATTAAATCAACATTTAGAGCCTTATATTGTACTACTTAATATGCAGAACTGCATTTGGAAATTCTATAATTTTAGAAAAAGGAAATTAACCCTTTCTCCAGCGAGACACGAAACTGAAGTGGAAATGGGCGGGCACATAGTTTGAAGAGCTGATGGTCATTGGGGTCCCAAGGTGCTGGTGTGGCGAGCCCACACCAGGAAGCGCAGTATTGGCAGACCTCCCACTAGGTGAACAAACGAGTCGCAGGGAGCCGCTGGCTTCAGGCGGCGCAAGACGGAGATCTGTGGAAGTCCATGCAGGAGACTTATCCAGGATTGGACACCTGTCAGTTGACAAAGAAACCCTTTCCTAATCCCCTTCCAGTCCCTTTGCTAACCCACTTCAATCCATTGGGCTACTGTGGCATGAAGTATAGACACACTTTTAGTGCAATTGACATAAGTGCATTATCATTGCTGACTGACTCTTTTTTTCTAAACATATAGATTAGTGCTTGACTTAGTAAGTGGAGATGCAGCCTAAGATGTAGAATGCTTGCTTAGATGCTTATTCCCTCTTAATTTGAAGGTATACATACTGTGCAATCTACGTACAGTTGAGCATTTAGTATGAACACATAATAGATCTCAGCAAACCAGTTTAGTTTTGATTCAAACCCTTATTGTCTTATTTAGGTAGGCAGAAGTGTATCTGCAAGCTACAGACAATATCCTGTAGTATATAACTGCAATCGTGCTTTATGGGTGTCTAGGCCTTAATTAAATAATTCCTAACTAAACAAACCACGGGTGCAGGTTTAGACGTAATTAATTTACCCTCTAGGAACATTTATGATCGGTATCTATTCTTTCATACAAATGCATACACAGAAAAATACATCAATAGTCCATATTATCACTGAAATTCTAACATTTACTAGTCACAAGTCACTGTAAATCAGACAACATATCAACTGACAGGGAGTAGAGATGTTAAAAATTTAAATGTAAAGTCCAGATTTCCTTACTTGAGTACTCGAGTAAACAATAATGGCCGAATGTTAACCAAAGACAATTTATAGGGTTGGGAAGTTATCGCATAAGCGATTGAACGAATGTGAAAGCATTATACAACTGAATGATTTTCATCCCAACTGCGATGGTCATAGACGTGTACCATTACTACAAAGACGTAAAAAGTAACTAAACAATATCTTTTTCATAATTATATTATAAAGAGGAATTTACAAGAAAAAATTAAGGAAGATTTATTAATTATTACTAATCAGATTTTTGTTCTATTCTAAAGTATACCCCATTTGTGGGTAACATTGTGATACAAACAATTTTCTTAAAAAAAAAACAGTAGTGTATTTTTATTTACCGTTTTCTTTAGTAAAATGTTCTTTAGTTTGGTAATAATAAAGATTAAGATTATCTATATTTTATTTTATAATAATATCTAATTTTATTTAAGATAACCATTACAATCATTTTCTGCTAGTGATTTATTTTTTATCAATATCCATTATATTTTATGTTCTAAAGTTACTCACCTCTACTGTAATGATGATTCAATCATTGAAGTAGGAAGACTAGTCGTAATTCCTAGTTCCATGGATTCAATCCATTCATAAGGTCACTCATTCGCCTGTCCCCACCTCAACGATTCATAGACAATCTAGGGTTACGAAATGTCACTTTCTCCTAATCTGTGCAAATGAGTTCTGCTATCATTTCGTTTTTGAGAAAATAAATATCTTATAATGGTAAACTCGAAGCAATTTTTGGTGTAAATCGTAACGAATGTGTTTGATGAATAGATCTAGACAGTTATACATAGTTTAAAATGTGTGATTTGTGTGTAAATAAGTGATATTCATATCAAGAGGTGTTTGTTTACTCGAATACTCAAGTAAGGAAATCTGGACTATACTTTGCAGCATTTGTACCTTATGTTCAGTAGTTTCTACACTATTTAGTGTCAATTTTAGCATCACCTTCAAATGAGGAATATATTAGATTTTCAATCAAGCAAAATCTTTGTAAAATATTTAAACATTGCATTGCATGTACTGCAAAAAAAGTCTCTTTAAACTATCCTGCCAGTTACTATGTGATCTTAGTGACATGTATGTAACTATATTGCAACTATTTGTAATGGGAGTGTCACTCATCAACTTGTAACTTCTGAATCCTTGTCGACATACAATCCATATCAGGCGAGACTTCGGGCTTCGGTGGGGCTTCCACTGTGAGGTTCAGGTTCTCGAGCGACTGGCAACGCTTAGTGGGGCTTTTTATTTCGCTCTCTCGTGAACAGCTACTCGTGGACGGTTCCAGCAAGTTGTATTTCAACTCACAGCCCGCGTCACTCACGTCGCAACCTATCGCGTCCGAGTTTTCACTTTTAGTTCTGTGCCTGACGGGCAAAACGTATGGGCAAAGTCTGTTTTTGTTTGTGCTCCGTTTCATACAGTAACCCACAGTGACGTTCGACACGTATCGCGTGTTGAGACGCATTACGCTCAAATTAGATCTAGGCTCACTTAAATATTCACGCCGCGCCTCGGTTATTGCACTCAACATACCCAAATCGTGTAATGCCTTATCTAAATTCTCCAGGTTCATATGGTGGCGCGGTGTCTGTAAACAAGGGAATCCAGATAACAAAACCGCGAACGGACCGCGAATGACTTTCTGTTTATGATGTCACAATGTTACATACACTTTTTTCGAATTCATTGCATTTCATCGTTGATCGAATTCAGCGATATGGAAATAACTATTGTAGCAAAAAACTTGCGAAAATAAACATCACAAAAAGTCATAATATGTGATGACCATAGACCACGAACACTAGGATAGTGATGACATTTTATTTGAGTTGCCACCAGTGTTGCCGTTATGACAACCTAGTTTTTGGCTACTTAAAATAAAAATGCTTTTGAAATGTGGCTAAAAGTGGCTAAATAATATTATCCTAATATTTTTGGCCTATTTAAGTTAAAAATGTACCTATTAAAAACTGGTTAAAATATCATCAGTCATCTGTTAATTCTGAAATGTTTTCGTCAATGGGCTTTGAGAAAAATTCAATGGGTGATGATGTAGACTGCATTTCAATTTGTTTTGTTGGTTTGGCTGTTTTTGTAATTTTGATTAAAATTTCAGGTAGAAAAACATATAGTTGTGATAATATTTTCAAAATATTTACAATAAACTGCTAAATAGGCTGGGTAGACTTCTAACAGTAATAATCTACAAAATTACCAGAAATAGCTAGAAGAGCTACTTCTGGTAATTTTGTAGACTAGACTCGTTTTGGCGGCTAAAATACATTATTTTTTGGCTAAAACCATTAAAAATCCGCTAGATCTGGACACAAAGTGGCTAAAACGGCAACACTGGTTGCCACTTTTGGGCATTTCAAAAATAAGTGCTAGGTTGCCAGTTATCAAATTTTAAAATGTGTCACATTGAAAATGACTGGTGATGAAAAAAGTGATGAAAACACGCGAATAATAATATTACAAAAAAAATTGGTTGTCTATAAAGTCGGTTTACTGACGATAGTTGAACGTGACAACGTCGTAATTATCGTTGCTATAAACAATTGACACCACATTCACTTTTCACTGCACTTGATACTCGATCAAAACTTGTGAATGTACTATAGTATAGCAGCTGTCCACGCAGACGCATCGCTCACTCAAGTAGGAGAGAGACGGATGTCGAACGCTGCCGAACGCAAAGGCCGATTGTGCCTCTTTGTCGCTCGTTCCGCGCTCTCGCTTGCACTTCAAGCCTTACATGGAACGCCTCAGAGCGAGGTAACGCCGCATGAGTCATGTTTTTTCGTGCGTGCAACCGGCTCTATCGAATTATAAGACGTTGTCACGTCAAAAAATTATGCAATCAAATCGTTTGGTCACAATTTTATAGTGTGTTCTCCATGGTTGCAAAAAGGTTGCAAGCTTGGACTAAGACAGCGATATAAATGATAAAATACAAATGATAAAATATACAGGTCAGTCTTTCAGGCTGTGCAAAGTACTTGAATATTTTTTTAAATTTGAGAATCCTCTTCAGAAGTTTAGAAGAGCAATTTTTAGCGCCCGGGATCAAACCTGCGACCCCCTAATAGGAGACCTTAGTACTAACGACTAGGCTATCATTGCGTCTTATTATTATCTAATGTCACATTATATTTTCAACTTAGTACTTTCAACTTTGATTATATAGGTACACACTTACGGTAGTAAATAATTATAATAAGTCTATGGGTACTTGTAAAGCAAGAAATAGTACAAAGGTGTTGGTTATTTACTCAAAGGTACAAAGACATTATTTTTAAGTACTATTTTTATTGCAATTTTTTTATTTTAGTTTGAAAGGTAATTAACAGAGAACTAGGAATTACGACTAAATTAATAAAAAACCACAAAACACATAAAACCTCCCTGTGAGTAAATTGTATTCTGTGCATAAAACATCAAATCGCATCATGACTGTGGCCGTCAAAAAACCAAACAAAACAAATTTATTGCTTTATAATAGTTACAGATTAATTGTTTGTAAAAGAAGAATTAACTATGGCTGAAATGCTAAAAGAATGGCTCACTAAACGCTTGCAGCGTCCCATAACATGGGAGGCAGAAGAGTTTGGAGATAAAATGAAAAATGGTCACATTATAGCGAGTGTTTTACGAAGCTATCATGCAATTAATGATGAAAAATATTATCTAATAAGGCCAAGTAACATCGGCGTAGACATTAGAAACAATTGGAAATTGCTAAAGGAATGGTTACGTGATTTAGAAATAAATTTAACAGATGATGATACGAGCGATATCATAGAAGGGAGAGGATCTACTTTGCTTCGCCTATTTTATCAACTATTTCTTCATTTAGACAAAATGGATCGCACTAACTTTATAAAACAGGAAAGAAAAAAAATATCAAGCTTAGTAGATAAAATGGAACATCGTTTTACAGTAAAAAGGGTGGATGAAGAACCGGAGTCTTTTGTTGATGATCTTTCCAAACCTTTGTTAGATCAAAAACAATTTATTGAATGGCAGAGGAAAAAAGCAAAAGAGGTTCAAGAAACATATGATTACGTACGACATAAATATTCAAAAATGTTGTCGAAAATCGAAGAATCTAAAACACCATTCCAACATCCAAAAGAAACGGTGAAAAAAACAACTGTATTAAATAAAAAGGAAATGGAAGAATTTTCATTGAAACATCCTTGTGAATTTAAAACTTATACCTACGAAGACTTGCTTGATTTAGAACAAAAAGCTATAGAAAGGCAGAAATCGCTTATAGATACTGACTGGGCCAAAAATTATATGGATAACCTGTACATTAGAATGCACAAAAAGTCAGACTCAGAAGAATTTCAGAAGCAAATAAGAAATATTATTAGTGGATCATTATGGGATCTTTCAGTTGCAGAAGAAGAATCAAAATCTGATGCAGAGCTGTCCAAAAAAGTGATGAAATTGTCACAGTTTGAAAAACAAATGTGTACTCAAATTATGGAAACTAAACAGCAAGCACGTAACTTAGCAAAGAATAGAATTCAAAGCGAAACAGAGTTTGCGGAACAAAGAGCGCAACATTTTAATCAATTTTTTGATAACGTAAAAGAAGAAATTAATTTAGGGATGGCTGAGCTCGATTTTGAAAAGAAAAGGCAAAATATGCTGCACAGGAAATTGTATGCGGAAAAAATGAAAAGAAAAAGACAACACTATTATGAAATATGCTACGATACAGTTATATCGCTCGTCGACTTTGCTACAAAATATGCTTATTTCTCAAGATTATTGAATGATGAAATACCAGACCATTTTATCCACGAATGGAAAGCATTATACTATAAGCAACAACCAATATTTGATATTATTCAACCAATGGAAGATATATTAAGGGATATCGGAATTGATGAAGAACCAGCCCCCAATGAAGAAGAAATAATACGTCTGGAATTAGACAGACAAGAAAAATTGAATGAAAGCGAATTTTATGAATACCACCATTATTTGCATCCTTGGGTATTGGATTTGCTAATTCCAAATTACGATCCAGAATCTGAAGAAAGGAAATATGAATACTTAGGATCTAGAATATTGGGACACTTAGTGTATACTCTTCTTGAAATAAAGTATCCATATCCCCCTCAAAGACCGCCAGCTGATTTACCAAATTTTTCTGCAAAAGCTATTGTACGTGGTCTCCCTGATAGATCAATTACGATTGCAATGCAAACACTTCTCAAGAACCAAAAAATACATGTTGTGAGACTGGAATCTGCTATAAACTATTGTCTTAGGAGATTTAAAATTGAAATGATAGGGTGTACAGATATTGAGTTGTCATTTGATAAATTCATAGCCGCTGCACAAGAAGATGAAGACAAAGAGTTAATTAAATTAATGAAAACTGAAGATGAGAATCTTAGTAAAAGTAGTGAGACAGTGACACCTTTGTCAGGACCTGTACTCCCTAATACCAAACAAACTCAAACACCGAAAACCATTCCAGAAGAAGAAATAACCTTATCAAACTCAGCAGAACTTGGTCGATATGCTTATGAATCATTAAATTTTGGTGACTCTCTTACTGATCATTTACTATCTGCTATGATAGTGGAATATATAAAAGATCAAGATAATATAAATGGATTCGTAATAATAAACTATCCGAATTCTTATCGAGAAGCACAAATTTTAGAGGAAACATTTTCCGGTCGAGCTCCACCAGATGAAGGAGAACTTGATGATCGTGATGAAATTTACCTAGAAGAGAGCATTATTAAGCATAGAAAAAAAGAAAACGATCCATATAAAGAAGTTAGAATGTCTAAACTGGTAAATGATCCACATAAAAAAAGAATTACTACACCATTTACAAGTTATTTTAGTTGCTACCTTAATCTAAAAGAAACCGAAGATATTCTTCAAGAGTTCGTCATATGGTATTTAACAGAAGAAAATTCTGAAGTGATTGATAGATTTTACGCTGCGTTAGGAATAAATTATAGTATGTACTATGAAGTAATAGAAAAAGAACAACTAGCTTTAATATGTAAATACATAATAGGTGATTATGCGCTGCACGTAAGCTCAACTTCAAGAATATTTGGGGAGAATGTTTTAAGTTGTCTTGATTTTCCTAGTTCTGATGATAAAAGGACGAAGTCTAAAATTGTCAAACCCGAAACATCTATAGAGAAATCTAAAGAAAAATTCGCTCGCAATTCAAAATCCACTAAATCATTATCTTTTATTAATGATTTTGAAGTTGTTAAGGTGGCTGATTCTGTGGAAGATATCCAAAATGATGAAAAAATTATTCTTGAAAAAATTGAAGTCGAAGAAACGGAAAGTAAATCTTCTAGAATGAATACTAGCGTGGAAGTAGCAAATCTGTTAGCAGGGGAAGAGGACTGGGACTATGGTGAAATACCTATATCTGAGAACATAGGTGTAGCACTGGCGACGTGTTGGGAAGAAATAGAGAAAACATACATATACGACATGCAGCAACTATTTTTTGGAATACGCTTACAGATGAATTGCATTATTCCATACACTAGATTTACCAAAGATAAAATGGAACAAATAATTACGCTTCCATCTCGTAAACAAGATTTAGTAAGTACCTTTCAACAAGAATACAATGATTTTGAAAATGATTGGCGTGACGTAAATTTGACAAAAAATGAATGGCATTGCAGAATAAAAGAATTGCAAAATAAACTATATAGAATATGTGACGAAAGAAAGTTGCATGCTGAAAAACATAGGACTGCTCTTATTTGTGAAAATTGGACTATGGAAGAATTAACTACTATGGTTAACGCATACATTTCTTGTATGCAGACCGAGTTAAACAGGTAAGTACTTAAATCTAATTTTATAATTATAGAGATTTTTCTACCAAAGCAAATACTTTTAAAAATAATATCTTACTTCTTACTAATATTTTAATTGCGAAATTATGTTCGTTTGTGGGTTTGTCCGTCAATCACGCTGCAACGGGGCTACGGATTGATGTGATTTTTTGCATAGGTATAGTTGAGGACCTGGAGAGTGACATACATAGGGTACTTTTTATACCGGTTTTCCTTTCCAGAGTTTTCTTGGGATCTTAAGAATTAGATCCACGCGGATGAAGTCACGGGCATCAGCTAGTTTTATATAAATTAATGAAAAATAACAACTTTTCTTTCAGAGCTATGTTGACATATCAATCATTGCATGACTTTTATTTTGCAATGATTAAACGTTCTCCAACTCATGATAGGCTGAGCTCAAAGGAGTTAGTTAAAATATACAAAGAATCTGATGAAACATCTGGAAGTAAAAAAGGAGGAGAAGATAAGGTATATCGGCAGCTGAAAATTGCTTTCCAAGACCTTCAGTTAAGGAACATTGAAATAGACTACAGTAATAATCCTTTCAATATGATAATAGAAAACAATGTTAAATTTGCTCTTAAATTAATTAAAGATGTCAATGATTCATACAGAACACTCATAAGTCGTGAATATAGCGAAATAGCTAAAATAGTTCCGCCATCAAAAAAGAAAGAGGAAAATACATCAGAGGAGTCTATCAATAATGAGGAGATATTTAAGAACAACGCCCTTAAATGCATAGATGAGTGGACAATGGGAATTAATGGTGAAATGTTTAGAGCAAATTTACGTCTGCTTGCTTTACAGTACAAATGTTATAAAGACATGAAATTATTTAATGATAATATTTACAAAGCGTTTATGGACATCCAAAATAATATAAATGACTATTATTCAAATGAGATTAAGTCAGTAGACCGTTTGTGCAAATATTTACAGTTGGCGGTAGAAGCTGGCAAAAGGATTCCAGAAAATCTTGTACTTGAGCAGGATGCATTCATCATAGATCCAAATCTGTTACATTTCTCTCCATCAGAACACGAACGTGGTGCAAAAACGGTAAAAGAAATTGTAACAAATTTAGAATTCAAAATAGGACAGCTAGCTAGATTGCGAACTCAGTTTAAAATTGTAGCACCAACAGGCATAGCCTTGCAACAAGCATTTATTTTTTTACTACAAGATTTCTTATTTTTTGGTAAGGAGTCATGCGATGGTCCATTGTTTCCCGATGAATGGAAACGAATAGACCCGGAACAAATTCCTAAATTAGTGTTTTTGCTATTCGGGGACACTGCATACATTCATTGGAGAGATTTTCTAATATATTGCCTCAATATTAGATTTCCGACTGTGGAAGAATTATTGTTGCTTCGTAAAAACTTTCGCTGTCTAGACCCTGAGTCTACAGAACTGATTTCTAGAGAAGATTTCATCAAAGAAATTCTTTGGTTCGAGGAGGATTTTGATCCAGAAGATAAATATGCTCAATTAAGAAAAGCCTTAATGAAACATTTCTTATTTGAATTATTTGAAACCGCTGAAAATGTTATGAATTACTCCGCATTCTTATTGGCTTTCTGTAAGAGTTCTGATCCAATCGAAGGTTTCGCTGCAGCATTAGCAATGGCAGTTGGTAAAAAGATATGTTTTAGCTTAACAGAATGTGAAGAAGTTGTATGTAAGTTAATCAGAGAGAAACAATATAGAGATGAGTGCTTGGCTTGCGCTCTCAAATGTACAGCACAATTTCTGGATAAGCTTATAACAAACGTTATTAATACTTGCGAGGGGACTACTATTTTCGAGCTGGAATACACAGAACCCCCACCTGATACAGATAAAAAAGGCAAGAAAAGTAAAACAGGTAGCAAAGCTAAAAAAATTGAGAGTTCCATGAGTGCTCGATTACCTAAAGTACAAAAAAGTCTTACAAATCGAAGTAAGGCCCAATCAGCTACTGACGTGAAGACAACCTACATCTGTAGACCTTGTGAAGAAGACACTGAAATTGTCGAAGAAAAGCCACCAGAGACTGTAGAACCCGTGGAAGAGCAAAAAGTTGAACCACAAGAAGATCCCAATTTAGTTTATGCTGTTAGTCAGGCCGTAATCTGGAACGTACTCAGTGTGTGCTTACCTTGGTACTTCTGTTTGGTTCCTGAAGAAAAACCCACGCCATATATTCACCAAGTTGAGGAAGCTATGAAACGTCTCGAAGCTAACACTGATAATAAAGATATTTATATATGCCAATTCGTATCTGATCCTAATGTTTGTAAAATTTTACACAAATCGAAGAAGTTTGTTGCAATTAATTTGATGGAAGCAATTACAAATGTATACATGTGAGCTTGTTATAACACTGTGATAACAGGTAACCTACCTTAACTTTTAATATTTCATTAATTCTTACTTACGAGTAGGTACTTATTATTATAAAAAGACGGGTGATAAATTAATTACCTGTTGATAGTTTTCTTATATTTTATTTCTAATTTATTTTATGTGGGACGTCCCCCTCGGATTAATATCTGTTAAAATGTGTGTGTAAAGCTTTTTCTTTGTTAAACTTTTTATTTTGAATTCTAGAAACTTGAGGCCTTCTGTCTGGTACCGTTTCTTAGCCGTGTAAAGTTTTCTAGAACTGAAATAAATTATTATTATTGTAATTTTATGTTTTTGTAATTTTTTATAACTCACTAAGCCGCCTTGACTCCTACTTCGCACTATTGTCAATGGCACTATCTATTCTGTAGAATAAATTCGAATGTACTTTCTTTGTAAAATATACCTACTTAATTACCAAACTAGCATTTACGCAACGGTTTCGCTCCCGCCATCTGCTGAAAGTAATTCGAAGTGGTGATTCTTGTAGGTACTATACAAAATTACCAATTTAGATTTTTTCGATTTTTCAGCCGTTTTTTGGGTTTCCCTACTTTTTCTTAAACCACTCCTGTATTAGGGAGAGCTAAACAAACAAAAAATCAAATCAGTCAAGCCGTTTTTTAGTTTTAGCGAGACTAACGAATAGAAATTGGATTTATAGGTAGGTATAGGCAGTTATAGAAGATTATGATTATGGCGATCTGGATTAAACACTACGCGACGTACCTAGGTATATAGGTATACGTAAGTAAGTATTCGTTTTCAATTAAAAAGGAATTGTCAAAATCGGTTCAGATTTGAAAGGAGTTCAAGTTCAAAAACATCACCATACCAAAAGTCATTTTTCCAGAATAAAAAATATCCTCAGAGTATAAATTATAAGTAATATTACCCAGGTCACCTCAAGGGAAAAACAGCGTTGATTTTTATTTTTAATTTACTCAAATAAAAAAAATTAATATCTACTTGCTTTTCCAAACTATAATTGGAACGTTCGTGCGGTAATGTTGCATATCTTCCGATCTGTGTACTGTACCGGAGAACAGGATATCTTCGTGCTTGTAATCTGAAATCATACTTGTAAGCCTAAGTTTTACGCCCTACTTGTGGGTAGGATTCTAAGGCTCCAGTGGCATTGACCTTGCACCAAATAGAGCAGTGTTGGCAATAACCTAAGCACGTGGAAGTGTTTATAAGAGCCGTATCAACAGAATGTCTGATGTGATGTGATCTGTTGATAAAGAAGAAAAGAAGATTAAGGTGAAAACGTGGACATGTTCTTTTAATTCTAACTCATAAAATTAGGAAGATTTACTTCCTAATTTTATGAGTTAGAATAGCAAACTTTTCTGTACAGTTTTGCTATTTGGTGGCTGCAATCTCGTTAAGTTCTGTTCACCACCCTCTAACGATCATAGTTAACTTACCTTACCTACCTTATAAACATATCATCATCTTCGGCTCCCCAGTTCCAATAACAATTGGAATATCCATTGACGGTCTCATATTGCCGAGGTGTAAGAGCAGTTACACCGCCGAAAATCTTTTCGTATGGTAATCTGGAGGAGATTGATATGGAATATAAGTTTTTATTGCCTAGGTAAGTACCTACGTACTACGTACGTACGTAAGTAGTTATTATATTCTGACGTTGGCTTTTCAGCCAGTCAGAGGTGATTGCGATCGTCAAATTAATTAATGATAAATCGTCCAAAAAAATGTCCTTCTAGAAGCTCTTCTGGAAGGACTTTCAAAGTACTGCTAGCAGGCCTTAAATTTCTTTGAATTGTGACGTGTGTCCTTCTGGCAGAACGCCGACTGCTGGCAGGACGGCGCAAGTTGACCGCAAAATCAGGGGGTAAAAACATTTTGTACTTTATTAAAAAAAAATTGTACTTGTACTTTATTTTGTACTTTTATAAAAAAAGCCCATGTCCTTCTCCAAATTCTAATTTATCAAAATTGAGCAGCTCTTCAGGGGTAAAGGCATAATAAACAGATAGAGTAACTTTCTGATTTATAATATTAGTAGAGAGAAATTTAAATACATGCAGGTATATTGTAAGTTTTTGAAAAATAATTTTATATTTTTGTAGGGTACAAAATATTTTCATACGATATTTGACGTATATTAATTTTTGGTTTAGTGACAATTCAGCAGTAGCAGAGTTACATTTTCATTCATAAAATTAGTATGGACGGGTTATTCAAGCTATTGGTTAATATATGAGAGAAACACATGGTTGATTATTTTATAAGGTTTAATCAACAGAAGTACAATAAAAGGGTTCTTAAGCTGGAATTCCGTTTGTTACGTGGTATACAAAACAATTGCGCCCCGTCTGAGGAGCACACAAAACGCATCGCTTTCCACATAATTTGCAATAGTAGCTTGCTTTTTGCTGTCTTTTATGGATACGGGATCAAATGATGCATTTTCTTTGAACTCGCTGGCGGGTATCGTCTTTTGAAAGTGCTTCTAACATGTGATCTTCAACAATGCGGTTTTGATCTGCTTCTTGCAAAATCTGCCTATCGTGACCTCTATTAATGAGCTGTAAGCTTAGGTTTGTTGTGAAGGTGTCATGATCAAGCTTTTCATTTTCAGGCTGCATAAAGTAATTGAAAGCTAAAAATGCATTGGTTTCTATCACACCAAGAAGAGATGCAAATATTCTATGAGTCCATTTATGTGTTTTCCAAACTTGTTCTAAAGCAAGGCCGCTTTGACGAATATGGTTGTGTATATCGATAGACGGTGCTCCATCAAAATAAGTTTCTACGATTTTTGGTCTAGGTATTTCTTTAAAACATACGGTTCCACATTCATCATATCGTCGTTTTCTTGCAGGAGTACCAGACAGCGTTGTTCCACATGATGAAATAAAAGTATGAACTTTCCTGTCCCTCCAGCTGATAGCGTACAGATCTATATTATCTACTTTTGCAACAGCTACTACACTGCTTCCTTTGGCAGGAGGTGTTTCGTCCGTTAATTTTTTCAACGGGAAATTTCTATGGGCTGTTTTTAACATACCGATGTAGAATAAACCACATTTGGAAAGCTCTACAGCAGTTTTTACCGACGAAAACCATGAATCACCTACGACAATACGTCCAGATCCATGCCACGGTTCTGTCAACCTCAAGGTGGTAGCTGTACCTGCACCAAATTGTCGCTGCCATTTTTTGTTACTCATATCATTTTTACCTTCATTTAGCTCTAAAGACTCTAAACCAATCATTATGTTTGTCTGGCTATCGGCAATAGTTTTAGCTTCACATCCAACACCCTTAGGCTTTCTTTTTATTTTAATGACAGCAGGCATTCCATCGTCGAAATAGGTTCCACGACCATACCATGAAAACATAGATTCGTCTACGGTTATTTTGTACCCAGGTGCAAAAACAGATTGCCATTTTTCATTCAACATTTGAACTAGAGGTCTCTGTACTGTAACTGTGTTGTAGGTATATTGTCGAGTGCAGGTTCCAAAAAACTCTTATGAACACAACTTACAGATTCATCTAGTTCCCACACTACCTTAACTTTATTATTTCTGTAAACTGCTTGTACTAAACCGTAACAGTAAGACGTTGCAAACGCATCTCCAAAATGTTGACGACTCCACGCGTTACTCGTTCCCGGCGCGTCGTAGTGTGTCCCGAGCGAACGCACGCGGTCTCCACGTCTTAACATTGCGGCTGTCTCGCTCAAACTAATGGTACGACGATGAAACAAACACTCCCAGAAGCAGAAAGAGACAGACTATCTACTTGTACAGTTAAAAATCCTGCCAGCAGGACCGTTTACGTAATAAACACAAAGAAAGTTGCGTCCTACCGGCAGCACCGAAAGTCCTGCTAGCAGGACGCTGGACGATTTATCATTAAGGATCGAGATAGTTACCGTTGATAAAACCGGCAGCACTGATGCCTCAGCATCTCACTTCAAAACTCTACACAATCGCCATTTTAGGGTTCCGTAGTAAACAAGGAACCCTTATAGTTTCGCCATGTCCGTCCGTCTGTCTGTCTGTCTGTCTGTCTGTCTGTCTGTCTGTCTGTCTGTCCGCGTTTTAGCTCAGAGACTATTGATACTAGAAATCTGTAATTTGACAAGGGTATAAATATTAATCACGCCGACAAAGTGGTGAAATAAAATTGTGAAAAATATTTTTTTTTAGGGTACCTCCCCTACATGTAAAGTGGGGATGAATTTTTTTTCTCATCTATCCCATAGTGTGGGGTGTCGTTGAATAGGTCTTTCAAAAACGTTGTGGGTGTGGGAACACCATTTTTCAATACAGGGATCCGTTTGTGAAATATGATATTTTAAAGTGCTAAATTTTAGTAGAGTCAAGTGTCCCCCCCCCCCTGTGCCAGCTAAATGGTTGTATATAGGATACAACAAAAAATTCACAGCAGTAGTATATATAATGAATTTTAAAGGAAAACTATCACGGCTAAGTAGGGTTCATTAGTGAAGGAGTTATATCGGTTTTTCTAAGTTAGATATTACACGTAGTGTAAGTTGCATATTTTGTAGTATATTATAGTATTTTAACCATGGAACTCAAAATGTATGTTGAGATTTTCAACTACGGAACCCTACACTGCGCGTGGCCCGACACGCACTTGGCCGGTTTTTATTCATACTCATAGTTATCTCATACTTAGTTACTTAAGGTTGAAGACAAGGGTCTGCCCGCGAAATTCAAATTTAATTTGGTTTTTCGCAATTTGTAAACTAATACGACAAAGTAGGCTTAGTCCTATATAGACTAAAATACTAGCTGACTCGGCGAACTTCGTACCGCCAACTTACCTTTCAAGTTGGACCATATTACAGATAGTTACGAAGTTTGATAAAAATCGGTTCAGTAGTTTAGGAGTCCATCGCACACAAACATCGTAATTTTATATATTAAGATATCAATGATGCAGGGATTTAAGATTTAACGATTGATGCAGATAACACAAACTCTACCAACTGATGCAATCATTTTTAGGGTTCCGTATAGAAAACAAGGAACCCTTATAGTTCGCCATGTCCGTCCGTCTGTCCGTCCATCCGTCCGTCCGTCCGCGGTTTAGCTCAGAGACTATTGGTACTAGAAAACTGTAATTTGACAAGCGTATATAAAATATATTAATCACGCCAAAAGTGGTGAAATAAAATTGTGAAAAATATTTTTTTAGGGTACCTCCCGTACATGTAAATTGGGGATGAATTTGTTTTTCTCGTCTATCCCATCCTAGGTCAGCAATAATATTTGTGACTTGCAACTACGGAACCCTACACTGCGCGTGGCCCGACACGCGCTTGGCCGGTTTTATTAGACAATCCAGGTGAAATCGCACTTCACACTATTTACTAGTCTAGGAACGTTGCTTACTTGAATCCAAAACTTTCGACGGCTGAAGACATGTGAGTGGGCAGCCGGGGGCAAGAGTAAAGGATCTTCTCGTTCAGTGGAAGCAGGTCCACATCGTGGAAGATCAGACAGTGCCAGCGGCCGAACTGCTGGCTCACGATGTACCCCACGTTGTATAGGGCGCCCTTGTTGAATTTATCATTACCTAGGGAATTTCCTAGAGTTAGGTATACATAAGTAGGTACAGTTCTTGCAATTCACGAAGGCGAGTCAGCTTTACTTGTGGTTACTTCGTGTACATGCAAATTGCATGAGTGTGCGTGCCTGTCAAAGCCTAGGTGGGAGCGGGCAGGCGCGAGCATTGCGCTCGCTCACACTTATACAGATAAGACACACACACACAACCATAAGTCAGTCGCCCTCGTGAATTGCAAGAACTGTAGCTGATGCCTGTTTTATTTAGGAAGCGTGGAATTAGATATTGGAAATCCCGTGACGACTTATAAAATTCCAAATTTATAACATATATATATGTAACATATATATATATATATATATATATATATATATATATATATATAACAAATACCTATTCGATATTATTATGGCTAGTTTATTTTCAAAGGTTTCACGCTGTTCTCCTTTTTTTTTGTTAATAGGACGTAAGTATGAAATATTTTTTTTGTTCAGAATCAGTAAGTATAACCATTAGGCTAGGGACGTCTACATACCTACTACGATTGCAATAATAATAATTAGAGCTCCGTACCAAAATGCTAAAAATAGAACCCTTATGGTGAGACTTTCTCCGTCCGTCCGTCCGTCTGTCACAGTCGACTATTTTAGTAAAGAAATAAGTATTAAAGCTATCGACATGAAATTAAGAATAGTTGTGTATAATAGTGGGCGCAGAGTAGGTAATGATAGGTTCATATTATGTTATAGATATTTTTATCCCAAAAATGTAATAAAAATCATGAATATTTATGTGATAAAATATTTTTTTACAATTAGTGGACCGCGCAGGCCCATGTAGTCCATAATGCTTTTCTTTTTTTTCTAAAGTAGGCTTAGAATATATAAATGTCTGTGATATAAGAACGTAGGTTAAGAAATTAACAGTTCAACACATAGTTACTTACCATATTGTTCGACGACAAAAATTCTATAAAGCAATAATTGCTTTTTCAAAAATTTATGCATGTGATACAGGAAAAGGATTAAGTTTTTTTCTCTATTCCTGAAAAATATAATATTGTTTCAATTATTATCACTATTAGTGTGTGTGTGTGTGTGTGTGTGTGTGTGTGTGTGTTTGTGTGCTGCCGGCGTGTTGGTACCACCGATTTTGGAGGTGCAATTTTGCCATTATTAAAGTCTCAATAGCGCAACGGTTCATGGCGCGAACTAAAAATCGAAAAGTTGACGGTTCAATCCCAACCTGTTGCACTATTTTTGTACCGACTCCTTGTACAAGATTTACTCCTAATTGGAGGGGAAAGGGGAATATTAATTAAAAGTTAGTGATTAATTAAATTACTAGCTTTTTCCCACGATTTCGTTCGCGTGTTTTATAAATCCCGCAGGAGACATTTGTTTTTCCGGGATAAAGGGTACCTAGCTAGTTAATTATGTTATGTTAAGTTAAGTTAATGTTAGCTTATGTTATGTTAAGTTAATTATGTCGCTCTACAAGAATCTAAACGCATTCAAAAAATCCGAGAATATCGATTCTTTGCTCCGTTGCTGAGTGATAGAAGGACAAACCAACTAACAAACACACTTTCGCATTCTTAATACATTATTAGTAAGGAAGTTCAGTATGACTACCCTATTTTCAACCCCCGACAAAAACAGAGGGTGTTATAAAGACATGACATGTATCTGACACACATAGGTATACACACACTCATGACACAATACACATTGTGTATCTGAGTATGTGTCTATCTGTGTACCTACCTGTTTTTACCTCGTACCCTACTCAATGGACTGATTTTGATGCGGTTTTTTCTGTTTGAAAGCTAACGAAATCGAGGTGGATCTTAGCTATAAATAAATAACTTATGAAGATCTGCTAAAGGCAAGATTTCACTGCACACTGCGTGTGATTGATTTGAAATTTGGTGTACCTACTGTTACTTCGGATTATTTCCAAGGTATTGTAACTTTAAGCTGATGCTACAGCATTTTTAAGTAGTCTGCGGGATAGTCAACTCCTCAGCAACTTACAGCAGATTTATAGTGTGTTTGGGCTCATTAGAATGGTCTCAATGAGTAGATGTTAGATAGATCATAATCGAAGATCGAGGAGAAGGATCTGATGATGGAGCAGAAAACTGGGCAACAGGATATCAGGTAAGTATATCGTGCATAGTCCGGCCATAGATTCACATGTCGGAGGTGTTTTAAATTTTCAATTTACACTTGTTTCAAAGAGTATTTTGTGATTCGTTGCAAGTATTTTGTATCTGCAAAATAAGTTGAAAGCATTACCTAAAGGGAACCAATATGGCGACTCTGTGTCGAGGCCGGCAATGCATCGGCGCGTAAAATCCACCCGACCGTATTTCAGGGTATTGCTCTTCAACCCATTTTAGTTTTAATTCCGTTTTATTAGCCGATATTGGACCTAGAAAGGGTTTACGTGCCAAGGTCAGGTAACGTATGTTGGTTGGACTTGGTATGTTATAGGAGTAACGGTACCTTGTCTCAAATCATTGCTAAAACGATGACAACTACTAGATAAATCCATATATTTTTTTAGAAAAGGTCGTTTTATCCGTGTTTTCAGGCAATGAAAAACCCCTTACAATATCTTTAGAATACGAAGGTATATTTCGCCATCATCTATATAGTTCCAATAGCTCGGGAAATCGGGCGGTCCCGAAACCAGGTTCGAGTCCAGACGATTATATTTTCCCCTATGAATTTTATTATTATTCATCATTAACAACCCATCAACGGCTCACTACTGAGCCAGGTCTCCTTTCAGAGAAGGGTTATTATTATTATTACCTATTTATTTTTATGTTATTTTATCATAATTTTTTTTTCTAAATAGGTATATAATTTCCAAAAAACACGATTTACCAAAAAAAAAAACCGAGCAAAGCTCTGTCACCCAGATATACGTATTGTTATATAAAAGCGATAGATCACTGATTCATCACGAAATCTCAGGAACTAAAAAACCTACAAACTTGAAATTCGGAATGTAAGTTCTTTCTAGGGGGTAGGTGTCAGCTAAGAAACGGATTTGAGAAAATTCCCCCCTAAGGGGGTGAAATGGGGTTTCGAAGGTTATATGAAAGTCCTATGTTTTTGAAGTTAGACGTGTGAAAATCAGCATTTAGATTATCAACTTTAAATAATAAAGATTTGTATAAGTTATTTTGGGAAGAAATTTGAATGGAAAAGCTTTAATGATTTTTTTTATATTTAAAATTTGGTAGGTAGGTTCTTTTTAGGGTCTAGACGTCAATAAAGAAAAGGTTTGAGAAAATCCATCCTAAAAGGGTTGAAATGGAGGATATGAAAATCCTATTTTATTGAAGTCAAAGACAAGAAAAACGATTTTTCGTGAACTGGGTTAGTAGACGTCCTCCTTCCTTCGCGTGGAATTTCAATCACCTCTTGAGTGTGGTTTATTACCATAGAGGACGAAATTTTCAAAAATAAAAATACATTGAAATTGCGATATCCGTGGGTGTAGTAGCGGTAGAACTTTTTTCGATAGGCTTCTTGCAGCGGGAAAATTTATCTTTTTATAATCTTATAGAAAATCAGAAATTCTACGCGGAATCTTTAGATAAGGGTTGGCTGTTTACCGAGAGCTGAAACATTGAGATGGCAAACTGGCATGGATTTTGAGTATTTTGGTTCTTCTTCTTCTCCTGAAAATAAACGTAAAATAAAAAACGTAGCTATTTATAATAAAAGAAAGATACTAGCTGATCCCCAGCCCCACGAATTAAATATCCGAGTATTTAGGTTTTCGAAAACCTCGTTTAGTTTGATTAGAGAACGGCCTAGACAAGTCGTTTAAACTCGGTTTTGGACAGATTTATTATTTAATAATATGAAGAACTGTAATTATTTTCATTATATGTTTATCAGGCGTTATAAAGTTCTGCAGACAGATAAGACCAACAAGTGCGAATTCTCCAAGTAGACTACTTACGATGGTTGTGATAAGTCCGAACTTTACCTTTTGAACTTGGTTGAATAAAAGCAGATACTTATTATACTATCTAAAAATACTGACCTAAGTTTTCTAAATTGTATCTGTTAGATTTAAACCATTCGTACGTCCTGATATCTTCCAGAACGACGTTTGAATCTGAAATTAAAAAAAAGAAATTGGCGGATTTTAGCAGAAGATAATCATCATCATTATAAAAATATAATACATAATTTTCAAGTTACATCCATGAAACTTGGTATTTGGGCTTTCGATTAAAAATGAAGAAATACCTACTTACGTGTTTGTCAGTTTTTAAAAATTCCACCTCCAAAGGGAATAAATAGGGTATGTTTGTATGAAAGTCTTTCATTTTTAGGTTACATTCATAAAACTTGATATTTTGGCTTTCGATTAAAAATAAATAAAACCATGTTTTACAGTTCTTTTTAATTTCAATCCAATACCTAATTCCACGTGGACAATGTCGCGGATGCAAAAGCTAGTGGAATTTAATAATATGGAATATGCTTGTTTCTTCAAATAAGTATGAGAAAGTCGATGATATTAGGCACGGCGCCAAAAAATAGCGCCATCACCATACTCAGGCGCTAACTCACACACAGTCCACAGAGCCTCAGCCACGTATCGTAGTTTTTCACGAAAACTGTAATGATTTTATGCAAATAAATAGGCTTTATGGTTCTTTGGAAGATAGAAGCACAAGTTGAGCAGTTATATGTCTTATTGCTTAGGACTCCTTACTCCTATTCGGTCGCGGGTTCGATCCCAATAGCTCATGCTTCAACGGTAAAGGAAAACATCGTGAGGAAACATGTAGGCCTGAAAGTTCTCCATAATGTTCTCAAAGGTGTGTGAAGTCTGCCATTGGGCCAGCATGGTGGACTGTGATCCCTCGTCTATAACGCTTCTCTGAGAGGAGACCTGCTCACATTAGTGGGAGCCTGTTGATGGGTTGTGATGATGATCGACCGAGCGAAGCGAAGGTCTTTGAGTCTACTTGAGTGAATTTGCACTTGTCCGTCCGTCCGTCCGTCCGTCCGTCCGTCTGTCAGAGCCTTATAACTTCTGAATTATTGAACGTAATTACTTCAATTTTAGATATAATATGTAAACCGATGGCCTCCAGCCGAAAATGGCTTAAAAAGTTATAAAAATCTTTATTTCAGGGGGGCTCTCATAGAAGCGAATGCGAAGAAAAAAAAATTTTTTTGCATTTCATAGGGTTACAGTACCTCATTTTAAAGATAATTTGGAACAGAGTACAAAAGTATTTTTTTTTTAATTTTTTTCCTAAAATTGACGAAATGGGGGGCTTTCAAAGTGGAGATTATATTTGACCTCACAACGGAATAACCATTGAGAGCTGTTCCTTGAAAGTTTTATAATTTTAGCGTAATATCATGTACTTGAACAACAAATACTAAAATTAGATAAATGTATTGAGGAAACTAAATTATTTAACTTTTAATGAGCAGCAACAACAGAACTTCACAATGATGTCAATAGATGGCGCTCTCATCTTATATAGCAAATGCAGCTATATGTAACATATTATTCAATGAAAATTATTATTTAGTCATTTAGCAAACATCAATAAAACTTCACGTTGCAGTTTGTTTTTACATGTTTTCTGATCGTGTCGATAGTTGACGCTGTGTACAAGTAATTTAATTTGAATGTTCCAAAAAACTATACCTACCTAAGTTTGATTGAGGCCTTGAGGATTTCACTATAACAGTTCCCTAACCTTTACGGGCTACCTATGTTAAGTTAGTTGACACTTTCTGTCAACTTTGTTATTACGAACCTCTACGGGACAACTAAAGGTGAAAATGACATTGGGATGTTAGGATTGTATTTAGGGGCTACCTACGTAAAGAGACTTCTACAAAGGGGATGATTTAGGTATGGTTGGTGAAAACGGGCATAATAATAATGTCAATTTTGATCGTCATGTATCTATTGAATGAATAAGTAATAATGGGAAACCGTTACCGCGAGGTCTTAGTTCGGGGCGAACCACTAGTAGAAATTAGAAGCACAATATATGGAAACTTACGGTTGCAGTTCAGAGAGCAATTGAAGCTTTCCATAGTTTCAGTTCTCGTTAGCGTGATATATTTGAAATGAATCGTAAAAGTATTGTAATAGAATTGTACAGCGACGGACATTCCTATCAAAACTGCTATCGAAACCAACAAAAACATTTTTTTCAAATCACTGTGATTGTTTGCATAGTACGAAGAACTTTTTGGGCAATCGAAAACAAAGTTGAAATGAAAATTGAATATTGCACTATTCTTTGGGCGTACAGTTTGGTGTTTCATTTTGGAATGATAAGAAAATTATAAAATTTTGTTTGTTTGTTTGTTTTGATTTTTAGCACGGGAAGTGTGTTTGTTTGCTTATTTATTACTCCGATTTTGTTTGTTAAATTATCAATTTTAAAATTATCTTGCCTGTAAAGTGTTTTAATGTCATACCTATGTGTCATCTTAAGTATACTATACTTAAGATGATATTAAAACAAGTAAGTATGTCATCGTTGTCAATACTTTATTATTTTTGTACAATAGTCCATTGAAATGTTACATTTTTAGGCCTTACCTTGCGTTTTTTAGAGGACGCAGTTTTATTTTTTTGATGTGTAGGGGGGGTCAGTGTAGGTAAAGCTAAAACCAAGTTTGTGGGGTCGCCACCCTTGTCCCACGACCGCCATCTTGAAAATAGGGGTTGAAATGGTTTTTACGATATGGTTTTACGATACATCTCAAACTATTTATCTGTTAAAAAAAATTGTTAATATTTTTTGTTGCAAATTCAATTTTCTACAACTTTGGTCCAGTAACTTTTTGTCGTAGAAGTTGTCGTCTACTATAAATAAAAAAGTTATAAGCGAAAATGTTCAGAAATTCGAGAAAAAATTTATATATTTCGATATAACTTTTTTTTAATCATTTTACGAAAAAATGATGTCAGACCATTTTTGTAGATCGTTTTTTTTCATTAAGTCAAAAGTTGTTCCTACTTTTATACGCAACATTTTTTCATTAAGTCAATAGCTAAGATTTTACAGCGCTCCGAAGTGAGTACTATTTTTCAGTACTCTTAACAGCTAATACATATATTATACGTGTGTACTAATAATGTGTCATCAGTTATTGTTTCTCGTATTTCTGAACATTTTCGCTTATAACTTTTTTATTTATAGTTCTACGGCAAAAAGTTACTGGACCAAAGTTGTAGAGAATTTAATTTGCAACAAAAAATGTTAGCAATTTTTTTTATCAGATAAATAGTTTAAGAGATATATCGTAAAAACCATTTCAACCCCTATTTTCAAGATGGCGGCCGTGGTACAAGGGTGGCGACCCCACAAACTTGGTTTTAGCTTTACACTGACCCTCCCTACACATCAAAAAAATAAAATTGCGTCTTCTAAAAAACGCAACCCCAAATGTAACTTTTCAATGGACTAAGTGCATAGTGCATATTATCCATATTCACCTGGGAAGCGAGTTAAGTATATCTATTCATAATATGTCTGCCGTTTCGCAGTCGTGAGATGGCGAGAGAGAGACGAGCGTGACGAAAAGAAAATCTTGCAGGAGCAAGCAAGCAAACCATTACGCCAAAGGTCGTCTTTATGATCAATAATTATTTATTTACGAAAGGATGGAAAAACATAACAGGATGTTTCATTTTACGTGTTTGTTTCAGTAAATACTAAGTGATGACATTTTGTTTTTATTCATACCTACACCGCTTCATTGAGCATAAGTTCATGGGAAGAGTAAGTAGTACCTACAGTACCTACATATTATATCTATTTTTATTTGTTTTGCTAATTTTGTCCAATGACTTATTTCATACCACTGAGAAAATTGATTAAAGTGATATGGTCGAAGCGTGGACATACCAGTAAGTTTAATAATGGTAGGTAGGCTTATTAATTTGTTTTTGTACAAAAATTCAAAGTTAACATTCGAACCTCACACCTTTAACTTCTAGTTTAGATCTTTTCTATGTCCTATAACCAACCTTGGACCTAAGTGGCAAAGTGCGCGATAGAACTCATACTTGCATCCTTGCATGAACATCTGTTCTAATGCAGCTAGTAGACCCAGTTCAAGACTACTTCTTGAACTTTGTCTACATACGTATTAGATATGTAAATATTTCAATCTTATGGCCGCAAATAATTAGCCATTTCTATAAGGACTAAGTTTTTGCGGTCCTTCCTTTTGAGATTCTGGAGTCTGGATCCATAGTCATCGGACACGAAGAATTTTATAATTAATATCGTGCCCCAAAAACTGATCCACGCCTCAGGTGACCAAAGAGCTGGCGCTTATTTAGCCCAAAGGCTTAGCCTCGCTATTCAAAGAGGTGCGCTAGTGTTTTGGGCACCGTGCCCATTAACGATCACTTGGAGGCGTGTATTTTTTGTAAATATAATTAGTACCTAGTCATCATCATCATCATCATCATCATCATTAGGAACCCACCAACATCTCACTACTGAGCGCAGGTCTCCTCTCAGAGAAGGGTTATAGGCCATAGTCCACCACGCTGGCCCAATGCGAATTGGCGGACTTCACACACCTTCAAGAACATTATGAAGAACTCTCAGGTGTGCAGGTTTCCTCACGATGTTTTCCTTCACCGTTGAAGCAAGTGATATTTAATTGCTTAAACGCACTTGACTCCGAAAAGAGAGAGAGGTGGTGGAGAGTCAGAGGTGCGTACCCGGGATCGAACCTGCGACCCCCCGAATAGGAGACCACAGTCCTAACCACTAGGCTATGACTGCTAGTTTTTAATTTATTATTTTTTTCCATAATTATTATATTTTGTTTAGTATCTATAACCTAATAAATAAAGATCTTATGGCCTAAAGAGATTAGGTGTAGATTAAAACATCTCAAAAAATCTAATAATGTTTTATGTTTTATCTAATACCCAGGTATTAAGTTGTACATTTTGTTTTTATATTAAAGTTCTGAGCACTAAGATCTAAGAGTTGGCAAAAAGTTTGGCAAACAATCAAAAGGTCGTAGGATCGATACTCACGTCTGGACGCAGTCTTTACTCTTTCCGGGTCTTATGTTTAATATTCCTGTTATTAGTTAAAATCGTATGATAGATTTGATGTTAATAATAAATTTTCTAATTCTGCAAGCTGATTGCAAAATTTCTCAATAGCCGAACTGTTAAAAGTGTGGTAAGTGCTGAAAACTCAAAGATCGACGGTTCCATACCCATCCGTTGCACTATGTCGTAACTCGTAACAATATAAATCCAGATATAAAAAAATACCTAGATACATATTTTATTTGATGCCTGTTCAGTATCTGCATCGAAACATCTAATCTAACGAGCAATTCTTGTATAGGTAGGTATATTTAAATAATCTGAATCTCGGGGGCGATAAATCAATCTAGCTATTTTAGGTTTCATTTTTAGAAAAGGTCGTTTTATTGTTTGTTTTCAGGCAATGAAAAACCACTTACAATATCATTAGAATACGAAGGTAAATTTCGCCATCATCTATAAAGTTCCAATAGCTCGGGAAATCGGGCGGTCCCGAAACCAGAAGACCCCGGTTCGAGTCCAGACGATTATATTTTCCCCTATGAATTTTATTATATTATTATTATTATTTTTAATATATAATTTCCAAAAAAAACAAGATTTACCAAAAAAAACCCACCCAGAAGGTCACCCAGATATTAATTACTAATACAACATTATATTTTCAGGGCGAGACCGCGAACTTTTAAACGATTGTTTGGACAAAAACATACAAGAAACTAGGAGTCACAAGAAATTGATACATCTTTTACTGGTAATATTCGCACCGTATTGCGTATATCTGCTGATACGTCATGCCAAGCACGACGTCAAGATACCAAGGTTCATGTCTTCAGAGGACGCCAACGCTGCTATGAGAAAAGAACACAAAAATGGTAAGTAGAATGTGCAATGCCTAGAAGCAGTGATAGCCAAATGGTTAGGACTGCGGTCTCCTGTTCGGGGGGTAGTAGGTTCGATCCCGGGCACGCAGCTCTGACTTTTCAGAGTTATTTGCGTGCTTCAACGCTGAAGGAAAACATCGTGAGGAAACCTGTACGCCTGAGAGTTCTCCATAATGTTCTCAAAGGTGTGTGAAGTCTACCAATTCGCATTCGGCCAGCGTGGTGGACTATGGCCTATAAACCCTTCTCTGAGAGGAGATCTGCGCTCAGTAGTGAGACGTTAATGGGTTGCTCATGATGATGTGCAATGCCAACTTCGTTTGTATGGGGCATGCTCGAGACAAACTCCTCTTGAGTATGACATTAAGTAGGTACTAAGTAAGCATGTTATGTTCTGGCGAGAACGCAGGTTTTAAACTCATGATATTCGCGAAATCCATAATAAACAAACGTCATACATACATATTCAAAAACATACCTAAATATTAATAAAAAAACCTCCCTAACTCATAAATTTTAAAATTGGTCTTGTTTGTTCGGGAATTTTAATTGTTTTATGTTGGCTCGAGCAAAACGTTTGCTGAGCTTTCGCCCTATATTGTTTGCTGTAATATTTCCAGTGAGTGATAAAAAAATGGAAATTGCAAGTCATATTTTACTTATGAACGTCCCTGTCGGGTTCGATTCGCAAGCATTTAGTAATTTATAAATTCTTAATAGTTCCTGCCCTGATCTGAGTGGAAGGCTTCAGCTATAGTCTATAGATTGCCATCCTACAGGTGCTCCCCCAGGCCACAGCAGTTATATATAACGTCTAAGTAGGTACAAAGCTTCTTGTGTTAGAGCAAGACAGCATGTTTTATCAATGAAAAACGTAAAATCATGAATGGATAAAGTCGTAAAATCATGGGAGAGTGAGATGCAAGACTGAAAATGTATAGATGTAGGTACGATAGTGAAAAAACACTCACATTACGATTCTGATAAGATTCTATTCTAGGCACTACTCTGTGATTCTAGGCTCTATGGAGTTCGACGTCTATTATAATAGATACATTGTGTTGCACGATAACATTTTATAACAGTGTGTAACATTTTGCTACATGTTAAGAATGTTATATGTTATTTAAACGCTCCCACACTGGTTGAACTCGTTGTATTAACATCGTATAACATTCTGTAACAATCAATTGGGGCCTGCTCTTCGAGGAAGCTGATGTTATACAACAAAAGTTATAATTTGTTGTAATTAGTTTGATACCATTTGGTTACATGAAGTTCTATATCATCACTAACAATTTGTAACTTTTGTTACAATTTGTTAAAAAATCTTAGACTTTTCTCCAACGTTATATAACTGCTGCGTGGGAGCACCTTACGGTACCTACTTACCCTAGGTTTAGCCACACGAGTAAACATTTATTGTATTACTCGTGTGGTTTAGCGTTCCGGAACGTCGTCGCATAGAAAGCGGAGGGGTTTATTTAAACTGTCGTTCACTTCCCAAGTTAGCCCGCTTCCACTCGACTTGGCACCGTTATTCACCATCAGGTGTGAATTTAGATCACAGTCAAGAACTGTAACTATTTTAGTTGGGGTTTTCTTCGGTTAAAAAGTATTCCATGTCACTGTCAACTATTATTTATTAAAAAAACCATCAAAAAAAAGATGACACACGAACAAAAAACACACTTTTGCTAGGTAGGTAATTAGGAATAATCTAGGCAAGCGCGCTCCAAACTAGACCTCCTCAGTGCTTTCTAGCATTGATTGTCATCAAGTGCAAGCCTAACTCGAAGTAAAAAAAAGTATAGTAGGTATTTTGAAATTTTCAGATTCAAAGGTAAAAGAGGGAACGCATACGATACCAGCTTGCTTCCTAGATTGGAAAAATTTTGGTAAATACCTACCCATTTCTTTATGAACTATAAAAAGTGCTCCAAAAAGTAAAAAACTAACTGAGGGATCGAACCTGGGTCCTTGGGATAAACCTAAATAATTTTGGCCTTAGGTCATTATGTCTGCTTAATCAATTCGACTAATTGAAATTTTAATTACACCTTAAAATCTCCCCCACATGTGGAATCCATGGCCCCAGTCCATGTACAGACTACTGTAGGCATACTGCCTCGTTGGTCTAGTGGTTAGCCTGTTCGACTGCAGTTGACGAGGTCCCGGGTTCGATTCCCGGGTCGGGCCAAAAAATTTATTGGGTTTTCTGTCAAGAATTTCTCAGTACTAACTAGCCCGGAGTTAGGAAGTTGGCGTTGAGTCACACCCGTGCCTCGGAGAGCACGTAAAGCCGTCAGTCCTGATCTCTCTCCGGTCGTGCCGGATTTCCGTCCCATCGTACTATGAGAGTGAGGAAATAGAGAGTGCACCTGTGTTTGCGCGCACAAGTGTGCACTATAATATCTACCGCGCAGATGGCTAAGTAATGAGTAATGATGCGCACTGAGCAGGTTGGCCGCTGTGACCGGATTCAGAGGACATTATACTGTAAGGTATGCCCGGTAACCCGACATCCTGTTACTCACTATCTTGCTGCTCCATCATACTGATAACTTATATTGTGTTGTTTCCTTAAACTTAGAACTAAACTAAAAATGGATTTGTTAAAGGTAACACAGTGGTTGTAAACAAAACATTAGGATCCTTTTCACTAGAGGAGGAATATCCGATGATCCAAAAAGGCGGTTATTATTACCCTCAAGAATGCAAGCCTAGGCATAAAGTCGGTATACTAGTTCCTTACAGGTATGACTAAAAATAATTAATAGTTTTAATATGCCAAAACTCATAATTCGGCAGTGAGATATAAGAAAGAGATGCCGCATGATTTATTTAACCCTCAACAACACTCGGATGAAGTCTAGACCTGTCTAGCATTAAGGTGTTAAATAAAGCAAGAAATTCTGTCTTTGAATAACTTTCAAAATAAGCTTTATTAAATTATATGGAATCTTAGAGATTTTAAAATGCAGAATGAAGATGATTTCCATCTTCATTTCGCATTTTGAATGCAGATGCAGCAAAAATTAGCTCGAAAATTTTATTCATCTGCATTTTCAACTTGAAATTGATATAAAATATTTAGATATAAGTACTATGTACATTTTCACAGACATCGCGAAGCTAACTTGGCAGTTTTTCTCTACAACATCCATCCTTTCCTCATGCGGCAGAAATTGGAATACAGGATTTTTGTTATAGAACAGAAAGGTAATACTCAGACTCGAGATTTTTTTTAAATTCCGTGGGAACCCTTTGTTTTTCCCGGGTAAAAAAGTAGCCCACCAGGTCTTCAACTATGTCCATGCAAAAACAAATGGTCGGTCTATTGCTACGTTGCTGCGTGATTGAAGGAAAAACCAACAAACAAAAATCCTATTTAAGGATGTTACCAGCTGTCCAATAGTATTCCTTCGTAATCTATATATATAAAAGAAAGTGGTGTTAGTTACACTATTTATAACTCAAGAACGGATGAACCGATTTGGCTGAAAATTGGTGGAGAGGTAGCTTAGAACCAGGAGACGGACATAGGATACTTTTTATCCCGTTCGACCGTGTTTCCGTCAAGTCACTATAAAACGTGTTATAACAAAAACGCATCTGACATGGATTAACAAAACGCAAATGACAGTGGAATAACAAAACGTAAATGACAGCTAAACGTTATTTTGTCTTTGGTTAAGTATGGTAAAAAATTTGACAATTATAAAAATGATAGCTAAACGTAATTGATAATATCATCAGTAATATGTTTTCTCTTTGAATCATTATCATCAAATGCCGCGAGCAAGACGATCAAAATGTTTCCTGCTACAAAGCTACGGATTGACGTGATTTATTTGATAGGTATAGTTGAGAACCTGGAGGGTGACAAAGATTTCCCGCGGGATGTTATGAACTAAATCCACGCAGACGAAGTCGCGGGCATCAGCTAGTAAAATAATAAAAATCGAATCCAGTAAGGAAAGGATGATGAAATTTATGAAATCCAAAAAAGAAAAATTTATTCCAACAACTGTTAAATGCGCTCTTACTCTCACTTACAATATAATTATGCAATTAAATGCACTCCGGATTTTAAAACTTCAAAATTAACTGTGACTTAAGAGTTACTTAGGGAAAACTTCTTTTATCCATAGGAAAACTGTGTTATCCGTTAGATTTTATCCATAGGAAAACTGTGTTATCCGTTAGATAGACTAGGTTCAAGGATCTTTAATAGTCAATACATAATATTTAGTTGTTGATATTCTAATTCCAGGAACGGATAACTTTAACCGAGGCCGACTGTTCAACGCGGGCTACCTGGAGCTGAAGAAGTTCGGGTCGTGGCACTGCGTCGTGTTCCATGACGTAGACCTGCTGCCGCTGGACAACAGGATCCTGTACTCGTGCCCCACCTGGCCCAGGCATATGTGCGCCGCTGTGGTGGAAGTCACCGAGTACGTACAGTGCCATAAGTATAAGTTGGCGGTGGCGTTTTGAGGAACTAATTCGGTCATCCAATTTTTATGCTCCGTGGGCCATCTTGAAAATTCACTATTGGACCTCGTTGTGTGCTGATTGCGTTTAATGTGCAAAATAAAAAATGTTTTTTCCCAAAGTTAGTCTCATATTCTATACAATGGCAATTTTTTAATGTTGAGCACAGTGGCGCACAGCCGCGCCAAGTTATACTTGTCGCCAAAGCTTGTCGCACTGTACCCACTACCCGTTCACTGCAAGTTGGCCGCCATCGACCGTTACAAAACGACCGTCATACCTACTGGTATCGTTGACAGTATTAGATAATAATTGTATTTTTTACTGTAACCACGACCGTGACAGAAGTATGTAGTACTACTATGTTTTAGTACGTTTGCCGTCCTGGGTTCCCAGGTTCGATTCCCGGGTCGGGATAAAACTTGAATTGGGTTTTCTGTCAATAAAACCTTGGTACTAGCCCGGAGTTAGGAAGTTGGCAGAGAGTCAACCCCGTGCCTCGGAGAGCACGTAAAGAGCGAAAAGCACGTGTCTAAAAGTTGCCGATCAAAATCGTATTCATTTGATGGCATTAGCGTGACAATAAAATATTCCTTGACTGTATTGATTTAAAGTCACAAATTCAGTACAACCGATTTTAACACGGAGCGTTATGGAGCGTATCGTAGATACCTAAATGTATAAAAATGCATACACGAAATTGAGCTCTAATTCAATGCTGTTATTGGTTTATTTTACTTTGACGCAGATGCCATCAAATGAATACGATTTTGATCGGCAACTTTTAATCAATCGGGGGGCTGATCTCTCTCCGATCGTGTCGAATTTCCGTCCCGTTGGACTATGAGAGTGAAGTAATAGAGAGTGCACTTGAGTATGTGCCAGGTGTGTGATCATACTCAGGTGCACTATAATATCTTCCGCGCAGATGGCTAATCTCCGTGGGGATTGACCGCCGTGGCCGGTCGGCTATTACTGACCTATTACTATAACCTAACAGTGCGTTTATTTTCTGCAGCCTGCAACAATTTGTTCATTCCCTTCCAATTGTTTTATGCAGCTGTAAGATGTGAATAGGTTTGAACTTGCGAAGACGTCTTGCTCTTGTTATTACCTAAGTTGAGGTTTTAACTTAATGCAATGTAACACAATGTGAATAAGTACCTACCTACTTATTAAAGTACTAGGTTTTTGTTACAGCCCTAAGTTTCGCACTTTGTTTGGTGGCGTATCTTCCATGAACCCAGAGATAATCGAGAAAGTCAACGGCTACTCCAATCTATACTGGGGATGGGGAGGCGAAGATGACGACATATTTTGGAGGTGACGCTTGTTTATTCTTTTCATTTTATAACTTTTGGGGCCTGTATTACCACCTTCTGATAAGTGTCGGATAGCCTAACCGTAACTTTTGTCACTTTCTTACTTTATGTCAAGTGACAAAGACAAAATATGCGAATAAGCTATCCGACACTTATCAGAAGGTGCTGAAAATGGCCCTTAGGGTATTATTAGGATACTACTTATATTACCACGTCATGAAGTTACTCCAAATCCGCATTTTCCTGTACGAGTGTGCTATTCGACCGAGCGAAGCGAAGGTCTTTGAGTTAACTAGGGCGATTTGCACTTGTCCGTCCGTCCGTCCGTCCGTCCGTCCGTCTGTCAGAGCCTTATAACTTTTGAATTACTGAACGTAATTACTTCAAATTTAGATATAATATGTAAACCGATGGCCTCCAGCCGAAAATGGCTTAAAAAGTTATAAAAATCTTTATTTCAGGGGGGCTCTCATAGAAGCGAATGCGAAGTAAAAAAAAAAATATCGCGTTACATAAAATTGTTACGTATCATTTTAAAGATAATTTTGAACTGAGTACAAAAATAATTTTTTTTAAATTTTTCCCTTAAAATTGACGAAATGGGGGGCTTTCAAAGTGGCGATTTTATACGCTCGCTTGAAGACGCTCTCTAGAAAAATCCGCTATGGATTTTCAAACTGATTTTATGTTTTTAGGTCACTTATATCCTGTACTTGAACAACAAATACTAAAATTATATGAATATTATAAAGAAACGAGATTATTTAATTTTTAATGGGCGTCAGTAATTCATATAGCATCAACATAGCTTCACAATAATGCTAATAGATGGCGCAGTCAGTAACTATTCCCATGGAACTACGAGTTAAATTCAATGTTTGATAAATAATTCAATGTTTTCACTAACGTTCCCTAACCTTTACGGGCTACCTATAAGTTAGGTGATTGATGTTTTCTGTCAACTTATTTATCACGATCCTGTACGGGACACCTAAAAGGATATTGGGACGGATGTTAGGACTTAGGATTGTATTTAGGAGCTACCTACGTTAAGAGACTCCTACTTAGGGGATGATTTAGGTATGTTTGGTGAAAACGGGCATAATAATAATGTCAGTTTTGGTTATCATGTATCGATTGAATGAATAATCATGGGATACCGTTACCGCGAGGTCTCAGTTCGGGGCGAACCACTAGTTTATATTGTGTTAGCATTTAAATGAATTGAAGTTTAATACTGAAGCTTCCTTTTTTCAGAATTCGCTATTCAGGTTATCCAGTAGTGAGGTACAATAAAAGTATTTCTCGCTACACGTCGCTACCTCACCGTCCTAGCAAAACTGCGAATCGTTTAAGGTAAGAAACAACCAGTATAGGTAGAGTTACTCAGTTTGTGGCAGTTTCCGAGTTTGAGCTGGCAATGCAGTCGTTGTAACGGCCATGTTTAGTGGTCCAAGGAAAAGTAGAGGGCACAAGAGCACGTGGCAGATTGCCCATGAGATGGACAGACCAAGTGAGGGCTGCGGTGGATTTCCCGTGACATGAATGTACTAGGAACTAGGAAGGCGTATAGTGAAGCGTGCCATAACCCATAACACCTCAATGATGACGACCACGTCCGCTCTACGTTACGTTCCGTTCCCTCAAAATATGGTTGAGCGAAGCAACGGCTGGATCATGCGATATGCTCGTGAATATGTATTGAATTGTAAATATGCATTTTTTGGAACTTCCCCTCTTTGTGGGAACAATGCATATGTAACCTATTGTGAACTATATTGAAAAAAACAACCGCCGAGTTTTATACTGGTTTTTCTCGGCAGGAAAGGTATTCCGAACCAGAGGTAGATTCATCTGACTATTCAAAAGCACTTGTAAAAGTTTATTTGAATAATAGTAGATTATTAACCAAGGGGATAAAGCAGTGTCTTCTGTCGCGGGTGACGATTTAAATCGCGAGCGTAACGAAGGACTCGAGGTTTACTCCCGAGCGAAGCGAGCGAGGGTGTTAAAAACTGAAATCACGAGCGAAGCGAGGGATTTAAGACGAGTCCTGAGTGTAGTGAGGGATTTAAGTTCACCCAAGACTAAGACAGTTTTATCGCCGAGGAAAATACTCTACTTTTCGTACCATTTGCGAAAAAATTAACACAATAATAATATGAGATAAGCATTTATTAAAAATAATGACAATTAAAAGTAAATGTTAACATTCGAAACATTGGTCCAATTATTGATAGAGAGAGTTACATTTTTGTTTGGTACATTTATTGTTGATGAGTTGATTTGAGTATTTCTCTGTTCTTGCGTCTGACCATTTGCACTGATGGAATCCGACAATTCACTGTCACTGTCGCTTTGATTTAACATCGTAACGTATTTTTAGAACATTAACTTATTTATAAAAATAAATTAAAATAAACTTAACGTTTAGGCCTAGCGCAAACATACAACTTTTAGTTGAACAACTATTTAGTTGTGTTTCATAAGTTTATGGAAATGTACTGCGATCATAGAATGTGCGCAAACTATCAACACGATAGTTGCTCGACAAAAAAATCAAAAAGCCTTACGATTTGCTTTTGATTGTATGGAATTCACGAAAAGTACACAACTCGACTAAACAGTTTAGTCGATGTAAATGTTGTATGTATGCGCCTTACCCTTACCCTTACCCTATGTATTTGAAGAAAACAAAAACGCGGCAAATTCCTAGACTAATATTTTTTTGTCGGAAAAGCAAAGCATCAAGCTCATACGGCCTCGTCTGTTTTCGTAATTTTATTTAATAATCATAACCGCATAATAAATGCGTACTTATTCCTTTTTCAAAAAGATATATAATGCTTTATATACAAACTCAATGGTGTAAACACAGATGTAGTTCAGTATAAATTTCGGTAAGTATTCCAAATTTAAATCACATTCTCCCCCTAGAGGATGAATGAAATTCAGTACAATTTTCTTTCCCTGTTTTTAACAGATTAAAAATGACTATTGTTATGCTTTTTGTGGCACAGAATGTCACTTTTTTGAGCAAGTGGTACGAAAAAAATATTTCTATTCTATTCTATCAAGAGCGAATCGACTGAAGAACTGCCACACCTGGCAGCCGAAAAGTAGACTCAGTAGCCATATTAGTCAATGTTAGCATAGCTGATATAATCTATTCTTTAAAAAAAAAAAGATGATAGGTAGGTATATAGTGGTGGTTACCACTATAATGCTCAGCTTTTACTGGAGTCCCTCAGCTCTTCATAAATAAAAGATGGGTCACAACTTGATGGTATATTTGTTATTTACATACTTATAAACACTGGTAAAATCACTAAGAAAATATAACTGTTATTCGCGTGATTGACTGTTTGCTAAGTTATAATGCTGTTACTATATAAGCACGAGGTGCGTCTTCCTCGAGATGCAGAGATAGAATGAATAAATAATAAGTAATGATAACTGCTAGGCCAGTACGACCTACTTTGCTGAGGTCTAGAATCTCAATGACTAGCGCGCACATTAAACACGCATCCGTCTATCACACGATTTCAAATTACGAGCGCGTTCTTTATATAAAAATAACATTCATCGAAGTAGAAGCTGCTCGGACAGGACGAGCGGCCAGCACCAGGAAAGCGGCCAGCTACGAAGTAGGTTTTTTCACCACATCGCTCCCCCACGGAGATTGGAAATGCAAGGAAAGAAAAAAAGAAAAATGTTAGTAAATTCTATACAGCGAAATGTACCCTTCGACCCGACCGGGTCCTAACGACCGGTCTGTCCAAGTGGTCTAACTCAGTAGTACCTAATATAAAAGCTGGTTTCAGCCTATCCACTGAAACCTTTTCTGTTCTACCGCTAAAATCTAAACTAAAATACTTATCACCTCTCTCCAATACTTTAAATGGGCCAACATAAGGGGGCTCTAATGCCTTACAGAACGGACCTCTACGAACGAATACAAATTCCGAGGATAGAAGATCCTTCGGAAAATGAAAAATTTTTTTACTATTGTGATTAGAAGCGGGTACTGGAGATAGGTCTCTAAAATACGATCTAAGTCTATCTACGAAAGAAGAATAATCAACTACACGATCTACTATAGGGTTAAAAAACTCACCTGGTAATCGCAAGGGCTCACCATACACGAGCTCTGCGCATGATGCTCCGAGGTCCTCCTTCCACGCGCTCCTGATGCCCAGGAGTACCCATGGAAGCACCTCGGTCCACCTCGGGCTAGCGTGGCACATGATAGCTGCCTTCAGCTGCCGGTGGAGTCTCTCTACCATCCCATTCGCCTGGGGATGATATGCGGTGGTCGACTGATGCTTGGTGCCAGTCAACTCAATCACCTTCTGAAACAGATGCGAACCAAATTGAGACCCTCGATCGGTTTGAATAGACCTAGCTTGGCCAAAGCGGCTCTGCCAACCAGAAATGTAGGTTGATACACAAGTCTCAGCAGTAATGTCTGGCATAGGAAGAACTTCAGGCCAACGTGTGAACCTGTCGATGATAGTTAGACAATACTTCATGCCAGCTGAAATGGGTAACGGGCCTATAATATCCATATGAATATCTGCAAATCTTTCAGAGGGACAGGGAAATTTAGAAAAAGGGGCACTAGTATGACGTACCACCTTAGATGACTGACACGCTTGGCACGCGCGTGTCCAAACACGGCAGTCCTTTCTCATAGACGGCCATACAAAACGCTCCGAAATCAATTTATAACTAGCACGAGAACCAGGATGACTCAAATTGTGAAAACTTTCAAAAACATTTTTCCTGAACTGTGGAGTTACGTAAGGACGTGGCTTACCTGTTGAAACGTCGCATGTAATTCTTACTCTGGTACCAGGAATAGTGATACGGGTTAATTCTAACGATGTCGAATCACCCAGCGTTTTCAGTTCTTCATCGGATGCTTGCGACTTCGCCAGTGCCAAGAGTATGTCTTCGGCAGTGACGGCCTCAACACGAGAGAACGTGTCGGCAACAATGTTCTCTGCACCATTGACATGTTGTATGTCAGTAGTGAACTGCGAAATGAAAACTATTTGGTTAAGTTGTACGGGGGGAAGCTTGTCACGTTTTTGTGTAAAAACGTAAAGAAGAGGTTTGTGATCTGTATAGATCGTTGCATGCTGTGCTTCTAGTATGTGTCTAAAATGTTGGACACTTTCATAAATCGCAAGAAGCTCACGGTAATAAGCTGGCCAAGTCGATTGCTTGGTAGTCAGCTTTTTACTGAAAAATGCGATAGGTTGCCAGCCCTGCTTAATCTCTTGCTGCAGGCATGCACCGACATGAGAGCTCGACGCATCTGTAAATAAGCCTAATCTAGCCGTTGAGACTGGGTGAGCTAACAGAGTTGCATTAGCTAAGCTATTCTTGCACTCCGAAAAACACTGCTCTAAGTCAGGGGTCCAAGTAAAAGGTTTAGCGCCTTTACCTTGGATCTCTGATAAAGCATCTATTAAAGGAGCTTGGAATCGCGCTATACTAGGGAGAAATTTACGATAAAAATTTATCATACCCAAGAAACGCCTTACACCTTGAACGGTTTTGGGTAGCGGAAAATCCTGCAGACTTTTAATGCGGTCAGCAGGAGGGCAAATCCCCGCAGCGCTTATCTTGTATCCCAGGAAACGAACTTCTGGAACATTAAAATGTCATTTTTTCTCATTAATAACAATGCCGTATTCTTCCAAGCGTTTGAAAAGAATACGTAAATGCTTTGCATGTTGTTCGCTGTCTCTTGAAAAAATTAAAATATCATCAACATATGCGAAACAGAAATCTAAGCCGCGGACAACCTCGTCGATGAACCTCTGGAACGTCTGACCTGCGTTTCTCAAACCGAAAGTCATAAAAGGGAACTCATATAACCCGAAAGGTGTCACCAAAGCGGTTTTACATATATCCTCTTTCGCTACTGGGATCTGGTGATAGGTATGCTTTTACCAGATCTATGGTGCTGAATACCGATGAACCAACCAAATTTTGGTTAAAATCACCAATATGCTTTACTGGGTAGCGGTCTGGGATTGTCCTCGCGTTTAATCCGCGATAATCACCGCACGGGCGCCAATCCGATTCACCTTTTGGAGCTAAGTGCAAAGGGGAAGACCACGGACTATCAGACGGCCTAGCATAACCGCAAGCTATCATGTTGTCGAATTCCTTCTTAGCGATGGCTAACTTGAGAGGACCAAGGCGACGTGGTCGGCAGCTCACCGGAGGACCATCAGTAGTCCGAATGTAATGCACGGTGTTATGTTTTATTTCCTTATCCGGACCAGGTGGACGAGTAAGCGCAGGAAATTCCGATAAAATTTCGTTCCTTGAAGCTATAGTTTTAATGCTCGCTTGCTCGTGCGAATGAATCAATGCAACACACGTGAGACCAGTGGAATTATCTATAATTCGACCTGATCTGCAATCCGGCAATAAATTAAAATAAGCGAGAAAATCTGCACCAATAATCGCGGTTGTAACATCGCATATAATGAAATTCCACCTGAAATCGCGCCTCAGCTTAAAATCAAGCGATAATAAAACAGTCCCGAACGTTTTAATGTCGCTGCCGTTAGCGGCGCGCATGCAATAATCAGCTAATTTAGGTCGATGACTCAACCATGAAACGGGGAAACACGAAACATCAGACCCTGTATCTATTAAAAAACGTTTTCCAGATTTCCAATCACCAACGAATAAGCGACGGCTGCGCGCAGGATGCGCGCTGGGTACCGCCTTTACTTTGTTGCTGTTGTTATCGAATCGTCGCGAATGATGTCGCTGAAAACGATCCGGTTTATTAAAATATTTACATGGCATCACGCATTTAGCAGCGCGCGATGCAAACCTATGATGATACCAACATAAATTAGAATTGCGACCATCTCTCGGCCTATGTGTATTTCGCGAATAATTACGCGATCTCTGCTGCGCAAACTCTTCGCTCCTTTTGAAGGCCGAGACCTCCTGGCTCAGCTCTTCAATGCGGGCGAGTATTGCTTCCGTCATGCTAAATAAAAATTGCTAAAAATGTAAAAAGAAATCTAAAAAATGTAAAAGATTTGGAAAATAAGCGTTAATAAATTTTGAATGGGAATGAAAATGAACCACTCCGTGAGGGATTACGCTCCACAATAATATTTACACAATATTCACAAATTAACTTATTATTTTTTAACGATATTTACCTAAAATGCCTGAAAAAAATAAAATAAATATTACGGTAAATAGTATTTAACAATTTCAATGTTTATTTCCTAATAATATCACATTATAGTCTTTAAAGTTTTCATGTTTGCTTCAAAAATTTTCATGATTCACGGCGAAAATTTTCAATATAAAATGGCGGAATGAAAATTCTTCTGAAAATTATTTATTGACAGTTGTCATCTTCAAAATATTTATTTCCTTTTGATATTATTCTTCAAAGTCAATATTTATTCCAAAATGTCCGAATTGAAATTGAATTGTCACATTGAATTATTTTCCCAAAGATTATTTTCAATTTGTTTCTTCCAATATTTAAATTCACATGTCTGCATATAACAAGGACCCCCTCCACGCGCGGGGTCTCTGTTGGGTATGGAACCTCCAACTCCTCAACACACTTCGTAAAAATTTGTAAAAAATTTTCTTCAAACACTTTAATCACTTTAATAAAAATTCATCATACAATGCGGACCCCCTACGCGCGGGGTCACTGTACTGACCT
The DNA here is from genome assembly GCA_029955525.1 of Oeneis ivallda. Lineage (NCBI taxonomy): Eukaryota > Metazoa > Arthropoda > Insecta > Lepidoptera > Nymphalidae > Oeneis > Oeneis ivallda. Next base: position 18,341,104 of record JARPMR010000019.1, on the reverse strand, counting down.
TAAATTGTCCTTGTTCGGGGTCACCAAATTATAGTGGTGGTTACCACTATAATGCTCAGCCTTTACTGGAGTCCCTCAGCTCTTCATAAATAAAAGATGGGTCACAACTTGATGGTATATTTGTTATTTACAAACTTATAAACACTGGTAAAATCACTAAGAAAATATAACTGTTATTCGCGTGATTGACTGTTTGCTAAGTTATAATGCTGTTACTATATAAGCACGAGGTGCGTCTTCCTCGAGATGCAGAGATAGAATGAATAAATAATAAGTAATGATAACTGCTAGGCCAGTACGACCTACTTTGCTGAGGTCTAGAATCTCAATGACTAGCGCGCACATTAAACACGCATCCGTCTATCACACGATTTCAAATTACGAGCGCGTTCTTTATATAAAAATAACATTCATCGAAGTAGAAGCTGCTCGGACAGGACGAGCGGCCAGCACCAGGAAAGCGGCCAGCTACGAAGTAGGTTTTTTCACCACAGGTACATACATACCCACCAGTTTGTAGAAGAGTCAAGACCACGTCAAGATACCAACGTTGATATTTTCACGGCTGACCGATCTTGAAAGACACGGAGATGCTTGCATCCTGAAATTAAGCATAAAGTTTACACTACTTTTAAACTACTACTTTTAAAGATTTAAATTTTTTTACAGGTATTTCCTGCTAAGCACAACAAGGAGTAGGTACAAGAAAGAAGGCTTGTCATCACTCGAGTACACTGTGGATTCAGTGACGCTACATCACCTCTACACCCACATACTGGTCGACATAAATCCCAATAGAGAGAATATCACAGAAGTACTAGAAAAATTGAAATCTCACTCTATTAAAACTTAAATAAATGACAATGCAAAACTGCATCCCCTCCCACCAACAGATTTCAAACCTATCTCAGTTAATATACCATGGCAGCCTGATGATTTTTTACTATGACGACATCCGCCGAAGGTTTGGGGTTTTCATGCAAATCGAGTTAGAATTACATATTTAATTATTTATTTTTTAGCGAATTGTTTTAGATACCAGTTTAGTGGTTTGGTAAAAAAGCTATTGTAAGACGCAGATGTATTTTGAGACCCTGACGCCTTCCCTGTGACCACCTCCTGCCCTTTCGTCGCCAGTGCATACGCGCGCGTGCTTCAGCGTGCGTACATTCTTTTGTATTTTTTTTTTAAATAAACCCTCAAAATGGTCATTAGTCTTTTTATGGAACATCACAATAATATTGAAAATAGGGCCACGTGTGTTGCTGTGTGGGGACAGTGCCCATAATTTTTTTTGCATAGTCCTAATTTATTAATGTTAAGTATTTAAACGTAATTATAATAACGAGGCTCTATCACACGAGTTTTTAATCGTTTGGCTTTATATCAGACTCTTGTAACCTTTCAAACTAGGTACCTACCTAACGTTGATTGTGCGTAAATCTATATTTCTAATAGTTATTTGTGTTATATGGGGCCAAAGGAATTTTTTGTTCCCCGAGGGTGTTATTTTGAATTCAGAGCGAAGTGAAGGATTCTATAGTAGACTCCCGAGCGCAGCGAGGGATTCTAAAGTAGAATCCTGAGCGTAGCGAGGAATTTAATATACGCCGCCCGAGAACAAAAAATTTTGGCCCCGAATGACACACACTATTTTTCATCATTACCTATGAGAAAAAGCTAGGGGTATCAACCTACTATGTATAGAGCATAGACATTACCAATACGTATATTGAAAGTTTAAATAAAACACAAATAAATTTTTATGAAATAATTAAACATTAATATTTATGTTGGAAGTATGGGCGTATATGTCTAATCGACAAATTTGATCACGTGACTTATCATAGACAACAGCTTCTCAAACATTTTTGAATTTCGACACATTTTTGAATTCTCTCTTCTGATTGGTCCGCGTTAGTGCTTTAGTATGCTAAAGCACTATAACGCGGACCAATCAGAAGAGAGAAATGAAAAGTCCCATGGGGTTAAAATGAAATTTTGCTCCCGCTGTCCTCTGATGCCAATATTCGTTTTTCGAATAGGTATGATGAAAAAATATTTTATACTGCGAATGTGTTAAATGTGTCTTTGTTTGATAGAAGGCTATCACTCAGAAATATGATGATAAACAAGTTATACTACTTGTTTATCAGGCTACTAGCGTTTAGAAGCTGGCAGCGAAATCCACAAAATCCTTGCTTTTTACATGTAGTCATCGCCAGGCTCAAAGTTCCTACGATTACCTTACATTTTATAAAACAATAAAATTAACAAGTTTTATATATATTGATATACCTATTTACATTGTTGACAAAGAGATGGCCACTTTATTGAAGATATTTATTGGAATTTTAAATTCATGCTGCGTGTAACGAAACGTTCTTATCAAATCTGTTTGATGTTGCTAGGGATGGTAGATTACCCTATTTCAAAGGGTATGACAACCAATGTCAATATGTGAATCACTGGCTGAATAAAAATATATTTATAATATAACTAGCTTTTCTCCGCGTCTTTGTCCACGTGGGATTAGATTTTTAAAAATCCTGCAGTAACCTTCGGTTTTAAGAGGGTGAATCTCACTCTCCACGTCCTCAACTATAATACCCTTGCAAAAAAATCACGTACCTAGATCCATTGCTCAGTTGCTGCATGACTGAAGGACACACCAACAATAAACACAATTTCGCAATCCTTTATAATATTAGCAAGGAAGCATTCAAAATATGTCGCAGGTAACCACATTTGTATTTAACCATAAAAAAGAAGAAATTATTTATTTTCAATCACAATTTCTATTGATACGGTCATATTATTATGACATCTCAACGATCAGGTGATTTCAGATTTATGTGCTAGCAATACGATCCTCGAGCGTCACTTTGATAAATGTCAGCAAATGTCAGTTGAATATTGCAGTTTGAGGTAGAAGGTATCAGCTGTGGAATTTTCTTGTTTTCCGAAAACGTTTTTCGCACTTTCACCATATTTTATTTAATCACAGTTTTATGTTACGAATTTAATGTATTTGGATGATATAATTGCATAAACCTATGTGAAAAGCAGGAACTAGTGTTTTTTTTTGGCAGTGAATTTAGACTCCAGTTCTTGTGTGTTTTTGATCTTTTTTGGCGCAAGTTATCCTGAATTCTCCACTGGATGGTCTAAAAGGTTAGTTTCCCTATCGATTTGTTTGTTTACATTGTATTTTATGTAAACATCGATGCAGTGAAGGAGTGATATCTATATTTAGAAATGTTTCGTGGGAGATATCCTAAGGTTTTTTTTTATTAAATTATTCGATTCTGCAGATATGTCGTAAACAGTTTACGCAATGCAATACCTATAATACCTACTTTGAGCGCTGAGATTTTTCTGAAGAGATTTTCCTTATTATTTCACAATGTTAAATTAAAATGCAATGTATTTATTGTTCTAATCATTTAAAATCAGCCTTCAGTCTAGTTACAACACTTATAAGTGTACATTTTTATTTAACTTCTATCATTGTCATTATGGTCAGGAATACTATCTAATTATGTTCAAAAGTGCCCACATCTTATTATTGATATAATAATTTAGACTGTTTTTGTAGAGAGGCAAGTAAATAAAACTAAGTACTTCTTTTACTTTAAATAAATTATATAATGTGTAATTGCATTTGCAATATAAACATGTAGATCAATACTTCAGCAGACTACTATACGTTGGCACCCTTTGGGTACGGAACCCTAAAAAGTACCTAGAAATTAAAAATTATTTCATGTAACAAGTTATAAAAGCAAGTAAAGACATTTTTCCTTGTTGTTAGAAGGTAGCACAATAGTGCTAATTTGATTTACAAACAATCTAAACTATATTGCCAAGTCTAAAAGAATACATGGACATCATTTTCATAGTTCCCTGTGTAACAGAATGGCTATGCTTTTGACAAGTTATAGATAGGGTATAAGGACAACTGTATTGACACCAACAATTCACATACAGAAGTTAAATAGTTACTATCTATACATATAATAAAACAGAAACAAAACCAATTCTGTACATGAAATAGATTCAAAAAAGGGTTTTTGCTTCTAATTGTGTTCAAGATACAGATATCAAAACAGAAGCTAAATTTTTTTTTGTCTGTTTGTCTGTTTGTTTGTCCTTCTTTCACGTAAAAACTACCACACAGATTTCTACAAAATTTTATACAGTGGTAGCTTATTACTCGGATCAACATCTAGGCTACTTTTTATCCCGGAAAATCAAGGAGTTCCTGAGGGACTTTAAAAACTAAATCCACGTGGACAAAGTCGCGGGCATCAGCTAGTAATATAATAACTATATAGCATGGTGACATAATCATCGACTAATTCATTGATAGTTAATAATGCATAGCCTGAACTGGTGGACGGGGAGATTTATTTAGAGGAAATATTCCCTAAGAATCTTAGATTTGTACTAAGGAGAGATATTTTTAAACTCTTTGTTTTTGATTTAATTTTCTGCTTTGGGGGACGAACAGGGGCGATGATAACATACAATATGCTGAATTTTATAACCATTTTTAGGGGCTAAAACAGGATAAAAGGAATGATTATGACTACTTTTTGTCCTGGAAAATGAAAAAATCCCTCATTTTCACATTTATATTACAGTTTTTCCAATTCACGAAGGCGAGTGAGCTTTACTCGTGGTTACTTCGTGAATTGCAAGAACTATACCAGTATTATTGTGTTTGTTTGTTCTTCAATCACGCCGCAACAAGCTATGGATCAACGTGATTTTTTGCATGGGTATAGTTGAGAACCTGGAGAGTGACATAGGCTATTTTTTAGCCTGAAAAATCGAAGAGGTACAGAGGGATTTTAAAAACTAAATCCATGCGGAGAAAGTCGCAGACATCAGCTAGTCAAGGTATAAAACTACTTACAAAAATCGGCCAAGTGCGAGTCGGGCCCGCTCTTTTAGGGTTCCGTTAAAAAAAATTAAATAAAAATATTTCCATGTACCCATGGTATTATTTTAATTTAATTTTTTTAATTTAATTTAATTTTTATTATTTGTTGTTATAGCGGCAATAGAAATACATAATATGTGAAAATTTCATATGTCTATGTATTACGGTTTACGAGATACAGCCCGCTGACGGACGGACGGACGGACGAACTTACATTAAAAAACGACGGACAGCGTAGGCTTAGTAATAGGGTCCCGTAGGTACCCTTTGTGTACGGAATCCTAAAAACGATTCATTGTAGTAAGTCCAAGTATTCAACCGATTTTTGCTTAACTATTACTCTGAAATAATGTGACAGGCCACAATTGTTACATAGGTGCAATTTGACCTTGGCAGTGGGTTAGCGACTTGTAGTCAACTGATACAAATAGATGTTCATTGACACTATGGATTTTTGTAAACCTATTTTAGTATTAAATTGAGGCCCACTTGCTTAGTCTGGTTTAGTCCACTCTAACCAAACGTCCACTACTTTACAAAGGTATATTGTAAAGACTTACACAGCTTGTGGTCTTGCTCTACCTGTATCCAGTGTCTCCATGTGATTTGTTTGATGCTGTTAGCCCACTGGCAAGTTTTTCCAAAGTTGATAAGAAAATGACATTGTCATTTAGTAGAAAGTCATTACTTACAGAAAGTATCTTCTTCTTTATCAACCTATAGACGTCCATTGCTGGACAAAGGTCTTGCGCCGCTTGCATCCAGCGGCTTCCTGCGACTCGTTTGATGTTGTCGGTCCACCTAGTGGGAGGTCTGGCAACACTGCGTTTCCCCGGTGCGGGGTCGCCACTCCAGCAACTTGGGACCCCAACAGCCATCAGCTCTTCGAACTATGTGAACAGCATAGAACAGTATAGGATTTATTATTTTTTATTATTATTAAACATGTCGCAGGGAGCCGCTGGATTTAGGTGGTGCAAGACCTTTGACCAGCAGTGGGACGTCTAGTGGTTGACAAAGAAGAAGAAGAAGAAGAAGATTATTTTTTATGATTTAGAGACTATGTAAAGTTAAAATTAACTTAAGAAGTTTACTAGACAGCTAGATATCTAGATAATTTTACTTAAACACATTTGGTGATTGGAACTAAGTCAATAACAAGGTCAAGATTATTATATAAGTGGAAACATTTGACCTCTGCAATGAGATAACGATAAACAAGAAGCTTCAGTTTTTTTAAATATATATTACCTATATTGCCAAAATATGGTAAACAACTATTATCAGTTAGTGATAATTCCAGCAACTGAGAGATGCTCTCTTGGAAGAAGGGTTAAGGCCAAATTCGGTCACCCATCCAGTTTGTGCCTCGGATCAAGTGTGTAAAAAATTGTAAATATGTCAATTTAGGTGCAAAGACTACCAACAGAGTTGAGTGGTGCTGTGATGCAGTATCTTCTCTTCTTCTTCTAAATATATAAAAGGAAAAGGTGATTGACTGACCTGACTGACTGACTGACTAACTAACTGATCTATCAACACAGCTCAAACCCCAGGATGGATCAGACTGAAATTTGCCATGCAGATAGCTATTATGCTCTGAGTTGGACGTGAGTTACTCACAAAGTCGATATTCTGACTAATTTCTTAAACTGGACATTCAAGTAAAGATTTTTATATAAACATGTGAAGATGATACTGCCATTGGCGCAATTAGAATGCTATAAGCCTAGCCCTGGCCAGTTCCCCCCAAGTCCCCTTGACTTTTTACCCGACAAAAGAAAGGGTTATGATTAAGAAGTCTCTATACCTTTGTAACAACTTAGGAATATTCACCTAAACTGAGCCAATTTTGATGAGTGATGTTGATTTGTTATTATAGTCCGGTTGAAATAGGCTACATTTTTTACCAACAAAATGAATATGACAGATGTTAAATCCAATTCATGTTTAACTGTCACTCCTATTTATTATTTGTAATTTCCTTTCAGATACCTGACCAGTCCACTCCTTTTCTGAAGAAAGAAGTTGCATACCTTTTCCTGGATTTCCTGAAAATGCTCTTAAAATTTTCTACCAGATTCGTCACATATCTTTCCTGAAGACCAAAGAACCTTTCCTGCCTTCCCTGTTATTATAAAAGAACATTGAAATCATCAATAATTTATCCTTACATTAATCATGGCTACTTTTAGACACAAGATGTTTGGAGTTTTTATATTTTTTATGGCTTGCTTAGTAACATACAGCATGTATTTGTATGTCATTAGAAAACACAATGGCAAAATAGATTTGTATATGTTAGGCACTATATTGACTTTTTAACTACACATTAATTTTAACGAAAACCCTAATGTTACAATAAGACTGAAGTATGGAAAATTAATGTGGACTTTAAGTGATGAACTATTGATTTTTAACCGACGTCAAAAAAGGAGGAGGTTATCAATTCGTCTGAATCTTTTTTTTTTAATGTAAGTTCACCGATTACTCGAGAACGCCTGAACCGATTTGGAAAATTCTTTTATCTACTCCAGCATCGAAAAGTTCCAATTTCAAATTTGACAGCTGAATCGAAATGAACCCTCTTTCGGTTTTGCTTCTCATTTCGATGCAGCTCGTTGTATGGGAGCTGAATCGAAATGGTTATCTTCTTAAAATAGGATACCTAAAGCTAAGGCTCTGAGTTCTGGCACTTTTGTACCGTTCATATGACAGAGGCGCCACAGGCGGCTGGTGGCGGCTTACGGAGTTACTTTTTGTTACTTTATTGAGCCTACAGCGTATTTTGTTACTGATTTTATTTTCCTTGTCGTAGATAAAATCTTGTATGCAACTGAACGTAATTAGTCATTTTAATTCTCGTACTATCCTATTTTGATACTCGGCAAGCCTCGTATCAAAAAACAGCACTCGAATTAAAATGACCCTCATTACGATGCAGTTGCATAAATAGCTATTGTGTTTGAAAGGGTATACTTCCCAGGTGGTCCCATTTAAATTTTATCGAAATCGGTTGAGCGGGTTTTAAAAAATCGACAATATATTACTTTGTAATGGTATACTTTGTAATGGTTTGATTTAGAATTCGGTTTTTTAAAAAGATTTTTTTATATTAAATTATATATACATATTAAGTTCTAACTGATGCCCGCGACTTCGTCCATATTATTTAGTTTTATATATTATTCCCTGGGAAGCCTATGTCTCTTTCCAGGTCCTCAACTATACCCATGCAAAAAATCACGCCGATCCGTGGCTCTGTTGCGGCTTGATTGAAGGACAAACCAACAAACTAATACACTTTCGCAATTATAATATTAGTAGAGATAAGTAGTAGAGATTCTTTCTGCATTTCATTTTATTTTGCCGACACTTGGACCGATTTTTATAACTTTTTTGCTTTGAGCTTAAACCAACTAAGCACTTGGTTTTTTGCGAAAGTGCAGTAACTACAAAATTCGTTTTATGGATGTTTGTAAAATTGGTAATACCTGAAACTAAGCTAAAAAAATATCAATAAACAAATATGTAAATTGTAGGTATTTCAAAGCATAAAATGCTCTTCATCTCATGAGAAGCACATATACGATTATATGCATTAGCAGGAAGACGTAGCTTTGTGTGTATATTGTATGAAATACATACAAATGCGCGTAATGCAAATGCTAATTACATTGGATATTAGTTCCACACGAACCATTGTATTTATATCAGATCTAAAGCCCTGCTCAAACACAACGCGGAAAGAGTTGCGAGCAAAAGTTAGTATTCCATAATGAGCCCCGACTAACTTTTTAAGTGAACGTAAGGAAAAAGTCATGTTTGACAATTATGCTTAAGGTTGATTATACGGGTCTGCCCGCGAAATTCAAATTTATTTTGGTTTTTCGCAATTTGTAAACTAATACGACAAAGTAAGCTTATGGAATTCTAATTGCGCCAATGGCAGTATCATCACAGGTTTATATAAAACTAGCTGACCCAGCGAACTACGTACCGCCAACAAAAATGTTTAGTGGTTGGTCACCCTTATCATTTAGGGGTATGAAAAATAGATGTTGGCCGATTCTCAGACCTACCCGATATGCACACAAAATTTCATAAAAATCGGTCCACCCGTTTCGGAGGAGTAAGGTAACTAACATTGTGACACGAGAATTTTATATCTATATATATAAAAGAAAGTGGTGTTAGTTACACTATTTATAACTCAAGAACGGATGAACCGATTTGGCTGAAAATTGGTGGAGAGGTAGCTTAGAACCAGGAGACGGACATAGGATACTTTTTATCCCGTTCGACCGCGTTTCCGTCATGTCACTATAAAACGTGGTATAAGAAAAACGCATCTGACATGGAATAACAAAACGCAAATGACAGTGGAATAACAAAACGTAAATGACAGCTTAACGTAATTTTGTCTTTGGTTAAGTATTGTAAAAAATTTGACAATTATAAAAAGTGTTACAATAAAGCATTACTGATATTATAAATGCGAAAGTGTGTTTGTTTGTTGGTTTGTCCTTCAATCACGTCGCAACAGAACAGCGGATTGATGCGATTTTTTGCATGGGTATAGTAATGGATGTAGTAATGGTTCCTCAGACCGGGAGAGCTACTTTTTATCTCGGATAATGAAAGAGTTACCGCGGGATTTTTAGAAACTAAATCCATGCGGACGAAGTCGCGGGCATCAGCTAGTATTAGATATTTACTTGAAAGTGTCCAGTTTAAGAAATCAAAATCAAAAGTCAGAATATCGACTAATTTGTGAGTAACTTACGTCCAACTCGATATTCTGACTAATTTCTTAAACTGGACACTTTCAAGTAAGGATTTTTATATAAACCTGTGGAGATGATACTGCCATCGTCGCAATTAGAATGCCATAAGTATATTTTGTCGTATTCGTTTACAAATTGCGAATAACCAAATTAAATTTGAACTTTTTCCCGGGCAGACCCGTATAATCAATCTTAAAGACAGATAAACGCACAGTTAACTTTGATTCGAAAACCATTTCTAAACCTACCGTACCTACTTGTCCTTATTAATATTAATTAAAAATGCATTGCAAGAGTGCTTTTTTGTTGGTTTGCCATTCAATCACGTAACAGAGTAATGGATTGACGTAAATTTTTCCATGGGTACCTGTAGTTTAGGACTTGGAGAGTGAGATAGTGAGATCGGCGTTTATTCTATAAAAACGAAGAATTTCTGAGGTTTTAAAAACCTAATTCCACGCGGAAGAAGTAGCGGGCAGTAGCTAGTGATAAATAGTTATAATGTATCTAGAAGCTGTAACCGCGCCGCGACGAGGACCGGAATCGTTAAGCCTTCAATGTGACATCTTCCGTGCTGCTTGTTGCCTTGACGCGTTCTTTCTGATTCTGACCAATACCTAAGTGTTTGTTATTTTACAACCAACGCGAACGTAAAGAATTTCAGCCTTGGTATAGTTATATAAATGGAAGTAAATCAACACGATTTATGTAATGCCGGTTCTGGCATAACGTGCATCGAACAATTTACTTGATTGAAACTTCAAATTACTTAGCTATTAATTTTTAATCAACGGATAAATGACCCATCTACCTACTAAATGTGGTAAAGTTATGATGTATTCGACATAAATTCTCAAATAAATTACTTAAATTATTAGATATTATTATTATACGCATTTAAAGAGCATTTCTCGCAAAACAAGACGTGTCAATTACTTATGGCGACCTAGATGGCCTAAACCCTTTTCATTCTGCGAGGAGACCCATGAAGATACCTTAATTTCTTTCTTCTTCTTGTTCTTTGTCAACCGATAGACGTCCACTGTTGGACCTTTGTCTAACAAGTCTCTTGCATTGACTTCCGCGGGCCTCGGTCTTGCGCCGCCTGAATCCAGCGGCTCCCTGCAACTCGCTTGAGTTCTTCTGCGCTTCCCGGTGCGGGGTCGCCACTCCAGCACCTTGGGACCCCAACGACCATCAGCTCTTCGAACTGTGCTGCCCTGCTAACGAAAAAGGCGGCTTTTTGACATTTCGCTAAAACTGTGTTTAAGACTAATCCTGCATCAGGAAAAAGAGCTTCTATCTAGTCTATCTACGTATCTTACTCGTTTGAAACGAGTAAGATAAACGATCTCGAAAACAGAAACATAGAAAAAAACGAGTTAGATACGTAGTTAGGGCTATTTTTCCTGATGCAGGATTAGTCTTATACACAGTTTTAGAAATGTCAAAAAGCCGCCTTTTTCGTTAGCAGGGCAGTATGTGCCTCGCCCATTTCCACTTCAGTTTTGCGAATCGCTGAAGATACCTAGTCAAATATTAAATCCGCCGCCTGTATTCAGTAGCTCCCTATGACTCGTCAGATGTGTCAGTCCACCTAGAGGAGGTTTGCTAACACTGCGCTTTCGGGTGCGGGGTTGCAATACCAGCACCTTGTCCACCAGAACCGACCATCAGTTACTCGAACTATACGCCACGTATAAAAAATCAGCCAAGTGCGAGTCAGGCCTCGCTCTTTTAGGGTTCCGTACATATGACCAAGTCACTTTTAAAACTAGATACATATTTAGATATCTTAGTTCTTAGATAGTACTAAATTAGCATATATATATTGGGGAAAAATGCTCATTTGTTTTGGTCACAACTCTGATGGCTCCCCATGTCTTTATTTTTGAAGCTAAAAATTTTTAAAAATATATTTGAATTCCACTTAATGAGTTCTAGACAATGACAGCCCTCATGCCAGGGTAAAAAAATAAAATTTTATTTTGACTCCCTTTTTCCTGTATGGTAGCCGCCTTTATTTTTTAATTTAATTTAATTTTTATTATTTGTTGTTATAGCGGCAATAGAAATACGTACTCTGTGACAACTGTCTAAATATTACGGTTTTTGATTTATAGCCCGCTGACAGACGGACGGACAGACAGCGGAGGCTTAGTAATAGGGTCCCGTTGGCACCCTTTGGGTACGGAACCCTAAAAAAAGATACAGCATAAATTGCGTTTAACGCGCAATAAAAGTGTTTTTATGTCAGTCATAACTGTCACGGTATTAAATAGTCTGGCACTAATCGTTTTGGAAGTACATTTCGCCATTATGTCTACCATTAAGTTATCGGCCGTGTCGTAATTGATGAAAACGTCGCTTTATTATTATGTTGTTAGAAATTACCTAATGTGTCTGACGTCTGTCTGACAGTATTATGGGTATAGTTGTTTTGATTTTAAGAGATATGCTAAAGTGACTCGCAACACTGTCGTTCCATCGACATCTTCGATTGAACGTTATCCCACTATGTGGTCTGCTTTGGCGATATTTGGTCTTGAAACCTACTGGTGGTTCGCCCCGAACTTCGACTTTAGAGTTCGCGGCCTACCAAGTTCGTAGATGTACCTACCGCCAGTAACGAGATTCGATAACAATCAGCGCCATCTATTTTAGAATTTGGAACTAAATATTTGTATATAATGCACATTAAAAATGTAATGATTTCGTTTCTGTATAATTTTTATCTTATTTTAGTATTTGTTGTTCAACTACAGGATATAACTGAAATATATATTATAATATAGCCGTTTTTGAGATAAAGCCTTGACATCTCCACTTTGAAAGCTCACCATTTCGTAAATTTTTGAGGGAAAAATTAAAAAAAATATGTTTTTCTACTCAGTTCCGAATTATATTTGAAAAGATACACTACACGCATCCGCTTCTATGAGAGCCCCCTAAATCAAAGATTATAACTTTTTAAGTTATTTTTTTTTATTTTTTTATTTTTTTTTATTTTATTAATTCTTTATTGTCATGAACTATTACATGTAACGTTAACTAGCGTACACTAACTTAATTATTTAACAAACTTACAGGCTAAATTGCGCCTATTAAAATTTTTATGCAGAAGACTGATACATTTAAATCACGAAAAATATTAATTACAATAACATTGTACTAGTACTTTTTAAGTAATATTCGTCTGAAGGCCATCGGTTTACATAGTATGTTTAAAGGGGTTGTTTCATCTTGGGCCAGCTACTTGTACGCTATACCAAAAAATTGTATTAAATCATAGAAATTGAAATAAAATATGCTTTTTTGTAGTATTACAGTGAATAAGAGGTAAAGATATAAAATTGATAATTGGGTGCAACTGTAGAATGGCAACTCCCGGAGTGCATCTGCTTTTGTTTATGTTTATAATTACATTTTAATTGTCAAACGTCAATTGCTGGTATGTCAAATATCAATTGCTGTCAATTGTGGTTATTTTTATGTCAAATGTCATCATGACTCGTGTAAGTATCTAAATCTACGTGTCATTGTCAAAAAGAACGCCATGTTATTGCGGACAGACGGACAAGTGCAAATTTACTCAATAGAGCAAGATCCCAGTGCCGCCAGACCTAAGTTATTTTCTCAGCAATTATTTGTGTACGATAGAGTACTGTTCGAATGTCCTTTCAGTATATGCGTACCAGCTAGATTGTGCCGACGGCCAATTTCCAGATTTTTTGCCTGGGTATAGCTTGCAGAAGATATTGCAATAGTTCTCTCTCTAGATCCTAAGCTATACCCAGGCAAAAAATCACGTCGATCCATAGCTCTGTTGCAGAGTGATTGAAGGACAAACCAACAAACACACTTTCGCATTTATAATATTATAGTATGATGATATTATCTCTCACACACTTAAACAAGTGAATCATGTTCTAGCGCTCATACATATGGGGACGCATAATGTGTGTCTGGGGGGATGTTTGACCCTTCCAATAGGTCTGGCAGCTTACAGATAATATCGCAATAGTTCCCTGAGTATCATGTATAAAAATCAGAACTGAGAATATAAGTTAACTTAAATTATATATTTTTTTGGGAGCTTCAAAGCGTCTGGCTAAAGTAACCGCCGGCGGTAAGCGTCTGGCAGTATTAATTTATTAATTTTTACAATATTCTTTAAAACATATATGATAATCAGCCCTGAGAATTTAAGATAAGTTATTCTAGTTTTTACATACCTTTAGCACCTGGTATCTGGAAATTGGCCGTCGGCACAATCTAGCTGGTACGCATATACTGAAAGGGCATTCGAACAGTACTCTATCGTACACAAATAATTGCTGAGAAAATAACTTAGGTCTGGCGGCACTGGGATCTTGGACCACAAGTAGACTGAGAGAAAATACTTCTGTAAATACTCCTGTTGTGGGATTGTGAAAAGATGATCGATGATCCTGTTTTGGTTGCGGTTTTTGGTTTGGATACATCCAGAATGTCATAAATTCAGCCAATCAGAGGTGTTTGCGACTCTCGCGAAATGAGGTGATTCCACTAAGACCCGATGATTATCTAAGATCCACGCTATTTCGAAAAGAGGACAAATCCGAAGAAATAGGTCAACCCTTGTGTTCAGCAAGAACCAGGCGAAATGAAGGCCATATTAAGAGATTTTGATCTTATTCTTGTAGCCCCGATATTGAACTATAAAGAAATAACTAGAACAAGGATAAAAAAATTCAAAATTCAAAATTATTTATTTCACGTAGGCCAACCTGTGGCTCTTATGACACGTCATGACTCTACCACCCACCGGTTCGGAAAGCGGATTCTGCTGAGAAGAGCCGGCAAGAAACTTAGCAGTTGCTCTTTTCAAAATAATCATTTTACAATATTACCTATTATGTAGCTATTACACTGTAATAAGTTTTTTATACTATCTTGTGGGCAGCCGGATGCCAAGCAACTTTGTTAGAATAGAATATAATATTTCCACAATGAGGGGAAGTTCCAAAAATGCGTAGGTACTACAATTCAATTCATGTTAACCTGTAAACCGACTGCGAAAAATTGGATGTAAAATCCGTCATAATGATTTTGTTCGTATAAAATGTAGCCTATGTCATCCGGACCATCATAACGAATCGATTGACACCTCATTCATCAAAATCGGTTCAGTATAGTTAATTCTCTACGGTGGAACCTTCGTAAATATACTCACATACGTACGTATGTACGTACGTGCATGTCTGTACATGGACTGTTAAAATCATAACCCTTTCTTTTGGTAAGCTATTTTTTTTATAATTAACTTAATAGGTAAAGGAAAAAATAAAACATTTTGTTTATTCGAACCAATTTATCGTTATCATCAATACCATGTAGTTAGTTATTAATTTAATACTTAATTAAGAAAATTTTCCTTCCCCATCGATAATTACATTATATGCATGAAATATTTTTTTAACGAACGTTATCAATATTGAACATGACTAAGTAATATTCACCTTACCCCTTCAACCAAGCACATAGCTTGTGCTGAAGTAGGTACAATACACAATATTGAAACAGGTGGGGTTTATATTCAAATTCAAATTTTTTTATTTCACGTAGGCCAACCTGTGGCTCTTAGTCATGACTCTACCACCGGTTCGGAAAGCGGATTCTGCTGAGAAGAGCCGGCAAGAAACTCAGCAATTGCTCTTTTCAAAATAATCATTTTACAATATTATTGTGAAGCTATTACATTGTAATAAGTTTTTTATACTATCTTGTGGGCAGCTGGATGCCAAGCCGATTTGCTGATGCAACTTAAACCGTGGACTTTTCGGTTTTCAGTCAGCCGCCCTGACAGCTGCGCTACAAAGTAGCCTAGTATGTCAAAAGTGTATTAATATCACCAAGTTTCAACTATATCCATGCAAAAAATCACGTCGATCCGTTGCTCTGTTGCTGCGTGATTGAAGGACAAACTAACAAACAAACATACTTTCGCATTTATAATATTAGTAAGGATTGTACAGACATACTCGTAACACGATATTCTTAGTCTACATACAATCATATCAAATCTATTTCGATATCCACAAGAACTCTATCCGATGCACTATCCTAGTAGGTATGTCAAAAGTATGTCACTCTGCAAGTTCCAACTATATCCATGCAAAAATCACGTCGATCCGTTGCTCTGTTGCTGCGTGATCGAAGGACAAACTAACAAACAAACATACTTTCGCATCTATACATATAATAAAACAGAAACGAAACCAATTCTGTACATGAAATAGATTCAAAAAAACCGGCCAAGTGCGTGACGGGCCACGCGCAGTGTAGGGTTCCGTAGTTGAAAATCTCAAATATTATTGCTGACCTAGGATAGTGCTTTTATTTTATTTATGAATATTGAATACATTTTGAGTTCCATGGTTTAAAATTAAATGCTATAATATACTACAAAATATGCAACTAACACTACGTGTAATACCTAACTTAGAAAAAACAGATATAACTCCTTAACTAATGAACCCTACTTAGCCGTGATAGTTTTCCTTTAAAATTCATTGTATATACTACTGCTGTGAATTTTTTCTTGTGTCCTTTATACAACCATTTAGCTGGCAGAGGGGGGGGACACTTGACTCTAATAAAATTTAGCACTTTAAAATATCATATTTCACAAACGGATCCCTGAATTGAAAAATGGTGTTCCCACACCCACAATATTTTTGAAAGACCTATTCAACGACACTCCACACTATGGGATAGACGAGAAAAAAAAATTCATCCCCACTTTACATGTAGGGGAGGTACCCTAAAAAAAATTATTTTTCACAATTTTATTTCACCACTTTGTCGGCGTGATTGATATTTATACCCATGTAAAATTACAGATTTCTAGTACCAATAGTCTCTGAGCTAAACCGCGGACAGACAGACAGACAGACAGACAGACAGACGGACGGACATGGCGAAACTATAAGGGTTCCTTGTTTACTACGGAACCCTAAAAAGGGTTTTTGCTTCTAATTGTGTTCAAGATACAGATATCAAAACGGAAGCTAAATTTTTTTTTGTCTGTTTGTTTGTCCTTCTTTCACGTAAAAACTACCGCACAGATTTCTACAAAATTTTATACCGTGGTAGCTTATTACTCGGGTCAACATCTAGGCTACTTTTTATCCCGGAAAATCAAGGAGTTCCCGAGGGACTTTAAAAACTAAATCCACGCGGACAAAGTCGCGGGCATCAGCTAGTTTATAATATTAGTAAGGATTGTACAGAGATAACATGATATTCTTAGTCTACATACAATCATATCAAATCTAATTCGATCTCCACAAGAACTCGATCCGATGCACTATTTTCGTACGCTTAGTTGGAGGGGAGTTTTGAGTATTAAAGGAGGGGAGAGAAGAATATTAGTCAAGTTCTATTATTCTTTTTAACCGACTTCAAAAAAGGAGGAGGTTCTCAATTCGTCGAAATCCTTTTTTTATGTATGTTCACCGATTACTCGAAGTCGCCTGAACCGATTTGGAAAATTCTTTTTTGTTTGAAAGGATATAAATCCCTGGTGGTCCCATTTAAATTTTATCGAAATCGGTCGAGCGGTTTTTAAAAAACCAACAATGAATCATATACTTTGTAGTGGCGCGGGCCTTTGAAGTCGGTTTTTTTAAAATAATTTTCTATATTAAATTATTGTAAAAAAAAAAACAAGTTTGACAATTAATTGTAACTGATGAACTATATTTTGAAAGACTGATCAGTGCTAGCTCATAACCTTTAGGGCCTCAACATAAATCCCAAGAAACAAACCCGGGTAAATATGAAAAAACTGCGATGCCATTGGAACAAAAACTCAGCGATGCCATTGGAACAAAAACGCACAATGCAAAGCAAGTGTGAAAAGAATACTTATGCGAGCTGGAAATGGCCGCTTGGGCTCATTTTACTCGTAAAAAAGTTTTCTAGGTCGGACGGTCTGAATTCATCATAAAAATGTTGTTATAGCACATACGTAGAGTGGAGTGGTTAATGTAGTAGAAATTCATAATAAAGTGGATTTAGTATTGAAAATAACCCATTTGTAGATTTCTGCCGCGGTTATGCAAATTGTGGGACCATCGGTCGTTTTTCCTCAAAATGGGCGATATGGGCATTCAAAAGCGGAGTTTGACAGTTCCTCTGGTAATGCCATGGATTTACAATCTTACTAACGTTCTACTAAATCTATGGGTGGTACTGTCCGTAATCAATCGGAGCTCAGAGGTCCTCGAGTGGTGACCTCGCACGCACCGGAAAACGCAGGGTTTGAAGACCTTCCACTAGGTGGTCGGGCGATCCCAAACAAGTTGAACGGTTGAAGTATATATATACAAGTGGCACATCGTGTCTGTGGGAACCTTGTAAGAGACCTTATCCAGTACCTAGTTGATGTCGAATCGAGACGGGGATGACATTTAACTGCTCATTTTCTCGCTACTTAAGTTTTTTATGTTAATTAGAACTTAAATTAAAAAGAAATATATATACTTTATGCGACGAATTGAGAACCTTCTCCTTTATTTCGTCGGTTGAAAAACTGGTAACTTTTCTTGATCAGTCTTCCTGCAACGGGGTTCCACATTAAGATGTTTTTCATATTTTCGAGTTTTAGGTAGTAGCATTTAAGAAAAAAATCTTCGAAGCTGGACGGACAGAAAAGTAGTGCCAAAAACATAATTGATGGCTTCAGAAACCTGTAGCGAAAACGTTGCAAGCGAGATTTTAAATTAATTTTGAACGATCGACGCAAAGTGATGAAGCGATATTTTTAAAAAGAAAAATGCTTTTCTGTTTTTATTAAATGCATTGTAAAGGAAAGAGAATTTTCTGAACGATATAAAAGTTAACACTTTATGAATGGCAAGAACCATTTCGATTAACGTTTTTAATCAACACTCGGGGTCAGATGTTTTGATCTGTTGAATAACAAGTTGTTTTATATTTTTATTAGCTTCTTACTTTTGATAGAGACGGAGAATAATATTATGTATTTATTTACTAGGTTTTACCCAGTGAAGAAGCTGGTTTGTAGCGGTGATAGCCTAGTGGTTAGGACTGAGGTCTCCTACTGGATTTGTCGCAAGTTCGATCCTGGGTACGCACCTCTGACTTTTCGGAGTTGTGTGCGTTCAAGCGTTCAGCGTTGCTTCAACGGTGATGGCATATCGTGTGGAAAACTACACACTTGAGTCTCGAAGGTGTATATCATGTATGTATTATAAGTATGTTTATTGTTTAGGTCAAATCTTGCAAAATGAATTAGAACCACTTCTCGGTTTCCGATTGAGCTGAAATTTTGCATGTATGTAAATCGGATGACAATGCAATATTATTATATTATAGAGCTGATCTGATGATGGGAGGCGGAAGATGGCTATGGGAACTCTGTAGTAAAACGACGCAACCCCATCGAATTTGGGCTCGTTTGATTCGTCTTGACAAGTACTCTGGTCCTAGATGATATTCAGGGTCTGATGATGGAGTTGTAAGGTGGTTAAGGGAAGTCTGTAATGAAACTATGTAACCCTATCGAGTTTGGTCTCGTTCGATTCGTCTTGATAAGTACTCTGGTCCTAGATGATATCCAGGGTCTGATGATGGAGCTGAAAGGTGATCTATGTACCTAACATTGCAAGTTAAATAAAAGCTTGTAAAAACACCTCAGTCATGAACATTTACATGACATTTTTTTATTGGATTGCCTCCGGCAAAATATAATTTTACTCCTAATACAGCAGTCGATTTGCTTAAATCGAGAACAAAGACTTGTTACTTGTTGACATTTTCCACGTTTTAGATCAAAGGCAGACACCATCCTATTGAGCAGCCGCGAAGCCTAAGATAAAACAATGAGAAATAAATACAGTGCGAAATACAAACTACCGTTAAGCTTTTTTTGTATATACCTACCTATATAAAAACAACTTTGATTTATTTATTGTATTTACTTATGTCCTATTGGACCATAGGTATGTTACCAGTAAGGGGTTGTTTCATATTGGGCCAGGTACTTGTACACTATACCAAAAAATCGTATTAAGGCGCTGTAGTCAGTCACGATCTTCATATCACAAGCCGAATGAAGATCGTCCAATTTAAAATCTATGGGTCATAATATTATGAAAAAAAAAGTAGTTATAATTGATCGTATTTCTGGCCTGATGGCTGTTTCCTAAACACGATGACGCAAACTTTTCTCGATAGAAAAAAATTGCAAAGTTGACTCTGCAAATACATAAACTCCCATCGTTCTCTGTTACGCATACATTTATTTTGGTAAAATTATTTACAATTGTTTTTCATATTTTAATACAACAAATGGCTGTTTTAGATTTTATTTATTGCAACTGTTATAATTTTAATATTATCCATTACAATTTGTCACTTGGCCCTTCTATTCCCAGAAGCGACTTCTTTGTCTCTCCTACTCAATTAGACAGTGATCGCCGAGGCGTGCTGCTAGGTGGACCTGCGTCGCGCTGCGCTCGCTCGGCTATCAAATATTATCGTAAATTGTAATAATTGAAAATTGTTTATGTTTATACTGAAAACTATTATTTTGTATATTTTAGACTTTAGAGAAGTCAAATAGAGTGTACCTAATTATAAGTTTGTATATATTAATATTGTAAATAATTTATCCATCAAAAAAGTTGTAAATAAGTAGGGACTGAGTAGTAGAGTAGACTAATTTTGAAAATGGGTCCGAAAAAAAGCAAAATCTAAGAATGTACAGTATAAAAAAATCGGCCAAGTGCGAGTCAGGCTTCGCTCTTTTAGGGTTCCGTTAAAAAAATTTAATTAAAATATTTCCATGGCGGCCTCGCTATTCCTGACCCTGGCAGCGGTCACGGTAATGGCGGGGCAGGGGGTGCTAAGAATCTCCGGACGAGATTCCGCTGCCAACCCCGACGACTGGACCTGGTGACGTATAACGCACGCACTTTGAGGACCGACGAAAAGATCATCGAGCTGGAAGAAGCAGTGAGCAAGTTGCGCTGGAACATTATAGGATTGTCTGAAGTCCGACGAGAGGGGGAGGACTCGATAATCCTTAATTCCGGCAACTTGTTTTACTACCGGGAGGGCGATCAACAGTCCCAGGGTGGTGTCGGGTTCATCGTCCACAAGTCCCTCGTCAACAACATTGTACAAGTCAAGAGTGTGTCGAGTAGGGTAGCGTACCTTATACTCAGAATCACCAAACGGTATTCGCTGAAGGTTATACAGGTCTACGCACCGACATCGACACATTCTGACGAGGAGGTGGAGGCGCTGTATGAGGATATATCAAAAGCCATACACGCCTCTACCACTCATTACAGTGTTGTGATGGGGGATTTCAATGCAAGGCTGGGCGAACGAAGCGGTGCAGAGACGAGAGTGGGGCATTTTGGGTATGGGCGAAGGAACCAAAGGGGCCAAATGTTGGCCGACTTCATGGAGAAGGAGGGCCTCTTTATGATGAACTCCTTCTTCAGGAAGCGGCCACACAGAAAATGGACATGGTTGAGTCCCGATGGTTCCACGAGAAATGAGATCGACTTCATTATGTCGACCAAGCGGCATATATTCAATGATGTCTCTGTGATCAATAGGGTGAAAACCGGTAGCGATCACCGGATGGTAAGAGGCACGTTGAATATTAATGTGAAGCTGGAAAGGGCCAGACTGGTGAAGTCCACTCTCCGACCTTCTCGTGCTCATATCCAAAATCCCGAAAACTTCCAACTCGAACTGCAGAACCGATTCGAGTGCCTAGCAGACTGCGTTTCTGTGGACGATCTAAACAACAGGTTCGTGGAAACTGTTCATACTGTGGGGTCTAAATTCTTTAAGACCCACCGCAGGAAAAGAACCGAAAAGTTCTCTGACCATACTCTCAAGCTAATGAAGGAGAGACAAGAGATGAGGCTGCAGTCATCGGCAGACGCGGCTGCCTACCGGCGGATTAATAGGCAGATCTCTAAAGCACAAACTCGCGACCTCCGTGTCTTTAATACCAAGTGTATTAAAGATACCATTGAGCGAAACAAAGGCTCAAAAGTGTTCGCGAGAGATCCCTAAAAATAACAAAAGCAGATGATGGAAGTTGTAAAGTAAGTAGGTACCTATTTCAATATTTTGTAAAGGATGATTTGTGTAACATGTAATGTAATGGATCATGAAATATCAATTTCATCATCAAGTAAGGTATCTAATAATGGTGGGATGCATCATGCAAAGTAAGTACATCATATAGGTACATCGTACAGTTTGGCTAATCAAATTGAGGTCAAATTGACGACCTCCCTGGCTCAGTGGTGAGCGCTGTTGTCTTATAACTGGGAGGTCTCGGGTTCGATTCCCGGCGGGGTCAATTTGGGAATTTATAATTTCTGAATTGTCTCTGGTCTGGTCTGGTGGGAGGCTTTGGCCGTGGCTAGTTATCACCCTACCGTCAAAGACGTGCCGCCAAGCGATTTAGCGTTCCGGCACGATGGCGTGTAGAAACCAATTAGGGGTATGGGTTGAATGTTCACTGCCATATCCCTTCCAAGTTAGCCCGCTACCATCTTAGACTGCATCGTCACTTACCATCAGGTGAGATCGCAGTCAAGGACTAGCTTGTCATCGAATAAAAAAAAAAGGTAGGTAGGTGGTAGTTAGGTACTTTATGGGTATGGGTAGGAGTAGGGGTCGGGGTAGAGGTAGGGGTAGAGGTAGGGGTAGGGGTAGGGGTCGGGGTCGGGGCAGGGGTACGGGTAGGGGTAGGGGTCGGGGTAGGGGTAGGGGTAGGGGTAGGGGTCGGGGTAGGGGTAGGGGTAGGGGTAGGGGTCGGGGTAGAGGTAGGGGTCGGGGTAGGGGTAGGGGTAGGGGTAGGGGTCAGGGTCGGGGTAGGGGTAGGGGTAGTGGTAGTAGTAGTATTATTATATGTATACTTAGTGACATATTTAGTTCCTCTCACAATCTGTCCTTTTCTGCATATTACTTTTACAAAATAATGTCGATGTTTCACATCTGCCAGGCGTCCCACGACGGCTCACAATTTTTTTGTACCTAAAAGTGCCTAAAATTACAAGTGTAGATCACGATTCGCATGCGAAAGGATCCTTTCGCATCCTTGGTTCCGTAAGGATGCGCACGGATCCTTCCAGATCCTTACGCGTGCGAAAGCGTCTTTGGCAACTAGGGCAATGCATGAAGTGCCAAAAAGTATCGATATATCGAATCGATGAAATTAGTTTCTATCTCAAGTATGTGTGCAAACACAGGTGCACTTTTCCGCCATGTTGGAATTCTTTGATAATGGACGGATTACGTTCAAAATCGATATTTAGGCTTCCCTAGGGTCAAAAAGAAGAAATGGATGCCAAAATTAAAAAAAAGTCACCGCCATATTGAAATTCTTTGTTATTCGACCGATTTCATTCAAAATCGATATTCAGGCTTCTCTGGGGTCACGAAAGAGGAAATGGATGCGCAAATTTAAAAAAGTCACTGCCATATTGAAATTCGTTTTTTATTGGACCGATTACGTTTCAAATCGATATTTAGGCTTCCCTGGGGTCAAGAAAAAGGAAATGGGTGCCAAAATTTAAAAATGTCCCCGCCATATTGAAATTCTTTGTTATTCGACCGATTTCGTTCTAAATCGAAATTTGGGCTTTCCTGGCGTCGAGAAAGAGGAAATGAATGCCAAAATTTTAAAAAGTCACCGCCATATTGAAATTCTTTGTTACTGAACCGATTTCGTTCCAAATCGATATTTAGGCTTCCCTGGGGTCAAGAAAGAGGAATTGAATGCGAAAATTTTAAAAAGTCACCGCCATATTGAAATTCTTTGTTATTCGAACAATTTTGTTCAAAATCGATGTTTAGGCTTCCCTGGGGTCAAGAAAGAGGAAATGGGTGCCAGAATTTTAATGAGGGAATGGGTGCCAGACTTTTAAAAAGTCCCCGCCATATTGAAATTCTTTGTTATGGCGGGGACTTTTTAAAATTTTATCACCCATTCCCTCTTTCTTGACCTCAGGCAAGCCTAAATATATATTTTGAACGAAATCGGTCCAGTAACAAAGAATTTCAATATGGCGGTGTTTTTTTAAATTTTGCCACCGATTTCCTCTTTCTTGACCCCAGGGAAGAACAAATATCGATTTGGAACGAAATCGGTCTAGTAACAAAGAATTTCAATATGGCGGTGACTTTTGAAAATTTTGGCACCCATTTCCTCTTTCTGGACCCCAGGGAAGCCTAAATATATATTTTGAACGAAATCGGTCCAGTAAACAAGAATTTCAATATGGCGGTGACTTTTTAAAATTTTGGCACCCATTTACTCTTTCTTGACCCCAGGGAAGCCTAAATATCGATTTTGAACGAAATCGGTCCAGTAAACCAGAATTTCAATATGGCGGTGACTTTTTAAAATTTTGGCACCCATTTCCTCTTTCTTGACCCCAGAGAAGCCTAAATATCGAATTTGAACGAAATCAGTCCAATAACAAAGAATTTCAATATGGCGGTGACTTTT
Organism: Oeneis ivallda; assembly: GCA_029955525.1. Lineage (NCBI taxonomy): Eukaryota > Metazoa > Arthropoda > Insecta > Lepidoptera > Nymphalidae > Oeneis > Oeneis ivallda. The sequence continues at coordinate 18,316,812 of JARPMR010000019.1, read as the reverse complement.
TAAAATTTTGGCATCCATTTCCTCTTTCTTGACCCCAGGCAAGCCCAAATATCGATTTATAATGAAATCGGTCGAATAACAAAGAATTTCAATATGGCGGTGACTTTTTAAAATTTTGGCACCCATTTCCTCTTTCTTGACCCCAGGGAAGCCTAAATATCGATTTTGAACGTAATCGGCCCAATAACATAGAATTTCAATATGGCGGGGACTTTTTAAAATTATGGCAGGCATTCATTTTCTCTTTCTCGACCCCAGGGAAGCCCAAATATCGATTTTGAACGAAATCGGTAGACTAACCAAAAAAAAAAAATTAAAAAAAAATTAAAAAAAGCATGTTATTGTATTTGGTTAGGAATTGAACCTGTATAAATTTTTTTTGATTATCTGTGAACATGAACTGGAACCATGCTAACTGAGCCAAATAAAGTATAATAGGATTGACGAAAATAAGTTACAGTACCTATTAAGTTTAGATAAATAACCAGTTTTGTCAGTCGGGAGTTGTTTCCCGCCAGAGTTGCTTCGCGCCATTTCTGCGCTTCGCACGGGGCGCCCCGCGGTGGGCGGGACTACGACTCCGCTCCTTCCCCTGCTTTTCACCCCCTCAAATACCTAAACTTTGTCTGCCTCCTCGCCTTAAATCATAGAACTTGAAATAAAATATGCTTTTTTGTAGTATTACAGTGAATAAGAGGTACAAATATAAAATTGATAATTGGGTACATTCGTAGAATAGCAACTCCCGGAGCATCCTTCTGCTTTTGTTGTCTATGTTTGTAATCACATTTTAATGTCATTTCAATTGTCGAAAACGTCACTTGCTGGTATGTCAAATGTCAATTACTGTCAATTGTGGATATTTTTATGTCAAATGGACTCGTGTAAGTATCTACATGTCATTGTCAAAAAGAACGCCATGTTGTTGCGCTTGTATTTTACAAAATAATTTCGCATTGTACCTCATAAAAAGGACCTTTTAATGAGAATTAAGAAAAAATAATCACTATTTCATGACCCCAAACATTTTGAAAGACTGTACAAAGACCTGGCCCAGGCTCCATATATATTTAAAACAACCCCTTTGTTAATAATAATAATAAAATTAAGTAAGTGAATGTCTGATAGAGAAGAGAATGAATGATGTTGGTGATGCAAACATCATGGGACAGGCTGCTGTCATATTTGTTAGAACTTGATTTACTTCATTTTGGCGCTGTAAACGGTAACGAGTGTCCAAGGAACTAAAATTAGTGAGGGAACTAGTTGACAACTGATAGTTGATACTTTTTGGCACTTCCTGCACTCCTATATTAATAGTTCTAGAGACATATATTTCAAAGGGGGGGGCTTCAAATTGATCCATAATTTGAGCTCTGTCTGTTTGTGTATTTCTAAAACTACGGCGGTAACTTTGGTTCTCCTACGGATCTCTTCATTTCTGATTTATTTGATCACGCACTCCGAGAATAGCTCTCTACATCGCCCGCTCAGTGACCCTCAGAATCAGAATCAGAATCAGTATCAGAATCAGAATTTATTTATTGCATTAGATATACACTAGTAGTCCAGGGTAGATAATTTTTGAAAACAAAAAAAATTATAGTAGGATGAAACCCATTGGAAAAGGAAGAGAATGCAACAAAAATGAAAGGAAAAATAAATTACGGGCGATCTGAGGTCGGGAAGTGGGGGGGAGGGGGGGTTTAAGGGTAAAAAACGGTTTATCTCAATTTCTGGAAAAACTACAGGTCCTATGGAAAAAAGTTAAATGGCAAAGTTGTAGGTAATAAAAAGATCTACAACTTTTGTATTTAGACTTTTTTCACATAACCTCAAAATGTATGTGAAAAATTCAAATAACCAAGTTTTTGGTTTTTTATTTTTATCTTTTACAAAAAAAAATATTTTTTCACGAAATTTGGTGAAAACTTACCTTTTTATGTCCCAAACACACTGTAATTTTTCTGATTAAAAATATTTATTTTTTCACCTTTGTTTTTGACTTAATATTGAAAAATCACCTAATTTTCAATCGAAAATTCTCCCGTCAAAATATCTGCTTTTTTTAAAAAGTCGGTGAGCTTTTTGTTCGTTGAAATCTCTACTTTCTGATGGTGTAAAAAAAAATATACATTAATATGGTAAATGCTCTCAGAAAATGCAGAAACGAAATACGAAATAACAGGTAGTAAGGCCCAGACCCTCCTAGCCCCTATGAAATACCTTTTAAATTACATGCGTAGATGGCTATTTATTGCTATTTTAAGATAACTTATATACCTGAGTGACCTACGGAAAATTTTAGCCCTTCAAAAGGTATTTCATAGAGAAGTGGGGAAGGGGCTAGGAGGGTCTGGGCCTTACTACCTGTTATTTCGTATTTCGTTTTTGCATTTTCTGAGAGCATTTACCATAGTAATGTATATTTTTTTTTTTTACACCATCAGAAAGTAGAGATTTCAACGAACAAAAAGCTCACCGACTTTTTTAAAAAAGCAGATATTTTGACGGGTGAATTTTCGATTGAAAATTAGGTGCTTTTTCAATATTAAGTCAAAAAAAAAAGGTGAAAAAATAAATATTTTAAATCAGAAAAATTACAGTGTGTTCGGGACATAAAAAGGTAAGTTTTCACCAAATTTCGTGAAAAAATATTTTTTTTTGTAAAAGATAAAAATAAAAAACCAAAAACTTGGTTATTTGAATTTTTCACATACATTTTGAGGTTATGTGAAAAAAGTCTAAATACAAAAGTTGTAGATCTTTTTATTACCTACAACTTTGCCATTTAACTTTTTTCCATAGGACCTGTAGTTTTTCCAGAAATTGAGATAAACCGTTTTTTACCCTTAAACCCCCCCTCCCCCCCACTTCCCGACCTCAGATCGCCCGTAATTTATTTTTCCTTTCATTTTTGTTGCATTCTCTTCCTTTTCCAATGGGTTTCATCCTACTATAATTTTTTTTCACTTTTTATTATTTTTTAAGGCTTCTACCCTGGTCTATAGTAGTATACAAGAGATGGTAGGTACAATAGATTGTTGGCCGTAGTGTATTACCAATCTAATGGTGTGCAATAACAATAGAAAATTATACAATTAAATTTAAAAATTGGATAGTTCACAGTACACATTTAATTATATCGATAATAAAATAATATAATAATAATTAATATGTCAATTGTTTATCAAATCTAGTAATGTCAATAATTTAAAATAAACTAGTAAAATAGATAATAACACGTTACTTCATTGAAATTATTACTATCGATAAAATTAATTACTTATTTTTAAAAATTAAAAAAATATAATAAAATAATAAAAAATGACGCTTGTTTCTTGGAGGACAGGGAGGTCGCTTGTGTGGGATGCCACCTGTGTAGATACTCTAGCTGCTTCCCACATCCATGCGACCTCCTCTGTGGCGGGCCGCGGGTGCAGCGGCTACTAACGCCGAACAGGCTAAGAGGCGCAAATATGAAAAACTTGACAGTGGTTTCATATTTGCGCCTTTTGGTGTAGAGACCCTGGGGCCGTGGGGCCCGGAGGCTCGCGCACTTTTTTTAGAGATATCAAAAAGAGTGATCGAGTCTACCGGGGATCCAAGAGCTGGCAGCTACCTTGGCCAAAGGATTAGCTTGGCCATCCAAAGAGGTAATGCTGCCAGCATCTTAGGTACTATGCCACACTGCGGTGGCTTGGATGGGGTTTTAGATTTTAATTAGTTTTGATTTTAGTTTTAATTTTAGAATTAAATTTAGGTTTAATATAGTATTGTATATATGAAATTTTCTTAAGTCAAAATAAAAACTATCAATTATATTTATTAAGGTTAAGGTTAAGGTTAAGTATCGCTTTATGCGGGCGAAGTTAGGGGCGAAAATTATATTTGAATAAAAGTATTGCATATGATTTCAATCATAAAAAAAAAAAAATAGAATATCTGAAGCACAAGGCATTGAGAAAAAAAAAAGAAAGAAAACAGCTCTAAATAATTTTATGTATACCTACTCATTTCACTGTTTCATTAAAAAATTCCTCTAGTGTGTAGTAGGCCTTATTTATAAGCCAATTTTTCAAAGTTTTCTTAAACTTAGCTAAGGGAAGTTCCTTGATATCATCAGGTAAGTTATTATATCGTCGCTGTAGTTGGAAAATTAAATAACTACACTTTTTGCGAAATCGACTTTATTACATTTTCAGAAAGTCCAATTAAAGCCGCATCTTTCTATAATTCAAATTTTTGATTATCATCATTAATTAAAAAGTTATATGAAAATGAATCTTGCAAGGCGCCATATTTGGAAAAATAAATATTGAAAAATTGATAAAAAAGTAGCGAAGAAAAAGTAGATAACTTAGGAAAAAATAAATAAGTTCTCTCTTGCATCACTTCGAAAGCGAATAAAATGCATAAAGTTAGTTATTTAGTTTTCCCTCGACACATATTCTGCTTTACGGGGGAATTACGTTCGGAAAAATTAAACAAAGTCAGTTATTTAATTTATCATCCCATGATTGCAAAGATATAGTTACTATTAAAATTGAATAAGTACATTTATTCAACTATTCAAAAAAGTTCTGAGAATTTTGATAATTTCAGGACAAGCAGAATTAAATAAGGGATTTTATTTAACTTTATTAAAGCAATCGAAACATAAATTAGAAGATATTTAGTTTTGAATATTTCTTCTTCTTCTTCTTTATCAACCGATAGACGTCCACTGCTGGACAAAGGTCTCTTGCATGGACTTCCACAGGCCTCGGTCTTGCGCCGCCTGAATCCAGCGGCTCCCTGCGACTCGCTTGATGTCGTCGGTACACCTGGTGGGGGTAGGCCAACACTGCGCTTCCCGGTGCGGGGTCACCACTCCAGCACCTTGGGACCCCAACGACCATCAGCTCTTCGAACTATGTGCCCCGCCCATTTCCACTTCAGTATCGCGACTCACTGAGCTATCTCGGTGACTCTGGTTCTCCTACGGATCTCCTTATTCCTGATTCGATCCCGCAGGGACACTCCGAGCATAGCTCTCTCCATCGCCCGCTAAGCGGTCCTGAGCCTACTTATGAGGCCCTTAGTTAGCGACCACGTCTCGGATCCGTATGTCATCACTGGCAACACGCACTGTTCGAAGACTTTAGTCTTCAGGCACTGAGGAATTTTGGACGAGAAGACATCTCGGAGCTTCCCGAACGCTGCCCAGCCAAGTTGTATTCGGCGGTTGCTCTTTCTCGAAATTGAACCTAGCTGGACTGTGTGTCCCAGGTAAATATACTCGTCGACAATTTCGAGTGCAGAGTTCTCAACAATTACTGGGTGGAGCGGTGCATGAGCATTGGACATGATTTTCGTCTTGCTCATGTTCATTTTCAGGCCCACCTGTTGCAGAAACCCTGCTGAGATCGTTGAGCATTGTATTGAGGTCTCTCAGAGTGTCTGCCATGATCACTATGTCATCGGCAAATCGCAGGTGAGTGATGTACTCGCCGTTTATGTTGATGCCAAGCCCGTTCCAATCCAGAAGCTTAAAGACGTCCTCCAACGCAGCGGTAAAGAGCTTTGGGGAGATAACGTCTCCATGTCGCACTCCACGCTGCAAGTGGATTGGCCTCGTAGTCTGGTCCTGTATACGTACTGACATTGTGGCGTTTTCATACAAGAACTAAAAAGATTTTGATAAAGCTTCACGATGTCATAGCTTATACATCAGAATAGCACATGCACTATATTTTATCCCAGAAAGTTACATAACTTCTGCGGAAAGCGATCATTAGCTAGTCTTCAATCCTAGTGTTCCACAAACTATTAAAATCTTTATTATTTTATGAGTAGAGTCGTTATTATAACAATTACTAGCGTCACTTACATACTCCTAGTTCTATTAAACCATTCTTAGTTAATTATAACTTGAAAAGGATAGTTTTGATTATACTGAACGTTACTCATAAGCTATTTGATTTGAACCAGCTAAGCTTAATTGTTAAATTTAAATTTATAAAGGTAAAACTGAAGAAAAGTTGATAGTTATCATTTCAGTTGATACTTAGTTTTTAATAAGTATAATTGTTAAATTAAAAGTGAAATTTTGTTGATTTTATGAGTAGAATCGTATAATTTATTGTTATGTGGTTTAGTTTTTTTTATGTTTTATTTTGTAAGTCTGATAGAAGAATCTAGTTGCTTCAGTCGTTTTATTGATTACTTTTTACAATAATATATAAAAAGAAATGTTTATTTGTTGGATTTCTTTTAAAAATCCTCCTTTTTTTATTAAATTAATACCCTTGAATAGGATTGTCATAGTAAAATAATTAAATAACGGGTCATTTTAACATCTCAGTAAAGTGGAAAAACTAAATAAAGGTACTTATATCGTCACTTTTTCGTATTTTAACGCAATATTGACGAGGAAGAACTAAACAACTGACATGGAAAAATAAATAAGTGCATCAAATATTAAAAACTTTGGTGAGGGAAAACTAAATAATTGCTTTTTATTTTTTTTCTCACAAACAAATGAATCAAAATGTACGTCAAGTACATTCAGAAATAGATACAGTAACACTCTATAACATATCAAAACATGGACACTTAAATTGTTTATGTAAAAAGAGTTATCTCCATTTCTAACGCAAAAAAAAAACACTAAATCGCGTTTTACTCGCGATATTGGTTTTGTTAGTTATTTAATTTTCCAACTACAGCAACGTTATACTCGAATGGCCATGATGTATGCACTTTTACGGTAAATATTACAACTTACAGGAGGCAAATGAAGTTTGTCTTTTTGTCTACTAGGTCTTGTGCGCAATTCAGATTTTTTTGTGAAGAATTGATTATTGGTGTTTACGAGTAGACTTAATTCTAACAAGTATATTCCTGTAAGAGTAAGAATTTTTTTTCTATAAATATTGGACGTACAGAATCCTCTCTTTTCTTATCATATAGTATTCTTAAGCATCGCTTTTGCAAAATAAACGTGCTTTGAACATTGACAGAGTTCCCCCAGAAAATGACACCATAAAGCAGAATCGAATAGACACTACTGTAGTAAAACGCGGTGGCCACCGACGTGGAGGATACATCCTTTAGCATTGATAGGGCGTATATACAACTGGATAATCTTTTGTTGACCTTATCAATATGCTCTTTCCAATTCAAGTGATTGTCCAATATAACACCTAGAAATGATGTGCTATTGGTTTCCCGGATTGGTAATCCATTTAATGTTAGATTTAGAGGTAGTGGCTGCTTCTTATAGTTCCTAACCTGCATGTACATTGTTTTGGATGGGTTAACATTCAAACCTATATTATGAAGCCAATTTTGTACTACTTCTAGCGAGTAATTGATTTCATTTTTATATTCTTCTTCAGATTCTTTATTTCTGATAAACAGTAAAGTCGCATCGTCGGCAAACATGACACACAGGTGGTTTGTTAGTTCTGGCAAATCGTTCACGTAAACAAGGAATAGAAGGGGACCAAGTATGCTGCCCTGTGGGACTCCTACCCTAGTTTGTTCATATTTGGACTCAAATTGTTGCAAAGTTTTGGAAGAATGATTAAATTTAGTAATTACTGTGGACTGCATTCTTTTATTCAAATACGATTGAAGAAGATCTGAGGCTATGCCACGTACTCCAAGATTATTTAATTTTTCTAATAGAACAGAGTGCCTAACACAATCAAATGCCTTTGACATATCGAGAAACAGCATAGTACAATCTTTTTTCCTGTTAATTTCTTCCCCTAATTTAGTCAGGATTGTGTAAATTGCCAGTGAAGTAGACCGTGCTTGGCGAAAGCCAAACTGATATTTATTTAATACTTCGATTTTATTCAAGAAGTCTATTACTCTGGTGTAGATAATTTTCTCTGAACCCTGAGCCTTCTTATGAGACCAATAGTTATCGACTATGTCTCGGATCCATAAGTTGTGTCGTACTACCGCAGGCATATCATTCTATTATTATCGAAAAAAATATGTACAAAGATTTACTAATTTTACGTTTGCTCTACGAAGCTCTCTCCTCTAGCAAATATTTGCTTAGTATTTAAGAGATGGAAAAAGGTAAAACATTAAATAACTAAAAGTATTGCTCTCCACGTGATTGACTTTGAAGAAGTACGGAAAAACCGGTTACTTTTTAGGTAGGAAGCCGTTTCCCTAAACACTTTCCGAATAATCTGACTCCTTTGTTAGATTAAGTAGCTTATCGTCCCATGTAAGTAAATAAAATACGCTGTGCAAAGAAGGGTCCAATCAGCTGTTCAAATATTATTGATAAGCAATATTCGTTCAGTGTTTAGCATAAGAGTTAATGCATACGATCGTTTTATGTCTGACACTGATTTCTACTCGACATTGGCCAACTAAGTGTCGATTTCACCAACGTCGAGTGACGCTTAACGAAGGAATAATAATGATAAGCAGTGATAGCCTAGTGGTTAGTACTGTGGTCTCCTAATCGGGGGGTCGCAGGTTCGATCCCGGGTACGCCTCTGACCTCTGACTTTTCGGAGTCAAGTGCGTTTAAGCAATTAAATATCACTTGCTTCAACGGTGAAGGAAAACATCGTGAGGAAACCTGCACACCTGAGAGTTCTTCATAATGTTCTTGAAGGTGTGTGAAGTCCGCCAATTCGCATTGGGCCAGCGTGGTTGACTATGGCCTATAACCCTTCTCTGAGAGGAGACCTGCGCTCAGTAGTGAGCCGTTGATGGGTTGCTGATGATGATGATGATGATGTATTCATTTAGTCACAAATTCAGTACAACCGATTTTAACATGGAGCGTATCGTACATACCTAAACGTATAAGAATGTATACACGAAATTGAGCTTTGATTCAATGCTGTTATGGTTTATTTTACTTTGACGTGTAAGCATTTGATCGTATTCGTTTGATTGCCATCAAATGAATACGATTTTGTTCGGCAACTTTTAGACAATCGGAGGGCTGGCTGACCAGTGTGGTGATGGTCCAATAATTTCCTGACTGCTTATTGCTTACTGGAACTAAGCGTATTTATACAATTGTATGTAAAGCGATATTCGTTCCGTTCTTGAGCCAGTTTGGATAGGTATAAATACGAAAGTGGGCAAACTCACAAAGCAAACATGTTTATTGTTTTGTGGCTATGCTGTTATATTTCGACGTAATTTTTGACATAGTACAGCTGTTGAGAACGTAGACTACTTCTTATTCCGGAAAAACAAAGAGTTCCCGCGGGATATTTGAAAAACTAACTGATGAACTTGCTGGCATAAGCCATTTATAATTAGGTATGCTTTTGTATTCTTTTGTATTGCTTTTGAATTATAATTGGGTATGCTTTTGTGGAACTTCCCCTCATTGTGGAAACACTGCATACATAGCATAATATCTATTATATTGTAAATTTGTTTTGAAAAAAGCAACTGCCGAGTTTCTTGCTGGTTCTTCTCGGCAGGAACGGCATTCCGAACCAGTGGTAGACTCATCGACGATTCAAAAGCACTTGTAAAAAAGTTTATTTGAATAAAAAACATTTCTATTCTATTCTATAATAAATATCCTTGTTTTGAGGGTGGCGTAGAAATAGTAAATTTATGTGAGCCGACTATTGAGAGATATCGTCTTTGATCGGCTTTTTATTTATTGGATTTTCTTTTGGCCCGTCGGTGATCGGCTTTAGTTATTGGTTTTTCTTTTTGATGGCAAGTTTTTCTGTTGATATCTTTGCTGAAAAAGGTTAGCTACCGTCGGAAGTCAATCATGAAGGTTGGCAACCGAATGAAGTAAGAAGTCGTTTTTCATGTTCGTTAGATATGCTATTGCATCACCAGAGACTAGACAATCGCGTAATGTCAGGGACATCGCCAGGTCAGTAAATATTCTGCCCGTCTTCTTTATGGTTCATCTCAAAATCTTTTTCAAATTCAAATAATTTATTTCATATAGCCCAACTTTTGACTACCACCGGTCCCGAAAACAATTTCTGCTGAGAAGAGCTGGAAAAAAACTTAGCAGTGATCGAAACAAAAAGTGTTACATTATGTACAAAATGGACACCCTACATAAGATTATTGTGGTCCGATTGCTCCCATCCATGCCCAACTTAGTCATTAAAAAATTTATTTATTGTAGTGGGTGGTACCAATGGCAAATCTACAAATTCTTTCTGCCTCGTTGGTCTAGTGGTTAGCTTGTTTGACTGCGGATGACAAGTTCCCGGGTTCGATTCCCGGGTCGGGCCGTTAAAAAATGTACTGGGTTTTTCTGCCAAAGAAATTCTCAGCCCGGAGATAGGAAGTTGCAGTATGTACATAAAGCCGTCGGTCCTGCGCCTGATTACTCTCCGGTTGTGTCGGATTTCCGGATCAGATTATGAGAGTGAGGGAATAGAGAGTGCACTTGTGTGCGCACACACTAGTGCACAATAATATCTCACGCGCAGATGGCTGAACTCTGAGGAGGGTGGTCGCCTTGATCAGATTCGCTCGGGAGGACATTATGTAAAAGCGTGCTTATTCGACTCTACATAGGATTTTCTGCGTTTTCCACAGACGTCACAATGGTGTTTATAGGAGTATTGACGGTTTCACGGCGATTTAATGATTTTATCTTAAGAGCCACAATATGGCGTAGGAGGATCTCAGGATTTACCATAGTTCGAGCTTTTACAGTAACATGTACCTACATGATATCATTTAGATTTTTTAAACCGACTTCAACAGAGGAGGAGGTTATCAATTCATCGGATAAAATTTTTTTTTAATTTTTTTTTTATGTTTACCGATTACTCGAAGACGCCTGAACCGATTTGGAAATTTCTTTTTTGGTTCGAAAGGGTATACTTCCCAGGTGGTCCCATTTAAATTTTATAGAAATCGGTCGAGCGGTTTTTATAATATCAACAATAAATTATACAAATACTTTGTAGTGGCGCGGGCGTTTGAGTCGGCTTTTAAAAATAATTTTGACGTGATAACGTCTTACAAATCGATGAACACCGGCTGCACGCACGAAAAAGTGTCACGTTCCGCCTGAGCCTGCGCGTGCAAGCGAGAGTGCGGAACAAGTGATAGAGAGGCACGATCGGCCCAAGCGTTGGCTTGTGACACATTTATTCATCAATGTTTCTATATGACGTTATCACGTAATTACTATCGTCCGTAAACCGACTTTACAGACAACCAATTTTTTTATATTAACTTATGATCAATAATTTTCCTGACGAGCCAAAAGATTCTGGGTTCCAAAGCGTAAGCATACGAATAATATGTGGCAATAGCGAACCTCCAATCTAAAAATAGACGATCTTCTCAGTTCAGTTCATATGGACTCGACTAATAACGACTGCTATCAAAATAAATGCCACACGTTGCGTTCAAGATTTTAAATGCGGTCGCTATTAAAAGCTCATCGCATATTGGGAACGCTGATCGCTACCAAAATTTTTTTATGACGTCATCAAAACTTGTATCCCATAAGCATTAGTGTCCATATTGTAGAGTACAATTATGTAAATCGGATGACAATGCAATATTATTGTCACATGGAGCTGATCTGATTATGGAGCTGGAAGGTGGGTATGGAAACTGTAATAAACGACGTAATCCCATCAAGTTTGGGCTAGTTTGATTCGTCTGTACAATTAGTCTGGTCCTGAATGGTATCCAGGTAATCCAGGGTCTGATGAAATAGCTACTAAAAAGCTTGTGTTAAAAAAAATTACACTTATTTTTTGCATGGTTGTTCCCTAACCTAAATTCATGCGGAGAAAGTCGTCGGCAAAAGCTTGTATAATAATAATATACAAAAGCGAACTTGTAAAGGTATTTTCTTCCATTTAACCTTTGTGAATCTGAACAGAGTGAGAGAAATGGTGCTTAGATTGAGAAATAAATAAACAAAAACAGAAACAAACCTTGTCAAACCTTGTGTGTGTGTGAAACCTATAAAAATGACGAGAAATATCGTTCGAGAAACTTACGTCGCCATGTTAGATTTCGTAGAGACAAATAGAGAAAATTATTTTATCTCTACTTTTGACGTAACGAGACGGATCATATTGTGTGCAACCTGTTAGTTTTGATAGAGATAATACGTGAAAAGGCGTAGACAAAATTTTCTCGCACGTGCATGCTAGGCGTGCAGGACGAGTTCCGGTATCTCGTCGCCCTTCACGCACGCTCTGCATAGAGGGGTGTCAGTGATACCTAAAATTAAAAGTGTTTGTTGGTTGAACAGTGTCCTCTGATCATACCTACAACTGTCCTTAATTTAGATCATGAATGTATGCCAAAAATTTCCGTTGTTGTTGTTATTCCATTAGGTAAGTAATAAAAAACCTGTCTATGGCTCTCTCAAACGATCATAGCATTAGCTACATCCCAACAACAAGTGTCAATTTGCCAGTGTCGACCGTCCCTCGGGGACGTCTTATTACTAAACTGTCCATCAAATATTAACTCAGGAGTGACGCTCTTCATTTCCGTGGCATGAGATCAACATTCAGATTGTTCGAGATTATGCATACTTTTATTCTGGGGACAGGTCTCCTTAGATACGTTTATCAATATCACGGCTTGATCAGCCCAGTATACGACAAGAAAATCAAGGATAATAAAGGGTACAAAAATTATCATATATGGAATTCCCCAATATTTTGACTATCTAAAGGTGTAAGTTACTTACACTACTTACTTAGGGTTGATTTATTTACTTACAGTAAGTAAATAAATCAACCCTCTCCGTATTTTTGTATATTTCTTCAACAGTAATACCTACTATACATAATATAGTACAGGGCGGGAATAGGGCTACTTTCTGTCTGCCCGTCAATATATGTTGAATTATAATTAGGTATGCTTTTGTGGAACTTCCCCTCATTGTGGAAACACTGCATACATAGCATAGTATGTATTATTTGTAAGTAAACTTGTTTTGAAAAGAGCAACTGCCGAGTTTCTTGCTGGTTCTTCTCGGCAGAACGGCATTCCGAACCAGTGGTAGACACATCTACGATTCAAAAGCACTTGTAAAAAGTTTATTTGAACAAAAAACATTTCTATTCTATTCTACACAGAGCCGAAATGTACTATAGTATGCGTACTGTAGTATGTATATAACCCTTATTGTATGACAGGAACCTGCAGAAACATTGCATATTTCTTGCTTATCAAAACTTGATAAGCGCACGTAGGTACCAACACTTAATAATTGCGATGCATTATCTATTCGATAAAAAGGAAAATTGAAGTGGTACTCATCGCGGTATAAATCACATCACGTACTATCTACGCACCTACTATGATTAGAACCATAGAGTTAATAAAACCGGCCAAGTGCGTGTCGGGCCACGCGCAGTGTAGGGTTCCGTAGTTGAAAGATACTGAATATATTTTGAGTTCCATGGCTTAAATACTATAATAAACTACAAAATATGCAACTTACACTACGTGTAAAACCTAACTTAGAAAAAACAGATATAACTCCTTAACTAATGAACCCTACTTAGTCGTGATAGTTTTCCTTTAAAATTCATTATATATACTACTGCTGTGAATTTTTTCTTGTATCCTATATACAACCATTTAGCTGGCAGAGGGGGGGGACACTTGACTCTAATAAAATTTACCACTTTAAAATATCATATTTCACAAACGGATCCCTGAATTAAAAAATGGTGTTCCTACACCTACAATATTTTTGAAAGACCTATTCAACGACACCCCACACTATGGGATAGACGAGAAAAAAAAATTCATCCCCACTTTACATGTAGGGGAGGTACCCTAAAAAAAATTATTTTTCAAAATTTTATTTCACCACTTTGTCGGCGTGATTGATATTTACACCCTTGTCAAATTACAGATTTCTAGAACCAACAGTCTCTGAGCTAAAACGCGGACGGACAGACGGACAGACGGACGGACATGGCGAAACTATAAGGGTTCCTTTTTTACAACGGAACCCTAAAAATGGCGTCACCTTCCGGTGCTAGACGTGTAGAGGCGCAAAAATTTTTTTTTAGGTCATATGCGACATTAATATGTAAAGTCCAGATTTCCTTACTTGAGTATTCGAGTAAACAAACACCTCTTGATATGAATATCACTTATTTACACACAAATCACACATTTTTAACTATGTATAACTGTCTAGATCTATTCATCAAACACATTCGTTACGATTTACACCAAAAATTGCTTCGAGTTTACCATTACAAGATACTTATTTTCTCAAAAACGAAATATTAGCAGAACTCATTTGCACAGATTAGGAGAAAGTGACATTTCGTAACCCTAGATTGTCTATGAATCGTTGAGGTGGGGACAGGCGAATGAGTGACCTTATGAATGGATTGAATCCATGGAACTAGGAATTACGACTAGTCTTCCTTCTTCAATGATTGAATCATCATTACACTAGAGGTGAGTAACTTTAGAACATAAAATATAATGGATATTGATAAAAAATAAATCACTAGGAGAAAATGATTGTAATGGTTAACTTAAATAAAATTAGATATTATTATAAAATAAAAAATAGATAATCTTAATCTATATTATTACCAAACTAAAGAACATTTTACTAAAGAAAACAGGTAAATAAAAATACACTACTGTTTTTTTTAAGAAAATTGTTTGTATCACAATGTTACCCACAAATGGGGTATACTTTAGAATAGAACAAAAATCTGATTAGTAATAATTAATAAATCTTCGTTAATTTTTTCTTGTAAAATCCTCTTTTTAATATAATTACGAAAAAGATATTGTTTAGTTACTTTTTACGTCAAATTTGTAGTAATGGTACACGTCTATGACCATCGCAGTTGGGATGAAAATCATTCAGTTGTATAATGCTTTCACATTCGTTCAATCGCTCATGCGATAACTTCCCAACCCTATAAATTGTCTTTGGTTAACATTCGGCCATTATTGTTTACTCGAATACTCAAGTAAGGAAATCTGGACTATACATTGAATGGCATGAGGATAATAATAATTATACGGAGAGAAAAATTATATGTCTATACGATGCTGAGTGCTCACTTTAATAAGTTCTTGATGAATTATGCCAACCATTTTCTTTAGTACTTAGGCCATATAAGGCATAAGCCAAATACTTCCTCGTACTGATGTTAGTATTTGTTGTTTAACTACAGGATATGACTGAAATTAAGTATGTACAAGTTACAGATCCAATCTACGGTTGCCTAGATTTTAGATGTAAATATTATCCGCACGCAATTTAACTAGGTATAACCTATTCGAGATATGTTGATGAGTATATGATATAACATTTATTTCTTATCTTATATATATAAAAGAAAGTGGTGTTAGTTACACTATTTATAACTCAAGAACGGATGAACCGATTTGGCTGGCAATTGGTGGAGAGGTAGCTTAGAACCAGGAGACGGACATAGGATACTTTTTATCCCGTTCGACCGCATTTCCGTCAAGTCACTATAAAACGTGGTATAACAAAAACGCATCTGACATGGAATAACAAAACGCAAATGACAGTGGCATAACAAAACGTAAATGACAGCTAAACGTAATTTTGTCTTTGGTTAAGTATGGTAAAATATTTTACAAGTATAAAAAGTGTTATAATAAAGCATTACTGATGTTATAAATGCGAAAGTGTGTTTGTTTGTTGGTTTGTCCTTCAATCACGTCGCAACAGAACAGCGGATTGATGCGATTTTTGCATGCGATTCATGGGTATAGTAATGGATGTAGTAGTGGTTCCTCAGACCGGGAGAGCTACTTTTTATCTCCGATAATTAAAGAGTTCCCGCGGGATTTTTAAAAACTAAATCCATGCGGACGAAGTCGCGGGCATCAGCTAGTCTCTAATAAATAACAGATGAGGGTATAAATTTCTTATACCGAATCTCGTACTACAAAAGAGATCTAAAAAATCGGCCAAGTGCGAGTCGGGCCTCGCTCTTTTAGGGTTCCGTTAAAAAAAATTAAATAAAAATATTTCCATGTACCCATGGAAATATTTTAATTTAATTTTTTTAATTTAATTTAATTTTTATTATTTGTTGTTATAGCGGCAATAGAAATACATAATAAGTGAAAATTTCATCTGTCTATCTATTACGGTTTACGAGATACAGCCCGCTGACAGACGGACGGACGGATGAACGGACAGCGTAGGCTTAGTAATAGGGTCCCGTTGGTACCCTTTGGGTACGGAACCCTAAAAACGGTGATTTCGACAGCCGACAATTTCGAAATTCTCGTCAAGTTTTGAACTAAAATTAAACAAAAACAAAAGTATTGTTAATTTATTTTTTGTTTAATTATTTACGTATACTATATTACATTCATCAATTCCGGAGTTATAAAACTCTGAAAGACTCTGAGATCTCGGTTTGGTCGGTCAAAAAAGTAGTAATGTTTGAGCTAAATTCTACATTCGCTGTGGGCTCTTGCCCATCTCTTTTCCTCTGTAATACTTCAAACGCCTTGACCCGACTTAGCCCGCAGCGTTTGCTGCAGCCTAAATTCGGGGCAACAAAGCAAACAATAGAAAATGCAACAAAGTTGCCAAATATTATAGAACCTTCCATATAACTTGTTGTTTTCCCTGTTTCTTATAGGTTTAAAGCTAATTTAGAAGTGTATAATATTCATTAATTTGATTTTATTTATTACGAGGCTTTTCCCGCGGCTTTGCTCACATTGAGTTCGATTTTTCAAACCCCTATTTTATCCCCTTAGGGGTTGTATTTTCAAAAATCCTTTCTTAGCGGATGCCTATGCCACAAGAGCTATCTGTATGCCTATCAGCCCGAACTTTCCAGTGGTTTGAGATTTGCGTTGAGAGATCAGTCAGTCTGTCGGCAAGTCACCCTTTCCTTTTTGCCAGCAATTTTGTCCTAATTAGTAAATCCCTCGGGATTCATTTGAAAGGGCCTCGCACAGTCCTCCGCCTTTCTAATCCAGCTACTTCCTGCAGTTCTTGCTACCTTCTTAAGTTCTTCAGTCCAGCGGGTCGCAGGACACCCTTCTACCATCGAACCTTAGGCATCGCACGAATCTGTACCGCTACATTGTTCCTAATACGCACCGCTGGAAAGCCCTTCCGGCTTCCGTTTTTCCAACTAACTTTACTTGGGCACCTTTAAATTAAGAGTGAAATCTTATCATAGGTAAGCGCGCTCCATATTAGGCTGCATTTTCACCTAGCATCAGATTAATTGATCAGATATAAAAAAAACTAATCACACGCAGTGTCATCAATGGTACTAAACGCTCACCGCTGTGTGAACGCCTTCCTTCACAGGAGTACAGTAGCTTGTATTACATACATCCTCATTCTTAGTCACTGCTCAGCCGCGAGACAAGATAAGGTCGCGCGTGGCTGCCTTCGCGCATTTCGTCTACGAATGCCTAATGTCTAAGTTTTTTACGACTTGATTTTCATAAAGATTGGTTCATTGCAATCCTCGAACGTGTATAAGGTCAATAGTACCGATAGTATAGTATATAGCCAAAGGTAGGTCGGCAGACGGAGTTTAGGGTGTTGGGTGGTTAGGGTGCTGCCTGCGACTTTTCGGATGTCATCGTTCCCCGGTTAGATGGAGCGATGGCATGCGGAAAGTGGCAGGCTGCGATTGAATGCGAAGGGTCGAGGATAGGCAACGTTAGCGCTACTTAATAGAGGCATGTGTCCAACAATGGATATAAACTTTGGCTGATGATGATGATGATGATTATGAAAGGTCCTACCCCCTATCGGTTTCTACGCGGTTTCGTACATTGCTTGGTGGGTTGGCATCTTCGGTAGGGGGTAACTAGCAACGGCTGAAGCCTCTCACTAGATCAGACCAGAGACAATTTAGACAATAAATTCAAAATTGGCCCCCGCCGGGAATCTAACTCAGAGACTCATACCACAGAGCTCACCACTGTGCCAGTGAGGTCATCAACGTCTATTGTTAGACGTTCACTGTAGTCCTACAGTTCTTTCCATGGTCTGTTACATAGATTTCCACATGTCTCGTTCTTGCGCCGCCTGTTTCCATCGGCCCCCTGTGCCTCGTCTGATGTGTTCGGTCCACTTAATGGTCCATTTATCATCTAGCAATATCCATTTATTAAGTAACACTGAAATAGCCTGAAGACATTGTTTCGCAAATTGGATTTTAGATAAAGCAGCCAATTAGCAGTAGCGCGGAGTTAATTAAATGTAATCAAATTTATGCCGTAATTAATGTTGTACAAGGAGGGCGGGAGACCATTCTGTTTGTTGACTTTATTAGATTTGTTTTATTGGAAAACTGTTAAGGAAGACGTTTTTGTTTTCTTGAAAATCCTTACTAATATTAATAATTATTGAGAAAGTGTGTTTGTTTGTTGGTATGTCTTTCAATCATGCAACAATGGATCGACGTGATTTTTTGCAAGGGCATAATTGGGGACCTGGAGAGTGACATAAGCAATTTTTTTTTCACGGAAAAGTAAAGGTTTCCCTTGGGATTTTAAGAACATCACTTCATGTGGATGAAGTCGCGGGCAAGTTAGTAAATAATAGATTAGCGTACTTATAATATTGAATGCTGTATATTATGTGGTGCGTTTTCAACTTGCGGTAGATGCATGCGCTAACTATCGTATTTCAGCACATGCATCATGTTCACTGGCAATAGCTATATGTTGGAAGTAGGATTGTCTATCTAGTTTGTCACTAAAATTCCAAGTGAGTAAATATTATGCGACAAAATTAAGTTTATGGTACGACACGTGTAGTTTGACCAAGGATAAGGTAATATCAGAATAAATTTATAAACACATATCGAAAATTCCGAGGCCAGCGGGATAAAGTAGACACATAATATCACTAATTTCGATGCTGTCGTGTGTGCGGCTTTGGTGTAACGCTAGCACACTCTGGCGCGATTCCCAAGAGATGTGGATTCGAATCCCGCTGGCCTCGGAATTTTTGATATGTGTTTATAAATTTATTCTGATGTTTCCTTAAGTGTAGGTTAACACTTTAATAAAAAATAGTAATAAGGATAAGGTATTTTAAATTTGACAGTATAAAAGTCGAATGGTGTAATTTGGTGTCATTTGACAATTTGAACTTAGTGACCAGTTGATAATCGAATTAACACAAACAATGATGTTTTGTTTCACTCACACTTGTTGTGAGCAACCCATTAACGTCTCACTACTTAGCGCAGGCACGGTAATATTATGTATACAGTATTCCAACTTCATACAAACGGACGAAGCGCGAGCTATGCCTACGCGCCTCGATCTCGGTAAGCGCTCGGTACGCAGACAGTCGCGACTGTGCAAGGAACATATATACTGAAGAAGAATGTCAACTACGTACATTTGAAATGGCATTAAAATAGGCGCCATCTGTTGCACGCCCCCCGTTAACTCATGAAAGCGGGAAATTTTAAATGCAGATTTTTTCTTTTAATTTTATTAAAGGCTGCATATCCACCAAAAGCAAAACTGGAAAACTGTAATCAAATATGTAGTATGTAAAATTGCACAATAAGTAAGCTATTTATTTAGCAATTATAGTGCAATTTCACTGATTACAATTTTCCAGCTCTGCTTTGGTGGATAAGCAACCTTATTGTTTTATCAAGACACTATTGAGAACTTTCTTGATTTATCATAAGTCATAAATAATTATAAACATAAAAAAAAACATTCTTTGTTTTAGTCAAAAGTATTTTATTATAACATTTATCACTATGTAACATAGAACTATTTTATATTGGCCTATTATAATAATTAATATTATGGAAACAATTTTAAATCACTGATCAATTTTCAATAATTTTAAATTACTTAATTATAACAATGCTAAAATGAAATTTAAATAATTCATAATAAATTTCACTAACGCAATGATTTTTTTTCAAATGCGATCAAATTGATTGTTTTGAATAATGAAAACATTACCAAACAAAAGTCAAAAAAAGCATCAAGTACATATTAATCAACAAGTTTTTTTATCCCAGATTGCTTTAAATCAACTTCTGCTTGGTTTACAAAGCAGCATGGTATGGTATGTACCAACCTACATTCTGTGTACCGAAAGTACAGAATGTATAGATATATAGAGTAGTTTTATAATTGGCCCAGTTATCAACTGGATTGCATGATTTAAATCAAAATGGTTACCCAGAAACAGCAGTAAAAAAGTATCATCAAACATCAAACGCTATATTTGTTATAGCTGATGGAGGTTGCCATGGAACAGCTACAGGCTCTCTTACCTCCACTTGAAGGAAAGGCGCAGTAATATCCTGCAAACAAAGTAAACCATTAGTCTACTATATAAAACTAGTGGTTCGCCCCGAACTGAGACCTCGCGGTAACGGTTTCCCATAATTGACGATCAAAATTGACATTATTATTATGCCCGTTTTCACCAACCATACCTAAATCATCCCATTTGTAGAAGTCTCTTTACATAGGTAGCCCCTAAATACAATTCTAACATCCCAATGTCATTTTCACCTTTAGTTGTCCCGTAGAGGTTCGTAATAACAAAGTTGACAGAAAGTGTCAACTAACTTAACATAGGTAGCCCGTAAAGGTTAGGGAACTGTTATAGTGAAATCCTCAAGGCCTCAATCAAACTTAGGTATAGTTTTTTGGAACATTCAAATTAAATTACTTGTACACAGCGTCAACTATTGACACGATCAGAAATATGTAAAAACAAACTGCAACGTGAAGTTTTATTGATGTTTGCTAAATGACTAAATAATAATCTTAATTGAATAATAGGTATGTTACATAAAGCTGCATTTGCTATATGAGATGAGAGCGCCATCTATTGACATCATTGTGAAGTTCTGTTGTTGCTGCTCATTAAAAGTTAAATAATTTAGTTTCCTTATTACATTTATCTAATTTTAGTATTTGTTGTTCAAGTACATGATATTACGCTAAAATTGTAAAACTTTCAAGCCCCAGCTTTCAATGGTTATTCCGTTCTGAGGTCAAATATAATCTCCACTTTGAAAGCCCCCCATTTCGTCAATTTTAGGAAAAAAATTAAAAAAAAAATACTTTTGTACTCTGTTCCAAATTATCTTTAAAATGAGGTACTGTAAACCTATGAAACGCAAAATTTTTTTTTTCTTCGCATTCGCTTCTATGAGAGCCCCCCTGAAATAAAGATTTTTATAACTTTTTAAGCCATTTTCGGCTGGAGGCCATCGGTTTACATATTATATCTAAAATTGAAGTAATTTCGTTCAGTAATTCAGAAGTTATAAGGCTCTGACAGACGGACGGACGGACGGACGGACGGACGGACAAGTGCAAATTCACTCAAGTAGACTCAAAGACCTTCGCTTCGCTCGGTCGAATAAGTCTGGTTTTCCTTCCTGACGCTATAACTCCAGAACGCACGAACCGATTTCCACGGTTTTGCATTCGTTGGAAAGGTCTCGGGCTCCGTGAGGTTTATAGCAAAGAAAATTCCAAACTAAATCCACGCAGACGAAGTCACGGGCATCAGCTAGTTAGATATATAAATATTTACTGTAGATTTGCACAGTGCTAGACAGTGTATTATAATCAATGTAATTAAATCTATATTAATGTATCAGTGTATAAGTGTAATACATTGAATGGTATATATTGTTGAAGTACTTTATTGTAGTAATATGAGAATTTAGCGAGGACTACATCCACTTACCTCCACATCATCATTTCTTTGATGGGAAGTCCACAAAAGCTGTTTCCATAAAATGCCTATCAGATAGCATTCCGTGTTCAGAATACAGTTTAAACTGAAACTCCTGGACAATGGTTTGTCTGGAAAACAATATTTTGCCCATAATTCACAACTGAAATAAAAAGAATAAGTAGATTAAGTATCGCAACAATCGTAAATCAGAGTGCGCCGGTATGGAGGTCTATTATCTATAATAATATGATAAAGAGAAAAGATTTTTTTGTTTGTTTGTACCGACTAGGCTCTGGTACTACTGCACCGATTTTAACAATTTTTTCACCAATAGAAAGCTAAATTATCAGGAAGTAACATAAGGTATAACTTATTTAAAAAAAATTATAGATCCTCAAGAAAATTGCAATAATGTAACCCAAAGTAGTAAAATTTTGCCTAATACAATGTTTAAGTACTTCTTCACGCGAAAACTACCTAATGAACCGATTGCGATAAAACTTAACAGGTTGTTTTTTTTATCCCGATATTCCCACGGAATCGAAATTTAAGCGGGTGAAACCGCAGGGCACAGCTAGTACAAGATAAAAATAACGAAGATCAATAGGTATTATGAATACGTACCGGAAACTATTTATGGAACCAGGTTATGGAAACCTAAATAATGTGGTATCCGTGTTATCAGCAGACGAAGAACCACACTTAAAGCATTTCCTTTGATGGTATTTCATTAATAGTTTATACTTTATAGTTGAAAACACTACCTAACATTAACTTAGAGAGTTAGCTCGTACACAA
Source organism: Oeneis ivallda (assembly GCA_029955525.1). NCBI lineage: Eukaryota > Metazoa > Arthropoda > Insecta > Lepidoptera > Nymphalidae > Oeneis > Oeneis ivallda. The sequence goes on along the minus strand of JARPMR010000019.1, from coordinate 18,294,317 downwards.
CACTCAGGTGTTTCAGTGAACGACACACTGGGTACGGAGGAATCTAGGCTCTACACAACGTTTGAATGGCGAGGATTACAAAAGGTTTACAAAAAGAGATCACAATCACTTTTATAAGATCATAATCACAAAAAAAAACACCACACACCGGCAGACATTTTTTTGTTTTCTTCTTGTGATAAGGGCTGCCAGGTACATAAATAAAAATCTTACCGATCTATTTCTATAAACGTAACAAACTAACGCTCAAACAACGTATTTCCATTATATTCTGCAAGAATTATATTAATAACGTGTAAATAATACTAACATTAATTAAATTGACGAAAAGTTATTTATATAAATAAATTAAATTAAATCGCTTAAACTACCTTATGGTAGCTTTTTAGCATGTAGGCATCCTTTCAGGTTTACTTATGTTGCTAGCTGTAAAAAAAAAGCATTATTAGAGACCCAAATTTAGGTCTATCATAATAAAGTCTCCTCTTGGCAACACATTCCTGGCCCCCGTAGGTATTTCCAAACTCTCCATAGTGAGTCGACTGGGCCTGCGACTGTGCCGCAGTGACGAACGGACGGTGTTATGTTTTTTAACAATAACTGCGCAATTTTTTAACTAAAAATAAGTTCAAGTACATATTTAATATGACGAGGAGGATATATTGTGCTGTTTTTGGTTGCATGAATTCGTCAATAACTTTAAAAATTAAAAATTATTTTAGTTTAATTAAAAAAGGGGGAAAATCGGGAGTTTGAAATTTCAAAGTAAGATAACTATACCGAGTGGGGTATCATATGAAAGGTCTTTTCATGTACATTCTAAAACAGGTTTTTATTTATTTCTAAATATAATAGTTTTTGAATAATCGGGCAAAATGTCGAAAAAAATACCGTTCCCCCCCCTTATCTCCGAAGTTTACCAATCGAAAAATCAGAAATAATTATGGTCAATAGAGGTTTATGTATATTTTAAAGGAAAAATAAAACCAACGCTCTAACTAGCATAGTTTTTTTTATATTAACAATAAACTCCCACAAACAAAGTTAACGATTAATAAGCAAATTTATATAATATTATCGTTTTACTTTTACTTCTAGAGTACGGAACCCTCGGTGTGCGAGTCCGACTCGCACTTGGCCGGTTTTTTTAAATTAAATCTACCAATCAAAAAACAACACGCATTTTTATTGAACACTTCCTATTTAATTCACAAAGTATTTTATTTGTTTATATAAAAAAAGTATATTTACAATCACAAAACTAAATGGAAACACAAAGTAGGCAAATGTAATTAAAATGCTGGAGGCGGGCAGCCCTATCGCATGTTTACGTACCGCGCGGCTGTAGGCATTTATGTCAAAGATACGGCCGAGTTACAATACTGTATACATAATATTACCTTGGAGCAGGTCTCCTTTCAGAGAAGGCTTATAGGCCATAGTCGACCACGCTGGCCCAATGCGAATTGGTAGACTTCACACACCTTTGAGAACATTATGGTGAACTCTCAGGAGTACAGGTTTCCTCACGATGTTTTCCTTCACCGTTGATGCATGATATTTAATTGAGAGCAGAGGTACGTGCCCGGGCTTGAACCTGCGACCCCCCTAATAGGAGGGTCACTCACACGTACGTGATGGTAATAAACAAAAATTGGATAAAATTACTTCATATACTTAGTAGGTAGGTAGGTACCTACCTACTAAGTATATGAATGATACTAGGCTACCTACCTAGGTATACTTAGTTTTTATTTTAGACCTACTTCCATCTTGACCGACACACGACAGCGCATGGGTAGACGCATGCGCTGTAGCCTTTGGCTGTAGCATGCATTGCTTCTGCAGGTTCGCATACCTCTTCGTAAGCAAAGAGTTCTACGTATAGAGCGCCAATTCGGAATAAGAACTGTGTACAGTTTCAAACGCGCGGGCTGAGGTAGAGAGGGGAGCTGGCACGGCAAATAAGGTTGCAACTCCGCGCGACCGTGGCGGTCGCAGAGGCGTACCGCGCCCCGCGTCCCACTCACTGCTCGGTCGTTCGTTTTGAATAAATCAAGAAATAATTTTTATTTCGTATCTAGTGTTACGAATTACGATGTTGATATCTAATTATTCACTAAAATAAGTATACTTTTTGTTACTTACTTGAATACAGGCATTGTTGGCTTTTCAATTCACAATTAGGTAGCTAGAAAATTTTATCGGATAAATAGTGCCCGCGTCCGTACGTCGTGAGTGCCGTCGACCACACTAACAGTATTGTTCGGCATTAGGTACAACTCAGTTGAACATGGTAAGTGTTCGGAACACGTCATCAAGTAGGTACTACATTTATATCAGTGTTCGTAAGTTGAAAACGCACCAGTGTAGTTAGACTATGGATATGTATCTTTTTTTAATGAACCTTGGGCGTCTACTTGTGCCACTTGTCCCAAATCTGCATAGACTATCAAAGATTGCGTGACGTGGAGTGTCTTCCTAGTTCCTCCCCACAACATTAACAGACAGACGGACTTGAAACTATAAGGAAAATATAATGTCTTAATCATACCTATTCCAGAATTAAAAAGTCAATCTTTAAACATTTCTGTGGTGGTGTCGTGTGATGCGGGTTGTTACGTTCCCTCAAATATGGTTGAGCGAAGCAATCCACCGGCTCCACCGCCGGCCACCGGCGGGATTAGGGCTACTTTATGTCTGTCCATCTTAAGACAGAAGTTAGTCGGTATGCATTTTTGGAACTTCCCTCATTGTGGAAACACTGCATATAATATAGCATAGTATTTACTGTATTGTAAAGTTTTGAAAAGAGCAACCACCGATTTTCTTGCTGGTTCTTCTCGGCAGGAAAGGCATTCCGAACCAGTGGTAGATTCATCGACTATTCAAAAGCACTTGTAAAAGTTTATTTGAATAAAAAATATTTCTATTCTATGCTATTCTATTCTCATCAAATGTAACCTATAGTTAACTAGGTACATACATATGTAGGTATCAATGATAATGATAACATAGCTGTTTTTACCGGCCACTATTTAGATAACGCTGTATTGAATTTCTCTTGATAAGCCTGTGCAATGTCGATTATTTTACTGATATAATTTAAATTTAAAAAATATTTTTAAAAACCAACTTATATAATTAAGTATACTTACCGAAAGTAAATTCAATTCAAAGTTATTTATTTCACGTAGGCCAACCTATGGCTCTTATGACACGTCATAACCTTACCTCTACTCTACTATATTATTTATTGTTGATTCTTTAAAAACCGCTCGACCGATTTCGATAAAATTTGAATGGGACCACCTGGGAAGTATACCCTTTCAAACGAAAAAAAATTTTCCAAATCGGTTCAGGCGTCTTCGAGTATAATCGGTGAACATACATAAAAAAAAAGATTCCGACGAGTTGAGAACCTCCTCCTTTATTGAAGTCGGTTAAAAATAAGAACCAAAAGCAAACAAGGCTGTGTAGACATATGATGTGACACGTGCAACGAAATTCAGTTCAGCTACGGTGATACGTAGCGCCGCACTCCTACGACACGTAGCAAATTGCTACGGCGGGCGGCGCTGAAACAGCCTTTGATATATGCGCGTACAGATAACATTGTGAATTTGTCTCCTTTATTGTACAGCGGCTGCTGTGTTAGCTGTGCCGTTATACTGTTTGAAACACTCGTTATGGGATTTGTTATAAAATACACGACGAATAAGTACTAGGTACCTACAAGGAGGTACTTGTCATAAACCGAAACACCAGAAGAATTTCGAATGAATATTCACGAGTATATTACAGTTCATATGTTGGACACTTAGGTCCGCTTGCAGAGACGCTGGGTTAGTTAACCCAGGAATAAATTTGTAATTTTGACAGAAGCTTTATACGAAATCTGTCAAATCTGTCTTTTTAACCCAGAGTTAGCTGCTAACTGTGGGTTAAAAGGATAACTCGACGTTTCTGCAAGCGCGCCTTAGAGCATTTAACTAACGCTGGACAATAGTGCGAAGAACTGATGGTAATCGGAGTCCCAATGTACTAGAGTGGCGACCCCAGTGGGGAAGTGATGTGTTTGTAGATCTCCCACTATGTGGACCATGACATCTGACGAGTCCCAGGGAGCAGTTGGATACAGGTGGCGGTGGAAATCCATGCAAGAAACCTTTGTCCAGCAGTGGATGTTTATCGGTTGACAAAGAAGTTAAAGACCAAGACTAAGAGTGACATGAAATACTTGTTATCCCGGGAAAATAAAACCTAACTAAACGCAGACGAAGTCGCGGGAAAAAGCTACATTTCTATCATCAGCAGTGACGAGGGTACTTAAATCTTTACAGGGGATACTTTTATCAACTCTACCCAGTTTCTAAGTCGCTAAGATCCGCTAGGCGGAAGGAAATCCACATTTCCTGTCGAGTATCTCCAGATCCGGTACCTAATGCGATTTGTCTTAAACAAGCTAGCGTTGCTTCTGCATGAGAGATTAGCCGGCATAACTGATTCGGAGATATTATTTAAGGAATACTTATTCTGTTCTTAGGGGGATTATTCTATCTGCCTACACTTTACTGGCTTCTTGCATGGTAATGCTTAGATTTGAATAGGATAATACATAATAATATGATGATGATGATGATGAAATAGATGGTAATACTCTTGATGTACAGCTAAATTGATGATAATAACTACCTCGTTGGTCCATGGTTAGAATGCTCGACTGCAGTTGACGAGGTCCCGGGTTCGGGGGGGTGGGTCGGGCCAATAAATGTCCATGTGTTTCTGTCAAAAAATTCTCAATACTAACCCGGAGTTAGGAAAGTTGGCGGTGTGCCACCCCCGTGCCTCGGAGAACACGTAAAGCCATCGATCCTGAGTCTGATCTCTCTCCGGTCGTGTCGGCTTTCCGTCCCATCTATGAAATTGAGGGAATAGAGTGCACACTTGTGCACTATGATATCTCCCGCGCAGATATCTAATCTATGTCGGGATTGGCCGCCGTGGTCGTATTCGGTCGGGAGGACTTTATTAAATAGATGAGGATCTAAATCTATATTGAACAAGGACGTTGAACTCTAATCTATACATTTAGTTCAAATATCTAAGGAATTTCGAGATGGCTATTCGACCCATAGTTTGGCAGCGGTATGCGATGATTGGCCTGGGAAATTTTGACAAATATGTGTTCGGAATTCCTCTGAAGCTAAACCGAAGTTTGGCTATCACATTGACTCAGCGCCCGAATAATAATTATATAGCATTGATTTACCCCGTTTAAAAATAGACGGTAGAAAGAAATATCGGCTAATTCTTATTAGTGTTAACTTAAGGAAATATCCGAACAAAATAAATACATATCAAAAATTCCTAATTGGAATATCAAAGGTATTTAAATACATTTTTGGCTGGTTTCTGTACCTTGTGCTATGTGAAATATTAGAGGAAAACGGTCAGGAGCGCGATACTGTGTGTTTTTTATTTGAAACCTTTTTTCCCTTCCTTTTTTCTGCCGTTATTTATTTGAACGCTTCCTCTTTTCTAAACGAACTCTTTGTAAATATTTTAAGGTCTTCGCTTTGAATATATTTATATTCTTAAAACTAGCTGATGCCCGCGACTTCGTCCGCGTGGATTTAGTTTTTAAAATCCCTCGTGAACACTTTGATTTTCCGAGATAAAAATTAGCCTATGTCCTCAACTATAGTACCCATGCAAAAAAATCACGTCGATCCGTGGCTCTGTTGTGGCGTGATTGAAGGACAAACCAACAAACAAACACACTTTCGCATTTATAATATTAGTATGATTAGAATATTAAATTGCATAGGAAAACACTGTAGCATTAAGTCCATACGATGTATTACATCCATACCTACTATGTAGTATGTAGGTATAATGATCGTTTGGCAAAATCTGACGCTTTTGGACTTGGATTAGTTTGAATTTGACAAAATAGGGCTATCCACGATGGCTATATACGATAAAGTACGCTTGCCAGCTTAAGATGAGCCGTACATTCAAAGTATCTTGTAGATTCCGGGGTTCAAGTTATTTGGACCTTATACTGAAGATCGTGATGTCTATAATTTCTGAACTACGAAATTGACGACCTTGAAATAATTACAGGACAATCTCTAAAGAACCTGCTTTCTAACAAAAAAAGAATGGATTAAATCGGAATACGCCTTAATGAATTACAGCGAAATACCCATTTGGACTTTCAGCCCCTCTCCCAAGGGAACCGTGCTGAATTCGGGGATAAAAAGTATCCTATATTATACCTCGTAGTATTATCTTAAATCGTGCCAAGTTTCATTTAAATCCGTCCAGTAGTTTCGGCGTGATGCGCGGCCAAGATACAGACAGACAGACAGACAGACAGACAAAAAATTAAAAAAAAATTGTTTTGGCTTCAGTATCGATTATAGAGTGCCCTCAAACAAAAATTTTCAAAATATCTTCAATGTACAGAATTGGACCTGTTACAGTTTTATTATATTAATAGATAGATAGATGATTCAGCTTTTTTTTATATTTTATATATTGTATAAAAAATCAAAAGGCCAACATGCCAAGTTTTATTTGAAACCCTTTTTGCTTCAGCAGTTTATTGTTTATTGCTTTCATGTTCGTGTTATCTATCTCATGATATTATAATATGTATTTTTAAGCTGGCTTGTTTTGCTTACTGAAACTCAGTCAAAAGAAAGAGGGGAGTGTTTTTTAATAACTGTAACGCTTGCGATTTGCGTTCGTTAGGTTTTATTAGGATCCGTAGGAGAACGAAAGTCACTCGCACAGCGAGTCGCGAAACTGAACACATAGGGTGGGGCACATAGATCGAAGAGCTAATGGTCGTTGGGGCCCAAGGTGTCGCGGGGCGACCCCGCACCGGGAAGCGCAGTGTTGGCAGACCCCCACTAGGTAGACCGAAGACATCAAACGAGTCGCAGGGAGCCGCTGGATTTAGACGACGCAAGACCGAAGCCTGTGGAAGTCCATGCAGGAGACCATTGTCCAGCAGTGGACGTCTAGCGATTGATAAGGTTTTATTGAAAATTCCGCGGGAACCTTTGTTTTCCCGCAATAAAAATCACTATGGTAGTTGAAGACCAGAGAGTGACATAGAGTTACTATGTCACTCTCTAGTCTTCAACTACCATGCAAAAAATCAAACCAGACATTGTACTCGTAGCTGCGTGATTGAAGGACAAACAAACACAAAATTATGAGAGGACCAGGCAAATCTTTGGCATCACTTATTATTTGACTTACTTAACAAAATTAAAATTCCGCTACTTTCAGGATTTTAACTGTGAAAAAATTCTCTGTCCTAACTTCATTAACCCGATCTTCATTTGAAAGTCTGTTGTCTGGCTTTACACGGCAGTTTTTCTTTATTTCGCTTTACTTTCCTTTTATATGGAGTAATGTTTTGAATAAAATCCTCATTTGTAGTCCGTACCGTTGCTTTGGAAGTGAGATTTTCATTTCAGAGACAATATCTGGCGGATCTTTTGGAGGATTCAATGACATATTATACATATGGAGTATCCTAATTTTATACATGCTTACTGTAAAGGTTGTTTCTTTTAAATATTATGACGTGAAATCGATGGACGTTTAACATTTTTAAGGGAAAAATTGAGCAGAGACCCAGTAATTGTGGGCTTCCATAGCACTGGGGATCCTAGTTTAGGGGCCAGGCACTTTGCCGTGCTGTACAAAGTTTTACTTTGCATAATTTTTGTATCGTATTTTAATATCTTGTATACTTTATTGTTTAAACCTCAATCTTAAGCCCAACGGTTAATGGTGCGGAGTGAAAACTGAAAGGTCGTAGGTTCGAAACCCACACGTTGCACTATTGTCGTACCCACTCCTAACACAAGCTTTCCGTTTATTTGGAGGGGAGAGGAGAATATTAGTCAAATTCAACTTGGCTGATATTCTTTAAAAAAACGTTAAAGTACAATTATATATATATATATATATATATATATATATATATATATATATATATATATATATATATATATATTCCTTTGTGTAGCTAAAAACGATCACATACCGTGCATTCAGGCGTGCTACATGTATACAACGTGTTTATGACGAATTCCCATAACTTCGAGGTATTGAATAGACCACTTATAAGAATCGAACTTGCATCCTTACTAATATTATAAATGCGAAAGTGTGTTTGTTGGTTTGTCCTTCAATAATGTCGCAACAGAGCAACGGATTGACTTGATTTTTTGCATGGGTATCGTTGAGGACCTGGAGAGTGACTACTTTTTATCCCCGAAAATTAAAGAGTTCCCGAGGGATTTTAAAAACTAAATCCACGCGGACGAAGTCGCAGGCATCAGCAAATATTTTATTAATTAAAAAAAATTTTTTTTCAGTTACAAAGTAATTCAAATATTTCCGACTATCCATGTTACACACGCCTTTGCGTAAAAACCGACCACGTCGCATTTTAAAACACAAATTATGAATGGTCTTAATTTTACTAATCAATGAACCTGTCCCTCTCTAACGTTCATTGATAAAATCTATGCTTAGCAGTGTTTGTACGGTCAGCAAAAGCATTAAGTTTGGCAGCGTCGCAAAAACAAGGATGCGGTACATGGGAAACAATTTTGGATCTATTTACAAAAGAAAAATTATTTTCTCCGAAAATATCCATTTTAGAACACAATATTATGTTCCTTAGAAATTCTTGATTACTTTTCGTTAAGAAATCTAACCCTAGAGTTATGGGAATTCGTCATAAACATGTCGTACATCTTCTTCTTCTTCTTCTGGGCTGGTTTCCACACTTAAACCTTGAAGGTCTGTTGTGTGTGACCAATCCTTGTAGTGTTGTACATATACTACGAGTAATATAATAAAGCGGAAAAGTTTTTATTTGTTTGATTTTCCTCTTATTGGGGTTAATTTCATTTTGCTACTATAATAGTTTGATATTTTTGATTTCGTTTCACTTTATTATTTTTATTACTAATATAATTACTTATATTCTGTGCCTTAATTTTATTTTCAAGCTTAAATCACTACTTCACAATTCTCTTGTGAGTTGTGTAACAATATTAGTACATCTAGGAGCATTCTTAGCTGACGACGGTCTCAGGCCAAGATTTCCCTGCATCAGCTTTCACTCGCTAAGGACCGTGGGAGAGGCACTCAAGCGTCACTCAACCAACACTCAGCACTACTCGACAGTCACAACTGGGGCGTTTCCTAGGCACGAGCAAAATGATCTCTTAGTAAATCGTGTCAAACCGCCAACTTGACCCTCTGTATAGTATCTACTCAAGTCATTGAATGAAACGAATTGTGGCGCTAGAACAGTTTTTCAATTTAAATATTAATTTCAGCGAAGTTACCGTTGAGCTGTTACTAGCGCGTCTCTTAAAAATTAATTTTAATCATGATTAATTGGATAACCACTAATTCTTGTCTTCATACCATCATCATGAGTAACAAAAAAAAATTTACGACTCTATTCGTCGGATAAAGTTCATTGGGCTTCTTCTTCTTTATCAACCTATAGACGTCCACTGCTGGACAAAGGATCCGCCGCTTGGATCCAGCGACTCCCTGCGACTCATTTGATGTCGTCGGTCCACCTAGTGGGGGGTCTACCAACACTGCGTTTCGCCACTCCAGCACCTTGGGACCCCAACGACCATCAGCTCTTCGAACTATGTGCTCCGCCCATTTCCACTTCAGTTTCGCGACTCGCTGAGCTATGTCGGTGACTTTGGTTCTCCTACGGATCTCCTCATTTCTGATTTGATTTCGCAGGGATATTCCGAGCATAGCTCTCTCCATCGCTCGCTGCGTGATCCTGAGCCTGACCCAGGCTCAGGGTCACTCAGCAGGCTCATTGGGCTTAGCGATCATGAAATAGTTCCTTAGTTTTATTTAATAATACTACACGTCCGATTCAAGTTGGCCGCTATCCCATTTCGCTTCCCCGCACCGCACCTCAAGTTAGACCCACTTAGTAGGATAGGAGTAGGACTACAGATAGCAACATACTGCTCAGGAGTATCAGTACCTTTGTGTTTTTCAAACTTTAGTTTTGTTACGTTTTAATTTTTTTGTTAAGTTTTAATTAGTTATTTATTGTTATTTAGTTACTATTGTTCGCGTGTGAAAGTTTTGCATAGCGCAGACTATTTATTACTTTAATTAATGACTTTCTTCGAAGAGGAGAAAAATGAGATATGTATTAAAAATCACTCCCTTCGATATTTAAGACGTTATTGCAATGAAAAGGATTTCCAGAAAAGAAAACTTCCGTCACAGTCGTGGTAAACAGTAAAAAAAATAGAATAAATTTTTATGTCAACGGTAGACTATGAACTAATTTTGTAACGGGCGTCGACGGCCAACTTGAATCGAACGTGTAGTATTTGGAAACATTTGCATGTATAGAAACGGTCATTTGTATTGAATCACGTCAAATAAAGCGCAGTTATGCACAAACAGAAACTTACTCGTATAATTATTCACCACGTTGCCACAGTCGTGACGAAATTGCGCAGTCTAGAAACTATTCCGCATGCAAATACTAACTAGTTGATCTTGATAAGTAGAATCATAGCAACGCGACCCTTCCCGTGGGGGAAGATGTTATGCGGCTAACTTTTGCCAAAGTAGGTACTGGACCATGAAGGTACCTTCTTGCTTGAACTGTTGATGTTACTTTTTTTCAAGTGTCAATTGTTATGATAGAAATTATTTTATTTATTTATTTTAGTAGGTTGTCTGCGATAAGACCGCCTATTTTAATTTTTTTTTTGTTCGTAGATCTTATTGTTTATCTCTTGGATATTTATAAACAAGCCCTAATGCCTTTTTTAACGAATGCGAAAGTCTTTTCTGTTTTTATTTTGTTTCTGCATAATATATCCTTCCTTCCTGCATATTATACATAATACAATACGTGAAGCAAACAGAGATAAATGCCAGAATATTTTGCATCAGAAGATAGTAACTGAAAGCCTTCTCTTCGATGTGATACCCGATGTACTTAATAGTTGTATGGAAGAGCTCCACCGCACTGCACTTAACTGATAAGGAGTAGGTATTGTCGTCAAGAACTCATTTAAGGTGCATGTAGACGTTAGATAATATCATTTCCTGGAGTATAGTCTAATAAAATTCAAGAATAGCGTGTCACCTAATTATTTTATTTCGTTTTATTAACCGACTTCGAAAAAGGAGGAGGTTCTCAATTCATCGGAATCTTTTTTTATGTAAGTTCACCGATTACTCGAAGACACCTGAACCGGTTGCCACGGTGGTCCCATTTAAATTTTATCGAAATCAATCGAGCGGTTTTTAAAATATCAACAATAAATTATATCATACTTTGTAGAGGCGCGGGCATTTGAAGTCGGTTTTTAATTTTTAAACAATAGTCATGTTCAGCGTGGCTATACATTATTTTTTGAGAAATGTCAGCCATGTAGAACATTCTCCTTTCGATTCCAAGCACGTAAAGCTTGTGCTATTAGTGGGTACGACCAAAGTGCAACGGGTGAGGTTTGAACCGTCGACCTTTCGGTTTTTAACGCCGCCCTAAGCTTTCCACCATTAAGATTTTGGCTTATTATGTTGGATAGAAGCAGGCGTTACTTTGCGGAAGTTCATGATTAGCAAGAAAAGGTTAGATTAGCTATAATCCGCCAACAGAAAAAATCTTTATGGTCAAACGTGCAGTTACAAGCTAAGCACCGCTTACCTACCCAACCAAGCAAGAAAGCAAAGTTCCCAAGCAAGCAATGCCACCACCACTCACATGCACCACCACACAGGACCTTTACACTAATTTCGACGCACGTTTCGCCCCGACACCGGAGCATCATCAGGAGAGTCAAGACGTCTAGACAATACTGCATTGTAAAGTCGAGATCTCATGTTCAGGCGTGGACGTTTATCGGTTGATGATGAAGAAGTCTATTTCTTCTAGGTACCGTACTTTGGTCGATTTTCGAGAATATTCCCTAAATCCCATGCAATTAATTCATCTTATAAGTTGAAAATAAACTCAATGCAAGCAAAACCGATTGAAGTAGCTAGTTTTGATTAACTGATTGAATAATGCGGATCGAATATTCCATGAAGCCATTTAATCAAGAACAATTAAGCCTGAGTGTTCTCCTTCGAAACCCTTTGTTGTCAAACGTATAGAGTATATTACTGTTGAGAATAGATAGATAATTTAATATCTATCTATTCTCCCGTATCTACCCTGTTCTATCTTGATATTGTGATGTGGATCCATTATCACATTACAATATAATAAGACAAAGAAAGAGCTGTTCTTTTGTTCGTGTCAATGCTTACATACCGAAACTGAGTAGGGTTGTCACATTTGGTAAAGTAATTGAAGACCTTATTTATCATCATTATCATCGACTGATTAAACGACCTACAGGCTAAATCGGGGGCCCTAATATATTGCATTATTTAAATATTCGTGAGTACTGTAGACAAGAGGAGGACAACTTAATCAAATTCATAATCCAGTCCTAAAAGAGTGAAAGTGTGGTAAAGCATATGAATAATCATATTTATAAACCTATGTATTATGTATAAGCCGCGCGCAGAAGGTTTATAAAAAACAAGTCGGGCGCGTGGGTGCGCGGCCCGCTAAAGCGGACCGCGATTTTTTTACTCATCAAGTAGACTTTCGGATTCTGGTCATCTTTTGCCAAAAAATTTGTTAGAGCACACCCCACCTATCTGCAATAACCTGGCCGTGCTCCTCATTCACAAATGAAAAAGAAAAAAAAAGAAAAAAAAAAGAAAAAAAGCAAATGTAAAATGAAAAAAAAGAAAAAGAAAAAAAGCCCTATGAACCTATCAAAATCAATGTCTTGCATAGTTCCCAACTTCTAGTCCCTTCAATATTCCCCATATATACATTTTGTATGAAAAAAAAAAAATCCGCCATCTTGAATTTTTTTCCTACTCACCAGGTAGACCTCCGGGTTTTGATCAACTTTTGTCGAGAAACCGCTCCTCCATCTTTTATAGTCTCCGAGAGAGAGACGGACAAAATTTGCCGCCATTTTTTTTCCGCCATTTTGGAATTTTTTTTCAACTCACTGGCAACTGCTCGAGGTTTCGAATGACATTTGGTCGAGCACCCTCCACCTATCTTCTATACCCTGGCCGTGCCCCTCGCCCGTCTCCGAACTCCTCACTCATCAGCTCTCTCCACCTTTCTCCGAGTCACATTCTTTGAGCTCTATACGACACCATGGGTGAAAAAAAATTTTTTCATACAAAATTTTACAGGAGAGGGTCGGAAATTTGAGACGTCACAGCTCGGCCGCCATCTTGATTTTTAAATTTTTTTCACTTTTTCTGTTAATCGTTTACTAATTTCTACAATAATCCGAAAATTTCAAAGAAATCGGTTGGAAAACAAAAGAGTTGCAAGAATCACGTCGGCCGCCATCTTGTTTTTCCGAAATGTCATAATTTTTCCCCACTCGAATCCCCCACCCGGACATATCTCCCGTACATCATTATATCGTTTTTTGTCTCTTTCTAGGAGAACAATTATGTCAATGAGTCAGTGAGTGAATCAGTGAATCAGTGAGTGGTAATCGAGCTATATATATATTACTAGTAGGGCGCGTGGGTGCGCGGCCCGCAAGCGGACCGCGGTTTTTCTACTCGTCTAGTAGACTTTCAGCTCCTGATCATTTTCTATCACAAAACCACTCTTCCATCTTTTATACTCTCCGAGATAGACACCGTTGAAGTTTGTATGGCCGCCATCTTGAATCCGCCATTTTGGATTTTTTTCAGCTCACTGCCAATTGGATGAGATTTCGAGTGACTTTTGTTCGAGCACCCCCACCTATCTACATTACCATGGCCGTGCTCCTCACCCACCTTCCAAACCCTCGATCATCATATGTCATCATTTGTCATAATGAAAATTCTTCAATAAAAAAAAATCTTGAAAAGGAATTGTATCAAAGTCGTGCATGATTCCCGGCTTCTAGTCTCTTCAATATTCGCCATATATTTTTGTATGAAGAAAAAAAAAATTCCGCCATCTTGAATTTTTTTTCTGTTCGTCAAGTAGACCTTAGGGTCTTGATCAGCTTTTGCCAGGAAACCACTCTTCTATCTTTTATACTCTCCGAGATAGACACCGACGAAATTTGTATGGCCGCCATCTTTTTTCCGCCATTTTGAATTTTTTTTCAGCTCACTGCGAATTGGATGAGGTTTCGAGTGACATTTGTTCGAGCACCCCCCACCTATCTTCAATACCCTGGCCGTGCTCCTCATCCGTCTCCGAAATCCTCAATCATCAGCTCTCTCCATAATTTTCCTCCGAATGAATTTTTGTCCTCTATACGAAACCATCGGTGGGAAAAAAATTTTTCATACAAAATTTTACAGGAGAGGTGATCAATCAGTCAGTGAATCAGTGAATCAGCACGAGCAGCTATATATATATTAACTAGCGTTTGCTCGGTGCGCGAGCTGCTAAAGCAGCTCGCGGGAAGTGTTGTTACTACAAGTAGGGCGCGTGGGTGCGCGGCCCGCTAAAGCGGACCGCGATTGTTCGGCTATATTTATTTCGCTCGGTGCGCGAGCTGCTAAAGCAGCTCGCGGGAAGTGTTATTACTACAAGTAGGGCGCGTGGGTGCGCGGCCCGCTAAAGCGGACCGCGATTGTTCGGCTTCATGTATTTCGCTCGGTGCGCGAGCTGCTAAAGCAGCTCGCGGGAAGTGTTATTGCTACAAGTAGGGCGCGTGGGTGCGCGGCCCGCTAAAGCGGACCGCGATTGTTCGGCTTTATTTAATTCGCTCGGTGCGCGAGCTGCTAAAGCAGCTCGCGGGAAGGGTTATTACTACAAGTAAGGCGCGTGGGTGCGCGGCCCGCTAAAGCGGACCGCGATTTTTTTTACTCATCAAGTTGACCTTCGGATTCTGGTCATCTTTTGCCAAAAAATTTGTTCGAGCCCACCCCACCTATCTGCAATAACCTGGCCGTGCTCCTCACCCACCTTCCAAACCCTCGATCATCATATGTCATCATTTGTCATAATGAAAATTCTTCAATAAAAAAAAATCTTGAAAAGGAATTGTATCAAAGTCGTGCATGATTCCCGGCTTCTAGTCTCTTCAATATTCGCCATATATTTTTGTATGAAGAAAAAAAAAATTCCGCCATCTTGAATTTTTTTTCTGTTCGTCAAGTAGACCTTAGGGTCTTGATCAGCTTTTGCCAGGAAACCACTCTTCTATCTTTTATACTCTCCGAGATAGACACCGACGAAATTTGTATGGCCGCCATCTTTTTTCCGCCATTTTGAATTTTTTTTCAGCTCACTGCGAATTGGATGAGGTTTCGAGTGACATTTGTTCGAGCACCCCCCACCTATCTTCAATACCCTGGCCGTGCTCCTCATCCGTCTCCGAAATCCTCAATCATCAGCTCTCTCCATAATTTTCCTCCGAATGAATTTTTGTCCTCTATACGAAACCATCGGTGGGAAAAAAATTTTTCATACAAAATTTTACAGGAGAGGTGATCAATCAGTCAGTGAATCAGTGAATCAGCACGAGCAGCTATATATATATTAACTAGCGTTTGCTCGGTGCGCGAGCTGCTAAAGCAGCTCGCGGGAAGTGTTGTTACTACAAGTAGGGCGCGTGGGTGCGCGGCCCGCTAAAGCGGACCGCGATTGTTCGGCTATATTTATTTCGCTCGGTGCGCGAGCTGCTGAAGCAGCTCGCGGGAAGTGTTATTACTACAAGTAGGGCGCGTGGGTGCGCGGCCCGCTAAAGCGGACCGCGATTGTTCGGCTTCATGTATTTCGCTCGGTGCGCGAGCTGCTAAAGCAGCTCGCGGGAAGTGTTATTGCTACAAGTAGGGCGCGTGGGTGCGCGGCCCGCTAAAGCGGACCGCGATTGTTCGGCTTTATTTAATTCGCTCGGTGCGCGAGCTGCTAAAGCAGCTCGCGGGAAGGGTTATTACTACAAGTAAGGCGCGTGGGTGCGCGGCCCGCTAAAGCGGACCGCGATTTTTTTTACTCATCAAGTTGACCTTCGGATTCTGGTCATCTTTTGCCAAAAAATTTGTTCGAGCCCACCCCACCTATCTGCAATAACCTGGCCGTGCTCCTCATTCACAAAAGAAAAAGAAAAAAAAGAAAAAAAAAATGAAAAAAAAAACAAAAAAAAACAAATGTAAAATGAAAAAAAGAAAAAGAAAAAAAGCCCTATGAACCTATCAAAATCAATGTCTTTCATAGTTCCCAACTTCTAGTCCCTTCAATATTCCCCATACATTTAGTATGGAAAAAAAAAATCCGCCATCTTGAATTTTTTTCCTACTCACCAGGTAGACCTCCGGGTTTTGATCATCTTTTGTCGAGAAACCGCTCCTCCATCTCTTATAGTCTCCGAGAGAGAGACGGACAAAATTTGCCGCCATTTTTTTTCCGCCATTTTGGAATTTTTTTTTAACTCACTGGCAACTGCTCGAGGTTTCGAATGACATTTGGTCGAGCACCCTCCACCTATCTTCTATACCCTGGCCGTGCCCCTCGCCCGTCTCTGAACTCCTCACTCATCAGCTCTCTCCACCTTTCTCCGAGTCACATTCTTTGAGCTCTATACGACACCATGGGTGAAAAAAATTTTTTTCATACAAAATTTTACAGGAGAGGGGTCGGAAATTTGAGACGTCACAGCTCGGCCGCCATCTTGTTTTTTTAATTTTTTTCACTTTTTCTGTTAATCGTTTACTAATTTCTACAATAATCCAAAATTTCAAAGAAATCGGTTGGAAAACAAAAGAGTTGCAAGATTCACGTCGGCCGCCATCTTGTTTTTCCGAAATGTCATAATTTTCCCCAACTCGAATCCCCCCCCCCAAACACATCTCCCGAACATCATTATATCGATTTCCGTCTCCTTCTAGGAGAACAACCCTGTCAATGAGTGAGTGAGTGAGTGAGTGAGTGTGTCAGTCAGTGGTAATCGAGCTATATATATTATAATAACTAGCGTTTGCTCGGTGCGCGAGCTGCTAAAGCAGCTCGCGGGAAGTGTTGTTACTACAAGTAGGGCGCGTGGGTGCGCGGCCCGCTAAAGCGGACCGCGATTGTTCGGCTATATTTATTTCGCTCGGTGCGCGAGCTGCTAAAGCAGCTCGCGGGAAGTGTTATTACTACAAGTAGGGCGCGTGGGTGCGCGGCCCGCTAAAGCGGACCGCGATTGTTCGGCTTCATGTATTTCGCTCGGTGCGCGAGCTGCTAAAGCAGCTCGCGGGAAGTGTTATTGCTACAAGTAGGGCGCGTGGGTGCGCGGCCCGCTAAAGCGGACCGCGATTGTTCGGCTTTATTTAATTCGCTCGGTGCGCGAGCTGCTAAAGCAGCTCGCGGGAAGGGTTATTACTACAAGTAAGGCGCGTGGGTGCGCGGCCCGCTAAAGCGGACCGCGATTTTTTTTACTCATCAAGTAGACCTTCGGATTCTGGTCATCTTTTGCCAAAAAATTTGTTCGAGCCCACCCCACCTATCTGCAATAACCTGGCCGTGCTCCTCATTCACAAAAGAAAAAGAAAAAAATGAAAAAAAAAATGAAAAAAAAAAGAAAAAAAAACAAATGTAAAATGAAAAAAAGAAAAAGAAAAAAAGCCCTATGAACCTATCAAAATCAATGTCTTGCATAGTTCCCAACTTCTAGTCCCTTCAATATTCCCCATACATTTAGTATGGAAAAAAAAAATCCGCCATCTTGAATTTTTTTCCTACTCACCAGGTAGACCTCCGGGTTTTGATCATCTTTTGTCGAGAAACCGCTCCTCCATCTCTTATAGTCTCCGAGAGAGAGACGGACAAAATTTGCCGCCATTTTTTTTCCGCCATTTTGGAATTTTTTTTTAACTCACTGGCAACTGCTCGAGGTTTCGAATGACATTTGGTCGAGCACCCTCCACCTATCTTCTATACCCTGGCCGTGCCCCTCGCCCGTCTCCGAACTCCTCACTCATCAGCTCTCTCCACCTTTCTCCGAGTCACATTCTTTGAGCTCTATACGACACCGTGGGTGAAAAAAATTTTTTTCATACAAAATTTTACAGGAGAGGGGTCGGAAATTTGAGACGTCACAGCTCGGCCGCCATCTTGTTTTTTTAATTTTTTTCACTTTTTCTGTTAATCGTTTACTAATTTCTACAATAATCCAAAATTTCAAAGAAATCGGTTGGAAAACAAAAGAGTTGCAAGATTCACGTCGGCCGCCATCTTGTTTTTCCGAAATGTCATAATTTTCCCCAACTCGAATCCCCCCCCCAAACACATCTCCCGAACATCATTATATCGATTCCCGTCTCCTTCTAGGAGAACAACCCTGTCAATGAGTGAGTGAGTGAGTGAGTGAGTGTGTCAGTCAGTGGTAATCGAGCTATATATATTATAACTAGCATTTGCTCGGTGCGCGAGCTGCTAAAGCAGCTCGCGGGAAGTGTTATTACTACAAGTAGGGCGCGTGGGTGCGCGGCCCGCTAAAGCGGACCGCGATTGTTCGGCTTTATTTATTTCGCTCGGTGCGCGAGCTGCTAAAGCAGCTCGCGGGAAGTGTTATTGCTACAAGTAGGGCGCGTGGGTGCGCGGCCCGCTAAAGCGGACCGCGATTGTTCGGCTTTATTTATTTCGCTCGGTGCGCGAGCTGCTAAAGCAGCTCGCGGGAAGTGTTATTACTACAAGTCGGGCGCGTGGGTGCGCGGCCCGCTAAAGCGGACCGCGATTTTTTTATTCATCAAGTAGACCTTCGGATTCTGGTCATCTTTTGCCAAAAAATTTGTTCGAGCACACCCCACCTATCTGCAATAACCTGGCCGTGCTCCTCATTCACAAAAGAAAAAGAAAAAAAAAAGAAAATGAGAAAAAAAAGAATAGAAAAAATCGGCCAAGTGCGAGTCGGGCCTCGCTCTTTTAGGGTTCCGTTAAAAAAATTAAATTAAAAAATTTCCATCTACCCACCTACCCATTTTAATTTAATTTTTTTAATTAAATTTAATTTTTATTATTTGTTGTTATAGCGGCAATAGAAATACATAATATGTGAAAATTTCATGTGTCTATCTATTACGGTTTACGAGATACAGCCCTCTGACAGACGGACGGACGGACGGACGGACGGACGGACGGACGGACGGACGGACAGCGTAGGCTTAGTAATAGGGTCCCGTTGGTACCCTTTGGGTACGGAACCCTAAAAAGAATAAAAGAATAAAAGAAAATGAAAAATGAAAAAAAAGAAAAAGAATAAAAAAAGGAAAAAAGAAAAAAAATAAGAAAAAAAAGAAAAAAGCAAATGTAAAATGAAAAAAAAGAAAAAGAAAAAAAGCCCTATGAACCTATCAAAATCAATGTCTTGCATAGTTCCCAACTTCTAGTCCCTTCAATATTCCCCATACATTTTGTATGGGGGGAAAAAAAAATCCGCCATCTTGAATTTTTTTCCTACTCACCAGGTAGACCTCCGGGTTGTGATCATCTTTTGTCGAGAAACCGCTCCTCCATCTTTTATAGTCTCCGAGAGAGAGACGGACAAAATTTGCCGCCATTTTTTTTCCGCCATTTTGGAATTTTTTTTTAACTCACTGGCAACTGCTCGAGGTTTCGAATGACATTTGGTCGAGCACCCTCCACCTATCTTCTATACCCTGGCCGTGCCCCTCGCCCGTCTCCGAACTCCTCACTCATCAGCTCTCTCCACCTTTCTCCGAGTCACATTCTTTGAGCTCTATACGACACCGTGGGTGAAAAAAATTTTTTTCATACAAAATTTTACAGGAGAGGGGTCGGAAATTTGAGACGTCACAGCTCGGCCGCCATCTTGTTTTTTTAATTTTTTTCACTTTTTCTGTTAATCGTTTACTAATTTCTACAATAATCCAAAATTTCAAAGAAATCGGTTGGAAAACAAAAGAGTTGCAAGATTCACGTCGGCCGCCATCTTGTTTTTCCGAAATGTCATAATTTTCCCCAACTCGAATCCCCCCCCCAAACACATCTCCCGAACATCATTATATCGATTCCCGTCTCCTTCTAGGAGAACAACCCTGTCAATGAGTGAGTGAGTGAGTGAGTGAGTGTGTCAGTCAGTGGTAATCGAGCTATATATATTATAACTAGCATTTGCTCGGTGCGCGAGCTGCTAAAGCAGCTCGCGGGAAGTGTTATTACTACAAGTAGGGCGCGTGGGTGCGCGGCCCGCTAAAGCGGACCGCGATTTTTTTACTCATCAAGTAGACCTTCGGATTCTGGTCATCTTTTGCCAAAAAATTTGTTCGAGCACACCCCACCTATCTGCAATAACCTGGCCGTGCTCCTCATTCACAAAAGAAAAAGAAAAAAAAAGAAAAAGAGAAAAAAAAGAAATGAAAAAAAGAAGAAAGAATAAAAGAAAATGAAAAAAAAGAAAAAGAATAAAAAAAAGGAAAAAAGAAAAAAAATGAAAAAAAAAGAAAAAATCAAATGTAAAATGAAAAAAAAGAAAAAGAAAAAAAGCCCTATGAACCTATCAAAATCAATGTCTTGCATAGTTCCCAATTTCTAGTCCCTTCAATATTCCCCATACATTTTGTATGGAAAAAAAAAAATCCGCCATCTTGAATTTTTTTCCTACTCACCAGGTAGACCTCCGGGTTTTGATCATCTTTTGTCGAGAAACCGCTCCTCCATCTTTTGTAGTCTCCGAGAGAGAGACGGACAAAATTTGCCGCCATTTTTTTTCCGCCATTTTGGAATTTTTTTTCAACTCACTGGCAACTGCTCGAGGTTTCGAATGACATTTGGTCGAGCACCCTCCACCTATCTTCTATACCCTGGCCGTGCCCCTCGCCCGTCTCCGAACTCCTCACTCATCAGCTCTCTCCACCTTTCTCCCAGTCCCACTCTTTGAGCTCTATACGACACCATGGGTGAAAAAAAATTTTTTCATACAAAATTTTACAGGAGAGGGGTCGGATATTTGGGACGTCACAGCTCGGCCGCCATCTTGTTTTTTTAATTTTTTTCACTTTTTCTGTTAATCGTTTACTAATTTCTACAATAATCCAAAATTTCAAAGAAATCGGTTGGAAAACAAAAGAGTTGCAAGATTCACGTCGGCCGCCATCTTGTTTTTCCGAAATGTCATAATTTTTCCCCACTCGAATCCCCCACCCGGACATATCTCCCGTACATCATTGTATCGATTTCCGTCTCCTTCTAGGAGAACAATTATGTCAATCAGTGAGTGTGTCAGTCAGTCAGTGGTAATCGAGCTATATATCGAGCTATATATATTATAACTAGTATTTCGCTCGGTGCGCGAGCTGCTAAAGCAGCTCGCGGGAAGTGTTTTACTAAAAGTAAGGCGCGTGGGTGCGCGGCCCGCTAAAGCGGACCGCGATTGTTCGGCTTTATTTATTTCGCTCGGTGCGCGAGCTGCTAAAGCAGCTCGCGGGAAGTGTTATTGCTACAAGTAGGGCGCGTGGGTGCGCGGCCCGCTAAAGCGGACCGCGATTGTTCGGCTTTATTTATTTCGCTCGGTGCGCGAGCTGCTAAAACAGCTCGCGGGAAGTGTTATTACTACAAGTAGGGCGCGTGGGTGCGCGGCCCGCTAAAGCGGACCGCGATTTTTTTACTCGTCAAGTAGACTTTCGGATTCTGGTCATCTTTTGCCAAAAAATTTGTTCGAGCACACCCCACCTATCTGCAATAACCTGGCCGTGCTCCTCATTCACAAAAGAAAAAGAAAAAAAAAGAAAAAAAAAAAAAAGAAAAAAAAGAAAAAAAGCAAATGTAAAATGAAAAAAAAAGAAAAAGAAAAAAAGCCCTATGAACCTATCAAAATCAATGTCTTGCATAGTTCCCAACTTCTAGTCCCTTCAATATTCCCCATACATTTTGTATGTAAAAAAAAAAATCCGCCATCTTGAATTTTTTTCCTACTCACCAGGTAGACCTCCGGGTTGTGATCACCTTTTGTCGAGAAACCGCTCCTCCATCTTTTATAGTCTCCGAGAGAGAGACGGACAAAATTTGCCGCCATTTTTTTTCCGCCATTTTGGAATTTTTTTTCAACTCACTGGCAACTGCTCGAGGTTTCGAATGACATTTGGTCGAGCACCCTCCACCTATCTACTATACCCTGGCCGTGCCCCTCGCTCGTCTCCGAACTCCTCACTCATCAGCTCTCTCCACCTTTCTCCGAGTCACATTCTTTGAGCTATATACGACACCATGGGTGAAAAAAAAAATTTTCATACAAAATTTTACAGGAGAGGGGTCGGAAATTTGAGACGTCACAGCTCGGCCGCCATCTTGTTTTTTTAATTTTTTTCACTTTTTCTGTTAATCGTTTACTAATTTCTACAATAATCCAAAATTTCAAAGAAATCGGTTGGAAAACAAAAGAGTTGCAAGATTCACGTCGGCCGCCATCTTGTTTTTCGGAAATGTCATAATTTTCCCCAACTCGAATCCCCCACCCCAACATATCTCCCCTACATCATTATATCGATTTCCGTCTCCTTCTAGGAGAACAATTATGTCAATCAGTGAGTGAGTGAGTGAGTGGTAATCGAGCTATATATATTATAATAACTAGCGTTTGCTCGGTGCGCGAGCTGCTAAAGCAGCTCGCGGGAAGTGTTTTACTAAAAGTAAGGCGCTTGGGTGCGCGGCCCGCTAAAGCGGACCGCGATTGTTCGGCTTTATTTATTTCGCTCGGTGCGCGAGCTGCTAAAGCAGCTCGCGGGAAGTGTTATTGCTACAAGTAGGGCGCGTGGGTGCGCGGCCCGCTAAAGCGGACCGCGATTGTTCGGCTTTATTTATTTCGCTCGGTGCGCGAGCTGCTAAAGCAGCTCGCGGGAAGGGTTATTACTACAAGTAGGGCGCGTGGTTGCGCGGCCCGCTAAAGCGGACCGCGATTTTTTTACTCAACAAGTAGACCTTCAGATTCTGGTCATCTTTTGCCAAAAAATTTGTTCGAGCACACCCCACCTATCTGCAATAACCTGGCCGTGCTCCTCATTCACAAAAGAAAAAGAAAAAAAAAGAAAAAAAAAAAGAAAAAAAAAGAAAAAAAGCAAATGTAAAATGAAAAAAAAGAAAAAGAAAAAAGCCCTATGAACCTATCAAAATCAATGTCTTGCATAGTTCCCAACTTCTAGTCCCTTCAATATTCCCCATACATTTTGTATGGGGGGGAAAAAAAATCCGCCATCTTGAATTTTTTTCCTACTCACCAGGTAGACCTCCGGGTTGTGATCATCTTTTGTCGAGAAACCGCTCCTCCATCTTTTATAGTCTCCGAGAGAGAGACGGACAAAATTTGCCGCCATTTTTTTTTCGCCATTTTGGAATTTTTTTTCAACTCACTGGCAACTGCTCGAGGTTTCGAATGACATTTGGTCGAGCACCCTCCACCTATCTTCTATACCCTGGCCGTGCCCCTCGCCCGTCTCCGAACTCCTCACTCATCAGCTCTCTCCACCTTTCTCCGAGTCACATTGTTTGAGCTCTATACGACACCATGGGTGAAAAAAATTTTTTTCATACAAAATTTTACAGGAGAGGGGTCGGAAATTTGAGACGTCACAGCTCGGCCGCCATCTTGTTTTTTTAATTTTTTTCACTTTTTCTGTTAATCGTTTACTAATTTCTACAATAATCCAAAATTTCAAAGAAATCGGTTGGAAAACAAAAGAGTTGCAAGAATCACGTCGGCCGCCATCTTGTTTTTCCGAAATGTCATAATTTTTCCCCACTCGAATCCCCCACCCGGACATATCTCCCCTACATCATTGTATCGTTTTTTGTCTCTTTCTAGGAGAACAACCCTGTCAATGAGTGAATCAGTCAGTGAGTGAATCAGTGGTAATCGAGCTATATATATTATAACTAGCGTTTGCTCGGTGCGCGAGCTGCTAAAGCAGCTCGCGGGAAGTGTTATTACTAAAAGTAAGGCGCGTGGGTGCGCGGCCCGCTAAAGCGGACCGCGATTTTTTTACTCATCAAGTAGACCTTCGGATTCTGGTCATCTTTTGCCAAAAAATTTGTTCGAGCACACCTCACCTATCTGCAATAACCTGGCTGTGCTCCTCACTCACAAAAGAAAAAGAAAAAAAAAGAAAAAAAGAAAAGAAAAAAAGAAGAAAAAAAGAAAATGAAAAATGAAAAAAAGCAAAAGAAAAAGAAAAAAAGAAAAGAGAAAAAAAGAAAAAAAAAGAAAATGAAGAAGAAAAAAAAAAGAAACAAAAAGAAGAAAAAAAAAGAAAAAAAGAAGAAAGAAAAAAAAAGAAAATGAAAAATGAAAAAAAATAAAAAAAAGGAAAAAAAGAAAAGAAAAAAGAGAAAAAAAGAAAAGAAAAAAGAAAAAAAAGAAAATGAAAGATGAAAAAAAAGGAAAAGAAAAAGAAAAAAGGAAAAACGAAAAAGAAAAGAAAAAAGTAAAAGCAAAAGAAAAAAAGAAAAGAGAAAAAAAGAAAAAAAAGAATAATGAAGAAAAAGAAAAAAAAAAGAAAGAAAAAGAAGAAAAAAAAGAAAAATCAATATTCGCCATATATTTCGCATGGAAAAAAAATCCGCCATCTTCTTTTTTTTCCTGATCATCAAGTAGACCTTTGGGTCTTGATCATCTGTTGCCAAGAAACTGCTCTTCCATCTTTTATACTCTCCGAGATAGACACCAGAGAAGGTTTCTTTTGCCGCCATCTTGAATCCGCCATTTTGGAGTTTTTTTTTCATCTCCCTGCTAATTGGATGTGGTTTCGAGTAATTTTTGTTGGAGCACACCCCACCTAGTTGGTCGCGTGGATAGTTGGCAAAAAAACCACTCTTTCACCTTTTTTAACCCATTTCCAAAAAGGAGGAGGTTCTCAATTCGGCCAGTATATTTTTCTTTTTTAATTCTCCGAGATCTAAGACACCTATGAACCTATCAAAATCAATGTCTTGCATAGTTCCCGACTTCTAGTTCCTTCAATATTCCCCATATATTTTGTATGGAAAAAAAAATCCGCCATCTTGAATTTTTTTCCTACTCACCAGGTAGACCTCCGGGTTTTGATCATCTTTTGTCGTGAAACCGCTCCTCCATCTTTTATAGTCTCCGAGAGAGAGACGGACAAAATTTGCCGCCATTTTTTTTCCGCCATTTTGGAATTTTTTTTCAACTCACTGGCAACTGCTCGAGGTTTCGAATGACATTTGGTCGAGCACCCTCCACCTATCTTCTATACCCTGGCCGTGCCCCTCGCCCGTCTCCGAACTCCTCACTCATCAGCTCTCTCTACCTTTCTCCGAGTCACATTCTTTGAGCTCTATACGACACCATGGGCGAAAAAAATTTTTTTCATACAAAATTTTACAGGAGAGGGGTGGAAATTTGAGACGTCACAGCTCGGCCGCCATCTTGTTTTTTTAATTTTTTTTCACTTTTTCTGTTAATCGTTTACTAATTTCTACAATAATCCAAAATTTCAAAGAAATCGGTTGGAAAACAAAAGAGTTGCAAGATTCACGTCGGCCGCCATCTTGTTTTTCCGAAATGTCATAATTTTCCCCAACTCGAATCCCCCACCCGGACATATCTCCCCTACATCATTGTATCGTTTTTTGTCTCTTTCTAGGAGAACAATTATGTCAATCAGTCAGTCAGTGGTAATCGAGCTATATATATAACTAGCATTTGCTCGGTGCGCGAGCTGCTAAAGCAGCTCGCGGGAAGTGTTATTGCTACAAGTAGGGCGCGTGGGTGCGCGGCCCGCTAAAGCGGACCGCGATTGTTCGGCTTTATTTATTTCGCTCGGTGCGCGAGCTGCTAAAGCAGCTCGCGGGAAGTGTTATTACTACAAGTAGGGCGCGTGGGTGCGCGGCCCGCTAAAGCGGACCGCGATTTTTTTACTCATCAAGTAGACCTTCGGATTCTGGTCATCTTTTGCCAAAAAATTTGTTCGAGCACACCCCACCTATCTGCAATAACCTGGCCGTGCTCCTCATTCACAAAAGAAAAAGAAAAAAAATGACAAAAAAATGAAAAAAAAACAAAAAAAAAAACAAATGTAAAATGAAAAAAAAGAAAAAGAAAAAAAGCCCTATGAACCTATCAAAATCAATGTCTTGCATAGTTCCCAACTTCTAGTCCCTTCAATATTCCCCATACATTTAGTATGGGAAAAAAAAATCCGCCATCTTGAATTTTTTTCCTACTCACCAGGTAGACCTCCGTGTTTTGATCATCTTTTGTCGAGAAACCGCTCCTCCATCTTTTATAGTCTCCGAGAGAGAGACGGACAAAATTTGCCGCCATTTTTTTTCCGCCATTTTGGAATTTTTTTTCAACTCACTGGCAACTGCTCGAGGTTTCAAATGACATTTGGTCGAGCACCCTCCACCTATCTTCTATACCCTGGCCGTGCCCCTCGCCCGTCTCCGAACTCCTCACTCATCAGCTCTCTCCACCTTTCTCCGAGTCACATTCTTTGAGCTCTATACGACACCATGGGTGAAAAAAATTTTTTTCATACAAAATTTTACAGGAGAGGGGTCGGAAATTTGAGACGTCACAGCTCGGCCGCCATCTTGTTTTTTTAATTTTTTTCACTTTTTCTGTTAATCGTTTACTAATTTCTACAATAATCCAAAATTTCAAAGAAATCGGTCGGAAAACAAAAGAGTTGCAAGATTCACGTCGGCCGCCATCTTGTTTTTCCGAAATGTCATAATTTTCCCCAACTCGAATCCCCCCCCCAAACACATCTCCCGAACATCATTATATCGATTTCCGTCTCCTTCTAGGAGAACAACCCTGTCAATCAGTGAGTGAGTGAATCAGTGAGTGAATCAGTGGTAATCGAGCTATATATATTATAATAATAATATAAAAAAGAATTTTCAGCTATTACACACAATCCATTTTAAAGGTAAAATGGGGGTTCGTTAGCTTGGCAAACAATGTTATTCTAAAACACTAGAATCCAGATGTATATAAGTTTTTAAATTTTCATATTTGTTATCATCATCATCCTGAGTAACCCATTAACGTTTCACTACTGAGCGCAGGTCTCCTCTCAGGGAAGGGTTAAGGTTATAGGCCATAGTCTACCACGACGGCCCGATGCGAATTGGTAGATTTCACACACCTTTGAGAACATTATGGAGAACTCTTAGGTTTGCAGGTTTTCTCACGATGAACCGTTTTAGGATGTGACCGTTGAAGCATGTGATATTTAATTGCTTCGAAAAGGTGCGTGCCTGGACTCGAAACTGCGACCTCCCGAATAGGCTATCACTGCTTACATACTTTGTCTTTTTGTTATATCAAGATAAAATTAATTTGAGATAGGTACGGGGTGGCAACCCTAGTTAAAGTAACATTTAATTGAATCTTAACAAACTTATATTAATTCGAATGCTCAGTTTAGATTACACTCGGGATACAATTTACAAGATAACAATATAGAGAACCCTTTTGTAATTAAATAATTATGTTGTGAAACAAAAGCCTCTTCCTTACTATTATAGCTATTTAATGGTTTGTAAATTATAAGAAGAAAAATAATAGTTATTGCCGATAATATTCTTTAGTTATTTGTATATTGTAATCTTGAAATCACTTGTTCGGTAATTATACAGTTTTGACAGCGGTGTGATTAGAGCCTGTATCCGTACCGGTAGAGATACCTGAAGATACTATCTGCGCGCAGAAGGTTTGCCGATGGCTGCCCTCCGTCCGTCCGCGACCCGCGCTCGCCTAAAACTAGACGAGGCAAACCTTATGTACGCGTCTTATCTCTTTAGATAAGCAATCACGCCGCAACAGATCTCGACGTGATTTTTTGCATGGGTATAGTTGAGGACCTGGAAAGTGCCATAGGCTACTTTTATCCCGGAAAATCAAAGAGTTCCCGTGGGAATTTAAAACCCTAATCCACGCGGACGAAGTCGCGGGTATCAGCTAGTTTTATCATAACGTGAAATAAAATCAATAACTACTGTACTCTTCTAAATTTTGATATCCATTGTATAGCTCCTGAATCCCCTGGGGCAGGTTTGTTAATTAAACCCCATAATACCGGTTTAAATGGTTTAAATGTCGCGAGTCCCTGTTACGTCAGTGCTCTTCATTTAGGATAATTAAAGCCCCCGGAGTGTTTAATATTTCCATAAATTTTTGATGTCGCGCTCTTTAATGTATGGATTAACTTTTATGGCAGACTTATGAGAGGTTTAATTATACCTACTTTGCAAGTTTGCTTAATGGTAGAGACATACTTATAATACGCTACCCGGTATGCGTTAGAACAAAAACACAGTTCAATAACTGCTGTACAATTGGGCAAATTCTCAGTCATGCTTTTCATTTTTCTGTAAATTGTCAAGGAGTAAAAATTCGTTGCACCTAGTTTTACCAAGGCTTCTTTCGTGCTACATGACCAGATAAGTCTAAACGATTAACCAAGGTTTCATCAAAAATAGCTAAAAATCATCCCAGCAAAAACTGCAATAGAATAGAAGAAACCGCATTCAAATCGGCTTAGCTTAAAGCAAATCGCACAAATATAATAGCATTGAGCATTCATACATAAAGGTTGCATTAAGGAACTCCTTTTTGAGAAATCCATTAAAAGAAATCAATTTTTGAAACTCAATGAAGATTTTTTTTTTAAAGAATATCATCCAAGTTGAAGTTGACTTATAACTCGGCGCGGCGAAACATGATCCCTATGACAGTTCGTGTTAGTGATGGGTCGTGTCTTTGGTCGTGTCGATAATTTTTTTTTTAGACAAAGGCGTGGCTTGCATTCAGCCACGTTGGTAAACATGTTTTAAAAAATATTATAATGTGCATTTTTAATGTCCATTATGTTGTTGTTGTATTAATTTAAGATTTTTGGCATAGATTAAGTAGGTAAGTAAAACGAAAGTTTCCAACCTTGTTATTTTCTAATAATGTTTTCTTTGCATCATACTCAAAATAAATATTGTTTCAGCTTGTGCAGCCAGGCTTAACACCACTCCGCCATTTACAGCCAATAAAATGCTGACATTATTAGAAAAAGCTTGTAGCGAAGTAACTCCGGATAATTGGAGGAAGGAGAAAGGACCAAAAAACTTTGCTATGATGATTGGGATCGAGATGTGCGATACGACACTCTTGAAGATCAACCATTATTGATAAATGTAGGTGACAGCAGTTGCAGTTCAGATTCCGAGTCTGAGACGCAAACACTCATGTCATTATCAGATTCAGAATAAAATACAGAGTGTAACAAAAGTAAGTGATAATACTTTAGGGTGTGTAGTGTCCCTTATATAGAGTTCACTGGCAAAGTAGCAGCGCTAAAAGCAAAAATTTTTTTTTGTGATTTGCATGGCAAAAGCCAATGTGGCGCTTGCCCATACAAATCACAAAAAAAAAAATTTCGCTTTCAGCGCTGAGTACTTTCACTGTAAACTATATAAGGAACACATGCAAACCCTAAAGTATTATGACTTACTTTTGTTACACCCTTGACCCTGTGTATGTAAATAAATAATTGTTAAACAGATTTTGTTTCATTTCATTTTGTCCTATAGCTGTTATTTTTTAATTTTCTTGGGTATAATATAATCATGTGTGTATGTATGAATGGTATGATCGTAATATTCTATTCCATTCCATAATATATGAACTAAAATGTGAGTATGAAAAAAAAATTGTGCACTCGTTTCCATTACCGACATTTTTATTTTCCGCCCTAGTCGATAAACGTCACACGATGTAAGTTTTGTAGGACGTAAACATAAATTCAGATTGAGATAACTTCTTGTAAATGTTAAGAATTGTTAAAAATATCAACGGAATATCATTACTAATGGTATAAAGCTACGTAAAATTTATAAATGGCATTTTTAGACGCCCCCAATATGATCCCAATTTAATGGTGACGCCACTACAATGTTATATGGTGACATTAGCTGTCAGTGTCATAGGGATCATGTTTCGCCGCGCCGAGTATAATATCCTCCTCTCCCCTCCAAATAAGCAGAAAGCTTGTGCTAGGAGTGGGCACGACAATAGTGCAACGAGTGGGATTCGACCTGCGACCTTTCAGTTTTCAGTCCGCACCCTTAACCGTTGGGCTATTGAGGCTTCACTCTATGCACTCAACTTCTGTTTACGAACCCAACGAATCGAGTGTTTTAAGTATGTTTTCACCTTCAGTAATGTTCTTGAACAAGATTAAATATATGAAAGTAACACTGAAATATGGCAGGTGTCTAGCTTTGTTTAATTTTTTTAGGACAGAAAATAAATCAAACAAGTAAATCAATATAAAAAAATTAAAAATCAGCGATAGATTATAGCGCCCCCTGGTAGCTTATGACGTCAGAAAATATTTTAATAACCTGCTCTGATGTGATAGCTGTTTTATACAAGAACCGCATCAAAATCGGCCCAGTATTTTTTCAAGAAAATAGTAAATAGTTAAAATTTGGCATCATGATTGCAGCACCTCCTTGTGGCCTAAAGCCCTACACCATATTATCTTAGAACCTGCTTTAAAGAAGTGATACGCAGAAAATCGTATTAAAATCGGCCTAGTGGTTTTGGAGTAGCATAGAATGCATAGTAGTCTCCAGTTTGTCGTCCATGGGAAGAAATTACAAAATACTCTAGTAATAATGAAATGAGCTGAAAATAATTATATTCCAAACTTACCTATTGTTATACATATTTTTTACGCTAGCAAAGTATGTGGTACGGAATAAAATATGTGTGGAAGAAATAAAATAACAATCTTATCTTTGCGGTAGATAGCGTGAAAAAAGCCACATCTTTGTTGCTTTAGTAGTGCTTTGTAGTGAAAGGAAAAATGTAAAAAAAAAGTTAAAAGGCCGCAATCGTTCGAAAACACGCACGGCGGTGTTGCCATGAAAAAAAACACAAACCTACCTACCATGTCTTTTCGATGTTCGAAATTTGATTTTTATCTTGTAATAGTTTTTTTATTTGATTGTATAGCTCTGAATTCTAGCTCCATAGCATTTTGTTCTTGCATCTTTGAAATTGCAATAGTTTTAATGATTTGTGTAATATTCTGTATGTTATAAATTTCTTGGAAAAGTAGCGTCTGCTACGATCCATATTGCATAGCCTCTATAATTTAATTTGTTTTTCCTTGCACTGTTAATATAATATAATTTTAAATTTATTTTTTTAATTAATATAATTTTCTTTTTCAGGTAACAGCCACAAAATAGAAGAACTCTAAAGTAAGGTAGAATAGAATGCTATTTAATAAAGATGTTATTTTTCCTTGGGGGAAACTCCTTTCCTTTTGTAACGAACCATGATGGGATACGAATTTAATAACTATCATTAATAACTATAATTATATGAGTTTCGTTTGCGGGAAGGATTTTGGTCTACATAACCATTGCGTCGGTTTTAGAGAAAAGTTACCTGTATTTATAGTAGTATAGGTAAGTAGCGGCACGAAAGTCTAGCGGTGACCGTTATTGTGCTGAAGTCGAAAATAAGGTATCATGGCGCTGATTGGCTCTCCAGTCGCATTCCGGCCGTCGTCATTGGTTGCGCGACAGTACCCTATGCGCAGCTATTTTGTTCAGCGCTAGACTTTCGTGCTGCGAGTCTGCGACCTATACTGACTTCTATATCTAAAGTTCCTCGGTCTTGTGCCGCCCTTAACCAGCGACTCCCTGCGACTCGTCTGGTTTGCCAATCAGGAAATCCATGCTCACTTCTGGTTTAGGGTATTTCCTCTCAAATGCGGAGGGTTTAAGCCATAATCCACTATGTTGGCCAATGGCCAAGTAGGTACGGACTACGGATTGTTAGGTTAGGTTATATAAGAGTGTCTAAATGAAATGATTGAATGAAATGATTTTATTCAAGAAAAGTTACATGGGTAAAAATATTATTCCGTCGTTGGGACATCCTTTTAGGTAAGTATGCCTGTGCCAGGATGTCCCGCTCTTCCGTAGAAAATATATCATAGCATAACTTTACAAAGAAATAAAATTTAAATAATCAAATAAGATTCATTCAAACTAAGCTTTTATTTATACCTCTATTTTATAAAATGTAACATTCACTTAAATAAGGCTGCGGCTACGTGCAAATAATGGTACCCACTTAAATTCGCGTTAACTATTCACCAGAATATAAATTTTCAGCAGTGGTGTTATATTAGTTCGAATGTCGTCGTTTAGCGGGCTCCGCACTCAAATAATGTGTTTAGCGTAAATAAACACTACATTAGAGATAATTTTCGAAATCATGTGCGCGAATAATTTCAATGGTCAATAATGGAATTTAAGTTTAGGATCTATCTACCACGTTTCGGAATTTACTTATTTGGATAAATGTTTGTTAACCGAAACACATGTTAATATCTGTATTTATTCATTTATTTCTTGTTACCTATTACTTATCTTGTATAATATGTATCTATACTTAATATTATAAATTGGAAAGATTTTTTGTTTGTTGGTTTGTTTGTACCGACTAGGGTCTGTAACTACTGGACCGATTTTAACCATTTTTTCACTAATAGAAAGCTATCAGGAAGTAACAAAGGCTATAATTTATTTTCAAAAAAATTAGAGATCTTCAAGAAAATTGCAATAATATAGCAAAGTAGCAAAATTTTGCCTGTAAAATGCATTATGTGGCGTTTGCTGAGAAAACTATTGATGATACATAAAAATTATGTACTACATGATTAAAGTACGTAAGTAAAGTAAGTATTTTCTACAAAAAAGTAGCGAATTCAGAAGAGATTGCAGTCGTGCACTGTATAAATAATTAAGTTGATTAAGATGTATCATTTTTAACTAGAATATGTGTGTAAAAATTCACATACAATTCAAAAGGAACCTATAGGTATCCATTAATCCGATAAAAAGGCACCTGCGTCGTGAAGCTTTAAATTTCTTAAAGATGTTATTCATTACTATCCCTTTCCAACCGTAAATGCCATTTTTTAACCATTTTTACTTAAAAGACATTCTAGTTTAAAAGCCCTGCACCGCTTCGTAAACTCTTGGCAATCTCTATTTATAGGAAAGCTCGAGTCCACTAAAGGTAGGGTTGCCAAGACTCGGAAACTTTCCATTCAGTTTATACTTGAGAGATTGTCTCTGGGAGCCTTTTGATATTTTAAAATCTTTGCATAAAATTAAACAAGTTGTAATTTTATAATATTCAAACTACAGTTGACAGAGTTCGTCGCATTGAGACGTTAAGTTTGCCTAGTAAAGCCTGAGTAAAGTTGCCTATAAGTGTTTGGTTTCATTCAACATTTTCCATCCATTTTTATAATATGGACATGGATGTGATATGCCTGGATGTAGAGCGCTGTCTTTCACAGAAAACGCTGACTGGCCCTAACGCCCTCCCGGTGTGTGGTTTCAATAAAAGGTCTCGAGTTCGATTCTCGGCGGGAGCAGCTTTGTTGAACTGTATAATAGCATAAATTCTACCACCACCAAACACCAAGCGGATTTTTAATGTAAAGCTAAAGACCAGGCTGCCCTGAAAAAGTTTTTAATTGAATAAAATTCAGTATCGGTTCCAGGCTCCAACCATACAGCTCTCAGTCGGAAGAGTCCGTGGACCGTGGCGTATAAAAAGGAATGTGGCATGAAAAAGCTGAACGCAGTGAAATCAGCGGTGGCCATTACTGAGTTGCCGGCTTTGTGCGACTTAACGACGCAGGGTTTACGATCTGCGATTTACTTAAAAAAAATATTTTAGTGTATTTTCCGATCGGAAGTATAACTTTATTCCTTTGGATTTACAGAAATCTATGTTCCTAGACTTATTAAGAATAAAAAATAAACGGGCATGCGGCGTGGAAAAGCTGAACGCAGTGAAGTCAGCAGTGGCCATTATTGAGTCGGCGCTTTGCGACACAGGAAATATAACTTCATTCCTTTTGCCTTTAGGTACAGATTTCTAAAATTCTAGACGATTAAAAATAAAATTGCTCGCCCGTTCTAATAAAAAAGGAGTGTGGCTTGGAAAAGCTGAACTTAGTCAAATCAGCGGTGGCCATTACTGAGTCGGCGGCTTTTTGCGGCTTAACGACGCGGCGCCGCGCCGTGTGAGCGGTTCGCTCGCACAGTGTGTATTTAAATCTACTCAAAGTTCTGCAGGATCTACGATCTACTCTTTACAGTACACTTAAAGTTTATTTTAGTGTATTTTTTATTGGAAGTGTGCAGTGTTTGTTTGTTGGTTTGCAACGGACAGACGTGACTTTTGCATGGGTATAGTTGAGGACATGGAGTAAGACATAGGCTACCCATTATGCCGGATAAACTCCTCTATTTTTCCGGGGAATGGAAAAGCTGAACGCAGTGAAATCAGCGGCGGCCATTACGAGTCGGCGGCTTTGTGCGGCTTAACGACGCGGCGCCGCGCCCGCGCCGTGGGAGCGGCTCGTCCGCACAATGTGTAGGAAATAAACCTACTCGTAGCTCTACAAGTCTACAGGGTCCGATCCACACTTTCCAGTACACCTAAAATTTATTTTAGTGTGTTTTTTGATCGGAAGTGTGTTCGTTTGTAACAAGCCCACGACTTCGTCCTCGTGGAATAAGGTTTTTAAATATCCTGTGAGTAGTCTGCTTTTCCGGAATATGCCTCGGTATGTCGTCAATTATACCCATGCAAAAAATTACGTCGATCCGCTGCACCGTTGCTGCGTGATTGAAGGAAAAATCCAACAAACAAACAAACACACTTTCGCATAATATTTATAAAGATTATGAAGTGAGGCGACTTAACATTATAGATCAAACTTTGTCCTAATAAATGGGCATTGTATTTGTAACCAACCAAACAGACATTTTGTTTTTGTATCCCCGGGCAAAGTGCATACAGTGAATAATGTGCGGTAGTGTACTTTGCAGACAATAGATAAGAGCTGAGCTGAGCTGAGCTGAGTGGACGCTCGGAGGGTGGAACGAGTGGGGAGGGGGGAGGGGGGAGGGTAATTCATCATGCCTCTATCCGCTCGAGCAATGAAAAACTATCGCGGCGCTAAAAGTTGAAATGAAACAAGTTATTAATGTAATGTATATTATGTATGAAGGGGGATATGGGTTATAGGTTTTTGTGGGGGATGTGGAATAACATTATTTACTAGCTTCGTCTGCGTGGAATAAGGCTTTCAAAAATCCCTCGGGAACCCTCTTTTCTCCCGAGTAAAAGGTAGCCTGTTAATCTTCAAGTCCTCAACTATACCCATGCAAAAAATTACATCAGATTGAAGGAAAAACAAACACTTTTGCATTTATAATCCTAAGTAATAGGATGAAAGGGAATATTGCTTATTGCTGCAAGAATTTGAATAAAAAATATTATTCACTAGTTATGTAAATATATAAAAGTAAAAGGTGACTGACTGTCTGATATATCAACGCACAGCTCAAACCACTGGACGGATCGGGCTAAAACTTAGCATACAGATAGCTATTATGACGTAGGCATCCGCTAAGAAAGGGTTTTTGAAAATCAACCCCTAAGGGGGTAAACTAGGGGTTTGAAAAATCGAACTTAACGTGAGCGAACCCGCGGGAAAAAGCTAGTTTGCTATAAGAGACGTATTTCAACAACAATGCCATTGAAGTGTAAAACAGTTTGATAACGGATTTTATCACCATTATCGCCATACTACTTAGTAGTAAAGCTGCTGTAAATGGTAAGAATAAAAAAATCTTTCTAACAATTTTAAATGTTAGTCTCATTACTTATGGGCGTGGGAGGGAAAAATACTGAGGGTGCGTTTGCCTTCTTAAGTGTTAATGAGACATGTAATGCTTTAAGCCGGAGTGATGGAGGGTGGAGATTTGTTATGCTGCTATTAGTTACTATTTTACCTGAAGTCACCCTTTTTGAATTTTTGCTGAGCTAAGTGATATAGTGTATAGTGTTAAGTG
This sequence comes from Oeneis ivallda, assembly GCA_029955525.1. Classification (NCBI taxonomy): domain Eukaryota; kingdom Metazoa; phylum Arthropoda; class Insecta; order Lepidoptera; family Nymphalidae; genus Oeneis; species Oeneis ivallda. Next base: position 18,258,304 of record JARPMR010000019.1, on the reverse strand, counting down.
GTATTTTTTGTTTGTAATTGTATTATTTGCGGTCGATAAATAACAGTGGATATAACTGCATCGCAACTAGGAATGAATAGTCATAAAAACTAGCTGATACACGCGACTTCTTACGCGCGGATTTATTGTTACAAATCCGACGGGAATCTTTGATTTTCCGGGATAAAAAGTAACCTATGTCACTCTAGGTCCTCAACTATACCTATACCCATGTAAAAAATCACGTCGATCCGTAGCTCTTTCGCGGCGTCATTGAAGGACAAATCAACAATCACTTTCACATTTATCATATTTGTAGGATTCAATTCAAAATTCAAAATTATTTATTTCATGTAGGCCAACCTGTGGCTCTTATGACACGTCAAGATTCTACCACCGGTTCGGAAAGCGGATTCTGCTGAGAAGAGCCGGCAAGAAACTCAGCAGTTGCTCTTTTCAAAATAATCATTTTACAATATTAATAAGTAGCTATTACATTGTAATAAGTTTTTATACTATCTTTTGGGCAGCTGGATGGCAAGCTGATTTAACCCGTGCATCTTTGTTAGAATAGAATATGACATTTCCACAAAACGTACTACAATTCAATTCATGTCAAAGACGGGCAGACAGAAAGTAGCCCCATTCCCGCCGGCGGCATCCGTTCACGAGCATGACGCATGATCCAGCCATTGCTTCGCTCGACCATATTTGAGGGAACGTAACAACCCGCACCACACGACACCACCACAGAAATGTTTAAAGAGAGCGTGACATACTTAGTCTACTCGTATCAAAGCATCGAATTGAATAATATTATTCAAACACTAATTTTAAGATCCCATGCAACTTTGTCATTAAGAAAGTCATTAACTTTGTAATAAGCGCGACTCAGTAAGTGAGTTTTTACGCATTGTTTAAATTTGTGCAGTGGCAAATCTAGCAATTCCTTCGGAATCATATTATATAAGCGTACGCTCAACCCCACAAAGGATTTTTGCACTTTGCGCAGGCGACATGATGGAATTTCTAGTTTATGACGATTTCTAATGAGTCGATTGTGTAAGAAGCAATACTCTTTGTTTATGCAGATGAATATTTTGTCTCACAAAGACTATATTATTATAAATGTACTGTGAAGCTACCGTAAGAATACCAATCTCTTTAAACTTTTCACGAAGAGATACGCGCGAACCGAGTTTATAGATAAATCGAATGGCTCTTTTCTGTAATATAAAAATAGTTTCAATATGAGCTGCTCCGCCCCACAATAAGATTCCATAGGACATTACACTGTGGAAGTAGGCAAAGTAGACCAGCCTAGCCGTGTCTACATCGGTAAACTGTCTGATTTTTCTGACAGCATAGGCAGCTGAGCTGAGTTTACCCGCTAATGTCTCTATGTGAGCGTCCCACTGAAGCTTACTATCCAAGGTCACCCCCAGAAAAACTGTGGAGTTCTCAATTATAAGGTTTTCCCCGTTTATTTTTATTGTTTTGTCAATTTTCTTAACATTTGGTACAATAAATTCTAAACACTTAGTTTTTTTAGCGTTCAAGAGCAAATTATTAACAGTAAACCAACGCGATATCTGAGATAAGGTATTGTTCACATCGTCAAAATTTACTTTGTTTCTGTCAGTTTTGAATATTAGAGATGTATCATCTGCAAACAACACAATATTGCAAGCATCGCGGACATGATATGGTAAGTCATTAATATACACCAAAAATAGAAAAGGACCCAGGATAGAGCCCTGTGGGACACCCAACAGAGTAGATGAACCCCGCGACTTCACGTCACCTACGCATACACTTTGTGTTCGATCACTAAGGTAAGAGGCAATGAGATCAAGTGCAACGCTTCTTATGCCATAATGACTAAGTTTGAGTAAAAGAGTTTGGTGATCAACGCAATCAAACGCCTTAGATAGGTCACAAAAAACCCCAATAGCATTCTGCGAATGCTTCCAGGCATCGAAAATATGTTCAAGTAGCTTTGCACCAGCATCAGTCGTGCTTCGACCCTTCGTGAAACCGTACTGTTCGGGGTGTAGCAAGTTATTAACATTAAAATGCTTCATTAGTTGATCAAGTATAATTTTTTCAAATATCTTACTAAGTGTTGGAAGGATTGATACAGGTCTGTAATTATTGAGGTCAGTTCTGTTGCCTGATTTAAACAGGGGGATGAGTTTGCTATGTTTCATCAAATTTGGAAAGATACCCATAGCAACACATTCATTAAAAATTACGGCTAAATAAGGAGCAATGTCATTTATTATGTCAGATATAATTTTTACAGACATACCCCATAAATCACCAGTTTTTTTCATTTTCAACATCTTAAAATTTTTTATTACCTCAGCTGCAGTGATAAATTTGAATTCAAATAAAACATTGCACTCATTGACGTTGCCTCTCAATAAACTCTGAGCTGCAGTAGGTGAAAAATTCAGAGAGTCAGTCAGCAGAACAGGAATGTTCTGAAAAAAATTCTCGAAAGTATTTGCAACCTTAGACGTCAACGTAGAACGTCAGAAGTTATTTTATCATTATTAACAATAATTTAGTTAACATCACGTGATTTACCTTTACCCGTTTCTCTCTCTAGCGATTATTGCTGATACCGATACAAGTTCCTTAGTGAATTTTCATTAAGAAATTGATGGAAAATTATTGGAACGAAGTTCCTTTTCGGATGGTTTGGCGGAGCTAGAGGAAAAAATGTGTAAGAATTTTCCGTCACGACCCTTGTTGCCTAGGTTTATTATACACGTTCTATCAAAGCTTTGGTGGTGCAGCGGTTAAACGAAGGAGTGAAACTATCGGTTCGGGGGTTCGAATCCTGACTTCGATCATGTCTTTGTTCTTTTTTTTAATTTTTGTAACGAAGTTTTATAGAAGAAATATTCCGAAAAAATATTTGCGGCTAAATTTACTAACGCCATCTATTGTGGGCAGCGTGAACTTGCTTTAATGTCTGTTTTGTTAGAGATAGTTCTAACATGTGGCGACAAATGGCGTTGATTCTGAACTTCGTTCCAGCCGAGTGTTCGACGACACTAATTTTTTTATTATTATTATACGTAAATAGTAAAACATCTCATAAATAGTAAAACAAAGTGAAAATATATTTATCCAGAGTTTAGACTATTAATATAAGTTTTTTTATAAGTACCTACCAAATCCTTAATTACGCGGGGATATTTTTTTATCAAAGATACGAAATAGATGTTTCTATGTCATAGAAAATAAATATTGCCGATTCTTATATTTACTTATATCGGAAAATATCGCCGACATAACGGTATCGGATGCATCCCTTGGGCACAGACCTTATAATACTGACGTACAGATACTCCATCAGGAACAAAAAAACGAAACACTGTTAAATTGCTCGGGTGGACCACCCGATGGCTAAAACGGGAATTAATGGCGCTGTTGTAGCGAGCAGCTTCATAACAGTTAATATGATTACAATTAGATGGCGCTCTAGGGAACAGTTTGATCGAGCCCCGATAGATGACGTTCTTTTGTTGTCGTTGCAGTTATGAAAACGCTAATAGATGGCGTATGCAAGTACCTACAATAGAATATTCGGAAGTGTTTGTATTTTTTTCACAGCGATATCGTTCTAACATGAATGGAAATAGTGTCTATTTTCGTATACGATATACCTAGAACGTATTGCGAGGTTGCCAGCTCGGACAATATCACAATTATTTCGTTTTTCGCAATTTCGCAAGATAGTAAGAAAATAGGCCAAATAGGATTAGCGCAGATGTGGCGCAGATAATATATGGCGCAGTATTCAACTTTTTAGGTCAATGTACCTACTTATCACTACATAGTATAAAACAAAGTCGCTTCCCGCTGTCTGTCTGTCGGTCTGTCTGTCTGTCCCTATGTATGCTTAGATCTTCAAAACTACGCAACGGATTTTGATGCGGGTTTTTTTAATAGATAGAGTGTTTCAAGAGGAAGGTTTTTATGTTTATAACATGCATAATATAGTAGAGAAACACTGATAATTTTAGAGGTTTTTAATGTGATGTCGTAAATAAACACATTTTTTTGCGCTTACATTGCAAACGCTGGCTGAACCCTACCCTACCCTAGATAGATCAAAATAATGTACTACAGCAGTATTATAAGGTCTGTGACTACAGTATTGTACACCTTAAAAAGGTCTACAAAAAAGTCCGCGAAGTTATATAACTATGTCTATCTCTTAGGGATAACTCACAATAACCATTTTTTAGCCTTTAGGTACTTTTTACGAGAAATAATGGCTTATTTACGAAGCGATTTTAAGCAATACAGTATTAATCCTTATTCCATTATGTACCTTAAATAAATTGTGCATTTAATATAGATCAATATGGCCCTTTAGAGCATGTAGCATGTTTATATAGGATTTGACTGAAATTTGGAATGGAGATAGCCTGCTAAATTATATCCTGACTTAACACATACTTAGCCTACATTTTATCCCATTTACCTATTTAAACATCGCGGACGAAGTCGCGGGCGTCAGCTAGTTAAATTATAAAAACTACGTGAAATGCAAGTTAGCGACGACATTTGGTAGTTTACGAGTTACGACCGACCCCTTGTCTAGTCGGCGACCACTTGATTTAATACGAAAAACTAATAATACTTAAAATAATTTAATTATTGAAAATAACAAAACGTTCATATTTAATATAGTTTTTAGTGCCATAATATTATTCATCATAATACCTAACAATCATACATTTACGAATTATACATAAAATCAGCCATTTTTTTTTCATGATGTGAAAAAAAAACATTATTGAACTTAACCTGCAATCACAATAATAATAAAACTTCTATGTAAGTACCTAATTTTAGCAGACATGTATTATAACTATAATTTTCAATTAAGGGTCCGGCGAACATAGTTCGCAACTCCAATTATTCAAGGCGCGTGCAAAAATCGGCCGGTATATTGCTATCTCTATTTGGCTGAGAAAGGCGGCTCCATGCTTGGTGCGACAGCAATATTTAGCGTCCGAATTTGTTAAACATTTGGTCTTTTTCCGTAAATACCAAAAATGATGAATGAAAATTTGTTGTGTTTTTCACTTCGTGTTGTTATTTTGTAACTTAACAATATAAGCTATGTTCCTGAGCTAAGATATCGTTGGTTTTATTATGAAACAAATAAGAAGAAAACATGCCATTTACGTCGTAAAAATATGCAAAACGCAATTCGTTTACATTTATCTCATCAAAAAACCATTTCGACTTACCCCCACTCACCTTACTTATTATATTATTTAATTACCTACTCTTATATTATATAACTATACCTACGTATTTCCACATATTATAAACATTACCTCTATACCTGCCGACTGCGCGCCCAAAAGTTTAGGGGGTTGCGTGGTTGGCGCGGGGAGAACATCTCGCTCCGCCCAGAACCTCAAGGCCGTTGGGAAATATAGGAGCCTTAAATGTTTTCTACACCGCGCCGCCCGCCACCCGCCCGCCACCTCTCACCGCGCCGCCTCGCGCGTTCATTTTCATGATTCATCATTACAACTTACAAGTAGAGCCGTCGTAAACCATCGTTCGATTCGATAATAATCGTAATTAATAAATTCATCACACTGTCTTTCTTCACCGAGCCCCGAAAAGGCCGATAACAATGATTGTGAAGAATTTCGACATAACGCCCAAAAGTGGTCAGATTCGGAAGATGGAAATGATTCTAGTAAGGTTACGGGCTGTACAGTTAAATTAGCATTGCAGAAAACATCCAATGACGTCGGTATAATGGTATCATTCAACAATGAAAATTTTGAAAACATAAAGATGGGTAACACGCTTATTGGTCAGTTTGTTGCAAAAGAGCTAGAAAAATATGAAGGCGGTAAGCGCTATGAAAAAATAAAAGATATAATTGAGGTCTTTCAGAAATAAAACAATGCGTAGATAAACTGTTAAATTAAAAGTTTAATTAACAAAATAATTCAAGTGTTTTCTTCAACTGTGTTAATGTTTAGAAATTATTTTAAGTAGATTTTTTAAGTAGAAATGTCATAAATCATAAATAATCAATGCTTGATGTTGTTTAGGCATAATTATAATAATCAATCAAAATTTGTGGTATAGTGGGCAAATAAACTGTCCTGAAAATATAATTTAAGCTTACGAACTATTTATTAAGAATACAGGTACCAATGAGGACTGACTGAATTAAAATAATTAATAAATATTATTTGATAATAAACAGTAGTTTTCTTTATACAATCACGTACAATTTTGAACTTTTAATCCGGTAAGGCCTACCTCAGTGAAAAGTGAAAACAGAAGGTTTTTTTTAACCGACTTCAAAAAAAACAAGGTTTACTGATTAATTTGATTTAACTAAATCTACACTGGTTCGGAATTGCCACTTAACCTAGCCAGAAAGAACCAGCAAGAAAACTGGGTGGCATCTACCCTTTAGTTTAAACTACCCATAAGGCCCATATTACAGTGGTTTATCATCAAAGGGCACAACTATGTCTCTAATTTGATTTGTAAATTCTCAAATGACTTTAATCAGACGTTAAACCAGTGAGCTTTTACGACAGTAACATATTAAATCATTGCGTTAAACAACACATTAGGACTTCCATCCTATTCTAGTCTTCCTCGGCATGTCCTCGGCTTCCAATCTCGATCGTCTGTCTAAATCTAAACCATCTAAACGGTGTGAACTACGTCGCAAATTTCTGAAACTCATAATATTGTGTTTTAATGTGTACTAATAACTTATAATAGCTTCTTATATTTTAAACTAGATGATGCCCGCGGCGCCGCCTGTGTGGATTGAGGTTACTTGGTTCCCGCGGGAACCGAGGATTTTTCCGGGATAAAAAGTAGCCTATGTCCTATTCCAGGGTATAATCTATCTCCATTCCAAATTTCAGCCAAATCGGTTCAGTAGTTACGGCGTGAAAGCGGAACAAACATACAAACAAACTCACTTTCCCATTTATAATATTAGTAAGGATATTAGGATATTAGGATTAGGATATCCAATCGTTCATATTTTCACAAAATAATTTTCCTTTAATTTTCATAATTAATAGAAAAAAAATTTGGGAAACTTGTCTATGCGAGTCCTACACGCAAAATGGGGGATCTGTACCTTTAAACTATAAAATGATATAAGATACACGTACCATCGATAACGACATACTGCAGATGATAAGTTTAAAGATTTTGTAACGGAATTTAAAATAAAATAAGAAATGTAACCATCAACATATCGATCCAATTTATTATTTGTTTTGAAGAATTCTTAATTTAGATGCAGACTGTAAAGATTTTTTCCGACTTTTACAAAAGTCGTGAATCTTAACTTCCATTAATTTCCTAATTAGGTAATCAAAATGATCAAGGTTATGGTAGTGAGTATGGAAGTTTATTTTATTTTTAAAATTATTCATCAAGTTAGATATTACATTACTTTTATGTAATTGGTCAACATTTTCCTGAAAACAGTCTAACATTTTATCAACTAAATTAACTAAATATTCAGTGGGAGATTTAAGTGTTGGCACTGAAATATTGGAGTATGTTTTGTTGATTAACAGTAATTGTTTTTTATCATTTAAATCAACTTGATTGTTCAATAATATTTTTTTACAATCTGAACAATCAAATTTATCTATGCAAGATTTACCTATCCACCCAGCAAAATACACAACAGAACACGTTTCTAATGATAAATTTTGTTGAGACTGCGTAATTTCTATAATATTGCTACTTTGAGTTAGGATTGGAAGTTCTGTTAAAGGGCCTTCAATATTTTCACCTATAAAACCTTGTTGCATTGATGTTGACGGTATGGAATCACACTGTCGTGTATTTTCTTGGTTTGTAGTGGCTGTAGGTAGGAACAAATCCTGATCTGATTCACAATTTGTTTTTTCAAATGTCATCAAGTTATTTAACAAATTGGAACGAA